>CM061260.1:43510833-44905000 GCA_030848825.1 Tadarida brasiliensis | reverse complement strand
AATATAATCACAAACCTTACCTCATTTGTTTACCTTCTGTTAGGGTTTACGATCTGGGACTGTCTATTGTCCAATATCTGAAAATAGTTGTTCTATATATTGTGCTTGATATCTAGTTATTTATAATGGGAAGGCAATTCCTGTAGCAGTTTATTCTTTTGGGAGAAAGTGGAAGCCTTAATACATTTTAATAACAAGTCAGCCTTCATATGTTTCAGTCTGCATTCATCAGGAGAGAAAACTGGTTTTCAAAACCAAAGGTGATGATATTCAGGTATTTTCTTGACCACTTCTTCAGAGCCAAGTCTATAACAAACTGTAAGCGTCCGGAAGCTCGGATCCAGCTTGGTGTGCTTAGTTTTTTCTTCCCACCTGCAAAAACAGCCCCTCAACTTGGATACTTTCTCACAGCTCTACTCCCTCCTGTCCAAAATTCTAAACTCTGCTGACTCTAAATGTCTCCAGTTCCTGTCCTGTGCCACATTCCTGGTCTTCATTTTCCAGATCATTTCTTTCCATCTGATGTACCATTTGACCTATTTTCCTTGCCTAAGCCTTTTCCTTACCCCTTGTATCAGATGGCATGCATTATATTACAAGTGACATAAAATCTAAATCAAATTAGCTTTCATAAAACAGAGAATTTATTGACTCTGTTTGTTGACTGCAAGTGTGGTGGTTCGTCAGGATTTTAAGTTATTTGATTCAGTGGCTAAAAGATGTCCTCACCTTTTTTCTCCCAGCTTTATTGAGGTATAATTAACAAATAATAATTGTATATATTTAAGGTATACAAACAACATGATGGGTTCATACACATATACATTGTGAAATGATTACCACCATCAAGCTAATTAACACATGACCTCATATAGTTACCTTTTGTTTTTGTTTTTGTATTTGGTATGGTGAGAACACTCAAGACTTACTCTCATTCTTTGCTTTCTCTTTCATGATATCAGCTATATCCCAAAGACAACTTCACTCATAGTAGCCTTATGGCTGCAGCACTTCCAGGCTTCTTATCCTAACAAAACAGTATAGAAGATGAGAAAGATAAAGAGAGATTCTTTCTTAAACATTGCCAGAAAATATCTTTTCCAGTATCTTTGGCCCAAATCAAACCAAATGTCACCTCTGAACCAAAATCTTGGCCAGGTAATAAGATTATGTTCCTACATATGCAGCCCCTTCCCTAGAGACAAGGGTAAACTCAGGCTCCCGAAACATATAGGCTGAGTCAAAGAAGAGTAGATACTCAAATGAAAATCAAATAGTGACCAAGAGATGGGGGAATGGATGTTGAGGAAGCAACCCCACTGTCTACTACACCATGAATTTTGCTTTTCAGATCTCCCTTAGCTCCATGTTCTGAAACTCAATGGCCATAGTTTGACCCAATCCCAGGAAGAAATCATAGCCCTCAGTTATTCAGGAGGGGAGTTTTAGTATAAATCTTGGAAATAAATTTATTTTGTGACCTTATTTCTTCATATGAAGCAATATATTTCTGTAGTGTAGTATATATCCTCACTGAGCTGAAATAATTTCAAATACTTAAACTAGTAATTAAGTATTTTACCCTACTCCTACTAGGTGTATGACCTTGGATAATTTATTTCTCTTCTTTGTACCTCACTTTCTTCATCTGTAAGACAGGGGTAATAACTGTACTTATTTATGAAATTTCAGAATAAAATAAGCCAAAATATATTAATATACATAAAACACTTGAAATGTGAATTTAGGAAATATTCAATAAATGTTCATTATTTATTTGTTACTTTATATTATTTTTAGTAGTAGTAATACTATTAGTACTGGTATTTGAATATACGACAATGTATAGGTCCATTCATGATGTGATTTAATTAAAAACAATTATTTTTTCCTATATTTATCCTTTAGGCATATCATCCTTTTATCATCTCAAAGCATATACATAATACTGTTCCAAAGTATATATATCCACGCCAACTCTGTCTCCCTAGAAATTTGTAATTTAAATTATGTTGACGTGGACAATACATAGAAGAGCCTTTTGGTTAAACAAAATTGTGAAAACATTTCACAAATGCTTAATCATACAAATAACCTATAACAATTACTGAAAATTAATTTTAATGTTATAGAAAATTAGTGATAAAATACATGTGACACATTCCAAATAGGTAATGATGATGGTTAATCCCTAAGACATTTCCAGTATTTAAGACAATTTTAATGTTATAGAAAATTAATGATAAAATATGTAAGTGGCACATTTGAAACAGGTAATGATGATGGCAATTCCCCAACTCATTAAGGTAAGGATTCCTGAGAAGTTAGATTTCAAAAACACTGAGATGAGGGAAAGGAGGCAGCTTAATAAGCAATCAGGCAATCAGATGAGCCTGTTTGGACAAAGATGGTAACTCAGGTAATAAAAATTAAAACACTTTTAAAGGAAGGAAAAAAGGTAGGAAAGGAGAGAAGGTAAAAGGGAGGAAAGAAAAATAGAAAACATCTAGAGGGAAAAGATCTGGGTTTGTTTCCTGAATCTACCACCTACTAGCTCTGTACTCTTGGCCATGTAACCTTTCTGATTCAGTCTATTCATCTTTAAAACAACAAATAACAGTACCTACATAGCATTGTGTTTAATTAGTTATAACATTTTTTTTTTTTATCCTCACCCGAGGACATTTTTCCATTTTTTTGTTCAGATAGAGTGGGAAGGAGAGAGAGGAAGAGAAAGAGAGAGAGAGAGAGAGAAACATCGACGTGAAAGGGACACATCGAGTGGCCGCATCCCACACGACCAACCAGGGCCGGGGACAAACTGCAACCGAGGTACTTGCCCCTAGCGGGAACCGAACCCGGGTCTCTCTGGACCACAGGCCGATGCTCTAACCGCTGAGCCAAACCGGCCAGGGCAGTTCTAACATTTTAAGATCTCTGAAATGAGAAAGAGCCTTAAATGTCTTATAATCTATGGAATCTTAGATTCAACCAAATGTGGCAGTGCTATGATGTAAAGCACCTAGGACAGGGCGAGGGCAATCCTGTTATTTCACTTCTCTGGCTACACTCGTATTTATTTTCTTAAATTAAAAAACCCAAAGCCCAGGGTGTAAAACAAAATTCTGAAGAAGGAATATCAAAAAGTCTACTAATCATAAATAAATTTAAATCAACATAAATTAGGGAAGCAAGCCCTAAAATTGACTTTAAAGAGAAATAAGAATCTACTTGCATTTCAAATAAATAACAACCTCAAAAAGAAAAGAAAAGAAAACCGTCCAAGAAACTGGGACTATATAGATCCTCAGTCTAAAGGCAAAATGTATTGAAAAAGGAAAAAAAAAATCCAAGTAACTTTACAATACAAGTTTGTTATAACTTTTTACAACTATGGCTGACTAGCCAAATTTAGATAACTGCCTGCTTTTTGCGTGTAAAGTTTTATTGGAACACAGACATGCTTTTTTGTTCCATATTGTCTATGGCTAATTTCCTGCTACACCAAAAAACTGTTAGAACTAATAAATGAATTCAGTGAAGTTGCAGGAAACAAAATTAATATACAAAAACCTGTTGTGTTTCTATACACTAATAACAAACTAACAGAGAAATTAAGAAAATCCCATTTACAATAGCATCAAAAAATAAAATAAAATACCTAGGAAGAAATTTAACCAAGATTAAAAACCTATACTCTGAAAACTATAAGACATTGATAAAAGAAACTGAAGAGGACAAATGCCCATGGGTAGAAAGAATTAATATATTAAAATATCCATACTACCCAAAGCGATCTATATGTTCAGTGCAACCCCTATCAAAATACCAATGGCATTTTTCATAGAACTAGAACAAATAATCCTAAAATTTATATGAAGCCACAAAAGACCCCAAATAGCCAAAGCAATATTGAGAAAGAAGAGCAAAGTCAGAAGTATCATGCTACCTAATATCAAACTATACTTACAAGACTATAGCTGTCAAAACAGGTTGGTACTAGCATAAAACCAGACATATAGATCAACACAAGAGAATAGAGAGCCCAGAAATAAATCCACACCTATATGGTCAATTAATCCAAGACAAAGGAGGCAAGGATATACAATGGAGTAAAGACAATCTCTCCAATAAATGGTGTTGGGAAAACTGATTAAGATACATGCAAAAAAATAATAATAAAAGTAGACCACTTTCTTACACCATATACAAAAATAAACTCAAAATGGATCAAAGACTTAAATGTAAGACCTGAAACCATAAAACTCCTAGAAGAAAACATAGGCAGTTAACCTGTGACACTGCTCTTAGCAATATTTTTTTGATATATCTCCTTGGGCAAGGGAAAAAAAATAAACAAATAAACAAGTAAACAAATGGGAATATATCAAACAAAGACATTTTTGCATAAAATAAACTACCAACCAAATGAAAAAACCTACTGAATGGAAGAAGATAGTCACCAGTGGTACATCCGATAAGAGGTTAATATCCAAAATATATAAGGAACTCATACAATATAACATCAAAAAACAAATGATCCAATTTTTAAAAACGGACAGATGAATTGAATAGACATTTCTCCAAAGAGGACATACAGGTGGCCAACATACATATGAGAAGATGCTCAACATCACTAATCATCAGGGAAATGAAAATCAAAACCACAATGAGATATCACCTCATACCTGTCAGAATGGCAGTCATCAATATATCAACAAAAAAGTGTTGGTAAAGGTGTGGGAAAAAGGGAACCCTCATGCACTGTTGGTGGGATTGTAAGTTGGTGTAGCCACTATGTAAAACAGCATAGAGGTTCCTCAAAAAATTAAAAATAGAACTACCATATGACCCAGCAATTCCATATCTGGGTATTTATCTGAAGAAATCCAAGACACTAATTTGAAACGATATGTGCACCCCTATGTTTATTGCAACATTATTTACAATAGCCAAGATATAGAAGCAACCTAAGTATCCATCGATATATAACTGGAAAAAGAAGTGGTACATTATACAATGGGATTTTACTGAGCCATAAAAAAATGAAATCTTTCCATTTACAACAACATGGCTGGACCTAGAGAATGTTATACTAAGTGAACTAAGTCAGAGAAAAACAAATACTATATGATTTCACTTACACCTGGAATTTAAAAAACAAAGTAAATGAACAAACAAAACAGAAACAAATTTATGAATACAGAAATAAATTGATAGTCACCAGATGGGAGGGGAATTGGGGGAATGGGTGAAAAGGATGAAAGGAATTTAAAAGCACAAATTGCCAGTTATAAAACTAATCATGGGGGTGGGTATAAAGTATAGCATAGGGAATATAGTCAGTAATATTGTAATAAGTATATGTGGTGTCAAATGGGTACTAGACATCAGAGTAATCCCTCCATAAGGTATATAAATGTCTAATCACTATGTTGTACACCTGAAACTAATACAATATTGTATGTAAATAATAACTTAAAAATAAATTTTTAAAAATTATAAAAATATACAACAAAGAGTTAGCAGTGTGAGAATGTTCACTGTAGCAGTATTTAAAAGTCAAGATTTTGAAAATAATCTAAATGCCTGTATTTAGAGTTCTTTAGGTTGCAAGTGACCAAGAATTCAACTTAAAAGGGTTTAACAAAAAGAAAATATATTGCTCTTATAACTGATAAATCCCCAAGAAAGTCAGGCATTAGAGCTGTCTTCAGGTTTCAACAGTCACCAAAATCCATTTTTTTTTAAAATTTTATTGTTGACAGTATTACAAATGTCCCCAATTTTCCACGCTTTTGTATCCCCTCCACCCAAACCCCGCCCCACCCCAGGCCTTCACTACATTATTGTCTGTGTCCATGGGCTATGCATGTATGCATATATGGTCTTTGGTTCATCTCTTCCTGTCCCCCCCCACACCCCTCATCTCTGAGATCTGTCAGTCTGTTCCATGTATCTATTCCTCTGGACCTACTTTGTTCATCTTTTGAGTTGACTAATTCTGAGGGTCATCTTCAACCTCTAACTGGCACACTTTATGGTTCTCATTTGAGCACCACTAAATCCAGAGCATGAAAATATTATTTTCCCAGAAGTTCTGACAAATGCCTCTTGCATCACACTAGCTCTAACTTGCTTACATATCCACCCTGAACCTGATCATATGGCTTTTCTAGAGCAATCTCACCCAAAATCCATGACTAAAAATTGGGTAGTTGGAGTTTACCAAAAAAATGTGGGATATTATTACTACTAAGAGGGAATAATTTAGCCCTGGCCAGTTTTGCTCAGTGGTTAGAGCATCAGCCCACAGACCAAAGAGTGCAGATTCGATTCCAGTCAAGGGCACATACCTTGGTTGGGGTTCGGTCCCTGGCCCTGGTTGGGGTTGTGCAAGAGGCGACCAATCAATGTGTCTGTCTCACATTGATGTTTCTCTCTCTCTCTCTCTCCCTCTCACTCTATCTGAAGATAAACAGAAAAATATCTTTGGGTGATGATTTAAAAAAAAAAAAGGGGAGAATTTATACTAGGCAATAGACACAGGTATCTACTATGATGTCCAGTAATAAACCATTGCTTAAATATATTATGATTCATCCATTAAAATTATATGGAAGAATATTTTTTTATATGAAAAGATTTCCATAAATTTTGTTAAGATAGGGTAAAAGCAGCCCTAGCCAGGTGACTCAGTTGGAGCATTGTCCTATACACCAAAAGGTTGCAGGTTTGATTCCCAGTCAGGGCACATACCTAGATTTCGGGTTGAATCCCTGATCAGGGCAAGTACAAGAGGGAACCAATTGATGTTTCTCACATCTGTTCTCTCTCTCTCTCTCTCTCTCTCTCTCTCTCTCTCTCTCTCTCTCTCTCTCCCTTCTTCTCTCTACACATATCCTCAGGTGAGGATTTGAAAAAAGATAGGGTAAAAGCAATAAGTAAAAGAATATAAGATATTTAGAACAAAATATTAATAGTAGTTACCTCCAGTTGGCAGGGGTTTATAAATCCTCTGAACTTATAAACAAATTTTGTGCATAAGCAATTTAGTATAATAGGCTTCATAATATTCATCTGATTCTCAAAGGATTATGGTTCCCACCCAGAAAACATAAGAATAAATCACCAGGGCCCCCTTGCAATTGTCAAGATGAGGAAACACGTTCAGAGAGGTTAAGTGCCCTCCTCAAAGTAGCAAGAGTCTGCTAAAGACAAAACAAGGCAAGAATCTCAATCTTGGGTGTCTGAACAGATGCTCTGTCCATTTTGCCATGCGGCCTTAGCTTAGCTCGCTCGGCAGTGTGGCCCAGGTTCCAACTCCTTGCAAATTAAAATTCTAAAAGGTGAGAAGTGGATACACTATTTTATGTTCAATGAATTACAAAAGTTAGGAAGTTCAAAATGCAGAAGAAAGAAACTAAAGAGAGCAACCTCTCTCAAATTTGGATCCACGAACCTGTTAGAAATATACTATATTCCCATGGGTCAACAAGTTCCTTATAGGAATGCTTTTGTTTCCATTCTCATTGTTTTACATCTGAAATTAATATTCTAAATCATCCTGATGAATCCTAGGAGAATATAAGCTCTGTGAAGGCAGAGCCTTTTTCTTCTTTATTCACTGCTGTACCCCCACTGCCTAGAACAGGGCTTGGCACATAGAAGTATCTGGCACCTGAATTATTAATGAACAAATAACTAATTTCTGCAGCATGACTTTAATGCCCATGTTTGTCTTACATTCACACTGGCACTAGGTTTTACTAATTTAATTGTTAGAAGCTACGGAGAAAAGAAAAAGGTAGATTAAATAAGTAAATTATATATTTATTCTTAGTTGAGGCCAAATAACATCCCAGTTTGCTGTACAAATGAATAAAGGGAATTCGTTGAACAGTTGAGTCATGACATAGCACCACTAACTAGGCATGCCAAATTCAAAGAAACCCACCTCATAACAGACAGGATCAAATGAGACTTCCAATAGATTATTTGGTTTCAGCAAAACAACATCGTCCAGCTTATTAAATTAAATTAAATTTTAGTTTTGTTTATATTTAATTTATTGGTTTCCTTCCATTCTGTAGAAGTTACAAGCATTAGAAATGTATTCTTAATTTTATGTTCTCAAATAGTTACATAATTTACAATATATAATTTGTCAACATCAGGAATCTAAAACATTTTTTCCTCTAAAAGTTGTCTTTATTTTATTGAAGTTTTAAAACCAATAATGTACCATATGATTTCCTTATATGTGGAATCTAATGAACAAAATAAACGAACAAACAAGGTGGAGGCAAACTGACCAGCTTCAGAGGGGAGGGGGTTGGGGGTTGGGTGAGAAGGGTGAATAGATTTAGCAAAGAAAAAAAAGAAAGAATCATGGGCACAGACAACAGTATGGTGATTGCCAGAGGGAAGGGGTGGTGGTGGGAGGAGGTAGAAGAAGGTAAAGGGGGGATAAATGGTGATGGAAGGAGACTTGACTTGGGATGATAAACACACAATACAATATACAGATGATGTATTTATAGAATTGTATACTTGAAATATAATTTTATTATCCAATGTCACCCCAATAAATTCAATAAAAATAAATTAAAATAAAATAAAACCAATAAGGTAATGTAAGTGTGGATCAAAAAATAGGAATTCAAATCAGTTTGGTGAAAGACTTACTATATAACCCTAACTGAGTTTTATGGAACCATTGTGATTCCATTTTCGTTCATAAAAGTGGAATTAGCAGAATAATTTTATTAATCATAAATTTAAGAATCTGAAATAACCTGGAAAAACATCCAGTCCAACTCCTCCTTTCAGAAATGAGTAAACTCAGAGCCATTAGGGTGACTTGCCCAAGGTCACTTAATAAGTCATGGTGTAAGAGTAGGCTGAGAATCTAGATCTAGTTATTGTGTCCACTGAAAAATGCCAAGCATTGTAAAAATACCTCTTAATGATAATGGTGCTTTAACTCAACAGCCTATTGTACTTAAATTGATTCCTGGGCACTGTTCTTGTTACATTCTTTAAGTACAAAGAAAGGCAGCATACTGTTCTGGATTTATACAATCAGATTTGAGGGCTGACATTATTATAATTACTTGGTCCTTGAGTCAATGGCAGTGCATCAACCATTAAAATCAAAAGCATGTAAAGAAGCAGGAAGATTTTGGCAATGTACAGATGCACTTACGAAGAAAAGTCAAATTTGAACCTACCAACCTTGGCAGTTTTCCTTTAAGAGAAGCACAGAAAAGCTGCCGTGGCCTTGGAAATTAAAACTGTGTCCTAAATGAATGAGAGATGCTGCAAATATGAGGAGCTGAGGAAAGAATAATAAGCAGTTGAAGCCTCTGTACATCAATCAGGGTTTTTAAGATACATTTGGGATTCCGTGTAATAGATGAAGCATTGGAATGAATAATAAGACCAAACTATAAGATAATTCTCGTCTCCTTATCCTAGACTCAGACCAATCAGTGTGATACTGCACAATTTATATTTAAATGTAAATTTCAAAACTAATTATGATTTCCAAATAGCAGATGGTAATTCAGTTAGAAACACAACCAAAAGAAAGATTCATTTAGTATGCTTAAAAGGTTTTAGCAAACAGGGGAAACAAAGTTTATACTGGTCATGAGTTTCAAGAAGTACACTGGACTTCCTGTGGATATTCTAATCAATTAAATTCAGTCAAGGTCCTAACTGAACCAGAATCCTCTGGTTTCTTGCTGAAGTTGTTCTGAAGACTTACAGCATACCCAGTGGAAACCGTTCCCATAGGGGTTCCTCTTCAGGAACAGTTCAGCCAGTAGACAATATTTTGCACACTAGCTTTCTTTGTCAGGCATCTTAGGCCTGTTCTTATAGCTACCATATATATCATATACCCTGGATTTGGTAGAATGGTCTCATTCTCAGTTTTCTCTCCTATTATCAGAATCACGAGTCCCAGTGTTTTGGATAGGGAAATATGATCTCCATGATGACACAAAAGTGAACCAACATGCCCTGTCCAGTTTGGCTCATCAGTTAGAGCATAGGTCTGCAGACCCAAGGTTCTCAGGTTCTCAGGTTCAACCCCTGGCCAAGGGCACATGCCTGGGTTGCAGGTTCAATCTCCAGCCTGCGTCAGGGTTGTGTGGGAGGCAACCAATCGATGTGTCTCTCTCACATTGTTGTTTTTCTCTCTCTTTCTTTCTCACTGCCTCCCTTCCACTCTATCTGAAAATCCACAGAAAAATATCCTTGTGTGAAGATTAAAAAAAAAAAAAAAGTGAACCAACAAATTCCCCTTAGAGGGCCAAATCTTTGAAGCAGGCCTAGAATTTGGCATTAAAGATGAGTTCCTGGTTAGCATCACGTGAAAGCCAGTTTCTTAGAAAGAGGACCAATGGTACTATGTTGCTAGGAATTTAGAGGCCATGGAGTCAAGAGTACACTCCCACTTCTGAAGACATGACACAGAACTAACTTTACCATAATTACATACATCTACAGAATAATAATCCTGACACCACTGTCTGAAATACTTGTGTTCAAAGAACATTCTCTAACTTAGGCACTACGTGCACTCACAAACATCATCTGCCAAAAGTGGGGAACCTTTTTTCTGCCAAGGTCCATTTGGATAACATCATTCACAGGCCATACAAAATTATCAACTTAAAAATTAGCCTGCTATATTTGGTCAGGCCAATTTGGTGAGGCGTGTGATGTTAGCTGGTACTGATTTCGAGGGCCCTATATGACTCAAGGGCTGGATGTTCCCCACCCCTGTACAACTATGATATTTATAGAACAATTTAATTTCTCCCTATACAATAACTCCTAAGCATTCTGGATTTTCCATGCTAACAGCATCTATATTTGTTCTACTTAGGGAGAGAGGAAAAAATCTGTAAACTTTAACTTTGTTATCATTTCTTCACTTCTTTGCTTTTTAAGGGGACAAATTTGTTGGAAATACTCAGCTGATAGCTTCTAAAGGATACGCTTTTCTTTTCATTACCAGAGAAGCAGATCCAAGGAGAGCTCTGGTTTATAATTGTCGCTCAGAGAACCATGAGTGGCCAGTGGCACTCAAAATTCAGATTTTTCTTTAGAAAGCTGATTTTAAATTTTTCTTTTTTATTTATTTCTAATTTTATATGCCCTCAGGGAGGAAAAAGCACAGCCCTCCTTAATCTCAGTTATGTCATGAGACCAAGGAGATGCTCTTTTGTACTGAACTGTGTCTCCCTAAATTATTGAATTTTGGTGAGAGGGTTGTGTGGCATATTGTCTTACTTGCCTTAAATTCCCCAATCCCGCCCGGCCGGTGTGGCTCAGTGAGTTGAGCATTGTCCCATGGACTGAGAGATCCCAGTTCTATTCCGATCAGGGCACATGCCCAGGTTACTTGATCCCCAGTATGGGGTATTCAGGAGGCAGCTGATCGATGTTTCTCTCTCACATTGATCTCTCTCTCTCTCTCTCTCTCTCTCTCTCTCTCTCTCCCTCCCTTCCTCTCTCTCTAAAAATATCAATAAAAACGTATTTAGAAAAAAAGAAAATTCCCCAACCCCACCCTAGCTCAGGTGGCAACCATGAAGTGAGTGGCCCAGATTCCTGGTGCAGGTTGCTAGTGCCAGAGGGAGCAATATGGACCTTGTTCTCAAAGAATTGTGGTTGTTTGATTTGACCTACCTGATGCCTTCCTGAGGGATCAGCCTAGGGGCTTGTCTACTCCCTCCCCCCCACGCACTTTGAAGCTTTCTCAGGGTTTAAGAGTGGTGGGAATATAAAATCACGCAGCTCTGCCCTGGCCCGTTTGCTCAGCGGTTAGAGCATCGGCCCACGGACCAATGAGTCGCAGGTTCAGTTCTGATCAAGGGCACATATCTCAGTTGCGATTCATCCCCGGCCCTGGATGGGGTGGTGTAGGAGGCAGCCACTCCATGTCTCCCTTTCACGTCAATGTTTCTCTCTCTCTCTCTTCCCCTCTCTCTCTCCCCTCACTCTATCTGAACAAAAAAAAAAAAAAAAGGAAAAAGTCCTCGGGTGAGGATAAATAAATAAATAAATAAATAAATAAATAAATAAATAAAATCACACAGCTCCTTTAGAAAACATTTGGCATTTCCTCAAATATTTAAACATAGAATTAACATATAACCCAACAATTACACACACACACACACACACACACACACACACACACACACATATATATGTTAATGTTTCCAGCAGCACTATTCACAACAACAGAAAGTAGACACAATCCAAATGCCCATCTACAGATAAAGGATAAATAAAATGTGCCATATCCCTATGGTGGAATATTATTCAACCATAAAAAAGAATGAATTACTCATGGATACCACAACATGGATTAACCTTAAAAATATAATGCTAAGTGAAAGAAGCTAGACATAAGAGGCCACGTAGTATATTATTTTATTTGATATGAAATATACAGAGTAGGCAAATCATGGAGAATGAATGCAGATGCATGGTTTTCAGGGGATGAGGGCAGGAGAGACTGGGAAGTGAATGATCAACAGGCAAAGAAAATACTTTGAGATTAATGAAAACAAAATCACAACATATAAAAATGTGGAATTCAGTGTAAGCATAACTCAAAGGGAAATTTATAGCTGTAAATGCCTACATTAAAGAAGAAGAAAGATTCCCAAATCAATAAATAAACTTTCCACCTTAAGAAACTAGAAAAAAGAAGAGCATACTAAACCCAAAGCAAACAGAAAAAAGAAATCATAAAGATTAGATTGGAAATAAATAGAGAATAGAAAAACAATAGAGAAAATAAATAAAACCAAAAATTGGTTCTTTGTAAAGATCAACAAAATTGACAAATCTTTAGCTAAACTGGCCAAACAAAAAAGAGAGAGAATGCTCAAATTCTTAAAATCAGGAATGAAAGAGGGGACATTACTACCAACCTTACAGAAATAAAAAAGATTGTAAGGCAATACTATAAACAATTGTATGTAAAAAAGTTAAATAACCTACCTGAGATGGATAAATTTCTAGAAAGAAGCAAACTACTAAAACTGACTCAAGAAGAAATAAAAAGAAGTAAAGCATTTGGATTAGGAAACAAAAAACTTCTCACAAAGAAAAGCCCAGGACAAGATGGCTTCACTGGTGAATCCTACCAAATGTTTTTTTGAAAAAAAAAAATACCAATCTTTCACAAACTCTGCCAAATGACAGAAGGAAGCATTGCCAAATCATTCTATGAGGCTAGCATGTTAACCCAGGAACACAAGTATATTTCAACATAGGAAAATGAATAAATGTATTATACCATAATTAATAGAATAAAGGGAAAAATAAATGATATAATCTCATTATATGCAGAAAAAGTATTTGACAAAATCCAACACTCTTTCATGATTAAAACACTCAACAATCTAGGAAAAGATGGGAATTTCCTCAACCCTACAAAGAGTATTTACCAAAAAACCACCACTAACATCAAATTTAATAGTGAAAAACTGAAAGCTTTCCCCCTAAGATCAGAAATAAGACAAGGATGTCCACTCTCACCACTTCTATCAATACTGGACTGGAGGTTCTAGCAGAACAATTAGGTAAAAAATAAAAAATAAAAGAAATCCATATTGGAAAGATAGAAGTAAAATTATCTCTATTTGTAGATGAGGTGATCTCATATATAGAAAATCCTAAAGAATAGACACACACACATTCCCAAAAAGACAAAAATCTATTAGAGCCAATAAATAAATTCAGCAAGGTTGTAGGATTTAAGGCTAATATACAAAAATTATTTGAATTTCTATACATTAGCAATAAACAATCCAAAAATGGAATTGAGAAAACAATTGCATTTACAAAAAATATCAAAAAGAACAAAATACTTAGGAATAAATTTAATCAAAAAAGTTCAAGACTTGAACACTGAAAACTACAAAAGAAGGTTGAACAAAGTTAAAGACCTAAATAAATGAAAAGATATCCCATGTTCATGGATTAGAAGATGTAACATTGTTAAGATGGCAATACTCCCCATTTATCTACAGATTCTACACAATCTCTATCAAAATTCCAACTGCCTTTTTTACAGTAATGGAAAAGCTAACCCTAAAATCCATGTCAACTTGCAAGGGGCCCAGAATAGTCTGCCCCACTCCAAATGAAAAAACATAACAAAGATAACAAAGTTGCAAGACTTATACTTCCCAGTTATAAAACCTACTGCACAGCTACAGTAATCAAGATAGTGTATTATTGGCATAAGGACAGACATATAGATCAGTGTAATAGAACTGAGAGTTCAGATATAAGCCCATACATCTACGGTCAATTCATTTTGACAAGGGTGTCAAGACAATTCGTTGGGGCAGGGTAGGGTTGCGGGTGAATAGTGTTTTCAGCAAATGTTGCTGGGACAACAGGTTATTCACTTGTAGAGGAATTCAGTTGAACCCTACCTCACACCATATATAAAAGTGAACTCAATATGGATCAAAGACCTAAATGTAAGAACTAAAACTATAGAATGCTTTGAAGTAAACATAGGAGTAAATCTTCATGACCTCAGATTAGACAATGATTTTTAGATATAATACCAAAAGCAAATCAACCAAAGAAAAAAGAGAGAAGTTGGAATTCATCAAAATTTTTAAATTTTGTGCTTCAAAGGACACTGTCAAGACAGTGAAGCCCTGGCCAGTTTTGCTCAGTGGTTAGAGCGTTGGCCCGTGCGTGGACCAATGAGTGAGTCGTGGGTTGTCGTGGGTTCAATTCTGGTCAAGGGCATGGACCTCGGTTGCGGTTCGTCCCTGGCCCTGATCGTGCAGGAGGCAACCAGTCGATCTCTCTCTCTCTCTCTCTCTCTCTCTCTCTCTCTCTCTCTCTCTCTCTCCCTCCCTCCCTCCCTCCCTCCTTCCCACTCTATCTGAAGATAAAAAGAAAAATCCTCAGATGAGATAAATAGAAAAATATTCTCAGGTGAGGATTAAAAATAAAAAAGAAAGTGCAAAGACGATCCATAGAATGGGAGAAAATATTCGCAAATCTTACATCTGACAAGGGTCTAGTATCCAGAATATATAAGAAACTTACAACTCAGTTACAAAAAGACAATAACCCAGTTTTTAAAATGGGTACAGGATTTGAATAGACATTTCTAAAGAAGATATATAAATAATCAAGAAGTACATGAAAAAAAGTCAACCTCATTAGTCATTAAGGAAATGCAAATAAAAACCACAATGAGAAACACAAATGAAAACCACAATGAGACCACTTCATACCCCATAAGATAGATATAATGAAAGAAATAAAAATAAAAAGCATAGGTAAGGATGCAGAGAAACTGGAACCCTCACAGCCACTGTGGAAAACAGTTTGAGAATTCCTCAAAAGTTAAACACAGAGTTACCATAGGATTCAGCAATTTCTCTACTTGGTAAATACCCAAAAGAAGTGATAACATTTGTTTATATAAAAATTGTACAGGGATGTTCATAGCAGCATTATTCCAATAGCCAAAAAGTGGGGACAACTCAAATTTCACCAACACCTAAATGGATAAACAAAATATGGTATAGCTATACAATACATTATTATTCAGCCATGAAAATGAATGAAGAGTGATAAATGTTACAGTATCAAGGAACCTTAAAAACATTACACTTAGTGAAAGAAGTCAGACCCAAAGGGCTAAATAATGTATGATTCTATTCGTACGAAATGTACAGAATAGGCACATCAACAAAGACAGAAAAATTAGTAGTTGCCAGAGGTTTGGGGGAGGAGAGAATAGGGAGTGACTGCTAATGGATACTGGGTTTCTTTCTGGGGTGATAAATATGTCTTGGAATTAATGGTGATGTTTGCACAACTTTGTGAATATACTGAAAACCACTCACTTGTACAATTTAAAATGAGTTTTATCGCATATGAACTATCTCAATTTTTAAAGCTTTAAAAATACATTTACGATATGATCAGAAATGACTTTAAGGAAATAATGATGCTTTTTAAAATAGGTTTATAAAAGAAAGCCCATTGCCTATTGATTCAGTAGATTTCCTGACAGAGAAAATGAGAAATTGTTCAAATCTGATATCTTTGTGGCCAATCTGTAAATAGATGTTCTCCATACCTTGTTGTAATTTATTTACTTTTTTGTTATACTTCATTGTTATATCCTACCATATTTCCCAAAAGGAGGAGAAGGATTTGAATTGGCTTTTTTTTTTTCCTTACTAAGATATCAGTTAGCAATAAGTGGATTATTTGTAAATAAGCATATCTCTAATTATAAGCCATAATGAATCTATAGCCATTTTTAAGAGATCCAAAGTAATTCAAAATTATACACTAAAAAATAACCCATAAATCACCAGCCTTCACATATTATCAGAGATTATTACTTAAGTTATTACAACATGAACCCCACTGACCTGTCTGGAAATTAAAAGTGTTTCTCTTGCTTCTGCCACCCCCACCATAGTTTCCTAGTGAGCCACAACAGGCATGGCCCAGAATAATTCCCTCCGTATCTTGTGCTCTACCCTGTCTCATCACAGCCTCTTCCAGGACTGCTCCTTTGGAGGCAGCAGCTCTGCTGAGGATATTTTGCTGGAGATCCTGCTGATGTCCATACCCTAGCCTTGAAGGGGAAATGATGCTTCCCCTTAATTCCATAGTACAGAAACACTTTTAAAAGACTTTATGAAAGACCTGAGGGTAAGAAAGTATAGCACAGAATGTGGTTTACACTAGAATAGCTCTTTGAGATCATAGGGTAGCATCTGACTGCGAATCCACGCCTGGCTCCTGCCAGGGCCCTCCACTCACACCAGTGGAATCTCCGTGTAATCCCATACCTCTGAATTTGTGTTCAATACCCCTTGAGTCCTAGAAATAGGACTATTTCCTTCAGGAAAATCCCACCTTACTTCACCATACCATTTCCATAGGTCACTTACTTTTTTAGCTAGTACCCAGGTCTCATAACTTCCATTCCAATGCTCTTTCCACAGCTGTGTTAATGTGTGTCATTCAAACACCGGCCTGGAAAATTCTGATTTCGTCAATGCACACAAACATACAGACTGGTCTAGGTAACCAATTAGAAAGCTACCCTAATGACCCAGCCAAGAGTTAATGGTGGTCTAAACTAAGGCAGTACCAGAAAGAATGAAGAAAAGAGAAGAAAATTCAAACCTACAGCCAGCAAGATGAAGTGACCAATTAGATATGGGGATTGAGGAAAAAGATAAGACAGAGCAGGCAGACCAGGAGCTGAGTATCACTGAGACTCTGTTTAGACCAGAGAGATTGGGTATCAAGAGATTGTGGCCATAAAGTCAAAGTAGGGATGAGGTCAAAGTAATATGTGTTCAAATAAGAGCACAAAGTTCAAAACTTGTGGTAGACAGGGGATACAATTCTCATTAAACCACCTAGTCTCAGATGTGTCCTTCTGGTATGGCTGTACAGTAGAAGCTCTTAGAAAAAAATAAGACCATTAACCTAGATAAACCAGGAGAGTGTGAAGGCCACAGTGGCTCTTAAGGAACAGTGTCTTCCAGTGACAGACATATGTTTAAATGACATACTAAAGAAATGAACCCAACTCAGAGTAAGGGCTACATCAAACAAAGCCCAATGCTACACAATGGGGCTCCAGGGAAATTAGCAGAAGTCAGGGTCCTAGCAGAGCTGTACCAGCCAAACCTGGGCAAGGACCAGGGGACATTGAGATTCTATGGGCCTGTGGCTAGTGGGGATGTTCCTACCTGAGGTGAGCAGGGATGGTGGGAGAAAAAGAGACAAGGAGATCCAAACTTCAGTGTCTAATTTCTCAACCCTGTTTGTACCACAGACCCTTTTGCCTGTCTGCTGAAGTCTGTGGACTCATTCTCAGAACAGTTTTTTAATGTGTCAAAAAAAAAAAAAAACATGCCAGATTATATTAAAATAAAGCTATAGACATTTGGTTTTTAATTTGTGATATATAACTATGCATATTAATTAACACATTAAATAAGAATTATTTCAAAATACTGTTTTTGTGGGGACTTTTTTCTTTACTGTTGAGAGTATTACAGAAGTTCCCCCTTTTTATCCCCTACTGCCCCCCTTCACCAGGTTCCCACCCCACCCCAGGCCTTCACCTCCCTATTGTCTATGTCTGTGCAAAATGCATATAAATTCTTTGGTTAATCTCTTCCCTTCCCTCCTCCCCTTCCTTCTGAGATTTGTCAGTCTGTTCCATGCATCCATGCTTCTAGTTCTATTTTGTTCATCAGTTTATTTTGTTCATTAGATTCCACATATAAGTGAGATCATGTGATATTTGTCTTTCTCTGACTGGCTTATTTCACTTAGCATAATAATCTCCAGGTCCCTCCATGCCGTCTCAAAGGGCAATAGAGCCTTCTTTTTTCAGCTACATAGTATTTAAAGTATGATGAGTATAAATAATATTTTAAGATTTATTATAACTTTAATGTGCTATAAATATATCTGTGATTTCCACTGGTGACACAGTTATAGGTACTACTAATATTGTTCTGTTGCCTACATCCACAATTGAAGGAAATGATCAATTTCAATTAGAACTTTGTGAAAATAAAAATGTAAAATTTTCCCATTCAAATTTGCAGAACCTTGGCATGCAGGGAACCCCTGGTTAAGGATAAAGTTAAAAACAGAAACCTGCCTGATGGAATGTAGATCTAAGACAGGAGATGAGCTAGAGAAGGTACAGAAAATGCGTTGGAGCATCAGCAAGTATAGGCCCAACATTAACTTCTGTGGGGCCCTGGGCAACAGTACAATTGCAGGCTCCTAGCTTTGCACAACACACCCACCCAACTCTACCTTCTCTTCCCGTCATTTCCCTTTTTCCTGCTCAGTGAGAAGCCTCTGCTTGTGGGTTCCCAGTACCTGTAGAACACAGTACCTGAATGGGCACATCTCCTTGGCCCCACAAACACATCACCTATCAGGAAAGGCACAGCCAGAGAAGGGCCATAATGGAGCCTTCTAAAGCCTGGGTCTTAAGGCAGAATTCTGAATGCCAGGATCAAAGGTCATTCCTGAGCTGGTGTACCTTATCTTTAAAGGCCAGCAAGTGTGCAACACATGGCTGCCATTAAAAGGGTTTAAGGGTCAAGGTACTGCAAACATCCGGAGTTCTGTCTTTTCTCTAATTCTAATATTCTCCAGCAATCTAAATGGAACTATTTTCTTTTTCTCATTTTTCATTATATTCTTACTGATGTTATATTCTTCACTTTTCACCTAAAAAACGGAGTTGCCCCTTTTCTTTCAGTGTCCATCTCTAGTTTGCTCCAAAATCTCTACACCATCCCTTTCAGTGACTAAGTCTAGCTCTGATAATCTTAAAATAGCATTTGAACCATTGAGAGCTGTCTGTCTCTAATACGTGGCCATTTCTTGACTACTTTAATTCCATGTAGAATGTATGTTTTCGCCCTGGCTGGTTTGGCTCAGCGGTTAGAGCATCAGCCCATGGACCAAAGAGTCATGGGTTCGATTCACCCAAGGGCATGTACCTCGGTTGTGGCTTGTCCTCAGCCTGGTCGGGGTCGTGTGGGAGGCAACCAATCGATGTGTCTCTCTCATATCAACGTTTTTCTCTTTCTCTCTCTTCCTCCCTCCCTCTCTCCCACTCTATCTGAAGATAAGTGGGAAAATATCATCGAGTGAGGATTAAAATTAAAAAAAAAAAGAGTGTATGTTTTCATCATGTACATATGAGACGAATTGGAATCTCTGTCCCCTTCCCACCTTTGCCCTACCTCATCTTCAGCAGAAGGCTGGGACAGGGTTCTCTTTCCCCTTTATCTCTATCATCTTGCCCATGCTCACACGAGGTGGAAAGTTGATAATTTACCATAATAATACATTAACTGTCACCAAGAGAAGTTTTTTTGTCTGATATATCTTCACTATTAGAATGTTAAGATCCAGGGCAAGCCAGGAGCTTGGCAGGGGGATGGGTAGAATGGGAAGAAGAGAGGAGAACAAGAGAGCAGCAGACATTCTAATACCCTAGGAAGTGAATTCCCACTGTCTGAAAGGTGACCTGAGGACAGTAAGAAAGAAAAGTTTGCAGAAATCATTCAGCTCCAAATTTACCCGATTCTGTCTGCTGAATGCTCTTTGGTATTTGAAACTAAGCCCATATATCTTTCTGACTACTGAAATTAACTTATTATAAACCACATTCCAGTTTATGGAGAAAAAATGATTCTGTTCTCAAATTTTTCTTCTCATTTCCTTAACCCTCACTAAACCCATCACCTGCAAGCTAATTGTACTCTGCTATCTGACAGATTACTTTTAGTGAGGTCACTGCTTCACTGTTCTTTATGTTCCATATATAAAAACCCCTTCAATTGTGAATGATCCAAGTCATCTCAACTCAGGGATATGTTCAAGAATAAAGAAATGCAAGCATCAATGAATATCTATTAAATATCTTGATTTTTATTAAAAATAGATCAAATCTATTTTGTCTGGTATGTCTCTGGTGCCTTTCAAGCTGCTGCCCCAGAACTGGAGCTCAGAATGGGTGAATATGAGTAATTCCATTCATGGGCCCTTTAAGAGGAACTGCCTGGGACTCCAGAAGTAATCTGTCTCACTCATCCTCAATCCTCACTGGTTTTTACAGCCAGAAGTTATGCAGACTTCTCTTCCTGGCACTGGAACCTTGGGCTGGGGGGCCTGGTGTGGGGCTGGGATCCCTGGCTCCTCAGGGGAGACTGCCACAGCAGAGATATCCCTCCCAATTTTTAACCACCACATGTGAGTGTGGGACCAGATTGTTCAGTGTCTCTGCCCCTCCTACCAGCCTCAATGTGGCTTCTTTTGTATATCCTGAGTTATAGGATTTCTGTTCAGGTGGACTTCAGGTGGTTATCAATTATGGTTGTTCTGTGGTATAGTTGTACTTTGATGTGGTCATGGGAGAATGCAAGTACCAGGTTCACCTACTCCACCATCTTGACCAGAAGTCTCTATAAAACTATTTAAATTGATAAATGTCTGAGGAGACTGGTCAAGAAATAAGAAAAAAAAATGCATAGTTATTCCAAGTCAGGAGTGAAGAAGAGAAAATCATTATAGATAAGTTAGATACCTCAAAGATATTAATAGAATATTTAAATAATTTTATGACAGCCCTGGCCACTCAGCTGCTTGGAGCATTGTCTAGTACACCAAAAGGTTGCAGGTTCGATTCCCAATCAGGGCACATACCTAGGTTTCAGGTTCAATCCCTAGACAGTGAGAATACAGGAGGCAACTGGTTGATGTTGCTCTCTCATATCAAGGTTTCTCTCTCTCTCTCTCTCTTTCTCTCTCTCTCTCTCTCTCTCTCTCTCTGCTCTCCTCTAGTTCCTTTCTCTCTAAAATCAATAATCAGCCCTGGCCAATTTGCCTCAGTGGTTAGAGTGTTGGCCTGTGGACCAGGGAGTTCCAGGTTCAATTCTGGCCAAGGGCACATACCTCGATTGCAGTTTATCCCGGGCCCCAGTTGGGATCATGCGGGTGGCAACCAATCAATGTCTCTCTCTCTCTCTCTCTCTCTCTCTCTCTCTCTCTCTCTCTCTCTCTTCCTTCCTCCCTCCCTCCCACCCTATCTGAAGATAAATGGCAAAATATCCTCGGGTGAGGATTAAAAAAATAATCATAATAAAAATAAATAATTTAAAATAAATAAATAAATAAAATCAATAATCATATCCTTGGGTGAAGATTTAAAAAATAAATAACTTTTATGGCATTAAACTTGGAAATTTAGATTAAATGGGAAAATTCCTAAAAAACATATACCTGGAGAGGAGAAAATGGTGGTGGAGTGAATGGAAGCTACACAGACGATCTCCCAAGACCAAACGGGAATTACAACTAAAATAAAGACAAATTGTCAGGGAAAAAGCAACAGAAAAGCAGTGGGAGAGGACCATACAACCAGGGACACTGAATGAGCCTGGTAGGATCTGCAGAGGCACGTGAGGGTGGCGGGCTGGGAGCCCACGGACAGCAGCAGCCTGAGCTGTGAGCAGTGGCGGCGCCCGCTCTCAGGGTTAAGAGTCCCATCTGCTCCACAGCGCAGAGGACTGGGACAGAGTGCTAAATAGCTACAGCCACTCACCTGGGGCTCTGGCAGAGGGAGGGCGGACTGGACTGGAACTCTGTGGAGACACCTGGGATTTGGAGGGTGCTCAGACTTTGTGCTGAGCTGTGGCCACAAAGGACGGTGGTGGCCAGCCCCTCCTTCCCGGTTACACAGAACAGCAGCCAAGTTTGCTCCTTCCTGGAGCTGTGGCAGCCCCTCCCTCGGAGATTCCCAGGTGAGGCAAAGAGGTAAAGAAATGCAAATTGAGGCTCATTAACAACCAGCATCAGCCCCACCCTCGGGAAATCCTCTTACACTATAAACACCTGAGGGAGTTTCTCATTCAACTGAGATCCTAAGGCTTTTCAAGTAACTGAGGCTAATAGCCTCCAGGCAAAAAGCTAGAGCATAACTAAACCTTTCCTGAGCTTGCAAATCTACCCAGGAAAGTGAGACTTGACAGTGGTGTTTAAAGAGGGCCCTCCACGCTCATCCAAACCCAGTAGAGGGAGCCACAAATAGCAGAACACCAACACGCACAGGGAAAATTTGGCAGGCTCCAAAACCCACTGAGATAGCAAAAATGATGAAACAAAGAAACAGATCCCAAATGAAAGAACAAGAGAACTCTACCGAAGATGAGATAAATGAAATGCAGTTAAGCAAATTATCAGAGGTAGAGTTCAGAGCCATGATCTTGAGGAAACTAAATAGCATGAGTAAGGACATCAACACCATGAAAACCAACCAAGTGGAAATAAAGAATGACATAGCAGAAATAAAGAACACATTGGAAGGACTGACCAGCAAAGTAGAGGAAGTGGAGGACCGGATCAGTGAATCAGAAGACAGAGTAGAAAAAAATCAATCAATCAGAAAACCAAAAGGAAAAAACTATTAAAAAACAGGAAGATAGCTTAAGAGAACTGTGGGACAACTGGAAACATAATAACATTCGCATCATAGGAGTCCCCGAAGAAGAAGAAAATGAGCAAGACTTAGAAATATATTTGAAGAAATAGTGACAGAAAACTTTCCTAACCTGGTGAAGGAAGAAGGCATTCAAGTTCAAGAAGCACAGAGAGCCCCAAGTAAGAAGAACCCAAAGAGGCCCACACCAAGACACATAATAATTAAAATGCCAAAAATTAAAGACAAAGATAAAATCCTAAAGGCAGCAAGAGATAAGCAACAGGTTACCTACAAAGGAACCCCCATAAGGCTATCAGCTGACTTCTCAACAGAAACACTACAGGCCAGAAGGGAATGGCATGAAGTAATCAAGGTCATGAGAAACAAGGATCTGAATCCAAGACTACTCTCTCCAGCAAGGCTATCATTCAAAATAGAAGGTCAAATAAAGAGCTTCCCAGACACAAAAAGGCTAAGGGAATATATTAGCCCCAAACCAGCACTGCAAGAAATGATAAAAGGACTGCTGTAATTAGTAGAAGAAATAGGAAGAAAAATAGAACCACACTAAACAAAAATGGCAATAAATAAGTACATATCAAAAATCACCTTAAATGTAAATGGACTGAATGCTCTGATAAAAAGACACAGAGTAGCTGACTGGATAAGAAAGCATGACCCATATATATGTTGTTTACAAGAGACCCACCTCACAACAAAAGATTCACATAGGTTGAAAGTAAAGGGATGGAAAAAAATCTTCCAAGCAAACAGAAAGGAAAAAAAAGCTGGGGTAGCAATACTCATATCTGATAAATTAGATTTCAAATTGAAGACCATAACTAGAGACAAAGAAGGCCACTACATAATATTGAAAGGGTCTATCCAACAGGAAGATATAACCTTGGTAAGCATATATGCACCCAATATAGGAGCACCAAAATATATTAAAAATCTCCTGGAGGACTTCAAAGGAGAAATCAACAGCAATACAATCATAGCAGGAGACTTCAACACCCCACTGACATCACTGGATAGATCATCTAGACAAAAAATTAACAAGGAACCAGAAATTCTAAATGAAGCACTAGATCAAATGGATTTAATAGATATATACAGAGAATTACACCCCAAAACTGCAGAATTCACATTCTTCTCAAGTGCACATGGGACATTCTCAAAGATAGACCACATGTTAGGACACAAACGAAGTCTCTACAAATTCAAGAAGATTGAAATCATATCAAGCATCTTCTCAGATCACAATGGCATGAAACTAGAAATCAATTGCAACAAGAACATGCAAAGACATTTGAATACATGGAGGCTAAATAGCATGTTATTAAACAATGAATGGGTTACCAAGGAGATCAAGGAAGAAATTAAAAACTTTCTGGAAACGAATGAAAATGAACACACAACAACACAAAATCTGTGGGATGCAGCGAAAGCAGTTCTGAGAGGGAAGTTCATAGCACTACAGGCCTACCTCAAGAAACAAGAAAAATTTCTAATAGACTATCTAACCTCACAACTTAAAGAACTAGAAAGCAAACAAAAGGAAAACCCCAGAGCAAGTAGAAGGAAGGAAATAGTAAAGATCAGAGCAGAAATAAACGATATGGAGACCAAAAAAAACAATTCAAAGGATCAATGAAACAAAGAGCTGGTTTTTTGAAAAGATAAACAAGATTGATGGACCCTTAGCTAGACTCACCAAGAAACAAAGAGAGAGAACCCAAATACACAAAATCAGAAACAAAAGAGGAGAAGTAACAACTGACACCACAGAAATACAAAGGATCGTTAACGAATACTATGAACACTTATATGGCAACAAATTCGACAATCTAAGCGAAATGGACAAATTTCTAGAAACATATAGTCTCCCAAAACTGGACCGGGAAGAGATAGAAAACTTGAACAGACCAATAACAACCAAGGAAATTGAAGATGTAATCAAGACTCTCCCAACAAACAAAAGTCCAGGCCCAGACGGCTTCACAGGGGAGTTTTACCGAACATTCAAAGAAGAACTAACACCCATTCTTCTCAAACTGTTTCTAAAAATTCAAGAAGAAGGAAGACTTCCAAACTCATTTTATGAGGCCAGCATAATTCTAATTCCAAAACCAGAAAAAGACACTACAAAGAAAGAAAACTACAGGCCAATATCCCTGATGAACATAGATGCCAAAATCCTGAACAAAATACTAGCAAATCGGATCCAGCAATACATCAAAAAAATTATTCACCATGACCAAGTGGGATTCATCCCAGGGATGCAAGGATGGTTCAATATTCGCAAATCAATAAATGTGATACACCACATAAACAAAATGAAAGATAAAAACCACATGATCATATCAATAGACGCTGAAAAAGCATTCGACAAAATTCAACACCCATTTCTGATAAAAACGCTCAGCAATTTGGGAATAGAGGGATCATATCTCAACATTATAAAGGCCATATATGAAAGACCTACAGCCAACATCATACTCAACGGACAAAAACTAAAAACATTTCCCTTAAGAACAGGAACAAGACAAGGATGCCCACTTTCACCACTCTTATTTAACACAGTACTGGAAATCTTAGCCACAGCAATCAGACGTGAAGAAAAAATAAAAGGTATCCAAATTGGAAAGGAGGAAGTGAAACTGTCATTATTTGCAGATGACATGATATTATACATAGAAAACCCTAAAGACTCCATCAAAAATCTACTAGACTTAATTAATGAATTTGGCAAAGTAGCAAGATACAAAATTAATGTCAAGAAATCGACGGCATTCTTATACACCAATGATGAACTCACAGAAAGAGAAACTAAAAAAACAATCCCATTTACCATCACGGCAAAAAAATTAAGATACCTAGGAATAAATTTAACCAAAGAAGTAAAGGACCTATTTGCAGAAAACTACAGGATATTGAAAAAAGAAATAGAGGAAGATATAAAAAAGTGGAAGCACATACCTTGTTCATGGATTGGAAGAATTAACATCATTAAAATGTCCATACTACCCACAGCAATCTATACATTTAACGCAATCCCCATCAAAATACCAACAACATATTTCACAGAACTAGAACAAATACTTCAGAAGTTCATATGGAACCCAAAAAGACCCCGAATAGCTACAGCAATCTTGAAAAAGAAGAACAAAGTAGGCGGGATCACAATACTGGACATTAGGTTATACTACAAAGCTACTGTAATCAAAACAGCCTG
Source organism: Tadarida brasiliensis (assembly GCA_030848825.1). Taxonomy (NCBI): domain Eukaryota; kingdom Metazoa; phylum Chordata; class Mammalia; order Chiroptera; family Molossidae; genus Tadarida; species Tadarida brasiliensis. Next base: position 44,878,694 of record CM061260.1, on the reverse strand, counting down.
GTACTGGTACAAGAACAGGCACATAGATCAATGGAATAGAACAGAGAACCCAGGAATTGACCCAAAACCTTATGCTCAATTAATATTCGACAAAGGTGGCAAGAGCATACACTGGAGTAAAGACAGCCTCTTTACCAAATTGGGTAAATTGGACAGCTACATGCAAAAAAATGAAACTAGACGATCAGCTTACACCATACACAAGAATAAACTCAAAATGGATATAAGACTTAAATGTGACTCATGAATTCATAAAAATCCTAGAAGAAAATGTAGGCAACAAAATTTCGGACATCATACGCAGCAGAATTTTCACTGATACATCACCTAAGGCAACAGAAACAAAGGAAAAAATGAACACATGGGACTATATCAAACTCAAAAGCTTCTGCACAGCAAAAGAAACAACCATCAAAGTGGAAGGGCAACCCACTGTATGGGAGAGCATAATTGCCAATGATATATCAGATAAGGGATTAATTTCCAAAATGTATAGAGTGCTCATACATCTCAACAAAAGGAAGACAAAGAACCCAATTAAAAAATGGGCAGAGGAACTAAATAGACACCTCTCCAAACAGGACATACAAATGGCCAAGAGACATATGAAGAAATGCTCAATGTCACTAATCATCAGAGAAATGCAAATTAAAACAAAAATGAAGTATTACCTCACACCTGTCAGAATGGCCGCCATCAACAAATCATCAAACAAGTGTTGGCGAGGGTGTGGAGAAAAGGGGACTCTAGTACACTGCTGGTGGGAATGCAGACTGGTGCAGCCACTATGGAAAACACTATGGTGTTACCTCAAAAAATTAAAAATTGAATTACCATTTGACCCAGTGATCCCACTCCTAGGAATATACCCTAAGAAGCCTGAAACACCAATCAGAAAGAATATATGTACCCCCATGTTCATAGCAGCGCTATTTACAGTAGCTAAGATCTGGAAACAGCCCAAGTGTCCATCAGTAGACGAATGGATAAAAAAGCTGTGGTACATATACACAATGGAGTACTATGCAGCTGTAAGAAAGAAAGATCTCTTATCCTTTGAGACGACATGGGAGGACCTGGAAACTATTATCCTAAGCGAAACAAGCCAAGCAGAGAAAGACAAATATCATATGGTCTCACTTATTTCTGGTATATAATGAACATAACAGTCTGAGGAACAGGGTAGTCCCAGAGACGTGGAAGTAGGGTACAGACTGACAATTGCCAGAACAGGGGGTGGGGGAGGGGAGCGATGAACCACAGAACTTGTACGCATGTACTCATAACCAATGGACATGGACAACAAAACTAGGGACGGGGCAGGGAGGGAAGGGGTGGGGGGTGTCAATGGGGGGAAAAAGGAGAAACATCTGTAACAAAAGTAAACTAATAAATAAAATACTACTCAAAAAAAACAAAAACAAAATATATACCTTATCAAGGACATACAGAAAAAAAAATTGACATTACCATCACTATTAAAGGAATTAAATCTATAGTTAAAACTTTCCTAAAAAGAAAACCTCAGCTCAGAGATATTTACTAGTGAACTCTACCAAACATTTTAGGAAGAAATATCAATTTTTCACATTCTTTCAGAGAATTAAAAAAAAAATTAGGAAAAACTGCATGTATTAGTTTCCTATGGCTACCAGAACAAATGAACACAAATTGACCTAAAAGAACAGAAATGTATTCTGTTACAGTCTGGAGACCAGTTTAACATCACTTTCGCTGGACCAGAGCTAAGTGTCAGCAGGGCCACACTCCCTGCAGGTTTGGAGAGAAGCTGTCTGTGCCTAGGCCAGCTTCCGGGACTGTGGGCTTTCCTCGGGATGTACCACGTTGCTCCAGTGTCTGTCTCCACCTTATATTGCCTTCTCCTCTTCTGTGTGGAGTATCTCTCCGACTCCCTCATAAAACCACATGGGATGGCATCGAGGGCTCACCTGGATAATCTCCCCACAAGATCCTTAACTTAATCACATCTGCAAAGACCCACTCTCCAATAAGTTAACGTTACTAGAATTCAGAGTTTAGGGCATGAATGTCTCTTGGGGAGCCATTTGCTAGCCTACCACCCTCTCCAATTAATTTTATGAGGTCAACATAACTTTGACATCAATACCTGAAAAGGACATTATGAGAAAGGCAAATTACAGGCCGATGAAATCCAGCAACACATAAAAATAAATATATCATAATCCAATTAAAGAATGCAAAATCGTGTTAACATTAAGAAATCAGTGTAATTATCTACATGAACATTGACAGAAAGAGAGAGAAAAATAAGGAGAAACACACCTCTTTATGTCTTCAGTGAGACAGAGGAGTTGTGTCAGATATCACCTTAGTCTACAATTTTTCCCTATGAAAATTTAGTAAAAGGAGCCATAATGCCTTTACCATGTCTCCCAGTACCTCTCTCAAATAGTAGACCACTGGGTCTGTGGATGCTTAGAGGTATCCCCCCTCCCCATCAGCTACCTATAATTACCCACAAAGCCATAACAACTTGCCTGGGAGCCCAGAACTGATTTGATGATTAGAGAATCCCATCTTTAGGTAGGTGACAGGAGCAGGGAACTATATCTAGGTAATGTTTAACACTGAATTTTATCAGGAAGAAGAAGGCACCACTGGTCTCTCACTTTAGGTGACTTCAAATTTCCAGCTCATTGAAATCAGTCAGTGTATGATTTAGTCCAGGGATGAGTGGCAGGCTGTTTTAGCAGTTCCTAAAATATTATAGTGCAGTAGTTTTCAACACAACACATAGTCTAGCCACCTGGGGACTTTGACAAACTACAAAAGCCTTAACCTGACCCTTGGAGATTCATAGGTATAAGGAAACACTATTATGAGGACATCACATTCTTCAGGTGTATTGTTTGTGTATTGTAGTGGGGAAAAAAGATTAGAATACTGATGTAACAAATACAAAAATATAAATGCATGGAAAAAAATATATAAATACACTCCTTCCCTTTCCCCAGATATTTCTTGACCTTATCACACAAACCAAATTAACATTCATGTATTCATTTTCTATTGCTGTGAAATAAATTAACACAAATGTATTGGCTTAAAAAAATACTTATTACTTCACTAGCTCAGAAGTCTAGGCACACTGTAGCTGAGTCCTCTGCTCAGGGTCTCAGAAGTCTGAAATCAAGGTGTCAGCCTGAGCTGCAATCTCATCTGAGGCTGGGGGTCACTTCCAAGCTCACTGAAGTTGCTGGCAGAATTCAGTTCTTGCAGTTGTAGAACTAAAGTCTCACATTTACTTGCTACCAGCTCCTAGAGGCTGTTCTCAGCTCCTAAAGGCCACCCTCATGTCCTAGTCACAAGGTCTTTTAAAACATGACAGCTTACTTCTTTGAAGCAAGCAGGAGAATCTCACTCCAGTCTGCTAGATGGTGTCTTACACTGAGTAATGTAACCACAGGAGTGACTTTATCATCACCTTTGCCATATTATGTTATCAAATCAAGGGGGGATGACTCCCCAGCCACCCATATTCACTGGTCCAGCCCACACCCTAGGGGATAGAATCACACAGGGAGTGGACACCAGTGGCTGGGAATCTTGGGGGCCATCTTAGAATCTACCCTACCACAGTGTGTATTGCAGGAGAGAGAGAGAATATAATAAAGGAATGGTAAAATCGTAAATGGGCAGAGAGTAACTGGAAGGGAAAAAAACAGACTGAGGAGTGGTGGCAAGAGGAAAAACTGCTGAGCAAACAGCACTAGAGGTGAATTGGGAGAGCTAAGAGTTTTGTCTGTTAATTGATTTTGTGTGGGGCAGACAATAAGAAAGACACAATAAGGAAAGAGGCCCTTAAGAAAATTCTTCTGACTACTAAGAACTTGCTCCCTCTTTTGGTGTCTTCTTTAGAGATTGCCATAAAATATCTTAATTTCTTTCAACTACTTGTATGTGTACTTGTTTTTGTTTCTTATTTTTACTTTTTGCTTCACTATTGTTCATTTCAGTGTAAATCTGTGCTCAGAAAAAAACTCAACATGATCTAACATTATTTTGATTACATTGGAAAGATCAGGCTTGGGATTTAAAACAGACTTCAAATCAAATCTCTACTCCTTCACTTACTAGCTACGTTATTTTTTTTTAAATCACTAACAATTATTAAGCACTATATGCCTATTCTAAATGATGTTGCTTAATTTAGCTTGTGATCAAGACATTGCATCTAGTCTACTGGTTTATCTCCTATAGTATAGTTAAGTGACAGCTGTGATCACCAGTTTATCCAGATTGACAACAAAATAACTAAATGCAGTTAATTGCTTCATTAAATTCCGCATGTGGTTGTACATATTAAAAAGGATATCTATAACTGTCTAAGGCATATAATAAATGCCAGCTTCTACTATTACAGTTTTTATTATTTCTTGTACCCTGGCAAACCAAGTGGCAAATATTATTATTAAGTTAATGATCTGAAAAATAGGAAGTGAAGTTGAGACATATCAGAAGGAGAGTTCACGTTAAGATCATGCTTCCCAGTCTAGACTGCGAAGCACCACCGAGGCTGAGGTTTCTGTCTATGCTGTCCATTGATGTTTTCTCAGAGCTCTGCACATAATAAATGTTCCATGGATACAATATTTAATAAATGAAAACAATATTCTATGTCTAATTACTAGTTGCACTTAGAGTGCACCTGGCCTCATTAAGGGTTTCCAGGATTGGGGTAGAGGTGGAAGACCTACCTATCACAAAATTAAAGGCTTGGCAAAGTTGGTAAATAAATTATGTTCTTGCTAGAAGACACTGTAAGTAATTTATTAATTCATTTTACAAATATATTTTAAGCACTATGTTCAGATACTATAACAGATGTTGCAGGGAGTAAATAAAGTACATGAGACATGATTTCTCTTCTCAAAGATCTTCAGTCCAATACCAAAAATACCTCTATACCAATAATTTCTATACAAGGCTAGATGTAATAAGTGGCATGTATAACACAAAATTGTACAGGAGTACATATAAAGGAGAGATCAGTTTAGACCACAGTTTAGCTAACTGTGACCTATGAGCCAAATTCATCCTGTGGTCTGTTTTTTAATGGTCTACGAGCTAAGGATAGTGTTTACATTTTGATAAAACAAAGAATGCAGAAGCTATATGCAGCCTGCAAAGCTAAAAATTTTACTATTGATTCCTTTACATGACATATTTGTGCATACCTGTTCCAAATGAATGAACAAAAAAGGCTTCACAGAATGTACATTTGATCTAGGCCTTTAGCTGATGGACAGAGATGGGAAGGGGGAAGGGCACCTGGAGTGGAGGGAATGACTTGAGTAAAAGTCCAGGGGCAGGGGACTTCAGGGCATAGGTGGAGAACAATGGTGACAAATTACATTTGGCAGGACTAGGAGGTTTATGAAGGGAGAAGTAGAGGACTCTGGAAGGGTTGTCTGTGCTGGGTGGGCTAAGGAAGTTGATTATGCAGTAACTGAGGACATCACAGTTGCCAGAAAGGATTTCATGGAGTTTTTGCAATGGCCTCTCTTCAAGGATGATAATGATGAGAGGGAAGATGATTTTTCACAGTAGAGCACTATAGTAATGTGATTTTTATGACAATTAGCCAGGGATGAATACCATGCTTCATTCTGCCCACCAAATAACTCACGACAGCAGTATGTATTCTCTTAGCTTCAACCTAGGTCAAACTCCTACATAGTGCTTAAAGACACCTTGCTTTATTACTTCTTATCTCCTCCACCATCTAGCTCCCTGAAAACATGATTTAAAATGGGACTTCAGACAGACCCTCCACTGCAGCTTTGTTTCACATGACACTATGTTATTAATGCATGACACTATATTATTAATAATATTCACCAACAAGTCTCAGACCCACTATTTCGCCCTCATTTACTGGCAATCTCCAGCAATCAAATAAATAATTGTGCTTGTCTGTCTGGCCCAGGCACAAGATGCACTTACACAGACTGTTCTGTTGGTCAGTTCCATTTACTGACAGCTCAGCAGGGAGGGCTTGATTTATTCAATGCATAAAGCTGCTTCCTACAAGTAGAACCCTGGCTAGGGAAGGGCGGAAACAGACTGAGAATGGCAACGGAAAAAGACAAGCAAAGATGGAATGAAATGGGGAGTTGTTGGGAAATCTCCAGGGAGGAAAAGGCACCTAGGTTACCCCAGTTTCCAAGTTTCCTCTGAAATTCTGAGTGCCTCAATTTTCCTTCCTCACAACCTAGAAGAGAACAGAGCCTTTATCCAGAAATACATGACGCCTGGGTGCTGTCACTCTGGTCAACACATTGCAATTCTCTGGCCCGCTACTCACATGCTCCAGATTAAATAAGCACAACAATTGTAATTAGAAGGGAAAGTAGGGAGTCAGACTAAAACACATGTAGTGAGGGAAAAAATGAAACAAGTTGAGGAAAAGGGAGAGAAAACTCACAGGAGAAATAGTTATAAATTATTGTATAATAGCCACAGGGCAGGGCGGGGTCACCTGACTTGGATGTCGATGAGGCTGACTGGAGGAAAGAGTAGCTGGACCTGTGCCTTCCCTTCTGGTTTCCCAGCATCCCATCTACTTCCCCACTGCGCTAGGTCTTCATATAATTCCCACCCAGGCCAGTCCTTAGTCCTACTTGCTCTAAATCTCTTCTTTCTTCATTCCTTTCTACATCCCAAATAAAGTATTTCTTTTGCTAGTTATAACACCAAAAGGATCTCTTAAAACACGGCATAGAAGAGTCTGTTGATCAAACCTCAGTATGATCACTTACCAAGAATATTTATACCCCAACCATAGGGTGAATTCCTAATGGTAGATTATCAGGTCAGGACAACATCATTGGAGGAAAGGAGGGAAGGAAGAGGATAAAAAGGGGTGGAAAGAAGAAGAGAAGAAAGTATTTATTTATTTATTTATCCTCACCTGAGGACATTTTTGCATTTATCTTCAGATAGAGCGTGAGGGAGAGAGAGAGAGAGAAACATCGATGTGAGAGAGACACATTGACTGGCTGCCACCCACACGACCCCAACAGGGGCCAAGGACAAACTGCAACCGAGGTACGTGCCTTTAGCAGGAACTGAACCCGGGTCTCTCTGGACCGCAGGCCAACACTCTAACCACTGAGCCAAACCGGCCAGGGCAGAAAGTATTTATTGAGTGCCATTTACATATAGCATTATGTGAGCTGAGCTAAATGGCTGCAGGTCAGGAATTTAGACTACATTAATACAGATCTGAGCTAATTCCTAAAGAGTTGGGTAAGGAAACATAGGGAAAGGCAATTCTATGACCCTGACATATACATCTGGAAAGTTGACAACAAGGGTGAGCGATAACCAGACTCTGTCAGGGCTTTAGGAAAGTCAGTCAACCACTTTGAGGCCCAGTTTCCTCATTTAAAAACAAAGCTTTGGGGGGAAAATGGTCTCCACATTTTCTTCTCATTCTTAAATTATATAATTCAATGACTTTTGTCAAAATTTCCCCTCTATAAGATCATTTTTATTGCAGATAAACATGCTTTTATTTCTTCCATCTTAAAAAAACAAACTCTCCTTATACAGTGTCTCCCTCTGGGTGCTGCCTTATTTTTCTAATTCCCTTTTCAGCAAAATTCCTTGGAAGAGATTTCTTATGATCCACAGCTCCACTCTTTCTCCTCCCATCCTCTCTGGAATCCACTCCATCACATCACAGAACCTCTTCTCATAAATAACTCCAAAGATCTCTAGTAGTCAACTGTCAGTTGTTCTTTTGACTGTTGGCATTTACATAGTTCCTGCACTGAACACTTCCTTCGTTTGCCTTCCAGGACACCACACTCAACCTGGTTTCTGGTCACTCCTTTTCAGTCTAATTTTCTGGTTTTCCTCAATTCCCCAAACTCCAAATATGGAAGATTCCCCAAATACAGCCCTTATTCCTCGTCTTTCTCTCTCCACTCAAATAATGGATGATTTCATCTGTTATGTGGACTCAAAGACCATCTATGGGCTTATGACTTGAGACTTCTCTCTTGACTCCAACCATGTATATCCAAATGCCTACTTGAAAACATTGCTTGGCTATCAAGTTGGTATTTCAAACTTAACACAACAAAAGTTCCCACCTCTTTCTCTTTCTAAAGTCTTTCCAGTCCCATTAAATGGTAATTCCATCCTTCCAGCTGCTCAGGGTATAGCTTTGAAGTCACTCTTGAATCCTTTCTTTCTCTCACACACTACATCTCACCCACCAGCAAATTCTACCAGCTCTTCCTTCAAAGCAGGAGTCTAGCCATTTCTATACACTTCCACTGCTACCATCATCTACTACTTGAATTATTTCAGTTGCCTCTTATAAAAGTCAAAATCCATGTTGGAAACAGATGGCATACCCAAATGGAATAGCTAAGAATTTAATAAAGGGACTGTTTACAAAAGTGTGGACAAGATTGAGGGAAACTAGCAAATGATGGTCAAGTGTCCTGTGTCCAGCAAGGCAGAGAGGGCTAATGGAGTCATTACTACCCTTAGACCTGAGGAAGCAAGGAATGGGAGTAATTACCTGAAAACACACACACACACACACACACACACACACACACACACACACACGAAACTGCATTCTTCAGGGACAACCACCAGAAAGGAAAATGGAGAAATGTAGATGATGAACTCATACTCCTCCTGCCTTCCAATCTTCTGATCACACACAAAACTGAACTCCAAGCCAGAAGACAAGAGAGCTCACTGATGCAGCCCTTTAAGGTCAGCCTCCTAACTTCATGTACTCGTCTGGGACACAGAGCAGAATGGAAAACGGTAGAGAGGGGATCTGGAAGGGAAAACAAGTATATCAGACAAAATGTCCCCATATGGAAAACAGAAATAAATACTGCTGTCATCAAGTGAAGTGAAATCATCTACAGAAAGCATTTAGCATAATGTCTGACACATTGTTTTTGGGGGAAAATACCAACTCTTATTTGCCTAGAATCATATTTCCAAGTTTGGATTTTTATGGAGAGTTGCTTTCCAAACTTCAGATCATGACCAATTGGTAGGTTGCGAATTTAATGGGCTTCCCAGCATTTTTATTAATAAATAGAAAAGACCAGCATGCACCTCATGAAGCAAGAAAAAATATTGCTTCAAAAACATTACTTTAAATCAAATTAATTTAAATATATATTAAATTCAATGTGTTTTTGTATGTATGTATGTGTGTGAGTTTATGAGTATATTCAAGTATGTATTCATTCCCTGGGTCATTATGTAAAACATCTTTCTTTTTTTTTTTTTCAATTTTTTTCCTTTATTGATTTTAGAGAGAAAGAAAGGGAGAAAAAGATAGAAACATTGATGAGAGAAGTGTCAGGCTAATTTTAATGTTATTTTATTTTTATTTTTTTATCCTCACTTGAGGACATTTTTTGCATTTATCTTCAGACAGAGTGGGAGGAAGAGAGAGAGAGAAACATGGATGTGAGAGAGACACATTGACTGGCTGCCACCCACACAACCCCAACAGGCCAGGGACGAACTGCAACCGAGGCACGTGCCTTTAGCGGGAACCGAACCTGGGTTTCTCTGGTCCGCGGGACGACGCTCTAACCGCTGAGCCGAACTGGCCAGGGCTAAAACATATTTCTTATTAAGAGTCATGATAAAAAACTATTGAAAGCCACAATGCAAGAACACTCTGGCTATACCCTCTCACTTCTCACTTATTCCTCCCCAAGAAGTGACTTAATTACCTGATTGACAAAATCGGGAGGAAAAACTAGGCAGCTGTGCTTGATTCCTTTCTCTTGTGCCTGTTAGTCCCCTGTTTTGTCTTCTCTTATCCTCTGTAATAGACTAAATAATGGCCCCCAAAGACATCAGGTCCTAAAAGCTGAAACCTGTAAATATTATTTCACATAGCAGTCTGTGTAACTATGATTAGGGATCTATGATTAGGTTAAGGATCTTGAGATGGGGAGGTTATCCTGGATTATAGATGTGGACCCCAAATAAAATTACATGTATCCTTTAAGAGGGAAGCAGAGGAGCCTGGCTGGTGTGGCTCAGTGGTTGAGCATTGACCCATGCACCAAGAGGTTGCCGGTTTGATTCCCAGTCAGGGCACATGCCCAGGTTGTGGGCCAAATCCCCAGTGGGGGGCATGCAGGAGACGGCCAATTGATGTTCTCTCTCATCAATGTTTCTATTTCTCCTTCCCTTTCCCTTCCTCTCTCTCTCTCTCTTTCTCTCTCTCTCTCTAAATCAATAAAAAGAAAAAATATTTTTTTAAAAAAGAGGGAAGCAGAGGAGATTTTACACAAGGGGGAAAGGCAATGTGAAGACGGAATTGGGAGAGATTTCAAGATACTACCTTCCTTGAAGATTGAAGTGATGCACTCACAAGTCAAGGAATGTTGACAGTCACCAGAAGCTAAAAGAAGCAAAGAAAGATTATTTATCCATTCATCAATCAATGAACATTTAAAAAGATTACTTTTAAAGTTTTTTTCCATGCCCTTAGTGGGTAGGGAAGGGAATACCGGATTTATATCCATGAGTTGAGGTGTCATGAGAATTTCGAAGGCTTCTGCACAACTTGTACTCTGACTTCCCTCCTAGTAATAATAGCCACACACTGAGGTATAATTACCTGCAGAACACACTTTGTGTTTAATCTCTATCCTCACAAAAACTCACAAGGTAGTCATCATGACCCTTGTTTTACAAATGAGAAAACTCACCAAGTTAAAAATAACTTATCTGAGTCACACAGCTAGTAAGTGACAGATCCAGGTTGTACATCTACTTTGCCTCCAAAAGGAGAGCTATCTCCACGTAATGTGTCTCCCTGTGCTGCCCATCCCTGGCTCCCTGGGGCTTCTGTATGGTAACCTGTTCCTCAAGTAAGCTGCATGTCCTAGCTTTACGTAACGAAAAGCACACAACATAATAATAGTGGTTTGTTTTTTTTTCAGAAGGCAGTCTAGCTTGTTTCTGGCCAATTTGGCCCAAGGTCTTTTGCATCACTTGATTATTTCTTTTGTAGTTGTTGGGTAAAAGCTAGATAAAAGAGAAGCAAGAAAGGAAGATGTACACTTCTCACCACTGCCTTAGTGCTGATCACTTGTTGACAATAAGTTACATTACAAAAATCTCAGTGTTAGAAAAGCTCTTGGACATACAAATGCAGAATCTTTTTACAGATGAGGAAAACAAAGCCAATAAATTTGTATACAGTGAAGCCACGAAAATCGAAGCGCGAAGTGGCTAGGGACCACTGCCTATAAATAAAGAATCCTACTTGGGGGAAATTCATTTATCGTGGTAGAGTCTGGAACTGATTAACCGCGATAAACGAGGGCCAACTGTAATTGTCTAATAACCAACCAGCTCATCAAAGCAGAATGTGATTGCAATGTTAGTAGATTCCTAATACTTTGGGAAATAACTGCAAACTTATTTTGCTCATCCAAAGATTGCATTGTAAAACTTCCGTTATTATGTCCATTATTTTTCTCTTCCCAAGCATTTATGTAGGGATATATGAAACTGATGCCCTGTAAGGGCAAAATCAAGCTCTACTTTTTATTTTAGGAGAGGGGGAGAACTGTAAATAGAAATTATAAATAGTACTTTTTTAGTTGGGATTTTGATATGTCATGATCAGAATATTAACTGTCTTTGAAGTGGCAATTCCATTCCACAAAGCAAAACCCCAAACATTGACACAAGGTCCAGTCAAGTCACATATTTAAATAATTTTTTTTTTTAATGAAAGAATGTTACCGAGCAGCCCCTGAAACACAATGCGGTTTGCTCGGCTGGTTTTCGGGCACGGCTTCCTGTTTGCTACACTGGGGTTAGTGCCTTTTATTTGGCTTCATGATGGAACTGCCACAGCATGTTCAAGGATATCATTACCCTTGACGATGGTAAACAAATGGAGGTTCTGCGAGGGAGGGAAAGAAAAATGTTCTAAGTAGGGCAGCACAGTACTTCCCCAGGCTCGCCGAGACCAACACCTTCCCTGGAAGAGTTGCCAAACACCCTCCGTCCGCCAGCGGAAGACAGAGCACCGCGAGGCCCCACCTTCGAGCCCACTGGAGGAGCCTCCCGCCCACCGACCAATCGGAAGTCGTGTTCTCCGTCTGCCCCCCGGTGGAGCGACCTTGGCCCCCCGCCCCCATCGGCTATCGCCTTTTACGACAGTTTTCCGGCCTAGATCGCGGCGCCGCCGCCGTGCTTTCTCGGCGCCAGTGCGCGGCCGTTTGGGCGCTGCTAGCGGTGCCCGCCTTGCTTTCTGGTAGAGGCGTGGAGTCGGTGTCCGGGGCGTCGGGGCTGCGATGAACGGCGCTCTCGGGGCGGCAGGGGAGCCGAGCCGGAGCCATGGTGAGTGCGGCCTTCCGGCGTCCGGGGCGACTCGGCCCAGACCTCGGCCTCAGCGCGCGGCCTCGGAGGAGGGGAGCCCGTGTCTCCTTCGGCGAGGCACGCTCTGCAGGACCCAGAGCCGTGGGCTGGCCCTTCTCCAGCCGGTGTGCTTCCACGGCCTTGGTCCGCCGCCCCCGGCGCTCGGGGACTAGTGGAAACGTGATTGCACCTGCCTTTCCTCTAACACATCCGCACAGCCCTCTCTGCCTTTGCACTGTCTGTCCCCCTGGCTCTTGCTGGCACGTCTCTTGATCCTGCAACCTGTTTGCGCCTCTCTCGTGCCCTGTAGTCGCGAGGCGGGACGCTGCCGAAGGGGCCACGAAAAGCGTCTCCTAGCCAAGCCGACGTTTAACGTTAGGAGTGTTACCAGAAATGTGCAGGAACCCCCCCTGTAAATAGTTCCTTCTCTAGTAGAAACTTTATTTTCCTTTTGCTTTGATTGAACTTTTATGTAACTTGATTTGCCCCGAGGTGAAAGAGGGGTTTTCGGAGAGAGGGAAATCATCCTTTTCTTCTGCAGTGAAACTCGGATACCGTCGCAATGCACTGGATATAAAAGTTGTAGTCCTCTTGGTGGATTATTGGGCAGAGTATTTTCACCCTAAGAGGTGTTTCTCCCGTTGAAATAAAACTTGTAATGAGTTGGGATGGGAGAATGGGTGTGATAGGGAATTAGAGAAGTAAATATTTACTCTGCTTCCCCTTACCAGGCCAGTACAGTGGTAGCAGTTGGACTGACCATTGCTGCTGCAGGATTTGCAGGTTTGTTTGTGGTTTGGGGGTGGAAGTGAAGTAGGGGAGACTGGGGACTTTTTAATTATTCTGTTACTTTTGTTTTTAGGCCGTTATGTTTTGCAAGCCATGAAGCATGTGGAGCCTCAAGTCAAACAAGTTTTTCAAAGTCTACCAAAATCTGTAAGACTTCCTAAACATTTTTAAAATTCTTTGCTGCCTGTATATGAAGCCTAGAACTACACTTGAGGGTAAATTTCCAAACATCTATGAAGTTCTAAGTGATTACTTTGAGGGCCCCTTCTTTTGCTTCCTGCAAGGAGAGTTTATACGTTCTGAACTTTGTAGTAGTGCTACCCTAAAAAGTTAAATTTTATGTGTGACAGAATCAGGTCAAGAGTGTTAACAATTCTTGTATCATGAAAGTTAATATCACTTCGTTGTTGACATACCATTAACTTCAGCATTATCTGTCCATCCCCCCCACCCCCACCCCCCCATCCCAACCCTGCTCTGCATCACAGACACAGAAGGATCCAGGGATCTGAAGTGATCCATTCTTACTGTGTAGGGTCCTGTCACTCCCAAACATGATACTTGGTTAGCACTGCAGTTTTAGGCTATAGAATATGACTAGATATAATGATCATACCTTCTGTAGTCACAGGTCAGAATGAATATGGCTGTGAAGGCTTGCTGAGTATTTTATTGTTGTGGTTGAATGTGACAAAGAGGATGATGGTAGGCCTTACAGATATTTCTGACATAACAAGGTCAGAAGACCTAATAGCTTGATTTTCTCCATATATATCTTAAAGTCTTGTGAAAGTCTTGTTTTAGTAGTTGCCTTAAACCCCAAAATACCCTTGAACCACTTGTCTCAAAGATCTCTAAATCCTCTTCTTGAGGTACTTCTTGTTCTACAATGTAGTCATACTATGAGATCAAATTTTTATGTAGAACATGGCTAACTTGGAATCTTCCCTTCACTCCCAGAAAAACTGACACTGTTCTTTTGTCTTACATTTTCAAGACAGTTTAGGTTGTCTAGGGAAAAATATGGGTATTTAATGATCATTAAAATATGTATTGCTACTTATCAAGGTAAAATACCATGGGAATTACACTTAAAGTTACCTGAAATGTCTTCGTTTTTCTGCTAGTGCTATGAACATTTATAGACAATTTTTAGCAACTCTTGTTTATTCTAATAATCTTTTCTTATTAATGCATTTCCTCTTTCAGGCCTTCAGTGGTGGCTACTATAGAGGTGGGTTTGAAACCAAAATGACAAAACGGGAAGCAGCGTTAATATTAGGTGTAAGGTAAAAAATTTCTAGTATTTTTAATATTTTCTACAACTCTAGAGCTATTAGCAAATGTAAGAAAGACCTAATTTCATTAGGAGGTGGTTATTTGTATCATGTACATTTTTAACATCTAAACACTCCCTACAAAATTCCAACAAGAAGGCACACTGGCACATAAGCACTTTTTAATTAATTGATAGACTTGAAACAGATAATCACAATACTCAGTGTTGTTCTCTAACAGTTTTTGTGGGGGAAATTCTGCTTTCATTTCCAAATACTTAAATATGCTTTCCTTTCCAATACAAGGACTGTTGAAATGAATATTATCAAATTCAATTAAATTTTTGAGAATTCCTTATTTTTCTAAGGAGCTGTTTAGTTCCCTGATTCAAAATATTCATATTCCTTATATGCTAGGAAAGAGGTTCCTAAACAGCTATTTGTACTCTTATGTTGATTTACTCCAGTTTTGCATCTTTAATTGCCCTTTATGTGATCCAGAAGTAGTCTGAAGTAAGCAATACCTTTTCCTTTTTAAATTAGCCCGACTGCCAATAAAGGAAAAATAAGAGATGCTCATCGACGAATTATGCTTTTAAATCATCCAGACAAGGGTAAGTAGTCATTAAATTCTTCTTATACATGTTGTTTAAAAGACTATGTAATTGTTTTAATGGGGTAATTTTATATCTGATTCTTGGCTTATAATAAGGGAAATGCCTAAATCTGTGTGTGAGCACTGTCTCCCAGGCTGGATCCATTTGTTGTTGGTGTCTTAAAATAATAAATTGTAAGTGAAAATTTTATTTATAGAGTCAATAGTGAGCAGATATCTAATAACTACTATAATTTGGAAGTAGTGATAAGCATTAATAATGTTTTGAGATCTGCAGTTGTGATAAAATACGACTTCTAATAGTCAAATACTGCTAACCTTGCTGTTTTGGGGGACTGGGGTTTGGACTACGTTCTTAAAGGAAATGTTCAATTTCAGTTAATGAAACCAAAAATGTAATTTTTTCTATTCATTTACACCTTTGAACTTGAGGTTACTATAGCACCCTTAGCTGTGTTGAAAGGAAATAATTCCTTGTAATGCCAAAATATAGACCACAAAATCCACATTCCATTGCTCAAATCATTTTATAAGAGAGGCCTTTCATTAAGAGGGCTTTGAGTTAAAACAGAGTTGTAATTTTTTGGTATCTGACTGCATAGCCTCTTTTATGAAATTTAGCTTGTATGAACTGGAGGGCTTCTAATTCAAGTCTAGGGTGGAGCCCATAAATTCACATTTCTACCAGTCTTCTTGATGCGGATGCTTGCTGGTCTAAGGACCACACTTTGAGAATCACTGCTCCAGCAGATCAGTAGGAAAACAGCTGTACATGACATTGTAAAGTGACAAGAACAGGAAAAGAAAAACTATGAGGAATGGAAAAAGCAAAGTGAAGGCCTTTCCAACAAAGCTCAGAAGCCTCAGAGAATATCAAGGTTTTAAAATAACAGGACAGTAAATTGCTATTCATTTATGAATTGTAATCATCATGTATATGTAGGTAACTTACATTATTTCAAAGTTACGTAAGTCTGTAGGTTTTGTGAAATCCTATTCCTGTCATCATTTTAAGTTTTCTTTTTCTTTATTGATTTTAGAGAGAGGGAGAGGTGGAGAGAGATGGAAACATTGATGAGAGAGAACATCAATTGGCTGCCTCCTGCATGCCTCCCACTGGGGATCAGGCCCACAACCTGGGCATGTGCCCTGACCGGGAATCGAGCCAGCGACCTCTTGGTACATGGGTCAACACTCAACCACTGAGCCACACTGGCCGGGCAGTTTAAGCTTTTTTAAAGGTGCCATTTTGGTGGAAATCTCATTTCCCTTTGGTCAAATATATTACCATATATGTGGCTATCCGGTTGCAGTGTCATAATTATTTTTAAAATTGGAATACCATTTCTGCTAATTGCACCTCTCAGGTAACATAGGGATCCCTTGGAACAAGAATTGCTTTTCACCAAGCACAACTTGAGAATCCATATAACACTATTCCTTTTTTCTTTTTTCCTGTAGGAGGATCTCCTTATATAGCAGCCAAAATCAATGAAGCAAAAGATTTACTAGAAGATCAAGCTAAAAAATGAAATAAATGTATGATGAATTTCAAGTTCTTATTAGTTATATATGTGACTATCAGCTTTTTATAATAAAATGTCCCAAAGTTACAAATTTTAAAAATGATTTATCACAAACTAAGTCAATGGCCTGGTATAACATTCTCATTTAAATTTGAGGATTTTAAATCAAATTATAGAATATTTGGATATTAATGCTCTATGGATAAATACATACCATTTGAACAGAAATATTATTCATTACTCATCTAGTAAATAATTTGTTACTTCAAGTCAAAGTGAACATGAAAGTCTCTGCTCTTAAGGAACCCCAGTCTAATGAGACTGATAAACCGGTCATTAAAATACAATGTGATAAGTATTATGATGTAATTAGTACACGTTGTTATAGTAGACTGACCTCATTGGGAGGAAAGACTGTCAAGGTACAGAGAGTTGGCTCAGCTGCTTGGAACTGTGAATTTAAAAGTGAGTTTAGCCACAACTTTGACCTAAAAAATTGATGTTGATATGTATATATCACTGACAGAATTCAAATTTCATACATTAAAAACTTGATAAAAGATGAGAGTATGTCTTGTTTCTAGTCAAGAAAAGATTTACATTGTTTTCAGCTAGGCCCTTCAAGAAACTGACCATTAAAAAAACTTTTTTACACAATTACAAGTTTTGCATTTGTTATGACCATGCTTACACATAATTAATTAGCTAAACTGAAATGCCCTGTTATCAAAATACTTAGCTTGGACTCTGAGAATTTATACAGTGATATATTTAAATGACATTTTGAGGGCAAATGGCTTACTATTGGTCTAATGTAAACTATGTAAGGATCTTAACCAAAGGACTTGTATAAAACACACAAGGGAAATAGCTAGTCCATGGTCTCCAGCAGTACTTAAATATGTTTAGTTTTAAGATGATAATGTATGCTACCTATCATCTAGATTTTATTAAATCTTAAATTTCTTATTAATGGAGAACAGACTGTCAGGGTCAAAATAATGAAGGTAATCATAGTGTTGGAATATGTTTAGGGGTGTTTCATAGTTGGGGTATATCTGCTCTTTTGGTTTATTGTCCATCCTGTTTCCTTGTTTAAAATCAGATCAAGTCCACTTGTTATGTTTTAGAGTGTGAGGAGGCAGCCGTGGCTTCTTCGTAGGATAAATCTATTGTTATTTCCAGAGGAAAGGAGTATGAAAGCACAGTTGATTTCTTATTCGAAGTAGTTATGTTCTAGAAAGTCACTGAAAATACTGAACCACTGTTCCTATGAGCCTCTAGTCACATTTTTGTCAACCAGTCAGTAGGTAACCTTTTTTTGTGTTTCTGTTTAAAGACACCTTATCTGATATATTGTTGATCCTTAACATGGAACTCACAGCCAACACCACTAACTCATGGTGGCACGTCACAACCTTGTGTTTGGCAACATTAGGCAGCACTTCACTAAGCTTGGGGGTCATCTTAAATAGGGAAACTAAGATTGAAAAAAATTGGCACTAAATGGATCATGAAAAGGATACTTGTTTACATATGAAAGCAAGGCAATGCATCACTTTTTGGACATCAGGTGATTCAAATTTTCCACTACTCTGCATATCAAATGACCAGGAAAGCACCTTAAGCGTTGATTTTGGAGTTACAAATAAATTTTAGTATGTGAATGTGCAAATAAGGAATCTGCTAATAATGAGGTTCAACTGTATTTTGGCCTGCTAACCTTTTATTTCAGTCCTTTGGATTAATAAATGTTCCCAGGACCAAGAGCTTTAAAGAAAAGAGATAGTAGCCCTGGCTGGTTTGGCTCAGTAGTTAAGAGCATTGGCCCTCAGACCAAAGAGTCTCAGGTTCTATTCCAGTCAAGGGCATGTACCTCGGTTGCAGTTTGTTCCCTGGCCCTGGTTGGGGTCGTGCAGGACACAACCATTCGGTATGCCTCTCACATTGATATTCCCCCCACCACCACTCTAAAGATAAATGGCAAAATATCCTCAGGTGAGGATTTAAAAAAAAAGCATCAAGCTCAGCGGTTGGAGCTCAGCCTGCAGACCAGAGAGTCCCGGGTTCAGTTCCCAGGGGCACATACCAAAAAAAAAAAAAAAAAAGCATCAATTAAAACTTAAAAGCAAATTTTTCAAAGACAAGTAAAAAGTGATAATATGCCAACAGGCAATCAAGCATGAACTGTAAAAAGAAAAATTTCATATGTGGGTAATCTTTGAGTAATGTAAATATAAAGAGCATACTTGTTTTAAGACAAACATTAAGACGATGGAGACCACTTTAATACTAAGGAGCACAACAGCATGTTTTTCTTTCATAGTAATTAGCTTTGTTTCCTCTATGCTTACCTTTAACAAGTAGAAGAATCCATATTTCATTGAAGGGTATTAGGCAAACCTACCATTTTTCTTGGGGGGAAAAGGCATCTATGTGAGGACTCTAGATCATAATGGGTAACTGATGCAAGTATGATCTGTGTCTTTTTAATGTTTTCTTAAAAAATACTTGACGTGTAATGTTAACATTAACTACTTGCAATATGCCAGCATTGTTCTAAGCATTTTCGCTGTACAGTAAAAGTTCTCACTTAAGGTCCTCGATAGTTTCTGCAACTTTAAGTGAAATGATGTATAACAAAACTAATTTTACCATAGGCTGTTGATATAAACAAGAATTGATTCCTGTGGCATCTCATCACTGTAACTTTGAATGGAACATTAGTCAAGGACCTACTGTACCTCAGTAGTACTTACTATTATTCAGTATATTTTACAGGTAAGGAAGCTGAAGTTTAGTGAGCAACATGCTGGGTGAGAAGGCTGATCTTAAACCCAAGTTTCCATGCTATTAACCTCTGCAGTGGGATACCTTTCACAAATTTGATAACCCAATGTTTTCCTTGGTGGTAGAGGTGTGTCTGGTACTTATTATTACTCATCTAGCTTGGGGCCTTTTTCTTTGTCAGATGGTGTTAAGGGGAGGAATAGTTGAACAAACCACTAAGGGAATAGGAGGTGCAGGTTTCAAGTCAAACTTCTGCAGTAATAGCCAGGCAACTCTGAGCAAGCCATCCTGTGTGTTTAGGGCTCTGCTTCCTTATCTGTTAAGAAATAGAATTAAGGGCCAACTTGAAAATTATGAGAATCTCTCCATTTATGGATAGGGAAACAAAAAGCCCAAGCAAATGTTTCTGAGGTAACACAGGTAACAAAATTATTAATCCCTGGGTTTCTTCTTTAATAATTTATTATGTTCCTTTGTAATTTGGCTCTCTATATATTAGTCCTCAATAGATGTTTTAGGGGAATTCCCACCCATAGCCTTAAATAGATCTGGCATATCAGAGGTTTAATTTCCCTACCTAGCTCTTTTCCTTTTGCCTTCACTGGGTCTGTGTTGACATTATTAGATGAGCCCTACACTGCACTTTATAAAAACTGGTGATGAAAGTGAGCTGAGTAGTCCTCGAATTTAAATCTTTTCCCACTCTAAGAATTTTAAGGAAATTCTTTGCCTTCAAAGTATTTTCCAAATGATGGGAATTCCTATGGAAGCATTTAAACAAGTAAAATAGTCTAGTTATTCCAGAAGACTCAAACCATTCAAGAAATAGTTGAGACTTACGTGCTTCATTTATATTCAAGTCTTAAAATTTCAACATTTTAGGGTAGAATACTGAGTTTCTTCAACCTGAATTTATAAGGTATCTTGCTGTTAAGGACCCAGAAGTTGTTTTGCAATTCCGAAGTGTGCAGTGGGGTCATGTTTTATTGAACATAAATTACCTCCCCCCAAACACGTTAATTCCAATGAAAATTTAGAGACTGGCTCAAAAACTTCAAAGAACAGGATAGAAAAAAAAAACCTGTAAATCTGAGGTCAAATAAAAACATTTAGAATGCTAGTTTGATTATATAAAAAATCCTGAATTGAGGGTAACCTTGAGTACCAGGAAACTTAAATGACCTAAGCTCTGCTTTGTGTTGACAGTTTGTTCAGAGTGCTGTATAATCTAGAGCTAACTGTTGCCTTAGCAACAGCATATAGGAAGCACTTCTCTCCTTTTATTATTCCTCACCTAATGAAGACATAGTCCTGTTTCAAGGTATACTCTGGAACATGTTAACACTTGCTGTCACCTTAGTGAATGGAATTTCAAATATAATGTTTATATGACACTTTTCTTAACCTGAAAATGCCAAGTTGAAAAATGGGCTCAAAGAGGTAAAGGTATAAGCTCCAGGAAACAATTAAGTATAAAATGATTTAACCAGAAAAACTAGAGGAAAATTTTTGTAATAAAAAGTCGCTAAACTAGAAAATTAGTGGTTACATTTGACAATAAAGTAAAAAGGGTACAAAACATTCAGAAAATATCCCTGTAGTTTCACCCCCAAAAAACATTCAATCCTTGAAACACAAATAGTGGGGCTTCAAGACTGAGAATGTCAGTGAAAAATAAATTTGCCCTTGCTTTTGATATCCTTTAGATTGCATACAGCATGATTGGAAATGTCTGGGATGGACATTTATACCAAACCATTTATATCAGCATACACCTTGTTGCGAGTATTTGGAATATTGCTAAGTCACATATATTTATAGACTAAAGTTACATGAATATTGGAAAGGCCCTTAGGATATTACCTAGTCCAGCCCTTTCTAGGTGAGATGAAATACAGAAAAAGAAGATAGTAACTCCCATTCTGTACTTACACATACATCTTTTCAAATTCTCATAGAAATAGTCAAGCAAACTGATAGAATTCTTCTCTTATAAAACGCTGCATTATAGTTTATCTAGGGGCCATTATTATGCACCATTATTTTAGTACTTGAAATAGTAATACAGATGAATCACACTCTCAAGTTTCCACTGATCAACGCTTTTTAAAAAACATGTATTTCCTTATAAGATTACACGTACCTTCCTCATCCAGTAATTTGGGGTTTTCTTTTTTTAATTGAAAATAATTTTTAAAAAATTTTCTTTTATTGATTTTAGAGAGAGAGAGATAGAAACATCAATGAGAGAACATCAATTGGCTGCCTCCTGCATGCCCCCCACTGGGGATCAGGCCCACAACCTGGGCATGTGTCCTGACCGGGAATGGAACTGGCGACCTCTTGGTGCATGGGTCAACGCACAACCGCTGAGCCATACCAGCCGGACTGGGGTTTTCTTGATTAGTGCTTGGATCTTCAGAGTAAATGATTATACTTAAAGATGTATTAAAAGAGCTGAGCCCTGGCCAGTTTGGCTCAGCAGTTAGTGTGTCGGTCCGTGTACCAAAGAGTCACGGGTTCGATTCCGGTCAAGGGCAGATGCCTCAATTGCGGTTCAGTCCCCGGCCCTGGTCAGGCTTGTGTGGGAGGCAACTAGTTGATGTCTCTCTCACATCATTGTTTCCCCCCCCCCACTCTATTTGAAGATGAATGGAAAAATATCCTCAGGTGAGGATATCCTCAGGTGAGGATTTAAAAAAATGCATTAGGCTGAAACATAGGAAACTGCCATTTTTGTGGGTCAAAAAATGGTCAAATATTGGCAATTTTCTATGGCCAGCAGCTGAGTGGTTTCAAATTACCACTTGTCAAAAGTTTATAGCAAATTGCAATTGTTGATTTATTGCAGCAGTTCCTGAATACCCCAAATGCTGTCATAGGTTCATCATGGATTACAAGTAACTACTATGCATTCAAGCACGCATCCTAGTAATGAACTAAAACTTTTAAATAAGGGGACAGCAAATGCCAGGTAAGCTTATAAAAGGGTATAGGGGATCCAAACCATAGCAAAGACAGGAAGACTGAATGGAACTTTACAACATCTTTTTTTTTTTTTGGCCTTTAGTACTTTTGCCAAACCCACAGATAACCAGTTCAAATCCAAGTTCCTTGAAGCCTTCTGGAAAATCCAAGTGTAAAATAGCTTTCCTTTACTCTCACTTCCAGAAACCACCCCACATCTGACATAGGACTTACTGCATTATAGACTGAACTCATTGTAGGCACAGCCTATGAGAATGTTATCTAGTTGATTTTAACCTCAAAAAACTAAATCTATTTGCAGAGGACACAAATGATAATCTTATCCAATCTAACTGCAACCTTAAGTCAACATGCCAACTTTGTAAGAGACCCTTCCTTAGGTTCAACACTAGACTCACGGCTATAAAAATACCACTGAGGTAAACCACCACCTACTTTGCCTCCATCCTCACTAGCTTAGTGTTTCCCTGTTCTTTAGTTATTTTGCTTGCCTATATATATACCTGTACTTTTTTAAAAAATTGCATTTAAGCAACCTCCTTCTGCCTTGTCCTAAGCAACGTCTCAGGTAAGTTTTCATAAAGTCACCAGTTTGATGTGCTACTTCTCTTAACTTCACATTAAAATACTTAACTACTGCCTGGCTGGTGTGGCGCAGTGGATTGAGTATAGTCCTATGGACTGAGAGGTCCCGGTTTGATTCCCTGTCAGGGCATATGCCCGGGTTGTGGGCTCGATCCCCAATAGGGGTGTGCAGGGGGCAGTCCATTGATATTTCTCTCTCTCATCCATGTTTCTATCTCTTTCCCCCCTTCCTCTAAAAAAAAAAAAAAAAATACTCAACTACTTACAATTAAGTTTTTTGTGTATCCATACTAATTTTGCCAATGGTGACTGACCTGACAAAGATCCACACCACTTTGCAAAACCAGTTTTAGGCCCATTGAAGGGTTAAAAAAGGTGATGTTAATCCCAAGGATCCTATGCTTTCCAAGGTTTCAGGAAAAGCAGATCATTTTTGCCCCCACATAATCTCAGCTCCCACTTCAAGATTTAGTTCAGATTTCACGTATGTTGACACAGTATATGACTGCACGAGACTTTTAGAATAGAGTTTTTTGTTTGAGTAACAGTGTTTAACGTACACAGGCAAGTTGTCCCATAGCAACCGACATCTAATTAGTATAGCATCCAAAAAAGATACACCCCTCTCAAAATAAATTTGGAAGGCTACTTGAACCAACAATGGTTATCTTGGGGTGGGGGGGATGGCTTTTCACTTCTGAATCTGAGCATGCGCTATTTACCCCCCAAAAAGCCTATCACCATTCTTCAATACATGTATTTTTAAAGGACAAAACATTTGGGTTTAGTCATTTAGTCTGGTTATTAGTTCTAGTCTAAAGAACTGCTTGGGCTATACCCACTTTTTAAGGTGGTCGTATCTTTCTTCCTTTCCCATTAAACAATCTTTATGGAAGGATTTTAGTGAATGTGCACTACATGGAAGAAAATGAAAAATCTTTTTTTTTCTTACACCATATTCACCAATTTGGGGATTAAGGAACATTTTCCTCATAACTCATAGTTACTCTATAAACCTATTACTGAAGAGAACTAAGACTAAAAAGGCCAACAATTTTACTTGTTTCTAACTTTGATGAATAAAAATAGACTTGTGGGTAAATTTTTTAAAACTGAGATATGAAATTACTTCATATTACTATGCAAGGACTGACTATTCACAACACACCTTACTTAAAAATTCTGTTATTAGGGTTTTGTAAAAAAGCATTTAATAACATTACATCTTAACCTCAACAATAAATTTGAGGGCTAGTGTTATGTACACTGACCTGGCAATTACTACATTTATAACTATACCCTGAATTCTTCTTCAATCATTATAAACTAAAATCACTTAAAATTTTATGCACATATAAAATTAACACAAATTATGCACATAAAAAACACTTTAAGACATCACATGACAAAATCAGCTTTCTTGCTCAGTGATCTATATATATTGTGGAGCTAAACTCTCCCATATATCCACAATTATTTTATATGACCTCACAATTAGTTTAATAAATTACGGTATTTTTGCTTTTTACAACACAGTGTAAAAGTCTTTATCTTCCTAAAATTAAGCCATCTGGCTGAAATATATACAAAAAATACAATCATTAGTATGAGAACCTTCAAAATTATTTCCTTGAGAATCAAAAAGCAAATCAGTGGCCTATTCCATATTTAAAAATTGCTCGTAATTCTTTATAAAAATAATTTATTAAGAATCAAAGGCAAAAGTAAAGTTCTAGATTTTACCCCACTGCCTTCCAAAGTTGTCTTTGATCACAATTTTATGTTCCAAAGACTTTCCTAATATCAAGTGTCTGATCAATTCCCTAAGCAATTCTACTCTAACAGACTAAATTTTAAGTGCTAAGATTTCAGAGGATTCATTACAAAATGATTAACTGACCAACTAATAGTTTGATTTTATGAGCAAGTGTAAATGCTTTTTAAAAAGCAATCAGGATACTATTCTAGGCCTATAAGTAGCTCCAACTACTTTGCAACAGTGGGTATAAAAAGTAGAAAGTTAAAAATCAGCAAATGGAAGATCAAAGTTTATTTACTACCTGCATACAAAAACATATTGCACATCAAACAAACAAAATTAAAAAAAATTTAAAAAGGAAAAAAAAAAAGAAAAAGAAAAAAGAAAAGGAAAAGATACTCTACTGAAGACTAACATGTAGTTTATACAGAATAAACCTTCTGGAAATTGATCTTTTCAGTAGTTCAGGTTATATCTGAATGGACATGACTAATTCACCTTAGTGTTTTAACTAAAGCTATGTTTGATTTTTAAATACTGTACACTTTAATAAATAAACCAAACAAAGCCTCAATATAGAACAGTCACTGCCAATATCACCCAGTGTCCCTGCAGATGAGTTTAACAAATGTATTCCAGTGGTCTGCAGATTTTCCTCTACATACAGCATTTAAAAAACACATCAAAACAGACCAGTTTCCAGACTAAACTACTGAAGAAATTACAATTCAGTGCAAAATATTTTAGACTGCATTTCACTCTAGTTTTCCTCAGGTGAAGAAGTGGTTGCATATTATTAAAAATGTAACAAAAGCAGCTAATGCTTTCATAAAGAATATTACGTTAGGGATCCCACCCCACCCACCTCCCCCCATCTCTGCCATATTTTGAAAACAAAATAACATTTCCTATAGCCAGCAACTTTTTTTAATGTTACATATACTATTCTCAAGGCACATCTGATGATATATTTTATAACACAGTAGGTGTCAAAGTATGTTTAACATATGATTTCTTCAGGATCCCTCCCCTTTCTGAATTCCAAATGGAGGAACTGAAAGTGCGATGTAAAGACTGGCGATCCATATTCTATCTTTGGCAAGCTTGTACAAGCACTATTGTAAAATGTAATGTAAAAGAACTGTAAACTAGGAACTTCTTCAGTTTATGAAACACCATTCAGGACTGCTGCTTCTTGAGTGTTTTCTTCTTTTAAGGTATTAATCTTTTCTTCTCCTGGAGTACGCTGCTGTAGCTTAGAAATTTCATCGCCAGAAGCACTAGTTGGGCCATTTATTGTCTTTTCAGAAGGACCATGCTCTTCAATCACATCTTTTGCCTGCCAAAGGGAGACAACTTTTTCAACTTCTTTATAAATGAAATCTATAGCTGAGGAGGAAAACAGCTACATAAACATTAATTAGCTAATAAATAATTTGTTTCATACACCACAATGGATAAAATTATTCAAATATTCTAAGTTCAAAACAAATACCAATGTACTCCACCTCTCTGGGACTTTGAACTCTTGGTCTCTAGTACCTAGAGGTGCCTAAACCACAGGGATTTAATCTGTACTTGTTTATTACTGAAAACTTGTACCCAACTTTATTTTAACCAGTGGAAAGTTCACCATGTAAAACATATAGTTAACACTCTAATATCTACTTTACTCACCTTTTTAAAAACTCAGTTACATATAAAATCCTTCAAAGCATTAAAAGAATTGACACTTAAAGGTCTATCCATCACTGAGAATAGGTATGTAGCCTATTGCTCCCCAAATTAAGCAACAGTCTCTACTACGCCCAGTATCTTTGGGCAGATTGAACTTTACAAATGCTATTTAGAGTTCTAACGGAAAAGTATTTCAGGCTCAAGCATGCATTCTATTTTCAGTAACCTGGGGCCAACAACAAACTCAAGAATAGTCTTTAAAATATTTTTCATCTAGTTGGGGGAAACAAGTGATCATACAGAAAATCAAGTAAAAATAAAGCTAAATCATACCAAAAAAAGGCAACAAAACCTACAGGTTAAATTCTCCTTACCATTTCTTTCTTGTTTTTAGCCAAAGTTTCCCTTGGGAGGTTTCTTTGTCTGCTCTGAGACTCAGCTCTAGAAATATAATCTGCAACTGTGACTGTTGAAGATGAGAAAAAAATTACAGGTGTTGAAAAATACTTCCTAAAGTTTATTTATGGATAAAGAGTAATTTTACTTTAAAATAAACTAATGGTGGGTTACCCAATTTCAAAATTTTCTTAAGCTGGGTACCACCTCCAACCAAAAACAAAGCTTGAAAAATGTGCCTGTGATTTAGTGGTAACAATAAAAAATTTTAAGCTGGAGACCGAGGAAGCCTAGATTAATGTCCTCTTTCACAGGAATCCAGCCATTTGCTTCTGGTTAATGGCTGTGGCATAAGTTTGATACAGAAATCCACAACCAAGAATAGGAAATGCAGCATTCTAAGCCCAGACAGTATTTGCAGTGGGGAAAAAATAGGGCAAATTTGGTGTAAATTATGGTGTGGCGTACTTCCATTTGAAAATTTCATCAAAGATGTAAAAGGTTACTCAAATATTAGTTGTTCTGTTTTTTAATGTTTTATTTTTAAATAACACAAGATGAAATCCAAGTGTGGTATTTTATGGTTCCTTTTAAACATTCCACACTAGAAACCATTCTGAGTGATCTACAATAAAAAACTACAAGCAAACTAAAGATGACAGAAAACCATCCTAAAAATGTAAATAAACAATGATCATGGTGAGAGAAGGGCCACCATGAATTTACTAACCACTCCTCTCCCTACTTTACAATCTTACAATCTTTTGAGGGACTGGTTGGGGGGGGGGGGGGGGGAGTGTGTGCAACTAAGTGGGCGGATGGCAGCTGTGATACAGAAAAAAGATTAACCCGAGCTAACATCCTACTGCCAACCCAGTGCCACAACTGACCTCTTGTCTATAGGTACTCTGGGCTAGCCCCACTTTATACCTCAATCCTTTCTCTCTGAGGACCTGGGACTTCGAATTCATTTATTTGAAGAAATATAAAAATAATCATCCTCTTTCTTTGAAAGAATTATTTTCAATCAGAAACTCATGAAGAAAAATCCCTGATTATGTGAAATATAGTGTATTTTAAAGTAAGGGAGCAGCAGGTTAATTATGTAAAGAATGAAAATTCAAGTAAATTTCAAATTAAAGTACTACATATGAGGAGAACTGGTCTACCAGGTTCAAATTATATGAAAATAAATCATTTTGATATAAAACTATATTATTTAAAATTCATTTTTCTCTTAATCATAATTTAACATGCTAATACTTTTATAAGATCCAAGAATCGTCTGAAACTATTAGATGAATTTTTTAAATCTCAAGGAAACAACTTAATTCAGAACTAATACATATCATTTATTAGAAACACCACTGAAGATGTTTCTTGTCTAAATTAACAGCCTCTTCCAAATTTTAAGAAACTCAGTGCGCTTATTTTAGCTTTTAAAATCATTTAAATTCACTGCTAATGAATTATAAATACATTTAATAATGGTTTCCAAAATTGGGGAGGGAGATATTATCAAATCATCTTTGTTGTTATGTCTACATACATGATGGCAAAACCATTCTAGGAATTATTCTAGTTTGAGGAGCACCTTAAATAAATCTATTATGTTTCTATAATTCAGCCCTCAGTGACACCTGGAAGAACTCATCTACTTAGAAACTCTGACAAGTCTTGTAACCCTTCAACCATTATATATAGACATAGAATAATATACTTTGATATAGGATATCAATTAAGAGGCACTTAGCTGGAAAGGTAAAAACTTACCAGTGCCCCTCCTCTACCCCAAGGTGAGGTAAAACCAAAACAGTTGATTAAAAAGCAAAAAAAAAAAAAAAAAAAAAAAAAAACACCTATCTATAGCTGGTCTTTATAATATAAGCCACTTAAAAATTCAATATAGATTAATATACATTTATAATATCCAGGAAAAAAATACATAATGTGCAACATAATTTGGACTCTAGAATTTCCTCTGAGGGTTCCAAATTAATCAATTGGACACCAATGTATTGTCACAGTCTAAGTATAATAAAGAATATTCACTGTTTAATCTACATTAAGGACAACACATTCTAAGCAAATGAGAAAAAACTAAATAATTGTGTATTTGTGCTTGCTTCGGCAGCACATATACTAAATAACTGTGTATTTAAGAGAATGCTGATATTTTTTAGATGGAAGTTGCCTTCCTAGAACTGCTGCCAGGGGCAATGAGAAAACGGTGTGATTGTTCTATCTTATCTTGGGTTTTGGGTTTGTTTTGTTTTGTTGGGGTTGGGGGTTGCAGGAGAGTAGGGAGGGGACAGGCTAGTGAAGGCAAGGAGTTCTAAACATGAGAAGTAGTTTTCCCAAAGAACAGAGTAAAATAAGGATAAATGCAATATGGAACACAAGTTATTGAAAACTCCAAATTACTCAAATTTCAATTAATACCATGCAGAAATCTGCCTCTCCACTAACAAACCCACTACATTATTTCTTTTATGTCCATTGACTTAGTAATAAACCACCATCCATCTACTTAAATTACATTGTAATTTATCCTATGATAAGCCCCCATACTGACAGCTTGAATTTTATTATCTATAAAGTATGGCCAGATACAGTCGTCCCTCGCCACTTCGCGCTTCTGCTTTTGCGGCTTCACTCTATCGAGGAAAAAACCGCGATAGAATGAAGCCGCAAAAGCAGAAGCGCGAAGTGGCGAGGGACGACTGTATCGATAAAGAATCCTACTTCGCGGAAATTCATTTATCGCGGTGGAGTCTGAAACTGATTAACCGCGATAAACGAGGGCCGACTGTACTGTATTCACTGTGCCAGCTTCAAAAAACAAAATACAATCTCTTGATCTAAAATGTATTTCTAACACTAAAAAGAGTAGGAAAAGAGGGGAAAACAAATATTTTCTGGGAACTTTCTAGTTTTGACAATATTTAATTCCTTTTAAATTTACAACTATCTTTAAAACATGAATGTTTTTTCAAGAATGGGAACTAATAACCTTAACTGGTTTTTCCAAATGTCTCTATAACCACTAAACTCAAAATACTAAAGATACTAGAATTTACATTCTTTAGTTGGGGAAAACACATGAAAGAATTTGCTCTGGAAAGAATGCAAAAATTGGTTAGTTTAAAAGGGGTTTATTTCTGGTGCACACAAATGCTTCATTGTGAATATACATGTGATTCTCTGTACACAAGAAATGGAATTATGTTCAAAATAATATAGACACAAACAAGTTTCTTTGAAGTTACTGACATGATTACTTAAAAATTAACATTCTAAAGCTAAGTAAGTACTATTATTAATTTGAATAGTTAGTAGGTGTAGGGAGAAAGCATCACACTACAATAAACAAAAACAACATGCATTCCTCTTATTAGGAAAAAAACACTTTCAAGTATTTTTCTCATTTATACTTTTTAAAAAAACTGTGGGTATGAAAATTCCCACAAAAATGAGGTGCAGATAGAGTAAGCAGGCACCATGCAAAAGCTGTCCAGTTTCGCCAATCAACCTCAATCACCATCTACAACATAGTCCCTGGGATGGCAGGCCCCAACTCAAGTGTGAATAATCTGCCAAGCAGATAAAATAATGGTCTTCTCAACAGTATTTCCATGTAAAAAAATTGAGACATAACATTAGTCAATTAGACAGGATACCAAACATTTACGGTGTCTAGGAAGAATGCATTTTCTTAAGAATAGTAGTCTTATTAGTTGAGGAAGCAATGCACATCTTGAATGTATGTATATGCACACATGTGTATATGTAAGTATAATATATTTAGAAAGCAGACACATGACAATTTTTTTCATGCTTATGACCTGGTGGTGTCAGCAGGTCCACTCAAGTTACCTGGCTGTCTATCTTCTGCCTGACCCCTGAAACGACGCCTGCGGCTACGATTGCGTCGCTGGGGTTTTTTTTCACTATCATCTGTAATTGCAAAATTTACCATGAACTATTCTGATAAAAACAAAACAAAACAAAAATTTCGTTCCTTCAAAGATTCAAGGAAGGGGAAAGAGAACCTTTTGGGTTAAATAGGGAAGACAAAACAACATAAATTACTGACAGGAAAAATACTTTCGTAGTTTTACGAATTCCAAATAAATTTACAAAATGAAATCATCATCTAGAAATTAAGAGGGTTTTAACTCTTAATTAAACAAACTTTAAGACAATTTAAAATTGCCATCATTTGGGATAAAGTTTTCCTCCCCAATACAGTTTATTTTTTAACCAAAGTTAATGACACATTAGCCCTTTGGAAATTAATGCCTACTCAATATACATGCTTTCACTAGTGTCATTTATAATAATTTTTAAAGAGGTAAGCTGAAAGCCCAATTTTGGTTTAGGAAGAATAAGAGTACTAAGTGCCTTGAAGTCTATATATTTGTGTTATTTAATGGCATCAAAGGGCACTTTAATAAACCCTCTCAGTTTCAAATACTTTGGCTATACAAATCTGAGAACTAGACATTTAAGACGGACACAAAGCCTTTTTTTGAAGCACTAAAAGAATCCAATTTTCAAATTGCGTATGTTTGGTTTCAGTTTTTTAAAAAGCTTCATACATTAACAGTATTATACTATATATCCTTCCCCTAAATGCTTACATACCTAGCCCATTTTCATTAACTGACGCTGTATCAGATTCAGTCATTCCATCCATCAGAACAGCATCTTCATCAGTCCTTCGTCTACGAGACCGCCTACGACGGTTAGTACTGTGATGAGATTCGCTGGCATCAGTGTCTGCAGTCTGATCTGATTCTGTATTATCAAGTAAGCTGTATGGATTGCTGTCTGGATCTTTGAGCACTATATGCATGTCAGAGGCAAGAAATATTTGTTTAAGAGAGCTGCAGTTATTAGGAATGTTCTGATCTACATCGAACTATATTAATAATAAACTTCATTTTCCCCCAATAAAAATATATTCTGTCTTCAAATGTTTTCTGTATCACTATTTTACCTGGAAAATAACGAATATAAAAAAAAACTTTAAATGGCAATGAAAAATTAAAGCAGAAGATGAGCAGACACCTCAGCTTCCTACCATTTCTCTTTGACTAATTTTGAAAATGTTAGGATATAGTACATTATTCTGACATTCACATTCCTAGCTAATCCTACCCAGGGGTTAGAAAATTTTTTAAAACGAGAAATAAATATTCAGCTAATATAAATTAATTCTAAGAAAGAGCGTCTGTCACCTTTACTGAGTTCAAGGTGACTGTTGCTTCTTTCTGCTAATATTAATGGACTATTTCCAAATAATACTAAACAACACCTCCACTCCATGACTTACCAGAAATCTGTTACTATAAATTGAAGAAATCAAAACAAGTCTACACACACAAAAAAAGCAAACTAAAAAAGTTGAAATTCTAACTGGTTATAGCAAAATGTGGAAATGAAAGTTGACCAGTACTCCCATCTCCAGAAACAAAGAGTGAAGGTGGGATAAGGTGGGGTGAGGGTGGGAAAGGAAAAGTTTTAAGATATAATTTGTAAGAAAAAAATACCCATCTTACCTATGTGCATTTACTGCCTCCACCAATCAAATTACAGAAGAAATTCACCTAATCACGACTTTTCCTTTCTAAGTTTCCTTTGGTAACAGCTAGCAAGCTAGCATCTTTGCAAAAGACACTAAGTTTATCCATTAATCATAAATACTAGGTACATTTATTTTGCAATTCAGCATACTATAATTTTATAAACCTTGGTAATAGTGAACAATTATTAAAATATAAAAACTAGTTACCTGAAAGCCTATAAACTAAATTTTAGGGATTAAAGAATTTCACTGAACTACAGAGTACCTTTTAAAAAGTCCCTAAATTTTATGATGTTTGCTTTTTCTAATTTGTAAGTACATTTGGTATATATTTAATTATACATAATGTTCTATAACCTTTAAAATACTATACTTCCATAGGGCATAGTATAACATTAAGAGTGGTTTTCTTGAAGTGGTATACAAATAATATGTTAGATTATATCCCTGATAAAATCTAGTCCAAGTATCCCTGACAATTCTACCCCCACCCCATTATGCTATGCAAGAACATTCTGGCAACTCTACAACTCCACTTAAGTTATAGCACTTAAAAATTTCAAAAACACATGAGTAAAAAGTTGCTTGCACACCTCAAATCTCAGTCTTCTAAACACTTCTCTTTACAACTCAATTCCTCAAACAGTTTAAAAAAAAAAAGTTTTTAAGTTGACTTCACAATTTTTTCCTGTTCCCAAAGTAGTTATATAGTGTAGCAAAAAATGCTTTTCAGTTATTTTCAGTATTAAGTATACAAAGGTATTTAGATCTAAGCATAAGAATTCTCTGGGTCCGTCTGGCCAACAAACACATTAACACTCAAATTCTATAGAGAAAACATTCTAATTACGTAAGCCCCCCCCCAAATTGAAGTGATAAACATCTGACCACAGAAACAGAGAATCGGCCAACTAAAGTTTCTGACCCAAATATTCTAGCTAAACCTTCACTGATAAACACTCTACAGGGCTTTTCCTCATATTGCTTTGCTATGGTTCTTCTATTTTCCTCAGACAGTGAGTGGCAAGAGAAACTTCCAAAAATGGGTGGCCCTGGGAAATGAACTAACTTGTATAAAGTTACAATGTTTACAAAGAAAGGATGCTGACATAGTATATAAAAGACTACCAGAACTGATGGAGGATTTGCCACCACGTGGTCCACCACGACCTCGACCCCCTGAAACACTTCTGCCTCTGCCTCCTGGGCGTCTCCTACTGTCACGCTGATGTCGGCTCTCTCGATCGTCTTCTCCTGCCAATGACCAATCACTCAGCTCATCTTTACGCTCAGATTCTGTTTCAGAGGGGTTAGACAGCTCAGAGTTTGTACCTTGGGAAAAAACAGAACATAAGACAAATTTTTATAGGAATAAAAAGAAAAATGTGAAAATTTTCAGTTATTTCCTGCAGATTACTGTTTAAATAACCCTATTCGGCTGCTTCAAATAAATAAATAAATAAATAAAAACACTGATTTTGAACTTTCTTAACTAAAAATTATTATTATTCTAGTAATCTAGTATCTACTATTTAGATAGTTAAAACCTGAATTGTTTTACAGCCAACAGAATAGTATATTACAGAATACAAAATATTACATTATACAACATAAAAGTGCACTTAATGGAAAAATATTTTTTAATTTGCCCACTTTTAGATATAATATCAAGTAAAATTGCTATCCAATATTTAAAAACAAATTTAATCATATTTAGAAAAATAGTTATATAGTGTATTTTACCATTATTTCAGTGATTCTAGGAGGCACATTTTTTCACATTTTAACATCTCTGAAATCAGGATGTTTCTGATAACTGATGGTCTCTTATAAACTGGAAACGTATTTTTAGTGGCTGTACATAAAATAGCTGTTTTATGAGCAAGTGTCTTACCAGAATACAGTATTTGAAATTACTGAACACATTTTAAGAGGGTTATTCTGAGAAAAGACAACTTCAAACTAACAACAGAATTAAAGCCATGATCAATGAGACAAAACTTCAGCCTGACTTTAAAAGTTCAGACCATTTCTAACTTACAAATGACCTATTTTAATAGTGACCCTTTAAAAATTTAACCACCAGGCCCGGCCAGTGTGGCTCAGTGGTTGACCGTCAACCCATGTGCCAAGAGGTCATTAGTTAGATTCCTGGTCAGGGCACATGCCCAGGTTGTGGGCCAAATCCCCAGTGGGGGGCATGCAGGAGGCGACCAATTGATGCTCTCTCTCATCGATGTTTCTCTCTCTCTCTTCTGCTCTATCTAAAATCAATGAAGAAAAAAAATCCCATGGTCTTCTGGGGAAATAATTTAAAAAATAAAAATTTAAACACCACAAATATTCTATAGAAGCCTACAATATCATTATTACTAGATTAGATTTATGTGACACCATCACACTCATTTCCACTTCTATTCTTAGGTAGTTCTGGGATGTCATTTCCATCCTTTCCTTTTATCATATACCCAAACATATCTCTTTCAAAAGCCCAGTTTAATTTCTAGGTTCAGACCAGTTTAAATGAAAACAGACCTCTCCCCTTCTCTTATTTCCTTAGATGTAATGTATACCTATCATGCAGTGTTGCTGAATGTTGTTTTCTATTGGTATCTCTTTGGATCTACTTCTTACTTGGTCTATGATAAATTTAAAGGGTGGAGCTCTGCCTCATACCTCTAAATGCCCCCAGATGCCTACCAATAACATAACCATTTTCTCTTGTTGAGTAAATATGCTGCAAGATTTTGAATTTCCTTTGCTAAACTCCCAAATAGGAGTGATTCCATGATAAATTTAAGTTCCTTACATTTAAATGCCACTGTCGTTTGATGATAAAAGCAAACCACAAGAGCTCTTCAGATGCAAAAGTTAGGAAGTTACTAAGGTACAGAAAATAAAATGTGAAGTTTAACAAATGAAGGAGGCTACCAACTTCCTTTTCTCCTTTAAAATAACTCTTCAGCACTGGCAGGTTTGGCTTCGAAGTTAGAGCATCAGCCCTCGACCTTGGACTTAAGGGTCTCGGGTTTCATTCCTGGTCAAGGGCATGTAACCTGGGTTGCAGGTTCGATCCCTGGCCCTGGTCAGGGTAGTGCAGGAGGCAACCAATTGATGTGTTTCTCTCACATGAATGTCTGTCTCAGTCTGTCTGTCTGTCTCCCTCTCTCCCTCCCTCTATTCCTTCCACTCTTTCAAAAAAAAAAAAAAAAAAAAAAAATCAATGGAAAAATATCGAGTGAGGATTAACAAAAAATAAGTAACTCTTCAGTGCTTCGTTTTTATCCACAAGCCATTAAATATGGATGTAACTCATCAATTATATAAGAATAGATTAAGTATTAGTTGGAAATATATTTTAGGAAGAGTATAGTAAGTTTCTATTATTCATATTCAAGTCTTTGTTAGGAATAAGTGTCTCACAGAAGAGCATGAATCTCCCAAACACTTATATTTTCAATAACAAAAAAGAACTTTATTAATTGACGGTTTGTTGCAATAAGGGTAATTTATCATTTCACGAGTAGTTAGGAAAACCTATGGAATGTGTAAGACTTCTGAATTTATTAACAAAAATTTTTAAAAGCTTTAAAAATAATTCATGAAACTGATTCAACTTTTAATGACTTCTACAATTAAAAGACCTGTTTTTAACAGAATTTTAAATCAGATTTCCCCCTCTCTAAAACTTCTAAAATCACCTATGAAGATGGTTCACATCCTTTTCAATGATCCTGGTATACAGCTTATATGTATTATTGCCTAAAAAAAATTATTCTGCCATTAAGTGGACAAAATAATCTACAACCAAATTCAAATGATTTTATTTCTCTCAAGCCCATTTAAGTGCCATGACTATTTCAAGAAATACAGTATTACTCCTCTGTAAAGATTCAGAGGTTAAGAGTGCCATCTACTGAACAATTTGCAGAGCTTTATTCAGTCTCAGTGACAGTCATATTCCTCTACCACTCATGTAAATTTATTATCTACTCTCAACAAAAGCATTTTGCCAAAAAGTGATCTCTCATCAATAATCTGACTTGACTTCCCACAGAGGGTTATAAAATTCTTCAAGGAAGTCATCCTCATCATCCAAAAAGCCAAATCTGATTATTTGTACTACTAATTTGTATACCTCTAAAATCATTTAGTCTATACTTAATTTCTAATAATTACTGTTTTTCTTTTGTATTAAAATGTATTTTCAGGAATATAATAATAGTTTACAATTCTCAGCCCTTCACATGCTAAACTATTTTACTTTACTGGAATTTGCTTTTCATGTTTCATTACAGGGTTAAGTTTAAAAATAAAAAAAAAATTAAGAAATTAGGATATGAAAAGAAAGGAAAATTAACGTTCCAACTCTACAACAAATAAAAAAATAGTACACACTTGACATAACTGGCAACATTAAATGATCCTTCAGTCTCGCAGCTGGTGTGGCTCAGTGGTTGAGCATCGATCCATGGACCAAGAGGTCGCCAGTTTGATTCCCAGTCAGGGAACGTGCCTGGGTTGCAGGCTCGATCCCCAATAGGGGGCATGCAGGAGGCAGCTGATCAATGTTTTTGTCTCTCTCCCTTCTCCCTTCCTCTCTCTCTAAAATCAATAAAGAAAAAAAAAAAAGATCCTTCAATCAAACATGACATTGCAATTTAGGTATGGAATCTGCACACTGTAAGCTTTCATGTACTCCCTAAATGCCTTTTATATTAAGGCTTATGAAACAGTTTTTCCAAAGCAGTTAGAATAGCATAGGGGAGTGGAGAAGAGAGAAGGAAAGAGAACGAGGGAGGAAAATAACCAGGTCACTGATAAGATCCAAGTCCAAATGAAGAAAAATGGAAAACTCCAAAGCTGAAGAAGAATAAGTGAGAATTTGGGATTAGAGAATTACTGACCATCACCATCCACTGGCCCCTTGTTATATGGGTTAGGCCCCATCCTTAGAGTAAAATAAATACATTTTAGAAAAATGTTAATTAGGTTCTAATTTTTAAAGCCCTCATTTTAGTGAAACACTGTTATTTCACAAAATAAATCCAGAGAAGTTAATATTCAGGACTCCTGAATGAGCCAATAACGAATATTTTAAAAGCTAGCACAGATATAGAACATATCTGCTATATGCAATCTTGGCACAGTGGTTAGCATATTTCTCCTTTTTACTTTCCTCAGAGGGTAAGCAAAAGATGATTTCTAGCAGTATCACCAGCATTACTAGGTTTTTACTGGAAAAGATATACAACTGTACAAGGGAAATATTTGGAAAGCAAGTTTCATATATATATTCTACATATGTAGAATAAATGATCATGAACCACCAACTTAACAAAAACATGTTTCATTGTATTACATAGCTGTTGAAAACTGCATGCCTTTTACCGTCATTAATATAATGTATGCCGTCACTAGTACTAAGACATATACCTCAGAACTATCCACTACCTTCAAAGTCAAGATAAAGTGAGGAACTAACTAAATAATATTAAGCAAAAATGTATTGGAGCACCTAAACTAGAAGTAGTACCAAAAAAAAAGTGTTTTTTTACCATAACCGGAGGTGTAATTAGGGCCCCGACGACCTCTGCCTCTTCCACTATAAGACCTAGAACCTTGTACAGAAGAGACGGTACTTTCATCAGTGGCATATCCTTTCTCTTTTTCAGGCCCTCTGGTGGAAGAAGGTCTGAAACCCATACCAATCTGTCGTAGCTGTTCATCAATCTGTAGGCGTTCCATTCTTAGTTGTTCTACTTCCTATAATCAAAACAATAAAGGGTAAATCTCATTTGTAACTTTTTGTCTTCTTAAAGCCTAAAACTTGAGCTATATTCCCTACCAATTACAGAAGTTGTGACCTTGGGCATTTGGTCAGGTACAATTTGTGTTTCTAGCAAACACAATCTGCAAGGTCACTTGCTGATTCGATTCACCAAACATTCACTGATGCCTTCGTGTGTGCCAACCATGCTAAGTGCTATAGGCATGCAATGTAAAAAACAAAACACAAGGACTCTCTTCCTCCAAGGGGATGTTTGACAAGTGTTAACCCATTTATTAAATAGCTAATAATTACACAATGTTACTAGATTTAGCTCTGAAAGAGTTAAAACCCTGCTAAATGAGGTTCAGGTACCACCTATGAGGTACCATTAATAACCTACTTTCCTATCAAAATAGTGACACCTGAGTTGTGACCTAGATGAACTAGTAGGCTTGGTCATTCAGAAATTGAGGTCATTACAGGATGTGAAGGTAAGGTGTCTAAACAAACCTCTTAGCTTTACAAAAGTTAGTAGAGTACTGGAAGGCAAAACATGCCACATTGAATTGAGACGTATATAAAGATAAGTTTTAAAGAATGGAATGAGATTATCAGAGGTGCTTTCAAAATATTAACACAGCAGCAATGATATGAGTGATTAAAAGGAAAACATACTAGACAGAGCAGTTGAGGACATCACTATACTCTAAACAAGAGAAACACAGCAGAAATTAAAGAGGAACAATAGAAAATAAAAAATACAACTTTTAATTATTTGTGTGGTTTTTCTTTTCTAAAACCCTTGCTCTTTATCAACTCTTAACAGACTACATTAGAAACAATGGTTAAGAATTATCAAACGATGTCTATGAGGATAATGCATCTAATTCAGATAATACCAATTACAAAGAAAGCCAATCTTCACTCCTGATTCTGTGGCTTGTTTGCATGTAAAAAAACGTCAAGGTCAAAACAAAACAGTTCCAGTATAGAACATGTAGGTACATAAGTGATGACAGTGGTCCTATAATTTAACAGTAAGGAAAGAAATGTAAAAGTTCAGAGGGAAAGAGCAACAATGAGCATAAGGCAAATCACTCACTTCATTATGGCAAAGGACCCTTTATTTCTAAATTCTCAAAGAAAAACGGGGCATACCTGAACCTAAATTAAATGTAAACATCTGAAATTCATTACAAACAGTATCAAATTAATTTAAATTTAAGTTTAACATGGGGAGCAACAATGATATAAATGTGAATGGTATACAAACCTTTAGATAAGCAATATGATACTCTAAAAGAACTTGAACATTTCCGATGCTTTCTTTAGTGCCAACAAATACAAATGGAACCATCCCCTGTAAGAAAACAACGTCCTCAAGCATTTAATATTTTAACAAAGTTCCAGCCTAAAGTTGACATACCACTACATAATTTTGGATAACTTTCCTAAAGCACAAAGCAATTTATATCTATTAAACTTCAAGACTTAAAAATATACTGTTAAAAAAAAATCAATATAATTTGAAATACTGAGATTTTCAATAACTTGTCATTTTTGCACTACAACTTAGCATTAAAAAATTTAAATCAGTTTTTAAATTTCTAATTCAATCTAATTTTCTAAGTATATAAACCAACATTTAAAGAAATTTTCCTTCAAACTGGCATGAATATACAGACTATATATCATATCACTTTAGTAGTGATAGGTTATCCCTATCATATGTGCTCAGATAACAAAACCTTCAATGTCTGTGTGTTGGAGGAAATGCTTCTCGATCATTAACAAAAGTATCACCTACAGAGTATAAATATATAAAATAAAATAAAGGAATTACTGGTAAGGGCATATACTTAGTCACAGTTATTAAAAGCAAGTCAAAAGATTAACCTAGACCTGGTTTACTTTGCTGAATTTCAAAACAGAAACATTTTTAAAAAGTAGAAAAAGAATTAAGATAAATTGATGATTTTTTTTAAAGAAATACACTTCTAGCTTACTGTTGAATAAGGAGAATGAGTAAAGCCTAAATAAAGTGATCCAATTGGTTTCACTGTCTCTTCTCATTTTGATTTTACAGAATAGTTCCTAACAGTTATGGAACTAAGTGTAGCTTATGAACTTTTGATTCTGTGTAAAAAAATGACTCTCTATGACTTATTTTCAAACTAATTTTTTAAAAATTTAACTGGTGAATTTTAGATATGGGAAATTAAAAAGTATAAAGAAACACGACAGGGCAAACGTTAAGGCTACAGTACTGAACACTGCTATCATGGAGCTAACAAAGTTGTAGTGACTTTCAACAACTATGAAGACATGAAAAAAGAGAATCTAATAACTTAAGCTTAAGAGTAAGGAAGTCCTGACCCTGTCCTCAGGAAGTCATAGACAAATAAGAGAGGATGTAAAGGTATAAGGCACAGGAGGGTGGTGGGGAATATCTAAAAAATTTTAAGCACAAACCATATTTCTGGGACTATATTATTCATTCTAAATCTTTATCTTATTTTATGTTTATTAAAAAGGAACATTTTAAAAATCCCAATTTTACAGTTGAGAAATCAATTTGCCCAGTCATAAAATTAGCCAGCCAATTTCATGGGTTACATAATTACAAACATTCACTTGTTAATTTCCAGAATTTATGTTAAGGAATAAGGATACATAAAGTTGCTGCTCTAAAGGCCATCACAATCTCAGAAAAGATGCTAAACATTCCTGTAATAATCTCACTGTACAGACATTAGTGATATGACAGAATGCCAATTATGCAACCCCATATGGAAACTTAGAGGAAATTATATTATCATCATCATCATCACTGTTAGGGGGTGTATGGGGAAGTGTAAGAGTGTATAGGGGGGACAAATGGGTGATGAACAGAGACTTGACTTGGGGTGACGAACACACAATACAGTATACAGATGTGTTGTAGAACTGTGCACCTGAAACATGTAATTTTGTCAACCAGTGTCACCCTAATAAATTCCAAAGGGGGGATAGTATTACTGTTATTTAAAGTGGATGTTAAAAATAACAAGGATTTTATCAAGTAGGTAGAGAAGGGAAAGTCATTCCAGACAGATGATCTGCCAGGAATAAGAGAAATGCAATG
The DNA here is from genome assembly GCA_030848825.1 of Tadarida brasiliensis. NCBI lineage: Eukaryota > Metazoa > Chordata > Mammalia > Chiroptera > Molossidae > Tadarida > Tadarida brasiliensis. The sequence goes on along the minus strand of CM061260.1, from coordinate 44,837,375 downwards.
CCTTGACCATGAACTGGAAATGTTATCACCAATAGTTACCGCCAAAGAAAAGAAGAGGTAAAAAGGTACATATTTTAATGGCTATTATAAAGTCCTAAGAAAAAAATTTAAAGAGTAAATAATTATTACTGAATCTATGAATTCATTCGTAAAAGTTATTTCAGTGAAATTTCTAATATTTTAAATTTGCTAAAAACTGATTACCTGTTATTAATAGATGGCATTTAGACAACTAACTAGCACTCAGAAAAAATAAACCTGGATCCCTGTTCCTGATACATCACACCAAAAAAAATATTCCAATTTGCACTGCAATTTTGCATTTAAATGTCCTAAAAATTTAAGAAACTATTTTTTTTTCTCTCAATCCTCACCCAAGGATAATTTTTTTCACTGATTTTGAGAGAGTGGAAGGTGGGGGGAAGAGAGAGAAAGAGAAACATTCATGGGGGCCAGGGATCAAACCTGCTACCCAGGTACGTGCCCTTGACCAGTAATCAACCCTGAGACCCTTTGGTGCAGGGTCTCTAACCACTGAAAAAGAACCAGCCAGGGCTAAGAAATGACTTCTTAAGTATCAGTTTATATCAGGTTTTCTAACCTACTAAGTAAAAATTTACACATCTAAAAAATAAAAAAACTTGGAAAGTAAAATATAAGTGGATTTCTGAGTAATCTACAAGTAGGAAAGACCCTGCCAAACATGACACAAAATTTGTAAGTCATGTCATAAAAGCATAAGTCTAAAAAATTCAATATAAAAAAATTTCAAATGTCTGCACAGAAAAAAGAAATCAAAAGAAACAAAAAATATTTGCCAAACATATGAAAAGACTGATTTCTTTAAAATGCGTAAAGTTCTTATAATACAGTAGAATAAAGACAGACAAAAATAGCCAAGCCCGGTTGGTGTAGCTCAGTGGATTGGCCGTAGTTCCATGGACTGAGAGGTCCCGGCTTGATTGCAGGTCAGGGCACATGCCTGGATTTCAGGCTCGATCCCCAGTGGGGGGCATACAGGAGGCAGCCGATGAATGTTTCTCTCACATCGATGTTTCTCTCTCTCTCTCTCAAAAAGAAAAAAAGACAAAAATATGCACGTATACCAGGAATGGCACAAATTAAAGTTTGAACTCAATATTGGCAAATATGTGGAAAATAGACACATTTTCTATACTGGTAGAGGAAATGTGTATGGGAAATTTAACAGGATCTAACTATTTAAATGCCATATACTCTTTGGTCTAACAAATCCACTTTCAGGAATTTACTCTCCAGTCATAAGGGATGTTTGCAGCAAAACTATTTTTAATAGCAAAACAGACAAGAAAAGGCAACTGACAACAGATGAAAATCTAACAGGCATGATGGAGAGAGGACAGCCATAGAAAGGACACAGATACACGTTTATTTATCACACTATACCCTTCTGTGCTATTCTAACTTTTACACAAACATATTCCTTTTATCTTAATTAAATGATTTAAAATATATATCAAGTGCCTACTCTATATAATTCATTGTGCTAGGAAAAAAATGAAAAATATGAGATTCAAATTTGATAACCTGGCTTGGAGATATAAGATAAACCAGAAAATATATAAGACTAAAAGAAAATCATTAAATACCTTATTATACCGACAATGATTACTATGAATACAGGTGGGAAAGGTCATCTTAGGCCAGAGGTGAGTCATCAAAGACTTAAGAGAAAGCAAGTTATAAACAGTCTCCAGGGGATTTAGAGGCTTAAACTGTGAAATGGTGGCCCAAAATAAACCAATACCAACCTTCAGATTTGTTCTAACATGAAATGTTTTGAAAACCGAAAAATTCTACACAGTATTATAGATTTCTAGCTTCTCTTAAAAATATCAGAAGATGCAGCAACACAATGCAGCCATTCCCACTAGATTAAAGCTGAGCAGCATCTGCTTCTGTTATAGAAAGACACTGGATGCCCTCCCATTCCTATCTTGTAAATCTCAACCTGCTTAATTGTTTATATAATCTGCTTGGTTTCTGTAAGCATTTAAATTTAACCCTAGCACAGAAATGGCATAACAATGACCAACACTACAAACACTAAATAGCATTTTTATTGATGAAGGGGAACCTAGAAAAATTCACTTGCAACAAGACAGTAAATATTAAAAAGTAACTGGGACAAATCAAGCTAAGGGAAGATCAGATATTAGTATTAAGCTAAGAAATTTATACTTGAGTCATTCAATGGCCTTCACCAGTACACATCTTCATCTTTATACTAATTTTTAATGGTAGTGGTATGCCAATGGACCTCCATTACTTTATATATTAAGCATAAAGGGGGAAAGTGCCCATTATAGTAGTATGACACCATCAATTTCATTCCTTATCTCAAAGTCACCTTCAAGTTATGAAAAATGGTGGGAAAGGAAGGAGGGTTTGCTTAAGAATAAGTAAAAGTTACTTGAGATTTACAGCGATTTTCAAAACAATGCAAGATGAAATCAATCTGAGCCACAAGTACTCATTTGTATAATTATAATACTAAGTCATTTGTTTATCCTCATTGGTTTTGAGTATATTTACCTCCACATTCTAACTAATTAAAATGAATAAAGGAAGTGTCTATCTTTGATAGGCATCTTTACAACATCCTTAATGTGAGGCTATTTATCTAGGCTAAATGTCTAGTTTTCTTTTTTGTTTTATGAGACTGATTCTATCCAACAGGCTGATAAACTCTCCAAACAGTAATCTATTGTGCAAAACTGAAGAAGTTATGAGTGTACTGCTAGAAGATAATCTGGAGGAAAATCCTTGCCTTATATTCAGACATACAAAGATTAAGTCAACTATACAGAGCTGACTTACTGGAGCCACAAAGGAAAAATATCCTGAAAGTGATGTATGAAGAGTAAAGAACAGCACTGTGGACAAAATATCAACATGTGAGAAGAATGATTGAAAAGAAATTTCAGCAAGTTCATATCAAAATAGCAACATAAAAGCTTAACGATTTCAATTAAGAAATGGTCAGTGCTTTCAAATTGTATAAAAATGTCAAGGAGAGTGTTATCAAGAAGTCCTTCATAAAAGACTTTTGTTGAGTATCAAACTGAACAACTTTACATTCTAAGTACAAAAAAGAACTGTTAAGATGATCAAATTGAAGCCTTTTATCAAAAAATTGGCTTTTTATTGAAGTACTGAAAAACCAATCAAGAACCCAAGGCCCACAATTAAGACTTGTTTTCTAAGTATGCAAAGAAATATTATAAGGAACAGAACTTTTTTTAAAAAAGAAAAATCCATGCACCAGAGTGTAAGTAGCCCACTAGATATAATTTTCTAAGTAGCTCATTAGATATAATTTCATAAAACAATTTCCAAACTACAAAATCACACTGAGTAGGCCAAGAAAAGAAAATGAAAGAAGAAAAAAAATAGGCCAATTAAAATTACATTTTAAATACTTACATCTTCTCTAGGTAGTTTATTTTCATTGTCTCCTTCAATTCTCACCCGAACCACACCAGATTTGTCCACTATTTCCTGAATAACTTTGCCATTTTTTCCAATTACTTTTCCTTCAATAAGAGAAAACAAATATAATGGTAAGTTAAAAACCAATACTGCTATCCTTTCCAAATAATGTATGACTTGCTATCAAATTATAAAAAACAAGCAATGCTATATCTTTGTACTCTCAACTAACTCACCCCTTGAAGACTACTGAGAAATTTTATCATTGGTCTATTGGTCTGAAACCTCCTCTACAGTATGCCTAAAGCTATTATTAACTGGATTGACAATACTGTTCACATGGAAAACATTTGCAAAGTCTAAACATTTTTAAAGATGTTTTACATCATTTTTATATTTTTAAAATATCAAAAGTCCAACCCATTTCAAAAGCTTATATACATAGAGGCCAAAAAAAACCTTTTATTTTGGCATTAATCATATCAATTTGTTTATGTATTCTATATAATTACTCAAACAATTAACAAATTCAATCTTGATTTTATTTTCAAGCTTCTATTTGTTCAAAAGACACCTGTGACTTGAAGATATAGCTTTTAAAATAAATATTCCCTTCAAAGAAATTAAATGTTAACATTTAGCAAGTATAACATTTTACACCAGTAAGTTAAGTACTTCAGCTATACAAATGTACACAGCATGTATATGGTATGCTGTCTTCCTAGATATGAAATACTATAAAATGACATAAAATCAAAATTATTTACCTTGTCCACACATAACCTCTAAGTCTGTCAAACAGCAGTATTCAATAATGAAAAGTATCCAATAATTAAAGGACAATCTAAAAAGGGAGCATGAAGACTTCTCTTCCCCTTAAGAACTTATCAGTTACAACATACATTCACATATTATAGGAGTGGGTAACGTCCGGGCCCACAGGCCGCATAAGGCCCTCGAAATCAATACCAGCTAACGTCACACACCTCACCAAATTAGCCTAACCAAATATAGTAGGCTAATTTTTAAGGTGATAATTTTGTATAGCCCTCAAATTACGTTATAAATATCCAAATGGCCCTTGACAGAAAAAAGGCTCCCCACCCATGAAAAATAACAAACCAATACTGGGTAGTGTAACCAAGGAACAGAATATTCAGGTAACTTTAACTATATGAAATAGATGTACCCCTTATAAAGTTAACAAAAACACTATAGTTGTTACTGTGTTATTAAGTCAAAATCCCCAATAATTTTCACTAAATCAGCAATCTAGTTCCACAATAAATTAATTTTGGCTGACAGGGGTTAAAATAGATGTTTTTCCTATTGCATGCTTGAAAGAACAGTTTCCATTAAAGAATGAGTAAGGGAACAATAGCAACAGTAAGCTGGTCAATACAGCAAAGACACTATTACAGGATTTTCTATTCCTATTCTCAAGCCTCCTTCCCCATTAATAACCCTAAATTTAAAAGCAACAGTAATTGAACAGGTAAAAAAATAAAATAGAATATGTCAGGGAATTCACATGTCTTCTCTGAGCAGCCCTAGCAGCAGCATATAAAAGCAACCTTCATTGTTAACACAGTGAAGCTCAAGCAGCAACTCCATCCTTGACCCTGCTAAAAATAAGCAAATATCTTTTCGAAATAACAAAAATCAAGTTGATATATCATAATACCCGCCCCCCCAATTTTTGCCCCTTTCTTCTTGTGAACCATACCAGTGGTAAGTGTACATCTATCACCCTTTTGGGGTCCGTGGCAAGGACCTACCTGCAAGTTTTATTTAGTCCCATCAGAGACCATCAAAATTTTAACTGATTATTTCCAGTTTAAATTCCAAAGCATACTGATAAACTGAAGCAGACCTATAGTATAAATTGAGCATTGAGCAAAAATGCTTAAGGGACAGAGTAGAGAAACGATTAAGGAAGACTTCTAGGAGGTGCAAAATTTCGATTCATTTTCAAATCTATGTTCACATAGTATTTTTTCTTTGGTATTTGGGAGGGGTGGGAATGGTCAAGTTCTAGAATTCTTGGAACCTGAATGTGTAAAGGAATCCTCTCTGGAACTTACCCACCAAGTAGTCCTCATTCCCTTTTACTCCTCAGTCCTCTTTTTCTCTTTCACTTGGACTAAGAATGTATTACTTTTCAAAAGACTGCTTCACCCATAAAACATTTTGGAGGAAAATGGAGTATTATTATACACAACAACCAACTGAAATCTTTTTACTTCTTCTGAAAATTTCACCAGCGTATAATAGTTGCTGCTAATGTATATTTCCTAAAGAGTACACAAATAACCCAAATCAAAGCCAACCAAGACAGGTAGAGGAAAAAAGAGACATGACAGGCACGGACATCATTGCACAAAATAAATTAATAAAGAATCAGAGAACTACAAATACATCCCATTTCCTTACTTCTGAAATATCTGGAATTTTTTACTCAAAATTAACACTACCACAAACTCTCTAAGATTGAGGCTATCTTCTATAGAATTGTTGAGTTGGAAAGAACCCTGATTCTCTAGTACATACCTCCAAATCAGTTTTACAAGTGAAGAAACCTAAGTTAAATTACACTCTGTAAACCAGCAAACCAATGTTAGTACTTATAGATGTCAATAAATGAGTAGAATTTAAATAAAAAGGGGATCATTTTCAAAAGCAGGTTGTCTACAGTGATTTCATTTGACAATAACTATTTGATAACATTTTGTATCATAACATTTATTAAAATTAGTCTACAGTGAACAGTGAGTTCCAAAAACAGATAAAGTAGAGCTTACTTAATTGGTAGTATAACTATTCAAATGTTTGGGCAAAATTGAAAAGCATTTTATGTAACAGCTGAGTATCAAAAAACTAATCCAAATTATTGTGTTGTAGACTATTGTACCAAAGCATACTATAGTTGTTATAGGCCAGAAAAACATCTTTGAATAGTGGAAGTTGTATTTTTTAGATTTTCTCCCACTGTTTTACAGAATTTGACAAATAAAACAGGTATCAAAGAAATCATTTCCTAAAGGCAGAATAGGCCTAATTATAAATGGAGCCCATGGGGCTCTAGTTCAACAAGGTCAAAAAACTGAGGAGAAGATACCAATAGGTGACAAATTCATCTCTCTCCTAGTAAATTTCACTACTTTATGGTGATGAGTATTTTTATATTAAACTTCTAGGATAATCAGTGAGTATTTAACGTGTGACAAAAGATTTCCCATTTGTCCCAAATAGCATTTAAAAGGACAGAGCACAGATCTACAGGATATCAATAACAAAGCTATTAAACAACTCATTCAAAGCTATAATGCTCATTTAACTCCAGGTTCAAAAATTTTGGCACAACTTATGACCCATGGGTACAATAGTTTGCATTAATGGCATCAAAAACAAAACAATGAAACCTCCTATCATCTTATTATCACCACCTTCCTCTCCTGCTCGTGTACATCTTACTTTACTCTATGCCTTTGCAAAAACCACGCATTATTTATTCAGGGTCTACTGTGTAAGTTTTATTACCACATTGTTAGTTCACTCTTACTTTCTTGACTAAACAAAAAAAATTATACCTTCTTAAAAAGTGCTATCAATAAATAATAAAAAGACATTAAGTGAATGAGTAAGAAAGAGCCCAAGGCATAAACTAGCTTAAGAAAAACTGTAATGGCAAACTGTTATAAAAACCATGGGTCTTATTAGTGTGTTACCCTGTACAGAAGAAGACATCTTTACTTTTTATCATAACAAGATACAAATCACATACAATGTTATTACTGAAAAAATAAAAACAAGTATGGTTATCAAAATACTTAACATATATAAAATACCAGACAAGACTAATTTTCAATTAAGTCACTGTAAATAATTAAATAAACTTAACTTATTTAACATGTAGAAGTACCTACCAACAAGATTCCTAGGAACCTGAATAAAATCCTCCACAAATTCCAAGAAACCTCTAGCCTTTTTTACAGCATCAGCACTCTGGAGGGGTGGGGAGAGAGAAACAAACAATGAAATAAACCCCACAATCCAAAACAAAAATATGAGAAATGAGAACAATTTGAATTATTACGTTCTAGTAACAAGCTCAGCCTCTAGAGTGACATTTCCAGTCAAATAACTCATGAATTACTTTTTTTTAAAAACAATCATTAAAAGACTAGGAAAAAAGTACTATTAGAACAAAAACATGTTAGACATCTCTAAGGTCCCTTTTTAAAAGCTTTGGAGAAAATTAGCGAGTTTATTTAACTTACTTATGTTAGCCAAATTTAAACCCAGTCAAATATATTTATTTGGTCATTCTTCCATGTTGAATATCTCCAGGTAAATATTAAAAACAAATTGTTCATATTGTCTATACTGTCTGCATTTTTTTTCATTATCAAGATAAATGATTTAAAAAGTTGGTTTTGCAGAGATGCATTAGAAAAAATACCAATCGGTAAGATCATTAAATTCCTAATTTCTAATGGGTACAATTTTAAAAGACTAAAGGATGGGAGAGGGGGAGCTCCCTGAAGGGAATTCACAGTTCTCAGTAATAGTTAACTTCCACTTTTACTGTTTGTTCTTTAATAACCATAGGTCAACGGTATTGTGTACTCATATATACCATATACAATAAAAAATTTTTAAATGTATTTAATCTGCCCTGGCTGGTTTGGCTGAGCGGTTAGAGCGTCAGCCTGTGGACCAAAGAGTTGTGGGTTTGTTTCCGGTCAAGGGCATGTACCTCGGTTATGGTTCGGCCCCGGCCTTGGTCGGGGTTGTGCAGGAGGCAACCAGTCGATGTGTCTCTCTCACATCGATGTTTCTCTCTCTCTCTCTCTTCCCCTCCCTCCCACTCTATCTGAAGATAAATGGAAAAGTGTCCTCAGGTGAGGATTAAAAGAAATAAATAAAATAAAAATGTATTTAATCTTCATAAATTACAAGGTAAGTACTATTATACTTCTAATTTTACAATAAGGAAAATTATGCAGGGAGATTAAGTAACTTTCTCCAAGCCCACTCAAAGTGGTAGACAGAATCCCACTCAGGCAGTGTGACTCCAAAGCCTTTCATCTTATTTTGTTATACTGTCCACTTTTAAAGGTTTCAGAAATAAAATCAGGCCTCTGATCAGATTTATGATTCAAGCTTTTCATTAAGAGCTATGTATGAAAAGCCAAGACTTGAAATTATCACCCAAAAAAAACACCTTATCCATATATTCTAATGTGGATGGTCTCAATGAAAATTTTGATTAATTTCTCAGTTTGTTTTCCTGTCCACACAAATTTCATTATCAGTAACAAAATATTATCTAAATTCAAGATCTAGCGAAGCTTTTCCAGTATGTTATTTACAACTGACAGTGCCTGACATAGTAAGCACGCAAGAAATATTTGAATAAATTGTTTGTAATGTACATAAAACTGAGTTAAACCCAGAAGCAGCTGGTTAAGAAACTTCTGAAAACAGTACACACGTTATTCAAAAACCTTTCATTGCCGCAAATAATATAGTATCTTCAATCCACACACATATATGTATAATGATTACCAGGCTGACTGATTTTAAAGTGTTTTCACTGTTAAACTGAAATCCCATATAAATGTGATCAAACTATAGTTAATGTTATAGCAAAGTTATTCTATGTGAGGGACAGAAAGCAGCTTACCTCTCCATAGATTCTAAATGTTCCAGTATCTTCATCTAGCTCAATAGCTGTAACTCCAGGAACCTTCCTAGCTTGCTGTATGTTACTACCATGTGTTCCTATTGCCAGGCCCATCAAATCTTCTCTCACAACAAATTCCTCATGAAAAGCTGCTGCAAGTTGTTTTGTGCACTAGTAAAAGAGATAAATTAGAATTTATTATAAAAAACAAAAATAAAAATTGCTTTTTGTATACCCATGTTCATAGCATTATTCACAAGAGTCAAGAAGTGGAAGCAACCCAAATATGCAGACTGACGAATAGATGAACAAAATGTGATATATTCATACAATGCAAAATTATTTAGTATTAAAAAAAAATGCTGACATGCTACAATGTGGATAAACATCAAAGGCATTGTGCTTAGTGAAATAAGCCAGTCACAAAAGACTAATGCTATATGATTCCACTTATATGTGGTATCCAAAGTAGTCAAATTTAGAGAAACAGAAAGCAGAATGGAGATTGCATTGGGGGGAGTGGTTAATGGGTATACAGTTTCAGTTTTGCAAGATGAAAAAGTTGTAGAGATTGATCAACCATCTATCTGAATATGCTTAACACTACTGAACTGCACTTAATGGTTAAGAAGGTAAGTTTTATGTTATGTCAATTTTACTACAATTTAAATAAAAACAAAAAAAACTAAGAAAAAAGTAATAAAGGAAACTCATTTGGGGTCATATAATGGAAAGGGGAAAAAAAGGTTTGATGAGTCTCTTTAGTCATGGTCACAGAAAAAGAGTAATTCTAAAACAATTTTCTAGAATAAATGATACAAGCAATTCTCCAATTCAGATGAGTCATGTTTCAAAACTCATTTGCATATCCTGTCTGTAACTTTTAAACTAATAAGCACATTCACTAAGTTGTCTTAAAGATAAACATGCCTCAATTTCTCTAAGACAGTATGTAAATGCAGTATGTTTGGGGGAGGGTAGCAGGAACAAGTCTCCCAGCGACGAATAGGAGAAAACAGGAGTATCTTAGGACAGGATAGAAAAGCTATAGGCTCCTTTTAAATTGTGTTTTTAATTTTTTTTCATTATTAATTTTTAGAGAGAGAGGAAGGGAGAGGGAGAGAGAGATCGAAACATCCATGAGAAAGAACATCGACTGGCTGCCTCCTGCATACCCCCACCGGGAATCCAACCAGCGACCTCTTGGTGCATGGGTTGATGATGCTCAACCAGTGAGGCACACTGGCCAGCTACAGGCTCTTTTTAAAAACTACATGTTCTGTGTCCTACTCTTCTCTTACATAAGAATTGTTATAATAATCTAGTTATTAATGGAAGTGTATTGTAATTGACAGGGGAGAGGGAAGTAAAAAAAAGGTTAAGAACAGAGTAAAGAATTAGCAATACAGTTCTACTGGATATACCTAGTAAGTTTCTAAGCTCTTTGGCACCTGTCATCTAAGTCCAAAGAAAAAAACTCAACAGGCATTTCCCAAATAAGGGTATAATTGAGAAAAGTAATACAAAAAAGAACAATTCTTCTAAGGACACAATGACTCCAGGTATTAGCCACAAAATAGGTCCTAAGTTGCCTTATCTAAAAGTCAAGTAGCTTTGAGTCAGGGAACTTGAATATACTTATGAAACTGACACACACAAAATACCTTTTGAGAGTAAACTCACTTACTTCCAAATGCTTAGTGGCCTCTTCATTTCTGGACATAAGCATCAACTTCGTACGAATACTTCGCAAATGCATGTCACTTAAAATATTTACTCTCTTCACAGTTGCTTCACTGGCAGACTATAAACAAACAAGTTAATTCAAAAACAATCATTTTTCAAGACAATACAACAGGGTCTTCACAATAAAGCATTTCATGATTCTCATCAACTACACTTCTCTCCTCACCTAACATAGGCCCCTTTTCCCAGAAATAATCTTACTTTCCATTCTGAATTCCTATATTATTTAATTCTGCTATTCACATTATCATGGGAGAGGGGGAATGCAACACCCCACACATTAAGAATTTTAAGATGTTAAGAATGTCATATTAAAATTTTCAAGAAACAAAAATGTAACATTTTTAACTACAAAAATTTTTTTCTCCCACACTGTATTAATAAATTCACTACACACCAAGTCAGCTTTTATTTTTAAAAAATATTTAATTAAAAAATATGTGCAATATCCATTAATTACCTAAAATATGGAGTTATCTTACCAGTATCATTAGCTGTGTGGTTTCTGGATGGTAAAAAATTCTGCAAGCTCCTACTGCTTTCTTAAAATCTTTATGTGCATTTTCATTAGCACACCTATAGAGAAATTAATTCATGTGTAAGACCTAAATAACAGATTAAATTTAGAGGGCAATTATAATATAAACCCCAGTATTTCATTGACACCACCCACTAAACTTTTGTTCATTAAAAAGATTTTCAATCAGAAGTTTTTAATTGGGTGTTTGGGGAAAAAAGATTTTTGTAGCACTTAAAAATCCTCTTAATTCACAAAACAATTCAATAGTAAACAAAATTACTCACGCCTCTCTCAAATCTTCAGGAACATCCACTGTGCATTTAAAGAAGGTATTTTTTTTGACAGTTTTATTTTGATTGACAGGCCGAAGTCGTTCAAATGTGACTATTTCATTGTAAGTGGCATCACAAGCAGCATATTCAATGACATAAAACTAAAAGACATCAAAATACTATAAAAATCCCATCTGAACAAAAATAATAAGCTTTAAATGAAGTTCTAATTACACTGCTCAGCTTAAACAGTAGACCCTCCCCCTTGTGGCACAAATACTAAGCACAGCTTAGTTACATCAAACTGATTTGCCTAAAGTAGATTATAGGTTTTTACAAGCATGAACCTTGGTAGTCCTCACATGCTCAGGGTGTACCACTGGAGAGTAGCCTTGGTGTTTGCAAATTCAGAACACGAACAGAAATTAACGGTGATGATTTTTTTAAATGTGTGATCAACTATTTCTAAAGTAGGCTTTTAGAAACAAAACAGAGTTGGAGTAACGTTTACAGAAACCAAGAATTGGAGGCATTTCCCTGGAAACTAGTCACCAAGTGTTAACATCACTTACTTCTCCTTTCATCATTCGAACTTTAGCCAACCACCATCCACAAGGTTCTTGGTCATTTGCTCTTGAATATACCTGAGAAGGAAAAAAAAAATGCACTCAACCATTCATCCTAAAAAATTTCAACACTATAAATAACTTATAAACGCCAAGCCCCATTAAACTTAAGAATCAAAAATGTTATTGTATTGAAATTGGTGTACTAAACATAGTTTAATAAAAAAGAGTTACGTAAGCCTAAATTTTTACTACTGAAAAATAACCTTTTTTGGGCAATTTGGCTCCTTGAAAATCAAATTCAAGTTCATGAGGGTTTATTGAACAAATATTAAAGAAATGCTTCTTTCAAGGCAGTTTTACACAGTATAAAACAGGTCTTTCAGTTTCTGTTAACATTGTTCATCTTCAGATATTGTATTTTGATGGTTCAGGTAACAAAAGGATAAGCTAGAACTTAAAATTCCTTCAAGGATATGACATTTAGACCCCTTGCTGAAGAACCTAGATTAAATGTACTGAATGTTTAGCTGAACAAAAAAATTACACACATTAGTACATCTGGCAGAGTACATAAGTATCTTACAAAACCTCCTATCTAAAAAAAGTATATCTTATATGCTCTGTATCTGGAATTATTGGGTGTTTTTGGTTTTTTTAACATTGTACATTAGAAAAGCTTTCATTAGGGATTGTAGATATTTCTTATGCTAGAGCAGCTTTTTAAATGTATTTTCAATACATGGAAAACTGGGGGGGGGTCAGGTGCTAAGTAGAGATGACTAAGCCAAGGTTACCCCTACCATCAGTGGCTAGAGAAATCTATCAATACACGTTAACAGCTATCTGTGAGATAAATGCAAACTATCAATACACAAATAGTTTTGAAAAGCTTGAAGCTTCTATAAAGATGATCTGAGACTGATTTTGGAAGTGGTGGAATATCGAAACCGTAAATGAATAAGCCAAAACCTTATAAACTTTACTGTATGCCATTAGAACAAGGCTATGAGAAAGGGGGAGAGGGGAGGCTTTATACCAATTAGGCTCCAGGGGACTCAATTTTAGCTTTTGCATTTATTTTATGAGCATATCTAACTATTTTGTGACTTTGATCCTTTCTCATAGGTCTTCCAAAAAAAAAAGTTAATTTTCTAGAAAAACAGAAAATTACTCTATTTTGATATTAATATATGAATCTGGTGGGTCCTTTTATAAATCTAAGGTGGAATAGAGTGATCATATTTTTCCTCATCTTGATAAACACTCTGCTATTTCATCATCATTCAATTATTTCCAACTATGACTTTTTAAAAATCTAAAGAAACAGAAAAATGATAGCATTACCTGGAAAGATACAACAGTGAAATGTATCATTTACTACTGTATCATCCTCTAGTTTATTGCATAGTCTTTCAAGGAAATATACAATAGACTAGAAACAACATTCTTGTAGTCTGCTTTTGGCTACTGCTGAACATTTAAGAATTCAGAATTTTTATTTTCAACCCATAATTGCTAAGAGAAGAAAATTTACAGAGGAAGGACTTGCATGATGATTAGAGGAATCAGACTGATCCAGAGAGCCAACAGCACTCCAGAATCTAATGATCAATGTGAAATTATCTTATAAGCAGAATTTCAGACGAAGTCTTCAAATGACGACATCCTAAATCAATATCCCCAAACACTACATTTCTAAGGAGAAAAAGGAAATTTAGTATTCTCACCCAGTTATAATAATTCAACTGGGATTCCATTATACAAAATCCTGCAACAAGTATCTGGACCATTGTTGTTTTTCTACAATGACACACACAGTATTGTTTCATCTTTTATGTCTACACACGAAAACATACTCAATTAAGTTAGTAAGTGCCAAATGCCGCAGGTAGACAGATGTGTATACAAAGATGATCAGAAAGAAACAGATGATGAAGAAATGCAAAAAATTCAGTGGATTAGTCAATCTAATTGGTTAAATATGAAAACAGTGCAAGTTGTTTAAAAGATGGTGTAATTATAGCACAAAGATGACTATGCTTTGTTCAATAAAATTAGAAGCTACCAACAGTTCCAAATAGTCTTAAAGTATTACAATCTGATAACTCATGTGTAAAATGAACCCAAAGAAGTAATAAACTAGAACTTCTTAGAAATGTATTTTAAATTTGAGATCAGTATTTATAAGATGGATGTTCTGGGTTTATGTATGATAGCTGATGAGCAGTAATTTAGGGAACATTATTAGGTATATGTATTATCAAAACCAAGAAAATATGGAATAAAAAGTTAGATGTGCTATGTTTAAATGCTTATTAAGATATCTTATAATGTTGATCATTGCCATCCTTTCATTTTTACTTCTGAAAATTGTATGTAAAATGACTTAAAAATACTTTTTAAACCAGTGAATATGGATTGTTGGGCCCACATGATAAATGATGACTATTTTCCCTAGTATACTGAGGATTATAAAAACAAAAAGAAAACCCTAAGAACAGAAAGTTCTTGCCAACTCCAAGCACTATCTCAGGAAGGTAGTTCAGCTAGATGAAGTATCTCTTAGTGATCTATAGTGAAAGGATACCTTGAACGCAAATGCTGAAAAAACAGGTCTTAAAACTACCTAAATCCCTTTGTTCTAATTCCACTTTTACCAAAGCACAACCTTCCAGTATTATGGCTTGCGATGTCATTGGAATAAGACAACCTCATAGAAATTCCCTTTCTTCAGATTTCACTTAAATCTCCAAACTAGCCCTGGCCGGTTTGGCTCAGCGGTTGAAGCGTCGGCCTGTGGACCAGAGAGTCCCGGGTTCGGTTCCCACTAGGGGCATGTATCAAAAATAAATAAATAAATAAATAAATAAATAAATAAATCTCCAAACTATTTCAAGGGAGCAATTCACACTCTAAACCAAGCTATGGCACTCCTTTCTTCCACATTCTAAAGCTATGGCCCTCTTGCTTTAACACTGTACATTTCTTCAAATCCATAAAAGAGCTCAAAATGGCAGGAGACTAAGGAGTGCCCATGGGAGACCTAAAAACACAATAGTACTCAGATTGAAGGTTATAGTTTTATGGAGTGAAGGACAGAAAGTGAAGAGTCAAATTCCAAAAGCCTATTTAAAGATTCATTCTACCAAATGACTTCAATTCAAACTTTATCATAAAATGGTCTCCAAATTGCCGCACACACCAAATTGTGACTTAAATGAAATTCCAGTCTGATGTTGCTAACTTTTCATTCGAGTTAATAATGTTCAACTAAGCCTTTCAAAGTCACAACCAAATGGAGATAATAAACACTAGAGGGAGAAAAAATTTTACCAGTTTTCACCAAACTATAAAGAAAATTTCTAAATAATTCTAAGCACTGAATTGAATACTTAATCATAATGACCCATTTTACAACTACATGAGATATTTATCATTCCCCTGTATTCACCATTTCATCTCATTACAATCTATGAAAAAATAAAAATGTACATTAGAAAAGCAAGCTTAACATCTAGAACACACTAATGTAATTTACCTACCTGTACAATATTATCTCATTCATATTTGTGGCTAATCGCTAACCAATGGGTCTCATAAGTCTTAAAAACTGGCCATTTTCCAAGACAAAGATATAATAAAAATAATATATTCACCTCTTTTTTTAATGTTTAAGCATTTCCCAAGCACTAAGACTAACAATGGACTTGGTATTAGGAGAAAGACTAACTACAGACAGCCAAAATTTTCAAAATGGTCGCAGAATCAAACTGAAACATAAAGATAATATGTAAACAATAAAATATTGAATTAAAAAAATTGTAAGGTAAGACTGTCCTATCTCAAATTATTCTTACTTCTTTTATCTAATTTCTCTCAAGGCACCTATCCCAATGTTATAATTAAAATATAAAGATGAATGAATAACCATAATGTCTGATAATCTGCTATAAAAGATAGAAGGCATATATCATAAGAACAAAACTTGCCAATTCTTATTTCATGCAGAAAACTTCACAATTCAAAAATAAACATTTTTATTATCAAATATGTTAAATCCAAGTGTGTGTTAACTTGCTAAACAAGGCACATATCTATAATAAAAGACAAAGCACACCTCATGTGAAGTCACAGGGGTGATTTCTACTGCCCTTCCAGTATCCCAGAACATTATATAACCAGCTCAAGAGAATATAAAGAACTCTTCATTTTCCAAGTACCTCCAACTTTATAAGCTGAACATTATTTTCTTAGCGATCTTTAGTTAGTAAAATCAACCATTAAGCAAATACTAATAAAAATTTTAAATTATATTTGAAAATAGATGCCATCACTTTTTAAAAGCCCAATAAAAGCCACTAATTAGCTTTCAAAATAAATCTTTGAATTTTAGACCTTTCAAAACCAACTTTCTATTATAAATCATAGTGTCTTCTTAAAAATTAATAGACCATTGACACTAATTTATGTTCTGTAACTTTATCTAAACCTCATAAATTGACTGGAAAGACAAACCTCAAGTAGCCAAACATATTTTTAAAGTAAAATTTCAGGGTAAAACAGATGAAATTGTCAATATTCAACCATTCCTGACCTATAAGAATAGAAATTTTATATGGCCAAACTTTAAATAAATGCCTGAAAGAGCTCAATGGAAAGCTCTCTCTCTCCTGGGTCACTTTTGTTCTAAATTTATTACTAATGGCCGAATCCAAGCCACCTTTCCCTTCTTCAAAGAGAATGGGTTCCTAGAGCTGCAAAAGAACAAGAGAGTTCTGAGTTTGGAACAAAATTGACAACACCCTATTGTACAGCATGATATATTGAAAAAGAACATTCAGGACAAAAACTGAAACTGGTTATCAGGTTCTCAACCTTCAGGCTTTATGACCTTGGAATGGTTAATAAAATAGTCATAGAATTTAGAACAGGTCCTTAAGAGATTGTTAAAGTGAGATAATCTATTTAAAAAGCCAGTTATAGTTATATACTACATATGCTAGTGCTACACAAGTGTCAGCCGTTATTATTGCTATTTTATATTACTTGTGACTAGCAGAAAGAAAACAGTGGCCAATGACTTAAATTATAAAATCAATATACTAAAAATAATATACTATGCAATAAATTACCTAAAGAAAAGTGTCAAGTTGGATTAAAAACCTAAATACTCTTAAAGGGGTGAGGAGCAAACCTGTAGAAATATTAAAATGAGTATCAGAGGCCACACCAAAAAAAAAACAAGCTGGCAGATCTGAATAAATAAAAGTGTAACTTCTTTTTTTGTGTTATTAATTTTTCTTGTTAATCCTCACCCAAGGATATTTTTCCACTGATTTTTAGATGGGGGGGGGGGGGAGACACACATCAATGTAAGAGAGAGACATCAATTGGTTGCCTCCCACATGACCCTGACCAGACCCTGACCAGGGCCAGGGATCAAAACCTGCAACCCAGGTACGTGCCATTGGCCAGGAATGGAACCCAAGAACCTTCAGTCTGAGAGCTGACACTCTAAACGCTGAGCCAAACCAGCCACAGCAAGTATAACTTCTTGGTGGCAAAAACCACAGAGTATTATTTTAACTGCCTGGGCAAAAACAATATATAACAAATAAAAACTTATTCATAAAATGCTAAGATTTCCTACATCAAAAACTACATAGACAAAAAATAAAAAGACAGTTCACAGAACAAAAGGTTAACAGCCAACAGACACTCCGTAACACTAGTGATGATCAAGGAAATGAAGAATCAGAAGACATCCGCTTCCTTCTATCGTTTAGAAAATTTTACAGGTTAATAATAATCCAGCCAGTCAATCAATGAGGAAAACAAATACCTTCATATGTTAGCAAAATTATGAAGTGGTCATTCTAAAAGCATTTTTGGAGGACAAATGGTACATTTTGATACAATCAAAATTTTAAATAGCAAGCCTTTTGATTTAGCAATTGAACCACTTAGAACTGTGATTACCAGATGATGATTTATATAAAAGAATATTAATTCTGGCTCTTATTTTCCCCACTGATTTTTAGATAGAGTGGGAAGATGGGGGTGGGGGGAGAACACATCGGTGTGAGAGGCACATCGATTGGCAGCCTCCCACATAACCCCCTACCTGGGCTGGGGATAGAACCTGCAAGCCAGGTACGTACCCCTTTACCAGGAATCGAACCCTCTACCCTTCGGTCCTCTTGCTGACACCCTAACCGCTGAGCCCAAACTGGCCAGGGCTGGCTCTTTTTTTATAATAGCAAAAGAAAAAAAAAAAATCTGTCAATTTCAATGTCTTCTAATCACGATACATCTGTACTAAGGAACATTATGAGATGGCCAGAAAAAACGGCAATCTGTATGTTCCTGACACAAAAATGTCTATAATATCCCAATGAACTGAAAACAAAAGTCATAAATATATAATGTATTCTCAATTTTTTTTTTAAATCCGCACTCGAGGATATTTTTCTATTTATCTTCAGATAGAGTGGGAGGAAGGGGGGGGAGAGGGGGAGAGAGACAGACAGACATCAATATGAGAGAGAAACATTGATTGGCTACCTCCTGCCCATCCCCCACTAGGGACCCAGCCTACAACATGGGCATGTGCCCTGACCAGGAATCGAACCGGTGACCTCTTGGTGCATGGGTTGACACTCAACCACTGAGCCACACCAGCTGGGCGAAAATCTATCTCTTTCAATACTATATGGAGCCAACCCCTTGTGAGAAACATATTTAGCATATATGAGCATCTTGGAGAAATTGTGTCCATTCTTGAAAATCAAAAATCAAATTTTCTATCTCTAACAAACTCATTACATCGTTATTTGACAATGATTTCAAGTTTCTTTTTACAGAACAATAGGCATATTAATCAACAACATTAACATATTGAAGTCAGACAGATCCAAGATCAGACCTATTAAATGTGAGAAAAGCAAGACATAAAGGAGCAGTACAAATTATCTCATTTTTACTTTTAAAAGGAGGGGCAAAGGAGAGCCTGGGAATAGTATGTAGTACATGAACAGTGGTTTTTATCTCTGGGCAGTGATTTTTGTTTTTTACCTTTTTGTTTTTCCTGTACTTTTAAAGATTTCCAGATATTTCTAGAATATTCAACAAGGTAGCACACTAATTACAGTATTTCACATTACATATAAACTATATTAATTATCACTATAATAAAGGGTGATAATTAGTATTCTACAAAGATACTGAGAAAAAAAGCACAAGAAAAATTTTAAAGTAATTAGGAAAATGAAGGAAACATTAGTTCTATGCTAGATTCTGTGCAAAGCAATTCAAATGCACTATCACTAACTTAACTCTCACATTTCATTATTTTCAGTTTAGTGATAAAGAAACTTGACCAAGGCACAAAGCTAAAAACAGCAGAGTTGAGCTCTGGCCAGTTTGGCTCAGAGGTTGGAGCGTCATCGGCCCATGGACCAAGGGGTCACAGGTTGGATTCCCATTAGAGGGCACATACCTGGGGTTGCAGGCATGATTCCCAACCCCAGTAAGGGTCATGCAGGAGGCAGCCAATTGACTGATGTGTCTTTCTCACATTGATGTTTCTCTCTCGCCCCCACACACCTCCTCACTCCCCTCCCTTCATACACCACCCTCCAAGTTCTGACTCCAAAACTCAAGCATTGCTACTTATACAGTCACTGCCAAAAGAAAGAGAAAAGGAATTCAATTTATTCTCAATCAGCGAAACAGATTTTCCTACAAGAATATTTATTTAAAATAATAGGCACACAAGAAAATAAACTTACAAATACATACCTCTACTTCATCTCCTTCACTAATTTCTTTTTTTATATCAGGTGGTGGTGGTAATCTAACTTCATTAAATGGAACCTGACGTTCTGGTTGCCAACTGAAGAATTAGAAAAGGAATTAAAAATTTCAAAATATTTATCTTAATACCCCCTAAAATGGAAGCTATAATCTATGCTAAGTGTTGTGAATTTTTCAAATTAATCACTTAGCTTTCCCTAAGGAAAAAACAACTTTCATATTATATATTTTCCAAGTAATTAGTTTGTTGAGGTAGAAAAAATTTTGCATAAGTCTTGATGAAGTTTATAAATAATTAACCGCATTGAAAATTAGATTACCTGCCAAATTACTTATCTTAAGGGAATAGTACATACATTATTCTGCAAATGATATAGACTACATTCACAGTAGTAACTTAGATTCAAAATAATATCACATCTACACCACTGTCAAATTAACAGTGGAATCAACTTATTTCAAACACATTTACAACAATATAAAACAATATAACCTGCATAATTCTTTTTTAGTATACATATTCACAGAAATACAGAAAATTACTCAATTATTTTGAATAGCTGAATTACATAAGGTTTAATTTTCTCACATAGATTTTATCTTTTCTACAATGAACACATATATAATTAAAGCCTAGTAAAAGCTTACTTTTAATGTTTATAGTAAATATGTATCAAAGTTACTAATTTAGCTATTGCTTAATTGACATTTTTTATGTTGTATTTTATAAGCTGAACTGATGAATAACTTCAAGTTCTAACAGGTCATTCATATACCTAAGAGGTATACCAGTATATAAAATGTTCCTATAGTATCTATCTGCACGGGATGCACCACACACACACACAGAGTGCTATCTATCTGCACGGGATGCACCACACACACACACACACACACACACACACACACACACACAGAGTGCTTTTCATCATTACTGTCTAAATGGCAGCTGCTCAAAGACAGAAATCATCACAACACTTGTTTCTACATGAAACAGCTGTTGGGCAGATACCTTTTCAGGCAGTTCCAGAGCAGCTTAAAAGTGAAAGTTGAACAGTTCTTTCCTGACCTTCAGTTATACAGTGCTCCTTTCTAACCCTTTCTAACCACATCCAGCATAGTCTTTCCATTTTAGAATATTACTTAGCCATTACAATATGTATAAAATTGATATTCCTTACTAGTAAGCAATTTGAAAATGACCTAATACTTATTCTGACTATCAACAGCCACTTAAAAGGCCTTCTACAACGTCATTTCAACATTTGCTTTTTAAAGAATTAAGCGTATTATAATCCCATTTGTGCCATCTATTTTTGCAAAAACTACCTGGTGAATCATGTTCAAGTGTTTTGGCAAAGAAAGGGTCATGAAAATAAAATAAGGAGTCAAGTCTGGGCAGAAAAACAGGCAAAGAGCTATCAAAACTAGAATTATTTTAACTTATTCATAACATAGTCAAGATATCAAAAGCCCTCCCAAAAGCAAAGCCATTTCACTGGCAATAGGAAGAACCAAAAGCAAACTGTTTACTACCTATCTTTAAAATTAAGGTCTATATCAATAAAAAATAACTTACTTGTTCTCGAAAACAACTGTGAGTGAGTCTTCATGAACATCTTTGATAAATCCCTACAAAAAAACGAAAACATTATTAAAAGCGTATCAATATTCAAGTAAACATTATGTTAACTCTAAAAGGCAATATTAGACATAAACAAAATGTGTAGTAGTGAAAAGAACATAGAGCTCAGAATTAGGCAAATCTGGGTTTGATTTCCATTTCCATCATTTGTGAAATGTATGACCTTGGAATTTACTTAACCTCTCTGAACCTGTTTTCACACAGTACCATAACCTCAGTTTCACATATAGATTCTCAGTAAAAATCAGCAGTCATTTTCTAGCCTTAAAATTACTCTATTTTCATTTGATGAATACAGCTGAAAGAAACTATAAACCTAACATACTCAAGAAAGAGCAAAGGACTTGAATGTAGAACAACTATTGTTCAAATCCTTGCTCTCCTACCATGTAACCTTGGGCAAGCAGTCCTTGGCACCTGCATGATCACAATTGACATTAAATGACACTTTATATTTCTGTAAATCAGAACTGCAAAGTTCTCAACCTTAGTAAAATGCTTACACACTTTGAAACACTAGGTACTTAGAAAATATTTTTCTAAAACAAAGATCACATTAGACTCCATAAGATGCAGTAAAAACTAGCTAAACAAACACACACATTTGCAGTATCTGGTTAAAACACGGCAGAAATTAACACATCTGTGTGCCTCATCTGAAGTCCATTAAATAATACTAAAAAGATTTTTAGGCATAAACCCACCAAAAAAAAGACAATAGAGAAAAAACTGCCACAAAATTTGGGAAATTCACAAGACCGATAAAGAAGAGTGATTTTTAAGAAATGCAACAACTACTAATATTTAATTACTGTATCCTATTAAACATTATTCTAAGCAAACTGGCAAACCAAAGACTATGAAACAAACTGACAGTGGAAAAACCAATAAAAGCAAGATCACCAATACCACCCCAGAAAAATCTTTCCAACTTAGAGAGATGAGGGTAACAGATGGGGCTGAAAATACAATTATTTCATTTTCTTTAATACTAGAGAAATCACCAATCACAGAATGTAGATAAATTGTCTCTCAGTGCCCTTCTTCCCACATTTACTATTCAATTATATGATTCTGTAATTTTATCCTGATCTCTCTCCAGCTTTAAATGCCTATAACCTGATTTATTTGTGTGCTATCGGTTATTTCAATGCAAACATCCTCATATGAGGCCTAAAATTCAGGATACAGCAGGTCCTCGAATAGCACTGTTTCATTTTAACACTGAGATAAAAAAAAATCGATTCCGTCCTGGGCTACTCCAGTGTGGAGTTGGCTTGTTCTCCCCATATCGGTGTAGGTTTTCTCTAGGTGCGTTTCCTCCCACATCCTGAAGATGTGCACGAGGTGCAACTGTCCCAGTCTCAGTGAGTGTGAGTGTGTATGAGTGTGCCCTGCGATGGAAGGGCTTCCAGTCTAGGGCTGGTTCATGCCTTGCGCCCTGAGCTGCTGGAATAGGCTCCAGCCCCTCCTCAAACCTGAACTGGAAGAAGGTTGGAAAATCATTTTTTATTAATCTTTCTTAAATGCCCATATAGCTCACATTTATTTCAATGTTTAATATTAAATGTGTTTTGAGTCTTTATTTGGAAGTCTGGTGACATTTTTCTGATCAGAAATATGCTTTAGGAACTTAACTCTTGTTAACTCAATTAGCCTATGGTTAAAATTGATTTTGTTGTAGGAAGTACTGCTTCAAGTCACAGTTTCCAAGAACCTATCGATGATGTTAAGTGAGGAATTACAGTCCCTAACTCTTCAAGGGTGCTATAGTAGTTCCTGTCTTGCAATTCTGGATTCATTTTTCATTCCTCTCTCTCCTCCCAAAGCTAAAAATTAAGAATTGCCATTATAGTACAAGCTCTGATCATCTGACCATACTATAATGATGATTTCCTGGTCGGTTTCTCTATTTCTACTAGTTCATCCACACATCTACTTTCAGCAATTATTTTTGGTCAGCACTTTCATAGTCATGTTACCAGCACATCTATCTTTATTATACCCTTGCCATTTCTAAGTAGTAGTTCAAAAACTGAGAATTTTCAAGTTCATGAATATTAAGAGTAAAACATATCTTGCCATCAGAGGTCAGTCATACTTTCAACTTTCAGTAACATTTTCTAGTCTTTCACAAACAACTTTCAGAATTTGGAATGTTTCGTTATGTCAATCCTTACCATTTCTGTATATTTGTATAGTGGATTAGTTCAAATCAGAGCTCTAAGTCACTGGGAAATTCTACTCTTCATTATATAATAAAATCCTTTTTTTTCCTATCTAAAAATCAGTGCTTAAACCTCTTCCCACCCCATCCCACTTTACTTCCAACACATCAGTATCAGCTTTGTTTGGGTGCAAAGCTCTGGACACCTACTCTTACTGCTTAAATCCTTTAAGCATAAGATTAAATGGATTAAGGACCTGACAACCAGTTCTTAAAGTACATCTGGACTGTGGTGAACAGTTAAGAAGTATGTTCCAATCTCAAAACCTTAGATGCTAAGGATAAGGTACTTTTTAGTGGCCAGATCGCTATTAAATTGTGTCCATCTGATGCAGGACTAAGTCGATACCTTTCAAGACATTTCTGTACTCTCTAAGTCACCAGAATAATGGTGGGTCCCTTTATACTCAAGAGACCCAAAATAGCAGGGTTGGAAATAACTGTGGCCACATTTGTCTGCACATAGCATGGGAGGAGGGGGGCTTAATGCTTTAAGTCTCCATAACTTTGCCTTCCTCATGGTACTCCAACCTTTGGGGATTTTCTCTCTCTTCCTATTCACCCTCATCTGGTCCAGGAACCATATTTCTCATAACAAAACTTTTCACATTTATTTTTCATCTTTGCATACATATGCAAATATGGAAGATTCCAAGGCATCTTTATAAAATGGTCCCTTAATTCGTTCATTCACACAATCCAAAATGTCTACATTTGAAACTCTTAACAATAAATTAAAATAATCGCCCTGGCTGGTTTGACTCAGCGGTTAGAGCGTCGGCCTGCGGACCAGAGAGTCCCGGGTTCGGTTCCCGCTAAGGGCACATACCTCAGTTGCAGTTTGTCCCTGCTCCGGTTGGGGTCCTGTGGGTGGCAACCAGTCGATGTGTCTCTCTCACATCGATGTTTCTCTCTCTCTCTCTCTCTTCCCCTCTCACTCCCTCCTGCTCTATCTGAAGACAAATGCAAAAATGTCCTCGGGTGACGAAAAAAAAATTAATTAATTACTTAAAATAATCATCAGTAAGTAACAAGACACTATAACACATCTTACGTGTCATCAAAATATCTTAAAACATTCTCCCAGAAGAAATGAACAGAACATCATATAGTGAAAACCCAGGAATATCATAAATTATGCATAAACTGGGGATAAGGGAGGAGATTAAGGGAACAGCAGGATTCCTTAAGCAGTGGAAGCACTATTTTAAGAAATTTTTTTTCAAATGCAATCTAGCCTAAATTTAAAAACTCAAAGATTCAATAAAGTGGCAAGTTAACCAATAATCAACCTTTCCAGATAAAACAAGCAGCTGGTAAATAAAAGATGAAAAATATTCTAACAACAGCATTCAAAAAACAAAACCCTAGAAATGCTCTCAACAACAGAAACATGTGCAGAAATCTTTGAAACTTGACTAATAAATAAATATAAATAGAATATATAAGAAAATAAAAACCACTTAGCATTCTTAGGGTGTCTTGATACTGTAAAATTTTCAATATACTATCCCTAAATGGGATTCCATTAAAATACTAAACAATTCTGTTGAAGGAAAAGGGGTACTCTTAATAAAATTACACCAAAGTGTATCTTAAAAACGAACAAGAAAGTATTTAAAAAGGAAACTTTTAAATGGGAATAGAGGGTAACTACCCCTAGCCCAAATATTAAAGTTTAACTTAAAGCTACAATAACCCAGACAAAAAAATGACACAGACATATATTCCAAAAATAGATCCGTTGTTTGGAAAATTACAAATAGAGGAATAAATGGATTATTTTAAATACTATTGGGACATTTAGATACATATTGAGGAAAAAGAAAATGGATTCACACACACACACACACAAATCAATGAATGAGTCAAAATTTTAAAAATTTTAAAAATCAATAAAGATTGTAGGAAGACCTTTGTAACAAAAAAACAAAAAAAACCCAAAGCCACAAACAAAAAATTTGATAAACTTATACTACCTAAAAGCTAAAATATGATAAGCAAACAATATCAGAAAGAAAAGGTGAAATAACAGAGTTAAATTCCCAATTTATAATATTCTCAGGCTAGTTAAAACAAGCTGATAAGAGAAAAATGGGTATGAACTATGTGAATGGGTAATTCACACAAAAATAAGTTGTAATTTTAATAATATATAAATCTTCTTTAAAGTATTACACATTTACTACAGTTTATTTTGAACTTTGCTTTTCTTTTCCCACTTTACATCTAGTAGATGCTTTCTTAGCAGAATATAAAATCAATTTCATTTTTAAACATTTGCATAAGGTATACAGCAATTTTGACGTGGGAGCTTAAATGGCTCCTGGCAAGAACAAGGAGCACAGGATATGCTTAACGTAAGAGTACATTTTTGAAGTTATAGAACACTACAACTGAAAAACAGGTTTTCAACTTGAGTAGTCGTGGGGAAGAAAATCCTATTGGTTAAACAGAAAGCAACATGGATGATATGAGTGTACTTCAGGAATTCAAAGATTAAAATATATAGTCAAAAATAAGAAGTGAATTATAGACCCTGGCTAACGACTCTGATGATGGACAAAACTTCTTTTATAGACCTTCCAGGTCCCTCCTATTATAGAAAGGAAGCTGAAACCATACACATCTACATAACCCCAAAGATTCACTTTCTAGGAGGTTATAAGTACTCAATTTAAAACCTAATCTTCTATCTGGAGCTCTTTTCATTAAGTCATTATGAATCAGATGATAAAATGCTTCTGTTAATTCATAGTTTTAAACTCCAAAAGGTTAAATCTGGTAGCAATACTAATGTGAAGAAATAAGGCACCTTCCCTAAATAGCCCATTTAAGGCAAAGTTCCAGAACAAAACATCAAAATCTAGTTCACAACTGGAAAAGCAGCTATCCTATCCAAAACATAAACACAAGTTAAAATAAAATTTTAATGTTTAAAGTGCTGATCAATTCATCAGAAACTCTGCTTGAGCTGTGGCATAGAAATCTAGAGATGCATGCATGAATCGCTTTGCAAACATTCCCACTAAATTAAGAACATATCATCCTAGTCTAGAAAAATTCCTTCGACTGCAAAGTAACTATCATTTCAAATTCGCCTATTACTTTAGATTTTTTAAAATCCAGTAATAACTTCTTACAATTGTAATTCATTACAACCCTAAATTTACATTTCTTAGAAAGGGGAAACAGAAACTTTAAAACCTTAATACTCAGCAAACTATTAACGGAAACCAGACAGTACAAATCCTCAAAGGTTTCCAGTGGAAGTCCAGTGCCAAAAACTCAAGATTTATACCCTAAGCTGTAACTCTTTCATAAATTTCAAAAGTCTTCTTAGAAGAGTTTGCTGATTACCAATACACTGAGCAAGAGACAGTACCATCTTGCTAAGTAAAGAGTAATTTTTAATGACTCCAATCTCAAGTGGTAAAAGCAAGGGATCTATCAGCAATCAAACCCTCTAGTTCACATTTCTTTTCTTAAGCAAAAAGTTCTCACATTCACAACTGATCAAGTATTCTTATATAATTTAAGATTCAATCCAGCTTTGATACTTCTATTAGTTTTTCTTCTTAAAGTCTCTCTCAGAATCATTGTTGTGAAATTTAGAGATTTTATTTTTCCATTTATTTGGCACAACAGTGAAATAACCACATTTTTGATGCCTTCTCCAAATATTACAGTTGATGACTTAATTATTGAAGCAAATGTGATTAAATACGTAGTCTAAAAATACACTGATTAGAATAAATTCTCATATCAGATCCTACAGACCTATCTGACTGGGTTAAGTCTCCATTTTCCCCAACTACATCAGGTAAAGTTTACCGATATGGATAAACGCGATTACAAAAACAAAGGAAAATGACATAATTTATGCAAAATTTGCCTCAGGTTTTTGTTTTTCAACAACTGCCACAATGGACTTATCACTTGTTACCCTTTGATCAATTATCAGTTTATTTATTGATTCATTCTCTGACTTCAGTCTAAGTTCCCAGCCCATCAATTTTCTAACGATTTAACATCTCTGAAATCAGGATGCTTCTTACAATTGATGGATGGCATCTTAGAATACCTGATAGCCATGTGGCAGTCAGGATATAAATATAAATGTCATTGCTTAAGCATGCTCAAGGCCCTTGCCTAGGAGCTCAAAAGGTTAAAGCATCGTCCTGATTCGCCAAGGTTTCAGGGTTGCAGGCTCAATCCCTGGTCAGAGTACACACAAGAATCAATGAATGAATGCATAAATAAGTGGAACAATAAATCGATGATTCTCTTTCTCTCTCTCCCTTCCCCTCTTCTCTCTCTCAAATTAAAAAAAAAAAAAAAAAAAAAAGTATGCTCAAACTTGGTTTGCTTGCAATTTTCTTTGACACTTAACTGCAACACCTAGACATTTCATTCAGCAAACCAATGAAGGACCATTTTAGGAAAGATTGAGGTTTCTTACCAGAAGGTTGTTCTGCTGACACCTTCTGATAAAATCAAGAAAGCACCAGCATCAAAACTTGCAGAGTGGGTGAAAAGTCTTGGAAGAAAATCCTGGAGATAATAGAGGAAAGCTCTTTTAAAGTTTGCTTGCAACATCAATGCTCTCCATGGCACTGAGAAAAATATTGTGAGAAGAAACACAATCACCTGACTGTAAAGATGTTTTAACAAATTTAAATTTTATTGGTTTAAGTTTAAATGCTTATATTTTCCATTTTATGTATGCAAGTGTTTAAAGATAACCTTTCAATAAGTATACAAGAATTCTAAAGATAAAGAAAACGACCACTCAGATTAATTGGCAACATTTCCTCTTAGTGCCTCTTACATCTGATACCATTTTTTCAATACAATGAAATTGTATAGATCTTCCACTAATTTCCCAAATCAATATATGGAAAAATAACCTAACCTATTTCCCAGACTCTAAACCCAACTTCCAACCTGAGATCTCTAACTCTGGCTTATTTTTACACCTCAAATCAACATGCCAACATTCAGAATCATGTTGTCCTACTTTGCACTCTACACACATATGATCCAATTTACAGGGTTAAAAAAGAGAAAACTGAATACATGTTATTTCTTAAACAGGGCTCTAAGAGAATACAGCCCAATCATTAAGGCATTCATCGTCCATTATAAATTAATTTCTCTCCCATGCATCTAGAATGGCCCTAGCTATGTGCCATCCTTGAAAATTTGAGAAAATAGTTTGTGTTTTATAATTCAGATGACTCTATGAGGTTGAGAAAACTAATGTTGGGGCTCCCAGATTCAGGTGATCATCACAACCTAAGCAATTTTATATATGGCTCTCCATTTGCAAACAGTTGAAGCATCTTAAACTAAGGTATTCCCAGGCACTCAAAACTACTCCTCTGCCCACCCCACCCCCCAAATACCATGGTAAATCTTCCTGAACTTTTATGTAATTTCAATAACTTATAATAAAATATTTTGTTTCTGAACTATGTATACAGTTAACATATATAAAAATAACTCTTATTAATAGGGAAAGGAAAAAAGTCTCTTAACTGAAGATACTATGGTATAGTGGGGTTTCACTATTAAGATTGGAATCAGATCCACTATTTACTATGTGGTAGGTAAAACAAAAGAGAGTGCCCAGGGCAGTAAGATAAGGAAAATAAGATTCCCAACTAGCTTCATTTGTCCAAAAACAAGTAACAATGTCCCCTTTCTGTGACTAAGGCGACTCTCTGGTCTTCCCAGAAAAACCAAGAGACTTTTTGGAGCAATTCTCAGGAGGTTCTATAAACCCTGAATGAGACACAGCTTTCTTGGAGTTGGACATCCTCCTCCCACTCCAACCATAAAAGTGAGGAAGATTTGGTTAAAGACAGCAAATACCCAATTCCCCACATGCCAAAAAAAAAAAAAAGTTTAAAACATGGTACTAACACAACTGCCTATAAATATTCAAAAATAAGTCTTGATAATGTAAATATAAAGTGAATAAATGAAACACTACAAGAAAACCTAAGAAATTTTATGTATAATCTAAACACAGGCTGTCTAAACCAGGACTGGAAACCCTGAAACCTTAACTGGGAAAAAGTAGCGCAGTATATAAAAAAATAAAACTTTTCTATGGCCAGGGATACCAGAATGTCAACAGATAATAGATGTGGAGGGGCACTCTTAGAATAAATGACTCTTAAGCCATCTCAAAAAGGGACAAATGACATCCTAATAGGCAAATGGGCAAACAACAGGCAACTTATGGAAAAGTTAAGCCCAAATGGCCAACAAATACTAAAATATACAAATGGGGATCTGAAAGTCAAAGTTCCAATGGCAAAAATTAAAGATTATAAAACCCAATTCTGGCAAGGATGTAAAGAAAAGAGTTGACATTCATCAATGGAAGAAAAAGGAAGTGTTAAGCCTTTGGAAGAATAATCTGTTAACTTTATTACAGTTAAACAAACAAACAAACAAAAAAGTTCCCTTCCACCAAGCTATCCCACTCTGAAACCTATCCAATGGAAGCAGATATGTGAAGTAGCAAGTAAATGAGAACCAAATGTCTATTAATGACTGGGGAATGGCTGGATTTCAAGGCAATTCTTACTGTGAAACATTACATAAACAAATAATTACATTCCAAGTGAAAATAGCCAATATGTAGATTATTTTATTTTTATAGAGCAGCATGGAAAAAAATCTACATTAGTATCTGACTGTGTATCTATATACCATTCTACTGAGTATGGAGGAAAATCAGGTACGATGTATACTTGGCTGTAAATAGGTTACCTAAAATGAAATGGGGGAAAGAGATCAAGTGATGAAAGGAAGCCAAGAGAAAAAAAGAAAGGAAAAACAAAAAATAAAATAAAGCAATATACTATGCATGTGTAAAATATGTATATGCATGTATAAATATTTTTAAAGAGTTGAGATATATCTTAAAACATTTCATAAGCCAGCACTTTTTCCATACAGCACACATATACATCACCGCTCCCCACATCTTTTTAATTTTTCCAACTCTATGGATCTCAAACCTATTTTCTAAGCAATAAACTTGTTTCTTTGATGTCTACAACATCTAAAAAGATCTAAGTTGTCATTTAATTACAATAACAAGAACATTCAAGACTGCTACTGCAATAAAAAAAAAGGGTCTTAATTTCACCAAGTAACTGATTCATATTTTCATGCTGATATCTAATTTTCCCCTTCTCTAGATTATATATGTATATAGTCTAAAATGTGTATAGGAAACACCTTATGCTGTTAACAGTGCCAGTGAGAATGCTTTCCTGATTCGCCATGACATCTACAATGGTGCGGTCAAAAAGAAGGACATTGGAGTTTGTTTCTCAGCTGCATGTGCACTGACTGGCTGCCTTGACCTAGTCCTTCCCTCTGAGAATAAGCACCTTCCTCCTGTCAGGAAGACTGTGGGTGTTTCCTGTTACTGATGCAATCCCTCAAATATATTTTCAATTGTTTGGCTGAATGTAATTAAAAGTACATGCTTTTTTTTTGGTCAAATGAACACTTCTGTAGGTGTTTCATAAAAACATTTTACTAACTGTTTTCTCAGCTGTTGTATTCTACCAGATACTGTTTTTCATTTCCTAAGAAAATGTGTTAAAATGTCGCATTATAATTATGGATTTTCAAATACACTTTGCAA
The DNA here is from genome assembly GCA_030848825.1 of Tadarida brasiliensis. Taxonomy (NCBI): domain Eukaryota; kingdom Metazoa; phylum Chordata; class Mammalia; order Chiroptera; family Molossidae; genus Tadarida; species Tadarida brasiliensis. The sequence continues at coordinate 44,805,746 of CM061260.1, read as the reverse complement.
ATTTCTTCAAAAAAAAAAAATAAAGTAACTTCAAACAATACACTTTTTAAAAGACCTACAAACCAATCTACAAAGGGAAATTATTTTAAATTAATGGACACACGTTATACAAATAAAAAAGTCTGCAAATTTACTAATTACATTACACATTATAGAAATTATTGCATGATTATGAAATAAGTTCTATTAAGGAAAAAGTTACTCAAGGCACACCTTCAGCATTCACTAGTATTGAACATTTAAGTGTTCTAAAGAATGACAATGAATATATGGAAATTTCATAAGAATGCATTAGTATCTACTAATGCTTGCATACCAGAAATGTTCTTGGCTTGTTAATTTCACAGGTTTGTAACACCCAACAGTTCTCCTCGAAATGGAATGGCTTAGTGGTTCCAAACGTCCACCCAAAAACTATTCTGACTTTCCACTGCAAAGAGTTGAAGTGCCCTATAGTTCTCTCTGGATACATAAAGTTCTGCTACAATATCTGAACTTGACCAGAATCAATACATGACCCCTAAAAAAAAGCCAATTTCAGTTCAGTATAAATCAAAATTAAAAATGAAGTTAGTTTTGTACACATGTGACGTTATACTAAGATTAACAATAAATCAGAGAGCGTACAAAAGCCAAGAATGACTGATTCATTTGTTCATTCAGTGTGTACTGAAGGCCTGCTATGTACTAAGTACACACATCAAGTCACAGGAAAACCTAAGACTTGAAAATAACCTGAAAAACTATAAAACCAAAAAGTTGTAACACGAGAAAGAAATTTTAATATGACTAATTATCCTAAAGAAATCTTGTCAGAGGAATGCATGTTCCTTTGTCAACAATACATATAAACTCCATCAGTTATTACTGGGGGAGACCTCTCCTCATCCTCCAAAAAATGCTAAGCAGAAAGTGCTGAGGCTAGAGTATGAGAGACAAAACAACTGATATTTAGCTAAGATTTAATGCTGGTTCAATTCTGCCATGGCTTTCAGCCTCTTTAATGTAAGGACAAATAAATTAAAGGGATTGTCATACATGTAAATATATATGTTCAGATTAACAAAGCAATGTCTTGCATTGCTTTTGTTTTGCTTGAGCTGTTTTTATGAAGATTTGGTCCTAGAAAATTTAACAACCATCAAAACAGCTTCTACTATTTGCTAAAGATCTGCCAAAAAATCTTCTAAAGCCTTTTGATACTCAAAAATACAACATGTTGTAGAGAATATAGTCAATAATATTGCAATAACTATGTATGGTATCAGATGAACACTAAACTTATCAGGGTTATCACTTCATAAGGTATATAAATGTCTAATCACTGTTGTACACCTGAAGCTAGTATAATATTGTACATCAACTGTAATTGGAAAATTAAAAAAAAAAAAAAAGCTCTAGCATCAACAAAAAAATGTCATGTGGCACAATTACCACCACCAAGTGCCACATTATAAAAAAGTTTCATACCACATGTGTACATATAAAATGTTTAAAGTATTTCCCAAATACCTTGCACAATTAATCGAAAGCTAACAATTGAGGATGATATAAATATGTGGACAGTTATATCCAGCAAAAATTATAATTTGAGCCATATATCTAGTTTTAAAATTTCTAGTAGCCATATTAAAATAAGTCAAGACAGGTAAAAATTTAATAATTTTATTTAATCCAACATATCCAAAATATTTAAACATTTAATCAGTATTATGCTTTTTTTTCATACTATGCCTCTAAAATCCAGTATGGATTTTACAATTAAAGCACATCTCAACTCAGACTAGCACATTTGAGCCCCATGGCTAGTGGCTACTATACAGTAAAGAGCAGAATTTTGCCAAGTGAAGACATAGCTCAAATCATTTCTCCAGGAATCCTCCCAATTCAGTCCTCTTGACTTCCATTGTATTAATTAGTAGTAACTTACAATTAATAATAATTTGATAAGCCATATATATAATACTTGTACTTTCAAAAAGATCATACTATAATAAAGACATCAGGCTCTCTAGAGTCTGAATCTTTAATCAGCCTATTAATTTTATGGACCTACATTCACTTATAGTCAGTTTCCTCAATTGATGGTAGGTAACACTAATTCCCCTTCATTGTGATTAAAATGACTAAATGAGATAAATTCATGTAAAGCACTTGCACCATCTGATAGTCTGCATGCTCAATAAATAGCTGTTATTGTTGTTAGAGCTAAATGTGAACAGAACCTAGCAGATTCCACCACTTGAAAAATTGTGTTAGAAGATATCCAACTATCTTATCTCATACTGCAAATGAAAAAAAAACAAGGTCTCACAACCAGCCAGTACAAGAATGAGGGGTCAGACATAGAAGATGGAAGGAATATTGCTCTTTGCACTAAAAACAAACAAACAACTAGTTTGCTACATCCTTAACATTACAGTAGAGCATTCACTCCTGGAGTTACTATCCAGTGGAGTGTCTGTTGGCCCTGTGTTCCTAAATACAATGTAAGCTCACTACCCTAAAATTTCCTTTGAAGAATACTATGCTCAACTAGGCGACTGGAAGTGCGAAGCCCTAGAGTTAAATCTCACTTCAGCTACAGTGTAACCCTGGACAAGTTAATCATGTAAAATGGGGATAATACCACATACCTCATGGAATCCTTGAGAAAAAAAATCAGGAAATACATGTATAAGTTACATAGAATATCTAGTAAATAACAGGCACTCATAGAAAACTATTATCTAACAGAAGGCACACAAATATGATGTTGGAAATATATGCTGCAAAAAAGTAAAAATATGGGGAAAAGTATGCTTTCTGTAAGTATATAAAGCCAAAGCCATGACAATATCTCTCTAGGTAGATAAGATTGTTTTATTAATTTGTTTTCAGATTTCTCATAATCGTGTTGTTTTTATAATACAAAAACAAAACTACAGCAAAAGTATTTAAATTCAATTTTTAAAAATTAGCCCTGGCCGGTTTGGCTCAGCAGTTAAGAATGTCAGCCCATGGACCAATGAGTCAAGGGTTCAATTCTGGCCAAGGGCACGTACCTCAGTTGTGGTTCATCTTCAGCCCTGGTCGGGTCTTGCGGAAGGCAATCAGTCGATGTGGCTCTATCACATCGATGTCTCTCTCTGTGTGTGTCTCTCTCTCCCTCCCTCCCACTCTATCTGATGATAAATAAAAAAGTATCCTCGGGTGAGGAATATTAAAAAAAAAGTATTAATTGGCCTTTTCAATTAGTTAGTTCTCAGTTCTTTTACATTTTTATAACAACTGCATATTAAAACATGTGAAATTAAAAATTATCTATAATTATAATATCTGGAATTGTATGTTTTTAACTTAACAGCTTTCCTAATACTAAGGTAGCCACCATCTTTTCCTCAATTACTAACCACAAAGAAATCAACAATAAACTATACTAACTCTGAAGTCATTACACTCTCAGAAAACAACTCCTTTAATGTAACTCCAATAGGTTATTATCACTAGTGATAATAAATCCACATAATTTAATTAGTATAAAATTTCATTTTAATATTAAATTAAACTAAGGTAGTAAGAAAAGTTTGGAAATACTGTACTTTAAAACTTGTTTTGTAGTCAACTACATAGTCAAAGAAATCACAGAGCTCTAAAAGCAATTAGTTCTATCTAATATTTCATTCATCCATCTCAGATATTACACATTTCCTTGGTACACCATGGAAACTTTCCTCTACGTGAGTCAGAAATTGAGTGACTTTCAACTTATATTTTAAATTATGTTCTACCCTATGGCTATGCAAGTTGCAAAGGTACATCAATTAAAAAGCATTTTAATGACCCCCAAATGGACATAAGGTTTTTTGGGGGATAATGAAAATGTTCTAAAATAAGACTGTGGTAACGGTTATACAACAATGTAAGTACTTTAACAATCATAGATTGTAAATTCTATCTCACAGCTTAAAAGGGGGGGGGGCACCTTAAATGATTAATAGTATAAACCCTAAAATGCCACACTCCAGGTAGAAAACGCTATAAAAGCTAATTTTTCTATAAAATGATATCCCCTATTAAGCGTTTAAGTAGCATATTTCCCATTTGTTACAATCCTATACTTATAGGGCTGCAAACAGGAACATATTAAGTTTTTATCTCTTTAACTGTAGATCCACTGTTAAATTATAAAAAGCAAGATACATCCCTGGCCTGGTAGCTCAGTTGGTTAGAGTATCGTCAGGATGTGCTAAGATTGTAGGTTTGACCTCTGCTCAGGGTACATACAAGAAGCAATCAATGAATGAATAAGTGGAACAATAAACTAACGTCCCTAAGTCTCTCTCTCTCCCCCCCTTCCTTAAAAAAAAAAAAAAAAAAAAAAAAAAAAAAAAAAGGACAAGATACAGAACGTGCTATCATTTGTGTAAATATTTAATATTGGGGGGGAGACTACCCTAATTTTTTATCAAATCTTCAGCTTTTCATTGGTTCCAATTAATTTGTGAAATGAAATTTTAGTTCCAGAAAACCTTTAGTCAATTTCTACAGAGCACTGCCTCAAGGCATGATGATATTGGCTACTAATCCCATGACTGAATTCGAATTTAGAGCCAAGTGTGTGTCTGTGCATATGGTGGGAAGGGAAGAAATAGAGAAGGAAAATCAATCACCTGTACATTGAAAAACACAACAGAAAGAAAAATACACCGAAATGTTAGCTGTTATCTCAAGGCAATTTCTGATAGCTTCCAAAATTCCCTCACTGACCATGCATTACTTAAATTAGAAAATATTGCTTAAAATTGCTGTGACACTAAATGAAAGAAACCAGACTCAAAATGCTACGATGTACATGATTCTACATGTAGGACATTCTAATAAATGCAAAATTATGGGAAAAGAAAACAAACTAGGAGAGGTTGATTACGAAGGGGCATGAGGGAAATATAGGAGCTGATGAACTATATTCTCTCTCTTCATCCCGGTGGTGGTTAGACAACTGTGAGCATTTATCAAAGCTCATATAATTGTGTATCAAAAAAGGCAAATTTTACTATACGCAAATTAATCTCAATTCACATTGTTAAAAATCGCTGTGTGGTAACCCAACTGGTTCCAAGTGGGCAGTTTCGTGGGTAAAAAAAATATTGGGGACCCCCAAGCTCTTTCAAATTCCTCACTTTACACAAGAAAACAGACCCAGAGAAGTTTTGTTCAGGGTCCATTGCTAGATAATGGTAAGCTGAAGTACAGACCTAGAAGTCCCATTTGTTTAACTTCAAACCCAGGACTTCTTCCACTTCACCCTTCTCTCTTCCTGGGTTCTTTAGACTAGTTTCCACAAAGTGCACGTGCACGTAAAAGTGGATTATGACAAGACATAAAATTCCAAATATTCAAGTACAATTATTTTAGTACATAAAAACGTGGCTTGGGGGGGGGGGGGGGTCCTTCCCAACCTTTGCCAAAGAACCACCTTCCTTTGTTAGGTAACACTGAGTAATAGAATCAAGTCTAAGTAGGATCAAGCAGATTTGTAGAGTATGGATAGGTGGATAGGGATCACAATAAGTACATTATAGAGTTCCAAAATGGTAACATTTGACTTATTGTGATTTGATTTTTGAAAAATACTGAGAAACCAAAGTAACACTGTGAACAGTCTTTACTAAAACTTTCAATGATGATCTTAGTTTAACAAAAAAGAAATGAAGTCTATCTTGTGTAGCAATCAACAAACTATACTTAGCTAAAAAGAAGCAGTGTTCTACCATCTACATGCTGCAAAGTAATGTTGACAAAATAACCCATTTCTACTTTTCAATATGACCAAAACAAATGCATGCCTCCATTACACAAGAACTGTACAGCCAAATAGTGAGATTTTTAAACTTTTCCATGGGTGAGGGAGTGTTGATGCAAAAATGATGAACCTTATCTACCCTTGATAGGAAAAGTGTAGTAAAGCCATTCTTTGTGCATTGTGCCACAACTGTGTCTGCAGTCATTCCAAGAAGGCAACCCCTAGGTTTGAACAAGAACATAAGTCAATGAAATATCTACTCAAATTTTACTTAGGTCCTTTGTCTGACACCAAGTATTTTTGATTGACTGATTGACTGATTGATGGGAGAGAGAGAGAGAGAGACATCGATTTTGTTGTTCCACTTATTTACCCATTCATTGGTTGATTCTTGTATGTGCCCTGACCCAGTATGGAACCAGCAACCTTGGCGAGCTGGGAGGATGTTCTAACCAACTTAACTACCCTGCCAGGGCCTGACACCAAGTTTGAAAGCTAGACTAATATAACTAGTCATACATTAAAACTCATTCTCATCAATCACTGTTTTTACTTTATGTTGACCACCTAAGGAGATTTAAAGTTGTAAAAAGCTCAGGGAGATCCTTTAGAGGCCAACTGTGATTTCTCACTATGTTATTACCACGTGACAGTTAAACCCAAATCCACATAGCTAATCAGTAAACTAGGAAAGGGAAAAAAAAAGCTGAATGTCGACTGCCAAATAAAATTAAATCCTGTGGGGTAAAAGGTACGCTAAATGGAAACGTAGGAAGAACACATTCTGCGTATGCACAATACTCCTGTATAAGGAGAAGGCCCCTTCATAAAAATAGCCAGGACTCTCAAACATTTGAGATGCTGGCTTAGTGAGATTGACTGACAGACAACAGCTGGGGAGATTTTGTATTGATCTTGTAACATCTTGGCATACTTGGGGAGAAAGGGAAAATCGGGAGGAGAACGTTACAATCGCAAAACTAAACTGTAAGGACTTCATTTTCAGTTATGCGACCCTTACACTGGAAGCCCCTACCAAATTCCTCTACTCTCGACTTCTTCCGTTTTCCAGCCCTGATCCCATAGCAATGAATCTCCTTCCTCCCGATGGAAACAAACAAAAACCCCCGTGGGGGGACAACAAAACAAACTCAACACCTTCCAAAAACACTGGGTACTGCTATAAAGAAACTGGCCACCTCCCTACCTGTCTCTCTGATCCATTCCCCATTTGAAATCACACTTTAACGCCTGAAACTCTCGCCTTTTCTTCCGTAACAGAGGGATTCAGGCGCCACCCAATTTCCCAGGCCGCAAAGATTTCAACCCGCCACATTTCAAGGTTTTGTAGTTTTCTCTCTTCGATCCTAACCCTCAAATCGGTACCCGCTTCTCCTTCAGACAGTAGTTTATTAGCCCAAAACCCTAGTACAAAGGTGAATTCCTAAGATTCCGCGACGCGCCCCCTCCGAGAGGGTGGGGAGGGGTGGGAGCCGCCGGCCCAGGCGCGCCCGCTCGACCCGGTCGGAGGGGCGGGAGCGCGGCTGTGACCACACAATCCCACCACCTCCTTTCACGACTCCCCCACCTCGCGGCGCTCAGGCCTGCTCTCCGGGAGCTCCCCGCCGCCCGGCAGCGACTCGGCTTCTCCTCACCGGCCGGCCGGGGGTCGCGCTGGCACCCCAGAAAAAGGTTCACAAGTAGGAAAACGCAAGAGGTGTCCGACGTGTTGTTTCAAAACATAACGGAGCCCGGGCCCCCGAGACCGTTAAACCGCGGGTGGAGGGGGGAGAAGCAAGGAACCCAGCGGCCTCCGGCTTTGGTCTGGCCACCCTTTCTGACCCAAACCTCACTCTCCGGGACCACCAGCCCTCCCCCAAACCTGCCCCGGCCACCAGAAGACCCGACAAAGCGGCAAAAGGGTACCTTGTAGAAAGCCCCGTTGGAGCCGCGAACCTCCACCGTCAGCTCCGCCATGTTGGAACCGCAAAGGCCGCTGGGAAGAGATTCTAGAAACTTTCCAACCAGCGGGGAGGAGGGGGGAGGGGCGTGAAGGAGGCGGGGGGAGGGGCGGGGAACAGGGCGGGGACTGGAATCCCCCGCCCCACTCCGCCGGGGTCTCACCGCGCAGCCCTGACTCTCCCAGTGAGATCCCTGGGCTCTACATCACTCGCCCTGGGCTGCGCCCGCCGCCGCCGCCTCCCGCTTCCCCTCCCGAAACAATCGCCGACCTTTGTTGACCCGCCCCTACGTCCGCGCCCCCGGCGCCCGCCGCTGGCCGTCTCGGGCGGCCGGTCCTTCAGCCGCCCCGGAGTGACACCCCGACGCCGCCAGCCCTTTCATCTTTATTCCATTCTCGGGACTCCTGCTACAACTTCTGGAAGTGCTGGGAGCCCTGGAGTAGCTCCTCCCCCAGGGAAGAGCAGCGATGGGGGCTCCAGTTGCCCACTGACACTTCTGCGGGGAGAAGGGAGCCGGAAAATGTACAGACTGTATGAGCTCCCACTTCTTTAGCCGTCTCTTTAAAAAAAAAAAAAAATCGGTGGCCTTCTCTGGAGTCAAATTCCACAGTTCTACACCTGACCAGTTCGGCCGAGCCCTCTCCCCACCTGTTAGCCCTTGAGCTACGTAAAACTTACTTTCAGTTCAACTTAGATGTTCACGACCCGCCGCAGAGTGTGGGTTCGTGCCGTGGCTGGGAGCAGGCGGAGAAAGTGCCGTGCAGGGACCGCGTGTTCCCCCGCGGGAGCTCGCGCACGTCCACAGACGGGATCAAAGCAGAAAACTTCTCTGGCTTGTCTGCCAGAGTCCACACCAGTGCTGTGAGCGTTGTGATGGAGACTCGGAGTATTTTAACAATACTAAAACTCTTTCCCAAAACAAGACCTTTAGAAATAATACTAGGACTCTTTAATATGTATTTTGTGTTATCATTTTGACAGAAAATTTATGGAAAAGGATGTCTTGCTGGCACTCGATGCTCTCAAGGAAATGCCCACTGGCCCAGCCTTTCTGGAGGATGGGAGGCTGGGGGCTCCTAAAAAACATGTACATACATTTGATCAGCACTTCTACATCTCTGAAAGTTCGGAAAGAAAACGGTGGCTGCAAAAGTGCTCAATATTGTATTGCTATGTACAGAATGATTTTTAAAATGTTGATTGTGGCGAAGAAAACAGACAAATGAAACACTGTCAATGAGTAAGGCACCATTTAGTAAGGGCTTCATCTATCCAATACTTGATATACCATCCCATTATGATCCTTCAGAAGTATAATGTTCTAGTTTGCTTTATTTTCCAACAGCCTTATTGAGATATAATTCACATACCATATAATTGATCTATTTAAACTGTACAATTCTATGGTGTTTGGTATATTCACAGAGTGGTGCAACCATCTCCAAAATCAATTTTAGAACATTTTTCATCACTCCAAAAAGAATTCCTGTACCTGTTGGCAGTCACTCCCCATTTCACCCCAAAGCTCAGGCCCTAGACAACCACTAATCTACTCTGACCCTAGATTTGCCTAGTCTAGACCTTTCATACAAATGGAATCATACAATATGTGGTCTTTTATGACTGACTTCTTTCCATCAGCATAATGTGTCCAACGTTATCCATTTTGTATCATGTATCACTACTCATTCCTTTTCCGTTGTCAAATATACCATCCAATGAACATGCCACATCATTTTACTTATTAATCCTTTGATAGCCATTTGGATCATTTCCACTTTTTTGGCTATTAGTAATAATCTGCTATGAAGAATCCTGTACAAGTTATTGCATAGACAAATGTATGTTTTTATTAATATTTCTCTTGGGTATATACCTAGAATTGGAATAGTTGGCTCATGTAGTAACTCCATGTTTAACCTTTAGGAATTGGTCAGACTCCTCCAAAGTGGCTGCACCATTTGCGTTCCCATCAGCCATGTATGAGGGTCCTACTTTTGCTTTATGGGTTTTTTCCTTCTCTCTCTCTCTCTCTCTCTCTCTGGCCTTCAGTGTATTATTATTATTATTATTTTTTATCCTCACCCGAGGACATTTTGCCATTTTTTGCTCAGATAGAGTGGGAGGGAGAGAGAGAGAGAAACATCGACGTGAAAGGGACACATCGAGTGGCTGCCTCCCGCACGAGGCAACCAGGGGCCGGGGACAAACTGCAACCGAGGTACGTGCCCTTAGCAGGAACCGAACCCGGGTCTCTCTGGACCGCAGGCCGACGCTCTAACCGCTGAGCCAAACCGGCCAGGGCCAGTGTATTATTTTGTTTCTCAATGTGAGTGACTTAATGTGAGTGACTCAATGTGAGGGCTACTAAAGTTACATTTGGACACAGGCCAAAGTATTCCATATTATCTGAACTTTGAAGAATAAAGATTGGTCCTCTTCAGGACTTGCATGCTAAAAACATTTTAGTTTAGATCCTTCCTTGATTCCCACTAACGCTTTACCACTCCTGCTAGTAGACCTCATGATTTTAATTAAGCAATTGAGATTTATAGCAAACATTTATCTAAGGTCACACAAGTTCTAAGTAGCAGAACTAGGATTAAGTCTTCTCTTTTCCATTTCCATGGCCCACATCAATGACCTGCTTTGCTGCTACCATGTTATATTCATAATGGAATATTACTCAAACTTCAAAATTTTGATATAGATCTATTTTTATCTACATCATTTTGAACAGATATTCATTATTTAAAAGAAAAGAATGTCCATTATATCTCAATAAAACAACAAAAAATTATGAAATTTTTAAAGGAAAAGTTACAAAACATGCACAATCACATTTAAAGTGTGTGTGTGTGTGTGTGTGTGTGTGTGTGTGTGTGTTTAGATAGATCAATAGTCTGGAAGTTAATATTAATAGTGTATTTTGCCAGAAAGGGTACTTAACATCAACATAAAGTTTATAATTTCTGTATTTTTTGCACTGTCTGAATTTTTGGAATGAATATATCACTTGATTCTCAGAAATAAAAGTATTTTCATTTTTTTAAACACTCTACCATGGAATATTCTGCAGCCATTAGAGATGAAGTTTTGGAAGAATATATATTGATATGAGAAAGTGCCCATGTTAACTATGAAAAGAAGATGATCAAATACTGGATGTGGGATCAGTTTTGTACACAAAATATACACATATATTGCATGAAAATATATTGTAAAGATTTTTACCAAAATGTTAACAGTAGTTATCTTAAAGCAGTGGCATTATGAATGATTTTTTGTTGTTATTTTCTGTGCTTTCCAAGTTTTCTGCATTGGAAAGTAGAACTATTTCTAATTTCAGAAAACTATAAATTAAATAGGAAAATGTTCTTTAAAATGAAGCCTTGTATACACAGGTACTGGAACACTAAGAACTTAAGATTTGATTAATTATGTGGCACTGTACGTATTTAGTTTGAGTTGTCTTAATAAAATGTGATACGGAAATATGTTATCATCATTTTTTAAAATTTGTTGATTTTAAAGAGAGAGGAAGGGGGAGAGAGAGACAGAGAGAGACATTTATTTGTTGTTCCACTTATTTATGCACGCATTAGTTGATTCTTGTATGTGCCCTTGACCGGGGATTGAACCTGCAACCTTGGTGTATCAGGATGACGCTCTAACCAGCTTACCACCTGGCCAGGATCTCTTTACTTCCAGTTCTTTATTAATGTTTTGTTATTAAATTATATTTGCTCTTTTTAAATAAACTTTTTATTTTGGAATAATTTTAAATTTACAGAAAAGTTACAAGGTTAGTACAGAGTGTTCCCATATATCCTTCACCTGGTTTTCCCTAAAGTTAACATCTTACATTACCATTGTACATTTATCAAAACCAAGTTATATTGCTTTCAACTAAACTCCAGACTTTACTTAAATGTCACTGTTTTCCCACTAATATTCGTTTACTGTTCTAGGACCCACTCAAGGGTACCAAATTGTGTACCGTTGTCATGTCTCCATTGTCTCCTCTGTGACAGTTTCTCAGTCTCTGTTTTTCAAGACTTTGACAGTTGACAAGTACTTGTCAGATATTTTTTAGAATGTCCCTCAATGTAATGGTTTTATCATGATGAGACTGGAGTTAAGGATTTGGGGAAAGAATACCACAAAGGTGGTGTCCTCATCACATCATATCACAGAGGTAAAATGCCATCAACATGACTTATCAGTGGTGATATTAGCCTGATCACTTGGTTAAGGTAGTGTTTTTTAGATTTCTCCACTGCACTTGTTCCTTATCGATACTGTGTGCTTTGGAAAGTAATAACCGCTATCTACATTCAAGGCCAGGGTGGAGTGAGAGTGGAGAGGGGGAAGCAGGATTAAGCTCTACTTCCAGGAGGGAAGAGTATCTACATGTAGTATTTGGAATTCTTCAGTATGGAAATTTGTCCCTTCATTATTTATTTATTTAATGATTTATTTAAATAAGCACGGACTCACGGTTATTTATTTATTTAATGATTTATTTAAATAAGCATGGACTCATGGTTATTTAGTTTATACTTTGGGTCTAATTTAATACTACTTTATATTGTTCAAATTGTTCCAGCCCTGACCATTAGAAGCTCTTTCAGGCTGGCTCCTTTAATAAATCTATCCTTTTATTTTTAGAGTACTTACTTGCTTTTTATTACTATAAGATGCTCTGGGCTCAGTTTGTATTTTCACTAACCCAGCCCAATAATAACTTATTTTCCCAACTATTCCTTAAGATTTGCAATTTGTCCCAGAACTGGCCAATGGGAGCCACTTCGAACTGGGTTGCAAGTTCTTTTAAAATGGCTCATCAATATTTGAAAAATATGAACTTTCGTGCACAGCAAGAGGTTCCAGTTTCATCTTATACTTTCCATCCCCTGTTGTGGACTCAGTCATTTCTCCAAGGCGAACTAGTTTCTTTTATTGAGGAATTATATTTAGAAACCAAGTTTTGGGTGATAAATGTATATCTGCCTCTTTTAAAATATGAAAGTTTGTTAAAGACATTTTATAAACTAAACTTATAAGACTTCAAAATTTTATTATTAAGCACGAAAGATGAGCTAGGATGCAATGGACTCACAAAAGAACCTCTTTGGCTTGTGGTTGTCCTGAAAACTAGGAGTTATCTTATTGTAAAAATGAACAATTTTTTTTTTATAACTGTGGTTGTGGTTTTACTTAAAAGGAGAGAACCAGGACCACCTTCAAATAGCATGCTTTCCTCCCATCAACAGTTAGGTCATTGTTTCTCAAACATTTAAATAAATCCTATTAGTGCAAAGTACTCTAGTCTATACATTACTACTTTGTTTTAGTTTTTTTTAATCTTGATAACAACCCACAGAATTGATTTTGTGATCCAACTGAATCATGACTAGTAGTTTAAAAAAGCACCAAATACCTGTAATGATTTCAAATAAAGTCTCATACTTTAAATTAAAATACTGTTTCTAACAGTAATATGTTTCTGAAGTTTAATAATAATAACAGCACTTGTTACATGCCAGACACTGTAGTCAGCACCTTTACATATATTACTTCACTTAATCCTCTCATTAGGCCTTATTACTGTTCATTCCAGAAAAGAGGAAACTAAAGCTCAGCAAAGCTCAGAAAACGAACTCACCAAAGACCATAGAACAAATAAAGCATCAAGTCAGAATTTAAACTCAGTCTTTCTGATTTTAAAATGCATGCCCTTAACAGCTACATCACAACATGTTTAGTACCATTAACAACCTAATGAAGGTGGACTCTGGCATAAGAGTTAGATAAGAGTCCTGGCTGGTTTGGCTCAACGGTTAGAATGTCAGCCCGCGGACCAGAGAGTCCCAGGTTCGGTTTCTGCTAAGGGCATGTACTTGGGTTGCAGTTTGTCCCCGGTCCCGGTTGGGGTCATGTGAGTGGCAACCCCTCGATGTGTCTCTCTCACATCAATGTTTCTCTCTCTTTCTCCCTCTCTCCCTCTTGCTCTATCTGAAGATGGATGTAAAAATGTCCTCGAGCGAGGATTAAAAAAAAAAAAAAAAAAGAATTAGATAATGAGTTACCTATAGCGGATGGTGCAGGAAGTCAGTTTAAGAGTGGAAAACTAAGTTGATAATGTTGGCCTGGACTAGGAATCTAAACTTGAGAACTATATCTTGTCTACTGATCTTCTGAACATCCTTCCACTTCTCAGTCACCACTGGTGCTACCAGACCTCAGACTTTCAGTCTTGGATTCTCTGCAGGGCACATAGGAAGCTGTTTCTTTCTTTTGAAAAACTATGTATCTCCTGTTTTTCCTTTTTGTCAGAAAGTATACCTCATTTAAAGAATCAATTAGTTCTCAAGAAACTTTAGAAACTGCAGTGCCCCATGCCCACCTATAATCATTTCCCTCTTTCCCAGAGATAACCACTTGGAACTTTTTAGCTTAATATTTTGCTATCTTCTACATCTCCAAATAATATTTTGGCATTATCTATTGACTTCCCATGATGGAAGAGGAGGACTTAGCTTTCTTCTTTTTACTGCTCCCACTACAACATGCATACTTTCTATTGCTCTTTGTCCAATTTAGTCTTATTGGCATTTAAATTCGATCAATATTATTTTATATATAGATATATAAAATCATATATCTATATATAATCATATTTTCAGACCTGAGCCAAAAAATAAATGATGATTTTTCTGGATGATTTCATATTTTTCCTAGAGTTTTTAATTATTGTTTTTAATTTGCTTAATGTTCTAATTACTTAACAATTCAATCCCAAACTCTTTACTAGTTGTCTAAATTTGTCCTGTCAAGAAATTAATTTGCAGCAAATATTCTAACAGGTTCATCTTGAAAATGCTTCCCACCCCCCGAGATTTTTTTTTACCTTCTTTAAACTGGACTGGTTATACACTTCACCAGATACACAACTATCATCCTGAGATCTCCCTTTACCTTCATCCTGGATATTCACTTCACCTCTCTCTTGTGTTAGAGTCTCTTGTTTACTGCCTCAATTGTTTTTTTCTTTGAAGGATTGCAATCTTCAGTTGCTTCCTCAGAAAGATGTAGGGAAGTAAAGTTTTCTACATTTTCTTTATGTCTTAAAGTATCTTTATTCTACTTCATAGTTTATAATAGTTTGGCTGGCTATAAAATTCTAAGGTGAAAATCAGATTTCTTCAGGCACTTGAAATGCATTGCTCAAGTATCTTCTTGTTTTCAATGTTGCTACTGAAAAGTCTAAAGCAATCCTTATCCCCTGTCTTTTGTATGGAGTCAAAGGCTTTTATATTCATGGAAGCTTTATAATATCTTATTTTTGTCTCAAGTACTCTGGAATTTCTTGATAATCTGCTTTGCTGCAGGTATATGTATATCTATGTGTTGGGCACATGGTAGGGTCTTTCAATCTGGCACCATGCCTGGGCAGGGGGGAGCATGTTCCTGAATTATTTCACTGATAACCTCTCCCCCTCCTTTTTCTGTGTTATTGTTTTTTAGAATGCTTCTATTTGGATAGTGTTTCTCCTAAACTGATATTCTAATGTTCTTATCTTTTCTTAGTGTTCATTTCTTAATCTTCTTGCTCTATTTTCTGGAAGAAATCTCCAACTTTATGGTCAACTTCTCTTTTGAGTTTTCATTTTTTCTATCATATTTTTAATTTTCAGAAGCTCTAATTTTTCAAAATAAATAAATATATCATTGTCTTAGTCCATTTGAACTGCTGCAACAAAATACAGACTAGGTGCTTTATAAAAAACAGAAATTTATTGCTCACAGTTATAAAGGCTAAGATGTCCAGGATCATGGTACTAGCAAATTTGGTACAGGGTGAGAGTCTGCTTCCTCATAAATGGCTGTCTTTTCAACATATCCCCACATGGTGGAAGGGGCAAGGGATCTTTCTGAGGTTTCTTTTATAAGAGTACTAATCCCATTCATGAGGATCCCACCTCAGGATATAATCACTTCCCAAATGCCCCACTTCCTCATAACATTGCCTTGGTGGTTAAGATTTCAATATATGAATTTGTAGAGACATAACATTCAGTCCGTTGCATGTATGCAGTGTATACAATAAAGTGTATATTTTTTAATACTTCAGAGAAATATATATATATATATATTCCTGTTATGTTTTTGCTATATTAATGACCTTTTCTAAGTTTGTCCTCCTTGCATTATCTCTGTCTTCTCCAATTTAACCCACATTACTGGCCTGATGATGTTCTGTCAATTCACTTATGGCCTTGCTCACTGATAGAATAAACAAAAAAACAAAAAACAGCCCAATCAGTGTGGCTCAGTGGATTGAGCGTCCTCCTGTGGACTGAGAGGTCCTGGTTTTATTCCCACGCCCAGGTTTCGGCCTCGATCCCCAGTAGGGGGCATGCAGGAGGCGGCCAATAAATGTTTCTATCTCTTCCTTCCTCTCTCTCTAAAAAATCAATAAGAACATTTTTTTTTAAAGGTTGTGGGTTCGATTCCCAGTCAGGACACATGCCTTGGTTGCAACTTCAATGTTTCTCTCTGCCTTCCTCTTTCTCTCTTTAAAAAAGTCTGTGAGCATATCCTCATGTGAGGATTAATAAAACTCTCAGGGAAGCTGAAACAAGACTGTAACATACAAATTCTGTTCAGGTTTCTGTTCTCCTTGGGAGGTATATGTAACATTGGTAATATAGCCATTTCTGTATGCATCTAGTTTTGGATTTGTTATTTAGGTTTTCAAAACTAAACAATAAGCATGAAACTGCTGAGGATAGGTAACACAAATTATAAAGAAAAGCAAGGAAATAATTAACAGAAAAATCAAGATAGCAGTTACCTCTTAGGATGGGAGAAAGATTTTCCAGCTGGGAGGGATGTTAAAACAGCTTCTAAGACGCTAATAATGTTTTATATAATAGGCTAATGGGTTTTATGGGTGTTCATTCTATTATTATTTTTATTGTTTAGACTGCCTGATTTTTATATGCTTTTATGAGTGCATGATATACCTAAATTTTTTAAAAAGATTATTTGCAAACTTAAAATAATAATCAGCATTTTCAATTTTACTATAAAATTCCTTGTATTTTGGACTTAACCGATTTTGCTAATTTTGACTAATTATTTCTAGGAGACATTTTGAAAGATAACTACAGATGACATATACCTTGTAGTACTTTTAAAATATATTTGGAATAAGTAAAACTACTTTGAAACACAGGTGAAATTTAATAGTGTTTTCTCCCATTTTCAATGTAAAGGAAATTTCAAAGCCAAAAAGATGGAAATAAATAACTTTAAAATTTTTTATTGTCCAATACTCTCAAAGAGTTATTAAGATAGGAGAAGGAATTGGTTTTATAAAACATTTTTAAACAGGCCATATCATTTCATAATGATATGAAATGTGCATCAAAGAAAATTATTCTAAAACTCTACAAAGCCCGGCAGTACCACAGTTCTGGTCAATTGTGATAAGAAGAAGTGGCTGGGAGACTCTATAATCTGCATGTGAATTTGATTAAAATTGTTTTGCTTTGAATCTATACTTGGTGATATTGAAAGGAAGATAGTTCTGTACAAAGAACATTAAGTCAGGTAGGTGTAGTTGGGCAAAAATGGGAAAGACGACATCTGCTCTAATTGAGCATAGATAGAATTTTTTCCCTTAGATTTGATGAATCATGTGACCAGTTTAAGTGTTTGCTTATTTTCCTTGTGTGAGTTTTTCATTTTGTTCCTCATGAAGAAGCTAATTATTTTTATTTATTTTTTTATCCTCACCCGAGGACATTTTTTCATTTTTTGTTCAGATAGAGTGGGAGGGAGAGAGAGGAAGAAAGAGAGAGAAACATTGACGTGAAAGGGACACATCAAGTGGCTGCCACCCGCACGACCAACCAGGGCCGGGGACAAACTGCAACCGAGGCACATGCCCCTAGCGGGCACCAAACCCGGGTCTCTCTGTACCGCAGGCTGACTCTCTAACCGCTGAGCCAAACCGGCCCAGGGCGAAGCTAATTATTTTTAAAAAGGAGTTTCAGTAGTACTAATGACACACTGCTCTTAAGAAACCATAGAGTCCAGCCGGTGTGGCTCAGTGGTTGAGAGTCAACCCATGCACCAAGAGGTTGCAGGTTCGATTCCTGGTCAGGGCACATGCCCAGGTTGTGGGCCAGATCCCCAGTGGGGGGCATGCAGAGGGCAGCAATCAATGTTCTCTCTCACTGATATTTCTATCTCTCTCTTCCTCTCACTTCTTCTTTCTCTAAAATCAATAAAGGAAAAAAAAAATTAAAAAAAAAAAAAGAAACCATAGAGCCCTGGCTGGTGTGGCTCAGTTGGTTGAGCATTGTCTCATGCACCAAAAGATTGCCAGTTTGATTCCAGGTCAGGGCACATGCCCAGGTTGCAGGTTTGGTCCCAGGTCGGGTTGTAATTGCTGGGGTGAGCATGGTCGTGGTGTGTACGGGAGGCACCCCGATCAATGTTTCTCTCTCTCTCTCTCTCTAAAATAAAAAAAAAATCTTTTTTTTAAAAAAAAGGAAAGAAACCATAAAAGCAGGAAATTACAAGGGTGCATTGGATTCAATCCACTGAAAAAAGCTAGCTTCTTATCCATAAGGTTTATTTTCCTCTGCTATTATTAGTTGCATTGGTTAACATAATGTAACCAAATATACATTTGTAAGGAGAGGGAGGTAGTATTTTTTTAAATTTTAGTGTGATTTTAAGAATAACTGACACTTATAAAAACATTTGTTCACTCATTCATCAATAAAACATTTCTGGAATACACACAACATGTTAAGTATTTGCTAAATACTAAGTATATAAAGAGCACAAGAAAATCATGGTCAATGTTTCTAACCCTCATATTCTGTTGATGGGTATATGTTGAGTAAAAAAAATTTAAATTATATGAATTTCCCATCTTCTCCCAGGAAGTAAAGCATGGGAGAAAAGAGGAGAAAAGGGAGATAATGCTTGGATCCTCAATTTCCTTTGAGTTCTCCAATTTACTAATTAAATTGTGCATAAGCTTTAGTATCAAGATAGTAACCATAAAACTTATTCGTAGATCATATTGTTTGTTTAAATGAAAATTGGCTTGGCATTAATCACAAGAAAGACCAAATAATATGTGACTTCACCTAGGAAACCTTGAAAACTTAAAGAAAATTATTAATGTACCCAAGCAGTCTTGATATTTTATTACAATTTTGCTTATAGATTTATTTTGCTTCTTTTTCTGATCTTGCTTTGTAAAATATTTTTCTACCATGGCCAGAAAACAGAAACAGGTTTTTTTTCTGTACTAAGAATTATTTTCTTAGGGAAAAAGGTAACTTTGGAAAGATGACATTTTTGGAGAATAACATATAATTACAACAACTCAACATGTGTGATAACTCTGAAGTTTATCTTCTTGATGATCCTTCATTCAAAGACACCAGATTTCTAGGCAAATATATTGTGAAGGCACTTTAATGATATCGTTTTGTTATTATCATTATTATTGCATTTTCTATGCAAAATGTTCATATTAATGGGTTAGAGAAACAGCAAAGTGATCAGAACCTTAGGGGATTGCATTAGTAATAAAATTATTTTTTTAGTAATAATATTTAGTACTGAAAATAAACTTTAGTAAAATGGAGAAAAAGCTCTAACTTTGACTTTTCCTTCACTCAACAAGGATTTATTAGACTTATACTATGTCATATATTTTCCTAGGCCAATGTGGGGATATAATGGTGAGAAAAAGTCCTTGTTCCTTAAGAGCTTTCATTTTATCAGGCAATGAAGGTAACTGAACAAGCAATTACATTAAACTAGGACAGGTTTCAGATGGGGAAAAGGACTAGGTCCTATTAGAGCCCAGAGCAGGGTACAATAACATAATCATGCAGAACAATGTACTATTTCCTGGAGGAAGTGAAGTTTAAATGGGATTTTACAATAACAAATTATCCTATACATCTAGAGTAGGAATATATGGGAATTATAATGATAATGCTTAAAGATATATCCATAAACTTTCATAAACTTGACATTTGACAAGTAATTAATTTTATAAATTAGTTTACAAAGAGATGATCATTAGATGGACAACTCCATTCCCACTTTAAAGAAGAAGAAACATGTTAAAGATATTAAGATATAATTGGGATTCTAATCCCTTGAATCAATGTATATGGATACATATTCAATGTATATGCATACATATTCAAAAAAGTGGTAAATATGTAATAGTTGATATAAAAAGTTTAAGCCTTTCTTGCATGTCAATTTAAAATCAAGAGAACCAAGAAAGTAATATGTTCAGTTATTCAGGAAATCTCAAAGCATACTGAATAGGATAATGAAAAAGTATAGACTCATTTCACCATCACTAATCAACTATTTTTCTGAGATAAAAAGCAAATGATTTTTAGCCCTGGCCAGTTTGGCTCATCGGTTAGAGTGTCGGCCCTTGGACCAAAGAGCCACAGGTTTGATTCCTGGTCAAGGACAAGTATTTCAGTTGTGGGTTCAGTCCCTGGCCCCATGTGGGAGGCAACCAATCGATGTGTCTCTCTACATCAATGTTTCTCTCTCTCCCTCTCCCTCCCACTCTATCTAAAAAAAAAAAAAAAACGGAAAAATATCCTCGGGTAAGGATTTTTTTTAAAAAAGCAAATGATTTTTGGCATTGCCAAACTATCCTATATTTCAAAATATTTTTTTATTTCAAAATTATTTTAAGAACACATTTATAAAGTCACTAATATGAGTACCCCTGAAGGAAAACCAATTAAAAAATATGTTGAAATTCCACAATCCTGCCCAAATTGTCTAAAATGTGTGCTGGAACCTACCACAAAGGATTATAGTGAGAAAATGAAATGTCACAATGTGCCTTGTAAACTCCTAAAGGCTGTTTAAGTTTACTCTCCTACAACTTTCTCATGCTTGCTGTGGGCTGGGACCAAGTCCTTCATTAATAATAGAGGAATAAAGATATATCTGCCCTACTGAATTATTTCCAATCATATAACGATTGGACACTGTTGGGTAGGGAAAGGAGTTGCTCTGTGTCACCATTCTTCTCTCCATGATCAGCTCTGTTTTTTGTTGTTGTTAATACTCACCCAAGTATATTTTTCCGTCGATTCTTAGAGTGGAAGGGAGGAAGGTAGAGAGAGAAGCATCGGTGAGAGACACATAGATTGGTTTCCTCCCACCCAACCCTTACCAGGCAGGGCTGGGGATGAACCTGCAACCCAGGTACATGCCCTTGACCGGGAATTGAACCCATGACCCTTCAGTTTTTGGGCCAACCAACCACTGAGCCAAACAGGCCATGGCGATGAGCTCTGCTTTTATCTCTTCTACACGTCATTGTAAGCCTGCCACAGAGGAAACTGTTAGTTTTGTAAAATTATAGAAAACGATTGTAGTAGACCATAATTACTTGCTGCTGATATTCTCAGCCATTTAGGCCCAAATGTACACATTTTAGAGTCATGAGTTGAGGGGGAGAGGCATATAAGCAGTGTTTCTTGGGGCTATTCCAAATTTGTGTTATGATATGGGAGCTGTGACTTCTTTGAAATGCTTTATGTAACCAAACCTAACTTTAATTGATCTCCTATTTGACTCTTACAGTGGTTTTCATAAAGTCCATTCCTCTGACAATTAATTTTGTCTAACCTTATGGGATTCCCTAAATTCAGTGGTTAATTTCTGTCCTAAGTTTTCACATGTTTATCTTTCTAGAACATGACCATACAGTAGGCACTAAAAAAAACAATATTGATTAGTTGATAAATGTGAATGTTACAGTCCCATGCCTCTCCATACTCTGGACTTTGGTAAAGGAAACCATATAAAAATCTCAGGCCTATTATAGTGGATATAGTCGAAAAAGCTTTGAATTCAAAGGGATTAAAATCCCAATAATATCTTAACATCTCTAAACATGTTTCCTCTTCTTTGGGAAATACTGATGCCCACTGCAATAGAATGTTTTGAGAAAAAGCACTTAATACTTATAACTCAAACCTTTCTCATAAAAACACGTGACTTTTATAGGTCATGAACTCTTTGGGAGCAGGAATTGTATGTCTGTCTTAAACATCTAACAAAATGTCTAGTATGACATACAGTATACAGCCAATTTTAAATTTTAATTTAATGGTATTGAGCAAACAGTAATGGGTTTCCTATAGGTAATTTAAAGACCTATTGTAATTGGATATTTCATTTACAGACTTATTTCAACTATCATTGCCTTTATTTTTCTTTAGGTTTATAGATGTCAAGATGGTCAATATTTCTTGTATACTTAGTATATTGTATGTGTTAAGGCTTTAATAACGTTGGTTCAATTGAATTGTGGAGTTGTTATATAAACAGCAAATGAGAATGAGTCTCTTCCCTCAAGCAGCTTATAATCTAATTAAAAATGTACAAATGGCCTGGCCAGTTTGGCTCAGCTATGAGAGCATCACCCCTTGGACCAAAGAGTTTCGGGTTTGATTCCAGTCAAGGGCATGTACCGCGGCTGCAGTTCAGTCCCTGGCCCTGGTTGGGGTCGTGTGGGAGGCAACCAGTCGATGTGTCTTTCTCACATGGATGTTTCTCTCTCTCTCTTTCTCTTTCTCCCTCCTCCCCCACTCTGTCTGAAAATAAATGGAAAAATACCTCAGGTGAGGATTTAAAAAATGTATAAATGTCCTTGTAGAAAGAACTAAGAGCATTTAAAAACAAATAACAAGTAAATGTGGTATATTAGAGTGGCTTTCAAACTTTTTATATCTTGAACCAGAATAAAAAATGTGTTTTACATGGTGACCAAGCATATATACACATGTAGAACTATAGCAAAATTTCATGAAACAATGCATACTCATTTTATGGTTGCATTCTGATATTTCTTTATTCCATCCTATTTCATTGTACTTTATTTTATTTTATCCTGAGGACATTTTTGCATTCATCCTCAGATAGAGTGGGAGGGAGAGAGGGAGGAAGAGAGAGAGAGAGAAACATGGACATGAGAGAGACACATCAACCGGTTGCCACCCGCATAAACCCAACCGGGGCCGGGGATGAACCACAACCGAGGTACGTGCCCTTAGCAGGAACTGAACCTGGGACTCTCTGGTCTGTGGGCCGATGCTCTAACCACTGAGCCAAACCAGCCAGGGCTGCACTTTGTTTAGTTTAAAAAATTCTAGAATCTGCCAATGAAATTTAGTTGATGACTCATAAAGGGTCACGGCCTACAGTTTGGAAAACATTGAGGTTGTTAGGTTGTTAACAATACTCTTTATCTATGATAGCATGCCTTCTACGCTTTCACTTTTTGGATCCATGAAAGTTAAGAATAATATGTAAAAAGACTACTCTAAGGCAATCATTTTGTATGAGGAAGAACTTGACAGGAATAAAGCTACAGTTTTCTAGAGAGAATAATCCAGGGTCCTAAGTGTAAACTAGGCAAAGTTAACTAGAGAACTGTGGGAACAAGAAGGGTGAAAAAGCATTAAATGAAACAAGAGCAAAGCAGAAGACAGAAGGAAAGTGGCTGGTTCAAGGCATTTGAGATATGGGATCAGCTAAAAGGAGCCCAGGGGGCAATTTGACCTAAACCTGTGGTCATTTAGAATGACCTCAAAATATTGTGAATTGAGGGAAATATAATAGTCAACCTAAACATAAAGCAGATTTGATATGAGATCAGATCTCATGTTGCAAAGTTGATTTTTAGGATTATGTTATTTGCCTGCAAATTGGTTATTTATTTACTTATTTAGTTCAATATATTTTTAAATTTATCTTTATTATTGAAACTATTACAGATGTCCCCCTTTTGCCCCATTGACCCCCTTGCCCCCTTCATCCACCCTCCCCCCGTCCTTCACTGCACTATTGTCTGTGTCCATGGATTATGCATGTGGAATACTATGCAGCTGTAAAAAAGAAGGATCTCTCACCCTTTGAGACAGAATGGAGAGACTTGCAAATTGGTCATTTAGATGTGTTTTCTGCCCTAATGTTTTTTTATGTGGTCTCAAAGTCACTCAGTTGCTTTACTAATTGTAATTTATACTGATTTATCTTTATTTGTGCACATAGTCTCCTTATATTCAGCTAATTTGTGTCAGACCTGAAATATTAATTTTTGAGATAATAAAAGCTAACATTTGTTCAGTGTTTACTGTGTCAGGCATTGCTGTAATCACTTTGCACATATTCATCTAAATCTTGGAATGAATGACCTTTTGAGATATATGGTTTTATCCCTATTTTACAAATAGGTAACACAGGCAGAAATAATTTACCCAATATGATACTGCTGACTAGCAGCAGAGTCTGGCTTCAGACCTTCTATTCTTAAGTGTTGTGCAATACCAGCTACCTGAGGCTAGTACAGTCTGGGGACCATAGCAACTCTCAACCTTGTACCAGGGCCTCCTACCCATCTGACCTAGGAGGCCCAGGCCAGCCGTTTCTATGATTCAGTAGTAGCATACATAACATGTACATGTTGCAAAAACTTAGGAACAATGATATGTATGAAAGAAATGATAATCGGGCACAGATAAAAATGTTTAATGTCATTCCAATTTGTACAAATAAACTACATAAATTCCAGTGGGATTAATCAGGGAAAGCTATTTTTGATATTAGCAAAAATGAAAGCTTTTGGAAGACAAGGAATATCCCTAGCCAGAGTAGCTGTACTGCCTCTTTTCACCAGTTTTCACCTTGTGCTGGATATCTTCTGTTTGGCCCTCTGCCCCCTCTCCACTCTTCTCCAGCCTTCTCCATGCCCTGGGAGGCTGCACACACTGTATCAGCAGTCTTTTCTGCCTTTTAACTTTGGGGGGATGCCGCCAATAGAGAGCCCCAGCAGGAGATGATAAGAGGGCAGAGAGCCATGAGCCATGGGAGCTGGTTCCACCATCTCACATGTGTTTGCATCCATTGACTAAAGAGCAGAGTACCTGTCAGATGACCCTCTTCCACAGAGCTTTCTGAGTCTCCAAGTTCTGGGAGACACAAATTCCCCTTGCTCTGCAGGCCTAGCTAGCAGTGGCAGGGGATTCCAGCTGCTACTGCACTTTCGCATGTGCTTTCCCTATACCCTGATTGCACTTTTACTAAGTCTCTTTTTAACTCTTCTCACATTATCCAACTTGAATATGCCATCTATTTCCTGTCAGTCCCTAAGTGATACAATTCTTTAGGACTCTGCTGTTTTTGACCCTAAAAAATTGAATATAAATTACCTAAAATATCTAGGATAACCACAATGTAGTTTTCCCAATACATGAAGCAATGTATGCTGTTTTCTTGTATTTCACGATTTGTATTGGAAAAGGAAAAAAAAAAAAAAGAAGAGAGTAGGGAGGAGAAAAACAAGGATGAAAATAGGAAATTAACAGTAAATCAGGAGATGAAGGAAATTAAGACCAATCAGATGAGCAGCAGAGTATAATCATTCAAGACTGAATTTCTAATGTCACCAGTTCTGGGCTGAACCACACAGCTATTTAATAATTGTGACATTGAGAAGGTTACTTTCCCACATCTCTAACTTGTTGAAAATAACAACATTTTCTACATCATAATACTGTTGTAAGGGTTAAAATAAAAACACCTGGCAAATTTAGGTTCTCAATAACTGTTACTTATTTCTTTTTTCCTTTCTACTACTAAAACAACATGTAACTACCCCCCCCCCATTGACACCCTCCTCCCAGTCCTGCCCCCCACCCCCCCAGCATTAATTGTCTATGTCCTTGTTTACTCATACATGGGTAAAAGTTCTGTGGTTTACCTCTTCCCTCCCCCCACACCCACCTCTTCTGAGGTTTGTCAGTCTGCATCCCACTTCCATGTCTCTGGATCTATTTTGTTCCTCAGCTTGTTTTGTTTATTATATTCCACAAATAAGTGAGATCATGTGATATTTGTCTTTCTCTGATTGGCTTATTTCGCTTAGGATAATACTCTCCAGGTCTTTCTATGTCGTCTCAAAGGATAAGCTACAGATCTTTCTTTGTTATGGCTACATAGAATTCCACTGTGTATATGTACCACAGCTTTTTAAAATTTTTTATTTCTTATTTATTTATTTTAACTCATCTATATTGTTGAATGTATTACAGATGTTCCCCCCTTTTTTTCCCCATTGACCCCCTCCTCCCCAATCCCATCTCCCTCCTGCCTTCCCCACACTATTGTCGGTGTCCATTGGTTATGCATATATGCATAGAAGTTCTTTGGTTTATTTATCCCGCCCTCCCTCCCCCCTTCCCTCTGAGGTTCATCAGTCTAAAAACCAATTTGTACTTCTTAATTCCTTCATCTTTTTCACCCACCCACCCCCGCCCCTAACCACCTGGCAAGCAACAAAAAGTTGTAGACACAAAAAGTCTGTATCTATGAGTCTGTTTCTGTTCTGCTTGCTCATTTTGTTTGTAGATTCAATTGTTGATAGATATGTATTTATTGCCATTTTATTGTTCATATTTTTGTTCTTCTTCCCCCTCAAGAAGACCCTTCAACATTTCATATAATACTGGTTTGGTGGTGATGAACTCCTTTAGCTTTTTCTTGTCTGGGAAACTCTTGATATGTCCATTGATTCTAAATGATAGCTTTGCAGGATAGAGTAATCTTGGTTGTAGGTCATTGCTTTTCATCACCTTGAATATCTCTTGCCACTCCTTTCTGGTCTGCAAACTTTCTTTTGAGAAATCAGCTGACAGTCTTATGGGAGCTCCTCTGTAGTTAACGGACTGCTTTTCTCTTGCTGCTTTTAAGATTCTCTCTTTGTATTTAACCTTTGGCATTTTGATGATGATGTGTCTTGGTGTGGACCTCTTTGGGTTCATCTTGTTTGGGACTCTCTGTGCTTCCTGGATTAGTATGTCTGTTTCCTTCACCAAATTAGGGAAGTTTTCTGTCATTATTTTTTCCAAATAGGTTTTCAATTTCTTGATCTCTCTCTTCTCCTTCTGGCATTTCCATGATGCGAATGTTGGCACACTGGAAGTTGTCCCAGAGGCTCCTCACACTATCCTCATTTTTTTGGATTCTTTTTTCTTTTTTCTTTTTGCTGTTCTGATTGGGTGTTTTCTGCTTCCTTTTATTCCAAATCGATGGTTTGCTTCTTGGCTTTACCTACTCTACTATTGATTCCCTGTAAATTATTCTTTATTTCAGTTAGTGCATCCTATATTTCTGACTGGTCCTTTTTTATGTTGTTGATGTTCTCACTAAGTCCCTTGGAGGTCTCCTTAAGTTCCTTGAGCAACCTTATAACCTGTGTTTTGAACTCTGCATCTGACTGACTGCTTATCTCCATTTTGTTTAGTTCTTTTCCTGGAATTTTGTTCTTTTCTTTCATTTGGGACATGTTTCTTTGTCTCCTCATTTTGGCTGCTTCCCTGTGATTGTTTCTATGTATTAGGTAGAGTTTCTATGTCTCCTAGGCTTCCTAGGATGGCCTATTGTTGTAGGTGTCCTGTAGGATGCAGTGGCACAGTCTCCCTGTTCACCCAAGCTGGGCCCTCGAGGTGCACCTCTAGTGTGGACTGTACACCCTTCTGTTGTAATTGAGTCTTGATTGCTGTTGGCATGTCAGTGGGAGGGATTTACTCAGGCTTATCAGCTGCAAGGACTGGCTGTGCCCACTGATCACTGGCCTCTGACTATCTTGGAGTATCAGCTGTGTAGGGGCCCACAACACAGAGCAAGACTTACTTCAGTAAGGCTCTGGTACCTACTGAGTTCGCTCATTGAGTGTGTCACTTGTGGAGGTGGTTGGGTGGTGGTGTTTCGATGTGGTCTGAAGCTGTTCACTGGGTGTGTTGGCTCTAGGGCAAGGTCAGCCACTGCCTGTGTTCTATCCAGGGCCACCCAGCATAAGCTACAAAGTGATCTGCAGATGACTGCATCTTGTGCTGGGCTTGGAGGTGTCCAGGAAAAGCCAAGTTGAGGCTGGTTGCTTCTAGTGCCAGGCCTGGGGCCACTTAACGAGAAGTATGGGGCTCGCTGAGACCAGATGCTGCTTGTTTGAGAGATTTTAGGAAACTCTGAAGCAGGATCCAAGACAGGCCAATCCTATGGTAAAGCCCTTGGAAACAGCTTGGGTGGGCCCAAAAGTTGGGTGGGGCGGGGCCTCAGGGAATCACCAGGGCGGGGCCAACAGTGTGAGCCAGGTTGCTGGAGTCCCAGATATGGCGGCCGTCTGCTGCCCCAGGGAAGGGCTCACTACAGGAACCTCAGCTTCCACCAGCATGTCTGTCCAGGAGAAAGCTACCCCTCCAGCCCTCGTCCCGAGGCCAAACAGCTCAGTTCTTCCTTGTATGTCTCTGGCGCACCTCAAGCTGCCTCCCGTCTGAGCTCAGAGGGAGCAAGTCTGAGTAAGTCCATGCACAGGCCCTTTAAGAGGAGCTGTGTGGGCTCCAGCAGCCTCAGCCTCCTTCAGCCTTAGTTCCTGCTGGTTTTCCCAGCCAGAAGTGATGGGGACTTCTCTTCCTGGCACTGGAACCCTGAGCTGGGAGCCTGGTGTGGGACAGGGACCCCTCACTCCTCAGGGAGGACCTCCCCAGCGGAGGTGTCCCTCCTGATTTTTATCCTCCACATATGGTTGTGGGACCAGCCTGTCTCGAGGTGGCTGCTTCTTTAATTTCATAGTTGTAGGACTTCCATTCAGCTCAATGTCAGGTGGTTCTGAATGATGGTTGTGTTGTAGTTTAGTTCTAATTTTGATGTAGTTGTGGGAGGAGGCGATACCACATTTACCTACACTGCCATCTTGACCGGAAGTCCCTACCACAGCTTTTTTATCCACTGATCTTCCATCAACATGTAACTATTTTGTATGTATTTTCATTGACATTGTATTTCTTTAGAATTTGAAAGAGAATCAAAACCTACTCTTTCTGATTCCCAACACCACAGCAAAATTAATCATTGTAACCTGCCCTAATGCGCTTGTTTCATAAAGTCTGAGTTTTAGACATGAATTCAAGATTTTTGATATCAATTTAGTTCACAATCCATAAAGTAGAACTTTTGGTTTGAGAAGGTAAAAACAAAAGTCAGCTTAACAAAAAAACATGTCAACCAATTCTTGGAAGACTACTTGACTTTAACAAGAAACTTTTAGGAGAATCATGTGTAAAAGAATCAAGAATATTTTGATTCACTTTATAATATATAGTCACCTTACTGCCAGGAAAATGTGATTTAAAAAATGTGGAATGCTTAACTGGCAAGTATTAACATTTGAAAAACAACAATATTAAATACACCAAGAATATTCATTACTTTCTTTTAATTATTAAGAAATCACTCTCCAACAGTGTTATTTTGACTTGTTCTTATTTGTAATTAAATAAATAAATTAAAAACCTACATACATTCAGTGTACAAAGAAAATGTGTGATATATAGGTATATATAATGTACATTTAATATATATTATATAAAAATATAAATATATATATATATATTTCAGAATCCAAGATTAGCAGAATGGAAGTTGAATGAATATATAACAGAATTTATCTTCATATATGCAACAGCTCTCTATAATTTATTGTATTCAATATGAATATAGCTATGGTTGTTACAGGTGAGTACTTGGAAATTAGTGTTTTCTTCGGTATAACTGATAAACTACAAGGTATATATATAGCATTTTGAAAACTTTGTTGTACCATTCAAAATCAAATTCAGATGAAATGTCTCCTGTAGCAGAAAAAATCTTCAAGTATATATTTAAGAACATTTAAAAATTAAAGCTGATTGAAACCATACCATGGATGATATGGTGTTCATGTGAATGAATGTCTGAAAGACATTTGAAAAATATGTATGTGCTCATAAATAAAAATGGGTGCCTTCTAACATAAGGCACCTATTTGATAATGGAAAATACTAAATCAGAAATATAAGTCATCCTTGTAAGAAGGGAATTAATTTTTAATTAGAGGGAGATTTTGAAGCAATCACTTTGTCCCTTGGTTTATTCAGCTCCAAAGCTGTAAATGCCCCTGCTCCAGAATATTAACAATACCTTGTTCAGAAAATTAGCTGAACCAGTGGGCTAAGATTCAAAGCCTGAATTCAGATTGTATTTTGATGTACTCTCATTTCTTTGATAGATTTCTTCCTCCTGTCATCTGACACCCAAGTTACAAAAAGCTAAAAGGTCTCTCAAATGTGTCACAGAAATCATTTTCTATTACATGTATAAACTCTAACCCCTATTCTTGGTTTACTTTAAGTTTTGTGATTCATGCTTTAGGTAATTTTTTAAAATCATAAAACATGGCTAGTATTAGAGATGAAGATAGTTTACATATTGCAATATTTTCTATCACTAAGTTCTGTTTTCATTTGTTTGTTTTGTCCCTTTTTCCACATGGCTCTTTTTCTCTCCTAGCCATTAAAAACAAAAACCAAACAAACAAATCCACTTCAATGTAACTTATGTTGCTTGAGACAGCAGTTCCCTCTGTTAAATTTTTCTGCTGCAGTTGTTTGAATTACACTTAAGTTAAAGGTGCCTCAGTTGTATTTTGGACTCCATGTAACAGAAGTTGAATGTAAGCTCCATAGCAACAAGAATTTTTGCTTTGTTCACTGGTATATTCCAAATACAGTACCCATACACTGTAGAAGTTTAGTAAATATTTGTTGACTATCATATTTTTTGGTTGTAACAAATATAAACAATACAAAAATGTTTACATTTGAAAATTAAAGTCTTTCCTTCCACAATCCTGATTGCCCAAAGTAATTATCGTTAGGGGTATGTGTCCTTGTAGACTTTTTCCTATGTATATCTACTGTTTTTTTAGTTCTTAGTGAGGGTGCATATTTTTATATGTTAACAGGCTATTTATATTTCTTATTCTGTTTATACACTCTGCCCTTTTTTTCCTCTTAGGACACAAAAAATATAACGAGCTTCTTCTGCACTACTGCTCTATGGCATCACCTATAATTCATTCTTGTCTTCACTCATTGCATTGATATTTTAAGGTCTTTGGTAAATTGTCACATCCTGAAATTTCCAGAAAGCTAATTGTGATTTGTTACTAAAATATGTGAGCTTTGGAAACTTATTCAACCTCTCAGAGCCTCATATTTCTTGTTTAAAAAATGGAAGCAGCCAAGGGTTTAGTGATGAATATTTGGCAAACTTTGGTCATTGAAATGAGTAATGAATGGAATTTCCACCTCTTACGATTCAATCCCATGCCACCACTGAGCAGGAATCAAATAAATTGCATATGCTGCAAAATTAAGAGACTGTAATAGTCACTTATTTTTTCTATGTAATTAATACAATCATTTAAAATACACACTTCAAATTTTTGAAAAATAATGAAACACTATGTTATCATACAATCAAAATTTGAGAAAGTATTTATGATTTATAAATCACAAATGATATGAAACACTTATGCAGTTTCCTAAGATTATTTAGAGTGAATTAGAATGAAAATTTCCCGTGATTTACTAATGCATTTAAATATTTCCCCCTAATTTTGTAAGTGCCTTTGGAGATACAAATGCAAACTTGATTCTAACTCATTACATTTTAAAACAATCTTTGGTCAAAGTAAGAAGAGAATGCTCTTGATGTTAGTATGAAAATGCTGAGAGTATAATTAAGATTTGTTTAAAGATTCAACTGAAATACTTAAGTCAACTTTATTGCCTTCTAATAAATCTATTTACAAAGTCTCTGAAAATTTTCTTTATTTAGTACAGTTAAATTAAATTCAACCTGCAGGATGTTTTGTTTAACAAAATTCCTTACACATAAAAGGAATGTTATCTATTGCTGCACTTGACTGATATCTGACCTGGCATGTGTACTAATTGGAATAACTTAGTGTTCATTACTTTGTGGACTCTTACACTGCCAAATCACAGAAGCCTTTTACAACTGGCTGCCTAGGAAGACCTAGTGCACAACAGTAAACAAGTTGAATAACTACTGAAAACAACAGTGAAAGTAAAATTAAAATGTATCCTTGTTACTGTTTGAAACCCCACAGAATTTTTCATTATGCTTTTTGCCTTGAGGGCTTTATGAAGATGGGAAAACTAGTTATTGAATTTTAATACATGAAATCCACACCTAAAAAGAGCAGATCATGACCCCACAGAAGTCTAAAAATACCCTATGATGCCTTCAGACCTTGATTCTGTTACAATATTCTTCTTAGGTTGCTAAACTAAGAATTACTGCTAATGCAGGTGGTAATATGTGAGGAAGATTTGGTGTTGTTGCTTGGTTTGTTGACCCGTGGACCACAGGAATATTTGATACCTTATGTAAAACTTATCAAATTTCTGGTTCCTTTTTGCTGAATGAGAAAATCTATATATAGACTAAATGATAACATGAAAAGCATGGCAGGATTTTCTTTCAGGCAATAAAAATGTAGTGCAAGTCTTTCCTTGTAATGAAAAACAGCTTGACAAGTATAATTCTGTAACTGCTTAAAAAGGGACTACTTTTCTTTTTTAAAAAAATATTTATTGTTGAGAGTATTATAGATGTCACCCCTCTTTTTCCCCCATTGCCGCCTTCCTCCCGGTTCCAATCCCACCCCAGGCCTTCACCACCCTATAGTCTGTGTCCATGGGTAATGCATATATGCATGTAAATTCTTTGGTTAATCTTTTCCTGCTTCCCCCTCCCCCCTTCCCTCTGAGATTCATCAGTCTATTCCATGTTTCCATACCTCTGTTTCTGTTTTATTCATCAGTTTATTTTGTTCATTAGATTCCACATATAAGTGAGATCATGTGATATTTGTCTTTCTCTGACTGGCTTATTTCGCTTATCAGAATACTCTCCAAGAAAGAGGACTACTTTTCAAAATTGATCTTTTAGTCTTCTAACATGTTGTGAAAATTAGAAACACCTCTTAATAGTCGTCTGTGTCATTATTATACAGATATACCTCACTGGGTAATGGAAGTACCAAGACTTGAAAGGTATAATATAAAATATTTCATCAATATCTGATGCCCACAAATGTGAACAGAAGGAAGGAAGGAAGGAAGGAAGGAAGGAAGGAAGGAAGGAAGGAAGGAAGGAAGGAAGGAAGGAAGGAAGGAAGGAAAGGGGGAAGGAGGAAGGAAAGAAATGTGGTCTAATAAACAATGCCAAAAGTCAGCTTGCATTCCCAATTAGATTAGTCAGCTCATGAACTTGTCTGTTGCAGTTCCATTTTGAGACATGAGACATTTATTAAGCATACTATTTTAGGTAATGTCCATGCAGGCAGTGATCTGTTTGTTTAAATGATATATTATTACAACCTGTTAGACAATTGTCTGTACGTAACTGAAGCAAGAACTTTGAGCAAGCATATAGGAGTGATTCAGAGAATATTTTGTTGTTTCAGGTATATATGTCTCAATTGATTTTTTGAAAAGCTATAGGAAAATGTGAATAAAGGAATGTTTATAGTTGCAGCATTGTTTATAATAAGCAAAAATTAGAATGAACCTAAATATCCATTAGTAGATATGGGTAAATAAATTATATGCACTCCACTATTGAATATTATGCAGTTGTTAAAATGAGCTCTATATACTGACTTGGAAAAATTTTCCAAACAAATTATTATATAAAAATGCAAGCTGCAGAATAATAATATATTTACAATGATTCTATTTATGGGAAATATTTAAAGTTATATATATGTATGTATTCAAATACTTATAAAAGGAGTTACTTTGAGATTGTATGAATCTTTCATAATATATTTATATGTTACTTATGAAATAAAACAGACATCTGAAAAGAGCAGTTATATTTGGGTTCATATTGGTTCATTGTGTGTTTAACATGCAGCCGGGTACAAAATTAGTGCTTTTTGTTCTAGTTCTTTTGGTGTCTTGTCAGTTCTAAAAACAAATATTTTACAGTTACTGCTTTAAACATATGGACATTCTAATTTTCAAAATACAGTGAAAATAAAACATCAATTTCAAAAAACTCACTCAGGGCCAGGCCGGTGTGGCTCACTGGTTGAACATCGACCCAAGCACCAAGAGGTCGCCGGTTCAATTCCCAGTCAGGTCACATGCCCAGGTTGTGGGCCCGATCCCCAAGAGGTGGCCAATTGATGTTCTCTCTCATTGATGTTTCTATCTCTCCTTCTCCCTTCTTCTCTCTCTAAAATCAATAAAGATATAGAGTACTCATACAACTCAATAAAAGGAAGACAAAGAACCCAATTAAAAAATGGGCAGAGGACCTAAATAGACACCTTTCCAAACAGGACATACAAATGGCCAAGAGACATATGAAAAAATTCTCAATGTCACTAATCATCAGAGAGATGCAAATTGGCCGCCATCAACAAATCATCAAACAACAAGTGTTAGCAAGGGTGTGGAGAAAAGGGGACTCTAGTACACTGCTGGTGGGAATGCAGACTGGTGCAGCCGCTATGGAAAACACTATGGTGTTACCTCAAAAAGTTAAAAATTGAACTGCCATTTGACCCAGTGATCTCACTTCTGGGAATATACCCTAAGAAGCCTGAAACACCAATCAGAAAGAATATATGTACCCCCATGTTCATAGCAGCACTATTTACAATAGCTAAGATCTGGAAACAACCCAAGTGTCCATCAGTAGATGAGTGGATAAAAAAGCTGTGGTACATTTACACAATGAAATACTATGTAGCTGTAAGAAAGAAAGATCTCTTATCCTTTGAGATGACATGGAGGGACCTGGAGAGTATTATGCTAAGCGAAACAAGCCAAGCAGAGAAAGACAAATATCACATGATCTCACTTATTTGTGGAATATAATGAACTAAACAAACTGATGAACAAAATTGACCCAGGGACATAGAGGTAGGGTACAGACTGACAAACCTCAGAAGAGAGGGTGTTGGGGGGGAAGAGATAAACCACAGAACTTATATGCATGTATGCATAACCAATGGACATAGACAATAAAGCTGCGGATGGGGTGGGGTGGGTAGGGAGGAGGGTGTCAATGGGGGAAAAAGGAGAAACATCTGTAACAAAAACAAATTAATAAAAATAATTTTTAAAAAATAAATAAAATCAATAAAGAAAAAAAAAACTCACTTAGGGAGCCTTAAGGAGAAAAGTCTAGGAACCTTGTCTTTTGTTTTGGGATAGGCTCTCATGACTTTTAAAAACAATTCTTTATTATAATTTTTATTCATAATCATAATTCATTAATTTTGTCAATATTCTCTGAGGCTCTCTCTGAAGGCACTAAGCTTAGAGCATCCAAACCAGGACCACTGAAACTTCCTAAAGAGAAATCAAACACACAAACAATCAAAAACTCCCTTTATACATAGATATCCATAAAATAAGCAGGATAAAGGAAAAGAAGAATAAAATTTAAGTCACTATTATCAGTAAAAGTGCTTTGGTTGCAGTTAACCTAAAACTATGATTCAATTTACTTAAACAATAAGGAAAATATATAATTTCACATAGCAAGATGTTTCCAAGAAGATTGCCTGGGAAGGTGATAGGTCTCCAATAGAGAAACTGAGATGTGGACTGTTGTATACAGCAGCAGCTAAGGGTGGATCAGTAGCTGCAGTTGGTGCAGAAAGAATAGCCTATGTCATGGGAGTTGCATTTGGAAGGATACTCTCTAAAGAACCCATAAAGCCAGCTTTAAGAATGACTCAGCTTTATCCCTGTCCAGTGGCTCAGTTGGTTGGAGCATGGTCCCGTACACCAAAAGGTTGTGGGCTTGATTCATGGTCAGGGCACATACCTGGGATGTGGGTCAGTCCTCAGTAGGGGCTCATATGGGAGGCAACCCAATGATGTTTTTCTCTCTCTCAAATCAATAAAAGCATATCCTTGGGTGAAGATTAAAAAAAAAAAAAAAGAATGATTTTGCTTTAAATATCTGCCAAACTAGAGAGTGCAAAGTCATATGATAATACTACCAATAATAAAAGAAAGTTTCTGCTTCTCTTTCCTCACCTGCCTCATAGTGTTTCAATTTACAGAAGTCAGCAACAGCAGCTGAGAATGTGGGAAGAGGTGCACAAGTTTACCACATCCCCTTTGGCAAAGGCAGGTAGCCTGCCTTGCAATTATGCCCTGGCTGGGTAAAGGGGTGAGTGGAAAGATTCCTATTATTAGTGAAGATTGAAGTTCTGATTAACATAATGACCTGGACATTGGGATTTCAAGTTCTAATGACTGTGTAGACTATATAATGTGATTTAAATTGGTGGTTTAACTTTGTGTTACCTAAGCATGAAGAGGAAAGTTAAGGGAGAGCCTAGATTATCTTCCAAGGACCCAGGAAGAAATTCTTTTATTGAATATGTTTTCTGATGTAGATTTGGAAGTAATGATCTCTTTGGATTCAATGATTAACTTTCATTTCTTTTGTATCTTTAACCACTCACTCCCTATTGGCTACTATTCACAAGCACCTCAATATATTCAAGTCACTTCTAAGCTAACAAACCTCCTCATCTCCATGTTCCAATTTAGCTATACTGATCTCTCTCTCTCTCTCTCTCTCTCTCTCTCTCTCTCTCTCTCTCTCTCTCCTCTCTGTCTCTCTGTCTGTCTGTCTCTGTCTCTCTCTCTGTTTCAATGTCATACTTCCAGAAAAAATGTTTATGTTCAATTTAATTAACATCTGCTATTTGTATCTTTCTAGCATTTGGGTATGTGTGTAAACTACTCCTCACCCACTCCGTGTGGATGTCAGAATTGTCTACCTCAGGATTGAATTCTTTTTTATTTATTTATTTATTTTTTCTTTTTCTTTATTGATTTCAGAGAGAGAGGAAGGGAGAGGGAGAGAGAGATAGAAACATCGATGAGAGAGAACATCGATTGGCCGCCTCCTGCATGCCCCCCACTGGGGATCAGGCCCACAACTTGGGCATGTGTCCTGACTGGGAATCGAACCGGCGACCCCTTGGTGCATGGGTCGATGCTCAACCACTGAGCCACACTGGCCGGACCAGGATTGAATTCTTGACCCCAGCAGTGGGCACTTGACTCTGACCCTACAAATCATTGTGGTCTACCTCCATCAATATAGTGATTGATCTAAGAATAGACTATTCTTTAACCCACTGAATAATAATCTTGGCAACCTAGACAAAAATCAACCAACTGTATAGGTAAGGGTTCATTTCTGCACTCTCAATTTATTCCATTAATATCTGTCTATTCTTGTTCCAGTACCACACTGTTTTTATTACTGTAGCTTTATAGTAAGTTTTAAAATAAAAAAGGGTGAGTCCTTCGACGTTGCTCTTTTTTCCAAGATTGTTTTGGTGATTTGGGTCACTTGAATTTCCACATCAATTTTAAGATAACCTTGTTAGCTTCTGCAAAAACTGTAGTTGGGATTTTGACAGGTTGAATCTGTAGATTAATTTGGAAAATATTGCCATCTTAATTATATTGTCTTCTAATCCATGATCATTGGCTATGTCTCCATTTATTTAGATCTTCTTTAATCTCCTTCAAAAATATTTTGTAATTTTCAGT
Organism: Tadarida brasiliensis; assembly: GCA_030848825.1. NCBI lineage: Eukaryota > Metazoa > Chordata > Mammalia > Chiroptera > Molossidae > Tadarida > Tadarida brasiliensis. The sequence continues at coordinate 44,768,397 of CM061260.1, read as the reverse complement.
GTACAAGTCTTGGACTTCTTATTTTTGGTTGTTTATTCCAGAGTATTTTATTCTTTTTAATGTTATTATAAATGGAATTGTTTTATTATATTTGTTTCAGATTAGTCACTGCTAGCATATACAATTGATTTTTTTGTATATTGATCTTATATCTTGAAAACTTGCTGAACTTCTTTATTAGTTCTTGTGGTGTTTTTAGTGGACTCTAGGATTTTTTTCATTCAAGATTATTATAATTTTCAAATAGGGATAGTTTTGCCTCTTTCTAATCTGATATCTTTTATTTCTTTCTCTTGTCTAATTGCCCTGGCTAGAACATCTGGGACAGTGTTAAAAAGAAGTGGTGGTAACCAATGGACATGGACAACAAAACTGGGGATGGGGCAGGGAGGGAGGGGGAGGAGGGTGACAATGGGAGGAAAAGGAGAAACATCTGTAACAAAAATAAATTAATAAAAAAAATATATCAAAAAAATAAAAATAAATAAATCTAACTCCTGGGAAAAAAAAAAAGAAGTGGTGGAAGCAGACACAATGTTTATTCCTGATCTTAAGGAAAAGCATTCAGTCTTTCACCATTAAGTGTAGATTTTATGTGTAGATACCCTTTATTTGGTAGAGGAAATTCTCTTCTGCTTCTAGTTTGTTGAATTTTCTATCATGAAAGTCTGTTTGACTTTGTCAGATGCTTTTTCTGAATCCATTGAGGTGATCATATGGGTTTTATGTTTTCTTCAGGATATATGCATTTTAAACTTTGCTAGATAATGTTAAGTTGCTCTTCTCAAGATATAGCAATTTATATTTATAAAAGAAATTATGGAACTTCTCATTTCCTCATTGTCAACAATGATGATTATTAAGGTCTTTTACTTGTTGTCAACGTAATAGGTGAAAAATGCTATTTCATTGTTTTACTTTGTATGTTTCTGATAACTAACAAAGTTGAAGATGTTTTAATATTTTAAAATTTATGGACATTTGAATTTTTTCTTTTGAATTTTCACAATGTAAATATCCTTTGATCATTTTTCTACAGCCTCATTTGTCTTTCTTGTTAATTGGTGGAAGCCCCTTATATATTATAGATTTTTATTTCATGTCATTTATGAAGATTATAGATAGATATTTTATCCAAGTTTATACAAATATAATTCTGAAGAATACAAGAAATCATTCACTTTACCTTATTCACTGCATTAAAACTACTTTTTAGTTAAAATCTTACATTAAAAGTATATAAAACACAATGACTATTTTTTCAGGACTTAAAAAAGTAAAATGCTTTCCATCACATCTTTGACATATTTAAAATTATAATCTCAGATTCTACTGATGTATTTTTGCTAAAGAATTGATCAGAAAGGAACTAAAAATTTCTGGGTATTAAAAACTATCATTATGACTATGCCCTGTAATTTTCCATGTTGCCTCTGTTCTCTTTCATTATATGCTAACCTGCTTTTGCCTACTGAGCAAAAATGACATTTGCAAAAGAAATGCTTTGGTAGTATTTGTCTTTCAAGGAATTTTAATATTTCACCTAAGTTATTGAATTTGATGGCATAGCATTGTTCATATTATGCTTTTAATATGTGTAGAATCTGAAGTTAATTCACCTCTCTTATTTCTGGTCTTGGTCATTTGTGTCTTCTTTCATTTTTCCTGATCAGGTAGACTAACTATAGGTTTGTCAATTTTACTGATCGTCTCACAAAACAAGCCTTTCTTTTTATTGATCCCTAATATTTTTCTGTTTCCTATTTTATTGATTTCTGCTGTGATCTTATTATTTCCTTTATCCTGCTAACTTTGGGCTTCATTTGATCTTGTTTTTCTAGTTTCTTGATTAAACCCAAGGTCGTTGAGTTGAAACTTTTCTTTTTTTTAAGGTAAGAGTTTAATTCTACAAATTCCCCTCTAAATACTGCTTAATTAATTCCATAAATTTTGAAATGTTATATTTATATTATTTCAGTTGCAAGGACTTTCTAATTTCCCTATTGATTTCTTTGACCCATTGGTTATTTATAAGTGTGTATCTTAGTTTCCAAATTTTGGAGGGTTTTTCAGATATCTTTCTGCTCTTGATACCAGAAATACTGTGTATCAAATTCTCCATCTCTTAACCTTCATATTTTCATTGAATGACCAAATAGCAGGTGCTTCCTAGAGAGAGAGGATAAAGCATATTAACAAGGAATTATTTAAACGATGTAAATTTCAGGTGCCATCATTTATAGTAGCTCCCAAAGTCTATGAGTACAGTTGTGCAGGTTGTACACTGAAAAGAAGCACCTGCCTGATATGGCCAGGAAAGGCTAAAATCCAGTTCGTGCTCTGCTTTCTAAGTTGATACCTACAGGGTTTTTTCTAATTTAAAAGAACTATAAAGTCTGGTGGAGGTCCTGATAGCTACCATTTATCTCTGTAATTACTATGTGTCTGACACTGTGCTAAAGGTTTTAAATGTGTTATCACATTTAATCATAACAACCCTATATTGAAAGTATTATCATTTTCATTTTAAAAATTAAAAAAACCCTGAGGATTAGAGAATTTATATAACCAGATCTAAGTTGCAGAATTGATATGTACTGTAGTCTGAATTCCAATTAGATTTGTCTGATTTTAAACCTACTATGTTATATTGTCAGTGATTGATTTTTAGTTCAGTGGACCATCAAATGTTCCTCAAATCTCTCTGGTAAGTATTTTAGAGGCAGGTAAAATGTCACAATTTATCAGTCACTAAGAAAAATAATACAATAGTAGCATGATTGTTTTAAAACATTTGTGCTCTGTCTGGGGATGAAAATTCTCGACTTTGATTACCCAATGTGCATACAGATAAATTGTTTGGGTAATACTAGGTGATATACATTTATGAAAGGAGATAATCTAGGAAGAGATTTCTACTATAGCTTTCTACCTACTGTTGTGTTTTTGTGGTGAGACCACTTACAGAATAGTGTTTGCTCACACCCTTCCCAGAATATTATGGCCACATCAATTTTAGTAGAGAGCTGTGGGAGAAAGTATTATGGACAACATAATGACTTGGTATGAAAATGATTTATTTAATGTCCTGCTAATCTTTTTTCAATGATAACCATGTTGGATTATTTCTGTTGTAATTAATGAAACTAGTGATGACCAGAGTTATTCATTATAAAGAGAGAATCTGGCAAGTTTTACCATTCCTATCTTGTAATCTCCATTAAATCTTGGTGTTGACTGTTGCTCAGTGCAAGACACTACTTGAGAAGCAAGACCCACAGCGGAATCTCATACTCTTTCATCTGTCATTTGTCTTTCACCAGTTCCATTCTACCCAATGGAGATGATTCAAGAGGTCATGTTACTTCTACCTAAATAATATATTCATTGATATCTGATCCGTAAGAAATAGGTAGGCTATCCACAGACATTTTCCCATATCGAATGAGCTCTAGTTGTAAATATCCTCCCCATTCTCCTTGGCAATAATAATGCCTGCCTTCTGGGGGCTCCAACAGATTCAAAGGCAATCATTTTGTGAAAGGCAGATGTCATTGAAATTTCACCAGTTGGTAGAAAGGTAAATGTAGAGGAGATCCTGGTTATGGTTATGGAAGAGAAAAAAGTATAATTATTCTGTTTGCTTTAATTAGTTTAAGAAAATGTGTTTGTAAATGTATTGATTTCTATGTTTGGACTTCTTATGAATGTTATGTTTTAGATAAACACATTAATCAAAAATCCAGTCAACATTATGTGTTGATTCTTAGGGGAAAATAGAACTTGAACATAATATAAACTCAACATCTTTTTAGCATGTGTTGTATAGCTTGATGAAAAGATCGATGTACATAAAAATGTGAGACTTTGAATCACAAGTAAATGAAACTTGGTTTGAAGTATGATATTTTTAAGGACATTCATCCTCCGGCCATTATCTAGCTAGAGCTTGCATTTTCAATGATTTGTATTCTAGACAATTTATTTATATAATTGGACAAAATTTGGGAATTCAAGAAAGGGATTATTCTCATCAGTTGGCTATATCTTGACTATATTTCTGACATTTTAAGGTTATTATTCATTGATATTATTATACATTGTGGGGTTTTCTTTTAACATTTAGTTTAAAGAGTAAGGTAAAGAGGCTGTGATGAAGCTCAGAAATAGCTGTTGCCTAAAAGACAAATGCAGTGATTGCTCTTTACACACAACCTGCAATCAGGAACAATATGAGCATCTAAAGATATGAGAATTTAAATCCTAAGTGCTTAAGGATTGCATCCCCACATACCTGAAACATGTTCCATCCTACCTTGGCCTTAACTCCCTCTAATTTTTTCAGTTAGATTAGAAGTTATTCATTTTGGAAGAAATAAAGAAATTCCAACTTGAACTGCCTTGTATCTTTTAATCGCAATTTTCCTAAAGCACAAAAGTAAAAAAGTAAAAAAGTAAAAATTGCCGTGTTTCATTGGTTTTTTTCTTTTGAATGTTGCTATGCTGAAAGCTCTGTGTGAAATTATTAGAAGACAATTTTTAAATGGTTGTAAAAGAAGATGCATATATGGGGACTCACTCAAAGGGCATTATTTAAAAAAGAAAATTTTCAACTACCTAGATTTCAGGGTAGCAATGCTCATTCAAGGATAGTGAATTCACCATCTGTATGATTATTTTTACATCTGAACGTTTTTTATACACCTGAGAGGCTCAAAACTTTCAGGGTCATTTGCCCAGCATGTAGTGGAATATACTGTGCAATGGGTTCCAATTAATATCACCACGTTCAATGGCCCTGTACCACCAGTGATGGATAACTGCTTTCCACTTGGCTTTATATGGCACTTCTTTGTTGCAGCTGCAACCAGGTCTATCGCCCCTTTGATAAAAATTTCAGTTACCCCAGGGAGAAGCTTTCAACTTTATTAAGCATTGAAGTCTGCACATTTGTTCTTCTTTGGAAGAGCAGATCAAAAGCACACTTTCCAAGGAAGTAATCTGAAAAATTAGGATAGCACTTGCAGACTTTGGCAATAATATTTTCCTGTAATTGAAACCTAAGAACCTGTATCAACTGACTACACTATTATAAAACTTCTTGGCATTTAACAAGCCTTTCTCTCTTAAGAAAATTAAATAGAGTTCCTTGATTCTATTTAACAAGTTCTTTAGCACACCGTATCCTTTTTGTTGTGGTTAGGAAAACCTCAGTCTTAGTTTAGAGATAGGGAACTGGCAATCAAGGAAAAAAGCAATTAGGTGATCAAGTCCTGGTACAGAGAAAGGCCTGTGGTTTTCAATTCCATCTCTGGCATTAACTCACTGTAAAAATTTGAGCAAGCCACTTAATTTTTCTGAGCTATTGTTTCCTCATTTTTCAAAAATGAGGACTGGCTAGATAATGTGTAAGATTTCTCTGAAATTATCTGCGTCTAAATGTTGGGCAGAATATGACGAGACGCTGACAACACCTTATACTTGTGCACGACCATTCTTACTTTGGAGCTCCTGTCTGCTTCAAATCTAGGTTTGGTTGGGCAATGCAGTAATATGGTGCTATTATATCCCTGAGTGAAATAAGATATATCTGGAGCACTGGTTAAAGCCAGAGCAGTACTAGGTTCACAAAGGAGATTAGACTGAGCCCCATTTCTCCCACCAAGTCCAAGCTGCTAGAATTTTGGAAAAGGCACCAGACAGACTTCTCCTGAGAAAAGTATTTCTCTCTCTCTCTCTCTCTCTCTCTCTCTCTCTCTTTCTCTCTCTCTCTCACACACACACACACACACACACACGCATACACACTTCAGATTTCTTCACTGCTGATGGGACAAATTATTGCCTCTGTGTTGGTCTGAATCTGATAGCTACCTCTGTTTATAAGCTCTTTCTAAAGTTTAGATAAAGACGTTTGGATTCCAATTTCTGGGATTTGGATCCTTGGAAGGAGTCCAATTAAGATAAAAATGTAAACCACATATTGTCAGTAGACTGAATATAATACCTTGTAGCATTTTGTCAATAGATGCATAAAAAATAAACACTAAATGTGGAAGTTCTCAAAATGTTTTAGCATTAAAATTTGGGAAGTATTTCTAAATTTTAAGTTCTGATGATCAGGGATAAGTTTGGGGCCATATCCTTCTTCAGAATCTTAACAAGGCTAACTACCACTAAAGCACAAGTAATATTTTTAGAAATTTTTCTTGGGGGATAGGGATTTAGGAGCCAAGTTCTAATCTCAGACCCTCAATAATTTATGGGCAATTCACTCGTTCTGTCTGTCCCATCTATTTTGAACTTTAAATGGATCTTTTACTAACACATGTTTGGTGACATTATTCATTAATCATTGGGAAAATATCGGTTTACTGACTTATTCATATCTTCTGAATATTGACTCATTTTATTATACAGCATCAAACAATTTTTAAAATTAATATCACCACCAATCTCATCAGGACCGCTTTTAAGTGTTAAGAAATTATCAAGTTCACTGTGGTGAACTCAAGTTTTCCAAAATTTTAATTTTCTCTTTAAGACTCAAATTTTAGCCCAGCCGGCGTGTCTCAGTGGTTGAGCATCGACCCATGCACCAAGAGGTTGCCTGTCAGGTCACATGCCCAGGTTGTCGGCCCGATCCCTAGTGGGGGACATGCAGAAGGCAACCAATCGATGTTCTCTCTCATCGATGCTTCTTTTTTTTTTTTATCCTCACCCAAGGACATTTTTGCATTTATCTTCAGACAGACTGGGAGGGAGAGAGGAAGAGAGAGAGAGAGAAACATCAATGTGAGAGAGACACATCGACTAGCTGCCACCCACACGACCCCAACCAGGGCGGGGGACAAGCTGCAACCAAGGTACGTGCCCTTAGCGGGAACTGAACCCGGGTCTCTCTGGTCAGCAGGCCCATGCTCTAACCGCTGACCAAACAGGCCAGGGCTCTCTCATCGATGTTTCTATCTCTCTTTCTCTCTCTTCCTTCCTCTCTTTCTAAAATGAATAAAGAAAAATTTTTTTAAAAAGACAAATTTTATTACAGGCAAGAAAATATCATCTGTTTTCCTTGTAATGACAGGCTTATTTGTTCATTAAAAAAAAATTAAAGTCTATCAAATACCCAACCTGATAATTCATCATTTGTCTGTCAGTCTTATTTTCAAGTAGAAATGATGTTCCATGAAAACATAAATTGGTTCTGTCTGTAACCCAGTGGCATCAAATTCTTTTCCTACCTCAGGATGTTGCTACAGTGCTCTATGCATACTTCCCGTGTCATCTACAGAATATTTGCAAGGAGTGTAGCTCTAATAGTTCATCATTTTTGTTACTATATAAAGGATATTCCTAAGTGAACCTGGCATTTTATTTTTATTGTGACTGCATGATGGTGAAGAATATAACTACCAGTGTAGTTTGCTGTCCCTACCTTGATTCTTCCTGAGAGATCAACAGTTTTACTCACCATTGCTTTTGCACCACTAGTAAATATTATTGTAATGAAGAAGAAAAGTAATACCTTAGTTTTATTGTAAAAATAGCTTTGGCCTTGCACATCCCTGAAGGGATCTTGGAGACCCCAGGAATACACAGATTGCCTTTAGAAAACTGCTCGACTAATTTTAGTGTCATTATCATCTTGACTTTTCCCCTCCTCCTGTTGTTAGAAGAATGGGCCAGCTTCTCACTGCTCCATTTCCTACACAGTTGCTTTATCAGAAGTAAGGAATTGTTAACAATGAGGCTCACTCATTAAGAATAGGGACCCACTCCTCAATGAATGCATTGCCCTGTCTGGCTGACTGAGCCAGAGTTTAGTAACAGTAGGAACTTGAACTAATGTGGTCAGTGGTGGTAAGCAGTACGCAACTATTTTATTCTCATTATACATGCCTGTTTTCCCAAGGTGGGATTATAATAAGGAGAACTTGAAGAAATTCTTGGTACACGGGCAAGGCCAGGATTTGGATCTAGCCAAGGCCAAAGCCCATGTACTTGGCTACTACCTTATACTGATCTCTGTGCTGCTACTCAGCTCCGAAAGTCAGTGATTCTGGAAGACAAGTACATTCCAAGAGTGGCAGATGAAGCTGCTGGTAGTAGAAATAGGCTCCTTATACAGCCTTGAAAGAGTTTAGTACTAAGGCACACCCAAAAGAATTGGGTGAAATGGAAGGATTTTAGCAAATGCAGTGACTAGAAAGCTTTTCAAGATACAGAAAGTAGACAGCATGACCTGAAGATTAAAAGAGCAAGCTTTGAATGCAAACGATTCAAACTCAGAATTACCACTGACCAGCTTTGTCATTTAGGGCAAGCTACTTAACCTCTCTGTGCTTTATTGTACTCATTTGTAAGATGAAATAATGAGAGATGGTGATGATAATAGTGCTACCTACTGAAGCTTCAATTAGTAATAGTCTGGTAAGAAGTAGTAGAGCACATGGGAGATAGTAATACATCTTGGCTATTAAAATTATTTGCAGTGCTGGGCACATGAAAATCATGCAGTACAAGTTGGCTGTTATTATTGAACACACTACCTCCTGCTTCTCATTACAGGTGCAAACACAAGCTTCATTTGTTATTTATTTATTTATTCATTTGTTTGTTTGTTCTATACTGATTTACTGAACACCGACTGTGTCACTGTCACTGTGCTGGGGGTGAACCTGCTCTGGTCCTGTGGTTGGCAGCTCCAACATATCTATTATTTCCTTTTCTTTCACTGTAGATACTAGGAAAGAGAAGGAGTACATCCACTTCCATGGGCTTCCTTAGACTAAGCAGTTCATGTCAATTATCATGTCATTTTCCTCTATTCTTTTCCTTTTTTTCCCCCCAGATTAGAGCCAGACCATTAATAATTGCTTCTTTAAAATCAAACAAACATAGATGGGAGAATAAGCCTTTCCCATTTTCTAGTATTGTTATTAAGGTTCAAAAATTTTAAGCCAAAAATTACTTTGCATGGTATATCTTTCTCTCATCAAAGCATAGCTAATATTACTCTGATGGTTGCAGGTAGATTACTTGAGAGGAAGCTCTCTAACTCATTTCCACCGTGTGCAACATACTTAGTACTTGAAAATTCCTTAAGAAGTGTGTACAAAAAAAGTGCATATATGCAGATGAAAATGGAGTTCTTCACTATTATCCAATCACAAATAATTTTCCTGAGAATATGAAGATTCTCCCTAAGAACCCAAGAACATAAATACTAACAATTTATTCATAGAAACTCAAATAAGATTGGAAAATGTAAAGAAGATAATCTTTGAGTGGTTAAAAAAAAAGCTAATAATTTGTATTTAACAGCTTTTAAGCTTTATTCTTTCTGAAAGTTTAAATTCTTCCTAATCTTAGCAAACACTAAAACATAAAAAAATCATAGTATAGCTGTACAGAAAATGTGTCTGTAAAATGTCATGTCTGACAGATTTGAAAATTGAATTGTATTTTAAATGTATTAGGAGAAATCTCCATATAAAAGAATTGTAGGGTGAATCATTTCAGTAAGAAATTCTATTGTTAACCACAGAAAAGTCCTCTCTAAATTATATTTTGAGTGTCTAGATTTGCACATTTCATGTATTTTAAGGCAAGATATGTTTTAGGTGAAGCTTTATATTTATATCTATAATAGTAGAAGCAAATGTCTCTATTATTTATCAAGTGAGAATCACACCATTGTTTTATTGAAAAGTATACTGACAGAAATAAACTGTAATGTGAGTCATGAGCTGAACTTGCTACCAGTGATAGAATTAATTTCAGCATGCATTTTCCTTGACCTCTCAGCAGTATTCATTACTATTGGCCACTTCCTTTCTTGATTGGAAAATAATATAATAATTAAAAAATAATAATACAAGAATAAACTCTGTGTTTCATGTACTCACAACTGCAAACCTACTTTTGCCCCACCCTGTAATATCAGTATATGGCATCTTCATCCCCCCAGTTCAAACAAAAACTGGATAGTCATATTTTTAAAAATTTAACCTTTTGCCCTGGCTGGTTTGGCTCAGCGGCTGGAGCCTCAGCCCATGGACCAAAGAGTCTCGGGTTCGATTCCGATCAAGGGCACATACTTTGATTGCAGTTGGGTCCCCGACCCTGGTAAGGGTTGTGCAGGAGGCAACCAATCTATGTGTCTCTCTCACATTGATGTTTCTCCCTCTCTCTCTCTCCCTCCCACTCTAAAAATAAATGGAAAAATATCCTCAGGTGAGGATTAAAAAATAAATAAATAAATAAAAACTAAAATTTTAACCTTTTAGCCCTGGCCAGTTTGGCTCAGCAGTTAGAGCATTGGCCTGTGGACCAATGAGTCGCGGGTTTGATTCCAGCCAAGGGCATGTACCTTGGTTGTGGTTCGTCCCGGCCCTGGTTGGGGTTGTGCGGGAGGCAGCCACTCAATGTATCCCTTTCACATCAATGTTTCTCTCTCTCTTCCTCTCTCTCCCTCCCACTCTATCTGAACAAAATTGGAGAAATGTCCTTGGGTGAGGATAAAAAAAAAAAGTTTTTATGTGTTTCAAATCATTGCAGTAATAATTTTTATTGGTGCTTAAATTATGCCATCTTTGACTAGTAGAAGCTTCTTCCATTTGGCTCCTGAGTCCTTTCTAAAAAATTATTGCATCTTGACCTCTAGGCCAAATTAATTAATTTATTTATTTTTAATCCTCACCCAAAGATATTTTTCCACTTATCTTTAAATAGAGTGGGAAGGAGGGGGAGAGAGAGAGAGAGAGAGAGAGAGAGAGAGAGAGAGAGAGAGAGAAACATTGATGTGAGAGACACACCAACTGATTGTCTCCCGCATGACCCTGACCAGGGATGGGGACCTAACTGCAACTGAGGTACTGCCCTTGACCAAGATTGAACCCGAGACCCTTTGGTCCGCAGGCCGATGCTCTAACCACTGAACAAAACTGGCCAGGGCTCTAGGCCAAATTTAAAATCAAACAAACATAGATGGGAAAGTAAGCCTTTCCCATTTTCTAGTATTGTTATTAAGGTTTAAATTTTTTAAGCCAAAAAACACTTTGCATGGTATATCTTTCTTTCATCAAAATGAAAGCATAGCTCGGCCGGTGTGGCTCAGTGGTTGACCATCAACCCAAGCACCAAGAAGTCGCCAGTTCGATTCCTGGTCAGGGCACATGCCCAGGTTGTGGGCCTGATCCCCAATTGGGGGGCATGCAGGAGGCGGCCAATCGATGTTCTCTCTCATCAATGTTTCTTTCTTTCTCTCTCTCTCTCCCTTCCTCTCTCTCTAAAATCAATAAAGAAAAAAAAAAGAAAGCATAGCTAATATAACTCTGATGGTTGCAGGTAGATTATTTGAGAGGAAGCTCTCTAACTCATTTTCCACTGTGTGCAACATACTTAGTACTTGAAAATTTCTTAAGAAGTGTGTATAAAAAAAAGTGCATATATGCAGATGAAAATGACACCCTGCCCTGGCCGGTTTGGCTCAGCGGTTAGAGCGTCAGCCTGCGGTCCAGAGAGACCCTGGTTTGGTTCCCGCTAAGGGCGTGTGCTTCGGTTGCAGTTTGTCCCCGGCCCTGGTTGCTCGTGTGGGTGGCAGCCACTCGATGTGTCCCTTTCATGTCGATGTTTCTCTCTCTCTCTCTTCCTCTCTCTCCCTCCCACTCTATCTGAACAAAAAATGAAAAAATGTCCTTGGGTGAGGATTAAAAAAAAAAAAAGAAAGAAAGAAAATGACACCCTGTAATGTCAGCAAATGGCATCCTGAGTCCTTTTTGTAAATTATTATTTTTTATTTTATTGATTTTAGAGAAAGAGAGAGAGAGAAACATTGATTCATTGTTCCACTTATTTATGCATTTATTAGTTGCCTCCTGTATGTACCCTGTTGGAGGATCAAACCTGCAACCTTGGCATATTGAGACAAGAATGCTCTAACCAACTGAGCTACCCGGCTAGGGTTCCTGAGTTCTTTTGACAAATCTCAATAGTCTTTGGTAGCGTCATTGTTTTCTGGAATAATAAGCTACTCCAAGATCATCTTAGACATTTTTTGCTCCAGGACTGAGATCATCCATTTCTTCAAGGAGTCCAGTGTTGGTAAGTGGTATTTAGAGACCACAATCTGGATTTTAAGAGTGTTCACTGCTGCTGCACTGTTTCTAGGCTTGTTTGGTGTACAAAGCTAGGAAAACATAAATATTTTTAAAAAGAAAATAAATTCCCAGTATTTTACATTTAAGATTAAAATGTTTTTACTTCTTTGATTTTATATTTATGCTATTTTTATTATTGTAAAAAATATTGTTTCTTAATGGTATAAACACAGTTACTTGTTTTCTTTATCCTATATTGCATAAAATAATTTCAAAATAACATAACTAGTGTTGTCACTAACAATATGATTATGGGAAATTGTTCAAGATTTTTTTTACACTTTATTCACTTACTTTGGTCCTCAGAGTATATCCTACTAGGAAAATTAAATTATTGTGTTTTCAGTTCATTTGAAATAATTCTTCTCCATGTGATTATGCCAGCAACTCACTGCATAGAGTGATTTGTTTCATTTTGCTTAAGATTTTTAGGGATTTCTTTTTAAAGAAAATTGTAATATTTAGTTAAGACATTTATATGGTTCCGAAGAAGTCTACCAAACAAAGTATATTCAAGGAAGACTATCATCTGTCCCTTTCTTACAGTTTCTTTCCTCAGTTTCTCCCTCCCTATATGCAGTCATTTTAAAACTTTTTCACTTTAGCCTTCTATTTTTAAAAAAATTACCAAAAACATATGTCATTGTGTCCTCCCTCTTTTTAAAAATAGAAGGTAACATATTATACTTACTTTTCTTCAACTTTCTTTTTTCACTTGCCTATGGACTTTGAAGATCACTTTTATAGCAGTTCAAAACAGCCCTATTTCCTTTTATAGTTGTGTTGTACTTTATAGAGTGGTTGTGTCATGGTTTATTCATCAGAACCCTTTTGGTGGATGTTTGATTATTTTGCCAGTTGTGTGTGGTTAATATTTAACAATCAGCTTTATCCAGGGGAAAAAGCTCTGATTTGGAGTGTTTGCAAATTTCTATGTGGTGTAAATACTCCCACCATGGCTGATTTCAAGCTACTGACCCCACGTCACTGGATGTGAAGTTGGGAAGCGATGTACAATAGCATACCTTGGTGTAGCTTTTCCACCATTCAGATATAATACATGTAAATACCATCAAGAACATAGATAATCATAAAGCATGATAAAATAACTAATGAACGATGAATTTTGAGTACTTTTTTACCTTTGCTCTTTTTTTTTTTTTTTTATCTTCACCCGAAGACATTTTTTCATTTTCTGTTCAGATAGAGTGGGAGGGAGAGAGAGACAGAGAAACATCGACGTGAAAGGGACACATCGAGTGGCTGCCACCCGCACGACCAACCAGGGCCGGGGACAAACTGCAACCGAGGTACATGCCCTTAGCGGGAACCGAACCCGGGTCTCTCTGGACCGCAGGCCGACGCTCTAACCACTGAGCCAAACCGGCCAGGGCTTTACCTTTGCTCTTAAATATAGTTTATTTAATTGTAAATTTATATAATTTATTTTTAAACAACCACTGTGTTTAACAAACAGATTGCGAAATTCCTGAAAATTTAACAATCAATTTTTGTAAGCAATACACGCTAACTCCAGTGTACTCATTGGTTGTTATGACAAATGTTGCTAGGAGGAATCGTTTTGTACATGAGCCAATTTTGTATATTTGCCAGTGTATGTCTGGGATAGATTTTTAGAAGTGGGATTACTGAGTCAAGGGGTAAATGCTTATGTTGCTAAATTTTCCTCCAAAGAGGAGGTGCCATTTGGCATTCCCACCAGCATTAAATGAGAATGTTTGTTTCCCAAAGTCTCACCAACAGAGTGTGTTACCAAAAATTTGAATTTTCCCCCAAATAAGTGAGAAATGTTATCTCACTATAGAAACTCATTTGCATTTATCTTATTATGGGTGAGGTTGACTATCTTTTTATATCTGTTAGTCATTACTGGAAGCTTCTTCCTGCCTCTCTCCCATTTCTAACCCATTACAAAGTGTTTTTTTTTTTTTTTTCTTCCTCAGTCTCCATTGCAACCATTCCAGTTAAAGCTAAAATCTTCATATGTGGATTAATATTTGAACTTCCTGTCTGTCTTCTCACTCCATTTTTGCATTTTCTAGTGCATTTTCTACAGAAGAGCCAGAGGAACCATCCCAACAAACATGGAATCATTTCACTCACCTGCTTCTCATGCTTTAGTGGCTCCCTGCTATACTTTAGATTCCAAATTCCTTAGACTGACCTATAGGCCACTGGAGAGAACTGTTTCACAAAAGCACACTGAAGTGTAAAAGAGGCTGAGAAATATGGTGTGGAAAGTGGAAAGGGAGAATTGTTCTTACACTAGCATGAATTATATATGTAATTAATTATAGAGTGATTAAATAAGCCTGGAGTTTTTTTGGGAAGACTTCCCAGAGCAAGTGATGAATGGGACCTGTTGTAGAGAAAGCAGGAGAGTGAAAGACCAGTAGGTGAGAATTAGCAAGGCTTTCCTGGCAACAGGAAGCAAGTAGGAGAGGTACTATGCGGTGAAGTGGTGGCTAAGTAGAGTCTCTCAAAGGCTCAGAAAGACCTAAGCTATTTCCAGTTTTTGAGGCTTCCAGATATTAAAATAGAAATAAATTCCAAAACGGGGCTAGAAAATTCATGGTATATTTCAAAGATCTCTATTTGATACTTCAAATTCAAAAAAATATAATGGTACCATTCACAAGATGACTACAGAATTTATAAGATATTAATTTATAAATGTATAATACACCACAGATGCTATGCTATGATAATAGGGCACAAGCTTTAAAATTCTATGCTATATGTCTCTTTTCAACTTGTTAGTGTATCCCTGGGACTGTGTTATGGGTTGAATTGTGTCCCCCACCCTGTATTAGTCAGTGTTATCCAGAGACACAGAACCAATACTGTGTGTGTGTGTGTGTGTGTGTGTGTGTGTGTGTGTGTATGCATATATGTGTGTATAAAGAAATTTATTACAAGAAATTGTCTTGCACAATTATGGAGGCTGGCAAATCTAAAATCTGCAAGCTGAAGACCCAAGAGAGCCAATGGTGCAGTTCTAGTCCAAAGGCTGGCAGACTGGAGGCCAGGAGAAGCAATGGTGCAAATGAAGTCCAAAGGCAGTGGACAGGAGAATTCCCTCTTGCTCAAAGAGGCCAGTCTTTTTGTTCCATTCAGGCCTTCAACTGATTTGATGAGACTCACTCATATTATGGAGAGCAATCTACTTTATCCAAAGTTCACCAATTTAAATGTTAATCATATTCAAAATCACCCTCCAGCCCTGGCTGGTTTGGCTCAGCTGTTAGAGCATCAGCCTGTAGACCAAAGAGTCGCGGGTTCAATTCCAGCCAAGGGCACGTACCTTGGTTGCGGTTTGTCCTGGCCCTGGTTGGGGTCGTGCGGGAGGCAACCACTAGATGTGTCTCTCTCGCATCGATGTTTCTCTCTCTATTTCTCTCTCTCCCCTCCTCTCCCTTCCTTCCACTCTATCTAAAGATAGATGGAAAAAATATCCTCAGGTGAGGATTAAAACAAAACAAAACAAAACAAAATACCCTCCCAGTTGACACATAAAATTAACCATCACAACTTCCAATAAAGATATGTTGAAATCCTAAACCCCAGAAAGTGACATGACTTTATTTGCAAATAGGGTTTTTACAGAAGTAATCAGATAAAAATGAGGTCATTAGTATGGGCCCTAATCCAATATGACTGGTGTCCTTAACAAAAAGGGAAATTTGGACACAGACATGCACAGAGAGAAGATGATATGATGATACAGGGAGAATGCCACCTATCAGCCAAGGAATGCCTACACTTCCAAAAGCTAGAAGACAGGCATGGGACAGATTATCCCTTACAGCCCTCTAAAGAACCAACCCTGCTGAGACTTTGATTCCAGACTTCTAGCCTCCAAAACTGTGAAAAATTAAATTTCTGTTGCTTAACCCACCCAGTTTGTGGTACTTTGTTACAGTATCTCCAGGAAATTAGATACGAACTGTGTGTATAACTCAGGAATAATATCAAAACCTAAATTTGAGGTCCTTAAGGCATCATAAAGTTGACACTTGGACCAAATGTCTCTAGGTCCATTCACTAAATGTTAGTTTTCCAAAGTCAGGAACATTTATTTATTTTTAAAAATTTTATGTTTTTATTGATTTTTTTTGAGAGAGAGGAAGGGAGAGAGAAATAGAAGCATTGAAGTGAGGGAGAAACATCAATTGGCTGCCTCCTGCTCGCCCCCTACTGGGATCGAACTTGAAACCCAGGCATGTGCCCTGACTGGGAATCGAATCAGGACCTGTCAGTTCATGGGACGATGCTCAATCCACTGAGCCACACCAGCTGGGCGAAAGTCAGGAACAGTTTAATCCAAGATATTTCTCCACAGTATCAAGGGCAAGACTATGACTTTGGAAAGATCCTCAGTAGTTCACCAAACTGGCTTACATCATCCCTTCCTGCCTCAGGCACCAATAGACTCTAGCAGCTGCACATCTTCCAGTTCACATCTTATCAAATAAGTGTGGTCATTTATGAGAATGGCTGGTCTGAGGTAGCTCCAATCTATGTTAATGTGCAGATCCCCAACTAGCACTAAAATGATTGGGCTTGCCAAATAGTTTAAACAGAGTTTGGGGATGAAACGTTCTACTTTAATTAGCAAATTAAACATTTCCCTTAAAATGAAAGTAAATAATTGTGCTCACATTATTAGATTTTTTAGATCTAGATTCCCACAGGAATTTTATGCTGTGCAATGTTGTGTCTTTTCTCTTGTTTCTGAGCAGAGAGGCACTGTGGTGCAGTGATTGAGGTTACTGGAGAGCCTGGCATTGCTGGCACTCACTAGATATTGTTGAAAGAATAAAACCCATAAGTCTTAGAGTTTGGCTAGATTTCAACTCCAGCTCCACCACTTCCTAGCTGATAGACCCAGAATCAGCCAATAAACCTCTCTGACTCTCAAGTTTCTTCTGTAAAACGAGGGGAAAAGCCCTAACTTTTTCTTCTGTTATCTTTCACATTATTTGCAAGAATGTCTTCCTTTGGTAACCAGATATAAATTGAGGTAATTTTTTTAAAGCAATAATTCTTGCCTTTTTACTTTACAGAATTGGTGGAAGATTGATGTGGTAGTAAATATAATAGTGTTTGACAAAATATAAAGTAATATATGGCTGTACTATATTATTATTCTGCTAAAAGCATCAACATTCATTCTCAAAACAAATCTCTGATTCAATGTTGTGAATGTATATATATTCCCTTTTTAAGGCTTTAGATAAAAAATTATTTTAATCCCTGTTTGCAAGTTATATACGTGTATACGCATATGTGTATTTTTAAGCTTCGGGTTGTAATTTATTTAATTTAAAGATAGAACTACTATTCAGTATGATCAAATAAGACTCCTTTGTATCATATTATTACAGGTCCATAAACTGGTATCTATAATTCCTAAATACAAAAAAAATGTTTAAAAACAAAAGATTTTGTAACTAATTTATAATAAAATTTGACTTGAACTGTCTATTTATAATCTATTTATTCCACTTACTGTAAATATTTATATATTTCACCACAGAAGAAACATTTTACTCTTCCTCCCACAAAGAGGTTAAGAAGTCTAGACCAACAAAGATGGGAACATTAAAAATAGTATAAATGAGATATTTAGGCGACATATTCAAGAGCTAAAGTGTGTGGCACAAATAATAAATTCTATAAATTATCAGAAAGGAAATAAAATAACAGTAGACTCTAGTTCTACTACCTTTCATTTCAGAAAGGTGAAAACAATTTTATTCAATGATCCACGGTAAGTTTAAATTCAACATGGTCCCTTTAACAGAGGAAGTACAGCTCCGAAATGAACAGAAATGAACTCGAATTTTTCCTGAACAGGGAAAAGTAGCCCTGATTCTTCAGAACTTTTCTTTAATCAAGGTTGAGCATCAAAGAATAAAGCTCCATGTCCTGGATGCTTACGGCACCTTATTACTTCATGAATTGGCCTCAAGAAGTCTAGGATCATTGTTAGTCCTAAGAAAAGAGAATTTGATTTCCATGTTGGATTAAATTAGAATAAGACTCCCATAAGGTTTTTGACCTCAGTATTTGCTCAGCTATCTCTCAAGGCTCTGGCTTGTTCCATCCTATTTTTACAAGGCTCAGCTTTCCAGCCCTGGTTCCTGCCTTGTCCTGTGTTCCAGGGCAAGGTCAGAATGCCCTGTATTAAAGTTGGAAGTGCAGGCCTTAGTATCCTCAGGGGAAAGCAGCCAATCTCCACAGTGTTTAGCTATTTTCTCTTAGAACAAAAGCCATATTTAAGCCTCAGACTAAAGATGTAAACTCCCTGGCCCTTAAATATTTCTAATTTTCAATCCATCTGTCCTCCTTCATAAGTGCTTTCTACAATATGCAATTTATTAAGGAAACGAATTTCTTCTTCAATAAATATTATATCGCTATTAGAAGACCTGATCAAAAGAATTTCCACTGAGCAAATACTCATTGGAGGATAGTGATTAGGAGCAGAAAATTTAGAGTATGAGAGACTGGTTTCAAAGCCCAGCTCTGCCACACTTATGTTGTGACTTTGGGCAAGTAACTCAACCTCTTAGCCTCAGTTTTACCATCTGTAAAATGGAGGCAACAATAATACATAATATAGTAATAGATTATTCTGAGTAATAAATGTAAAACATTTAGCAAAGTTCCCAAAATTATACATAAGAATTCAAGAAATGTTAATTTTTTATCACTAGGATTGAATAAACCTGTAATATTTCAAAAACTTTAGCTTGTAAAATGTTCTGTTTGACCCTATTTCATTACTGTCTACTTCAGTGGCTGCCACATGCCTCACTTTCGATTATCCTCTTCATAGACACATATCATGTAAGCATGTCCTTCTAAGTACCCAAGAACTGTGAGAAAATCTCACACTTCATTTATTCAAATGTCACTAGTCAATGTGACTGACCCAGAGTACTATTGTGACTTGGTAGCTCAGTTTAAATTTTTTTTTCTTTTTTTTTTTCTTCTTTTATTGATTTGAGAGAGAGAGGAAGGGAGAGGAAGAGAGAGATAGAAACACTGATGAGAGAGAACATTGATTGGCCACCTCCTGCATGCCCACCACTGGGGATTTGGCCCACAACCTGGGGACGTGCCCTGACCGGGAACTGAACCAGTGACCTCCTGGTGCATGGGATGACACTCAACCATTGAGCCACACCAGCTGGGCGGTAGCTCAGTTTAAAAAGTCTCATTAAATACACTTCTGCCGAGTCATTTTACTTGAAAGATTCCTTTTTCTACCTTCAAATTAAAGACAGACCTGGCAGGGTCTGTCTGACTGCCACCCTTTAAAACCCTATTTTTATATCTCATCAGTGGGGAAAAATAGGCATCCAAACTCTTGTGAAATTGATCATGTTGGCTTTCAAGATCTGAGTATGAAATTTATGCACTGACCCTCACATGCATTCCATTTTCTAGAACATAACACATTATCGAAGGCAAAAACAATTTGCTATTTCTCTTGTTGACTACAATGTGCCAGGAAAACATGAGAAAGATTACATGTAGATGTGGAAAAGGAAATCAAGGATTGGATTATAGAATAAACTCTCGAGGGTGGTTACTGGGGATTGAATTCCGGGTGCTCTTTAAAAATTTTTTAAATTTATTTTTATTTTTTTTCAACTACAGTTTACATTCAATATTACTCTGTATTAGTTTTAGATGTGCGTCATAGTGGTTAGAAAATCATGTACTTTACAGAGTGGTCCCCTGCTGCTTCAAGTACCTACCTGGCCCCATACATAGTTATTCTGACATTATTAACTATATTCCTTGTGCTGTAATCTACATCTCTGTGACTGTTTCGTAACTACCAATTTATGCCGCTTAATCCCTTTACATTTTTCACCCAGTCTCCCTCCCCCTCCTCTCTGACTACTATGAGTCTGTTTCTATTTTGTTTGTTTGTTTTGTTCTTTAGCATCTGCATATAAGTTAAATCATATGGTATTTGTCTTTCTCTGTCTGACTTTTTTCACTTAGCATAAATACCTTCTAGCAAAATTTCTTTCTTAAAGGGAGGAGAATTTTTCTGATATTATTTTCTTTCCTATCAAAAAGTGGACATTTTTGTTTCCATAAGAAACCATTAACTGTTTACATATCTCTGACCCACTGAACTTCAACAATAAATAGGAAAAAGGAAGCAGTTGAACATGAATTTCATGATAATATTTTTGTGTTCATACCTGACTCCCCTCAAGGACATCTTTTGTCTGAAGGAATTGACTAGGGACTCCATCATGCAAATGAGTTCAGGACTGTTTTTATCTTGATTGGTCCTAGTTGGTTTTTTGAAAGCTAAACTCCTAACCTTTTATCTCTCATTGTGAACAGCCACATTAGTGAGGGAACAAAGAAAACATGGAATTTCCCGAAGTTAGAAGGTTCCTTTGATTCCCTTGCTTTGACTGGCACTCAGCAATGTGTTGCTCCAAGCTTAGCAAGGTCAGGTGTCTGTGTGGGAACAGTGGTGGGATGTGCCTGTGACTTTAGCAGTCACATTAAACCAGCATCACAGATTTAGGAGAAAACGCCTAACAATCTGTACGGCCATTTCATTTTTAAATAATATTTATTATTTGTAATTATAAAAGTAATTCTTATTATTATAAAAAAAACTTATTTGGAAATTTTTATCATCCATAACACAATTGCAACCAATCTTTAAAAAGAAATAAGACTATTATACAACTGAAGATGTGACACAAATTCCTTTTTATTAAAACTCATTCATCCTTAAGGAGGCCCTTGTTCAATACCAATTTAGTTTTACATTGGATAGTGGTGGTTAGGCAGGTGCCTACAACACTGAAGGATAAAAATCTCCTCTGAGTGGGGGAAAATGTGGTCCAAGACCATGACAGCAAATCTCCATTGCATTTTTTTTCTTTCTCTCTCCTCCTGCTGCGTGGTCCCAGATGCAGGGGTAGTCATGGGAAGTGCATGAAATATTGAGAAAACTAAACCCTAACTTTATGGACAGAGCACCCAGGAAGAAGGACCTCAGTGAACTGGAAAAATGTCACGGAGACTGTGGAAAGAAGGGAGCTCAAGAGAGTAGTACTATAAAATGGTGTATGAACTCCTGGGCTCACCTATGGGTTGTGATGACTTGATCTGACCTTACACAGAGTATCAAAGGCTTTGAGAACTGAACTATGGAATAGGCCACCACTCAGGTTCCACACTGGCCACTGGGTTTTGCACATGTGGAACATGTTAGAATAGTACTGCAAAGGCTTTGAAAACTGAATTGACATTGGAACCACAGTTCACAGAAAACAGATTGCAACTTGCAACCTGAATAGGTTGATTGCCTACTACAACAAAAATATCAACATTCTCCTTAGGATTTAAAGAAGACCCAACAGTCTGGCCGGTGTGGCTCAGCGGTTGAGCATTGACCCATCCCCCAGGAGGTCGCCAGTTCGATTCCTGGTCAGGACACATGCCCAGGTTGTGGGCCAGATCCCTAGTGAGGGGCATGCAGGAGGCGGCCAATCCATGTTCTCTCTCATCGATGTTTCTATCTTTCTCTCCCTCTCCCTTCCTCTCTCTCTCAAATCAATAAAGAAAAAAAAAATTAAAAAAATAAAATAAAATAAAGAAGACCCAACATGTCATATATAGCATTCAAAATGTTCAAGTTAAAATACAAAATGACCCAGCATACAAAGAGCCAGGAAAATCTCAAGTTATAAGGGGAAGGCAACCAACAGATGCCAAGGTGGCATACATGTTGGAATTATCAAAGACTTTAAAGTAGCTATATAGTGATGCTCCAAGAGGTGAGGGGAATGCTTTGGAAATAAATGGAAATCTAAAAAGTGTCAGCAAAGAAATGGAAGATACCAAATGAAGAACCAAATGTTAAATTTAGAACTAAAACAATACAATAACCTAAAATTTTACAAATTCACTGAATGGAATCAATAGCAAAATGGAAATGGCAAAATGATTAATGTTAAATATCCAGTCTAAACAATGAAAATATTAAAAAATGAATAAAGTTTCAGAAATTTATAGGACAATACCAAAAGATCTAACTACAATGTTACCAGAATCCCAAAAATATAGCAGAAAGAATGTGGTACAGAAAAATGTTTAAAGAATTAATGGTTGTAAACTACCCAAATTTGGTAAAACCTAAATTTATATATTCAAGAAGCTCAGTGAACCATTAATAAGATAAACTCAAGGAAAGCCATGCTCAGGTGCATGACAATAAAGCCACTAAAAACTAAAGACAAAAAATCTCGAATGGAAATTCAAGAAAAGAAATGAAGCATTAACCATAAGGGACATGTGATTTGAATAAATGAGGATTTCTCATCAGAAAACACTAAGGCCAGAAGGAAGTTGCAACAACATTTTTAAAGTGCTGAAAGAAAAGAATCTGGAATTCTACATCCAGTAAAGATTTCCTTCAATGATGAAGGTCAAATAAAGACATTCTCAGATAAAAGAAAACTATGAGAATTCATCACTAGCAAACTGCTTTAAAAGAAACAATGGGGGAATTCCTCAGATGGAACAGAAATAATGCCAGAGTCCCTGGAACCAAAATGGTAAAAATTTGGATAAATGTTTATAGATTATGCTTCTTAAATTCTTTAAAAATATATACATAGCAGTTGAAAGCAGAAATTGCAAATTGTCTAGTGGGGTTTTCAATGTATGCACATGCCAGCAGCAACATCAAGCTGGAGAAGTAAAAGGACCTATATGGTTTTCAGGTTTCTACATTCCACTTGAAGTGGTAAAATACTAATTCTAAGTAGGTTGCAAAAACTTAAGTATGTGTATTGTAATCCCTAGAGAAACCACTAAAATTATACAAAGAGATATCATTTAAAAACTCAATAGTTACATTAAAATGGAGTATGAAAACATTCAAATAATCCAAAAGAATGTAGGAAAGAGAAAACAAAGGAACAAAACACAGAGAAAACAAATAAAACACAAATACTAAAATGGTAGACCTAAATTTAAAAAATCTGTAACAGCAGTAAACGTAAATTATTGAACTACACTAATTAAAAGACTGAAATTGTCAAAATGGATAAAAAGCACTATGTACTGCCTACAAAAAAACACTTTAAATATAACAATATAGTAGATTAAAACTGAAAGGAAGGGGAAAATATAATACAGACATTATTCAAAAGGAAGCTAAATGACTAGATTAATAATCAGACAAAGTAGACGTCAGAACAAGGAAAATTATCAGGGACAAAGAGGGACATTACATAATGATAAAAGGGTTAATTTACTAAGAAAATGTAATAATCTTAAATTTGTATGCTCCTAACAAGAGAACTCCAAAATACATTAAGCAAAAACTAATAGAACTGGAAAAGTAAAAATTATAGTTGAAGACTTCAATACTTCTCTGTCAGTAAATGCTAGAACAAGTAAAGAGCATATTAGCATAGATATAGAACTAAAAAACACCACCAACCAACTGGATTTAATTAGCATTCATAGAGAACTCCACCCAACAACAGAGGAATAGACATTTTCTTCAAGTGCACCAAAAATATTGACTAAGATAGACAACATCCTGGGTCATAAAACAAAACTCAGAAAATTATAACTAATTGAAACCATAGAGGGTATGTTCTCTGAGTATAATGAAATTAAACTACAATTAGCCTGGTAATCCTGAGTTTTAACCAGCAATGATAGAGTTTAGCAGATAAGAGTTTGGAATCTGCTTTCAAATAGAAGCAGATTTGAATTCTGGCTATTACATGTTTTGGAAACCTGAACAATTTATTTAACATTATAGCTTTATTTTCTAATTTATAAAATGGGCTTAATAATGATCTCTAACTTAAGCCCGGCTGGCAAGGCTCAGTGGTTGAGCGTTGATCCATGCACCAAGAGGTCATCTGTTCGATTCCTGGTCAGGGCACATGCCCTGGTTGTGGGTCAAATCCCCAGTGGTGGTGGGGGGACATGCGGGAGGCAGCCAATTGATATTCTCTCTCATTGATGTTTCTGTCTCTCTCTCCCTCTCCCTTCCTCTCTCTCTAAAATCAATAAAGAAAAAAAATTTTTAAAAATGATCTCTAACTTAAAATATTATCAAGATTAAATCAATAATGCATTTATTAAAAGTGTGTAAGAGTTTTATCACATGTATGTGTTCAATAAGTCTTACCTATTATTATGAGGAGAAAGGCACCATTGCTGGAGGCAAGAGTATTGATAATAAAAGGTGGCAGCAGCTATTTGATTTTAAAATAACAAAAAGTGTGGCTGATTCCCCACTATTGATTCAGCATAACTTATTTTACTATTTTACTTGAACATCACTCATTTGTCTTTATGGAAACAATTTTATTGTGGGTGACACTGGGAATTGAATCACATTCTAGTAACCAAACTTACCTCATTGCTGGGGGACTCTATTTTCTGGGATTGACTCATATAACCACTCCCTTGACTGGTTAATTTTGCTGATGAAAATGGGAACCAGGACTGGGAGAGAGGATTCTTTCATTTAATAGATTGTTATTCAGCATCTACTTTGTAATAGGCATTATAGTAGACAATGGTTAAACACCACCAGAATTTATGATCAAAAGGGGAAGCAAATACAACAAATTATAATTAAGTAAACAATTTTTAAAAAGTATTGGATGTGCCCTGGTCGGTTTGGCTCAGTGGTTAGAGCGTTGGCTTGCAGACCAAAGAATCCCGGGTTCGGCCAGCCAAGGGCACGTACCTTGGTTGCAGTTCGTCGCAACCAATCAGTGTGTTTCTCTCACATCAATGTTTCTCTCTTTCTCTCTCTCTCTCCCTCCCACTCTGTCTGAAGATAAATGTAAAAATATCCTCGAGTGAGGATTAAAAAAAAAAAGCCTTGGATGCTATGACTATTGAAGTCAAGTTTAACAGACAAAGAACACTGTGTGTTTAGCTTCCCTTTACAGTTGCTTTTCCATTATCCTGGTAAGTATAAGGGTAGAAAATAGTATGTCAAAGTAGTCGGCTGGGCTGGAGGATGACAGGCAGGGTAGGGAAGGAAACACCCTTTAGATGTATCTTAGTACATTCATAATGGTGTCATAGACCCAAAGAAGATTAGAACACACTGTTTTAAGCTCATCAGCCAGATCATCTTTCAAATTCAGGGAAGACAAAAGATTCCAAGATTCCAAAATTAGTATCTCCTTAGTTTCTCTAAGTGAACATGCTTACCAGCAATGCCAATGTGATTTTATGAGCATTTGTCAAAAACTGACCCGAGGGAGGGACTCTGCTTGTGACAAGAATTTTATTGTAAAGAAAATAATTTTGGTATAACCAGAGACTCTGATGCCATATTACATTGTGGTTTCCAATAATATACAGGAAACAAGTGAATAATGAAGCCATAAGATACAGAGATAAAACTCAACAGATGAAATGGAGGTTAAATCCAATCTCATGGTCAGCATATTTAAAATTGGTTTCTCAGATTAGGGAGAGCATAAGAAGCTAGAGTGAAAAAGGGATTCCAATGACAGAAATAACTGACGTTTAGACTGTATTAGAAAGAAGAGTGAATCTAGTTTTAGATCCTTTGGCAAATGGTCACAAAAGGACCAGAGAGTTAAAATTAGCGTAAACATTATTACTGGTTGTTTTGTCAGCCTTAGCATATTGCTATTTGGGGGCAATGGAGTGCATTAAGAAGCACATAACTACTAGCACGGTAAATTCCTTCTTTGTGGTAGATCTCCAAAGCTGTGGGAGCGGTGGTCAAACTTATCAATGAGAACAGCACGGTTTTCCTGGGTTGGCATTACCTCATTGGTTGCATATGATTGAATAATGAAGAGCATACTGTACATAACTTTGTGGTCTGTAAAGATGTTGGATGTTCTAAAAGTTAGAATATTTCCAAAAGGAGAACTTAAGGACCTAATGTCTGATCTTTGTTAAATTTCCACTGAATATTAATATAAAATTTTATAAAGTATGCACAGGTACATTTATTCAGTTCTTATAAAACCTAATAAGAGAGGTTATAGCCCTGGCTGGTTTGGCTCAGCGGTTAGAGAATCGGCCTGCGGTCCACAGAGACCCGGGTTCAGTTCCCGCTAAGGGCAGGTATCTCAGTTGCAGTTTGTCCCTGGCCCTGGTTGGGGTCGTGCAGGTGGCAGCCACTCGATGTGTCCCTTTCACATCAATGTTTCTCTCTCTCTCCTTCCCACTCTATCTAAACAAAAAATGGAAATATGTCCTCGGGTGAGGATAAAAAAAAAAAAGAGAGGTTATAATTTTCTTTTTTGTAATCGAGGCTCAGAGAGGTTAAGTAACTTACCAAAGTTCAAATTATTGGTAAGTGGCAGACTTGGAACTTCTTTCTTGGATTGTTCAGCTTCATTGAAATAGAGGATAATTTGGATATGTAGATAATCTCTATGAAAATATTGTCCAAAGATGCAAAAATATACAACTTTCATAGTACCACTGCTACATAAATACAAAGGACTTATGTTGAATATAAGTCACACCTTGAGATCTTGTTCTTAGCTTGTCAATTTAGACAAGTGATTAAATTATTAATTATTATCATAAATGGCATTTTAAGTTCTCATTTTTGTTTTACTTACACAAATAATCTGAGCTTGTTGTAGAACAATTCAAAAATAGAGCTAAACCAAAAGAAATATTATGCAACCCTCAAATTCTTGGCTAGAGAAATCACTGATAAATTTTAGTGTATATCTTTCTGGTGCTTCATATAAATATATAAAAAATACAATATATGCCTAAATAAAACAAAACATATACATCTATAGATATACAGGGTGGGGCAAAAGTAGGATTACAATTATTTGTATGGAAAATAATATGATAATTAATAAATAATAATGCAAGAATAAACTGTTTCGAGTACTCACAACTGTAAACCTACTTTTGGCCCACCCTGTAATATGCACATTTAAAATATATGTATATTTTTATTTATATATTCATGTAAATACTATATATGTATATATATACATAACAAAATAATTAAGACTGTTCTGTATATCTTGCTTATAAATTGATTTTGAAAACTTGTCACGGACGTCTTTTCAATAAATATACATCTACAACATCTTTTTTTATGGCAACATTATTGAATATTATAGATTGTTACTATGAACAATATGGTGATGAATATCCTTGTAGTTTTAACTTTGCCTAAATCCTCAATTATTTCCTTACGGTAAATTTCTAAGAGTGAGTTTTGATGCACGTTGACAAACTGTCCTTCAGGAAGTTGTGCTTTCATCAACAGTGTATGAAAGTGCTTGTTTCCTCCCACACACACTAACAAGGAATAGTGTCAGTTTATCAACTGGCATTTATTAAATTTATTATTTGCTCATAGTTCTGTCATCCTGAGGATCTTATGTTCTAAGTGACTGATTCTGAGATACATATATATGCATAGCGGAGTGACCAGCAGACCGGTTGGGTTGCAAGGTTTAACAGGATAATCTATGTACAGCATGTGGTAGAGTATCTCTATGCAGCAAATGCTAAGTATGTGGTAGCTATTTATTATTGTTGTTATTTTAGCTTGGAATTTTCCTCTTCCTCTCCATCAGGAAAAGTCTTATTCTGTCAGCACCCAAATGGAATATAATCTTTTTGACTCCTTTCTTGATTTCCCCAAGGATGATTTAAACCCTTTCTCTTCACACTCATCATACTTTGTATATACTTCTGTTGTAGGTCATATCACATTGTAACATAATTATTCTTTTATCTGTTTGACTCTCAGTACATTGTGAACGCCTGTGAATACGGACTGTGCCTTATCTCTTCCCACAGCACTGAGAACAGGCCCTGACATAAGGTAGCAATGCAATAAATGTTTGTTACATGAGTGAACGGATGAAAAAGCAAAAGAATAAAGATTTTGCTCTTCAAATGGGTGACCCATGACTCCCTCCTGACTGTTCATCATAGGATTTAAGGTTTGGAAGAAAATGGGTAAGGACTGTGTTCCTAGTCCCCTTGGAAGTTGGCAATAGAGTTAAGAAAATTTGAAGCAGCCATGGGGGAAAACCATGGCTGACAGCGTCACTGGAAGTTTCATCACAATACCTTGGTGTGTGGATCTGAGTCACTGAGAGCTCCCCTTTTCCTGCCTGTTTAGTCAGAGTATGTTATTGAGGAGGAGAAACCTGCCAAGTTCTCTGAAGGAGGGAAAGCTAGCAGATGCTCATGGGGGTGTCTACCCAGACTAATCCTCTTCCCTCATCCACAAGGGTGGGCCATTTTAGTACCTTTATTCCACCCATAATTGATTGAGCCAGAGTGGACACCTGACTCCATTAATTTATATAAATCAATCACAGTCTGTCTCTTGGGAATTTGGAATTTGGACTCAGAGGTGCTGACACTAATTTATTGCTGCTGACCTGAGAGGACATGTAAGGGCAGTCAGGGTGGCCTGCTTCGGTGTGTATGAAGTAGCAGAATAAGCACTTCTGCAGAGTGAGGAAAATGACACTCTGTGCTTAGAGAAACAGACTTGCAATCCCATAGAATGGAAGAGGAAGAAGAAGAGAAGGAAAAAGAAAAGGAAAGAGAGAAAGTTAACAGTGCTTTCCAGGGTTGGCTTGGTCCTGTGAGGGGCTTGGCTGGGCTCTAGGCTCTAAGTACCAGAAATTACCTTTAGATTAATTTAGATCATTTTTAAGTTTTACTTGTTATTTGAATGGTGTTTGTGACTTCTAATCCAAAGGATTTTAAACAAAGCAGTAGGGTTGTTGGTTTTACACATATAGCAGTGCTTTGAAAATACTAACTATCCTAGCAGCGCCAGAGTTCTAACCCAAAAGACAGGTCAGAGGCATTGGGATGGTGGGATGTCATGTCCCAATCCCATGGAAGGTTCCTGGTGCTCGATGCATAAGTCCACCTTAAGGGCACTTCAGCCAAGGAGTCCGGTTGGATCTCAAAAAGGTTTTTGTCTTGACTGTGACCAGATGGATCTTGGAGTGTGCCCTGGTCCTACACTGACCCTAATGCAGCCCAAGGAATCTCCGAATTTCTGGGCCAGCCTCGAATTTTAGCACATTGGTGGAGATGAGGATTAGGATTCTTTGGATTAGAGGTATTCTGCTGACATAAGAGGAAAAGTGGCAAGGCTTGCTAACTTCCTGGGAAAAATTTAAAAATATACCTGTATAGTGACTTTTTCAAACTTTTAAAGTGAAAGGGGCACTATTAATAGTTATTCCAGAAAAAGTCATAAAGTGGAACTGTCTTTAGCAAATACAGCAACACTGTTACCATATCTCTGAGTAATTTGTAATGATTTACATACATATTTAATTAATAAAATTGGTAAGAGCCAGAATTTATTTTTATTTGGAAGTATTCATTTTCTTGTTGTTTTAGAAACTAATCTTTATTTGTTGCAGACAAAAAATATAAAATGTAGATATGCAGAAAGAAGGCAATACAAAAATCACCTGTTACCTCTTAAGGATGACAATATTTTGGGGTATATCTTTCAAGATTTTTCTATTTATGCGTGAACTATATGTAAATTAAAAATTAGGCCACATTGTACCTATTATTGTATAAATTGCTTTTCAAAAATTGTCTTTTAATGTCCTTCCATGTCAGTATCATTTTAATGGTTATTTTCTAATTTGTTTATGATGTACCATAACTTGCTTAACAACCTCTTATTCTAGGGCATTTTGACTGCCCCCAGTTCTACCAATTGTGTTTTAACAGGCCTCTCTTTCTCCTGAAATAGTTTTTCTTATGAAATAACTGTGGGGAAGTGAAGGTGATTTGTACAGATCATGCTCTCAAAGATCTCTCAGGTTAGAAACGCATTGTGGACTGTATACATAAACCTATTACAACACTTTAACGGATCACCAAATCAAATGAAATGTCAGGTTTATATTTCCCCTGTAAGACAAAGGGCAGCATTTGGAAGCGGGGCCTGTGCACCCCCTTGTGTCACCTAGGTGGAATGTGCTGCCTGCATGTCTTCTCTGCCGAGGAACAGACCTTTCCAACTCTGAGAAGGAAACAGGCTTGGCAAAACACACTGTGATGGAAATCAAAACACAAAAATAGACAATGTAATTTGTCTTTATATGCTTAATTTGTCTTTCCTTCTCATGAAGTGATCCTGGCTTTTAAGTATATTGTTAGATATGATTCTCTTTTTATTTTAGCCCACCTTTGGTATAATGCCATTTTGCATAATTAAAAAATTGTGACATAACATTAATTGTAGAAAATGCAGAAAATTGTTGAAAAATCATTGTATTACCATCACTTGGAGATAAGTATTAACATTTTGAAGTATTTTCTTCCAATATTTTTTCCCACATATATACATATATAAAGTATATAGTGGATAGACTAATAAAGGTTTTATAACATTGTAAAGTATTACAGTATTATAAGGGTTTTCTTCTTACTTTTTTAAACTTGACATTAAATTATTATTATAAGATACTCAAGTTCCATATTTATCATGCTCACTGCTGAATCTCCAGTGCCTAACAGAATATGTCATTGTTAGTAAACCCTTGATAAATATTTATTCGATTACCAAATATTAGTATATCTTGTAATTTACTTAACCATTCCTCTGTTGTACATCATTTCATTTGTTCACTATTATAATTCACATAATGATGAACTTCTTTGTGCATAAAGCTTTATGGCCCTTACTGATTTTTTTCCCTTATGTTAGATTTTTTTATTAGCTCAAAAGGAATAAAAAATATATAAAATTTTGAATTATATGGTGCCAGACTACTTTCCAACCCATTCAAACACCAGTAAGACCTGTGAGTAAATGGCAGAGCTACAAAGCCAACTAAAAACCTCTGCTCTAGAGCCTGGGTCCTTGACACAATTCTGTGTGGCCTCTCCATTAATGTAGTTGAAAAGTGATTGAGCAGTGGTAATCTAAAGAGTCTGATTAATTCATTCTGATTTATCAAACCAATAATTTTAACACAAAAAGAAAGTGTTGGTTTGCTGGGGCTGTAATTTAATGAAGCCCTCTGACTCATGATAACAGGGTCATTGTTTGTCCAAATGCCACTTTTATATGAATTAGAAAAAAAAAAAAAAAGACCCTTCTTCGAGATATTTTAATACGTACCGTCTGCAGGAAAATTAAGTTAATCAATACATAAACCTATGAATATAGACATGTGAGTTGCATCCTTTAGAACCATGAGGCACAAAACCTGGACAACTGTATTTTCCAACCCCTTGGGAATCTTCCATTCAATCCAGCCAAGAATTTTGTAAGACTATAACGTCAATCTAAGTAATCAATGTTTGCTGGAAGCCCTTTTTGGAAAATTATTACAACTTTCATCTTGCTTTTAATCTATTGGCTCTTTTCGAGGTCTCTTTGATTTTATGATGTTTCCAGTGTTTTTGTAATCTCACCTCAAACCATGTTCTGGGACTATAAGTCCTCTGAGCTTATAGAGTAATGATGGACATTTTCATTTTATAATAAAGTTACTTTTTAAAAAAATATTTGTAAACTATCTGTAATTTTAATATATAGGACAAAAGTAGGTTTATAGTTGTGAGTATGTGAAAGTTTATTCTTTGTATTATTTACCTGTATTACTATTGTAAACCTATTTTTGCCCACCTCTATATATATAAACCAGTTTCATGTGTGTATGTTTATTTGAAACAACTTTTAATAATGTAAGTTTATTAAAGACATAATAAAGTTTTAATTCTCTAATATATTCAGCCAGAGACTTTCTCTCTATTGTCGACTAGATTATCTGGCGCTTTATTGAATTAAACACCATCAATTTTAAAAGAATATTTGATATTCAAATTGGACTTCTCAGCTTCCAGATGTAAACTTGTGAATATAAGCAATGAGTCTTCGCAGAGGTATTTTTATTATAAGAGAAATTCTCTATAAATATCATATCATCAGTGGCCTGACAAGTTGAACAATTGTGAAGACACCTGGACCTTGACTTTTAATGATTGAAATATTGTTGATGTATTTCTATACTGGAAGAAAAAATTTAAAGGGCATATTTTGTTTTAAATAACATTCTGAGACCTTTTTTACCTAGTAGACACAGGAGAAGAAATTTCATTGAAAATAGATTTTTCTCCTCTATTTTGTTCTGCTGCTGCCATCTAGAGTAAAAATGAAGCAAAGGAAGTGGCCTCACCCAGGCAGTGCAGAGAACCCAGGTTCAGTTGGAGACAGGGAATAGTTAGGGACGTTTTCAGAGCTCATACTAGTACAAGTATGTATTTATGAACCTAGCACTACAACCTTAATCTGGTTCAGGGCCTGTTTGATGTTTGTCTAAGGTATCTTCTGTCCTCTCCTTTTTGTTATCTTTTCTCTTACTTGCCGGTATCTCCCCATGGTTCCTGGGCCCGAAGATCCTTTCTTTTCCTTCTCCCTTCTCATCTAAGTGATTTTTGGACAGGATATGAAAAACATATTTATGCTCAGGTGTAAAAAATAAACGCACTGGTTATGTGACCTGTTTCTTCTCTGCATCTATGTAGGGACAGTTCAGGTCAAATGCATTCAGATCCAAGTGGCAATAAAATTATAAAATTTTGAGGACTTACCTAGGTTAGTTCCTCTGCATCTGGCTTTCAGGAAGACTTTGCCTATAGTGGGGGGAAATGGGGACATCTGTAATACTGTCAACAACAAAAATAAAGTAAAAAAAAAAAAGACTTTGCCCATAACTCCACTGATGATATCATGAGAGACAGTAATATTAACACACAAGAGACCTGCTGCAGGGGCCTTCTCTGAGGACTGTGTGATGTACTCTTATTGCATCCAAAGCTTCCCCAAAAGAGCATCTATCTCACTTAACAGTCATTGTTTAATTGTCTTATAACCCCACTAGGTTATAAAGCTTCTGAGGGCAGGAAATATTGTAACCCTTATGCTGAGTAGACACCCCATAAATGAACTCTAAATAAGTCCATAAGAATGAATAAATAGTATTATCTTTTAAATTTTATATGATTATAATTGTAACGGTATTAATATTCAGGCAAATAGGGCAGTTTACAGAAAAGAGTAATGTTCAAATTGTTGCATAGTTATAAGACTTGAATTTGCAGCTACTGTCATCAAATCAGTTCAACCATACCTATCATTAGTGACATGTTTGAACAAACCATAAAACATTTCTGGTGTAGGCATGCCACCAGCATCAAAACTGAGATATTCTTCATCTCAGCATGGAGTAGTTAAATATATGACTAGTTAGTTGATAACTGAATAGCTGAATAACCACTCTCAGGAAGTTACAAAGCCAGGCCAAATCTAAACCTTGAAAAAAGCAGCATTTACATTTACTGCTGATAAATAACAGTGTCAGACGGTCCATGTTGGCATAGTGACGAGCCTGTGAAGCATAGGAACAGGAGCCACATCCCACGAGAGACCTGAGGAATGGCTACAGGTGAGCTAAGTGACAATGAAGTTCATGTGGCAAGAATTTCTATGCTTACTGATCAGAAATATACACAGTTCTGCCCTGGATGTCTGGTACACCGAAAGGTTGGATTCCCAGTCAGGACTCATACCTGGGTTGAGGGTTCGATCCCCAGTCGGAGCAGGTGTGGGAGGCAGCCTATCGATGTTTCTCTTTCACATCGATGTTTGTTTTTTTCTTTCTTTCTCTCCTCTATCTAAAGTCAATAAAATTTTTTTTAATACAATAGCAGCTTAAAACAAAATGCACACAATTCTAAAAATACTCATTACTAACATAATCTTTGATTATAAGAGACCATCAAAAATTCCAACTGATCTAAGTTCAATAATAGTTAAAAGATCTTAACATGAATCAGCTTTCTTTGAGGGTCTATTAATAATCCTAATTTAAATGGGATATCATCACAAACTCTTTTGTCTTCCTCCCTCCTTTCCTTCCTTCCTTCTTTTTTTTCCCAAGTAGTTATGAAATTATTATTTCTCTACAGGACTATTCTATTCTTATACCATTACTCACCTTTAAAAATACCAAAACTTGCCCTGGCCAGTTTGGCTCAGTAGTTAAGAGTGTCGGCCCTCAGACCAAAGAGACTCGAGTTTGATTCCGGTCAAGGGCATGTACTCCGATTGCAGTTCAGTACCCGCCCTGGTCGGGGTCCTGTCGGAGGCAGCCAATTAATGTGTCTATCTCACATTGACGTTTCTCTCCCTCTCTCTCTCTCTCTCTCTCCCTCTCTCTCTCTCTCTCTCCCTCTCACTCTGTCTGAAAATAAATGGAAAAATATGCTTGGGTAAGAATTTAAAAACAAAAAACAAACAAACAAAAACCCCAAAACTTTCCAGCTACAACCTATACCCTTGCCTCCACTTCCTCATCTCCCATTCTCTTCTAAGCCTATATCAATGAAGATTTTTTATTTTACCATTGCATTTTGTTCTCACTACCATTATTTTTAAAGATGAACCATGATCTATATCTTCCCAACACCCATTGTCTATGTTCTCATCTTACTTGACTTTTCATCAGCATTTGAAGCTGTAGATCACTCTGATCCTTGTGAAAATTGTCTTCTCTTGTCACTCACCTAGTTTGCACACTCACCTAGTTTGTCTGTTCACTCAGTGGATAGTCCTTCCTACCAGATTTCTAAATGTTTGGGTTGTCTTCAATACATAATATGCTATTATGTATTGTTTAACGATGCAATAAACAACCTTGTATTGATGTCATTCTATACATAGGAGTGTGTGTATCTCTAGGATATATTAGTAGAATCAAAGAAGATTTGCATTAGTAATTTTGACAGTGATATTAAATTGCCCTCCATAGTGACTGTACCACATTGTATCCCCACAGACAGGCCTGAGAATGACTTTTCCCCATAGCATCTTCAATAATGTGTTAAATTTTAAAACGATTGCCACACAAATCGGTGAAATATTGTATCTCAACATAGCTTAATTTTCATTTCTCTTATAATGAAAGAATGAGCATCTTTTCATATATTTAAGAGCCACTTTTATTTTTTATGTAAACTGTTGATATCTTTTGCTCATTTTTTCTATTGTGTTTTTGTTCCTTTTCTTACTGATTTATAGAATCTAAATATGTGTTTTGAAATTTATCCCTTTGCATTAATATGTGCTACTAATAATTTTTCCAGTTTGTCATTTCATGTTTAACTTTATTTGTGCTCTTTTTCCCCCATGAATAACTTTTTAAGTTTTCACATAGCCAAACTCATTACTTTTTCTTTGATGGCTTCTGAATTTTATAAAATATAAAAGGCCTTCCTTACTCTGCAATTATGGAAACATATTTCTACAGTTTCTTATAGTTCTTCACGGCTTCATTCTTTACATCTAAATCTTGGATTCATCTGGAAACTATTTTGTAGAAAATGTAAGGAATAAATTAAAATTTACTTCCCTGCCCAACTGCCTTAACCGCCTCCCCCCCGCACCCCCCCCCCCCCCCCGTACTTGGGTGACCCACTAGGCTCATTTTAAATCATTTATAATTAAATGTCATTTCAATCACATACTAAGGTATTTATGCTTTTTGGTCCATTTCTGGATGTCCTTTCTTGTTCTATTGAGCTGCTTATCTATTCATATGCAAGTGAAATAGTGTTATTAATTTTTATTTTTTAAATTATTTTTCTTTATTGATTTTAGAGAGAGGAAGGGAGAGGGAGAGAGAGATAGAAATATTGATGAGAGAGAACATTGATTGGCCACGTCCTGTATGCGCCACACTGGGGATTTGGCCCACAACCTGGGCATGTGCCCTGACCTGAAATTGAACCGGTGACCCCTTAGTGCATGGGTCCATGCTCAACTACTGAGCCACACCGGCCAGGCTAGTGTTATTATTTTTATAGTAAATATCTTGTGGGAGCAGTCCTCTTGCTCTTCTTTTTCAATAAATATTCCCATCAATTCTTGCCTCTTTATTTTCCTAACGAACTGAATGGAGCTTATTTAGCTAAAAAAAACAACAAAAAAAACAACAAAAAAAATCTTCTGGTACTTTCCTGGGATTGTAATTTATTTAAATGTTATTTTGGGGGAGCATTAACCATCTTTTTGAAGTTTAGTTCTCATATATAACATGGCATGCCAATATATTTGTTCATGCTTCCTATTATGTTCCACAATGATATTTTAAAGATTTTCTTATATAGTTCTTGCATATTTCTTAAGTTGTCCAGTATCATATCCTTTTTTGGTTGATATTTGTGACCTGTCCTTTAACTTACTTTAGGTTGTTTTTGTCATCCAGAAAATTGTTATATTGATGTAATCATATTTTCATTATTTAACAACACTTTCCTTTATGGTTTTGCAATTCATGTATTATTTAATTAAGAGGCCTTCAAGCCTATCTACATATACTTCTTCTTAAAAATCTGAGAAAATTATATTTTAATCTATAATTAAGTGGCATTTCAGTTAATACTCATAGGGCTAACTATACATTTCAAAATTTTAGAAACAATTCACATACCCATCAGCAGTGTGGAGAATTGCATACTTTGTCATACATTTATTGGTTATTTGGATTTCCCATTTTGTGAGGTTCAAGATTTTTTTCTATTAAAAAAAAATTCGTGTTCTATTTTTTTCCTACTCATTTTTAGTTGTTTATATTTTCTGAATATAAATTCTCATACAATGTTGAATTGAAGTAGTGATAGTAGGCATATTTGCCTTGTTCCTGAACTCAAAGGGAAAGCTTTTAAGGGTTTTTGTTATGCATAATGTTTGCAGTAGCTCAATTGTTTGTTTGTAAATACCATTCATTAGTTAAAGAGATTCTCTTCTATTCTTAATTTGCAAAGAGTTTCATTGTGCCTGGATGCTGACTTTTTTTTTTTTAATCCTCACTTGAGGACATTTTTGCATTTATCTTCAGATGGAATGGGAGGGAGAGAGGGGGGAAGAAAGAGAAACATTGATGTGAGAGAGACACATCAACTGGTTGCCACCCACACAACCCCAACCCGGGTGGGGACAAACTGCAACCGAGGTACGTGCCCTTAGCGGGAACCAAACCCGGGACTCTGGTCCTCAGGCTGATGCTCTAACCGCTGAGCCGAACCGGCCAGGGCTGGATGTTGAATTTTATCATAAGTCATTTTCTGCATTGAGGTAGAAGATCATATGCTATTTCTCTTTTAATTTGCGAATATGGTGAATCACATTAATTGGTTTCTTAAATTGAAACAATCTTGCATTTTTGGATAAAACTAACTTAGATATAATAAATTATTCTTTCAATATATTGATAAATTTAGTTTGCTAATATTGAGTTTAGGAATTTTGCATCTATTGTATGCTATAGAATTTAAGATGGCATTATTTTATATATGACTATGAAAGAAAAAAAATGCTGCCCAATTAAATTATGCAATAATATTTTTTCACTTAGGTGTTTAAAAATATTTATTGAAATACTTTTTTGGTGTCTTTAAACATTTATTATATATCACTTTTGTACATACTTAGAAAAAATGTAGACAACCTAAATGGTCAAGGTTCTCCTAAAATGTCTTCATAGCAGCTATCATGACTATATTACATTAAATATAAAACTACACCTTAGTCAGTGGCACCTACTGATTTCATTAAGATGAAGACTCCATCAGTTGCCTGGGGTGAAGATATATCTCTCCAGAGCACATTTTCTTTTGCTTCTGTCATTGTGGAGCCTAAATTCCCTCTTGTTTCACTTGCACCTTTCTTTTTCTAACTCTACCCTGACTAGTGATTGTGGGGAGAGGTGGCATGGGTAATAGATGCAGTGGAGATTTCTAGGTATGGGAGCTCTTCATGCCTTCAGCGTAGGGTCCTAAACTGCTCTCTGGGTTAAGGGCTCCACACTCATTGCTTTTGTCTGGGATGGGAGCCTCTGTGGCTCTACAGTAGATAAATAGGGGCAGGGTAGTAAGCGTTGGGCCTACTTGCTGTTCTTTCTGTGGATTCCCAAATACTCACCTGGTTTTCTCCAGACTTCCTCCAGCTGATCATGTCTGCTACCTCTGTCCTGAAGTATCTCTGGAGCTGCTTCTGCACATCTTCTCTACTCTCATTCCTTTTAGGCTGTGAGTTTTCCTTCAGTAACCTCTGCTTCCCAACATGACCATCCTTTACTGTTGTTATCCTAGGCTGTTGTGGATTTATTCATACCATTTTTCTATATCTAGAAATCTGGGGTAAGATGTGAGGATAGAATGCACATGCATACTATAATATGTCTAATCTCATCAACTATCTTTTTAACAGTGATTATGTCTGGGTAATTTAAAATTTATATTTGGTGTATTTTTAAACTTTTCTATAATGGACATAGAGACATATTTAAAGAGGAATAATTTACTGAAATAGTAAATAAAACCTGCTGGCTCGTGAGCCTCTAAGTCAATATTCTTAAGTATGCTCTTTGAACACTAGCCTGATACTAAGAGTGTTGTGTGAATAAACAATGTGTAGTGGTCTAATAACTGAGTTAACAAAATTAAACTGCTTTCTTTTCTACATGACTACGCTGAGCCTTTAAGTTGCTACTATGCACTGTGAATAAAATTGCACTATCTCCCAAGTTTATATGGCTGCAGAATCTTTATTTCATGGAGCATTTCATGGGACTAATGTTCCATGAAAACCCAATAATAAACTGCACATTGATCCTCTGAAAATAAGAAAGTCCGTGGCAGGTTTTAAATAAATATAAAGCTGACTTCAATTACAAACAAACACAAACAAGCAAAACACCAGAATCATTTACACAGGTTTTAAATAAATATTAAGCTGAAACAATTGAAAAAATAAAAGAACTATTTTATGTTTCCAGTAATCTCTCACATCCCTACTCTATCTTAGCTCACACTAGGAAAAATCAAACCATGGGGTAAATTCAGCAGATTAATCAAACAGAAGCAGATTGGCAGGCCCACTTGGCACACAGAAGGTATGTAACTCTTGCACCAGTGGGCCAGTTATTTGTGGAATAATACTAGTTGTTGCCAAAGAGAACCTCTGGATACCAATTCCATTTCAAAAGAGGCTTATCTCATGTGTGGCCATCAAGAGTTCTTCAGTTTTCCCTGTGCTCCAGATTCCAGGCTACTATCTGATTTTTTAGTTCCTCATTGGAATAGGTGGAAAAAATTATAGTTTTCAATGGCATAAGTTTTGTTGTTGTTGTTGTTTTGCTTTTGTTTTTTGTTTAACTTTCATTGACTTTCTAATCATTTACTAGGGACTGTAGATCTTAAAAATGCTTATTAGAAGAATAAAAATAAATGAAGATTCTTTATAATGTTTCCCCAGATTGAGTGTCACTGCTCCTGTGTGGTGACTCTGAGGCATTTTCTTTCTTTGGGCTGCTTTTTTAGTTGTTGTTAGACAGAACTTAGATTGGACTGTAAAGCATGACCAGGGGTGCATTGCAAAGAGACACTGCTGATTCAAATGAAGGCCGCCTGGGATCATTTGGGTGTTCTGCAGTATAAAAGGCGGCAGGGGTGTAAATGAGCAGCATCCATGACCTCTGTCCTTTCATCTCCTCCTGAATGAAATGAGAAGATGAAAGCAAACTAAAAAAAAAGAAACAAAAGCTGAAGGTAGAATGTAGATGTAGATGCAGAGGGTGGTATTCACGGCATCACTGCACCATTTCCAAGCTGATTATTCAACATTCAGAAAGACGTTGTTGGCGTTGGTGGTATCGTGGTGAGCAGAGCTGCCTTCCAATATTCAGAAATATGAGACAGAAGAAATTGAAGGAAAAAAATCCCATCGACTCATCAGTGGGACCAGTACAGAAAAAGTGAAAGCTGTTCCATGCTTATCCAAATAGTCTCAATTTCCATTTTCAAAAGAAAAGCAGCATTGTAAGAGAGGCTGGCATCACACTCTTCTTATCCGTGTTGTCACCAGAGGGCACTAGTAAATGTTTATAAGAAGTTAAAACTCTAAAATTTATAAACAGTGCAAAGCTGTACCCATGAATCCTGGCTAAGTTCATTAACCACTCTGTATGTATTATTTCTTCATCTGTAAACCGAGATATTTACAACTACTCGTAAACAAAGAACTCATAAACTGAAATATTTCTAGCTAGTCCTAAAAGGTCTCAATTTTTAAATCTAAAACTGCATTTTAAATTCAGATGGCTTTTTGATATAATTAGTTATGACAGATTATAACTGTTATAGAAATCTTAATTTAAAAAAAGAAATAAGGACTTTGAAAGGCAGTGGTGATACCTGTATTACTCCTAGGGTGCCATGTGGTTGGGGTTTCACATTTTTTTCGTTACCCATCAGCCTGATGCTATGTCC
Source organism: Tadarida brasiliensis (assembly GCA_030848825.1). Classification (NCBI taxonomy): domain Eukaryota; kingdom Metazoa; phylum Chordata; class Mammalia; order Chiroptera; family Molossidae; genus Tadarida; species Tadarida brasiliensis. The sequence continues at coordinate 44,727,814 of CM061260.1, read as the reverse complement.
TGATCTTGACTTACGTACTTCAAGAAGCCAGTGGGGGTATTTGGAGAGAAAAGGGTAGGGTGCAGTGAGGTTGAGAGGGATGGGAATATAAGGCACTATCAGATTTTTCTGACAATTTGAAACATCAGAAGAAAAGATTTCCTCTCTACCAAAAGAAAAGGGGGAAGGGATAGATTGAATGGAAACTATGCCACACATACTTCAAAAGAAAATACACATGGACTTTGCAACATAGTGCTGTTTTGTACAAAACTAGATTTAATAGAAAAATATTTATTTTGGAATATTAAAAGTATAGTTCGTTTAAACAGTAATGATATGTTTACTAATTAAAGTTACAGATTACAGGTTTTTGTTTTATTTACTTATTTTTATGAATGAAGCAAGGAAAAACTTGAGAATTAAAGAGACTATCATTATTTTTGTAAAACAGAAGAAAGTAATTATGTGTTCAGGACTTGGTGTCAAACAGTTACGGAAAGAACTCATTTTCCAAAAAGGAAGTGAATGGGGGAAGAAAAAGAAAAATAATCTCAACTAAAATGTAAAATAAAATTAGTTGAATGTAAACTCTATCTTAGTTGCCATAGGCCACTCTTCCCAATTTCTCCTACTTTTAATTTTTTCACTTTTTATCATCATAAATAGATATTGCAAAACCATATGCATTGCCTAGGTTGAGAAAAGCTTCTCTACGTCTATTTTTCTGATAAAATATAGCTGATATAAAAAACATAAGAGGCTATTATCATCATCTGCAGAATTGTGCTTGGTAATAATCCCAAGGTGACTTCAGACCCTGTGCACTGGTCTTGTCAGTCCAAAACCTTGGAACAGAAACCAGATGTTGACTGACCCTGTTTATCTGCATAGACTGACTTTCTTAGCCAGGGCCTAACCTTGATGCCTTCACAAGAAATCCAATTGAGCCAAGCCTAGCGAAACATTTGCTTTTTTACTGACCATTTGGTGGGGGCCCCCACAAAAGTTCTCAGACTAAAAAAAAACCAACTCTGAATTTCTCCAGAAAAATCCCCATAAACGATCTCTTCTGGGAATTTCCTCTCAGCTTCTAGTCACCACGTAACTCTTCTTTTTTGTCCCATTCCCTGCCCTTATCTTCCCCAAAGACACTCTTAATTCTGCTGCTGCTACTTCCACCACTATTTTTCAGAGAAGCTTCTTTCTTCCCATGAAAAATATCATCTTCCCATAAAAAGTGGGAGTCATCAGAGGCTTGATTTAGACAGAAGTGGGCTATCAAAGCAGCATCTCAATAGAGTTGGTCCTTGTTTCTTCTTCTAATGTAATTTTCATTCCAGCTACGGAGAAGTATTGTTGAATAAGTAATACATACTCATACAAATAAACAAAAAGAAGAAAGCCATTGTTCTTTTGCTGTGGAGTAGTGGATGAGAAGGTGTAATTACTGAGAATTACTTATTATGGAGAGCATATAACCCCATTACTCACGGAATATTTTCAAAGACTTAATTTTGCCTCTAACACATTATAGGGAACTGAGGCTCCTTAACGGCTAAAGTGCAAAAGAAAAGTGTTCCTCCTTCTAAAACGTACTATGCTATTAGGTTCTTAAGGATATTGATATCAGAGTAGAGTTCAGTTTTATGGTGTATTATGTATTAATTTTCTATTGCTACACAACAGATTACCACAAATAATAAAACCACATTCATTACCTCAGTTTCTATGGTTCAGAAGTCTGAGCATGGCTGAGCGAGGACCTATGCTCTGAGTCTTAAGGGACCACAATCGATGTGTTGGCTGGGCTGTGTGCCTTTCTGCAGCTCCGGGTTCTCTTCCAGGCTAATTTGTTGACAATTCGGTTTCTTACGGCTGTTCCCTTGCTGCTTATGAGCCTGGAGCGGTCTCGCCTCCTGGAGGCTGCCAAAAGTTCCTTGAGTCTGCTACAGTTTTGTGCTGGTGAAAAACATGAGTCTCCTGAGTCAGAAATTAAGAAATTACTACTCACAGTAATAACAAGAACCAGAGTATCAACATTTACATAGGTTTCCTGTGCTCTGCGTCCCACACGGCCATGTGAAGAGAGCCAGACAGATTGATGCCCTCACATACAGTGTGTTGCATTACAGTAAAGGAACCCTAAGTTTGAGGAATCTAGATATTTTTTAATAGACAATGAGTATACCCGTTCTTTGCTCTGAAGAAAGATACTACCTTTATCTTCCAAGACTGTTATATAACATTCCTGAAAAGATAATTCAAAACAAAGGCAGCCAGAGTCTCTGTTCAAAATACACAGAGAATTATGTCTCAACAACAACCACTGCACAGTTTTTAAACTCAGGACATTAACAATGATAGAGTACTATTTAAAAACCTTACCAAATTTCACCAGTTGTTCCACTAATGTCCTCTTTCTGCTACAGGATCACATGTTGCATTCAGTTGTCATGTGTCCTTCATCTCCTGTAATCTTGGAATAGCTCACCATTCTTAGTTTTTCATGTTCTAGACACTTGGAAATAAATAGAATAGTTCTTTCATAGAAAGTTCTTCAATTCTGTTTTGTTTTAATTTTGCTACAAATTTAGCTTCCATTAATGATTCTTGCCTAAAATAATTATTACTGTGGCATTTGCCAAATGATAATTATCTATTTCTATTTTCCTTTAGCATTTAAGTGGAATGCTACTATAAGAAACAGATGTTCCTTCTCCCTATTAATTAATTAATTTAATTATTTACATCAGCTTGGACTCATGGATAATTATTTTATTTGGAATGTTCTACTCCATTATTGTCACTATCTTATTACTCAAATTTTCACAGATTTAGCCATTGGGAATTCTTTCAAGTTGGTTCTTCTGTCCCTTTGACATGTCTCCACCATTTTTTGAGTCCTTTCTTACATGTTGACAATGTCCATTGGTGGTGGGATGTCATTGCCTCTGGACCTTTTCAGCAGGTAAACCTAGTAATTACACACACACACACACACACACACACACACCTACATCTATTTATACAAGAAAAACCATAAGTTTATATTCCAATTCCATTTCAACTCCACAATGATTATTCTAGTTTTTTCCCTTTTTAAAAAAAAAAAAGTTTTTATTGGTTTTAGAGAGAGAAGAAGGGAGAGAGAGAGAGATAGAAACATCAATGAGAGAGAGACATCATGAATTGGATGCCTCTTGCACGTCCCCTACTGGGAACTGAACCAGCAAACTGAGCATGTGCTCTGTCCAGGAATCGAACCAGCGACCTTTAGGAGCACAGGATGATGCTTAGCTAACTGAGCTACACTGGCCAGGGCTATAGAATGTTTTGATGTCAGGTAGGACTACTACCCTTCATAGATTTTTATTTTTGTGTGTTTTCCTGGTTATTTTTGTATATTTGTTTTCTCAAACAAACTTTTAAAAACCGTTTTCATTATAGAATAGTTTTAGATATACAGAAAAATTGTAAAGATAGTACAAAGAATTTCCAATACACTCCACACCCAGTTTCCTCCGTTATTAACATTTTACAATAAATAGTAAGGTACATTTTGATTTTTGTACTTTTCCAGCTCCAGGATACGGTCTATGACATCACATTTGTTATGTCTCAGGCTCTACTTGGCTGTGGCAGTTTCTCAGACTTTCCTTGTTTTTGATTATCTTGACAATTTTGAAGAGTCAGGTATAGTGTAGAAGAGCCCACAACTGGGGTTTGTCTGATAATTTTCTCATGATTAGACTAAAGTTATTGGTTTTCATTATTTTTGAGTTCTCATTGTTGAGCTATAAGGGTTCTTATATCTTAAAAGATACACTACACACAGACAATATTTAAAGAATGGGGAATTATGGTCCTCTTTGAGGATGGAATATTTATATAAATTATTTAGAATTCTTCTGTATTGGAAATTTATCGATTTTTCCCATTTATTTATTTATTCAATTATTTATTTATATCAGAATGGACTCATAGATACTTATTTTGTATTTTGTATTATAATCTGATACCTCTTTATTTTGTTGCTCAAATTGTTCCAGCTTTGGCCATTGGGAGCTCTTTCAGTTGGCTCCTGTGTCAGTTGACATACCCCCATTACTGTGTTTTATGTTTGATCACTTTTTTGTGTCCTAATTTACATGCATTTTACACCTTTTCAAATCATCATTACACAGTTTTTGAATGTTCTCTTTTTTGTTTCATTTTGTTTTGTTTTTTTTACATTTTCATTCGGGAAGTTTCTACTTACACAACTTCAAGCTCACCAATTATTTTCTCATTTGTGTCAAGTCTACTGATCAGACCATCTCTAAGCCATTATTCATTTCTGTTACAGTGGTTTTGATTTCTAACATTCTTTTGATCCTTAGTTTCCATCTCTCTGTTTAAATTATCCATCTGTTCTTGAATGTTGTCTAGTTAGAAACTTTAACATATTAATCATAGTTATTTTAAATTCTCTATCTAATTCCAAAGTTTGTGTTATATCTCAGTCTGGTTCTTATGCTTGGTTTGTTTCTTCAGACTGATTTTCCTTGCTTCTTTGCATGCCTTGAAAGCTGAATGTGTTGTATCAATCAGATAGGAATTGAAATAAGCGGGCCTTTAGTGTGTGGATTTGTTAGCCTGGCTAGGAGTTGGGCTGTGTTTAATATTTACTGTAGCTATAGTTAGCAGAGACTTCAAATTTCTCTATTCACCTTGGTTTTGTCTCCATTCCTGAATTAGGGCTTTCCTAAGTACTTCTCAGGAAGAATCTATGTCTTGCTGTTCTTTCAGCTGTAATCCACTCTTATACTGGAACCCTTTGGTGTGGTGGTAAGGTGCTAAGATGCAGAGGAGCCAGAGCATTCTATAATATTCCAATTAAATCTCAGTGTTTCAGTAGGCCTCTCTCTTAGGGCTGTGACTTTTATACGTGTTTTCCCTCTTTCATCCCTCCTGCTCTTCACTTTCTTCCCTAGCTACAACAGTCCCAATATAGGCTCTTAACTTAGTGAATTCTTGTATTGAGTCAGTTTAATCTTTGAATTTCTAGGGATTTTTATGTATACTATCATATCACAGAGATAGTTTTACTTGTTCTTTAGCAATTCTTATGCCTCCGATTGATTCCTCTTGTCTGTTTGCATTGGTAGATACCTTGCCTGTTCCTGATCTTAGTGGAAATGCCTCAAGTGTTTTCCCATTAAGTAAGATGCTTTAAGACTACCATACGTATATTTCATGTAGTTAAGGAAATACTCATCAATTTTTGTTCCCTAGAATAACTTTTCTCATCAGAAATAAATGTTAAAATTTATCAAAACTTTTCTTTAGCATTTATGAAGATAACCAAATATATTTTCCCCTCAGATCTATTAATATAGTTTATTATATTAATGAATTTCATGATATGGAATACACCTTGCATTTCTGAAGTAAATCTTACTTAATCAACTTGTGTCATTTTCTTCCTGGGATTTTAGATTCTGTTGCTAACATTCCATTTAGTATTTTTGCATTGATATTCATAAATGATACTGGTCTGTAGTTTGCATTTTTGGTGCTATTTTTAGATGTAATTATCAATGTTGTACTTCCTTCTTTAAAGGAATTAGGTAGTTTTACTTAATTTTCAATGCTCTGGAACAACATGTGGAGCATTAGTGCTACCTGATCCTTGGACTTTCGAAAGAAACCAATTTTACATCCTTGGCATGTCCTATTAGACACCATCTCAGCAGCTGTCAAGCTTTAGCGCCCATAATAATCTCAGGGATGGCATCCAGGGGCAGGAGGAGAGTGTCAGAGTTCGGAATGTGGGCCTGAACTCTAGGTGTGAGGCAGGAGCTGGGCCCTGGAATCTGTCTTTTAACAGGGGATGCTTGTGTGAGGTCTCTCACCCTGTGGAAAAACAATAACTCTGCTCTATGGGTTAAATCACTGATTCCTAATGTTTGTTTTGTTAACAGGGTTGGTTGTGAAAAATGAGCCATATGGTAAAAGTAAATGTGGGTAATGCTGCGTTAAACATATTAGGTTTAAATATACTTTTAGAATTTTTAATATGCTAATGATGGTTTGTGACTTTCCAAGGAAGGAAGGAGGGCTTTTTTTTTCCTTTTTTTTCTTAATATTCCAAGTTTATATAACTCACTAAATTTATTTTATTGTTTATTTTATTTAGTTTGTTTTGTTTCAGGGTAGGCCAACTATTAACATCTGGAGTTCATAGGAACAAAGTTTGGAAATCTTGGATTAAGTGATTTTTCTAGAACAGTATTTCCCTTAGTACTAAAAAAATTTAATGAATTTCCCCAGAAACATGGCTTTTACTATAGATTAGGCAAAATAAAATCTTTAAATTTTATAAATCTAAATGATGTGGGCTAAACTAAGTGACTTCCTGGCAAACACGCATTAACTTTTTTCCCTCTATATTCAAACGCCTTTTCTGTTCATTCTCTTAATAAAAGGTACACTAAAGAAACCTGTTTTGAAGTCCTCCATTTCCTATTAGCCCCTATTAACTGAAGTAAGATGTGACCCAGAGAACTTCACACAACAGAAATAAAGCCCACGTGACCAAAAATTTACACTCATCCCACAACTGCTTTAGAAGTGGCACAGTCTTTATTGTTTAGAATTTCTAATGTTGGGGTTTTATTCAAAGTATTATATATATATATAAAAAAGATCTTTAGAAACACTCCTGTAGCAAATTATTTTGGTGATTTATAAATCCTCAAAAGTGGGGTTTTATTATAATGGAAACAGAGTTAGAACAAACTCTAACAGCTTTCGTAGGCAGCACTGTATAATGAGGATTGAGTGCATGCTACGTTATGATTGCAAGTGTATCTTTTCACTATCTCAGTAAAGCACTCCTAGCTTTTATGCACAGTGTTATTGGTCAAGTGCTCTGTGAGTTTCTCTGTTTCTTTTCACCTGATTGTTTAATTCATCTTCTGCATACGAAGCACCACAATCCCAAATAATCCTGTCAAGTTTAAATTATTAGCCCAGGGTCATACTCTTGTTAGAAATGTTCTACATATTTATCTGTAGAAGTAAATAACAGCTTCAACTTAATATGTCAACATCTCTATAAAATGGCCCAGCCAACTTGATGAGTCCTATCTTCTTCTTCTTTTTTTTTTTTTTGTAATTTATTTTATTTTTTCCATCACCGTTTATCTTCTCTATGCTCTTTCAACCCCCTTCCCAATCACCACACTGTTGTCCATGTCCATGAGTTCTCTCTCTTTTTTTCTCAATTCCTCCCCCACCAACACCCCCCAACCCCGAGCTGTCTGCCTGCTCTCTGTCTATGAGTCTATCTCTATTTTCTTTATAGCAGTGTGTCTTAAATTTGTTTGGCTGATAGGATTGGGAAGGATAATGAAGGTTAACTAACTTTGTATTAATGCTTTATTATTTCCAAAACATTTAACCTTGAAATGATCCTGTGAGAAGATAGTATTATTATCTCCATTTTATAAAGTTGGAGAAACTGAGACTCAACTAAATTAAGCAATTCATCAAAAATGTCTTATTGAGGAATAATGCAGCCAGAATTCAATGCCAGGTAATATGATATGAAATCTGTATTCTTTCTACCACATAAAGTTTTATTTCTCTAAGTCACCTTCCACTCAGATTGTATAAACTCCCAGAGAATTTGGTTGCTTAAATTCATGCCCCTCTTAAAGTTCACCAAGGAACCCACTAACTCTCCAGTTATAAACACTTTACACTTAACTTTGTGAAGGTAGTAAGGTGTAGGAACTGAATGAGTCACAAAGACCTGGTTTTGAGCAGCTGCTGCATCTCTTACTAGTCTGTGACCTTGAGCGTGTCACCTTCCATGAGCAGAGTTTCTATTTGTGAAAATGGGGACAGTAGCACTTACTTCAGGGGGCTGTGATAAAATTAAATACATGTTATAAAACTTATAAAAATATTATGGAATATTCGCAGCATAATACTAAGGGTACCCAGTAACTTCTTGAGATGTGAAATGGTAGCTATTTTTAACCTCATTTGCAGAATTTAACATCCTTGAATTTTACCTGAGCCCTCCGATCCTGGAAAACAGTGAAGGCTAAGAAATTCCTGCGCTCTCTGTGTTCTGGAAAATTACTTAATAAGACTCACAGGTGCCTTCCTTGTTTAAATGTAACAAAGCCAGACACAGACTCTCAAAATTCCTTTTTTTTTTTGCCTCAAAAATGATCAGTTGAACTGCTTGTCCCCATCGATCAATCAGAACAAAACACTTGTTAACCAAACTTTGGTTTATCTTCTCTCTGTCCTCTAAGACCCTGAACTTGGGCCCACTCTCAGCCTGAGCCAGGGTGGTGGGAGGGGAGGGGACAGAGCCAGCGCTCTCTGGTGTCTCTTATTGTAAGGACATTAATCCTATCCTATCGGACCAGGGCCCCACTCTATGACCTCATTTAGTCTTACTTACTTCCTTACTCCAAATAAAGCCACAATGGGAATTAGAGCTTCAACACATTTATTTTGGGTGGGTAGGTGGGGGAAACATACTTTTAGTCCACAGTACACATACTTACTATAAATAAATCGTGAATGTGGTCCCCTTTACCTTCCACTTCCACCCCAGACACAGCCATTGTTCAGTCTTTTTCCTATGCTCACATGGGAGAGGGGAATACATGTGCACACACAGCCACACGTGAGAGGGGAATACATGCGCACACACAGCCACATGTGAGAGGGGAATACATGTGCACACACAGCCACATGTGAGAGGGGAATACATGCGCACACACAGCCACATGTGAGAGGGGAATACATGTGCACACACGGCCACAGGTCTGTAGTTTCTTTTCCTGATTTAATGCAATCATACATTCCACACTGTTCTGCATTTTGCTTTTTTTCACCTTATGATACGTTCCAGACAGCTTTCCAACTCAGTTCATATGGATCTATTTTGTTACTTTAATAGCTACTTAGATTCCACATTGGTATCATCATTTGTTGAAAAACATTTAGGTTATTTTCGTTATTTTTGCCTATGCTAGCTTTTAAACATTTTAAAGTGAGGATAAAATCAGTTAGTACAGTATAAGCTTAGTTTTGAATAAATAAAACATATACATTAATATATACATTTTTAAAATATTTATTGATTAGAGAGAGAGAGAGAAACATCGATTGGTTGCCTCCTGTATGTGCCCCGACTGGGGATCAAACTCCCAACCTAGGCATGTGCCCTGACCAGGAATGGAACCCACAACCTTTTTGGATTACGGAATGATGCTCCAACCAACTGAGCCACGTGACCAGGACAAAACATATATATTTTTAAAAGGCTACAAGACAGTGAATCAAAATGTAAAGAGTGCTTATTTTTTGATGGCAGAATTATAGATTGTTTTATTACTTAAAAAATAATTTGCTATATTTTTTGCCTCACACTTGATAACGTTACTGAGCATTTTCTTCAGTCCATGTACAGCCTTGCAGCAGAGTCCCAGAGAGCTCTGACCTGTATCTCTTCTGTAAAGAGGACAAATATTTCAACTATTGTGCAGGTTACTAAGTTTGACTGTAAACCATAACCAAATTACATTTAATTGCATCTTCATCACCATTATCACACTATTTACATAAAGCAGTAACTTCTTTTTGGAGAAATTGTGTGTCAAGGAGAATGTATATGGGATTTGGGGTTTGAAAGACTTGGGTTTTACACCTAGTCGGACCACAGTGCCCTTGGCAGTTCTGCACAGACTTCAAAAGGTTAACGTTTTACTTCTCTTGACTCGGTTTTCTCAGCTGCTAAACAGAGAACTGTGAAAATTAGGGATCAAGGGAGTGAAGAGCCCACGTGTCGGATTAAATGTGCAACAGTGCTGACACCTCACTTACTCCTCACTGTGTGTGCCCATGGTGACTGGTCTGGAGTCTGTGCACTGGGTGGAGTGGGCAAAGGGGGGAAATGGGGAGCGTCTGTAACAGTGTCCACACTAAAAATAAAATAAAAGCAGACCAGAAATTGAAAAAAAAAGTCTGTGTAATGTTCTTCTGGCCCTCTTTTGAATGTGTGTGAAATACGTTAGAAATAAAATTGGAGTTCTTTTTCTGTAACTAGTTTATACAACAGCTAAGCCAGCCTATGACATTTCTCCCTTTAATTGTTTTTATTCTGTGCACACTTGTCATTTTCTGTTTTGCAAGCATTTAAAAAGTTATTTTGAGGGGAGGAATATTGCTAACTCCAGGATGTTTTTTGAGAAAAGGTCAGGACGGATTTTGGTGGGTCGAGTTACTTCCTCTGGCATCCCGTGGGAAAGAATCTGAGCGTCTCCACAGTGCCCTTGGGCAGTTCTGCACAGTACAAGCAACTGGGTCCCTGTCCCAAGCTCTAGCCAGGCCTGTGCCCAGACTCTGAGTCGGGGTTAGTGCCTGCAGAAGGCCTAGGTCTGTAGGGGAGCCTTTCCAGGGGGAGAGGTTGGCTTTCTGAGAGCTTTCCCTAGAGCGTCAGAAAATGACCTGGCTGCAGACTGTTTACAATTGTATCCTCGCCAAAGCCTGGGAGCACAAGATACTCTGCAGTTCTTCACTTTATTTAGTGTTGGAGACAAACTCCTCTCCTGTTCTTAAAGAAAAAGAGTAAAGCATAGACATTGCAAGCTACTAATACAAAGCCAAAAAAACAAACAAACCCCAAAACTGGATAGTCTTTCATATATATATATATATATATATATATATATATATATAGATAGATAGATAGATATAGATATATAGATATATAGATATAGATATATGTGTGTGTGTGTGTGGGTGGGTGGGTGGGTGGGTGTGTGTGTGTATCCTTAACCCTTTATAGAGGCTTACACACACACACACACCCACACACACACTGTATATTATATCTATATGTATCTATGTAGATATATATAGATATACATACATATATCCCTCTCTGGTTGTGTGTGTAAATTATTTTTTTTGCTAAAAGTGGTATCATACATGTTAAGGTAGTGTAATTGATGCGAGGGTGGCTGGACCTGAATTATAGGAGCATTTTGACTTCGATTACTTTAAAAAAGTAATTCCACACATTTAAACCTTCTTCCCTCTCCTGGGCCTCTCTGCCTCTCAGCAGGTAGGCCTACAAAAAACTCTGTAAGACCTTTCTTTTCAATTTGCTAATAGTGTCATTTGTGGCTAAGTTTCTCTTAGAGTAGATTTTATGAAGGAAAACTCTTATACTTGCCTGGGTATTATCTTTGTCATTTCCTTTTTAACTTCCTCCACTCCTCTGGAAACTAATGGATGGAAGGAAATTTTTTTTAAAGAAATAATTTAAGTATTTGTTTTGAAAGTCTTTATCCTAGTCTGTCGGTTTTGTGTCTGGTCAACCCAGGGTTCAAGCTGAGGGATGTAGTCTTTGTCACAGCATTGGTTGAATTCTGCCCCCCATCGCCAGGCATTATCATAACTCCGTTTAAAAAAGTATTTCTAAAACAAGTTACTTATGCCACAATTTAAGGCTTATGTCCTCTTGTTCTCTGAGGGTACACAGAACAGTTATTTGTGCTCACAGTTCTGATTAAGCCAATAATTGGAAAATAATCACATCCAAATGGGCTTTAGGATCTTGGACAGTACTTGGGAACTAACAAATATTTTTTCTCTAGATAGCAGGTAGTTGTGAAAAATACAGTACAGGAAGCTTAAGGATGGGTTTGCCCAGCAGCCTTCCTGGCTCTTCCAGGATTAGTTGCAGAGGAGGACTGGCAGGGAGTTCTGCAGAGTGGAACAAGTAGGGGTTCGGGCACTCTGTCAAATTGTTTGGCCTCAGGTCTTTAAAAATACATATTGTTAAGTTCTGATTAACTATCTATTTACAGGTTGGCCCTTCATAAACATCTGACTTTCCCAGCTAGCCTTCAGCCCCCAAGGAAAGAGGATTGGGTGTCCTGGACAGCCCATGGTTCTTCCCCTCAACCAGTTGCTACTCATCAAGAGGAAACTGCTTTTCGTCCCTCTTCAGGGTTCATTCAGTCGTCGTCCCTGGAGCTCAAGTGAGCTGAAGTGACCAACTGCCATGAAAATAAAGCCACAACTTTGTAATTTTTTTGTTTTTGCTCCTGAATTGGATGTCACAAAGAAGTCACAATAAACTGGATATGTCATGCTTAAAAAGCACCACCATGTCCCTTTAGTAATGGTGTTCCAAATGCCTCCTAATTCTTATTTAAGACAATTTTTAGAAATGTTGTTATTTGTTTCATGTTTTATGAGTCCCCTGACAGCAGAAACTTTTTGTGCACTGCTACATCCCCAGTACATAGAACAGTTCTTGGCACACAGTAGGCCCTACAGTGAAAATATTTGTAGAATTATAACTGATATTGTGGCTTCATAGCTGTCAACCATAAGAAAGAGGTTTTAATATTATGTTCAGTAACTGCTAGGTTGTTTTTTTTGTTTTAATCACCAACAGAATCCTCAGTTCAAACTCCCTGAAGGTAAGCAACATGTTTCCAAAGTATGGGGAAAGAGCTATCCATAGGTCTTCAGTAAAGGTGATTTGCCTCAGACTTGTTTCTAGTGAGACTTGGTTGAGGGACCATTCTAACTCTGAACCATCTCCTGGGATGGCCAAAAAGAACACCAGTTAGTACCATCTTCATGTGGAACCATGGATCACAAACTTTGGTTGTATCCATTTTTTTTGAATTGGTATCAAATGAAATAACTCCTAACTATTCACCTATATGGCAATCAAAGCACCGCACACGAACAACCAACCAGTACACAGACTGTTCCATTGTGACTGTCTCTATTTGTTGCATTGTACATTTCCTGCTATGTACCAGAAGTGTTTTGAATGCTCGTCTGTACCACTGTGACATTTCTGTGACAAGGTGCAAAATATTAGGGCAAAATAGGAACTGGAATAGGAATTGTTGTCTAGGAAACATTATGTATAAAGTATTAGTTACACGAAAACTATAGTATGAAAACTTTAAAAAAAATCAACTAACCTAATAAAATTTAGGTAAAAATGGAATGAATGAATAAGCAACTAAATGGACAAATAAGTGGTTAATGTAAAAATCCATCTTACTGCCCTCTCTGGTGTAGTTCAGTGATGAGAGTGTCAGCCAGTGGACCAAAGGGTCTCAGGTTCTATTCCCGGTCAAGGGTACTTACATAGGTTGCAGGTTTGTTTGATTCCATGGTCGGGGCACATGCAGGAGGCAACTAATCAATGTCTCTCTCTCACATCGATGTTTCTTTCTCTTTCTCCCCCTCCCTCCCTCCCTTCCACTCTCTCTAAAAATCAATGGAAAAAATATCCTCCAGTGAGGATACCAAAAAAAAAAAAAAAAAAGAAAGAAAGAAAATCCATCTTTCTGGTACAATTACTAGATTCCTGTTCTTAGCTCTATGTTGGTAGCACATGTAAAACACATGTTTTAAAATGCTGTTTGTCTATATCACCATAGGAAGATAAACCCATGTCTCATATTTCATTGAAAAAATACTGAGGAAAACTTAATTTGCAAAGATTGTCTTTCCCCAATTAATTAATCACTTAATTCTCTCTTTTTAAAAACCAATTATTCATTTACCCCATTACCATAAAGGTGCTAGGTTCTGGGAATACATTGGGGAATCTTTGCACTGGTGCCATCTCTGGCCTGAAGATGCAACAGGGACTTTCCTACAAAGAGTTTTATAAAAATAATGTGTTAATTATGAGAGATTTGGAAATTCTGATGTCAAAGTCTTAGTTAACTGCCAGAAAAGGAAAACTTGGTGCTGTTCTGTTTAATAGGCTCCTACTTGACTGAGGCCACTAAAGCTGGTATATTCAGAACTGAGTCCAGTGAGGCAAACGGATTCTGGTCCTGCTAAGGTGTTTCTGACAAGGCAATATATCCAAGAACACCTAGGTCAGAATAAATGCCTGTTTGCTTCTTTCTTTTTTTCAATAACTATTGACCCATCTAAATATTATCCGTGGTTATTTCAGAAATTACCATGTTCCACCATTAAAAACTGAAACAGATTTTTGAGAGCAAATTTAATCTTCTTTTGAGAAATATCATAGTTGCCTAAAGTCATAGAGTGTATTTTTTTTTCCTTGATGCAATGGTTTTAATTTCTAGTGTTTGTTTTTAGTAAAATTAGAAAATGAACTCAGGGGATCCATCATAACATGCCCTAATCATAGGAGAAGGAGAAACATACAGGAGAGATGAGAAAAATGAGATTGCAAGGCAGGAAAAACAACCACGCCCAAATGCACATTGAATCTGGAGCCTTTCAGTACTTTATCTCATGCAAACCTTACTCCTACTCTTCAATACTGAAGAGAATTGTCTTAGTTGCCCAACAGTTAAGGAGTTGCTTTGCACAAATTTCTGGAGATGGCTAATTTCAATAACATTTAGAAGTATACGTTTTTAAAACGTATCTATATAGTCATTTAAAATTATTTTTTCCTGTAGGGATGACTTTTGGTGTAAACTATCTTGCTGAGTAGCTTGTGTTTCCATATAATGAAGTACCACTGGAGAGAACAGTCACTTGTGGCAGGTAGCAAAGAAATTTCAATAAAGTAAACTCTTAGTATTATCAAAATTATACATTTGGGGCTGTTAGCATGGCCTAGAAAAAGATGAGGACAGGCTCATCTCATTAAAAGAGAAGAAATAGTGGAATTAGCTTGAATCTAATTACAAGCCACACTATCTAATGTAAAAACATGACTGTTTTTTCACTCCCATTCATTTTGACTAGTAATTAGTTTTGGCCTCTAAAATGCCACCCTTTAATCATCCAAACACAGATGTGATTTGCCGTGCAATTTAATCTTGCTTTAATGAAGAACTAATGGACGCATCGCAAATTACTTTCCCTGTTGGAGAAAAATTCTATTTCCTGCTTTTCAAAAGATCAAGAGTATCTTGTGATAATAGCCCAAGCGGCCCTGGCAGCCTCACCGCACAGAGCAAACAAGCTCTTTTACTCAACTCCCAATTCAGTGGAGAAAAAGAGGCTACAATTAGCAACAAAGCAGGGGAAACGCAGCATTACAGCCGAATCACTTTCTGTAGCTCAACCCCCAGCAACCACTGGCTTGTTAGAGCCAGGTCTAAAGTGTCAGGCCGAACAATGCGCTGTGATAAATTACTCTCTTCAAACAGCTGCACTGCTAATTTTCAATTATACACACAAATAGCTCTCAGATTGGAAGAAAATGGAGTGCATGGGGAGAACAGTAGTAGATTTCTATGTTTGTTTGGTAGTGAGCGTGGAGGCGGGAGAATGACATCTTGAAAAGAAAGCAGTAGTGAGGAGTCAGTGTTTGAACTTCAGAAGATAAGCCATCGCAAATCTTAGGGAGACCTGTGGTTTCCCCACTTTGCTCTGGGTTCTGAAAGGTGTGAAATTACCAGTTACCTTCCTTTGTGGGCTTGTTTCTTGTTTGTTTGTTTGTTTTGACCCATCACCCACTTTATACTGAAAATTCGAAACTGACCTCGCTGCTGTCTTGGTAAGCCCATTAGGAATCACAAAGGCTTTGTTCCCTGGGTACACTTGCCGTCGGTGTACCAAGTCCCCACAGACCCTTCCAACTCCTTTCTTACTTTCTTTGGTCCCCACCAACCTAACTATACTGCACCCCTTTACTCTTTCACTCCCATCAACCGCTGTTCCTCAGGGCCAGACCTCAGTGCTTTATTTGAGACTCTGAAGAGACACTTCCTTCATCCAAATCAAAAACATTCACCCTCTTAGAGGAGAGAAAAATTTTTAGGAATCTCAGTGTTTTTTTCCCCCAAACAAGATTTTACCTCTAGAGGTACTAAAATTTGGCCAGGGATACTAAAATTTCCTCTCAAATAAAAACAGGTGTCATGAGATATTTGCTTTGTATTTGATTTTTGGTGCAGAGATGAACAGTATAAATTAATACATATTATTTAGTCTGTTTTCTTTACCTGTGTCCTATTTTTCAGTTGATCTTAAAATTAGAGTTCAGGGAGGTATATGCTAGACCATCTCTTATTCTTTCAGGAAGGATTCACGGTAGATCTGCACCCAAAGCCACCCCAGCCCAGACCATGGGCAGCTTTGTGGAACGTATGCTCTCCCCAACACAACCTCCAATTTTTCAATTGTGTTCAATTTTGTTGCCAGGAAACAAAAAGCAAGAATTGGCTTTTTCATAGAAAGACACTTGCTAAAGATCTGAATGGTAGCATGAATTTACTTTCTTATAGAAAACACCAAGCCAGTTCTGGTTTTATCTGTTTTTATCTTTATCCAAGGAGGAGGATATAGCCACAAGTGTGTGACGCGGGCTTCGTTCAGCTCACTTTCTTGGAAATTGGTTTGCGACCAAGGGAACTGCTCTTTTGTCTTGTGGCAGGGATGGTGTTGATTTTACTGTATTTTTTATTTTGTAGGTTAGATCTCTTGCTTCGATCAGACTCTGCTCATTGTGTTCAATAACAAAGATGCACTCACTTTTAGGGGAGCAGTCGGGGTCTGGGTAGACCAGCCCCTATTTTACTGTGCTGATTCAAGCCAGGGATTCTTTGACTTCGACTGCCAGCAGGAAGACAACAAGTGGGTCTCATCTGCTCGAGGGCCACACATTAACACGACACAATCATTTGTCCAGAAGCGGACAATGGCCATTAAAATGTTCTGATTTCTAACCCATTTTCTAGAAGATTGACTATAATGTAAATTAATGTTCAAAAACGGGGCTTGCAGGATAAAATTTGTTTTTAAAAAGAGCAACATTTTAGAAGGGCAAGGTAGGGTAACCTCTTTTAGAGTAGTCTTCCTTAACAAGGAAAAACTGTGAGCATTAGATACTTGAATTAGGAATATTGCCATTCAGAAAAGTCTATGTGGAAAATTTAAAATTTTAAATGCTAGTCCATTAGAAATGAATTTTCTTGATGCAGTTGGGGAAGGCTACTAGGAGGTGGGGGATGGTTGTGATATTGAGTGGAAATGCAGTATTTTTTTTTTTTTTTTTTTTTGCTGAAGTGGGATTTTACTCCTTCTACTTTATAATCGTTACAGAAATTTAAACCTCAAACCATTTCAGCCCAAGCTTATACTAAGCTTGTTAGTGGTTTCTGATGCTGTGGCCGATAATGCTGTAGCATTACCATAAATCAGCAGAATTAACTATGATCTTCAGAAGCATGCTTAAAAGTGGGTGACAGAAGTCTGCAATTTGGTGCTCTGAATATTATGATAACATTCTATATTAAATGTTCATAATCTACTTAAAGCTGAGCTTCAAGTACATTTTGTATTTGTGCTTTGCCCAATATTAAATATTAAAAACCAGTAACAATTATTACAGTCTATGTGAGGCTTCATTATTTGCAAATGCAAAGTGTAAAAATATATGGTCCTGTATGCACCAAGTGGTCATTTTGTTAATTTTTAAAAGTGTTCATTTGTTTTTCATTTAAGTGTGGTATTTCTTTGTCCATGTAAGAATTGGCTTAAAATTATATTTTTATCACATTACCTTGCCCAAGGAGAATGATCTATAGATTCAAATACATTTCAGGTACATCTAAAATATGTATTATTCATTCTGACTTTTCCATCAGATGTCACTTTTTGTATATTCTTATGCCTCAAAAGGATCCATACTGGGCATTGAGTCCCAGAAAGCAGCACTCTACTTTGAAATAAACAATAATTAATATCTATACCGTGTCTTCTTGTACCCCTCTTCACCCCAAAGATATATATTATCTGTCTTGATCCCAGAATGACCTCTTCATGAGCAAATTGAAGTTTATTTTTTTACTGCCCTAGTCATTCTATGCTAAGTTGCACATATATCAAAGCATATTGATCAATGCTCTAGAAGTGGGAAGAAAATATTGAGGCAAGTCATTCTTAGCAAATGGATAAAGAGTGAATTTTTATTTACAATGTTGAGAAAATACGATTGTTCATTGCTTGAACCGACACCACCACCAGGCCATTTAAGCTTAGATCTAAACAGCACTTACAACAAAGGTTATAGCACAATCAGTTGGTTAATTACCAGGTAAGCAAGTTAGACACACTGAGGATTTTTAATGTATAATTTAATAGACTAAAATGAGGATCAAATATATGATGCAAAATGGAAATACAACTTTATTTTCCCAGTGATTTTGTGCAAATGTAAGGAAGTTCGATTTTGACAGTATTTTTTATTCAAAATGGTTATATAGAAAAGAAAAGCTCATCTAGACCAGGTCCTAAATGGGATTAAATATGATCTATTTAAATGGATCATATTATAAAACATCTCAAGTTTTTAACACTCAAATGCTCTCAGAGGAGTTCTTCCTCTCAGATCTTGACTGGGGATGTAGGAGGAATCTGAGTCCTTGAGATTCCACAGTGTATAGAGCTTTTTCAAGTTCACCCTCATTTCCTTCAGCAGCAGTGGACAATTGCCAGCAGCCCTCCCTCTTCATGTCCCTGTGCCCATATTTTATCCATAAAAAGAACATGAAGAGAAAAGATCTACAAAAACACTTTGAAAAGAGAAAACTGCTATATGCATGCAAGAGATACAACAGAATAACAATGATAACCATCACAGTTTATTGGGTACCTACTAAGTGGTGCAACATTTCAATGTTTTACATACATTATTTCTAATTCTTATAAATAGAGGACAAAGTAGGCATTTTAATCTTTATTTTATAGATAGGAAATCAAGTCTCCAGAGAAGTTAAGTAACTTACCATGACCTAGGATTTGAATCCAAGTGTCTAATTCTAAAGCCTGTGATTTAAATCACTGGACTATTCTGGCTCTAATTATTTAAATATATCTATTATATAATATCATTATTTTTAAAAAGTATATTAAAATGAGTGCTCCAGGTTACATGGTCACTGTGTTATATTATCACTTATGGAACTCAGGATATTTTAAAATCAACTTTTTACTTTCCAAGGGAACAAGATTTGAGAGACATTTATTTATTGACCATATATTGGGGAAAAGGGGAATGATGTAAGAACCAGAGTTCTCAGGCTCACTCAATCAGGGACATAATGGCTTTGCTATGGAGATGTAGTGGTTGAATTTGCTACTTTTGGTAGCTTCCAAGAGAAGGTTTTTGGGAGGGGGGATGTTTAAGGGTGATGTTTTCACCAGAAGTAGCACTATTTTCCTCATGAATTTAGCAAAGTTCCAAGAGTAAATGAGTATGTGGGTTATACATGGACCCTTTGGTGTCATTACATATAGCCAAGAAGATTAGGAACAGAGCAATGTTTGGAGACTCTCCTTACCAGCAGCAAATGAAGAAGACATGCTCTTCAAGACACTCCAATATACAGAGGGGTATTGATACAGGAATAGACCAAGCAGTCACTGGGACAGGGTATAAAGTCTAGAATAAAATCCATGTATACATCAGGATATAGGTATGAAAAAAGCACATTTCAAATCAGTGGAATGGATGAACTGTTCAATCCATGTGCTGAGACACTTAGTTGCCCATTTGGGAAAAAAAAATCAATTAGATCCTTACTGTTCCCCAAAAGTAAGAGGGGGTAATAATAAAATGTAACAAACAAACATAAAACAATGCCAACAAAATAAAAACACCAAAAATTCTAGAAGAAAATATAAGAAATTTTTAAAATGATTTTTAACTAGAGAAGAAGTTTCTAAGCAAAACAGTAAACTACCAAGTCATAAATGAAAAATGTGGCAAGCTTAACTACATAAAAATGCAAATCTTTTCTATAGTTAAAGGTCCATTTTAAAAATGTTAAAAGACAAGCAATAGATTGGAAGAAAATATCTGCAATATGTATGATATTCAAAGGAGTAATACCTACAATATGTAAAGTTCTTATATAAATTTTAAAAATATTCCAAACGCCTGGCTCAGTGGATTGAGCGTTGCCCCATGAACTGAGAGGTCCCAGTTCGATTCTTGGTCAGTATTCGATTCCTGGTCAGGGCACATGCCCGGGTTTCGGGCTCTATCCCCAGTGAGGGACATGCAGGAGGCAGTCGATCGATGTTTCTATCTCTCTCTAAAAAATCAATAAAATCATATTAAAAAACATTCTAATGGAAAATTGAACAAAGGCTATGGAGAGGCGATTTATTCTTGGAAGATGGAATACAACTAGGTAGTAAATACAGGTGCACAATCTCACTAGCATTCAGGGAAATGCAAATGAGAACAAATTACCATTTTTTTTATCCATTAAACTAGCAGAAATCCAAAGGTTTGCTCATGTCCAGTGTTGGTGAGGATGTAAAAAGCACACTCATACACTGTGGTGGAATTGTTGAAGGCCACTTTAGCTTTAGGAATGTTAAACAGTCTCTGTGAGCTGTTTTTGAGAAAAACTTCGTTCTGCAGGGGTCGCTCCAACCCTAAGTCTTTGCACAGATATGAGAACTATGTAAAAGGGAGGGAGGCACACAGTAACCTTGCCTCAAGATAAACAGAACTAGGGAGGCATACAGTATCCTTGAGAACTGTTGAATCTTTCTGCAAAATTGCTAATTGCTAACCATGATATCTGCTTCTGTACGTCTTGCTTGCCATAGACTGCAAAAACCCTGCCCTATATAAGCAACCCCCTCCCTGAGCTCGGGGCTGCTTCTCTCCTCTGCGAAGGTTGGGAACAGTCCCTGCGCAGGTAATAAAGCTCTTTCAATTTGACCTATAGTGGAGCCTGAGTGTTTGCTTCTCGCGGGTTACAACAGGATGTGAACTGATATAATACCCATCCAAATGTAAAATATACAAACTACCTAACCCAGCAATCCACATCTAAAAACAATTCTATAAAAATATTTTGCACATGTGCTGAAAGATATATGTGTAAAGGTGTTCATGATAACATCTCTTGCAATAGCAGAAAGTTGGAAACATACTAAGAGTTCATCAACATTAAGATAATAAATATGGTACATCCATACATGGAATATTATACAGCTATTAGTGAGATCTATCTATAGCTAGAAAGAGGCCCATTGATTAGTGAAAGAGGCTAATCTCAAAATATTGTAGCATAATCCTATTTGCGTAAAATCTCTCTCTCTATGTATGTGTGTAGTGCAGAGAAAAACTCTGGAAGGATACACCTCCGAATTGTTAATAACAGAAGGTGGAGCAAGACTGAGATTAGGGAGTGTGTGTGTGTGTGTGTGTGTGTGTGTGTGTGTATGCACAAGTGAACTTTTACATATTATACTTCTATATTGTTTGAATTTTCTCTTAAATTTTAAGTTAAAACTTAAAAAAATATTTTGCTTTTTTTTTCTTTTGTGGTGAAAGTAATAGTAACAAGAAATCCATCACCTAATTAATTCATATAAACAAGGCATACTGCAGGGAAGATAAGAATTCTTATTAACATTTCCTTTCATGTGCTTATATAAGAAGTATAGTTGTTAACTGGTCCCAGAGTTTAGCACCTAGTTAAGATAAAGGATTTTGAAGTCAGACATGTGTGAATTCAAGTTCCAGTGGAAAACTGCTGAACCTTTGGAAGTCTCAGTCTACCCATCTGGAAAGCAGAGAGAGTAAGTTTTATTATACAGGACTTTTGTAAGCATGTATGAGGTAATGTACTTAAATTGCGGAGTTCACAGTCTAGTCCAGAGTTTGAGTTTGATGAATGGTGACTTTTATTTTTGTAGCTTCACAACAATTCTTGTGATGTGGTAAGATATTTTAATTCCAAATTTTTTATGGATGGAGAAATTCAGGCTCTGAAAGGTCAAATGACTTTTTCAAAATCGGAATCTGGGACTAGAGTCTGGATCTAATTATTATTATTCTGACATTTGACTCTTTTTCTTAGAAGCTGAAGAAATTGAAGGTTGGATAATTTTGCTTCAAAAATTGCCAATTTTGATCTACATTTTAAAAACTACTTCCTTCACCTGTGAAACAACAACAATAACAAAAAACTAATTTGCAATGGAAATTGGCATCCAGGGAACAAAAACCTAGTAACTCTACATAATTTCTTATGAAGTGTGTAGCCTCTGATGTAGAAGTATCTGCCATTACTGGGACCCTTGGATAATGAGAGGGGCAGTTCTTTGCTCCATTCTGATTCAAAAGAGCTCTTCTTCCAGTTTCCCATCTCACCCCAAGTAGCCTGCCTCATTCTCAAATCTTGGCTTTTCCGTCCATTTAACAGAATCCTCTGGCCTCCAGCTGGGTTCCCTGTCACTCCTCCTTGGCAACTGTAATGCAGTTCCTGCTATGTTGTAGGCACTCAACTAATATTAATTGAATGACTGAATGATTGATTGATTATGGAGTTTCATGTACTCTTTGTTTCCATATTTCATGAATGGATAGATTGTGTAGTGCTACAGGTTTCAGTTCAGTACAAAGAATACCTAACAATGGGACAGGTTGTCTGGGAAGGGTTGAGAATCATCTATCAAGATCAAGGATACTTGCAGTGAGTAAGAATCTAGACAAGATCACATATAAGATCTCTTCTTGTTTCTGGGATTCTGAGATTTTAAAGTAAATGTTGAGTATCTGCTTATTTTATTTGGTTGTTTTTGTTTTGTACCAGGTACTTGAATCCTGAGGTAATGTAAAGATAATAGCTTTTTATTTTTTCCTCTGTAAAACTAAACACCTAAAATTAACAAGTGGACAGACACGGGAAAAACATAATCTTAAGGAATCAGTGGGAACACTGGAGGTTGGTGGGCAGCGTAGAGTCTGGCCAGGCAGGGCAGAAGACCTGAAAAATCTACATGCCTTTTGGAGAGTGTAGGTACTTGGAGGAAGTCTAGCTGGATGGACCATGATATCCAGAGAGAATGGAGACATCAATAGGTGGTAGTCTGGTTAGATGGCAACATTAGGTGATACAGCAAGAGAGTTTCAAGGATCCACAGAGAATCCCAGACTAGGAATTATGTGGAGATTCGGGAAGAAACCTAAAACAGAAGTGGAAACAGGAGGCCCAGCCCCCATCTCCAGACTGGCATTCAGAGACTTGGATAACTGGGGAGAACCAAGCAGGTGTCAAGGTAAGAACACAGCACAGGGTGTGAAGTTAGGACTCAGTTCAAGGGTGCACAGTAGAGGCCTGGTTAAGATAGAAGACTAGTTACTAGAAATGGGCCCCAATGTTAGAGCACAAAACAACAAAGACAATGGACTAGGATTTTTAAATTGTCCCCACCTAGACCAACCTTAGGATGAGTTCTAGAACAGGCTGAGCCCAGTCCTGACTTTGTCCAGGAAGTATGCAAGGACCTCGTTTCTATAGTTGATAGCCAGGTGGGGTATTTTATTGAGTAATAAAAGAAACTAATATAGAGGTCGTTCAAAAAGAAATGGAAAGGCCCATAATATTTGATTTTATTAAAAATGCTTTGCTTGTTTTTCCCCTTAAATTTATTTAAGAGGATTTTTTGCAAGTGAAATTTAATTTTATATTGAGAAAATTCAGAGAAGCAGAATCATTCCTTCTGTGTGTTTTCTTTACAGTAATTATTTTCCAACCATTCTTTTACTATGAAACTACTTATTCTCATGGTAGGATTATTTGTTTAAAAGTTTTACTTATGCAGATAGAGAAAAAATGACACATTGGTTAATAACAGTTTCAAACTTACCTTAGCATTATGCAATTTTTAATGAGCCATCATCTATTTTAAGTTAATATTCCTATGATATGAACCTGACAATACTATTTTTACAAAAAAAGCCAACTAATCAGGGTGGTCAGATCAGTGCAGAAAATAATAATAAGACTGGGGTCTTCAGGCCTTGCCCGTGGCCATAGGAGTAACACCAGATTTCTAATAAAAACATTTTGAAAGATCCAGAGATAAATACCAGTTTTCTTTTGGTTGACCACCACAAGACTTCAAGGACTCATTTCCCTTATGGAGACAGTTTTCTTCAAGACTGTGGTCCAGATGGACTCTCCAGGAAGCCAGCAGGTCGATACAAGTTTTATGAGGGCTTTGATTTATATTGTCTCCTGCACACTTCTGAGCAAAGGACTGGGAGGGGGAATTTTTCATGAGGAGATCCGTTGAGTTTTTGTGCCAGTTGAAGACTATGAATTAATGCTTTTCTGCTATTCCTAAAATTAAAACCCCATGAACTAACCATTTTAGGGTATTAAGCTTTGCTTCAAAATGCATTCTCCACAGATGAATCAAAGGGCCTAATGCATTTGCTATTTGGGAATAATAAAGCATGAAATGGGGTGCAGGACTTATATATTTACATAAGAAGAAAGAGCTGGAAAAGTTTAGGAAAAACAACGACAGAAGAAGGTGCTACTGTGAGACCAGCTCTGCAAAAGCAGACAAGTGAACTGCTCCTCTTCAAACGCTACCCAGTTCACGGCAACTGAGGTGCATGAAGGATTCTGGAGGCCTCACCCTGTCCTTTCCCTTGGGTTCCCTAGTACTTCCTCTAGATTTTGGCATTTCCCTTGCCTTTGCTTTGTACTCCTGGGAGAAACACAGGGCAAGGAGAAAAAAAGGAAAAGAAACACATTTGTGCTTTCCAAGTTTTCAGGGTTAATCAGGTATCACAATTGCTTTTCAGAAAATAATATTTAAAGTGGAAGAGAAAAAGTCAAGAAGATACAGGACCTTTAGGAATAGCAGGGATCTAGTTTTAACTAAAATTGAGTCAATCTAGGCGTTACACTTTATGCAAGAAACAGCTGTAAAATCACACAAAAATGTGCACAGCCTCTTTGCAATCTCCTATAACACCTTGTGGGCCTGAAGGTAATTCCATCGAAGAATCACGGCACCACGTAGCTTTGTAGCTGTGAGTTGAATATCCTGTTAAGATAACTAGGATTTTTTATTTTTAAACAAAAATATTACAGATATGATCTCTTGTATTTCATTTACACATGTCAAGACAAATTCAGGCTCAGAGCCATGCTGCATGCAATCCCTGAGTGAGTAGAGGCTGTGTCAGTTAGCACGGGCTTGGCTGCATGTGATGGTGAGCCCAGAGTTATTCAGCCTTAAACAAGATTAAATGTTTATTTCTCTTTTAAGTAAAATGAATCTGGAGGTAATGAGTTCAGGGCTGATGTGGAGACTTCATGGTCATCAGGGACCCCGACGCCTTTGTTTTTGCTGCTTTGCCATTCTGAATTTACCTCATGTCCAAAAATGGCAGTTCTAACTCCAGTCATCATGCTTCACCTGTAACATCAACAAAAACAATGCATTCACGATCAAAAGATTCATATGTCATCTATGTCATTTTCAGGGTGTGACTTGCCTTATTCAAGGGAAGCTATCTGGTAACATTCAAAGACAATGCAGGATGGAGACTTGACTGTGCTGCCCTTGAGATTCGAGCAATGTGAGTCAAGACCAACATCTGCTATGTTAGTTGGTTAATTAGTTGGATGACGGTAGTGCAATGCAAACCCAGAGCTGTGGTTCTTAAATTTTAGTGGGTATAATCATTACCCGAGGAGCTTCTTAAAAACACCTGTTCTTGGTCCATCTCCAAAATTTTGATTTAGCATATCTGGGACATGTCCCCAAATTTTGAATTTTTGACAAGCATTTTAGGAGTAAGCGTTGAGAAATACTGACCTAGAAATTCAGGAAGCATGAAGACATGGATAGACTATTAGATTTAATACTACAAGAACTTGATTGGACTCATCTTCACCTTTTACTAATTGTGCGATTTTGGGCAAGCTAATTAACCTCTGAGCTCAGTTTTCTCATTTTT
The DNA here is from genome assembly GCA_030848825.1 of Tadarida brasiliensis. Classification (NCBI taxonomy): domain Eukaryota; kingdom Metazoa; phylum Chordata; class Mammalia; order Chiroptera; family Molossidae; genus Tadarida; species Tadarida brasiliensis. The sequence goes on along the minus strand of CM061260.1, from coordinate 44,702,049 downwards.
TAATTTTTTTATCCTCACCCGAGGACATTTTTGCATTTATCTTCAGATAGAGCGGGAGGGAGAGAGGGAGAAAGAGAGAGAGAGAAACATCAATAGGAGAGAGACACATCGACCGGTTGCCACCCGCACAACCCCAAACAGGCGGGGGATGAACCGCAACCAAGGTACGTGCCCTTAGCGGGAACCGAACCCAGGACTCTCTGGTCTGCAGGCCGACGCTCTAACCGCTGAGCCAAACCAGTCAGGGCTCAGTTTTCTCATTTTTCAAATGGGTAAACATATAACTACCTCATGGGACTGTTTTTCATGTTAACTGTAAAAAGATATATGAAAACATACAGTACATTGCTTGGCATTTAATAAGCATATAAAAAAGCTCCTCATCATGGCATCATCTGAAGTGCTCCACAGAGATTATTTACTAATAGCTTTATCACAAGTAAGAACCCGAAATTCCTACCAAAATAATCAGGACTTTGTCTTTAGAAAACACCTGCTGTGGTCCAGATAAGTCACATGGAACACTCATCCTTACCTGGTGCTTCCTGGGATGTGTTCTGTGGCAAAGGGGTCCTATAGGACATTAAGAGGTGGCATTGAAAAAAAAGGTTTCATGGTCTAATAGTTTTTGGAAATACTAGATTAAACAAAATGAAGTTTCTTTAGACTTCTCTGAGCCTTTAATACCTTAGTGCACATTTGAGTCTATATGAGAGGGGGTTTGTATAAATATTTCCCAAAGTTAACAGGAAAATCCCTTTTATTTATTTTCTCTTTTAAAGAAAAAATGCATTTATTTAAAGAAAGGGGGATGGGGAATGGGGGTATCTAAAGGGAAGGGCTACATATCAGCAAACAATGGGGTAGTAAGTCCATGATGGCAGTCCCAAGGAGCTGGACTTTTGTCCTTATATGCATTCACTAGAGGTAAGCTTTTGTTGTCAGTGAATTTTGGGGTCTGGGTTGATAGTTTGGGCAGTGGGTTGGGTCTGCAGGAATTCGGATGTACGATTGGGCAGTTTTAGTTTCTTACATGGTTTCATTCCTGGTGTCTGACATTTCTTGTCGCCAGTTCTCCTGTGGTGGGAAGTTTGGTCTTTGTTCTGTGGTGGGGAAACTTACAGTATGGCCGTTAAGAATCATATTGCCTTGTAAGTCCTAACATTTCCCTCCTCTTTCTATTTGTTAGTAATTATTTTCATGGAATCAGGGTGGAGGTCTCTACACCCACAAACCAGGAAAATCCCTTTTAATGAGGCATCTCAGGGGATTTGGGTCTACAGAACACAGGAAACACAATGATATGTTTATACACACTAAGGTTTTAGATGTGTTAGCAGAGAGCAGTCAACTAAGAGAGATGCTAGAATGGTGGATTTGGGAGGGAGGCATGGAACATGAGATTTAGCCTTGGTAGGACAAGTCCAAGTGAGAAGCTCATAGCAGCTGAGGACATCAAGATGGTACCAAAGGTCCTCAAGGTTGAAACCCTAAGTAAGAAGGCCTGAAAGCCAAAATGTCTTAGTAACAATTTAGTCTAGCACTGTTTGGCCAGGGGAACAGCTTCCATATTTCCTTTCTCTGTCCTTATTTTTCCTTCATAGTTTCTGATCTGCCTAACTGAGGTCACCTAGTTACCCAAGTTTCTGATCTGCCTGAGTTTCTGATCTGCCTAATTGAGGTCACTTAGTTACTCACAATGAAAGTTCATTCCTCCTCCTCTCCACCAAAAACAGAGAAACTTTAATTGGATATTCAACATATGTCAGGCACTAGACTTGAAGCTAAGAATCGAAAGATGAACAATATATTGTTTATATCCTTGAAGAACAACTGGTCTAGTAAAAGAGAAATATAGGGAAACAGATGATTACATTTGTGTGGTGATAACGCTGATTAGGTTACACAAACCACTTACAGTGAAGGAGAGTCAGCGTTTCGGGAATTGGAGGTGTCAGGAAAGTTTTAGGCGTAAAGTTATGGTTAAGCTAATTCTTGAGGGGATGAGGACTGCCTGAAATGCAAAGGCCTAGAAGCATGAAGGATGAGAGTTCTAGAGGGCAGATTTTCATCTGCAGGGAGCACGCAGATTTGATGAGAGCGTGTAGCCCTTTCATGGTGCAAAGGACTGGAGGTAAATTCTTAAAACAATGATGCTAAATTCACCCTACAATTAAGAGCTGGTTTCCATCTATAACATAGTGGTATTTATGAAAGAGGTCAGTACTTAATACACTACAGATGGGGGAATCTAATGGAATTTGTGGTCACTCTGATGGATTCTTTCCAGGTGTGTTTTCTTGGAACCCACATGATCACTGCGGGTCTTGAGTGTACCATCTACACTCTTTGCTTAGACTGGTTTTTGAATCAGATTGCCTCTCTATTTTTATTTGAAATTAATTAATCTTCTAAAGAGAAGTTTAAGTCTCATGCATATCCAGTATAAAACTTTCCCTGACTATTGTAATCCATATTGCCATCTTTTTCTGAATTTATGAAGTGTTTATGGTCTACAGTGAACATCAGGCATATCACTCAACTCATTCACTAGAGTTAACTCTTATATGGAAATTATCCTTGAAATTTTCTTGAATTGACATTTACATTGATAGTGTCTGAGCACTCTGAACTTTAAAAATCAAACATTAACTGGTTGTTGTTGTTTTTTCTTTGCTCATTTTTTGGCTGTGTCCTCTCTTCCCTGGAGCAGTGGAATCCAAGGTTGCAATTCAACCATTGACTGTCAGAGAAAATGAGAATTTTTCCCTAAGTAAGAGACAATATGAACTTTGAAGTCAAAGGACATGTAAAATATTTCTTTTTATCCTTCCTGGTTTCCAGTCTTATTCCTTGTTCTTTTGTTGGTTAGTTTGGGGAGAGAAGCACCTCTATAGAACTATGAAGCTACTTTCCTGGATGAAAATGGCTAATAAATGTGAAGGCAACAAAACAGATAGGCCATCTCCCTGCCTCACAGTAAGTGTATCTGATAAACATCTCTGTCTTTTCTACAAGGTTCTGTGTATTTCAATATTTTAAAAATAAAAACTAGAATTTTATGAAATAAAGCCATTTTCCTCTTAAATGCAGAAAATAGGAGTTTTAAAATTTGTGTAGCTAGCCCAGCTGGTGTGGCTCAGTGGTTGAGTGTCGACCCATGCACCAAGAGGTCGCCAGTTGGATTCCTGGTCAGGGCACATGCTCAGGTTGTGGGCCAAATCCCCAGTGGGGGGCATGCAGGAGGCAGCCAATCGATGTTTTCTCTCATGATGTTTCTATCTCGCTCTCCCTCTCCCTACTTCTCTCTCTAAAAATCAATAAAGGGAAAAAAATATGTATAGCTAAAGTAGAGATAAAAGTCTGTATACCACCTGGCCAGTGTGCTCAGTGGATTGAGTATTGTCTCACGGACTGAGAGGTCCTGGTTTGATTCCTGGTCAGGGCACAGGCCCGGGTTGGGGGCTTGATCCCCAGAAGGGGTGTGCAGGAGGCAGCCAATCAATGTTTCTCTCTCGCGTTGATATTTCTACCTCTCTCTCCCTTCCTCTCTTTCTCTGAAAAAAATAAAATAAAAACATATTTTAAAAAAGTCTATGTACCTATTATTTAAGTTATGACAGAAAAAAAAACTATGCTGTTAAAGATATAAAAATGTTGAGAGCCACTTAATGTATATACCTCCAGCACTTTTTGACAAATGTAAAAGAGAAAAGCAGAAGCTGTTTCCTTCAAGCGCTATTGCTTTAGGCAAAACTTTGGCCACAAGGTCTGCTGCCTTGCCTCCCTGATTTTCTTATTTCAACAATTGTACTAAATTCTGGGTAAATTAATTTTCCCTCAAAGTGAAAGGTTCTTTTAATAATTCCTTGAATGGCCACATCATTGTCATTAATGGGCTTTGTTCTGTTCACTGTAGGATAACTTCTTTATACACTTGTCTTTTGAAATGCTTTCTTCCCGTGAATAGACATCATAGTAAGTCACTTGAAAAAAAAATCTCCTGTAAATATGGATTTTTTTCAATATTATCAACTATTGTCTCATAATTTTCTTTCATAACTCTGACTTGGAATTACAGAAACCCTGGTCATGAATACCAGGTCAAATTCTATACTTGAAGCTTGAAAAAGCAGTTTGATAATAAATACAAAGCTTGTTATAGTTTAAAAAAAATAGTAAAATATCAATATGGGTTAGGATTCTAAAGAATTTAGTTTTTGAAGCATCTTTTGTTCTCTTTCTATACATTGAGCTTTAAACTGAAGATATAAGATAAAAATATTAATAGTAACAAAAACAAATTAATTAAAAAAAAAAAAGAATGCAAGAAAGTGTCATTTCTGGAGACCATATTCTTGAGAAGATTTTTAATTTTAAATACCAAGAGAGGAGTGCAGGGTAGTATAGTGCTCAGATCTGTAGGCTCCATGAGTGACACACCTGACTGAGTTAATCCCTAGCCTCTTCTACTCATTAGCTGTGTAACTTCGGTGTTCTAATCCATAGATTGAGGATAATAGCAGGTACCTCAAGGGCTTTTATGAAAATTAAATGAGGTAACCCACATAAAGTGCTCAGCTATGTCTTAAACCTATCAAGGTAGCTATTATCATTATTAATTTTTTTTTTGCATTTATCTTCGGATAGAGTGGGAGGGAGAGAAGGAGGAAGAGAGAGAGAAACATCGATGTGAGAGAGACACATCAACTGGCTGCCACCTGCACGACCCCAACTGGGGCCAGGGACAAACTGCAACCGAGGCAGGTGCCCTTAGTGGGAACCGAACCCGGGACTCTCCTGTCTGCGGGCCGACACTCTAACTGCTGAGCCAAACTGGCCAGGGCCATTATTAATTATTTATTGTTATTATTGTCTATATTTGCCTGCTACTTTGACATTACATGGAATTTAAAAAAATATTTTTCTTTATTAACTTTAGAGAGAGAGGAAGGGAGAGGGAGAGAGAGAGATAGAAACATTGATGAGAGAGAACATCTATTGGCTGCCTCCTACATGCTCCCCACTGGGGATTGGGCCCACAACCTGGGCATGTGCCCTGACCAGGAATCAAACCGGCAATGGTTCATGGGTCGACACTGAACCACTGAGCCACACTAGCTGGGCGACATTACATGGAATTTAAAACCAGGAAACCAACTAATCCCAGGAATTAGGATTTAGAAATTCTCTTTTTTAGAAGGCCCAAAAGAACCATTTTCAGGGTGATAGTACTTTTATTTGGGGGCTCAGGTAAGACACAAGTTTTCCAGGGGAGCTATGTAATTGCACATTTTTGTGTCCTCCAGGAGGCTGGACAGCAATGCAGAGCAGGTGAAACCTACACTACAAGTTCCTGACCTAGGAAAAATTGAGGAGGTTGGGAACACACTTACAGGCTACACACTTAGATGTGTCAAAACACTATTTATTTATAGGTTTAGTTAACATCCGTCTCAAGCTCTTCTTCCACCGAGAGGCAGGAATTGAATTTCCATTTAATTCAAATTTGCGTCTAAATTCTGGGGGTTTGCCTGGTGCTTACTCACCAAGAGTTTCTTGGGCTTGGCTCAAAGAGTTGGGTGCTGGACCTGTTCTCCAATCCGTTTTAAACATCTAACACGATTGCTTTCTTTTCTACTCTCTCCTCTCTTTACTTTCCCCCGTCTGGAAAACCTCTATTTAGCCTTTGGGGTGAGATGGTGTGTTTCTTCACCTAGTCTCCTTCCAATGTCTTTTCATTGATAAACTTTATGTCCTGAATTCTTCAGAGATTATATTTCTGAAATGCTTTAAGCTTGGTGTTCCTTTTAAGAAGCCATCAGAAAAATGTGACTGACTAGATATTTAATGATATTAAGGATTTATTGTTTAAAGTGTGATCATGGTATTGTGGTTATATAATCTTTAAAAATGAGTCTCTTCCAACCAATACATCTTGTAGAACAGACAGACTGGTGTGAAAAGGGGAATCACAAAAAAGTCTTTATCTTTGGGAGATATATACTGAATATTTGTGGGTAAATTTTATGATGTGTGGAATTTGCTTCCAAAAATTCAGGGCAGAAGTGGAGTGGGTGAGGGTGTAGATAAATCAATATTGGCCTTGAGTTGATAATGGTTGAAACTAGGTGGTGTATACATAAGGGTTCATTATATTAGTCTCTCTGCTTTTATATTTGTTTGAGAATTTCCCCAATGGAATGTTTTTTAAAAAGCCATGAGTTCTAAAAGCCTGCTATTGCAGTCAGAAAACAAGAACTGAATGTTTCTGTACTCTGTATTCTTTTAGGTCATTCCTCCTTCCCTGGATAGTTCTGACCAAGTGAGAAGAGTCTCAGAATAAAATAATATTCTTGCCTGGCTGGTTTGGCTCAGCGGTTAGAGCGTCAGCCCGTGGACCAGAGAGTCCTGGGTTCAGTTCCCGCTAAGGGCATGTACCTCGGTTGCAGTTTGTCCCCCGCCCCGGTTGGGGTCATGTGAGTGGCAACCACTTGATGTGTCTCTCTCACATTGATGTCTCTCTCTCTCTCTCTCTCTCTTTCTCCCTTTCTTCCCTCCCGCTCTATCTGAAGAAATAAGCAAAAAAAAAAAAAAAAAAAAATTAAAATAATATTCTTGGAAGAGGGAGACCTTGTTAATATATCTAAAATATGAATCATTGATACTTCCCTAATGTCCCTTGGTTATTTATTCACTATGTTAGATGTGTAGAGTGATACAGTAAGTTTGGAACTGCTAAACTATTTTGTAGGCTTGAGGAAGTTTTTTCTTTTTTTGAGGAGGTTTTTTTTTTTTTTTTTTGTATAAATCAGTTTGCCAGCAGATTTGGGGGTAGGGCTGGAGGTAGAGATTTCTCAGTAGGAATTATTCTACACAGTTTAGCTAATGGGAAACGTCTACTACATTATGGCCTCCATTGCTGAGAGTTCATGGAAGTTGATCTAGCCACACTGTTGAAAATATAACAAGCTCCTATAAGATAAAGAAGTTGGTAAGTGTATAACATAGCGAGTATTAAAAGTAGAGGTAATGTTCATGCCAATATCAAAAATCACAAAGGCAGCTACTGTGAAGGCTATGGAATATTTAGCAATAGTGCCTGATTTCATCATTGATTTGTCTCCTTAAGGCAGAGAATTTATTTATAAAAATTTGTTGAGTACCTATGCTGTGCAAGGCACTGGACATGAGAAAACACTTAATACACAGACTCCAGTGTAGAGCTCATGGTATGGTTGGCGGTTTGGGGTACAGTCTGGATTACCTCTGATTATCTTCTCATTCTCTTACTTTCCCAGCTTACATGTATTAAGATCAGCGGTAAGAAAATCCTGCCAAACTTATAATTAATTTGAGCCACTTAGATATACATATATTTATTATTCTTAACGGCAAAGAGTAGGAAGATGAACCTCTATTGGACATTATAATTTCATGCATTACTTTTCTTTGATAATTTTGAAATTCAGGGCTGGGTGTGGGAGGAAAGATGTTTTCCCTTTCAACTCATTTATCCTCCCACCCATGTATTCTTTTCTTTACCCTCTATCTATCTGCTAGAGCATAGTGAGAATTATTTTAATTTCTAAAAGGCACTTCTGTGGGAGAGACAGAAGAAATGTTACAGTAGAAATAAATTGTTGAAACAGCAGAGTGCCCTCTATAAAGGACACTGAAGTAGCTAATAGTTCCCCTAAGAGATTACCACTGGAGTGGTGTTGTATGAAAGAAAGGTGGCATGAAAGATCATTGCTTCAGTTATTATTAATGGATTGCTATTCCCACAAAGATCATCTGGGGAATGGTTCTGATTGGTGGACTGGTACCATCAAAGGTAGTTTGTTTAGCTGTGTGACTAATGCCACTGTTTTCAAGGTCTCCTCATGGTGCTTCAATTAGATGGAGGCTGTGGCCGTTAGAGAAGCTCTCTTGAACTCTTTGCTGAGTTTCAGGAAAGGAAAACTTTTCCATTAACTGTGAAGTTAAGAAAAAAATCCTGTAATGTTTTTCTTAACTAGATTAGAAACCAGAGCCCTGGTAGGCTTTTGTTTAGCTATTTTGCTAAGGGTGTTCTGCTAAGGCCATGCAAAGAATGAATAATTCACATTGAAAACCTTAGCATTTTACTTAAAAGCCTTATTTTCATTTTTGGAAAATGTGACAGCAAGAATTAGTGCTGGCACTTCTGTCTCAATAATGGTAGTGATGTTTAAATGACAACAAATACATAATTGGACTTACATGCACATTTATGGACACAAAAATGTCATTACCTATTTTGGTGGAACATTTTACACTTACTCTATAAACAACAAAAATCAGCTTAAGTTGTTTTTATCTATAAGCAATGAATCAATGTGAGAAACTCTTTGACATACTTGGAGAAAAATGCCCTGTTTATTTTTTATTATCTGATTTTGAAAAGATGAAGTTGTTTATTTTAAATAAGATCCTTGATGAGTCCTTCTAAAATAATAGCTAACTCATTTCATACCATTCCTTTGAATATCAATAATTAGAGACCCTCCCCAAATTAGAAGACAGATTAGAGACAAACTGTAGCAGAATAACTCTATGCTTCCCTCAGTATATTAAGCTGAAATTGTCTAAATATGATAGGGTACAAGATTTAGAATTTTATGGTGAGAACAGAGAAAGGATATTAAGAAATAACAATGTTGCCCTGGCTGGTTTGGCTCAGTGGTTAGGGCGTTGGCCTGGGAACCAGACAGTTGTGGGTTCGATTCTGATCAGGGACATGTACCTCGGTTGCAGTTCAGTCCTCAGCTCAGGTCGGGGTCATGCGGGAGACAACCAATCGATGTGTCTCTCTCACATCAATGTTTCTCTCTCTCTCTCTCTCTCTCTCTCTCTCTCTCTCTCTCTCTCTCATCTCCTATCTCCTTCCCTCCCACTCTGTCTGAAGATAAATGGAAAAATATCCTCGGGTGAGGATTAAAAAAAAAAGAAAGAAAGAAATACAATGTTGTTGGAAGAATGGGGGTACTCACTGATTGTACCAGTCATTTTACCCATGGAAAATACAGCATAAAAATGTTCTATAACAACAAAGTAAAAATAACTACTCTTCTCTCAATTACTTGCATAGATTTCCATTTTAAGAGTAGGAATAAAATAAATTTAGGTATTAATGAGAATATGGTTATGAGCACAAAGACTTGCTATGAATTCTGGCCTACTCAACCCCAACTGTGAGATCTGGGTATTTCCATGCTTTCTGGAATTTTCTGAGACACATGAAGAGACACAAATGCTCTTATTATTACCTTTTGTTTGCTATTCTCCTAGCATTACACTGTTCTATTTGTTAACTTGAATTTTGTTTCTTTTTTTTATTTTAATTTTTTTTCTTTATTGATTTTTAGAGAGGGAGGAAAGGAGAGAGAGAGAGAGAAACATTGATGAGAGAGAACATCAATTGGCTGCCTCCTGCATGCCCCTCACTGGGGATTTGGCCGACAACTTGGGCATGTGCCCTGTCTGGGAATCGAACTGGTGACCTCTTGGTGCATGGGTCGACACTCAACCACTGAGCCACATCGGCCGGGCAATTTTGTTTCTTTTTAAAATGTGATACCTTAGAAGGATGTTTTCCCACATGTTACTAACTTTAAAAATTATACATGCATTCAACTTCAATGTGGCCATTAAACATTGTCAGGTTTCGCCCTGGCCGGTTTGGCTCAACTGTTAGAGTGTTGGCCTGCGGTCCAGAGAGACCCGGGTTCAGTTCCCGCTAAGGGCATGTACCTCGGTTGCAGTTTGTCCCCGGCCCTGGTTGGTCGTGCGGGTGGCAGCCACTCGATGTCTCCCTTTCATGTTGATGTTTCTCTCTCTCTCTCTTCCTCTCTCTCCTTCCCACTCTATCTGAACAAATGAAAAAATGTCCTCGGGTGAGGATAAAAAAAGAAAAAAAAAAAAAAAAAGAGCTAAACATTGTCAGGTTTCTCTGAAAGACCATTTTAGTCTGCCTATTAATTGGGACATATGGGTAAACTCTGAGAATTAAATATATAAAACAACTGGCTCTAGAGATGTTAAGATTGACTATCCTGTCTTTAGCACGCTTATAAGATGAATCTGTGTTTCATCTTGTAAGGAGAAGAGAGAGAGCAATAAATTGAGAATCTATTTGAAAAAAATAACAGAAAACTTCCATAACCTGGTGAAGGAAATAGACATACAAGTCCAGAAAGTGCAGAGAGTCTCAAACAAAATGAACCCAAAGAGGCCCACACCAAGGCACATTATAATTGAAATACAAAAGGTTAAAGACAAGGAGAGAATCTTAAAAACAGCATGAGAAAAGCACTCAGTCACCTACAAGGGACCTCCCATAAGACTGTCAGCTGATTTCTCAGCAGGAAATTTATAAGCCAGAGGAAGTGGCAAGAAATATTCAAAGCGATGAAAAGCAAAGACCTATAACCAAGATTACTCTACCCAGCAAAGCTATCATTTAGAATCAAAGGACATATAAAGAGCTTCCCAGACAAGAAAAGCTAAAGGAGTTCATCACCACCAACCCAGTATTACATGAAATGTTAAAGAGTCTTCTCTAAGAAGAGGAAGAAAAGAAAGCATAAAAAATATAATCAATAAAATGGCAATAAATGCATATCTATCAACAATTAAATCTAAAAACAAAATATACAAATAAGCAGAACAGAAGTGTACTCATAGATATAGAGAACATTTTGACAGTTGCCAGATGGGAGGGTTTTGGGGGAATGCGTGGAAAAGGTGAAGGGATTGAGAAGTACAAATTGGTTGTTACAGAATAGTCATGGGAATATAAAGTACAGGATAGGGAATATAGTCAACATTCTAATAACTATGTATGGTGTCAGATGGTTGTGAGATTTATTGGGAGGATCACTTAGTAAGTTATATAATGTCTAAACATTGGGGTGTACACCTGAAATGAATATAATAATATAATATAATAAAATTTTTAAATAAATTACCAATTATGAAAAGCAATATAATTTAGATTTTTTCCAAGCACTTTTTCTGTTATTTCATACTATTGCTCACTTCATTGAAAATATTTTTGTTTTCATTTATTATTTCATAAATAAACATGTATTGTGCAACTACTAGTTGTTAATTATATTTAAGTTTATATGCTCTCTCCAAATATTTCCCTGGTTTTCAAATATTTTATCTTCACATTCACTATTATCACTTTTTACAACATCATTCCTGTTTGTTTAAAAAGAGACATTGAAATGAAACTAGTACCCTTGATGTAGGCAAAAGAATAAATAACTATTGTGGGGGAAAAGGGGGACATCTGTAATACTTTCAACAATAAAAATAAATAAATAAATATCTTTGACTCAGACAAAAAATAAAAAATAAAAATAAATGAAACAACGAACTCTGGAGATGTTAAGATTGATGTCCTGTCTTTCGCATCCTTTTAAGATGAATCTGTGTTTTCCTCTTGCAGTGGCTCAACAAGAATGTTGCTGCTACTGCTGGTTATGTGGGTTCCTGTTCCTTTCTTAGGCTCAGGTGATTCTCTGTTCTTGTGTTTGACCAGGTTGCTCCACAACTCATGAGCCCTCAGTGGTTCTCATATCAAATACCACTCACAACTTCTCCAACAGATGGTTCCGTTTAATTTGTGTTTATCTCAGATTCTTCCCAGAAATGCAAGCTCTCTTAAATGTAGTCCAGAGTAGACTGATCGAACCTGTAGCCCCTGACTTCTGGATTTACCACTCCTCTCCACTCACATCTCTACTTGGCCATTTAATACTCTCATGCACTTTTTTTCTACCAAATTTAACCCCGAGAAAGAATTTTTTCAACTCAACATGGTCTAAATCAGTTATAGTGTTTAAAGGGTTATATGTCTGAAGGACACCCATATTTACTAGCTCTCATAAGTTTTAGATAATAAAATTATTCTTCATTGGTAGAATTTTAGGTCTCAAAAGACATTGGAAAAGATTTTTGGAGGGTGGAGGTGTGGGTGAGTCAAGGGGTCTTGCCTAGCACATCGAAAAACACTTGCAGTCTCTTACTTTGCTTACTTACAAGATTAGTTCTGGTGAGTCATAACTCCTCTTCTCCAAACCATTGCTCTCTCCCCACCTTTATACTGAAGATCAGGGAAACTTCCACTAAGAAGCTTTTCTTGATTAATTTCACCACGCTTCAGCCAGCCTGTTTAAATTCCAGCCGGCTCCTCCACTGTTAGCAGGCTGGTGAAGACCTCCCAGGGCCTGGGCCCTCCCACTTTCACAGGCTCTATCCCACATCATATCACATCAGAATGCACCGACATTGCACATTAATTTATACACACACACACACACACACACACACACACATATACACACATATATGTGGTTTGAAAGGATTGTAATACTTTTACATGCAAAATACTTAGCTATGTGCAAGTTGATTATTTTAAGATCGATTATGGTGTCTTGGTACCAACTGCGCATTCTCAGAAATTTTTGCGATGAGAAAATATACCTTACTTTAATGTAATGACGTTTTTATGAATATTCAAGTTCACAGGCAATAAAGAAGACATTAACATGACAGTTTGTGGAAATTTAATTAAGTACCTATCGATTTACTTTTAAAGTTTTTTTTGTGTGTTTTTTACAACATTGTTTTTTCAGGTTCTCAGACACTTTTACAAGTTTATGGAAAGCTCATGAAATTCATTTTGGTGACTTCGATGTATCAGGCAAAGTGCTAGCAGCTGGAGTTACAAAGTTGAAAAGACAAAATCCCTGCCCTTAAAGAATTCAAGATGTGAGGAAGATATTTAAGTAAATCATACCCATGCAGTGTGAAAAGTGCACTAATTAAAATAGCCCTGGGAAGACACAGGTGACTGTGACTAACTCGGCCCAGCTCAGTTCTTGGAAGAGGTGACTTTGGAGTTTAGCGATGACTGACCAATATTTCTAGATTGAAGAATCCCTGGCTCAGGATACTTCATGGGGGACTGTCTCATTGATTATTTTTACATCTTATTTCTTAAATAACACAATCTTAAGTTATTCTTATAGAAATCTGGAGCATCTACCAGAATTGGTCTGACATAATTTTCAACCCATTAGGCCATGTTCTGTTTCCAGGCATCTCCCCTTCTAGAATAAAGAGAATGTGAACAGCAGAGTGATCCAGTTCATACGATTTTCACAGATAGCCTTTGAGGTCAGTTCTATCATGATCCCATTATATTGGTGAGGAAATAAAAACTCAGAGAAGGGAAGTTATTTGACTAAAGTTAGGTGGGTACTAAAATGGCAGAGCTGGGATTCTGTGTCCCATCTGCCTAATTCCTCAGCCCCTAACCTCACTCCTCTATAGACTGGGACACCGAATAGCTCATTCCCAAGTGCACTCCTGTGGCTGCTGCTGTTCTCTAGGTAACTTGTGTGAGCATTTGCTCATTAATTTTCTTCTCTGATGATGAAGTGTAAAAGGACTTTTAAGGTAAACAGAACAAAACAAACCTCTCTATTCCCAGGAAGATGTAAAAACTTGTATCAGGAAAAGATAACTCGGAAAGGAAAAAACATCAAGCATAAAATTATTCCTCAAATACCCTTACTGCTTTTCCATTAGCTTCTGTTATGCTATAAAGTGACAAGCATTTTCATCTGCACCCTATATTTTTGCCTACCTTAGCAAAAAAATATTGTGCTTGATACATAATTTTTGATAAGGAAAGATTCATCAGAATAAATAACTATAATGTTTCATATACTTCAATGAATTTTAGGATGGAAGTTAAACAGACAATAGGAGTATTCATATTATAATAACCATTTTTAATGATCCAATTTTAAGATTTTGTTAGAAGCTGAGAGTAGAACCTATACAAACACTGAGTAAAAGGTACTAATAGTAAAAATTCCTCAGAGCCATGAAGATTAGTCTTTGCTCTAAGTTAGGATAATATTCTGTTAGAAGAGTTCTGATTTTAGTATTGTGTAAGCTGTTTTCTTAATACATATCTACCCTCTGCCTAGGTGATATTCGTGAAATAAGGCATAGATAATGCATTTAGTAACACTGAACTGAATCATGCAAAACATAATTTGTGTGCAATTTTGGAGAGTGTAAAATAAAAGTTGTTTTAAATGTAAAAAAAATCCATAAAAATAAAGCAGTCTAATCTGAGAAAAAATTCAAAAGCTTGTGTCATAAAGGAAAACAATTGTGCTGGTACCCTTAATAAGTGCCCCAAAGCGTTCCAGTGCTGTTACATTCTCTAATGATGTTACAGTATGTGGCACATCTCATCTAATCTGTTAGTAAAATCCTAAAGTCACTTATGTCAGTCTCTAATGCAAGCCAAATGAGTCTTTCCAGTAATAAGAAGCTTCGCAAAATTAGTTTTCGTTTTGTAGAAAATTGCCATTGGGGCTGGCACTTTTATCTAAAAATTTCACTCGTGCATAAGCAAAAAACTCATATATTATTTGGTTACATTCCATCAGTATGAGAAATAACATTGTGAGAATTCTATGCATGCTAATGATATATAGAAATCCACCTGCTTTCAGATAAAATGAGTTTAATTTTCTGTTGCCCACTGCCTGGTTGGCCTTTCATAAATTACTTATGCACAGCTATTATTAAAATAGAGGGAAAGCAAATTAGAAAGTCCTCCTATCTCTCCACTGGATTTAGCCAAGGCAGGGCTGTGACAGCTAGAGTCAGCGTTTTTGAAAAAATTCTGCTCTCTTGAAAAATTTTGCATCTCTATACAATTCTATACCACTGTTGTAAACGTTCTGACCTGCCTTCTTACCAAATTAACCTAAATCCTTTCTATTTTCAACATTAATGGAATCCTCTAGAGTCCTGCTGATATATATTAAAATATATTTATTGGTTAATTTGAATTCCAGCATTTTGTACTTCATTTCCAGCACTCCTGTTATATCTGAACAGCTTTGAGCTTTAGCATTAAAAACTTACAAATTAAGATACATACAGTACTCTTACAATTATCAGATCAAAACAACTTTTATTGGAGCATAGAATGGCAAATTTAACTTTCTGATAAAATAGAAAATGAGGGCTGTCTGAAAGAGTTAATTGGATTTCAAAGAGAGTTTTCTAGCTGACTGGGGTGGGGGTGTCTTTATTGGTCAATGAATACTTGACCTCTTGGTTTTAAGGACAGGTGAAAAGTTTATATTGCTAGAGGATTTTGAAGTCCAAAATTCCCTGTCACTGAAGACTAATTTTCATTAATTATTTTGCTTTGTTCAATTATGATCACAAGTTTCTTAGAAAGTATCAGGTGACCATGTCTTTGAAGGCTGAATAAACACTGATGAGGCTCTACTCTTTCAATGGCATGGTGTTAAAAGAGTTATCCAAGCACTATTTTGAAAAGCAACTCCAACTCCAGTTCATATTGAAAAAGATAAATAAAGAACGCTTTCAAGCCATTTCATAAAATTACGATACAAACAGGTCAGTTTTTAAGACAATTGCATCCTGTGCGTGGGAGGATGATCACATCCCTCAAATAGCATTTTAACATAATTATGGAAAATAAAATATGCTCATCAATTTCTGTTAAGATTTTCATAATGTTTTGATATAAGCTTTGTACATAACTAAATGACGTTTTAAGAAGAATATTGATAGTATACGTCATTAATACAAAAAAAATTACAAATGAGAATTCGTGGTATTGTGTGTGGGGTGAGAGTGGAGTTGGTTGAATGGGGAAAAGAAACACAAACCTCGTTGTTTTCTCTCATCAATGCCCTGAACCCGTTTTTCTTCCTATTTGGGAGAAATCTTTCAAACCAATGTAACAAAAATACACTGATTTTCCAACAGATTCCAAACACACTAGACCTAGCAACACAACTTAAAGACATACAAGTGATTTTGGAAATCTGCTGCTGTAAGATATCAGAGAAAAATATCACTTTGAGGTCTGTCCACAGAAATTTTCAAATAGTGTTGGGCATCTCTCCTCCAGGCAAAGTTTAATGATGAAGTGTTTGTTCCCTGAGAGGACTGGATGAGAAACATTATTTATGTATTCAGTATTGTTCATTATAAAATTCAGTGTGTAATTTTATGGTCTTATGATAAGACCATAAATTCAAAATAAGTCTGTTCTGAAATTTGCAAGGTGAAATTCACTAGCAATAGTGTTTTGCTCCAATGTCTCAAAAAAGACAGGATACAGAGTCTGAGATCAGTCAACTACTTGAACCATGAGATGTTAATCCTCTGTTTATAAAATACTTAACTAGCTGAAGCTTCTTAGATGTCTTGTTTTTACCTTGGCAATGGTGGTTCAGCCAAGAAATCCCAGGAAAGACGAAGTGTGATTACTCCTCAGGCATCTGCATAAAGACTAACACCTGCAGGAAAAGAGAAACATCTATTCTTTTAGGTAGTTTAAGGTATCAGTATGGTTAACATTGTGTAAACACAGTTTTCTGTCAGTTCTAAGGGTTGAAGACTAGGAAGAAATTTACATCTAAATAGAAAATAGAGCCCTGGCCAGTTTGGCTCAGCGGTAGAGCGTGGCCCTCAGACCAGTGAGTCACAGGTTTGATTCCGGCCAAGGGCACTTACGTTGGTTTCGGTTGCGGTGGTTGCGGTTCGTCCCTGGCCCTGGTCAGGGTCATGTGGGAGGCAGCCAGTCGATGTGTCCCTCTCACATCGATGTTTCTCTCTCTCCCTTTTTCTCCCTCCCACTCTATCTGAAGATAAATAGAAAAATATCCTCTGGGGAGGATTAAATAAATAAATAAATAAATAGAAAATAAATTAAATTATCAGGATAATTCAGGTGAGAGCCAAAATAAAGTTTTTCAAATAAACCTATAACATGCTGGTCCTCAAAAATTATAACTTGCTTTTCCTGTCAGACTGTTTGCTTTGAATCAATTTGTTATTTAATTGATCTTTTTTTTCTCTGTAAATTGCTTGAAAGGGAGCACAAATGGGGTTATGAAAAGCTAGGAACTTTTGAATCTAACTGACTTAGAACTGACGCTTAGTGATAGCATTACCTAGCTATGCTTTTATGGCTAGTTTAAATTCATTTTCTTTTTTTATAAAAATGGGATAATACCTTACTCACAGTTTGTTGGGAGGATTGAATAAAATCATGTTTGAAAATGATTGACTTAGTATGTAGGTGCTCAATAAAAAGCAGGTTTTTTTTTTTTTTCAAGTACATTTAATCAGCTATCAGTATGGAAGACTTTAAAAAATGTGCTTCAGATCTTATAAACTTTTTGTAGTATTATAGGTATGATTTCCATATATAACTTCCCTTTAGTTGATTGTAGGTATGTAAAAATATTTGGTTCTACTTTAGATCTGATATATGTTTTTATACTGTATTGGTATGATCTCCACATATAACTATAACTCCTCCATATGTACCACCATGAATGAAGCAGAGAAGGACTTGTTTCTTAAAAGAGGACAGGGACTTTGACAATACAAAGGTTTACAGTACATTCTTAAACAAGAGAATACTTGAGATGCTCATTGTAGAATATTTGGGAATTACAGAACAGTATAAATGAAAAAATGAAAATCTCCTTTCTTTTCATATTCCTAAGACATTTGAATATATTGTCTTTCAGCTTATTTCTATACATATATCCATCTTTTTAAAAAAAACTAAGATATTACTTTTGCTAAGATTTGATACACATTTTATTTATTAACATATTAGTGCTTCCTCATGACAAATATTTTTATAAGCATAATTTTTAATGACTTCAAAATATTTAATTAAATAACCTTCAATAATTTATCTAACCATTTATTATTTTTGGATGCTTACGTTGTTTCTAATTTAGGGCTCCCATATAAATTTGTTGTTGTTGTTTTTTGTTGATCCTTACCCGAGGATATTTTTCCATTGATTTTTAGAGAGAGTGGAAAGAAAGGAGGGCAAGAAGAGAGAAACATCGATGTGAGAGAGACACATCCATTGGTTGCTTCCCACACAACCCCTTTGACCATTGGGCCAGGGATCGAACCTGCAGCCTAGACATGCCCTTGACTGCAATTCAACCCTTGACCCTTCAGTCTGCCGGCAGACCTTCTAACTGCTGAGACAAATGGGCTACGGCGAAATTTTTTAATTTACATAAATTATTGTCTGTATTTCTTGTCATTTTCTTAGGTTAGATAGTTGTCAACAAATATAAACATTTTTGTGGATTTAATGCCAAACTCCAGAAGTGTTGTAGGACTTTATCTTCCCACAAGTGAAATGCGAGAATATCCTTCTCAAATCCCTTTTGCATGAGTTGAGCATGTTATTTTCAAAAACTTTTGTGAATTTGATAATTGAACATTTTAATTTCTACAAAAAATGTATAAGTACCAGTTTCATGTAGACCTCATCAGCACTGAACATTTTCAACAAACCAAGGTATTTTGATTAAATTTTAAAAATTAAAAGTATAGTGGTAGAAGAAATTGTGTTGCTCCTACACACATCTCAATAAAAGTTGTTCATATAAATAAGGCAATTCATTAAGAGTTTGGCAATGCGCCCTGGTCGGTTTGGCTCAGCAGTTAGAGCATCGGCCTGCGGTCCGGAGAGACCCGGGTTCGGTTCCTGCTAAGGGCACATACCTCGGTTGCAGTTTGTCCCAGGCCCTGGTTGGTCGTGCTGGAGGCAACCACTCGATATGTCCCTTTCACGTCGATGTTTCTCTCTCTCTCTCTCTTCCTCTCTCTCCTTCCCACTCTATCTGAACAAAAAATGCAAAAATGTCCTCGGGTGAGGATAAAAAAAAAAAAAGAGTTTGGCAATGCAAGGAGACTTGACTTTGAGTGGTGAACAAACAATACAATATATGGATGATGTATTATAGAATCGTACACTTGAAACCTACATAATTTTATTAACCAATGTCACCCCAATGAATTCCATAAAAATTATTTTTAAAGTTTGGCAATGCAATAAAAACAACACACACACACACAAAATGAAAGGTATATGTGTTTTTACTAGTTATTTTTTTTATTACTAGTGGGTTTGAACATTTTTTCTATGTTTATTGGAATTTGAGTTGTCATTTTTGGTGAATCACTTTTTATCATTCTTTTATCATTTATCTATTTGTGTGTTTATCTTTTTCTTATTGACTTATAAGAACTGTTGCATTTATTGTTGGCTTTTTAACATTATGTTTTAAAAATTATATAGTTTTACATTTTTATACTAAAAATAAATCCTTTCCTTTGTTTATAATGTTATAAATTTTAATACTTTTATGAATATTACTTCCAAATATTTCACTCCTAGACAGTAGAAATATTATTGCTTAAAATTAATTCTATTTTTATAGTTTTATTTTTCCATTTTACACAAACCATCTGAAATTTATTTTTATATTCATTAAGAGACAAGGTTAGTTTCACTTTTTTCCATGCAGTAGGCTGCTTTTTCCAGCCTTTTGTATTGGATAAGTCTCATGGATTTATGATACTTTCTGACTTACGTTTCAGTTATCTATCAGATCTACTTATTTGTAGGTACTTCCCCCTAACATTGCACTCTTTTGTGCAATACAAATCTTAGTTATTTTATCACTATTTTGACAATAATGAAATAACAATTATAATAAATGATAAATATGATGAAAGTGAGAACTATCACTTCAGTCAATTCAATGACTTATTAGCTAGGTAACTTTGGGTTAGCTACTTCCCCCATTTGTGGTAGTAAAGAGGAAAGGATCTATAACATAGGGAGAATAATATGTAGTGACCATTATGGTTGACTCCTCAACAGGTATTGCACTCCAACTCTTCAGTGGCTAATTATCATGTTCTGGTCACCTTAACAGAGATTGGTTTAGATAAGATCCTCTCTAAGTCAATTTGGGTTAATAATAAGACTTGAGAAAAGTCTTGCTCAGGGCATCTTTCATCTTATAGATGGGCAGGAGTAGTTTCTGTCTGCCTATCTGTCTGTCTGTCTCCTTCTCTCTCTGACATATACACACAGTTCCCCTAAACATGAACAGGGAATTCCATGTCCCTGTCTACAACCAACAATCATTTTGAGATTATGAGACAGACCAGCCAAAGGACTAACGCTGACTCAAAGAAAAAGGAAAAGCTGAGAAAATAACATGAAGTGGAGCCTGGAGCCCTTATTTTCTTTTGTCTGAAACTGACACTACTTTTGCCATGTTACTGTTACTTGCAACTTAAAGTATCCTGATGGGTACATATTACCTTTTCCAAGTTTATTGTGATAAGCACCTAAAAGTGTGATTCCATAGTGCTTTAGAACAGCAATTTTCAACCTTTTTCATCTCATGGCACATCTACACTAATTACTAAAATTCTGCAGCACACTAAAGATATGTTATATTTTTTGCCAATCTGACCAAGGAAAATTGGTGTAATTTTATTCATTCATACTGGACAGCTATTGTTGAGTTGGCTGTTGTCATTTTTTTTATTTGACAGTCTAAGGGAAAAGAGGTCAGTGTCCCTGACTAAATAGTCAGGTATTGATGTTTTAAAAATTCTTGTGGCACACAGGTTGAAAATTGCTGCTTTAGAATATCACCAGAAACGTGGCAAAATGTGGCTGTCATCATTAAGATGTCATTAGGTACAAAACTGTTGTTGTCATTATGCATGAGTTAGTTACTCATACATCTTTATTAGCAAGAAGCAATTGAGCATGTGGCTTCAATATATTTATTTATTAGATGTATTATTGTACATGTAAATGTGATATATAGATAAAGTGTATATGAGATATAATATATGTAAAGTTGCATATTTTGTATACGTTATGAAAATTCACAAAATTAGGAAGTAACTAGGAAAAGATAAAGAAAAAATAACTGATTTTAAAATAATTATTTTGTTCACTTGTTTATGTTACAGAAACCTCCTTTTCTCCATTAATAGCATCATCATTACTAAATTTATTTATTTTAGAAAAATATCTGTGGGATAACACCCCATTGCTAAACATTTATCATCTCAGAACAGGTCAACAAACCTTCAGAAGTTGTCTTTATTATTTTTTTAATTTATCTTTATTATCAAAAATATTACAGATGTCCCTCCTTTTTTTCCCCATTGACACCCTCCTCCCTCCTCCCACCGCCCCCTGCCTTCACAGCCCTGTTGTCTGTGTCCATTGATTATGCATATATGCATATAAATTCTTTGGTTTAAAAATATCACAACTCTCCTTTAAGTTCAACCACTCTTAAGTACTTTTTGAAGACTCTGCCAGCAAACATTTTTTATGTGGCAGTCTTCTCATGCTTACTCCTAATTTAACTTCTGATATTGTAAAGATTCTATTCTTTAAAGTAATATCTGTATGTATATTTAGCTTTGCACACAGGCTGCAATAGGCCATAATATGATGAAAGCTTGTTGCTGGATTTGGGCTTTCCTATTATCACTCTGCATTGCTAAAATCACACACTTGCCTCAGCCAAACTGACAAACCTTTTATGCCAGGTTGACCAATTAATAGTGTCAGTGTCAGCTATATATTAAATACGAATGGGGCTTATTTTATTCTTTTTTAAGGTATAGGTACATATAAACTCATTATCTCTTCCCACAAGTCAGTGGATTGTCTTATCGCTTCTTGGCTTGTGAGTGCCCTACACTGGATTTCACTGGTTAGATACCATAGTGAGCTGCTAAAAAAAAAAAAAAAAAAAAAAAGAATTTAAAAAGCCTATATACAAATCTATTTTCCCCCCAAAACAATCAATCATGAAATAATAGGTCAAAATAATTAAAAAAAACAAATGCTAAGCAGCAGTCTTTTCTAGCTGATAAAAATGTTATGAATGCAGTGGCTCTTGTTATTCTGGTCACAGTATTGACGACAACCCTTGTAATCACAGTCATAAGCACAAAACAAGAGTAGTTGGTGCTAACCTGGAAACTGAGGGAAAGCCATGTTAAATCAATGAGATCGTTTCTGCTAGTCAATGGGTAGAACTAGGAATTTATCGTGGTGTAACAAAACCACATAAAGTACTATCTTAAATTCTTTCCATATCAATAAAAAGTCAATAATATCATTTGTTTGTAGAAAAATTCAGCTGGTTTTCAAATAAGGTAAAAACAGTTGCATCTGGGTATTCTGAGCTCTTGGCAAGTGAGTTGTGCTATACAGCCAACTGTACTGCTTTCTAAGGACTAAGCCCTCAACAAGCAACCTTTTCTTTATATTTTAATTTTTCTGGTATGAGTTTCAATCATTTATGTATTAACTAAGCAAATATTTTCAAGAGTCTTCTGTAGATTGTTACAGAGGGCTCTTCTGAAGTGTTTAAGACCATTTGCCATATCCTTAAATAGTCCACACTGCTGCCCTTTTTGAATTCTTGCTTTGCTTTATGTGATGTTTCTATGTTTTCTTTTACTTCTGTATTTCCACCTGTTAATATACTAAGGTCTGCTTGTAGGAAATGTTCTACAGCCCATCTTTCCCTTCCTAACCTGCTGCTGCGGTGTCGGCTTTTAAACAAGTTAAAAATGTCCATTAAAGACTAGATTGGTTTTGATAAGGTCTCTCTTATGAGCAGTGTGTGTATATTTTTCTGCCTGGATGTTATAACATACATTTTGATTACTTAACAGTCTTTATTTTTTGGCTTTGCGATTGGTGAGAAGGCTCCAGACCCATGCTGCAGAATAAGAAAACTGCTACCTAGGCTCACAGCATTTACTGCTTTTGACTTGATGGCATTAGGATTCTTTCAAACCTGTCACATCTCTGTGTTGTTAACCCTTAAATCATGAAGGATAATTATAATGCATTTTCTGCTATCCCAACTTACATAAATTTTTTTTCTCAGAGTATGAAATTTGGAAAAACATCTTAAGAAATGCCAGGAAAGAATCCTGCACTGAACACCAGTGACACCGCACTGGACTTTTGTAATTCCTTTAAGACCAAATAACAAAGTATTAATTCACTATGAATTGTTTCCTTTTGACTTCTGGAAACTCAGTTATTGCCTAAATTTTTGGCTGAAATAGAATAAGAAGTAAATGAATGAACTACAAAATAAAATGTATTTATTGTTCATCTCATGATAACTTTTAAATTATTTGACCATTTACACAAATTAGAGTTGGCAGTGTTTGCTTGATATTTGAAGTACATTTTATAATAGATTGTTTTTTACAATTTTGAAATTATTTAAGACTTTTATTTTGAGAAATGTATCAATCACACAGAATGAAGTGCAGTACTACTATAACTTTCTGTATGCATTGTACTTTACAATTTCCAAAGCATTCCCTCCATAACCTAATTTTTTTAGTTCTCAGAACAATGCCAAGAGTTAAATGGAGCAGGTGTGATACCGATTTTACAGATAAGAAAACTGAGCCACTTTAAGATTGGGACTAAGGAACTGACCAAGGTCACAGAGTCAGCTTGTAATTGTTAGAACTGGGATGTGAATGCTGAATCCAGTCGGTGCATTTTGCCCTTCAGCATGCTGGTTGAGGGTACAGTTCATAGATCTCCTGATCTGAAAATGAATGCTTCATAAAAACCGGTTGACTGATTGCTTGATAAGGAAGCAAGCCATCTCTAACTGAAGTGAGAAGTTGCCAAGGATCTCAGAATAGGGCTGGAGAGGACCTGGCATGTGCCTGTGCATTTTCCTTCTCTGTCACTGCTAGGTCCTGTTGCTTCTGTCCATGCAGTGGCTCAGGAATGCTTCCTCCCTGGCGGTGGCTATAGCTGCTCGATGTGGACCAGCTCTCCATTTAACTGAGGGACCACAGAAGAGTGACAAAGGGCGTCACCTCCTTACTAAACAGGCTGAAAAAATGTCCAAGATTCATAGCTGTAGAAACAGCAGGTCTTTGGTCTCCTACCCATATGGAAAAAGAAAATTGAAACAAAGTTCCAGTTCTTCAAAGTTCAAAGTTTCAGGACTTCAAAGTTCTGTTGTTTCTTTGACTCTTGGGAGAGGACTTTAGGGTGATGTACCACATATCGATTCGTACAATATTTTACAGTACCAGTCCTTTGTCCCCAGAAAACTAATTTCCTTTTTTATGAAGCACAGGACATATCCTAGGAACTTAGCAAAGGGCATGCTACAATATTAAGAATTCTATAATTAATGTTGGCCAGGATTTGAATTTAAATCCTTTACTTTTCAGGATCTAATTAAACTAAGACATTATTGTGAGTGGAATGAGACATTTTCCTGACCAACCATATATGAATGGTTTAATGTGTAAGGATTTTATGTTAAAAGTTTAAAACATATTTGGAATAATGCGTTTTCCTTTGAAGTCAGTAAGAGTGAAAAGTTATCTTGCCTTAACATAAAAGGAAATCACCTTTGATAAAAGTGGTCTTATTAGGGCAAATATTATTTTTATCTCTTTACACAATTCTCAGTAGCTCTAATACACACCACAAGATAGTAAATATAATTATAGACACTACAACAAGATAACTGCTGTAGTTTAGCGGCTTTGCATTCTAAAATACTAATTCATTTTAGATCACATTTTTAGCTGTTAAATTGAACTCTTTGGGGAAAAATGTTAATATTTGCAGGTAGCTTAACTGTAAAACTGTAGAGATAACACAATTGTGTTTCCAAGTGTTTAATTTCAGGTTTCAGTGGGCTATAAAAAGTAGCTTAGTAACAAACTTTAGGAATGATCCCTGAAAGTATAGTATATATCCTAGAAAGTAAGCTATAAGAAAATAATCATCTGTTGATGTTTTAAATGTACTCCAGAAAGAAAATACTATTTATTTTCTGGCAATCATTTTTCCCCTCAGAATTTTAAATTACATGCATTCACAGCATTAACATCTCTGATACTTATAGCACTTTTTCTCTAATAATTCAAGCGCTTTTATAGCTATTATTTCATTGCATCTTAACATCACTATATGTGTTTCATTATATTTTAAACTCACAAATAAATGTTAATTGAGAATAGCTTTATAAAACTTAAACCTAAAAGAAAATTGCATAATATGAAACTATAAAGTGTAAAAATTATAGAAAGATAAACCTCCAAAGATGCCCCTGTTCCATAAAAGAATATTCTTCCAATTTCACAAAAACAAAAATATTACTTGGA
Source organism: Tadarida brasiliensis (assembly GCA_030848825.1). Taxonomy (NCBI): domain Eukaryota; kingdom Metazoa; phylum Chordata; class Mammalia; order Chiroptera; family Molossidae; genus Tadarida; species Tadarida brasiliensis. The sequence goes on along the minus strand of CM061260.1, from coordinate 44,676,897 downwards.
TTAGTTAAAACCCAACAAATATTGCATAAAAATCATCAGGCATAAATAAAACAGCTAGAAATGCTACAAAGTAAGCATTCAACTTTTGTGTAAAATAAAAATGTTTTCATGCTCATACAAGCTTATAATCTTCTTCTGCCCCACTTCTCTGATCTTAGGAAGAAAGGATCAAGTTCTTTTGCTTTTTTCTCTGTTTTGTCGCAATAGAAATCATAGATCTTAGGAGAACGGGACAAGGAGGCAAAGCAAAGGGCAAAGCTAAGGACGAAGTGGACTGAAAGGAAGGCTGAATACATTTTCTCAAATCTGATGTTCTCTGGAGCTGGTTTATCAATGTTGAGTAGTAGCAGAATTGTCACTCATATCTATATTCTTCCTGAAAATATAGAAATGGCCTATTAATTTTAAGAAGAGTATAACTTTTACAAAGCCCTCAGATTAAGCCCAGGGCACTGAAAGGAATGTATGAGTACTCAGAATTGTTTAAGATTGAACTTGGATCATTTACCTTTGATTGTCATCACCAGCGAATCCTGAAGTTGGATTTCTTGAAACTTACTATTTTTGGTTTCAGCAGCACAGGGGTTAAGTTTCCTTCCAACTTGCCCTCTTCTTAGGAGCTGGGAAAGCAGTTCTCCCAATGCCCAAGTAAGTTATTCAAGACAGCATAAGGCAGAGCTCACATTTTTCTGTTGAAAACTTATCACTACTCAAACCATAGGAAATCTAACGAAGGATGCCCAGATGCTTCTCTGCTGCCCTCCCCCACCAAGAGACAGATAAAAATGGAAGATTCACAAAGCAAACTACAGTGTATTATATATATATGTATATATATATGTCTCATATATATGAGTTTAAAAACCCCACTACTTTGTCTTTTTTGCATGAGCACAAATCGCTTTCAACTTAATGCCAGAGAAAAAGGCAACATTCCCTGTGATGACTTGCTGAAAAGCTCACTGTATTTGTTTGATAATGGATTTTAGTTCATTGTCATGTACTTCACTCTTCATCAGCAGGAGCACTTCAGGGTGAAGAAGTAGGCTTTTACCACACTGGAACAAAAGCTATATAAGAAAAAAAAAATCCTGAGCAGATGGAATATTATTTGCATTTGCACAAATAGTGCTTTTTAGCACAATTCATATTACCCCATTGTGAGCTAAAGTAAGCCAGATGTGTCTACAGCAAGCTGCAGACGCAGAATTGGCTTTTTGTTTGTCAGACTCAGAGGTCCCAACCTTATGATATCTTTGTACTTGTATATCCATTAGTTTTATTTCAGTTACTTATCAGGATGGAAAAGAAGAAAATGGCTCTATGTATTTAAGAGGACCATTGCATAGAAGAGCAAATTAACTATTTTTTATTTTCATGAATGAGGATCAAATAGGTTTTAGTTATCTGAATGTCCATCAAGAGGTCTAGATGATGATGAAAAATTAAAAAGCAGAATATAAGTGTAATAAAATTGAGTTTTCTGTGATTACATTATATCATCTTTGACATATTTTTAAAGTATCTCTCATGCAAAGTAGATCAACAAATTATTTGGCATAATTAAAATAAAATTTTAGGTCTGAAAGGGATCTTTGACACTATCTAGTCCAAATTCCTCATTTTACAAGTCAGGAAACCAAGGCTCTGGAACTGAAGTGATTTATAGGGAGTGGTACAGATAGGAGTCCAGTCTCCTAACCATGAATCCAACCCTCTATCCATATATCAACATTTTCTAAAATGTTTTACTTGGGTCAAAAGCTCAACCAGATTTTGTGATTCAGGCTCCAAAAAAGTTAAACTAACTATTTTTTTTTTTTCAGCCTTCAGGATGTGTTGTGCCTTTCTAAGGGCAGGAAATAATAAGCAGCATTTCCCAAAGTTACCTGGCCCAGACCCTCTTTATCCACAGTTCATACAAAGGGTCACAGGTTGTGTAGAATGTTTTTTTGCGGATTGCAGCAATGGAGTACTATATTGCCTCTACAATGAAAAGACAATGAACATATTTAAAGAAATCATAGGAAAAAAAACCCGTGGATGACTTCAAATTCTGGTAAAGATAAAATAAAGGTATTCAGTTTAATTAAAGGCAGTGAATGATATTTTTTAAGATAATTAGGCATGTTTTTTAAAAGTTAACATTCATCTATTTCTTTCCTTACTTAGTTTTATATAAAATAATGTGCACATTCCTCTGTGCTGATAGTGGAATAGTGGCTGTTCTACACTTGTGCTAACCCAGGGTCTAGTGGGTAACGAAAGACACACTTACTTTTGGAATGCTTTCGAATGCTTTGATTCATTTGTCTTTGGAACGCTTTCATTCATTTGTCCACTTAATCATTCTATGATATGATTGAGCCCCTGCTACATATCAGGCACTATGCTAAGCATTGAGACTATAGAGGGAAATAAGATGGTGCACTTCTCCTCAAGGAGCTTATAGTCTGGTTAAGGAGAACCAACCAACCAACCAACCAACCAACCAACCAACCAACAAATAAATCTAAATAAGTAAACAAATATATAAAGAAAAAAATAGGTAGTTACAACAAAATACACTACACTATATTTCATACCATATCTTACTGTAACATACTTTCTGATACTGTAATATACAAGACATGCTTATGATAGGATGCCATAGAAGAAAGTGGAAAGGTATATTACACAGACAAGAGGTCAAGGAAAGCCTCCTGCAGAAAGCGCTATCTCAGCAATAACCAGAGATCAACTACTGTTAGGCACAATGGGATACGGGGAAAGAAAAAGCATTATAGACATAGGGACAAGAGGTGAGTGAAAACATGGCATGTTCTAGGGGTTTTGGTGCTAGTGTTCCCATGTGCTGGGGGATAGAGTGTGACAAGGTTAGAGGATATAAGGCTGGAATGCCCGGCCAGTGTGGCTCAGTGGTTGAACACCAACCCATGCACCAGGAGGTCACTGGTTAGATTCTTGGTCAGGGCACATGCCTGGGTTGTGGGCTTGATCCCCAGCAGGGGATCTGCAGGAGGCAGATGATCAATATTTCTCTCTCACATCAATGTTTCTATCTCTCTCTCTTTCCCTTCCTCTCTCTCTCAAATCACTAATAATTTATATATATATATATATATATATATATATATATATATATATATATGGCTGAAGAAACAAGTAGGCACCAAAAGATGAGGTTCTCATGAACTGTGTTAAGGAGCTGAGACTTTATCCATTGAACAGTGGGTATGGGATGCCTCCAAAGGATTTTACCCCATCAGACTTGTACTTGAGGATGATCAATCCACTTGCTATATGGACTGAAGGGGAGGGGGCAAGGCTGAAAGCACACAGACCAGTTAAAAGGTTGTGAAATAACCCAGGAGAAAGATGGTGGCGAACTAAACATAGCAGTAGTGGGGACGAAAAGAAGGGGACAGCCTGAAGAATATCAAGGAGATATCTACAGTTCTTAGTGATGGATGACTTGTGTGGACTGAGAAGAGAGAAGACTCTGGATGACTCACACATTTGGGGCATTAGTAGGTTACAGTACTTTACTTTTATTTGGTTTAGGTTATTTCTCTACCCACCAGATAGCAAATGAGAAAAAGTGCCTTAACAGATTTGAAATGATATAAAGTACCAGGGATATAGATAAATACTTGTCCCTCCCCCCAAAACCTGAGGTTAAAAGGAAAGTTCTTTTTATTATAAAAATAGAAATATTTGTATCTTACTAACTTTTTATCTATAAAAGAAGCATTTTAATTTAGCAAATATGTATAATCTGCAAAAGTAGAAGAAAATAATGTCATCTCTCACTCGAAGATAATTACTCTTACTATTTTAACATACAGATATTTCTGTCTGAATGCTTATTATCTGAATTCAGGAACTGAATTTTGATAGCTTGGAATATTTGTATTTTCTTCCAATCTTTTAACGTATACGTGTCACAAAATAGTCTTCATATTTCCCTGGCTGGTGTGGCTCAGTTGGTTGGAGCATCCCATATACCAAAAGGTCATGGGGTTGATTCCTGGTCAGGGCACATACCCAGGTTGTGGGTTCAATCCCCAGTTAGGGTGTTTGCTAGAGGCAACTGATGTTTGATGTTTCTCTGTCTCTCCCTCTCTCCATCTCCCTATCTCTCTTTCTAAAATCAATGAAAATATATCTTTGGGTGAGGATTTTTTCAAAATTGTCTTCATATTGTATGTGCAATTGCACCCTGATTTTTAATTTAACATTATGTTGTATACATCACCCTATGTCATGATAGAATCTTTAAAATCATGATTGTACTGAAAGGACAATAACCCATTGTACTGTAATTTATTTAACTATTTCCCTGTTGAAGAACATTAAGGTTATTTTTTCACCATAATAAATACTGTGGCCACAAACATTTTAAAATACAATATTAACTTTTGATTGTTTCCTTAGGATAAATTCCTAGAAGTGAAATTGCTAAATCAAAAGTTACTCACATCTTGAAGTCTCTTAATAAATAATGCCAAATATACTTTATATCAATATTTTGAGTGTTCCTTGTGTTTCCAGAAAACTGTTTAAGTGTTCCCAGAAAGCAGAAACATTTAATAAAGTGTCTTTAAATCAGGAATACATAACAGAAAAAATATTAGAGTTAAGGGGAAATATGGCCATTTGCTTTGTTGTTCATTTGAAAGGGGGCAGTAGATATACCTGCCATAATAAACAAGTGCTTAGTGTCTCTTCACGCCAGCTGAACATACATCATTTTTCATGGCCCAACAAAGGTGGGGATGGTGAAAGAGATCTAGTATGAAATGAACTCATCATTTTCTTATATAGTCAGTGTAGAAAAAACAATACATAATCAAATGTTACACTTATATACTTCCATCAAGAAAGGAAGAGAGTTTTTTGTTTATCTCCCTTCTTCTCGGAGAAGCAATGCTTCATCCAGACCCACTCCTTAACTGAATTCCTTTTCCAGGGTCTTGAGCAGACAGCTATTTCTTCTCTGCTCTTCCTTCAATAACACCTTTCCACTGCTAAATTATAATTTTCAAAGTGTTAAAAATATGACTTTCATGCTCTTATAAAAATGACTCATAAAAATATAAAATGATACATGGTAAAATTATATTCAGCTCATTAATCAATGAAGAACTGTTCTTGAAATAATTATGACTATGTCAGAGGAGAATTTGAAAAGCAGAGATATGTACAAGTAGTCAAGAATGCTCAAACAAACTTAATGGTAGATGGAAAACTGTTTAATATCCTTTAGGGTAATAAAATGGTCTGCTTGGGGTTATCTTTTCTAGAGCGAAAGCTGATTATATCTCTACTAGACAAATTTTCTTTGTCTAGTAGAGATTTGTTATTGCCAAGAATAATTTGCATTACTATCAAGTCTTTTTTTTTTTTTTAACAAGTAAACTTCCACCTCTACAGAGCTGTAAAATAGCTTTGTCAATAGAAAGTCAATCAGAGGTACACATCTCTAAAAAATCAGATGTATCCTGGAGGGTCCCAATAGGACATTCAGTAATGGTTTTGTCCATTTCCAAGTCTCAGATATTTTCCCTGACACAAGCATGTTCTCCCTTTTGGTTATAAACATTTTTCATTTTTTCCTCTTGTATAAAAAAAAAATTCCTTCTTCTTGTTTCATTTTCAAGTTTCCTCCACTTTTTTTTCTTTCCCTTTATCTATCAACTTCTTGCAAAAGTTGTCTAGACTTTCTGCCTTCATATTCCCCTATCTCATTAATGCATCAATCACTGTAATCTTGTTTGAGTACTCAACTTTTCACTAGAATTGCTATTACAAAAATAAGCAAAATCTTATCTGCCCAATCTTACACCAGATTTGCAAACCTTGTTCTACCAGATCTCTCTAGAGCAGCAGTTCTCAACCTGTGGGTCGTGACCCCTTTGGGGGTTGAACGACCCTTTCACAGGGGTTGCCTAAGACATAACAATAGCAAAATTACAGTTATGAAGTAGCAATGAAAATAATTTTATGGTTGGCAGTCACCACAACATGAGGAACTGTATGAAACAGTCGCAGCATTAGGAAGATTGAGACCCACTGCTCTAGAGCATTTGACACTGTTCACCACTCTACATTTCCTGAAATGCTCTTATCCCTTCTTTCCAAGTTCCTGTTCTCTCCTGATTATCCTCTGACTTCTCTGAATTCTTACTTACTCATGTGTGAATTCAGCATGCATTTCCTGAGTGGCTGTCAGATGCCAGATACTTTATCAGAGAACAGAGATACAAAAATGAGTAAGAGTCTGGGAAGTAGAAATAGATCTATAAACAAATAATATCTACTATTAGTCTAGTGTTTTCTATGTGCTAGTCACTGTACCAAAGCTTTACAAATCTCTCCTTTATTCTCAAAACAATCTTGTGAGGGAGATATTTTCCTTCCTTTTTTATTTTTTATTTTTACATAGGAGAAAATCATGACTCAAAAGAGGTTAGATGATTTGCCAAAGGCCACACAAATAGTCGATCATAGAGTGGAAATTCAACCCAAGTCTGTCTAAATCTGAAATCTGTGTTCTTGTCTCCAATGCAATAGAAGGCAAGTATTATAAGAATATAATAAGAATGTTGTTACATAAAATTTGAGGGTCCTGGCCCAAAGGTTGAAACATTCAGTTCTATTAGAGGTTGAAGAATGGAAGATCCAACCAAACCTTGAAGAGACATCATGGCTGTGTCATGTCATTACAGATGAATACTCATTTAGAAGGTAGACTAAGCGAAAAGAGCACTCCTGAGGGAGAGAGCATGAACATGTTTTCAAATTGAGAAGGTTAATTTCCTGCCATTTTTTATTTCTCACTTAATGGGCTGTCTGTGAACAATTTTATTCACTCCAAAGGCTATAAACACTGGTATAGATATAGTAGTCTCAAGCCTATATATCAATTGCGACCTTCCTATGGATCACCAGAACTATATTCTTAACTCATTGGATAGCTCCACTTGAATGTTCAACAAGCCCTTTATTTATTTTTATTTTCACTTTATTTTTCAATTACAGTTGACATAAAATATTATACTAGTTTCAGGTCAACAAGCACCTTGAATAAAACACAATTTGTTCTCTTCAAACAAAGTTTTCTTCTTACATATACAGTACTTAGGTTAACTTGATTTCAGAATTGTCTTAGATTTCTTACTGCTCCTTAATATTTAAAATTTTTTGAAAAAAATCATTGGGAACTTTGTTTCTCTCTCTTTTTTTGTTGTTAATCCTCACTCAAGGATATTTTTTCCTTTGATTTTTACAGAGAGTAGAAGGAAGTGGTGGTGGGGTGGGGAGAAACATTGATGTGAGAGACACACATTGATTGGTTGCCTCCCGCACATACCTGTTGGTCCTCGGGCTGATGCTCTAACCACTGAGCAAAACTGGCAAGGGCTATTGTTTTTCTTTTAAAAATATCTTGAGTCTGTCTTTTTCTTCTATCCTCACTGCTATTGCCTTAGTACAGGATTTTATTATTTCTCACTGAGATTATTGCTTTCTAATGGCACAGAAGCATTGCAGAATAGATATGGTCCAGTGAAAAGAATATAGGCTTTTAGAAATGAACAAACCTTTAGAATATCATTTCCAATTCTTAAGACCTAAATAAAATTTTGGAAGTTATTTGAACTATTTGAGTTTTGATTTTTCCCTCTGTAAAATGGGGAATCATGATATCTACTTTTCAGGGTTATTGTAAAGACTTAATATGGTAATGTGCATTAAGTACCCACCACCATGCTTGGCATATAATAGGTGTTCAATAAATATCAGGTCCTTTTGTATTCAGTTGCAGAGTAAAATACATGCAATTAAAAGACAAGCAAAAGAAGAGTGATATTGACGCTGTCAATCCAGGGTTGACACAACATCCATTGAGCTTTTTTCTTTTACCTCTATTTTTCTAATGTGTTGGCTTCTGTTTCACACATATTTGATGTAATGGCAGGGTGACTGCTGGCGACTCTGAGCCTACACCCTTATATTATGTTGTCTAAAAGGATTCATGGGTTAAGTCTGAGGAAATAAGAGGTTGGCTCTGCTTGAGCCACATGTTTACCCATGAGCCAATGGTATATCCCAAGAAAATGCAGCATTAACATTGACCCAACCTTGTGGTTCTGTGAGACAATGTGATTGACAGTCCCACCAAGACCCCACAGAAGGGAGAGGAAGTTCTCACTAGGAAATGAATGCTTTCAGACAAAAACAATGTGCCCACCATACCTTCCTACCCAATCTCCATGTCTCTAGCATTTCTATCCTATATATCTTCTGTGATATAAGATAATTATTTTTCTAAAATGGTAAGTGTCACCCAGCGGGTCTGGCTCAGTGGTTGAGCATCGACCCATGCACCAAGAGGCTGCTGGTTCGATTCACAGTCAGGGCACATGGCCAGGTTGTGGGCCGGATCCCCAGTGGGAGGCATGCAGGAGGTGGCCAATTGATGTTCTCTGTCATTGATGTTTCTATCTCCCCCTCTCCCTTCTTCTCTCTCTCTCTTTAACATCAATAAAGAAAAAAAATTTTTTTAATGTTAAGACTATTATGTAACTCTCAAAACCTTAAAAACCTGTACGTTGCCTAGAGAATATAGCACATACTTCTTTATAAGGCTTTAAATATGCATACGATCTGACCCAACTCAATCTTTGCTACTGTGTACCACCAATATCATCCATTCCCTCAACGCACATCGACTTCTCTCTCTTCTTTTCTTTGCTTAAACTCTCCTGCTTCGAATGATACTTTTCTCCATGTTAGTTTCAGGATGGCCAATCTCCCTTTCGAGACTGCAATAGAATTCATTCTTTTGGTCTATCCAGAACTTCTCTTCCTAGAAAACATCTGCTTGTTTCCCATTGCAATGATGTGTTTCTAAAAGCCTTGCCAGTCACAGTAGAGCCCCAATTCTGGCTACATTACCCAGGCCAGACAAACCATCATGCTTGTGGTCACAATGATTGATCTAAGAATGAGGGAGTAACCCAAACTAGGCCAAGTGGAGTGCTTCCTAGATTGAAGGTAGGCAAGAGATATTCTTTCCTTTTGAGTCATTAATTTGGAATGACATTTAGCCCAAGCTGCCAGTGATCATGTTCCCTAATACAAGGCGAAAGCCCACATGCAGTAGGAGACAATGAGGTCAATATGCAGAAAGAATCAGATAAGAGAGGTGGAAAGACTAAGAGAATCGGGGTGTTCCAGTCCTTGTTCTAATAGTGCCAACCCATAATCTCCTTTTTTCCTTAAAGCGCTTTGAATTGAGTCTGTCACTTGAAAGAAATAGTCTTTCAGGTCCACCTTAAATATTTCTTCCTCTAGGCAGCCTTTCTAGCCTGCATCCTTATAGACTTGTTTTATTAAACAACTACTGTCCCCTTTTTAGAAGGTATAGTTAAGTATTTACATACTCCATTAGATTCATTCATTCAGTAACATGGCCAAATTTTACTGTGTTTCCGATTATGCTAGAGTGTGAGCTTAACTCCTACCCCATTCAGCACAGGGCCTGGTACACAGTAGAGTTTCAAAGTATATTTATTAAATTGAATTGTCAAAGGTCATTGAAAGAAGGATTTTCTATCCATTGTGCCTGATGACACATATTTCTCTCTGCATTCCAAGCTCTGTACTGGTAATAAAACCACAAATAATCAAAAATAATTCACTGAAAAAGTAATTTTTGAAAAAAATATGTAAACACAGGAGAACATGAGCTACATTCGAGGCAGAAAAGGTTACATTTTCAAATAATGAACTGAAGCGATTTCTATGTCTTACCTCTAAATAGCAGGTACAAATTGGTTTATTTGCATTTTCTTGGTTAATTACACATTTTGGAATGATCTTTCCATGTGGAAGTCATTGATAACAGGATCTAATTCCAGAGACCAAAGTGCCATTAGTTTCATTGAATTGAAGTATTTTCAGAGGTTGGAGTCAAAGCCTGGGAATTAGAAATCATGGGTCTTAATTACATCTTGGTCACAGATTGGTTGTTTTCTTGGAAGCACACAACCTCAAAAAATTCAAGTGCCTGTAAAATGATAAGACTCTTCGCTTTCTTCAATGTCAGACTTTTATGTAGTTTAATTAAATATTGCCTGTAAACACCTTTGAATTCCTAGGATGCTGTGCATTACTTTCCTGAGCCCTTAAATAGAGTGGCTATCTAGCATCATGAACAAATAGGTAAATTAAGGTCTCTTGTCCAGTGGAAAGCAGAGTCTATTTGTTTGTAAAGGAGGCACAGAAACAGGGAAGAAAGCTGACCTGAATTGGGTACCTACTCTATACAAATTGGGTGTTGAGCCAGGCTCCTATCTTTAATCCTTAGAAATTTTTAAATAATACAGTATAATACATTTTATATTATATAATATGCTATATATAATACAATACAATAATATAATATAATATAATATAATACATTTTACACATGATGAAACCTAAGCTCACATACCTTAAGAAATTTTCTTCAAGGTCACACAAACAACAACTGGGTGATGGTCTGTGTGCTGATCTTTGTAGAATTAATTATGTTGTAAAAGGGCTATGCTTTTGGTTCTGACAAACTAAGTCATTTACTTATAGCATTTAATAAAAACTAGCCACACATTTTGGGTATCTTTTCAAAAGTAGTACTATACATTTTACATTAATTATTATCAGCATTAAGGGGAACTTTAAACTTCCGAATGTTTTTGCTCTGTCGAAGTGGCTCATCAGTTTAAAAAGTTAGCCCTTGAGTTTGTTTCTAGATGGGACTCTAGGACATCTGTGGGAAGTCATTCTTAAACTACAGATTAGGCATTGGATTCACTTACTGAAAAAAGCAACCCTGGACTCATTTCATGTAGACTCTGAATCTGAAGATATGTGTGTGTGTGTGTGTGTGTGTGTGTGTGTGTGTTTATACTTTCCTCTCTGAGATACTAAGATAATGATCCAAAAATGACAGGTTTACCTACGAGGAGACTAAAGCCAGTCCTGTGCAGGTGCATGAGTGTGGGAAACCCTATGAAATTTAGGTTCCCTTTAAAGTAACAAGGAGTCCCTAAACTCACTGTCCAGTTGCAGACATTTATAAATTGGCTTCAGAATTGACCTGCTCTTCATATAACCCATTTGGCAGAGACATCACCTGGTCCTGACAGGTTTTCTTCTCTCATCTTGGAGCACGTTCAAGTCAAAACAGCTAACAAAGATGAGGAGACAGCATTCTGGGTGAATATATGAAGCAACTAAAGTCACTCTTTTGACAACAAGCCCAAAACCTTACCATTAAGGAGGCTGCACCCCTTTCAACCACCCGATAAGACAGGATAATGCCTTCATGTTTCACTTGGCCAGTTCATAATGTGGCACTCGAAAGGCAGCAAGTCTGTAAAGCTTGTGTCTGCATTATCTGATTTTCCCCACGCTGTCCCTGCTGTCCCCTATTGTGTCAGAAGTGCATTACTTATTGGAGCAGTGAGGCTCAACCAATGTGCAGAGTGGGCTGGGAGGATTATGGTGAAGAGCAGTGAGGCTCAACTAATGTGGGGAGTGGGGAGAGGCAGGGTGACATATAATAACACAAGCTCTGCTTTGACTCACACGACCAAATCTAGTTGAAAAGCCATTTCCAATTTTGGAGTAACAGCTCTATTGGCAAAGACAGCACAAGTTTTCTCAAAGCTGTTTCTTTTGAATTCAGAAGAAACAGTGGTAAAGGATGTAAATACCATTCTCTTAATTTCTTTTCTTGAAAAAGGCTTGCGTGTGTGTGTGTGTATGCACATGTGTGTTCACTCATTCATTACTTCCTACACTGGCATGGAAACATGGAAGAAGTCTCTTTTGGAAATAGCCATAGAGTGCTATGGGATAAAGTGATCTCACTGATATTTTTCTTACCCACAAGACACAGAATTAATCTGATATTCCTTTCCCACAGAAACTGGCAGTAGTCAAACAATATAGTATGAGTGTCTGATGCAGATTAGGGTGTATGAGGGCCCACACTTTGATTTGAGACTGTTATATGCAAAAGCAAACAGTCTATGGCATCGTCAAAATAATCAGTATATAGATTGACTATGGATTCTAGTTATGGATAATAGTTCATAAAATTTTTATTAATTAATGTAAGTGTAGTAAACACATTGATCATGAAAACTGGTCTTAGAAAACCATAGGGGTCATTTAAAATATTGATAGTTTAAGTAGATCTGATCCTAGATGATGCTCTGTTTTTTCTTATCTTCCACTAAGGAAAGTTTTGAATTCTTCAGGTGAGAATGCCACTTAGTGCATGGTAACTTTTACTAGTGAACCTCAAATACACTTTAAAAAAAAATTTTTTTTTTTTTTATTCTCACCTGAGGACATTTTTGCATTTATCTTCAGATAGAGCAGGAGGGAGAGAGGGAGGAAGAGTGAGAGAGAGAAACATCAACGTGAGAGAGACACATCAACCGGTCGCCACTCGCACAACCCCATCCGGGGCTGGAGACAAGCTGTAACAGAGGTGCGTGCCCTTAGCGGGAACCGAACCCGGGTCTCTCTGGTCCGCGGGCCGACGCTCTAACTGCTGAGCCAAACCGGCCAGGGCACACTTTTTAAATGAATATTAAACAATGATAAATAGTAATTATAAAAACAGCTACTACTTACTAACCACTACCTATCCAACATAGTGGTGTTTTAAAACATTATCTCAACAAATTCTCTCAAAAACCCTATATATTTAGTGTTATTAGTATCCCCATTTTACTGATGAGGAAAATAAAGTCTAAAGAGTTCAAGGTCACACAGCTAAAATAAGTGGTATATTTAGGAATGGAACCTATAGAGTCCTGATTCCTGAAACTCGGCTCTTAACCATTACTCTAACCTGGAATCACAAACACCATCAACATAACCCAGAGCTGTAGCAAGAAATGTTAAATGGCTTGTCATGTTGATGGATCTAGGGTGAAGTTTTCCAAATCCATAAAATAGGAGTTGTTCACTAGATCACATAAAATCTTTATTAAAGCCAATCCTTGAATGCTAACCTAATATCAATAAAGGATCGACCAGGGAGACTCGATTTCCAGTTAAGTTTGTACCAAGCATGCTTGTTCATAGAAACTTATAATGTAAGCAATACTCTATTACGTTACTCTCTACACTGGCATGGAAACATGGAAGAAATCTCTGTTGGAAATAGCCATAGAGTGCTATGGAAGAAAATGATCTCATTGATATTTTTCTTGTCCATAAGACAAAGAATTCAACCTGATATTTCTTTCCCATAGAAACTGTCAGTAGTCTAATATACCATGGGTGTCTGATGAGTACTAGGGTGTTTGAGGGTCCACATATCTTTAGGTTTGTTTTAAATTATACATTGCTATTTAGAAAAGCAATATACTTTCATTAAAAAAGAAAGAAAAATAGGGAAAGTAGGGAGAAAAAAATCACTCATCTATGATCTCATCACTCAGAGACCATTATTTACGTTGTTCTTATATTCTTAGAATCTTTGTGTGTGTTTGTGCTCATATTTAAATTTCTATTTGTAAAATAAAAATTAGATATACCATACTATTTTTTCATTACTGTCTTTTCTTGTCAGGATATCAATATATATGACTGTGCAGCCACAACCAAGCTTCACATCTTTTGAATCGTAAAACTTTGGGGAAATTGCTTAATTTTAAGTGCCTCAATTTGCTTTTCTGTAAAATAGAGATATTAGTACTTTATGGTGGTTTTGTAAAGGTTCATTTTCAATATGTGAAAAATGCTTGGAGCAGTGCCTGGCACATAGTAAACACTACATAGATGTTCATTACATGAAAAAAAAATTAATACTGGAGCAAAGGATTTGTACCTTTTTAAGGATTCTAATACATATTACCAAATTATCTTCCAGAAAGATTCTACCAGTTTATACTCCTCATAGCAGCATGGAAGTGGAGCATCCATTTTCCTGCCCGGCGGTGGAATGGTTAAGAGTGTGGGAGGCCAGGTAACCTTATCTGGCCCCATTACCAGCAGCCATGCTATCTTGGGAAAGGTACTTGACCGTGCAAAGCTTTACTTTCCTTTGCTGTAAAATGGGACTGGCGATAAGTATCTACTTCATAGAATTGTTGTGAAGCTGAAATGAAATGATGTAAATTAAGTGCTTAGCACAGTGCCCAGCACAGAAAAACAGATCAATAAATGTTATTAGTCTATGTGTGCAGTTCCTCCATTTTAAAGATGAAAAAAAATTAGGACCAGGAAGTATGACATCCATGGCTGAAGCAGTACAGTAACAGGTCAAAATGACATAGGAAATCCAGTGAGAAAAAGGAAATATCTAGTTCTAGGTGATAAATATTTGTGCCTGGCAGATCAATATGGATATCTTTAAAAAAATATTTCCAGGATGCCTTCCTGTGGCTAGTGCTCAGCATATATTAATTAATGTCATGGACAGTGGGACATAAAGTATGCTCACTAAACCTGCCAGTGTGAGGGAGGAAAGGAGTATACGTCATCTTGAAAGAAAGAACCAAGAATATAAAATTCTACAAGGGAAAGTGATAGTTGTGTATTTGAAGAGAAAAATCAGTTGCCCGAATACCAGGTGGGGGATGAGTGATTATGCTCAAATCAGGCAGGGTTATATTAGCCAGTCTGAGCAAAAAACCCAACAAAACAAAACAAAAAAAAAGTATGATGAATGTAACTCTACAGATTAAATTAACCTAGGAGACTTGAGTAGTCAGATTGAAAATTGGGTGGTATCCTGTTCTTTTTAGGTTCCATTGGTCAGCTTTCTATATAAGCAATGAGTCAGGACTAAGTTTCCTAATAGAGACGGTCTTGCAGAATGTAGGACGTCATTAGAGGAGACCTACAATACCAAATGGCTGGAAAAATAAAAGAACCTAGTATTATTCACTTTGAGAAATTTGTTAGACAATTTTTTTTTCAAGTACAGGCAAGATTGTCTTAGAGAGGTAAGTCGTTTATTTCCACTGGATTTCAAACTGCAGCATGAAAGATTTGTTAGAACGATTCAAAAAAATTATTATTTTTAGTATGAACTATAAAACATTGCAAATGATTATTAAGAAAATCTATGTAATCTCTTCAGAATTACTTAAAATAGGATATTTTTTGTATTGGTTTCAAATTATTTTAGTGGGTCTTATTTAAAGGCAGAATAGGCTGGGTAGACTCTCAAGTTTCCTTTCTATGATTTGATGATAAAAAAAGATTTGATCCTATAAAGATTGCTCTGGCTTCTTTTCTATTGCAAGCTACCCAAGGAACAGCTGTTGCCTTGACAACAAGGGACCTTCTTAGGTTCCTCATATGCTAATAGGAGAACGGCCAATTTTCTTGTTCATAAAAGAAAACTGTTGGTTAATATCTCTCTCTCTCTCTCTCTCTCTCTCTCTCTCTCTCTCTCTCTCTCTCTCTCCCTCCCTCCCTCTCCAGTATGGGCCACTCTTACATGAACCTTGGTGGCAGAGTTAACAGAAGATAAGAAAGAGGGTAGAAGAGTAGAATAGTTTGTATTTTTAGAAATCCTCACCGAAACTTGAGAAACTCATTTACAAAGGAGTTTGAAGTAAAATAATGATATGGGAATAACAAGAAATCAGCATTCAGTGTACAGGGAAGGAAAACAATGGATAGCACAAAATTCTTAGTCCACAGTAGAATACTGACAGACACACTGAACAGATTCCAAAAGGAGAGACTCAAAAAACATTCACGGATATCTCAACACAGGATGACATCTGCCAGTTTTTCAAGCAACTTCCAGCTATCTAGGTACATGTATAAAGACATCATCTATTTTTTATTAAACTGAGTAGACTACAGTGAAGCTATATAGATCTAGCTTTACATAGGAGTTATGTGAATTAACACCACAGAACATAGCTGAAGAATAATTACTTCCACATACAATTCACTGAAGTAATAGGTAACAATTAGTCCTGCCAGGGTAAAAACCATGGAATAATCCCTGCTTTCTCCTTTTCTTTCCTGAAATGTAGCCAAATGTAGGCTAAGAAACAGATTGACAGCTGATAAAAGTGCTTTGAGTAAACTTACCCATATATTATGTGGAGCGCTGTAGCTCACTGAATAAAAGCAGGCCACCTCTCTGCACTGTCTCTTGAAGCCTTAACTATTTTTAAAAAGCCAAGTTTCTTAGCCCAGTGGAGTGGTGTTTTTTCCATACAGCAGCATGGAAGGTTCAAGCTGCAGCCCCCTACTAGCCTTGTTTTATGCTATGCTTGCAAGGACGGTGTGTACATTTTCATGACAAACACACATTTTCTTGTATCTTTACCCTACATTTTTATATATAGTTATATGCTGGGTATGTTTTTTGTTTGTTGTTTTCACTACATCCCATTAGCCTCCAAGAATTTTTTTTGGGGTATTATTGTTGTTAAAAGATATTTTTCTTCTGATTATAAAATTATTTCATGAAGAATATGAAAAAAGTTCAGAAAAGAACAAAAAAGGGAATGAAAGAGTCTTTGTATTATTTTGAAGAGCAATACTGAAAGCCAAGACAGCCATTACCAATATTTCTAAGTGCTAGGACAACGTAAGACAAATATATACTTCCTGCCTGCTTCTTTCTCTTTCTACGTGCACCAAGGACCTTGGAGAATAAGCACACTCTGATGACAGACATAAACATTCAGGTACTCGTACGTGTTACTGCATGCTCTGATGACTTAAAGAGTGGGATGGCCAAGCACATGGGAAAATAGAGAAGGTTTGAAAAGTTAGACAAAACACACACATTTTGACAAGATAATCTTAAGGAGGGTTTGAAAACTTGCTATTTGTGGCACAATATTGCTAGCAGTGTTTGGAGCTAGCTTTTCTCATCCCAAGCTCACACTGGTCCCCGATATTTCCCACAGAATGAAGAGACCATCCTCTTTGGTGGTCCTACTTCTAAACAGTCACAAAGTCTTACTTTCTGCCTCTTCTTTTACTCTATTGCAGATCCTTGTTACTAGTCTCTTTTCTATTCATCTTTCCTATTTAAAATTATTCAATGTATCCCTATTGTCTATAAGAGAATATCTTCGTGACCTGGGTGGGACCTTGCAACTTTCCCTGCCTTATCTCATGCTACTCTCCCAGGCAAACACTACCCTACAAAGTCACCCCATTCCCCATTCAGCAGTGGTGAACTACCTGTAATTCCCCACTTCCTTCCATCTCCCAGGCTCAAGATTTTTCACATTATTGACTTTTTATTGTTACTTCCTCTACCTGGAATGTACTCTCACCTCAACTTTTACCAGGAGCCTTTGTATCTTCATCTTTGAAGTTTCAGATGAGACCTTATTCTAATGGGGTGACTCCTCTGGCCCTTATCCCTTCCCACCTAGAGACAGACAAGCTGTCCTTGATGATTTCTGATAGCTTTGCAATACTGTGTGTACTAGTCCACTTTAGTTAATTTAACAAAGTTCTGGAAGGGAGCATCCCAGTCTGTTTTGTTCACTGATACATGTCCCTATCACTTAGTACATAGAGCATGTCACACATTAGGTGCTCAATGACTATAAATGAATGAATGAGTGTTTACTGGGTGCCCAGTTCTGAGGAGCAAGTGTTAAATAACCTAGACACTTTCTGACTTATGTTGCTTACAGTGTAATAGGGAACTCGAAGAGATAAAAAGTGTAAGTACCATGAAAGTGAAAATATGATGCTAAAGGTAGCACTTATAGGTCAGGGAAGGTTGGGCTAATATGGCAAAAGTGCCTAGGCAGAGGGAACAGATGTCCTAAGGCTTGAAGTGAGAGAGCGTTTAAGGAAAAGACATTCATTTAGGCTGGAATTCCCAGTTCAAGGTGAAAGATGAGACTAGGCAGGAAGCAGTTCTAATTCATGAGGACATTATAAGCTATGGTAGGGATGTCTCTAAGAGCCAGAGAGAGGTTTTTATGGGGAAGGATGATGTGTTGACATTTGAGGTTTAGAAAAATCATTTTGTCTAGATGTAGAGATAATATCAGAGAGATCAATTTTGCAGGAAGTTACCAGTTAGGGGCCAGCTCTTGTGGTCAGTTTCTCCACTTGACGGTCAACTCTTTGAGGGAAAAGATGATCACTCTTTAAATTTTATAACTTAAGGGCTTAGGTCAAATGCAATGTTTCTTTTATGAATGAAGAACTGTACAATTATCATACCTCAAAAAAACAAAAATAAAAAAGTCACTTCCTTTAAGAAGTTGTATTCCTCATGGCCCATCTAGTCACAGGATCAGTGTTACTGCCCCCAGGTAAGCTAGTTACATAAAGGAGATTTAGTGACACCCCCACCCTGACTTTGCTTGCAACAGATAAATAAGTTGATTTATATTTTCTTACCTTGCCTATATTATAACTGACTATTTGAATTGTATTTTATTTATTTTTGTCTTTTTCATCAAAATGTCATTCTTGGATTAAGACCATGGATTTTCCATGTTGCATAACCTACTTAGGAATAGCCAATTCAATTCTGCCTTTTTGAGTTTGTTCAACGACTGGTGAAAGAGTTAATGCAGATATGAATAAAGAAAAGCATAAACAATGAAATAGTCATCTGCAAGGTTACTTCTAACTTCCCTGTATTTGTATTAGAATCTAGTCCTTAAAATAATATAATTCACTGAATAAAACCATTTTATTAAGACTTTGGTCAACAGATCATTAACGCCTATGTTATGTATAGCACTCATCTACAATTAGTGACTACAGCTCTCATTTTTCTTTTGATACAATCAAAAGAGTGAAAGAATCTTCAAAGAATGTGAAAGAACTTTATGAAATTGCATTCGAGTGAACTAAATCAAAATTTAATACAATAAACTAGTATGGTAATAAAGTTGTTCTAATTTTTATATTAGTAATTGATGTCTCCTTATCTTTGATTTATAATTTAATGGCACTTTCAAAGCATTTTGAATTTGTGAGCTAATAATACATTACAAATCTGCAAGATAAAAGGAGGCAAAAAAATTGATGACTTCTGATTCAGATTATATGTCAAGTTTAGTTGTGTTTATAATAAATAACATAAATTAACTGTTCGTAGGTTGCTGGGTGATATGATTATTTGTGCTGTTACTAGAGTCCCTATTTTTCTAAAGCTTTCAGTCTTTGATGATTCGCAAAGAAACATTAATTTGTATGGCTATCTTAATCAATGATTCAAGAACCAACTTTGTTTATAAAATTTCACATACCAAAGATTTTTAGTGTATGTTATCTTAAATGGTTGTTTTATAGGTTAATCTATCCATTACAAACCTAAATTTAAACTTTTATTGTAAATTATTATTATTATGGTTTCTCCTCAATAATAACAACTAGCAGTGTTTAGAAGAATAAGAGGAACTATGATTTTTGCATCTGAATGTTTTTAATGGCCTGACACAGAGTTCTGTGTGACAACAAAGCTTTTGTCATTTTAGAGAGAATGAGCTGAGAAAACAAACAAACAAACAAACAAAAAAACAACTGTTAATAGATTGTTAGGTTGGTATTTTGTCCATAATTATTTCTGGGGGGTTTTCTCCTTAAGTTTGTTTTTAATGTTGCACCCAAAGATTTGGCTCAGATGTCAGAATAATGGGCTTCATTATAATAGTGAACCTTGATGAGAATTCTGGCTAAAAAAGAAAAAATAAGATTTTAAAAAAGAAAAAAAATCTTTTGTGGTATTTTACATATACAGACATGTAGCACCACCTACTGGATTAGAGTCAATGAATAAAATCTGTAAACTGTGTGTTTTCATTTGCAAAAGTATGAAACTATGAATATCAAAGCTTCTTATAGTATTGGTTTTACCAATTATTTTGATTTTGAGGATTGTTCTATTGATAGATAAAAACACTTTGATAAAAAGAGCCCTTTGTTTTTGCATTTGGGAAATAGTCACAGAAAATTGTTAGCTGTTATTTAAAGGTACCCACCTACAGTAAGTGATTTTACACATGCACACACGCACACATGCACACAGGTACACACATGCACACACACACATTTCATTGTACCAAACTCAGTATTTCTTACAAGGCAGTGGTTGCCATGAGAAAATAAATTTTATTAATGTGTATTTCCCAGAAAAGGGTATTAGGGAGTCTGTAATTAGGGAGGACTTTTCTCTACTGTTTCTCTGCAGTAGAAAATGTTTTATTTAAATATAGTTATGCCCCCCTGTTATCAGAAGAAATAAATCCTTTGGAATTACCCATTCATTAATCCAGCAAGTATTAATCAAGGGGTTGCTATGTTTCAGCAACAATGATAAAAACACTGAAGAAAGGAAACAGTGATTTCAGAAATATTGCACGATATTTGGTTGTGAGGTAAATGTTCCTTTATAAAGACTTAAATCCATTTCTTTCACTAACACGGCCCAACAGAGCAGCTAAATATCTGATACAGCCTGGTGAAATGTACAAGGTTGCAAAATGTTATATGTACTGGTCAATATATTTACCACTAAAAACATATTTTGTATAGGTAGGGAACAGGACAGTTATTGTGGAACAGGACAGTTATGATACCCCTTTGACAGTCTTCCAATGAGACTCTTATATCATTATCCAAGTCATTATTTTTTAATAATAAAATGCATTGTCTCAGGATGGAGTGAGTGCCTAAGCAGTAGAAGTGTAAGGAGCATTGCATGCTGCTGGAGTGCCTGTTATAGCCAGGGGAAATCTTGGAAGTTTCTTCTAATTCTGAGGTTATATAAATGCTCTGATTCTAGTTATATACACCTGTACTAAGAATGAATTACATACCATTACATCTGAGTCCATAGTGATTAAATAAATAATTGAATAAATAAATAAATAAATAAATAAATAAATAAATAAATAAATAGAAAAGAGATACTCTTACCGAAAAATTTCAAACAATATATGAAGATACTCTCCTTTTAGGAGATAGAGTATAATCTGCCTCCTTGAGGTCAGGTTGAATTTAGTGAATTATTTAGAGTGTGGCAGTAGAGAAACCTGGCAAATGCTCTCTTAACAAAATGATCAAGGTTAAAATCATCAATAATGCCATAAGAAAGTCCCATGCTCCCGATATGATGTGATGACAAGGGCACTTTACCTCTAGAGTTTTCTTCCCCAAACTCTTAATTCCAGCCTAATCATGAGAAAACCATCAGATAAACCAAATCTAGAGACAGTCTACAAAATACCTGACCAGTGCTTCTCAATACTGACAAAGCATGGAAAAAATAAATAAAAGAAAGAAAAAGAAAAACCTGAGACCTTGTCACAAACTAGGGAGAACTGAGGAGATATGACAACAAAATACAATGTGGTATGCTGGATTGGATCCTGGAATAGAAAAAGAACATAAGTGTACTTACTGGATAATCTGGAATTTAGTTTAAAGTAATGTACCAATGTTGACTTCTTTGTTTTGTCAAATGTACCATGGTAATGTGTAATAATAATATTAGAGGAAACTGAATCTGGATTAGGGATATGTAGGAACTCTGTATTATCTGTACAACTTTTCTGTAAATCAAAAATTACTCTAAAATTATATGTGTATTTAAAAAAGACTTGTACAAGGATGTTTATAATAGCTTTATTCATATTTCCCCAAACCTAAAATAACTCAGGTGTTCAGCATTAAAGGAATGGATAAACAAAATGTGTTATATCTCTGTAGGGAATACTATTAAGCAATAAAAAGAAATACACCATTGATACATACCACAATATGAATGAATATAAAAAACATTATGCTGAGTGCCATAAAAAAGTATATACTTGTATCAGGCCTATGTCTAATCAGGAGAGAGAAATCACACAGTAATTTAACAGGGAAGGTTTAATATAAAGAATTGTTAACTATAACAGAGGGTTGGAGTAACAAGGAGTTGGCTGTTAAGAAGCAAAGAAAACTCTAAATAATGTAGAAATAGCAGATATAAGGAGTATTTATTATCCTTAAAGCTGAGCTAGAGTGCCCAAGGGAGGAGCCCCTCTCCTGTCCTCTCAGGACTCGCTGAATGGCAGAGAAGTCATTGTGGTGCCCTTTGAACTTGCTGGAAATCTGTTCTCTTTGGTGCTAAGGAAATCTATCGATGGAGAGATGTCTTACTGAAGGAACTCTGTTGCAAAACTGCCCAAATTGGGGTGAGGCTGGGAGCTAAGAAAAGCTGCTTTATGCTCCAGGAGCTGGGAACTGGAGCCCCAAGCACCACAGGAGCTTGATGCTGGAGAAATTGCCTGTGATGCAGGAAGTGGATGCTGGAGAAGCTGTGCATGCTGAAGAAGCCTTCCAGGTGAGCACTCTGGAACCTGGAAGAAAAAAATTTCTTTCCTCTTGCAGTGTCTCTCCTGTGCCCTCTATTGATAAAACTTGATGTTGTGCCAACTATCAAAGGAGAAATATGTAAAGGGCCCATACCTGTTTTCACAGAGCAGGCAACATGGTTGAATTGGGAGCTGAGAGGCAATAAATTGTAAAGTAGCACAACATAATACTTTTCCAGTTATTTGAAATGTTAAGAGAGTGAAAACTAATTTATGATAGAGGAAACATCAGAGCAGTAGATGCCTCTCAGGGGAGAGTAGGGATTGACTGGGAAAGAAGCAAGTGGGAACTTCTTGGAGCAATGGTAATGTTCTATATCTTGAGTTGTTAAGATTAACCAGGTGTATGCACTTGTCAAAACTCAAGATGTATGTATTTCTTTGTATTTAAATTTAGAGTAAAGAATGTAAACAAAGGTAACCATATGCCTGGTGAAATATTGAAGGGAAGTGTGTTGATTCTTGTAATTTATTTTGAAATGCATCCACAAATAACATGGATTGATGAATAGGTAGACATGTGATGACAAGAATAGTGAAACATTAATGGTAGGATCTAGAAATCATCTAGATCAAGAGGATATTGGAATTCACTGTAAAATTATTTCAACTTTTCTGTATGTGGAAAGATTTTAAAATTTGATATTGGAAACAAAAGATTACCTTAACTGCTAAGGGAGAATGTATTTTAGGGGAACAAGAGTAGAAGTGGGGAGATTGTTGAGGAGGCAATTGCCATTTTACAGTGAGGGATGATGATAGTTTGAGTTGGAGTGGTGGCAGGAGATGGAGAGAGGTAGAATCAATATAGATTGGTGGGTAGATGTAAGAGTGATATATTGGAAGTGGGAGGTGAGCAACAGGAAGGAATCAGTACTGACAGCCAGGATCTGATTTTGTACTACTGGATGTATGACAGTAGTTCCATGGGGTAGAGAAGACTGAGAAAGAAGTTTGGAATATGTGCAGGATGGAATCAAGAATTCTGTCTTGGACCTATGTATTAGGTAGGCAATTGGATATAAGGTTGGTGTGCAGAAGAGATATCTGGGCTAGAGAAATAGTAACGAGAGTCATTTAAAAATTATCAGCCATGGTATTTAAAGTCATGAAAATGGATATGATAACCTAGGAACCAAGTGTAAGAAGAGAAGAAGGGAATAGAGGGAACAGCTTTGGGTCTGAGGAATAGCAACATTAAGAGGTCAACCAGGACAAGATAAAGCAGCAAAGGAGATTGAGAAGGTTAATCGGAAACTGACAGAGAAATAATCATAAAGCCAAGAGAAGAAAATGTTTTAATGGGGAAAGAATAGCTGAACTGAATGCTGCCCACAGATTGGGTGTGTTGATGATGAACATATTCATTGAAATATGAGGCATCCTGATGACAACAAGAGCAGTTTCTCAGGTGTATATGGCAAAATGTACTAAAAATCAAGTTAAAGAAGCAAACAAACAAACAAGAACAGATTGGGAGAAAAATATGATTTATACACATACTCACAGAAGGAATACTATCTATAATATATAAAGCACAGCAATAATTCAATAAGAAAAGACAACCTAATGGGAAAAAATTGACAAAGGATATGAAAAAGGAACTCTTAGCAAAATAAATGTGATGTTAAGTCTCACTTATAATTATAAAATTGTCAATAAACAACAATGAGATACTGTATTTTTCTCTTTGGTTGTAAAATATATAATACTTCATAATCTCCAGAATATGCAAAGATACTGTCATACTCTGTTGGTATATAAAGATGTTTTGTAAGATAATTTAGTGGTATGTATCAACATAAAATTGTTGAGGCCTGTTTTCCATTTATTTTACTTCTAAGAATATGGTCAGCAGAAACTCATACATAGGTGTGCAAGATTATATCTTACTCACCACATTGAAGACACCACTGATTGAAAGGTGAATCCCAATTTCAGAGATATTAAAATGTGAAGATAAGTATACCATAGAAATGATGAAATACAGTATTATAGAATTCCAAAATGGTGGCAGAGTGAATGTAAGCTACACAGATGATCTCCCAGGACCAAACTGGAATTACAACTAAAATAAAGACAAATCATCAGGAAAAAGCAACAGAAAAGCAGCTTGAGAGGACCATATAACCAGGGACATTGAATCAAGCCTGGCAGGTCTGCAGAGGTGTGAGAGGGGGGCTGGGAGCCCACAGACAGCAGCAGTCTTAGCTGTGAGCAGCACCCTCCGGGTTAAAATCCCAAGCAGGCTCCATAGCGCAGAGGGCCAGGACAGAGCACTAAATTAGCTACAGCCACACACCTTGGGCTCCGGCAGAGGGAGGGCAGACTGGACTGGAACTGTGTGGGGACACTTGGGATTTGGAGGGTGCTCAGAGTTTTTGCTGAATTGCAGCCACTCAGGATGGTGGCCATCTTGCTCCTTCCTGGAGCTCTGGGGAGAGGCAGCAGCCCCTCCCTCGGAGATTCAACCCCTTCCAGCTAGGCCAAAGAAATGCAAATTGAGGCTCAATAACAACCAGCATCTGCCCCACCCTCAGGAAATCCTCTTAGCTGAACACCTGAGGGAGTTTTTCATTCAACTGAGAACCCAAGGCTCTTCAAGTAACTGAGACTAAGAGCCTCCAGGCGAAGAGCTAGAGGATAACTGAACCTTTCAAGGGTTTTCAAATCTTCCCAGGAAAGTAAGACTTGACAGTGGTGTTTAACATGGGTCCTCCCACGCTCATCCAAACCCAGTAAAGGGAGCTACAAAAGGCAGAACACCAACACCCACAGGGAAAATTTGGCAGGCTCTAAAACTCACTGAGATAGCCAAATGGTGAAACAAAGAAACAAATTCCAAATGAAAGAACAAGACACCTCTACTGAAGATGAGATAAATAAAATGCAGTTAAGCAAGCTATCAGAGGTAGAGTCCAGAGCCATGATCTTGAGGAAGCTCAACAGCATGAGTAAGGACATCAACACCATGAGTAAAGATATAGAAACATTAAAAATCAACCAATTGGAAATGAAAAACCACCAAGAAGAAATGAAGAATGACATAGCAGAAATAAAGAACACATTGGAAGGACTAAACAGCAGAGTAGAGGAAGCTGAGGACCGGATCAGTGAATTAGAAGACAGGGTAGAAAAAATCAACCAATCAGAAAACCAAAAGGAAAAAACAATTAAAAAACAGGAAGATAGCTTAAGAGAACTGTGGGACAACTGGAAATGTAATAATATTTGCATCATAGGAGTCCCCAAAGAAGAAGAAAAGGAGCAAGTGTTAGAGAATATATTTGAGGAAATAGTGACAGAAACTTTCCTAATTTGGTGAAGGAAGAAGGTATTCAAGTTCAAGAAGCACAAAGAGCCACAAGTAAGATGAACCCAAACAGGCCCACACCATGACACATAGTAATTAAAATGCCCAAAATTAAAGACAAAGAGAGAATCCTAAAGGCAGCAAGAGATAAGCAACAGGTTACCTACAAAAATAACCCCTATAAGGCTATCAGCTGACTTCTCAACAGAAACACTACAGGCCAGAAGGGAATGGCATGAAGTAATTAAGGTCATGAAAAACAAAGATCTGAATCCAAGACTACTCTATCCAGCAAGGCTATCATTCAAAATAGAAGGTCAAATAAAGAGCTTCCCAGACAAAAAAAAAAAAAAAAAAAAAAAAAAAGCTAAGGGAATATATTAGCACCAAACCAGCACTGCAAGAAATGTTAAAAGGACTGCTGTAATTAGTAGAAGAAATAGGAAAAAAAATATAACCACACTAAACAAAAATAGCAATAAATAAGTACATATCAATAATCACCTTAAATGTAAATGGATTGAATGCTCGGATAAAAAGGCACAGAGTAGATAATTGGATAAGAAAGCATGACTCACATATATGTTGTTTACAAGAGACCCACCTCACAACAAGAGACTCACATAGGTTGAAAGTGAAGGGATGGAAAAAAATCTTCCAAGCAAACAGAAAGAAAAAAAAGCTGGGGTAGCAATACTCATATCTGATAAAACAGATTTCAAAATGAAGGCCATAACTAGAGACAAAGAAGGCTACTACCAAATATTGAAAGGATCTATCCAACAGGAAGATATAACCTTGGTAAACATAGATACACCCAATATAGGAGCACCAAAACTTATTAAAAACCTTCTGGAGGACTTCAAAGGAGAAATCGACAGCAATACAATCATAGCAGGAGACTTCACACCCCGCTGACATCACTGGATAGGTCCTCTAGACAAAAAATTAACAAGGAAACAGAGACTCTAAATGAAGCACTAGATCAAATGGATTTAATTGATATCTACAGAGACTTATACCCCAAAACTACAGAATTCACATTCTTCTCAAGTACACATGGGACATTCTCAAAGATAGACCACATGTTAGGACACAAACTAAGTCTCTACAAGTTCAAGAAGATTGAAATCATATCAAGCATCTTCTCAGATTACAATGGCATTAAACTAGAAATCAATTGCAACAAGAACATGCAAAGACATTTGAACACATGGAGGCTAAATAGCATGTTACTGAACAATGAATGGGTTACCATGGAGATCAAGGAAGAATTTAAAAACTTCCTGGAAACCAATGAAAATGAACACACAACAACACAAAATCTATGGGATGCAGCAAAAGCAGTTCTGAGAGGGAAGTTCATAGCACTACAGGCCCACCTCAAGAAACAAGAAAAATTCCTAATTGACTACAACTTAAAGAACGAGAAAGCAAAAAGAAAACCCCAGAGCAAGTAGAAGGAAGGAAATAGTAAAAATTAGAGCAGAAATAAACGGCATAGAGAACAAAAAAACAATTCAAAGGATCAATGAAACAAAGAGCTGGTTTTTCAAAATGATAAACAAGATTGATGGACCCTTAGCTAGACTCACCAAGAAACAAAGAGAGAGAACCCAAATACACAAAATCAGAAATGAAAGAGGAGAAGTAACAACTGACACCACAGAAATACAAAGGATCATTAACAAATACTATGAACAATTATATGGCAACAAATTTGACAATCTAAGCGAAATGGACAAATTTCTAGAAACACATAGTCTCCCAAAACTGAACCGGGAAGAGATAGAAAACTTGAACAGGCCAATAATAACTAAGGAAATTGAAGATGTGATAAAGACTCTCCCAGCAAACAAAAGCCCAGGCCCGGACGGCTTCATGGGTGAGTTTTACTAAACATCAAAGAAGAACTAACACCCCGTTCTCCTCAAACTATTCCAAAAAATTCAAGAAGGAAGACTTCCAAACTCGTTTTATGAGGCCAGCATAATTCTAATTCCCAAACCAGAAAAAGACACTGCAAAGAAAGAAAACTACAGGCCAATATCCCTGATGAACATAGATGCCAAAATCCTTAACAAAATACTAGCAAATCGGATCCAGCAATACATCAAAAATATTATTCACCATGACCAAGTGGGATTCATCCCAGGGATGCAAGGCTAGTACAATATTCGCAAATCAATAAATGTGATACATCACATAAACAAAATGAAAGATAAAAACCACATGATCACATTAATAGATGCTGAAAAAGCATTCGACAAAATCCAGCACCCATTTCTGATAAAAACGCTCAGCAATTTGGGAATAGAGGGATCATATCTCAACATAATAAAGGCCACATATGAAAGACCTACAGCCAACATCATACTCAATGGGCAAAAACTAAAAGCATTTCCCTTAAGAACAGGAACAAGACAGGGATGCCCACTTTCGCCACTCTTATTTAACATAGTACTGGTGTCTTAGCCACAGCAATCAGACATAAAGAAAAAATAAAAGGGATCCAAATTGGAAAGGAGGAAGTGAAACTGTCATTATTCACAGATGACATGATATCACACATAGAAAACCCTAAAGACTCCATCAAAAATCTACTAGACTCAATAAATGAATTTGGCAAGTAGCAGGATACAAAATTAATGTCAAGAAATCTACGGCATTCTTATACACCAATGATGAACTCACAGAAAGAGAAACTAAAAAAAAATCCCATTTACCATAGTGGCAAAAAAATTAAGATACCTAGGAATAAACTTAACCAAAGAAGTAAAGAACCTATTTGCAGAAAACTACAGGACATTGAAAAAAGAAATAGAGGAATATATAAAAAAGTGGAAGCACATACCTTGTTCATGGATTGGAAGAATTAACATCATTAAAATGTCCATACTACCCAAAGCAATCTATAGATTCGATGCAACCCCCATCAAAATACCAATGACATATTTCACAGAACTAGAACAAAAACTTCAAAAGTTCATATGGAACCAAAAAAGACCCTGAATAGCCACAGCAAACTTGAAAAAGAAGGACAAAGTAGGTGGGCTCACAATACTGGATATCAGGTTATACTACAAAGCTACTGTAATCAAAACAGCCTGGTACTGGCACGAGAACAGGCATATAGATCAGTGGAACAGAACAGAGAACCTGGAAATTGACCCAAGACATTTTACTCAATTAATATTTGACAAAGGTGGCAAGAGCGTACAGTGGAGTAAAGACAGCCTCTTTAGTAAAAGGTGTTGGGAAAATTGGACAGCTACATGCAAAAAACTGAAACTAGACCATCAACTTACACCATACACAAGAATAAACTCAAAATGGATAAAAGACTTAAATGTGACTTGTGAATCCATAAAAATCCTAGAAGAAAATGTAGGCAACAAAATTTCAGACATAGAGGGGGGAGGGAAGAGATAAACCACAGAACTTATATGCATGTATGCATAACTGATGGACATGGACAACTGCTGGGGATGGGGCGGGGGGGTGGGGAGGAGGGTGTCAGTGGGGGAAAAAGGAGAAACATCTGTAACAAAAACAAATTAATACAAATTAATTAATTAATTAATTAATTTAAAAAACCAATCAGGAAAAAAAAAATTCAGACATCATACGCAGCAGAATTTTCACTGATACATGACCTAAGGCAACAGAGACAAAGGAAAAAATGAACACTTGGGAGTACATCAAACTCAAAAGCTTCTGCACGGCCAAAGAAACAACCATCAAAATGGAAAGGGAACCCAATGTATGGGAGAGCATAATTGCCAATGATACATCAGATAATGGGTTAATTTCCAAAATATATACAGTGCTCATACAACTCAACAAAAAGAAGACAAAGAGCCCAATTAAAAAATGAGCAGAGGAGCTAAATAGATGGCCAAGAGATATATGAAGAAATGCTCAATATCACTAATCATCAGAGAGATGCAAATTAAAACAACAATGAGGTATCACCTCACACCTGTCAGAATAGCTGCCATCAACAATGCATCAAACAACAAGTGTTGGCTAGGGTGTGGAGAAAAGGGGACTCTAGTACACAGCTGGTGGAAATGCAGACTGGTGCAGCTACTATGGAAAACACTATGGTGTTATCTCAAAAACTTAAAAATTGAATTGCCATTTGACCCAGTGATCCCATTTCTAGGAATATACCCTAAGAAGCCTGAAACACCAATCAGAAAGAATATATGTACCCCCATGTTCATAGCAGCACTATTTACAATTGCTAAGATCTGGAAACAGCCCAAGTATCCATCAGTAGACGAATGGATAAAAAAACTGTGGTACATATACACAGTGGAGTACTATGCAGCTGTAAGAAAGAAAGATCTCTTATCCTTTGAGATGACATGGAGGGACCTGTAGAGTATTATCCTAAGTGAAACAAGCCAAGCAGAGAAAGACAAATATCACATGATCTCACTTATTTGTGGAGTGTAATGAACATAACAGTCTGAGGAACAGGGTAGGCCCAGAGACGTGGAAGTAGGGTACAGAGTGACAATCATCAGAAGAGGGAGTGGGGGGGAGAGATTAACCACAGAACTTATATGCATGTACGCATAATCGATGGACATGGACAACAAAGCTGGGGACAGGGTGGGTGGGGGATTGGGAGGAGAGTGTCAATGGCGGAAAAAGGAGAAACATCTGTAAGAAAAATAAATTAATTTTTAAAAAAGTATTATAAAGATGTTCTTTGCAGCATTGTTTAAAAAGTCAAAATTAACCAGGCCTGTGTGGCTCAGTGGTTAAGTTTTGACCCATGCACCAAGAGATTGCCGGTTCAATTCCCAGTCAGGGCACGTGTCCAGGTTGTGGGCCCAATCCCCAGTGTGGGGCATGCAGGAGGCAGCCAATCCATGTTCTCTCTCATTGATGTTTTTATCTCTCTCTCCCTCTCCCTTCCTCTCTCTCTAAATAGCAATAAAGAAAAAAATAATTTTTTAAGTTAAAATTAATAATACTGAATTTTAAGCTGCTATTCAAAGATCAAAGATCTAATGTACTGACATCAAAACATGGCCACTATTGTTAAGTGAAAAAATAACTTTGCAAAAGAATATTTTTAATGTGATCCTATTTCTTTTTTTTTTTTTTTATCCTCACCCGAGGACATTTTTGCATTCATCTTCAGATAGAGCAGAAGGGAGAGAGGGAGGAAGAGAGAGAGAGAAACATCGATGTGAGAGAGACACATCAACTCTTTGCCACCCACACAACCCCAGCCGGGGCTGGGGACAAACCGCAACCGAGGTACGTGCCCTTAGTTGGAACCAAACCCGGGACTGTCTGGTCTTCCGGCCAACGCTCTAACCGCTGAGCCAAACTGGCCAGGGCTGTGATCCTATTTCTATAGGAAAAATTAATATGTTAATTTTTAGTTATAGCTTCATTTAAAAAATTCTGGTAGGATAAACGCAAAACAGTGGCAACATCTTGGAAATGAGATTGGCATGGAGGTGAAGGCTACCTTTTACTTTATACATATATGTATTTTGCAATTTAAAAAAATCTCTATGTTTTAGCCTGAACAACCTGATTTGTATAAAGTTAGCTACCTGAGAATAAGATAGAAGAAGGATAACATCTGAGCATTTGGGGATTAAATTGAATATTTCATGGTCAGCAACAAGGTTGTAAACTTTAGGTTTTGTTTCCAAATCTAGATATTAATGAATTGAAATGTAGAAGTTGTAGAATTATCAGTGGGAACTGGTTGATATAGAATGCTGTGGTAATAAAGGGGATAAGCAAGAAGACTGTTTTAAGGAAGAAATGTAGAATTTGGAGAATGTATGGAAATTTTGTCTAAGAGTCAACATCGTGTAATTGTCATTCTGAAGTTCAGGAAATAGAATCCTTGAGATATGGGAAATGGGACTCTTTGCAGGGATTTGGCTGCCAGACTTCTTATGTCCCTGGGGCCTAGGGGAGTACCCAGCAAAGACAGCTGCAGTCATGCATTTGGCAGCTACAGCTGACACTGAGAGGGTGGATCAACAGAATGGCACCGGCCAAGCCAGCTGCCTCAGTATTCACATTAGGAACTAGGATGAGAAATTAGAAAGGGAATATTTAAGACACATGGATAGTAACAACACTAATAATTCTAAAAAACAGCATTCCTATAACAAATCTCAAATATAAATAACCATATGCCATTTTAATATATGCTGGATACTAACATTTTCATTAGTAGGAATGACTAAACTATTGTAAAATAAAAGATGATCTTCTCTAAGGTTATTGAAGTTCTAAAATTCCATTTTTCCATACAGGTCAAAATTCCCTCTACAAGCTGAGTCATTATCCCCCACCAGCTTGGGAATTTAGGTATTACAGAAGTGGGGAATAAAATGCCTTGCTAATTCTAGTCTTTGAAGACATTTCTAAGTCCATATGATTAAATATATGGAAAACCATGTAAGCACAGAGACAAAGCTACTACAAGAGAATTTCAAAAGTACAGTAACAATCAACAGTAAAAAGACATTCTCAGGACAACTGAGAAAATATGAATATGAAATGGTCATTAGGTGATACTGAATAAATTTTATGTTATTAGTTAATTTGTTAGATGTGAGAATGATATATGTATGTTAGAAAACATTAACGTTAAATAGTACTATTGCATGCTCAAGTTGTTGGGGTGAAATGTCATGATATCTGTGATTTATATTAAATGCTTCAGCAAAAGATATTGATGAAGCTAATATGGCAAAATATGAATGTCAAATCAAGATGATGAGTATATGGGAGTTCATTATACCCTGCTGTGTATTCTTACATAAACTTATTATAAAATG
The DNA here is from genome assembly GCA_030848825.1 of Tadarida brasiliensis. Classification (NCBI taxonomy): domain Eukaryota; kingdom Metazoa; phylum Chordata; class Mammalia; order Chiroptera; family Molossidae; genus Tadarida; species Tadarida brasiliensis. The sequence continues at coordinate 44,644,357 of CM061260.1, read as the reverse complement.
TTTAACAAAGTACGGGTAAAATAAAATTCAAAAGGACAATAAAGCCCCCCAAAACCTTACAGATAGTTTATTGAATAAGCAAAATTAATTGATGCTCACTATGCGGTGGTAGAGGGTATTCCAGCCGAGAACACCCCTCATTGCAGAGAGAGCCTAGTTTGGATAAGGAGATCTGTAATCCAATTTAGGTCCTGCTTACTTTAATGGCTCCCCCTCCGGTAGCCTGTTTATTTGTTAAGAAAGTTGAAAGGATTAGATTAGTTGATTGTTTTGTCCTTTCCAGTTCTGAGATGTTACACAACAGAGGCTATAAACTCAAATGCCTACCAGTGCCAAGCAAGTAATTCAAATTGTGTTTGGAGTCTAAAGGGGGCGCCTCTTCAGCGGATAACATGGGCTTAGTGTTTCTTAGCCTTTTTTGAGATTAGGAAGAAATACAGATTTTTAAAATATGAAATTAAAGATTTGTAAATGTGGACAAATGAAAATGTAAAGTAAAACAAAGGTGTAGAGTGGCGCAGGGGGGACCACCAAACTGCGCTGCAAGTTTGCCATCTCTGCGCATCCGCGTCCGCGGTCGGCTGGGACAGTACAGCGGGGCAGGTGAGCCTTGTAAAGCCGTGAGATTCAAACAGACGATCACAACCCGCAGCAATGATTCTAGGAGTACAATTCTGCTTCAAAATACAAGTTTGTTTCAGCCTACGAGATTTCATCTACGGATGAAACTCAACACCACCCCTTGCACGGAAAGCCGGGTTATTATTTTCGTTAGTTTCATCTTCCCGCGGCGACCTGGCAGCTGCGCAGCTCAGGGCCATTCCGGTACCCCGTGGACCTGCGGCGATGCCAGCGCCCCCGATTTCACAGCCTCCCGCAGCGCCAGGGCCGATCCCCCGCCGCGCTCAGCTGGGAAGTTTGCCGGCGCCTGGAGAACCCCTGGAGGAGGTGCCTCGCTTCCCTGGGCGCTCAAGGAGGAAAGGTTGCTCGGCACCTGGCAGTGAATTCTCAACCGGAAGTTTCGCCTCGGGTTCTGAGCGCTTCCTGTTTGGTAGCTAAGGACGCGGGACGGTTGCTAGGGCTCCGGAGGCAACTCCAGCGAAGCTTTTCTGGAGCTTCGGCGCTGCTCATGGGCCTTACGAAAAGGCGGGTCTTTTCTCTGCACCGCTCCCGCTGGCCATCATGAATAGCGAGTTTCTGGCAGAGCTGCAGTGGGAGGATGGGTTCGCCATCCCTGTGGCGAACAAAGAGAACAAGATACTGGAGGATCAGGTGAAGAAGGCTGGGGAAGGAGGCGGTTTTGGAGGGCGGGGGCAGGGTAAGTTTTCTGGTTGGCAGGAATACCCCAATTCTTTTTATTTCTTTCATTTCCCTCCCTAATCCCAACTCTCCTCTATCTAACGCTCCTCCGCATCATCTCTCCTTTCTCCTCACCTTACCGCCCCTTTCTGTACATGCTAAACATTAAAAAATATATTGAAACGACAACTGGTATTCAGGACTGTAAAGTCCGAATCTTTACTCCTTCCTCCTCTCCGCCTCGGTGTACTCATTTCCAGCCTCTGGGGCAGAAGAGGAAAGGCTGGTTCACTGGTTCCCGCGCCCACTTTCCCTTTCTTCAGAATTAAGCGCGTTTTGCAATGGGACTTCTATGGTTTGCATAGCAACAGTTACTGTGGATGTGTATAAACAAAACACGTTCTGGTGCACATTTCTCCATGAGTTCTGCCTATGGTGTTTAGAGTTGAAAGTGACCCGAAGAAATGTTTTAAGAGGGACGTTTTAGTAAGAATGTAAAATGTGCAGCTTTTCAAATGGAGAATTAAGTTGTTGCAGAATGTTGTAAAATAATTTAAGTTGTAAGGAACGTTTTACATCAGCTTGCAACCAGTGCGTAGTAGTTGTTCAAAATGAAATTGCTCCCATCTCAGGAAAATTGAAAAATCCTTCAGCAGTCAGTCTAAAGTTCCATCACATGGCAATGTGTTGTGTGGAAGAGAATCCCAGAAGAACAGATGATGTTTACACTACTTAGAGAATGGAAGAGAAGGTTTTCTCTCCTTTGAAAAATAAAATGAAAATTCTCCACTCCTTCTTCTTTCAAAATATTATGACCTATTTACTCATGCCTAATTTGGATGGCTGCAGTTTTTGTTTTCGTTTTCAATGAAGGGCAACGTGAGGGAATGTAAGAGATCTGGCACTAAGTACTGAGGCATAATAATATTAAGAAGTATCCAGACCCGGGTTTAGAACCTACTTACCAGCACTGAGCCAGTTTCTTCTTCTGTAAACTGAAGATAAGTAAAATAATTATCTCATAGGGTTGATATATAGCTCTAAAGACATTAATGTAGTTTAAAGTTCCATGCAAATGTTACTTTTTGGTATTAGTGCCATAATATTTGTCTCACAGGATATCATATACATATTACTTATATTAGCTATTTAAAAATGTTACTGAGCAATAAAAAAGAAGAATAATGAGGGGGCCATAATTACTTCACCTGAATAAACTCTGACATTAAAAAAGTAACACTTGTAAGTTTAAGATATTCAAACAGAACAGAAGGGTATAAAATTAAAAAATATTAAATATTCCCCCCCAAAGTACCTGCTGTTGACCATAGAAGTGACTACCATGGCATAAACAAATATTTCAGACATCATGCTCTACACTACATAGATAAAAGACAAACAGGAATATTATAAAAATGGAATGCTACTATATATGCTGTTTTTAACATAAACATTTAAATTTAATTTTAGTTACATTTAAGAGGAAAAAGAAAGGAATTGTTGAGTTTCCGGTAAGTGTTATTTGATTATAAGAGATAGTGATAGCTAAAAAATTCCTTTAACATTAAAAAAACCTACACAAGAAAAAATGAAAAGGTTAAATTATTTTCTTAATTATTTGTTCCAATTGTAGACAGTATGGGTTGACTCCTTGCTCTTTCCTCTTTTAAATGAAGAAATTAGCTTTTGTACTTCTTTCCACATTCTTTTATCCCATTTAAAAATAGTGATTTTATTATTTTTCTATTATCAAAGCTTATTTTCTTTTCATTCTATTTATTTTTTTATTTTTTTAACTTATCTTTATTGTTGAATGTATTACAGATGTTCCTCATTTTTCCCCCATTGACCTCCTCCTCCCCATTCCTGCCCCCCTCCTGCTTTTCCCCACACTGTTGTCAGTGTCCATTGGTTATGCATATATACATATAAGTTCTTTGGTTTATTTCTTCCCACCCCTCTACCCCCCTTCCCTTTGAGGTTTGTCATTCTAACAACCAATTTGTACTTCTTAATCCCTTCACCTTTTTCACCCATTCCCCCCAGCCCCCACCCATCTGGTACCCAACAAAAGTTCACTGTATCTATGAGAATGTTTCTGTTCTGCTTGTTCATTTTGTTTGTAGATTCAATTGTTGATAGATATGTATTTATTGCCATTTTGTTTGTTCATTTTTTTTATCTTTTTCTTCAAGAAGACCCTTCAACATTTCATATAAGAATGGTTTGGTGGTGATGAACTCCTTTAGCTTTTCCTTGTCTGGGAAACTCTTTATATGGCCATCGATTCTAAATGACAGCTTTGCAGGATAGAGTAATCTTGGTTGTAGGTTCTTGCTTTTCATCACTCTGAATATTTCTTGCCACTCCCTTCTGGCCTGCGAAGTTTCTTTTGAGAAATCAGCTGATAGTCTGATGGGAACTCCCTTGTAGGTAACTAACTTCTTTTCTCTTGCTGCTTTTAAGATTCTCTCTTTGTCTTGAACCTTTTGCATTTTGATGATGATGTGTCTTGGTGTGGGCCTCTTGGGATTCATCTTGTTTGGCACTCTCTGTGCTTCCTGGACTTGTATGTCTGTTTCCTTCCCCAAGTTAGGGAAGTTTTCTGCCATTATTGTTTCAAATAGGTTTTCGATTTCTTGTTCTCTCTCTTCTCCTTCTGGCACCCCCAAGATGCGAATATTGGCACGCTTGAAGTTGTCCCAGAGGCTCCTTACACTATCCTCATTTTTTTTGATTCTTTTTTCGTTTTGCTGTTCTGATTGGATATTTTTTGCTTCCTTATATTCCAAATCGATGGTTTGCTTCTTGGTTTTGCCTACTCTATTATTGAATCTGTGTAAACTATTCTTTATTTCAGTTAGTGCCTCCTTCATTTCTGACTGTGATTCCATCATTTCTGACTGGTCCTTTTTTATGCCCTTGCTCTCTCTAAGTTCACTGAGGTTCTCACTAAGTCCACTGAGCAACCTTATAAGCAGTGTTTTGAACTCAGCATCTGTTAGGTTGCTTAACTCCATTTCACTTAGTTCTTTTCCTGGAGTTTTGTTCTGTTCTTTCATTTGGGACCTGTTTCTTTGTCTCCTCACTTTGGCTGCCTCCCTCTGTTTGTTTCTATGTATTACTTAGCGAGAGGTTTGGGGCTAGCTGAGACCAGATGCTGCTTGTTTGAAAGAACCTAGGAAAAGCTGAAGCAGGATCCAAGACTGGCCAATCCTATGGTAAAGCAACTGGCAACAGCCTGGGTGGGCCTGGAAGTTGGGTGGGACGGGGCCTCAGGGAATCACCAGGGCGGGGCAAACAGTGTGAGCCAGGTTGCTGGAGTCCCAGATATGGTGGCATCTGCCCGCCCAGGGAAGGGCTCACCAAAAGAACAAAGACCTCTGATAGCTCGTCTTTCCAGGAGAAGGCTGCCTCTCCAGCTCTCGCTCCAATGCCAAACAGCTCAGTTCTTCCCCATATGACTCTGGTGCCTTTCAAGCTGCCTCCCGCACGCTGGAGCCTGGAGGGAGCAAGTCCGAGTAAGTCCGTGCGCGGGCCCTTTAAGAGGAGCTGCCGGGGGGCTCCAGCCGCCTCGGCCTCAGTTCCCGCTGGTTTTTCCGGCCAGAAGTGATGGGGACTTCTCTTCCTGGCACTGGAACCCTGAGCTGAGCGCCTGGTGTGGGACGGGGACCCCTCAGTCCTCAGGGAGGACCTTCCCAGCCGAGGTGTCCCTCCTAATTTTTATCCACCACACGTGGGTGTGCGACCAGCCCCTCGCGCCTCCGCCCCTCCTACCAGTCTCGATGTGGCTGCTTCTTTAATTTCGTAGTTGTAGGACTTCCATTCAGCTTGATTTCAGGTGGTTTTGAATGATGGTTGTGCTGTAGTTTAGTTGTAACTTTGATGTGGTTGTGGGAGGACGCAATACCGCGTTTACCTATGCCGCCATCTTGACCGGAAGTCTCTTTTCATTCTATTTAATGCCTTTAATTTACTACAAATATTTAGTCTTAGTTTTATACTTAAAATGATTTAATGGTACTTAATATAGCCACTTTTACTTAGTTTACCTTTTCTTGACTATTTCATTTTGACTCATCTTTTGACTGGTTGGGTTCAACACTCAAAAGAAAGGCCATTGTACTGTGCTTCTATCTATCTATCTATCTATCTATCTATCTATCTATCTATCTATCTATCTATCTATCTATCTATCTATCTATTTTTTTACCTCACCCGAGGACATGCTTATTGATTTTAGAGAGAGGGGAAAGGAGAGAAAGAGAGAGAGAAAGAGAAACATCAGTTGGTTATCTTCCTGAAGGCACCTCGACCAGGGATCAAACCTGCAACCTAGGTATGTGCCCTGACCAGAATCGAACTTACAGTCTTTTGGTGTATGAGACAGTGCTCCAGCAAACTGGGCCACACTGGCCAGGGCTATACTGTGCTTTTAATTCCTTGCATCTTTGGTTGCCAGTTTGACTCTTGCATTGCCTGCTTTAAGTTTATATCAGATCTTCAAGATACTTTCTCCCTCCCCCAGTCTTTCCTGTTGGAGTCCTATGTTTTCCAATATGGACAATTTTTCCACTGGACTGTTTCCCAACTGTTAACTTGTTAATTCCCATTTTTATCTTTACAGGGTTGTCACTATGTTTCCTAGATCACGTATCTCCTTCTTTCTTGGATTATTGTCTCTTTTTTTTATGGAATACTTTCTTGTGTCTCCCTAAGAAGGGTGTATGGGAGGTAAACATTCTAATTCGAAAATGTATTTATTTGCTTTCACACTTGATGGTGATTTGGCTGCACAGAAGATTCTAGATTAAATATAATTTTTCAACAGAATTTGGAAAGTATTGCCCTGCTATCTCCCAGCAGTATGTAATCCAATATTAGAGTGGTTTTCATTTCTTTGTAGGTTACTTTTTAAATCTCTGGAAGTGTTTAGAGTTTTGTTTCATCTTTACAATGCAGTTTTTTTTTTTTGGCAACTAAATCAATCATATTTTTAATTTTCAGGTTATTTTCTTGTTGCTTTATTGTAGCACATGGTCTTGTTTTAGGAGTACAATATCATTTCCAATCTCTCTGAGTGTGTGTGTGTGTGTGTATGTATATGTGTGTATTTTAGTTCTTTTGTGTCCTGAATTATCTATTTCCTCTGGGATCTTTTTGTTTATTTGTTTATCTTGATATCCCTCACATGATGTTAGTTTTCAATAAATATCTGGTGGTCCTTGCAATTATCAAGTGAATGATAAACCTTAAAGATACAATGTGAAGTAAAATAACTGGACACAAAAGGACAACTAGTGTATCATTCCACCTATATGAGATATTTATGTTATGCCCAGAGTGGGTCTGCCTCAGGCCAGCCTGTAGTGTGTGGGTTCTTGACTTTGTGTAGGAAAGATTTTGCAATACAAGTCCAGGTGATTTTGAGAGTATGTTTATTAAAGCTGGGGACAGTGAAACAAAGGAAGGACTTAGGGTAGAAGAAGCAACAGGAGAAAGCCTAGGCGGTGCCCTGCTTTGGCTCCCTAGAAAAGTTATAGGAAGGAAGTGAGCCAGGTGGGGCTACTGTCAGCTAACTGGGAAGTGAAGGTCACAGTGACAGAAGTGAGCCAATGCTGGGCTGCTTTTAGCTCACCAGAAAGTCAGAGAAAAACGAGGCCTTGGAGACAGGATTAGGAGGTAAACCTGGGATGAGCTGCTGCTGCCTGCTGCTCCCCTGATTGTAAGTCTTGTGGGGACCCCCCAACCATAAAATTATTTTCGTTGCTACTTCATAACTGTAATTTTGCTACTGTTATGAATCACCATCGAAAATAAGTGTTTTCTGATGGTCTTAGGTGACCCCTGTGAAAGGTCGTTCGACCCTCAAAGGGGTCGCGACCCACAGGTTGAGAACCGCTGCTCTAGAGTGAGCCCCTGTGCTGGTATCCTTTGTCTTGGAGACTTTATCTCTTTACTTCAGGTGAGAATCTTAGGAGAAGGTTTTAGCAGAATATTAATTAGCTTTCCAGGTGTGTTTTTAATATGCTGATGTATTAAAATGAGCGTATAGGGGAGTTTGGGATTATTCTTTGGTTTGCTTTACTGTTTTACTTTTATCTTGGGTCTATATGGCTTTAATTGGGTTTTATTTGTTCCCCTGACTTCATCCATCCTTGGATTTAGTTCACACAAATGGCATTAATTGGGTCTCTATTCTTTATTTTCCTGACGAGGGTGATTTAAGCTATGTATTCTCTGGTTAGGGAGGAGAAGTATAAACCATTTGCTCTTAAGTATCCTTGGTTAGGGAAGATAAGGTCTTGCCATTCACTAGCTGGCTGTAAATTGTTCAAATTGTCCTTGTTCACTTATCTTGTCTCAGTTTCCCCATTCCACTTGCCCAGGAATTTTCCTAGTTTTTAACTTTCCTGCCTTGCTTAGAGTAGTCAAATTCATAGAGACACAAAACAGAATGGTGATTTCCAGAGGCTGCGGGGAAGGGGAATGGGGAGTTAGTGTTTCATGAAAGAGTTTTAGTTTGGGAAGATGAAAATTTTCTGGAGATGGATAGTGGTGATGGTTGCACAGCAATGTGAATGCACTTAATGTCACTACTTAATGTGCTTTGAAAAATGGTTAAAATGGTAAATTTTTGTTTTATAAATTTTATCACAATTTAAAAAAATAGTAATAGAAAATTTATGGGTTACAGTCTCTGATTATAAGCCAATAGAATTTGTGTTCATTTAAAAAATGATTTTCTATTGTTAGAGACTGAATGTTTGTGTTTCCCCCTCCCACCCCTCCCCTCTCCCTCCCCTCCCCTCTCCCAATCTTTCTTATGTTGAAGCTCTAAATCTCAATGTGATGGTATTTGCAGGTGGAGCCTTTGGGAGGTAATTAGGTATAGATGAGGTCATGAGGGTGGGGCCTATGATGCGATTAGTGTCCTTATAAGAAGAGAAAGGGAGACCAGGGCTCTCTCTCCTGAGTGTGAGCACACAGAGAGAATGTGGCCAGCTGCAAGTCAGGAAAATAGATTTAACCAGAACCGAATTGACTGGCACCTTGATCTTGGACTTCTCAGCCTCCAAAACTGTGAGAAATAAATTTCTTTTGTTTAAGCCATTAGTCTGTGGTATTTTATTTTGGCAGTCTGCTCTGACTAAGAAATTAATCTTAAATACTTAGGCAAGCTTTTCAGAAATATATTCCTGGATTACTCTTATATTAAAAAAAAAAAAAAAAAAAAAAAGGAAAGGGAAAAGTCACCATCTAGAAAACTAAAAGAAGACTACTTTGTACCCACATTTGCTGTTTTGAAACAGCAAAACTCTTACTTAGAGAAAACTTATAGCCTTAAATGCCTTCATTTTGAATCAGGGTCTTAGTCAGCCTGGGTTGCTATAACAAAATACCACAGATTGAGTGATTTAAAAAATAGACATTTATCTCTGACATTTCTGAAGGCTAGCAGTAAAGATCAGGGTGTCAGCATGGGTCTGGTGAGAGCACTCTTCCTGGCTTGTACACAGCTACCTTCTTGCTGTGTTCTCACATGGCGGAGAGAGAGCCCCTCTGGACTCTCTTCTTATTATAAGGACACTAATCTCATCATGTGTGTCCCACCCCTCATGTCCTAATTTAAACCTACTTACCTCCCAAAGCTCCCCCACTCCAGACACCATCACATTGAGGATTAGGGCTTCAACATATGAATTTGGGGGTGACACAAACATTCAGCCCATAACAATCAGTAAGACAAAAAATAAGAAACTAAGAACTCCTTTGAATAAATTAAAAAGAGCAATAAAGTAAACAAAAGAGGGAATTAAAAATAGAAATTAATAACATACAGAGCAAAACATACATATTTAATACTTAGTAAGTTTAATAAAATATAGGATATAACAAATGAGTAAATTAATATTTTTTTCTTTCTTCCTTAGTTCAAAATTCAAATTTTTATTTTTTATTTTTTTTGCATTTTGGTGAATTGTGTTGTGTACCTCCTAGGTTATAGCACCAGCTTTGGGAACCACAACTCAAAACTATAAAGAACCATATTTTTGTTTTGTTGAGCTTTTATACTGCTTTGAGGGATAACATATTCTAATGTTCTGAGAATCTGTCCTGTAATTTCCTAAAGTTTTTTTGTTTATTTGTTTTGAATTTACATTGTTTTGTTTCTACTTAGGGTTCTAATTCAAAAACACAAAATACATTAAGAAACAGGTTCTAAGCACATGAGAGTTAGTTCTATTCTGTTAAGCTTAGCCTTAACTCTACTGTTTTTATTTTTATATTTTGTTAATCCTCACTGAGGGGATATTTTTTCCATTGATTTTTAGATAGAGTGGGAGGGAGGGAGGGAGGGAGGGAGAGAGAGAGAGAGAGAGAGAGAGAGAGAGAGAGAGAGAGACATCAATGTGAGAGAGACATTTCGATTGGTTGCCTCCCGCACGGATCGAACCTGCAACCCAGGTACTTGCCCTTGATTGAGAATCAAAACCAAGACCCTTCAGTCCAAGGGCCAGTGCTCTAACCACTCAGCCAAACTGGCCAGGGTTAAATCTACTGATTTTCAACAGGTGTTCAGGGAGGAGTTATTATGCCTGGTGTCCTGATACACACACACACACACACACACACACACACACACACACACACAGTAACAATGTTAGGCATTGTTACTATGCTCTTGTTTGATTTAGAGATCTTATTATTGAATTATGAAATAGAATCTCATTTTTTTTCACATTTAAAATGCATTTTCGCTGTGGACCTTGCTAATGTTGCAAATCTGAGAGGAATTTCTATTCTGTTTTAATATGGTGCTAATTTCCCTACAATAATATCCAAATTACACTACCATTTTATAATTGAAAGTGCAATACATTTTTAAAGTTCAAATGGATATTTAAAAAAGGAAAGTAAATGAAGATTTAATTTTCTTTTGATTTTACATCCTTAAATATGGTAAAAACTCAGTAGACTTTTACTAATCATCATATTTATTATTCACAGTTGTCAAAGCTGCAGGATGAAAAGTCAAGCTTGCAAGATCAGCTACATGACTATGAAGATCGAATTAATGCTATAACTTCTCACTTCAAAAATGTTAAACAAGAGTTCTCATTTACACAGGTATATAATGTTGAAATTCCTGTTGATTATATCATGTGTAGTCATGGAACATTTTCCATTGCATTTACTTTTACAGATATAATAGGGAAATTTAGTACAACTAAGCTATTGTGTATATAACTTTGAATTTGAAAGTAGGGAAAAAAGTCTTTGAGGAGCTTACTCCTGCCACCAAGTTCAAGGAATAATTAATTCATTTGAAAGGAGAAATCATCAGTCAAACATTCTAATATAATGTTAGGCATCAGATTGTATGATAAAGGGTACAGTGATGAAGTGAGAAATGATGACTTAAGCAGAAACAAACCTAATATAACACATAATAGGGTTTCTGTCTACTTGTAATTATTCAGCACAACCCACTGGGACCATTTTGAATGGAAGCAAATAGTCCTAACACTTAAGTAGCCCTTAGGGCACCATGATCTCTTAGCATAGTTTAAGAATTTAAATTTATGATAATTCTGAGATAAATGAAAAGTTAAATTATGTTTAGAAGACTATTTAGGGTAACTTGGGAAAGTATAATACATTTTAGAAAAATTACACAAATTAAAATTTAGGATAATTAATTAAAGCATTTGTTTTATGGACAATCTATGCATGTGTAGAACCTCATTCCCTGATGATGCCCAGCAAATCAGTCAGCTCAGCAAATCAGCATTGGAGAGTTAACTAACTTCCATTTCAAACTATTTTTTTAAAATTGCATCTACCACCAGTCAGAAATGAAAGATGCACTAACTGAAATAAAGAATAATTTATAGGGAATCACTAGTAGAGTAGGTGAAGTCAAGAAGCAAACCATCAATTTGGAATATAAGGAAGCAAAAACACCCAATCAGAACAGCAAACAGAAAAAAGAATCCAAAAAAATGAGGATAGTGTAAGGAACCTCTGGGACACCTTGAAGCATACCAACATTCGCATCATGGGAGTGCCAGAAGGAGAGGAGAGAGGGCAAGAAATTGAAAACCTATTTGAAAAAAATAATGACAGAAAACTTCCCTAACTTGGTGAAGGAAACAGACATACAAGTCCAGGAAGCACAGAGAATCCCAAACAAGATGAACCCAAAGAGGTCCACACCAAGACACATCATCATCAAAATGCCAGAGGTTAAGGACAAAGAGAGAATCTTAAAAGCAGCAAGAGAAAAGCAGTTAGTTACCTACAAAGGAGCTCCCATAAGACTGTCAGCTGATTTCTCAAAAGAAACTTTGCAGGCCAGAAAGGAGTAGCAAGAGATATTCAAAGTGATGAAAAGCAATGACCTACAACCAAGATTACTCTATCCTGCAAAGCTATCATTTAGAATTGATGGACATATAAAGAGTTTCCCAGATAAGAAAAAGCTAAAGGAGTTCATCACCATCAAACCAGTATTATATGAAATGTTGAAGGGTCTTCTTGAAGGAGAAGAAGAACAAAAATATGAACACTAAAATGGCAATAAATACATATCTATCAACAATTGAATCTACAAACAAAATGAGCAAGCAGAACAGAAACAGACTTATAGATACAGAGAACTTTTTGTTGCTTGCCATATGGGAGAGGGCTAGGGAGATGAGTGAAAAAAATGAAGGCATTAAGAAGTACAAAATTGTTGTTAGATTGATGAACCTCAAAGGGAAGGGGGAGGGAGGGCGGGAAGAGATAAACCAAAGAACTTCTATGCATATATGCATAACCAATGGACACAGACAATAGTGTGGGGAAGGCAGGAAGGAGGTGGGATTGGGGAGGAGGGGGTCAATGGGGAAAAAAGGGGGACATCTGTAATACACTTAATAATAAAGATAAATTAAAAAAAATGCATCTACCTTTCTTTGAAAAATTATGTAATTCTTAAAAATGAACAAAGTCATATTTTTAATACCAATTTATAATTATTATAGATAACTAGTTATTTCATGCTTTAAGAAGTCTTATTAGAAAGTTAAAAATTTAATGAACTTTTAAAAACAATACTCAAGGTTTTTAAATCTGATATGATTAATTAATAAACTGTTAGGAACCACCTCTTTTCCTCAAGTAATTAAACCACTGAGATGGGGATTTGAGAGAGACTCTTTGTAGGTATATTTTATTATAGTCAAATCTCAACTAGGGTAATAGAGACAAAAGACAATAAATTTCCTACAACATTCACAGCTTTAAAATGTAAAAATAATACCAATGGTGATAACTTTAAAGTACTATAAGATCAGTAGTCAACAAGTACTATTTTATTAAGTAAAATATAACACAAGGGCATGTTTGCATATTAATATAGTCTAGGAAATATTTATAACCATCAGTGTTTACATAATTATTTAAAAATTATCTCTGTTAATTATGTGATCCATTATATAAACATCCCATTTCCCAAGTATTTTTTAGTCAGTTTTATTTCTTATTTTTAGGTAATGACTTAAATCTTTTTTAAAAATTTAATTAATTAATATTTTACAGTAAGCTAAGGTTAATTTATTTTTAATTTTTTTTCTTTATTGCTTTTAGAGAGAGGAGAAGGGAGAGGGAGAGAGAGATAGAAACATCGATGAGAAAGAACATCGATTGGACGCCTCATGCATGCCCCCCACTGGGGATTGGGCCCACAACCTGGGCATGTGCCCTGACTGGGAATCGAACTGGTGACCTTTTGGTGCATGGGTTGATGCTCAACCACTGAGCCACACCGGCCGGGCTAAGGTTAATTTATAAGTTAGATCTTTTTAAGTCTAACTGTATAAACTTTGGTTTTCTGCAATTCCCCTAGACCAACCTAATATCTGAAAATTGCTGGCAACAATATTTTCTCCTAGCACATTCCGTGAACTGACTCTCTTACAACTAGTGAACAACACTGACCACACTGAATCACAAGTCTAATGTAGTGTAGGTTTAAGACAAGTGGAATTAATAATACTTAATCTAAGCATTTTGTGGGAACTTTGTTAAGTTTTTGTCTAATGGATTATTATAAATATTTTTTAATATTAAAATTTTAAATGTCCTTCTATCTTGTATGTTTTTCTATAGTCTCTTTTCAAAGCCAGGGAGCATGAGATTGAAAGTGAAGAACATTTTAGGATCATTGCTGAAAGAGAACTGTGTCGAGTGAAGAAGGAAATCCAACGACTGGAAAATGAGATGGCTTCAATACGGGAAAAGAAAAGTGATAAGGAAGTATGTGTTGAAATGTTACTTAAAATTTTGTGCCATTGTTCCTGCTTCCCTCACCAAACAAACAATGACTTTTTTTCCTGTATGGAAAGGGCATTCATTAGTTTCCTGACATTTACGTACATTGTTTTATTGGCCAATAAAAGGCACAATGAGCTGTGATTTGAATGGAACAATGATAGAATGTTACATTTATTTTCCCAATATTCATATACCAAATATTCATTGAGCCTTACTATGTGCAGAGTACCATGTTGGTTGCCTGTTATATAACACTAGGCATAATTTATTCATAAGCATGACATTTTTAAAAGCCACATTAAAAAAATTTCACTTTTAATTTTGAATTTCATTCTTTGGGGGGGGAGGGGATCAGGAAGAAGGTGTCAATAGGGCAAAAAGGAGAAATATCTGTAACAAAAATAAATTAATTAAAAAAAAATTTTACCTTTTATATTGACCTATCAGCTTGTGACTAATATTAAACTATTGTACCTATTTTTTTCTTTTCCTTAGTTTTTAGTTACTTGATTTCAGCACTCCAAATTCGATTCTTCTCTTTACATATGTATATGTATATAGAAATGCACACATATGTATATATATGTATACATGCACACATACATATTTTATTACATTTGTTTGTATTTATATATTCATCAGTTTTCTTTTATGAATCTATATTTGTTAAATGAATACATTTACAGAAATATTTTTATTTTCTTAACTGCTATATTTATTTCAATTAGAAGTGCTTCCATAATTTCTGTATAAGAGGCCTCTCTGAGGCAACAATCTGATTTGAAATGGGGCTGAAGGGGACTTGTCTTGGGCTTGAGTTAGCATATCCAGCACATTATTTTTACTAAGATTGCACATTCACTTGGGGTGGCTATGGTGGAATGACTAATGAGATTGCTTTAGGGGAACTATCCTAAAGCCTTTTAAAGCAACTACTATTCTCAACTTTGTATAATCATTTCTCCTCTATGTTACAACTAAAGAATTAAAATACAAGTGTGATAGTTATATAATTAAATGTGCTATATTATATTCATCTGGCAGTCAGGGACAGGATTTCTTTTTTCCTTTTTTATATGTTCTATATAGTATGTAATGTTATGTTTTATTTTAGTTTGTATAGTAAATAATGTTTTATAATCTCCCCCACCCCCTCTTTTTGGATATTAGAATAACATATTTAAATTTACTCAAAAATTGGATGGTTTGAAATGTCAAATGAACTGGGACCAGCAAGCATTGGAGGCCTGGTTAGAAGAATCAGCTCACAAAGATAGTGACGCTCTCACTCTTCAGAAGTACGCACAACAAGATGATAATAAAATTAGGGTGAGGAATTAGAAATTGTAATGTTAGGTTTTCTCTGAATCTGTAGTGTGTCAACCTTTTTGTCTAAATCGGACTTAGAATTTTAAAGCAGTAGTTCTTAAACTTTTTTGGGGTCAGAGTTTCCTTTCAGAATCTAACAAAGCCAAGTAGCCTCTCTCTAGAAAAATCATTACATTCAAATACCTACAAAATTTTGCTGAAAGTTTTTCAGATCCTCCGAAGCCCTTTGACCATTTAGGGATCTTTGGACCCCATGTTAAGAATGCTGATTGAGAAGGGTTTTCAAAAGCATTTCAGAAAAATTTTATACTTGAACTATGTATAAGTATTTTAACTTGTTTTGTCTAAATTATAATTTGACTGTTATATATAGTTTTTGCTTGAGACTTTAGTGCTATTGATGATTTAATATATTGTTGTAATCATTATTTAAAATCTTGTAATGAAATCTGATAATACCTTAATATTATGAAACATACTATTTTCTGATAGACCTAATATCAAATGCATTATTTTAAATAGAAAATTGTTTAATCTTTATTCTAATATACTTTAAAATGTATTAAAAGTCAAACCTTAGAGGGAAGGGGGTGGGGAGGCGGGAAGAGATAAACCAAAGAACTTATATGCATAACCAATGGGCACAGTATGGTGAAGGCAGGGCAGGGGAGTGGGGAGGAGGGTGTCAATGGGGGAAAAAGGAAGGACATCTGTAATAAAAAAAATTAATTAATTAAAAAAAACAGTTGAGTTTTCATTGCAGTCCTCTGAGGTTAAAAGATATATATATATATGTAGTTGTTTTAGATATCAAATGTATATCTATAATATAATAATACTTAATGTGAGATATGCTAACAGCTTTTAAGTTAATCAAATGATAATCATGACTATTTTTGCATGTGGCTACATAGGCACTGACCCTGCAATTAGAAAGACTGACTTTGGAAGGTAATCAGAGAAGAAAGGTACTTGACAATGAACTTACAGAGACTCTAAGTGCACAGGTTGGTTTAGTGAAGATTTTTATTTATTAATTGTCAAAGTGATGTTTGCAAAAGCACTTATAGTCACAGAAATGTTATTTGCTCTCTATTTGACAGTTAGAATTGGATAAAGCAGCACAAGATTTTCGTAAGATTCATAATGAAAGACAAGAACTCATTAAACAGTGGGAAAGCACAATAGAACAAATGCAGAAAAGAGATCGAGACATTGATAACTGTGCTTTGGTAAAGTATTTGTTTAGTCCTTGCAATGTTCAGCTGTATTTATCTCTTTTGTATTTAACTCATTCACTTCCAGTGTAAATCACATTATTATTTGAAAGTCACATTTGTAGGAGATTCAGTAATTATGGTAAATGTTTTCCAAAGCTGACTCTATCCATTTAGAAATGTGATTTTATGTATATTATTTATGGTAGTGTAATGACAGAGACTAGATCCTGCCATCTCTGAAATGTGGGACAGGAGAAAGTTAACAGATAATGTTATTGCAGTAAAACCAATGCCCTACTCACACATGATTGTTTAAGGTGCCTTGGATTTAACATGTGTGCTATCTGTGCACACAGTTACACACAGGGAAATGAGCCTCACAGAGAGTCAAGAGACAGGAGGGAGTCAGGGAAGCATCCAGGCCTGCAATAAAGTTTCACTTTTGAACCTGAGGCACCAATAACGGGGTAGAAGCTTGTAAGGGGAAGAATACCACACTGATTAACTACAGAGCTAATGTTATCTTTTGCTACTTTCCAAGGTAAATTGGAACTTTTTTTGGAATTCAGTAAGAGGTAAAATAGTGGTGAGTAAGAATGGGAAGATTAGGGAAATTTGGGAAGGAGAAGGGATTGAGGAGGAAAGACGACAGATGAGAAGATGTGTTAACATTCTCAGTCTATTCCATGGAAAGGCATTTGGCAAGCAGCTCAGATTACAGAGTTAGAAATTCTGACATCTGGATGCAGTTTACTTGTTATATGTAACTTGTGATATGAAAATATGTCATTCTTTTATTTTAAATTTATGTTAGCGACCAACATTTTATCAACAAAATGGCCAATGCAACAAAATAGAGGGACAAGGGAGAGCCAATGTTAACTATGAGTTTCTCTGAATTCTCAATGCTCATGTTGGTTTCTCATTCTTGACTTCTTATTGCTGTCAAACATCAAGTCCTAAACTACTTCCTCTGTGTAAATTAAATGTGCCCAATTTAAGACTGCAGTTCCACAATCGAATTCTCATAAATACCACAGTCGAATTGACTCAGCCTGCTGATTCGGCAGAATACACAGCTTGTCGTATTCACAGTGGTTCCTTACTCACAGGTTGATATCTCCTCGGGATCTGTATTGTAGAAGTCTGGGGAGGGTGCTGAGAAGAGGCTCCATAGGTAGAGGTATGCTTCTGAGTGTCTAACAACTGGCTCCCAATCTGGAGCATTTCTGATTTCTGTGGTGAAACTGCTTCTGAACCAACATGACTTCACTGAACACAGTGTTGAGAAGAGATGTGCAGGTCAGTAGTGGTGAGCCAGTGAGAGCTGTTCACACCATTAGAGGATTGAATCTGAGATTGGACCCTTTTGTTCCTTTTCCTCCAAAACAATTCCTGCCTTCTCAGTATCTTCTTGGCGGGAGTCTGACCATAGAATCCTAAAATAGGCTTCTTAAAAGAAACTTTTACATTATTTAGAAATATTTTTCTATTATGCTTTTATTCCAGTGTAAAAACTTTGAGATATTACTTACAAGCATTATGTATATGAAAACTTAACTGTGAACAGATAACACTGTTAAATAATGTGAACATTGAAGTAGGTATGAAAGCATCTGATTAAGTAGTAGAAAAATGAATATAAGGCAGGAAATTTTAGGGTGATCATTTGCCATGTGTAAACCTAAGAAGTTTTGACCTGTCCTTTGGTTGAATGAACACAGTAGACATATAGAATGCTACAATTATATACTGTTACTCGTCATAGAGAACATACAGGAATATTAGATTAAACAAATTAAAAATGTTTTTTTAAATGCAGTGCATCTCAGATATATATCCATTTAATATGCTAATACGTATAATTTTACGTGTAGTATTTCTAAAACTTACTGATTTCAGAGCACATATCTCCCCCAACCCCATCTCCTGGGATTAGTTGTTTGGTGGGACCCCATTTTGGAAAACTTGAAAGAAATTTTTCTTCTCCCTCCAATTCATCCAACATATTGCAATAATAATCACTTGTAAAAACCACATATGATCTTTTTATCCCCCAGCTCTACAATCGCCTTTGTTTCATATTGCTTAAAAGTTGACCCTCTTGTCCGGCCAGTGTGGCTCAGTGGTTGAGCATCAACCCATGCACCAAGAGGTCGCCAGTTTGATTCCTGGTCAGGGCACATGCCCAGGTTGTGGGCCTGATCCCCAGTGGGGGGCATGCAGGAGGTGGCCAATCGATGTTCTCTCTCATCGATGTTACTATCTCTCTCTCCCTCTCACTTCCTCTCTCTGTAAAATCAATAAAAGGAAAAAAAAAAAAGTTGACCCTCTTTAACATGACAATTGAAAAATTGAATTTCTCCACAGTTCTTCCCCAACCACTACCTTTCCAGCCTCATCCCTTTCATCTGTACCCACCCCTTCTTAATGCATCCCTATTTTATTCCTGCCCTCCCACTCTGTGCTTTAACCACACTGCAGTTTCTATGCATCTCATTTATCTTTTTCGGCCTGACTTAAATTAAGCCTCTTAGATAATGCCTTTTAATGATTCCTCTTGGGTAGACCTTATTCTCTTTGTTCCTATAATACTTTGTCCATATCTCAGTTGCTACTTCATATATTCTATTAATTTTGTATAGCCAAGAACAGCAAAAAGCCTGAGTGAGGCATTCCTATTGAAACCAACAACTAAAATGCTATTCTCAAAAGAAACCAACAAAAAACTGGTCCTGTGAAATATTTGGAAAACTTCATTGAAATTCAACTTGTATGTGAAAAATACTTAACACTGTTATATTTTTAGATATCACCTTTCATTTATAAAAGATTGCTATTTTCCTCATATCTTTAGCAAAGTACCAAGCAGATGAAAGAAAATAGAGACCTTTAAAAATATGAGCTTATTATATTTGGTGTATAGCATATTAATATTTTGTTTTAATTCATCTAAATATAGTCTCTCTTAAAAAACATTCTCTTAAGAAGTTTTGATAAAATAAAAAACGAAATATAATAATAGAAAATAAAAACTAAATTTCTTTTAGTTTTTGTTTTGTTCATCATATTAAACATATATTTAACTTTTTTTTTTTTTTTTTAATCCTAGGCATTAGCAAAGATAAAGCAGGAAACAAGAGAAAAAGAAAGTTTGGTTAAGGAAAAGATGAAGTTTTTGGAAAGTGAGATTGGAAATAACATCGAGTATGAGAAAAAAATTTCTGTTGCTGATCGTAAAGTTGTAAAATGTAGAATGGAATATCAGCGTCATGAAGCTAATAGAAATCAGCTGAAGGATGAGGTATGGCAACTAAAAAGTCTGGTTTGTGTGTTTGTGACAAATTACTACAAAAATAAGCACAAAGCCTTTCCTTTGATTAAGGAACTGCCTTTTAGTTCTTCTTGTTTCATCCCTTCATGTTGTAGAGCTTTTAGGATATTCTGATTAAGCCCCTGATTGAAGACATCGGGTGGGGGGTGCCATTCCCATCACAGGTGGTGTGAAGGGCTCCCCCTGGAGTTGTGCAGTGCCTAACATGCCTGTCACACTGGGTCTAGACTGGAAATCATAATTATGTGATAACTGGCAAATGGGAAAATGTGAAAGTGAATACTGATATTAGTGATAACTTGAGGTGTCTTTCCACTGCTACATGTGTATGGTGGTTTAACTCTCAAATTCTCAGTGGGGCTACCTGTTTTAAGTTCAGTTTCTCACCTTGTTAAGGGATACATTTCAGTCTGGTAGTGGGACAATGTAGTGGTCAAATACCTTGAAAAAGACTAAGAGAGAAGGAAACTTCTGTTTTGTTCTTCTTTTGCAGCATACATGCTAAATAGATAATTCCATGGGGAGAAGTTGCAATCCCCTTAGTTAGCAATAAAGAGATCTTTATGAAATTTATGCCTTAAGACCATATTATCTGAAGTTAACATTGTTTAGGTGGGAAATTGGAATATTGTAGAGCATTTTATTCTATAAGTTGTTATGGTTTTTATTTCTGATAAAGAAGGAAATATTTTTCTTCTGCCAAAAGAGAATAATTACAGAAGATCCTAAAAAAAGTAAAATAAACGAATTTCTTGCCTAAGTTAAATGTCACTGCTAATAACTCATTTTTAAACATTTTAAAGTTTAAACTAATTTCGGACAAGAATGCAGGGATTTCTTCATTCATTCATTCATAATTTGTTTATTGAGATATAATCCACATATAATAATTCACCTTTAAAAGTGTACAATTCAGTGGTTTTTATTGTATTCAGAATTGTGCAACCATCACCACCATTTAATTTTAGAACATTTTTGTCACTCTAAAAAGAACCTCCACACCCATTAGTAATCACTCTCCTTTCCCCTGTCCAACCAGCTCCTGGCAACTACTAATCTACTTTATGTCTCTATGGATTTGCCTGTTTTGGATATGTCATATAAATGAAATCATATAGTATGGGGCCTGTTGTGTCTGGATTCTTTTACTTGCATAATATTTTCAAGTAGTACTACATTCATTTTATTCCTCCAAATTTTTTATTATGGTAAAATACACGTAACATACAATTTACGATCTTAACCATTTTAAGTGTACAGTTTATTGTATTACATACATTCCTAATGTTTTGCTACCATCAGTACCATCTATCTCCATAACCTTTTTTTCTTGTAAAACTGAAACTCTGTACCCATTAAATAGTAATTTCGCATTCCTCCCTCCTACCAGCCCCTGGTAACTACCATTCTATGTTGTCGCTATGATTTTGACTACTCTAAGTACTCATGTAAGTGGAATCATGCAGTATTTTGTGACTGGCTCATTTCACTTAGTATAGTGTCCTCAAGATGCATCCATGTTGTGGTATGTGTCAAAATTTGCTTCCTTTTAAAGGCTGGATACTATTCCATTGTATGTATGTATACAGCACATTTTGTTTATCCATCCATCTGTCCGTGGATACTTGGGCTGCTTCCACGATTTAGCTATTATGAATAATGCTGCTGTGAGCGTGGGTATACAGTCACCTCAGAACCTGTGGATCGTATAGTAAAATTCCATTTTTAATTTTTTGAGGAACTGTCATATTGTTTTCCACAGTGGTTGTATCAACAGGGTTAATTTCTCCACATTCTCACCAACACTAGTTGTTGTATTTATTTATTTATTTATTTATTTATTTATTTATTTATTTATTTATTTATTTTGATAGTAGCCCTCCTAATGGGTGTGAGGTGGAATTTTATTGTAGTTTTGATTTGTGTTTTCCTAATGGTTAATGATGTTGAGCATCTTTTCATGTGCTTTTTGGTTATTTGTATGTCTTCTTTGGAGATTTGTCTATTCAGGCCCTTTGCCTAGTTCTGAATCTTTTGTTGTTGTTATTGAGTTTTACGAGATCTTTATACATTTTGAATATTAATCCCTTACCACATATTGATTTGCAAATTTTCTCTCATTCTGCCTTTGCCTTTTTGCTGCACGGATACTGTCTTTTGATGCATAAAAGTTTTAACTTTGATAAAATCCAGTTTGTCTATTTTTTTAATCGTTCCCTGTGCCCTTGGTGTCATATCCAAGAAATCATTGTCAAATCCAATGTTGTGAAGTGTTGCTCTAATGTATTTTAAACACATATATGTGGGTCTCTATAATTTGCCAGTAATATACAAGTCATTTAAAACATAATATTAGATCAGAAAGAAAAACTGTTAATATGTATAACAGCAAATGGTTACTTTTGTTTCTGGGAGTGATGAAGGTTAAAAATGAAAGTGTTTAAAATAGAACTTTTTGGAAATGAAATTAATTTATAAAATATAGAGTAAATATATGATTTCTTTCTGTTAACTGATAAATAGCTGGATTCTTTAAAAACCACTGTGAATAGAAGTTCCAGTGATTTAGAAGCACTGAGGAAAAATATTTCCAGAATAAAGAAGGATATTCAAGAAGAAACAAAAAGGTAAGAAAAAGGTATTTAAATATGTTTATAGTTTTCAACTACTTCTAGAACATAAAATTTGTTTTGTTAAATAAATAACTATAAAATTATAACTACTAAATTTAAAAATTTCACAGGTTTTTCATCACAAAGGCTTAGGAGCAATATTTTTATGACATAAATATGTATTGGTAATAAAATGGTTTATGGTAAAAGAAACCTTCAAGTTATATGAAGAAATCACAGGACAAATTGTTTGTTTGCATTAAATACCTTTAGACCTATTTTCTGTTTTTTCATCATAAACCCTCTCTAGGTTACACAGGATGAAAAATTCTAATGAGATTGCAAAAGACAAATTAAAGCAGATAACTGAGAAAAGTATGTCAGCGGAAGAGAAAGCTACCAATTTGGAAGATATGCTAAAGGAGGAAGACAAAAGTGTAAAGGTAAAGTTCAGTTGCAATTTTTAAAGAGATCACACAAATTTAGCAATAGTGAATTAATTAGACTCTTGAGATCAGAGGAGTAGGAGGTCTTTTAAGAGGCTCTGCTTTCTGGTGTGATCACGTCTGTAATCAGCATTGTTGGTCCTCTTTCTGTTGCTTCTGAGGCTCTTGGTGACCTTCTCTCTTCTTAGGCTCCTATTTCTCCACTTGCTCCACTTTCGGCATTTAGTTTTGATGTCTTCTTTTAAAGGCAGCCCCGTACCTTAGATTCCATGCCTTCCCCATGCCGACTGTGTCCACATCCTGTTTGGCCTCCATATATATATGTTCTTATATTGCAAATGTACTTTGGAAAGCGCCCTTGTTTTACAACTGATTTCTACATGATTGGCATCTTTTTGTTTGTGATCAAATTCCCCCCAATGGTCTACATTCATTACCTGTATTTCTTCACCACCTGCTACCAATATCTTTTCAGCCTCTTATAGTCTGGTTTCATTTATCAGTAAATGGGATCTTAACTTTTCTGGGCTCTTATCACTTTACTCACCCTACTGGCATCCCCCTTTCTACCTTATTCTCTTTGGCATGTTGGTAGCATTAAAGCCAATGTTTGAGGAAGTGGAAAAGGTTGGTTCACCATTTCCTCTTTGAAAACTTCAAAGCGACTGTGTGACCTGATACTGTAGACACTGCTTGCTTTTATCATTTTTTTGTTGTTGAGGGGGTTTGGGGGATGGTGTGGAGCGGCAGCTGAAGATGGTGGTAAAATCCCCTATTTGCCAAAGTTTATATCAAGGAAGGTTTCACCTATATTTAGATAGAATTGGCTTCCTCAGTGTGTTGTATGTTTAAAATTCCTGAGTAATGAAGTCATGAAGCAGCATTGACTTTGGTGGTATTTGAGTCCAACATTATTATTTTTTTAAAGTTAATTTCCCCCCCTAAGAGCATGATTTCTGTAGCACATGAGATGGGACGTATTAGAACTTATCAGACATCTGTAAAAACTATGAAATTCATATGAAATCGACTTTTTGGTGACAGAATGAAAAATTAATTTATGAATAAATTAGCTGAATTTGAAAAAAAATAAGTGTACTGATTGTGCTCTAGCAGGGTTGTGTTCACAATTTTGATCTTTGTAACTGTTGGATTTTGTGTTGTTGTTTTTTTTTTAATCCCAACCCTATGTGTTTTTGAGATGTACTGAGTTACTATTCACCACCAGGCACTGACTTGAAATGTCTGCTAGGCAATCTTTGAGAAGGTCCTAAACCCAATGAAAATTGTCCATTATATGAAAAAACAATGCATTTTATGTGATTATATCAGATTATATTTCTTGATTTGTTAAAATTTAAATGTGCCGATCACAGATGTCTGTGGTTCTATATTAAGATTCATCGGTTGCCAATGGGAAATATGCTAATCTGGGTATAAGAGCACAGAGGGAAATTATTTCAACATTTTAAAACGATAACATCTGTAGTAGAGTCAATAGTAAAAAACAAACAAACAAGAAACCCAATAATTTTCAATAGATCTTGTCATGGTAGATTTGTTTGAAGCCTAGAATACATCTGTCGTGAAGCCTTGAGGTCAAGACAGATCTGCCTCCTGAGAAAGGAGCAGTGGGAATGGGGGATTGGTTTCGTTTCCTATAGGGCTACACATGGAGGGAGGCCAGTGGGAAACAGGTGTGAGTAAGAGGTAGTTCCAGTAGTGTGTCGGGGCCAGCCCTACAAGAAATGATAGTTACATTTTCCAGAATTTTGCAAGTTGGCTGCTAAGCATAGCTATTATTAAAAATTACATTATTATGCTAAGCGAAATAAGCCAATCAGAGAAAGACAAATACCACATGATCTCACTTATTTGTGGAATATAATGAACAAGGTGAGCTGATGAATGAAATAGACCCAGAGACATAGGAGGGAGTATGGTTTAGACTGACAAACCTCAGAGTGGGGGGCGGGGGGTATGGATGAGATGAACCAAAGAACTTATATGCATGTATGCATAACCAATGGACATAGACAACAATGCTAGGAGGGTGGGGGGGGTGGGATGGGGAGGAGAAAGTCTAGGGGGGGAAAAAGGAGAAACATCTGTAACAAAAATAAATTAATAAAAATTGGAGAAGAAAAATAAAAAAAATAAAAATTACATTATATAGACTTACAATTAAATAAATTATATTAAAAACAAAAGTAATAGCCCTGATTGGTTTGGCTCAGTGGTTAGAGCGTTGGCTCATGGACCAAGGGTCATGGGTTTGATTCTCAGTCAATGGCATGTACCTGGGTTGCAGATTCAATCCCTGGCCCTGGACGGGGTCATGCGGGAGGCAACCAATCTATGTGTCTCTCTCACATCTCTCTCTCTCTCTCCTGCTCTCTCCCTCCCTTCCACTCTATCTAAAAAGTAATAAATACTCAGTACTCATCACTTCCAAATTATTTTACTGTGGTCTATGCTTTTAATGTTACTTAAGATTACTTTGTATGGAGGAAATACTGCGTAATGGTCTACTACTCTCTATCTCTTCCTAACTCTGCATTTAGTGGAATCATTTTAGTAGCTTGAAATTGGCTATAGCGGGAATATTTACACCATGAAAATCTGCCTCTCCCCCCTAATCTCTCATCCACTGGAAAGCTGGTGGTTAAACATTTACCTGCTCACCACTGGATAGTGCCTCAAAGAACACCTTCAAGATTGAGTGGTGTGATTTCTTCCCTGTAACACCCTCAAGACCTCAGCAAACTCTCTGAACTTATGTGCTGTGTGTCTCCAGTATAATTTGTTTTCTAAGGAAATCAGTGGAATGGCCAAATTCTAAGGCCAGGGTGGGATAGAACTAAGATGACAGATAAAGGTACATGATACAGGAATAGAAAACTACTATTCTAGTCTACTAGAATAGACTACAAGAAATGTTGGGGATTTGTTGAAATTGTCGAAGGCCTTTATATCTCAAGAGCTAAAATGTTGGGGGGTTCGAGCCCCTACATGAAAGTGTTTATAAAATAAAATATTTTAAGATATTATAATTTTATTAATCGCTGTTATTCTTATCATCAGGAGGTGGAAGTTCAATTGAACATATTGAAAGGTGTGCTATTTAAGAAAGTTCATGAATTACAGAATGAGACAATGAAAGAAAAAGCTGTTGTATCAGAAATTGAAGGAACCCGTTCCTCTCTAAAGCACCTCAACCAACAGTTACATAAGCTGGATTTTGAAACCTTGAAGCAGCAAGAAATTATGTACAGCCAGGTAGATGTTACTCTTATGAATATCTTCCATATTGATTTGTTATAGTGGTGGTGGTTGAGATACCGAGTTCTGAGAAAACAAAGATTTCTAAGCACTCTTGGGGGGATAGACAGATATTGAAGATGGGATATCATGTTAGGTCAGTAGTAGGGTGAGGGAGCCTTACATGCTATTTTTTCTAGGTCTGAAATAAACAGGTAGAGGACAGACGACGCTAGTGAGGGAGAGGCATGCTTTAAAGAAACCTGGGCAATTGAATGTAGAGTAGAACAAAACAAGGAGTTGGACATCTGAAGCCTAGAAAAACTGTATGTTGATTCTTAGTTGTGCAGACATAGGATTTCCCATCCCCACCCCTAGACTAATAGGTTAAAAGTCTTTTTTCAGTTTTTCCTTATTTCTTTTATTACTTGTTCTGTCTCATTAATTTCTTAATGTCTTCCCTCTCTACATCGTAATCTCCCCATCTAATATATTTTTAGTTTCTCAAAATTATAGATGCTAAAGTATAACTTTAAAAATAATTAATTAGAAGTTTGGAGTCTTTTATGGCTAACAGCTAATGACTATATCGTTTTTTGCATCCCTTAGAAAATGTACCCTCAAAAATTTGTGTCCATGTATATCCAGTGGGTTTACTGAGGTTCCATCATGGTAGTACGATAAAGAGCTCCCTATATGACTTTGTTATATTTTCAGATTACGTATAAATCACTATGATGTACCCTGGTTGTTGAAGAATAGGTGGTTGTTTCTTCCTTTAGGGTAAGAAGGATTTTATCCTGTAAATTACCGAAGGCTTAAGGTGACTTCAGTAAATGGTGACACCCAGGCTGACTCATAAGAAAGTCTTTACCGTATCTTTATAGTTATAGAAATGGTTTTTACCATTTGTTTCTCCTTACTAATTTTTTAAAACTGTAACAGGATTTTCACATTCAACAAATGGAACGCCGAATGTCATGGTTAAAGGGAGAAATTGATTCAGAAGAAAAACAAGCTCTTGAAGCAAAAATTGTTGAACTTAAAGAGACGTTGGAAGAGAGAAAATCTACATTTGGCCTTTTGGAAACACAGATCAAGAAGCTTCATGTAACTTATCCAAAACACTTTCTATGCTTCAAATATGCTAGTTGTTAGTGATTGTGTTTTAAGAGAACATGTTCCAAAGACTTCACTTTGGATACATGATTGCCAAGCTACCCACATATATTATATAACAAATGTATGAACTGATATCCATAGTTCTATCCTGACTATGAAAATGTAACATTACCATTGATTATGCATTTCCTATATGCTAAATATATCATATGCCTTTAGTATTTCATTTCACTTAATCCTTATAAATAGGGGAACTTGTGAGGAAGATAATATTATTATTTTACAGAATAAATAATTTGTTCACAGTTACACAGCTAGTACATAGGGAACTAGGATTTGATCCCTGGTTCATGTGACTTCAAAATACTCTTAAATAGTACATGATTTAAAACATTGATAAATTCCAGTTTTCTATTATGCATTTGCCATAATAACTTGATGATTGTCCTTTATGTATGAAATAACCTCTAAAAGAAGCTGCTCTTTATGGGTCATCTGTTGTTGTTGTTCAAATATTCACTTAGTTATATATTTCAAATAACTCGATTTTGCTAATAAGGTGAAAATATTCTTAATCTTTAGGTATATTAATATGTTTATGATAATATAAAACTTATGTTAGGGACACCTATGTAATATAAAACCTATGTTAAAGTTTAATTGGAGAGTAAGAATGAAGGCATGAGAATATGGACCAGAATAGATGAGAACACCAAAGAGTTCAATGTTTTTTAAACAGCTGGGAAGGCCTAGTGATGAGTGTCCTCTAGTGGCTATAAGAAGAATTGCCCTGAATTCCTTTGGGGCTGACAAAGAAAGGGCGCTATCAACTTTTTTTACATTAAAAAAAATTTATTTTATGATGGTAAAATTTTGGCTTGGAGTAGTTTGTAGTCTGATGAAATATCTTTCTTTGCTATTTCCTTGGTTTAGTAGAAAAGAGCACGTGTTTTGGAATCAGAAAGAATTAGTTTTGAGTGTCAAGGTGATACCACTGCTGTTTTAACTTTTTGGAGCCCTAGTTTACTCACCTGTTAAATGGAAAAAATATTTGATGTTATTTAGAGCATTTTGGAGAATTAGAAGCAATTTGTTGTAATACAGTGCTTTTTAGCAGGTACTCAGTAAATAGTATTGTTTTAATAATATAGAGTATAAGAATACTAATGCTATAGAAACATATGAAGGTAACCTGTGTACCTGAACACATTTCTTGACCCTGGCCTGAATCGTGTCTGTTTTGCTGTGGGGCAATGGTTCTAGTGTTCCCTCTTGGTCGATGGATCCGGGGCTCTGTCCATCATGCAGTTGGCTAGTGCTTATGCCTGTTCTAACTCTGGTTTTAACAGAGAGATGAATAACAATAGAAATGCAAGTGATTTTTTTAAAGATATTAAAGCTACTTACTCTTAATGACGGTTGCTATCAATAGTAGCATGAGGTTGTAAAGTCATTCTGCAGTCCCTCTCTGCTCCATCTCCTATTTTGCATGAAAGAAACTACTTTCTTCTGGTTGAAATTCACCTTAAATTTAATGATTTTTTGTTCTAAAAGTTAATTTTATGAAAACATATTTAAGCAAAAAAAAAATTCCTTTTACTGTCTTGCTGAAATCCTAGGTCTTGATACTTCACAGACATACAGACAATGAGAAAGGCAAAGGAGGGAAGAAGGGAGGTAGAGAAGAAGTGAGAAAGAAAGAGACAGAGAGAGGAGGGAGAGAGGAAGAGAAATAGATCTTGGAACTAAAAAGTTTTTGCTTTAGGTACCCAGAGGGGACTAAGCACCAACCTTGTTCTGGGTTCAGGGTGGGGGGAGGGATACAAACTGGTATAAAGCTAGAAAACTAGTATCTGTGTGTGTATGATCCATTCTGCGTCCTATGGAGTTAGAGCGTATCTAGCATTTTCCTCTCCAGCAATATGTGATTATATAATAATAATAATAACTATAATAACACATGAGCTTTCTATATATTAAACGCTGTTGTGCATACTCTTTGCCAGTAATTTCTTTAATCCTCACAGCAACCTAAGGAAGTAGGTATTGTTATCGTCTGATTCCAGCGCTTGTGCTGTTATCCAAGACACTATGCTTTCTCACACTGTTCATGTTTTTACCTTCTGGGACTTGGGTTGAATCAAATAATGAACTATGTGTTGAACCAAGGCTTGGGTTCCCTCCTCCCATTCCTTCCCATAAATAGCGATCACCTAAAAATTCAGGTTGAATGGTAACCATACGTACTTAAACTAAAACCAAAACATCAATAGATGATAATAATTAAACAATTTTATGTGAATATTCATGTATATTATATTAAAAATGTTAGAGTATGAAGAATAAGATTTAAACAAATCTGATTATTATAAATATTTAATGGAGCATATAATTTAATGTAAGATGTTTAATAGTATGTATTTAATATTGCTATTTAAAAGTATATTTATGTACCTATTTCCTTTTCACAGAATGATCTATACTTTATCAAGAAGTCAAACAGTAAAAGTCATGATGAAAAACAGTCCCTCATGACCAAAATAAGTGAACTAAACTTTTTCAATGACAGATCAGAGAAGGAACTTAATAAAGCTCAAGCTTTTAAACAGGTAAAGTAAAATCATATGGGTATATAATATTAAAAACCACATGTTTTCAGGCTATTTATTGAAAAATTTAATTATTGAATAATTATTGAAAAATTTAAAAATACAGCAAATTTTTAAAAAGACAGTAAGTCACTATAATTACTGTACATGACATAGTGTTAAAGTATATTATTTCCTTCTAGTCTCAAAGAAAATATGCCATATATATATATAATTTAAAATTTGTTAATGTATTGTACATGTTTCCAAAACATTAAATATTCTATTTTTTTAATCCTCACCCAAAAATACTTTTCCACTTATTTTTAGACAGAGTGGGACGGAGAGATAGAGAGAGAGAGAAACATCCATGTGAGAGAGAGCCATTGACTGGGTGCTTCCCGCACAACCCTGACCAAGGCAGGGGACCGAACTGCAACCAAGGCACGTGCCCTTGACCAGAATCGAACCCGAGACTCTCTGGTCCGAGGGCCGATGCTCTAATTGCTGAGCAAAACTGTCCAGGGCAAAAAAACATTAAATATTCTTTTTTTTTTTTAATCCTCACCTGAGGACATTTTTGCACCCATCTTCAGATAGAGCCGGAGGGAGAGAGGAAGGAAGAGAGAGAGAGAAACATCCACATGAGAGAGACACACCAAGTGGTTGCCACCCACACGACCCCAACCGGGGCTGGGGACAAACTGCAACCAGGGTACATGCCCTTAGCGGGAACTGAACCCGGGACTCTCTGGTCCGCGGGCCGACGCTCTAACCGCTGAGCCAAACTAGCCAGAGCAATATTAAATATTCTTTTAAAATATTTTTGAAGTCTTCCTACACTGCATGAAGTTACTATAATTTATTTAGCTATCTCCTATTTTTTTTTTTATTTATGTTTGTTTCCAATGCTTGCCTATTTTAAATAGTATTATCATGCTCTGTGCACATGTATCATTGTAAAGTTGTTCAGTTAGTTACTTAGGAACTCGTTGTATAACGAAGGTTCAAAAAGAATGAATATATTCAGTGTCTTGAAACTATTTTAAAGCCGAATTGTCTCCTAGATGGTTAAATTAATACCTCAGTAGCAATGTGTAAGCATTCTATTTTACTTACCACCCACAAAAGTTGGATCTTATAGTATATAAAATTATTGTTAGTTTGATGGTCAAACATGGTATCTCATTGTTTTTAGTCTGCATTTTAAAAATTGATGACATTTTGAAACATTTTATGTTTAAACATAAAATTTAAAATCTTTTTTTTTTTAAATTTTCGTTATTGATTTTTTTAGAGAGATAGCAAAGTAGAAGGAGAGAGAGATCAAAACATCGATGAGAGAGAACATCGATTGGCCACCTCCTGCATGCCCCCCATTGGGGTTTGGGACCACTACCTGGGCATGTGCCCTGACCGGGAATCGAACCAGCGACCTCTTGGTGCATGGGTTGATGCTCAACCACTCAGCCACACCAGCTGGGATAAAATACGTTTAAATAAAAATGTTTAAAACATTTTTTATTATACTGTGTTCCATAATTTTTATTTTTGGCTTTCTAGTTTATATTATTGACCCATATTTCCATTAGGAGGTTTATATTTTTAAATTGCTTTGCAAAAGATCTTCAGATGTGAAAACATTAATTCTATCATAAATAATGCCAATATTTTTCCATTTGTCTTTACATTTTTATTCAGTTTTTTTTACTTTAAAACATTTTAAACATCAAACATTTAAGTGCTTTTCCCTCTATAATTTTTATGCTTAGAAACTTGTCACACTAAAAATCAAACAAATGCATACTGTATCTTGTAAGTGCATTGGTTTTATGTCTTGCATTAAGTTTTCTCATTCATCTGGAATTTATTTTTGGTACATATGAAATGTAGGGATATGATCTTTTCTTTAACTGAAAAACTATTTTTGAAATACATAGTAAAATCTTATATTATGGAGTGTTTGTTTCTGGGCTTTCTATTCTTAATATTATCTGTTTGTGTACTATTTATGAGCACTCTATTCATGATGGAATTGTTTTAAAATAAAAATTTACTTATTTATTATGCTATGAGATTTAGTTTAGAAAATAAAAATGCTCATCCATAGAGCTTTATATATTTTCAGGGTATTTTGAGTTTCAATTTTAGGAATTTTTATTTTTTTTAGTAAAACTTGAATTTAAGATTGGATTATAATAAAAGATTTGGAATAGCCATAAATTGTTAGGTTTTTTTTGTTTGTTTGTTTGTTTGTTTTTTTTAAGTGAAAAGGAAAGAAAGAAAAAGGAAAAGAAAAAACCAGAGTCATGACTCAGAGAAATCTAAATTTAACCCTGGTTAATATCTTGGTCAATGGTCAAATTAGTAAAAGTTATATTTTCAAGTTTGACTTTTGTAGCAATAATAAAGAAAAATACTTTGGTTTGGGTATAAAATAATTATTTCAGTATTTGACAATATTGTTATGTTTGTAGGATTTGATGATAGAAGACAATCTTTTAAAACTTGAAGTTAAACGTACTCGTGAAATACTTCACAGTAAAGCAGAAGAAGTTCTTTCTCTGGAAAAAAGGAAACAGCAATTACACACAGCTATGGAAGAACGAACTGAAGAAATTAAGGTTCACAAAACAATGCTTGCATCACAAATAAGATATGTTGATCAACAACGGCAAAACATAAGGTAATAATTAGAATTTTCACCCACTGCTAATGAATTTGGAAAACGTAAAGGTGATGTCAGAAGAACTGACTGTTCCTTCTACCACCCTGGATGTCCATCATTTTCTTATTCATTTGAAAAGCCTTTTAATATAATATATGGGACATATTTTAGCCATAAATCTATACTTTTTCTTCTCTCTCCTTTGACTAACTCCTCATTCTTTAGATTCTCCCTTCTACATTAAGATCATTAATTGCCTTGGAATTGATTTTTTTGTGTGGTTTGTGGTAAGGGTTTATTAACACATTTTCCTTATTTATACCTAATAACTATTTATTGAAGCAAATGTTCCCTAGAGATTTTGCATATCTTTATAAAATTTAGTCCTGGCTACATGTTATTTTTTTCAATGTTACTGTTAGTGTTATCTTCTTTTAAAACATTTCATTTCTGGTTTGTTGCTGGTATATAAAAACAGTTGATTTCTGTATATTGAGTATCAAGCAACCTTTCTTCACCTCTTATTCATTCTAATAATCGATCTAGATTATAACTTCTGTGTATTGTACTCACATCATTTGCAAATAGCAGTTTTTTGTCTTCCTTTTCAATCTTTATTACTTTTGTTTTTCTTGCATTATTGCCCTTGTAGTCTAACCTCCAGTTCACTGCTGAAGAGCAGTGGTGATTGCAGGTAACTTTGTCTTGTGCCTGGTCTCACAGGGAAAGTTTTCATTGTTTTATCATTAAGTATGAAGTTTACTGTAGTGTTTTTTGAGATACTCTTTATAATATTAAGAGCATTCTCACATATTTTCATTCTTTGCTAAGAGATTGTTTAATCTGGAGTGGATGTTGAATTTTAATATATGCTTTTTTCTGCATTCGTTGATATGTAGCTCCTTCAGTCTTTTAACATAATTAAATATATTGATTGATTTTTTTTAAAAAAAGTTAAACAACCTTACATTTTTGGCATGAACACAGCTTGTCTATCATATGTTGTATTTTGTATACATCTAACTTTTGGGGGGTAATATTTTTATACAATTTTTAATCTATGCCTATAATTCTCCCTTTTCTACAGCCCATGTCAAATTATCTGGTTATTAAACTTATGCCTACTTCTACAAAATGATTTTTTGTGTGTTTCTCATTTTGCTGTATTCTGGAAGTCTGTAAAAGAGTAGGAATTTTCAAAGACCTCACTGATAAAGCCACTGGCAGCCTGGAGCTTTGTGAGGAGGATTTTCACCTGTTGGTTCAGTTTATTTGTTGGTTGTAGGACAGTGCAGACTTTGTATGTCTTCTTGAGTCAGATTTGGTAAATGATATATTTCCCTAGGAAACATTTTCCATTTCCTCTAATTTTCAAAATTATTGCCGTAAAGTTGTTCGCAATATTTTATTTGTTTCACTGTTGCAGAGTTCCTAGCATTTCATTCTCGATTTGAGTTATTTGTGACTTATCCTTTTTGGGTAGGATAAGTCTTGCAAGTAACGAATTTTATTGCTATTTGAAAAGAATCAAATCTTGCTGATTTTTTCCTATTGTGAATTCATTTTCTGTGTTATTAATTGCTGCTCTCACATTTACTACTTTTCCTTCTAATTTCATGGGCTTATTTTGATTTCCTTTTCTGACTTCTTGAGAAAGATGCTTAGCTAATTAATTTTCAAATTTGAAGGCTAAAGCAGTTCCCTTAAATATTACTTTAGCTGCATCCCACACAATTTTCTATAAGGGCCAGATACGAAATAGGGGTTTTGCAGGCCATGTGGTCTCTGTTGCAACAACTTAACTCTGCCACTGTGGAGTAAAAGCAGCCATAGACAATATGTGAATACATGAACATGGGTGGCTGTGTTCCAATACAACTTTATGGATACTGGATTTTGAATTTCATAGAATTTTCATTTTGCATAAAATATAATTTTTCTCATGATTTTTTCAACTATTGTGCATTTAAAAATGTAAAAGCCATTCTTTGCTCGTGAACTGTACTAAATCATGACGCAGGCAGACACCCTGGCCCTTTATTGCCGAGAATAATATTCCACTGTGTGCATCTACCCCAATTTATTTGCACATTTACCTGTTGTTAAACATTTGCATTGTTTCCAGTTTTGGGCTGTTACAGACAAAGCTGCTATGAACATATTTTTTTGGTATGCACATATGCTTTCTTTTCTCTTGGGTAAATAACTAGAAGTGGAATATCTGGATCCTATGGTAGGTATTTCTTTTTGTCTTTCCATTGGTTTTACTGAATTTTGTTTTTCTCTTGTTTCCTCTTCCATTGTTTGGAGGATATATATTCTAATTTTAATTATTTTGTTGGTTATTCTTAAATTCAAAAGAAACTTTAATCTTTGATTTTTCTATGAATACTAAAATTAATTCGATTTTATTATTTTTCCCTTCCCAAAAGTGGTTAAGACTCATGGCACTTTTTACTGCTGCATTTCCTGTCTCCATCTTTCATATATTGTTGAAATCACTGATTATCATAGTAGGTTGTTATTTATAGTTTTTAATATTATGTCTCTACTTTTAAAAGAACTGTGTTTTTGTTGTTGTTGTTGTTAATCCTCACCTGAGGATATTTTTTCCATTGATTTTTAGAGAGACTGGAAGGGAGGGAGGGAGGAAGGGGGAAAGAAAGAGAGAGAAACATCAACTGGTTGCCTCCTGCACCTGTCTCCGACCAGGGCCAGGGATCAACCTGCAACCCAGGTATGTGCCTTTGACTGAGAATCGAACCCATGACCCTTTGGGTGCTCGGGCTGATGCTCTAACCACTGAACCACACCAGCCAGGGCAAGAACTGTTTTCTTACAACTTGCTTTGAACTCTCCAGCCAATTACCAGCAACAATTTCAATTTAGCTGTATGTTTTATGGTTTAATATTCTTCATGGATCCTTTGTCATCCTATTTTTTGGATTTCCATTTCATTTCTCTGGAGTATGTTCTGAAAGTCTTTTTTCATTATTAATGTTTTCTGAAATTTTCAAGCCCTTGCATGTTTATAACATATTTATTCTACCCCATATTTGAATTAGTTGAATTTTGAAAGCATTGTTTCATATTCTTCTAGATTATAATGTTTTTTATGAGAGGTCTGATTTCAAGCTAATTTATTTTATTTTGTAGGGAACTTGGTTTTTGTTTTCTTTCTGGAAGCTGGGGGCCATCTTTTTACCTTGGGGTTTTAGAATTTTCCTGTATATGTCTGGGTGTGTTTTCTTTTTTTTCTTGTTTGACCATTCATGAGCTCTTTCAGTTATTACATTGAGGTCTTTCTTCAGGTCAGGACAATACCTTGCTATTACTTCTTTATTTTTTTCTCATATTGTACTCCATTCTACCCATTTGTTGCTCTTTTTAGTGGGTGTTGGTCTTCTTAGATCTGTCTTCACTTCCAGATTTCTTAACTCTTCTTTCATGTTAAATTTTCTATTCTTTTTATTCCACTTTTTAAGATCTTTTCATTCTCTCTCTTCCTATCCCCTTCTCTGTCTCCTCCTTGTCCCCTGCCTCTCTGTCTTCATATTCCTTATTTAGTCTTTTTCTTTACTTGTTATGTAAATGTCTAGTCATTATGTTGTACACCTGAAACTAATATTTTATATCAGCTATAATTTAAAATATAAATAAATAAGTAAAATTGAAAAGGGGAAATTATTTGCAAGAACTCTTTTTCCTTCATTGGTCCTGTCTTTTCATGGCAGCCCATCCTTGTTTTATGGGTATTTTGGATGCAATATCCTCTCCTCTTTCAGAGGATACTCATTAGAATACTCTGCAAGTTCTCTTCTATCCCATGCATTATCTTTGTTTCTCCTTGTGGCTGTTCTGTCATTGCTCATTTTGTTCTTTTTATTCATGCTGTTAGCTTTCCATAAATGTCATATAGTCCTAGGCTTTCTGTTATATTTACTTAAAATGCTTAATTAATAATCATGGTGATTGGTATAGTGATCTAGTATGAGTTTCTTCTGCAATTAGGTAGATCTCTTTCTCCAACACATCTCAACTCTAAATGGGAGACTGCTTGTAGGCTCTGGGTGAGTCTGTCCCTAAAGGAATTTATTCAGGGGCATGGAGACATAATTCATTGCTGGGTAGAACTGCCTTTCTTTCTTAATTAACCTCCACTGTTGTGGAGGCCTGGAATGACATCATGCTGTCTCTCTCTCTCTTTTTCCCAGCTCCAACATAAAATGCTAGAACTTTGGTAGTTTGGAGGGTTATCATTGGAGCATAAATAATTCCTACCAACATCCCTGTATACTTTGAGGGATTAAGGAGAGTGGCTCAGATGTTTTGTAGGAAATGCTTTTATTCATTACCTTGATAATAGCGTAAGAGATCACTTTTTCTCTTTTTATTTCTTATTCTTGAGTTTAGATTTTCTGCAGACTTCTTTGGTGAAAAATGGCTCTTATTTCTGCACTAATCTGTGTGTATCTCTATTTTTCCTGTCAATAGTATCCCATTTGTTTTTAATTTTTTTTCATGAACTCAGATTTGTGATTTGTTGTTGTTGTGTTCTGTTTTGTTTTTTTATCCTCAACCGAGGACATTTTTGCATTTATCTTCAGATAGAGTGGGAAGGAGAGAGGGAGGAAGAGAGAGAAACATCTATGTGAGAGAGACACATCGACTGGTTGCCACCCCACATGACCCCAGCTGGGGCCAGGGACAAACTGTAACCGAGGTACGTGCCCTTAGCAGGAACCGAACCCGGGACTCTCTGGTCCGTGGGCTGATGCTCTAACCGCTGAGCCAAACTGGCCAGGGCTGTTGTTGTTGTTGTTGTTTTTCTTATTCTTTTAGTCTTTTCCATTTTAGGAAGGAGGAGAAATATACTCGTGCTCAGTCCACCATCTTAAGCTGGAAGGCCAACAAGCATTGTCTTTTATAATCACATAAAGGATGAATAAATGTTTTCTGATGAAACAACAGTAATACTTAAAAATAAGCAGAACTGTGACTTCTGATATTAATATGTTTTACCATCAGTTTTCTTTAGGAATAAGAGAATGGGTAGGCTGAAGATTTCCTTTCACCGTGTTTGGATGGCTCACTTTCATGTGGTTGTAGCAGGCAAATGTCACCCTCCATATTGCAATACATATATCAGCGTTATTAGTATTGTTATAAAATAAGTTTAAAAGTCGTTCACAACATGTAAATTGACTGGAATAAAAGGAAAAAAGTAACCAGCAGATTTAAGAATCTAAACCATGCGTTTCTCATGTTTCTACACGCCTTGCAAGGAGAGATACTAACTGTCCTGTTCTGGAATATCTTAAAAAAATTTTTTTTGTAAAAATCACATAACAAAATTTACATCTTAACCATATATCAGCATGCAGTTTAATAAAGTTAAGTATATCTACATTGTTGTGCAAAGATCTTCAGAACTTTTTCATCTTATAAAACTGAAACTCTATACCCAGTAGGCAGTAACTCCCCATATTCCCCTCCCCCCAGCCCTTGGTAATCACCATTCTTTCTGTCTGTATGAATTTGACTACTTTAGATACCTCATGTAGTGGTATTGTACAGTATTTGTCTTTTTGTGGACTGGCTTATTTCACTTAGCCCAATATCCTCAAGGTTCATTCATGTAACATGGAACAGAATTTCTTTTTTAAGACTGAATAATATTCCATTGTATGTATAGCCCACATTTGCTTATCCATTCATCTGTCTATGGACATTTAGGTTGCTTCCACCTGACTATTGTGAATAATGCTGCTTTGAACACTGGTGTGCAGATGTCTCTTCAAGAAGCTTCTCTCAATTCTTTTGGGTATATACCCAGAAGTGGGATTGCTAGATCATATGGTACTTCTATTTTTAATTTTCTCTTTTCTATAGTGGTTGCACCATTTTACAGTCCCACCAGCAGTGCCTAGGGGTTCCAGTTTCTTCATATCCTTGCCAATACTGTATTTTGTTTGTTTCTTTGACAGTAGCCCTCCTGATGGGTTGAGATATGTCATTGTGGTTTTGATTTGCATTAGACTATCATTTTTTTAATCCTCACCTAAGATACTTTTCCATTGATTTTCAGATACAGTGGGAGGGAGGGAGGGAGGGAGAGAGAGAGAAAGAAGAGAGAGAGAGAGAGAGAGAGAGAGAGAGAGAGAAACATCTACGTGAGAGGTACACATCGACTGGTTGCCTTCCTTCCACATGACCCCAACCAGGGTTCAGGATTGAACCGCAACCAAGGTATGTGCCCTTGACTGGAACCAAACCCATGACTCTTTGGTCCGCAGGCCGATGCTCTAACTGCTGAGCCAAACCGGCCAGGGCTAGACTATAATTTAAAAGACATTTGGAGCCCTGGTGGTTTGGCTCAGCGGTTGGAGCGTCAGCCTGCGGTCCAGAGAGACCTGGGTTCGGTTCCCGCTAGGGGCATGTGCCTCAGTTGCAGTTTGTCCCCGGCCCTGGTTGGTCGTGCGGGTGGCAGCCACTCGATGTGTCCCTTTCACGTTGATGTTTCTCTCTCTCTCTCTTCCTCTCTCTCCCTCCCACTCTATCTGAACAAAAAATGAAAAAATGTCCTCAGGTGAGGATAAAATAAATAAATAAATAAATAAATAAATAAATAAATAAATAAATAAATAAATAAATAAAAGACATTTGGATAGTGAACAGCCTCAGAATCTAAAGGGAGTATCTTCCTCTGGAGCAAAGGTTAGGATTAGGCATGTTTACTTAATTCCTATTATAAAATATTTAGATTACCTAAGCTTCAGAGTCCTCTGCTGTGTGTGCAGCATTTATTTGAGCCCCTCCTCACCTGCATGGTACTTTGGGAGCAAGGGAAACCAACGTAAATAGGAAGCTCATGCCTTGAATGATAAAGTGCATTTTCTCTGACCCAAGAATCTTGTGTCTTCTGCCAGCATCCATGAAACTGTGCAGGCTAACTTGTTACCTTTCAGATAGGGTGAAATCTGAGACCCTTCACACTGAATTATAAAATTAAAAAGTGAAGATATTTAACATGAGTACAGCAGTAACACAAATACAGCTGTCTTCCATAAGAGCACGATAGTCCTTTTGAAAAAGTATGTTTTTAGTGTTTAATTTTTCTTTTTCTTTCCATATTAGTGCTGAGTTTCATGACCGGCTAAGTAAAATCGATAAGCTGAAGAACAGATATGAAATTCTTACTGTTGTTATGCTGCCTCCTGAAGGAGAAGAGGAGAAAACACAGGCCTATTATGTAATAAAGGTACTCTTAATCTATTTACAGTTGTGATAGAATGAAGTATCCTTTCTTTGTAACCAAAATGGCATTTTTTTTTTAAACCATGAATTTCAAATTTCATAGCACTCTAGTAACTGTTGCATTTAATTAGGGCCACAAAACATTAGTTGCTAATGGAAGCACTGAAGCTCTGTTAGTTTTGTACACCTCCAGTCCCTGAGGTCAGAGAGAGGTCTGAACTACTCTTTGACACTTTTTTTTTTTTGGACATCTTTGTGTCATGTCATTTCCCCTAATTTATTCAAGATTCATAATCTCTTTTACCCTAAGACCTACTATCACTCTGGCTGTCTTTAGTACACATGTGGCAATCTGTTCAACACCTCAGGCTCAAAGCTTTTACTTCGCTATAGCCACCCACTCATGTGGTCGCCCCCTAGACCTTATCACCTGGTCACACCACTTCTGAAATGTTATACTCCAATTCACCATTGCAGTCCTGGTATGGCAGGTATCCAGAGAGGAAGAGGGGCTGTCCCTTTGCCTTCATATTAGGTGGGAGACCAATGAACAGGTGACTCTGCTCTGTTCTTTCTGATGTTTCAGAGTTGTCTGCTATCTCATGATTACCTTTACCTAGTAGCCCATAATGGAAAATTCAGAAGTGATTAGAAATTGGATGTAATTCCCTTCCTGAACACTACTATATGTCTTTCCATGTAAAAAAAATACTCTGAATAATTGAGATTTCCTTTACAGAGAAGTTTTGGAAATTATTCAAAACACCACAAAGGAGGAATGGAAACTGTAACTTTAACCCATTCTTCCTGTCTCATACATGGATAGGAGGGCAGATCTCCCCATTCACATCCTTAAAGAGGGGCCCTTGTGGATGCTCTCTCCCTTTGGACTTATACACAATCTTCCAAGTTTCTTTCTGTAGTCCTTTGAGGCTGTCCCTAACATGTACGCTAAGTATGACATCCTGTCACTTTGCCTCAGAAAATTCTACCTAACCAGTATGAGAAATGAGTCCCAGCTCTCAAACCCTGTTTATAACGCATCAGTCTGTAGTACCTCAGGGTTCTGCCCAGTATTAACAGGACTTCCCTCTTCTTAGGTTTTGAAAGTTCCCAGGGGGTGAGGGGTTAGGCTCCAGTTTGTTAAGTGTTGGGAAGTAGTTAGATGTTGCAGTGCCAGTTAGGTTTCTCTACCAAGGGCTTGATGAGTTACCTAAAAGCACTGGTGTTAGTCTCTTTGTCTGTATCTTGGATCTGTCACTGACTAGGTAGGTGACCTTGAAGAAGTTATTTAACCACGTGGGACCTTAGTTTCCTCACTTGCAAAATATAAGGATGATAATATCGTCACCTTTGTTGTGAGAATGGGAAAATATATATAAAGCCCTTAAGACAGTGCCTGGAACAAAAAGAGCCCTCAATAAATGTTAGCTATCATCGTTATTGCTGTTATTAATAATAATTCACTTCTCAGGAAAACAGGCAAATTTTATGAGGAAGAGTCTTCCTTTAGTTCACAGTAAAGGTGCTAAATGAATGCCACCACATTAAATGAATCGAGGCTATCCTACACTTCTCAGTTTCCTGATACCACACCTCACCTTCTCCAGGCTCCACAGCTAACCGGTTATCCCTATTTTTTGTGTATAGCATCTTTACATGTTTTATGCATAACACTTCACATGAGCCACATGTGTAAAAATGAAACTATTTCTGTATAACTTAATGTGTCTTATGTTGAGAAAAATTATCCATGGCCTGAAAATGGGAAAAGCAGTCAGTGGGTGTGCAACGATGCCAATGCATGGTGACACCAGACTTGGCATTTTCTAATGGGCCCTCCAGGGATTATCAGATTCTGTTGGAAGGTACACTTTTGACAGATTTTTCTATTGACTAACCTATTTTATATTCTGTAGGGACAGATGTTAACTTGTCAAAAACTAATAGTAAAGCATATGATTCTTGTCCACATGCAAATGAATTTTGGCTAGTAGAAATACAACTGACTTATACTCTATAGGAAAGATAACCCAAGCGTTATATTTTATTGCCCTAAAAAGTATAGTTTCATATCTATAAGCAAGTTTATTTCAGCATTTCTGACTCTGTGTGTATATTAAATCTGTTCCCATTCTCCTTTTGGACTTGTCTAAACATCTTACAGTTTCCTTCACTGATGAGTTGAATAACATCTTTGATACATGTTCATTTTGTATTTGTACAAGAATAATTTTTAACTTTTTGAAAATACTTCAGCAGTTTCACCACCGGAACAAACTTAAACTTGCCAATTAGAAATTAACTGTCACTTTTGTTTTTGAATGCGGTAGATTTAGGATATAAATTTAGTCAGCTCAGGATTCTTTCCCTTCCTTATATCCTTTACATTCCCCCCAAGTTGCTCTTTCCTGGTGGGCACATATATGTGTGTGTGTAGCACTGAGGAAGAGGAATTTGCTCAGTGCTAACCACTGTTCTGTGTCCCGCATGTTGTTTCAGGGCTACGCATGACTGAGCCAAATGCTGTCCGACCCTTGTGTACACACATCACCTCATTCAGTTATGTATTTTTTGTGGCTGTGTTCATGCAGTGTATTAAGTACAAGTAGTTTTGACAGAGATGGAATGGTCCATAATGCCTAAAATATGTACTGTCTCACCCTTTACATGCAGTTTGCTCACCCCTTATATTAGTTTGCTAGAGCTGCCATAACAAAGTATGACAAACCAGGCAGTTTAAACCATAGATGTTTATTGTCTCACAGTTCTGGAGGCTAGAAGTCCAAGATGAAGGTGTCAGCAGGGTTGGTTCCTTCTGAAGGCTATTGAGGGAGACTCTGTTAATGCTTCTGCTGGTTTGCTGGCAATCTTTGGTGTTCCTTGGCTTTTAGAAGCATCACCATGCTCTCTGCCTACATTTTCACATGGCGCTCTCCTGTCTCTCTTCAGTCTTCCCCCTGTGAATGTCTGTGTCTATGTCCAAATATCCCATTTTTATAAGGACACCAGTCGTATGGCATCAGGGCCCACCCTAATGACGTCATGGTAACTGGACTACATTTGCAAAGACCCTATTTCCAAGTAATGTCACATTCTGAAGTATAGGTGATTAGGACCACACATTTTTGGGGAAAGCAATTCAATCCATAGCCATTATTTTTGGTCCTGCAATAGGGTGTCTATGGGGCACACATGGTTTTGTTTTTCCTTTTACCCACCCTAGTACCTTCTAGTATTTGACTCTTAAGAGCTAGACTGAAAAATATGATCAGTAACCAATGAAGGGCAGGCATCTTTCAAATCTCATTTCCAAGTTCCTCTTAATCTTTGTAAGGAAACAGTTCAATTCTGACAATTTAATGAAATTGTCCAGTGAAATTGCTAGAGAAATGTTTTAAAATGTTGAAATAGCCTGGCCAGTGTGGCTCAGTGGACCGAGCATCATCCCATGCACCAACAGCTCAGGGCACATGCCCAGGTTACAGGCTCGATCCCCAGTAGGGGGCATGTAGGAGGCAGCCCATTGATGTTTCTCTCTCACATCGATGTTTCTATTTCTCTCTCCCTCTCTCTTCCTCTCTCTAAAAACAAAACAAACAATAAAAACATATCTTTAAAATGTTGACATAAATTTAAATAAAAATTTCTTTCAATTATCAGCTTTTCTAATCTAGGATGAAAGGTATACATTATAGGCCCTGGCTGGTGTGGCTCAGTTGGTTGAGCATTGTCCCGTGCACCAAAAGGTCACCGGTTTGATTCCCGGTCAGGGCACATGCCCAGGTTGCAGGTTTGATCCCCCATCAGGGTATGTAAGGGACACAACTGATCAGTGTTTCTCTCTCTCCTTCTCCCTTTCTCTCTCTCTAAAAAAAAAAAAATCAATAAACACACATTAAAAAAATGTATGCATTATATAAGCTCTGAGTTAGAGGCAAATGGGATCAGAGTTGTAGAAGTTTAAGGTATATGTGGAATTAGATCAGAAATTTGTATAAATGAACAAATTCAATCCCTTTATTTGACAAATAAACAACTCAGAGAAGGGAATTATTTAATGTTACTCAATTCACTAGTAGCACTTTTGCAACTAAAATCTAGCTGTTTTGATTTATTCCAGCTCTCCCACTATACTGTATTTTGAATGAAATCATTGCTATTCTAGGCTCAATTTAAAGAAATTAGATATTATTTATCTAAAAACTTTTGTTTGCTAAGATTTTTACTATGTACTATTTGCTACTATTTTTTTATTTTTTTAAAAATGTTTTTATTAATTTTTAGAGAGAGAGAGAGGAAGGGAGAGATAGAAACATTGATGTGAGAGAGAAACATAGATTGACTGCCTCCTGCACACCCCCTCCTGGGGATTGAGCTCGCAACCCAGGCATGTGCCCCAACCGGGAGTTGAACCAGGATCTCTCAGTCCATGGGACAACGCTCAATCCACTGAGCCACACCGGCTGGGCTGTACTATTTTTATTATGTAGTATTATGTACTATAATGGTATACTATTTTTGGAACATAATAAAACAAATACCACAGAAAATGTTAAAAATTGAATCATTACCAAAAATATTTTTCCAACAGCCATATTCTGATTTAAACACACACACCTAGGGATTGAATAAATTAATAAATAAAATTTTTAGTTGATTTTTTACTACAAATGGGTTTTGGGCACTTTTAAATATTTGTGCATGCTATCCCTGTGAAGCCTTAATTGGAGAAGTTCTTTGGAATTGTTTGGTACAACTCTAGAGAGCCTAGCCCAGTGACAGAGGTAAGACGGAAAAAGTCACAAGTGTGTCCACTCACTGAGGAGTTTCTGGTTTTCAGCAATCTGTCAA
The DNA here is from genome assembly GCA_030848825.1 of Tadarida brasiliensis. NCBI lineage: Eukaryota > Metazoa > Chordata > Mammalia > Chiroptera > Molossidae > Tadarida > Tadarida brasiliensis. Next base: position 44,600,043 of record CM061260.1, on the reverse strand, counting down.
CTTCATTTTTCTACCTACATTTATCTTTCTCTAATTAAAAAAAAATGTAATAAAACATATATAAAATTTGCCATTTTAACAATTTTAAGTTTACCGTTCAGTGTTATTAAGTATATTCATATTGTTGTGCAACTAACACCGCTACCCATCTCCAGAACTATTTGCACCTTCTAAAACTGAAACTGTACCCATTTAACAGTAACCCCCCAGTTCCCCTGCTTCAAACCCTGGTATTCACCATTCTACTTTAAGTCTACACAAATTTGACTCCTCTAGGTACTTCATGTAAGTGAAATCATGCAGTATTTTTCCTGTTGAAAATATGCAACACTTCACAAATTTGTATGTCATTCTTGCATAGGTATCATGCTAATCTCTGTACTTTCAACTTTAGTTTATGCTATCGAAGTGAGTACTTTCTCTAATTTTAACATTACTAACTGCTAAAAAAAATGTTGAAATACTACTTCTAATAACACATATAAATATAACTGGGTTGGAAATGATAAGCATTTACTTTCCTGGGTGCACCTTGCCTCACTTCTTTTACTCCTAAGTGTTCCTCAGCCTCTTTCAGGCCAGAAATATACATTGTAGTTAATATCTACTTTGAAACCTCCTTCTAGTTAACTGTTTCCCTTCCCAGTGAAGTTTATACCTGCTTAACTTTTTGGTAATTTTTGTTGGAGATTTTCATGTGGGCTTTGGTTAGTTACTGTTTCCATCACGGTTTTGTATCTTATGTGCTATATGTTGTAGGCCTTGAGGATTTGATCTTCTGTAAATCATATGAAAGAAATAAATGGTGCTTTATGTGGATCTCAAGGCAAATTGGTTTTGCTGTGAGTTAACTATTTCCTGCCCTGAAAACTGACATTCTCTCCCATGAGAAATACTTTTATTTAATCATTCTATTCTGTATTTTATAGGCTGCTCAAGAGAAAGAAGAACTTCAACGGGAAGGTGACAGTTTGGATGCTAAGATCAACAAAGCTGAAAAAGAAATCTATGCTCTAGAAAACACCTTGCAAGTGCTGAACAGTTGCAACAACAATTACAAACAATCTTTTCAAAAAGTGACTCCAGCTAGTATGTAGGAGTTAACATATTTTAATGACTATATGCAATGAAAGCTGTATAGTTATTTATTTTTTAAAAAGGAACACTGTGAGACATGGAAAACAAAAATGTACCATGTTTGAGTCAGAACCCCCACCGCTTTTTAAATAAGTGCTAAGGTGTTATTTCCATTATTAATTCAAATGATACAGCATATAATTTCTCTAGGGGATTCATCTCAAATCTGCAGAAAATAGCACATCAGCGGCTCTGTGTCGATTAAAACATACTGTTTTTCAACAAGTAGACATAAGGAATTTAACCTTTCATAAGAAAAAAAATGTTAGAAGTTTAATATATGTAAGACTTTAAGATTGCTTTCTACAGAGTATGTTAAATATTTATACTAAAAATTCTTTAAACTCTAGGTGATGAGTATGAACTAAAAATCCAACTAGAAGAACAGAAAAGAGCTGCTGATGAAAAATACAGATTCAAACAAAGACAAATCAGAGAGCTTCAGGAAGACATCCAGGTAAATTCTACAGGCTTTAGTAATAAGCCCTTAGTAGAAGTCAATTATCATTATGTCTACTTTTTTGTTATCTTGTACAAAGACAATTTTTTAAGAAAAGGAGATAGTAAGAGATACGTCTCATTTAAATGAGAAGAAATAAGTGATTAAAGCATTCAATAGTTAAAATCCCAGTGGTAAGCACAGGCTGGACTCCTGACCATCACTTGTTAATTAGTTGATGAATCACTGCTAGTTAATTATGATCTCTTCCTCTATCTTTTATTTAATGTACTTTTATTTTCACTTATTTAAAGATCACCTTAAAGATTGCTTCATAAAACAAATAAAATGGAAAGATCAAAATAACCTAGTACAAAGAAGTTACTAAAGCACATCACTGAAAGAGAAAGCGATGTGCTTGCTAAACAGGCTCTACATAAAATTTAGATTTTTAAAAAAAATCCTCATCAGAGGATATTTTTCCATTTATCTTCAGATAGAGTGGGAGGGGGAGAGAGAGAGAAACATTGATGTGAGAGAGACATATTGATTGGTTGCCTCCTGTACGACCCCGACCAGGGCCAGGAACCAAATGCAACTGAGGTACGTGCCCTTGACTTGAAATCGAACCTGCAACTCCTTGGTCCATGGGCTGACACGCTAACCGCTGAGCCAAACTGGCCAGGGCTAGATTTTTTTTTTTTGCCAATAAAGTTGAAGTAAAAGATGAATTGTGAATCTCTGAAAATTGCATGCTTTTAATAGTTATTGAATTATTTTTCCAAGTACCATAAAAATACTTTCCAGTGGAATTACATATAAAACTTAATCCATAAAACCATTATCTATATTATTTACCAGTAGAATGTATATTATATAAAAAAAAATAAATGAACTAAGATTAACTGAATGCTTGACAAATGGCAAGTTATAAAAGTTATTTTTATTCTAATATTTGAATACTCTATTTTCTGCAGAGCATGGAAAATACATTAGAAGTTATAGAACATTTAATAAACAACGCCAAAGAAAAATTATTAGAGAAGCAGGCTTATTCGCTTCAACTAAGTAGAGAAATTGAGGAGCAGAAGCCAAAATTCGAGAGAGTAACTAAACAGGTATTGACATTTTAAAAAACTGACCTGTCATATTTACATTTTTTGAAGTTCCAAATGGTAAACCCAAATCCTCCTTCATCCATTAAATAATATTAAGTTCTGGAAAATAGGTTTATATAACAACTGACTACTATTGACCAACAGTGTGCAAAACTCACCAAGGAAATCCGTCTTTCGAAAGACACAAAAGATGAAACACTAGAAGAAGAAGACATCAAACTTCGTGAACTGAAAGAGTTTCACAAGATCATTGATGGAATGTTAGTTCATGTCACAGAAAATGTTGAGATCCGTAGTATCCTTCAAATGTACTTTCAACAGGTAGTACCTGTACCTTCTAGTTAAATATAAATATTTCTTAAGCGTATCATGAAAATAATTTGTGGCATTCATCAAAGTGAAATCTAATTAAAAATTCTACTTCTAAAACGCAGTGGTATTAACGATTGCTATTGAATCTTCTTCCAGAAAGGTTTAGAACTACCTACAGTCAGTACTAAAGGCAGTCATCAGAGTCTTAGACGTTCTTCACGGACTTCACCATCATCAGCAAGGTAAGTGGAAGGTTGAAAAACCATGTCCTCCACTCTCCCGCGCCTTCCCTTAGTGAACCCCGCGCTCCCACACTGCCCCAGCTGTGGGATCTGCCTGTGCTCTCCTCATCCTTCCCCACATGCCTGTCAGTGTCACAGATGCTGACAGCCAGCAGAGCAGCTTCCTTTCCAACCTGTCTGGTGCCACATTTCCATTACAGCACAGAGTGCTGTGTGATTAACTACCAGCTATTTCAGTACGATAAAGCAGGGTGAAATTTTAGAGTACATCTAGCATGATCAACCTTGGGAGTGGTGGTGGGGATTTTTAACCATACAAGGGCAACTTAAATGTAGACATGGAGTATAATTTTTATGATAAAAACCACACTGTAAAATTTTAAATAGGATTTTATCTTATGTTGCTTTAGTTTGCTAAAAAGGAATTACTTACTTTTGCACTTTAGTGTTACCCAGAATTCTATCATCAGGGATGTTCAATCAATACTCTTGTGCTTTGCTGACAAAATAAAAAGTAACTATCCTAATTTAAAAATTCCCAATCTATTACCTTCAGTGGCCACTTAGTTTTCATTAGTCAATGTAGGGATTTCACAAAGACAAAGGAATGGCCTAAAAGATAGGGTTTAAATAAAAAGAACTGTTTCTACATAAACATGGTGGGCAGCCACTTGGACATCCCTGTACTATCATAAAACATGTATATATATATATATCCTCATCCGAGGATATGTTTGATTTTAGAGAGAAAGGGAAAGAGAGAAACATCGTTGCCTCCCATATGCACCCCGACCAGGGATCAAACCCACAACCTAGGTATGTGCCCTGACCGGGAATCAAACCCGTGACTGTTTGGTGTAGGAGGCAACGCTTCAACCAACTGAGCCACCTGGCCAGGGCCAACATATATTTTTTAACTTAGCATTTCAGAATTGTATGGCTAGTAATGATTTTCAAATGATCCACAATTTTTTCCCTGTGAACAGGTCTCTCACTTCCTTCTCTTAGATGACCTATCACTTTAATCACTTTTGCCAGCACCCAAATTTCCATGCTCCCTTTTGTTACCTTTCATGCTTAATGAATTTTGCAAATCTTTAATGTTTAGTGATTCTAAGTTAATTATAGTTGAAAATATTTTTCTTATAGACATATTTGTTAAACTATTTTTGTACTGGTTTGAAACTATTATGGTTCATTACTGTTCTTTTCTTTTTTAAACAAAAAACTAGTTTCTTGATATTAATGGTCACACTTTAAAATTTATTATTGCACTATTAACATTAGGTACTTTTTGCTCTAATTACTTGTGGGATTATGGTATCTTTCACTATTAATGAGGGGGGTTTCTATTAAAATATAAATTTTGAATTAAATTTACAATGTTTTTTCTTCTAGGTCATCTAGGAGTACAAGTACTTCTGCTTCTCAGACTTCGATTAAAGTATTAGAGCTAACCTTCCCACCCTCCTCTTCACCTGGCAGCACTTTTAGGCCAACTAGTACTAGCAGTAGCTCCAGTAATAGTAAAAGCAAAAGGAGCAGCAAGTAAACATTTTAATCTCTCTTTTGAACAAATTATAAACACAAATAACAAAAATTTCACTTTTAAAATAGTAAATTCCAGTCTATGCTTCTGGGTGCTGTATAATGATATATAGAGTTCTACTGAAATAGTGTTAGGAAATGACCAAATTTTATCCAGTGGAAATGTAAAAACTGGTAGTTAAAAAAAAGTCAAGCCAAAGAAATGTTTAATTTTCTTATCCTTTTTCCTATTTTCTTCTTCACATTGAAGGAAAGCAGTCATACCTGATTTTAACAAGGCTACATGTTACACAATCATAGGGAAAATGATATTTTTTTACTGTTATTTTTGTCTGTTATAATAGAAAATAGTTCACTTCATTATTTCACACTAGCCATGCAACTACACTCAGAATCTTTCAGGAAGAAATTTTTAAAGATTCAAAAAGAGTTTATAACACTACTAAAATTCTCATTTACCCTAGAAGATCCTGATAAGTTTACTCTATTCAAAGAAATATACTTCCCAGACTTTTGGGGGAGAAATCTGTTAGTTTCTTCTTTGGTATAACTTAAAATTTTTTAACCAAAAAACTGCACTACCCTCACCTCCCTGAGAAAACAACCGATGGGAAACAGAAACAATGTACATCAATAAAAATGCAGCTCAAATTTTTAGGAATCACTCTACTTCGATCCTGAAAGAAGTCAAACACCTCAAAGATTGTGCTCTCAAGACAGACAACCATACATAAAGAATAAGAATGTATTTTCAAAATTTTCTTGATTTAATAAACGTAAAGAAATGTAGGTATGATTTGAATAGGAATTCTATAAACTTAAAGAAAGTAGACCACCAGATATAGAATTAGTTATTCCAGTTAATACTTCATTACAACATGTCCCCAACACTTTGAACTCTTGGAATACTGTGGAGTATGAGTACAATGTTATTAAACTGGTTTTCAAATAAATGTATTAGAATGTAGTGCTTAAACGAGTATTGCCTCCTTCAAACTTTGGAAAAAATATAATTTATAACAATTGTCATTGTTTAGAACTGTCATTTGCAGTTCCTTCTGAAAGGCAGTAGCGGTGTTAAACTCTGGCTGATGCATGAGCTTTTATAAGATCTAAAAACTGATTAATCTTGTTGCTTTGTAAGTTCTCCTTTGTCCTATTTAATTTGTAAATTATTTTGAACTTAAAGTAATATTACATACTGTTCTATGGAGACAGGGATTATATCTTACTAGCTCTGTGATCTTGGGAGTTAGTTCTGTTTTTTTCATTTTTAATATAGGGACAGCAACAGTTACCTACATCAAACTTTTACCAAAATTATCAGATAATATATACAAAATGCACATGGCCTGACATGTAGGAACTGCAGTTACTTCTACTCATTGAGCTACCACCCAGAACCTAGCACAGTATTTGTGGAATGGTTAGGCTCTCTGGCCAGCATAGAAGTCTACATTTAACTGTTAAATAAAGTAACAGTTCCAACTTCAGTGTAACAATGCTAAATGATGAGACAAGGGATCAATCTCATTATCTCCACATCTGGAGTTATCTTACATCCACCTGTTGTAAGAAAGTCATCTACTAGGGAAACCAAGGCACAGCCTGGGTATGTATAAACTATAGACATGTTAAGGAAAAAAAATTGAAGATACAGTATCACTAGGGATTCTTGATAAGTATATCCCATTTTTTTCTTCTGTGATGGGTTTCTTGAATACATCCTTAGAAACTGGAGTGTGTACTCTGCCTAAGTTTACTATGTCCCAGGAAAGAAGCTCTGGGGAAGATGGAATTTCTAAATTCAGGCAGGCTGTTGTATAAGTACTATCCTGATATTTTTTGGTACCTGAATGTAACATTAAGCCACAAAGATGCTTTGGGAAATTAGTCTGGTTGCTAGTGATGCTCAAAGAAATTTTATTAAATAAAAATGGTGTATGTTAAATTCTAAAGCTGTACTAGGAATTCCTAAAAGTCAAGGGGTGTATCAAAAGAATTTTAAATCTTTAAAAACACCACTATGGAGACTGGAGCTCTGAATACAGAAAAAGAACGAGACTTTTAAGATGAGTTTCTTGGTGCAAAGACTAATGCCCACGTGACTAATTCCTCCTGCAACGACCTTTTGTGTTTGATCTGTTTCTTTGTTCCACTGCAAAACTAGTTTTTGCTAATCATTAGCTCCCATCACTAAAATCTCAAGGTCACAAATAGTACACACCCAATTATACTTAAAGTTTTGGTATTTTACTGTTGGCAAGAATGGTGAGACAGAACAAGGACTGAAAGTGTCTATCTCCTCAGACATTCTTAGATCTTTGTAGATGGATACTCATCTATTCCCCCAACCCACCCATCCCGTGTCATCACGAGTGATAGTCTTAAAGGCCCATTATCATTTGCAGTGTCTAGACTCTTAAATTGGAAAGATTCTAAAGGCTATTATAAATGCAACACCGATGACTTCTACCTTTATCTCCCTAATAATACACTATACTGTTTACAGTAAGATGGGGAGGATATTTACAACCTGAGTACCTTCTTCAGCTCTAGTTGCTGGAATTTATTCTGAGTAACAGGCTCTGTTGGCCTAGTCATTTATTCAGACCCAGAGAAGAGGCATCAGGAGAAACATAAGGGGAGAGGTGTCAAGGAAAAAAAGCGGAATTGTAGGCCAGCTCTACACTATTTAAGAACATGCCCATGTTCCAAACTGGACATCTGCAATACTAGGAGTTTCCTAATTTTCTTTCTTTCTAGAGAAAATCAGATTTATAGTGTACTTCTCTAGAGGATTCTCTTCTATTCTGATGTATTCTTGCCTGAAATGCAGTCTCCAAAGTCTTGCCAATATTGAAAGTTAAAAAATTTCTTAGGGCTATACTGCTAAGCAATAAGGTAGGTAGGTAGGTAGGTAGACAGAAAAAAAGAAACAAGGAAAACAGGCCCTTATTTAATTTCATGGCTTTATTCCTAAGATACTTGTTAAGCTGGTACACAAGTCTTTTTTAATTGACTCAGGTTTTAGCGGCCAATTAGACAAGACAGATTATCTGTCTACCATTTTAAAACAAAAGTTATGTAAAAATTTAGTGTTTAAACAAATTATAAATATAAAATAGTACTTAAAGAACATTTAAATATCTCTTTCAAAACATGAGGGCTTTTAACAGAAAAGAGAATGAAATAATTTTTGATGAAAACAATCCAAGTATTCAGTGCACAAATTTAATTTTCTCTCAAACAGCAGGATAAGGGAGACCCAAGGAATTCTCATACACCATAATACAATGAAGAAACAATACTTTGAGAATTATCTTTAAGTGAAGTTTAAATCATCAGAGTAAGAAATACTATACATAAACATATATATGAAAGCCTACAAATCAAGCCAGGAATGGGCACCTACAATGGAAACAAGTATCATTTGAGAATAGCTAAAAAGCATTTGCTTTCTGCAATCTCTAAAAATAAGATAACTTTAGGAGCAGAGATTTCTGCGCTGGGTTGTTATGACTAAAAGACCCAAAACTTTTAACAGCCTTTAGTAAAATAGTGCTGATTCCCTTGGCTTATTAATTTTTTTGCTTGTTTCCTTTTTCTTTTTCAAATGCAGCTATCTGATTAAATATATTGAGTAAATTTTGAGGTAAATTTTTTTTAACTACGCTTTCTGAATGCTCTTTGCTATTTACCTCATCTCTTTCTGGAACCTCTGTTTTAATATCCTCCTCATAATTATCCTCTCTTTCATATTCTCTATTTTTACTTAATTGGTATCTTGGCTCATGTCTACTGAAATCACGTGATCCAGAATAATTACATTTTTTATATTTTTCAACGGACTTAGAAGAGTAGTCAGAGCTAGCTGGTGAAGTGGAATACCTCACGGAACCTGGCTCCCACTTTCTGTAGTGCTCTTTTCTTCCCTCTGTATCTTTTTCACATTTTCTATAACCACAACTTTTTAACTTGTCTTCTGGATTCCTAGAGAAGGAATCTGAGGAATCTCTTCTACTGGAAAAATGTCTTTCATATTTATATGGCTTTTCTGTTTTGCTACTACCTGCCTGAGTTTTATAGCTATTATAAAAGTCTCTTGAATCTTCAGACCTACCTCCAAAATCATCCGGAATTTCAAGTGAAGATGAAGAGAGAGGGCACCTATCTTTCTCTTTTACCTGTTTCTTTTGATATGGTACCCTATCTTGCTTTTCCAGTAGTTTTTCCACTTCTTGTCTTTGGTTAAGAAAAGATGCTGAAGTATTGGCTGGAACTGGGAAGTACTCATCTTTCCTATCCTGATCTATCTGATTTGAGGATGCCTTAGCTGAATGCCTTCTGGAACTTCGAGAAGACTCTGAACGGTTTCTCTTATGTTTTTTATGCTTTTTGTGACCAGAAGAGGAAGAGGATGAAGAAGAAGAAACTGATTCATCACCAGAAGAAACACTTGAAGAGGAAGAAGTTGATTTTCTTCTTTTCTTCTTTAGCCTAAAAAAGTAGTTAATTCATCAGATGTTATACAAAAATGTTTCTTAATTATCCATAAAGATTTTAGTTCTATTTTGTTTTCCTTAAAGATTTCCTAAAAGCTGTGGCTTAGATAAGCAATTATTATAATAATCTTAGTTACTGTAAGATCCAATTTTACCATCAAGCACTACTTTTGGGGGAAAAAGACTTGTGTAGACAGTTGTCACTCTAAGCAAATCCATTTCTGCTAGACACAGTGACACTTCCAACATTACCTTAAAAAACAAGACCAGCAGAACACATAAAGGAGAAAGTTAAAATTTTATATCTGGCTACCTCTAGAACATAGATCATCTCTCCAACTCAGCACTACTGACTTTTTGTTGGGAGTGCAGGGTGGTAGTGTGGGGGTGGAGGGGTCCTACAACATTAATGTAGGATGTCCAGCAGCACTCCAATTTCTGTTCACTAGATGCCAGTAACACTCCTCCAGTATGACAACCAGGAATGTCCCCAGGAACAAAACTGCCCCCTGTTGAGACCCACAGCTCTATTTCTAAAATACTTCTCCCTAAAATACAGATAATTAAAATAACATTACAGTGGAACCTTGGATCTTGAACTTAATTCATTCCAGAAGGCTGTTCAAAAATCGAATCACTTTTTCATTTTATTATCAGAAATAATCTAAACTGAATTAATCCGTTCCAGACTACCCAATGATTCTGTTTTAATCTTTCTTATATATAGTACATATCTAATGTACTGTTTAATCTATAAACACTTTAAAAATGAAAAGGACATGAAATATAAATGAGAATTTAACAGAAAGGAAATGAAAAATTTAATAATAATCAGCAGCAACAAAAACAACAAAATGAAAATATTTGTAGCACAATTTCCTGAGATGTTAACAATGCGAGGTTTAGTGGTAAACTGACTCATACTTGTATGTTCTCTCCTTTGTCTGTCGCCTGAGAGATGCGTAACTGATCATATGGGTATCAGCATGAAAGGGTTGCTGGGTCAAGAACCACATTGTTTGAGATGGGAGGTCTGAAATTCCCTTTTCCTCCCAGATTTCTAGCCTTAGAATTCCACTTTCCTTGATCTCTCATAGAAAAATTTATGGTACTTGTAACTGTTAAGAATAACTGATTATGACTTGAAATACCTTTATATTTTTACTTACTTTACCTCCATATGGCACCGCGGTTCAACTCAGTAGTTGCTTTAAGTTAAAGAATACTGAATATTACAGTTTACCTTTTCTCCTCTTTTAAGAGCTTACGCAACTTTTCTGCACTTGTTTCTATTTTCTTTGTTTTCTGCTTTTCTTCCTTTTCAGCTTGTTTTTCTCTTAATTCCAAAGATTTCTTTTAGAACCCAGATATCAGAAAAAACCACACATTAAAAATAGCAGAATATATAAAACCCAGTTTTAAAAAACCACCCCCACCAGAAACCAAATGTTGTATATACCCAAATCACCACATATCCAGCATTAAACAAGTATTTTTAACATATAAAAATTAACCATACAGGTGTTTGGCATTAATCATTGGAATAGCCAGAACAGTATTGAGGACCATATTGCAGTTGGTATTCCATGAGAAAAGGGGAAGCCATTGCATTGGTACCCATAACCCAGAGCGTAAGAAAGGGAAAAAATAATTATTATTTTAAAAAATTGAAAAATTTAAACAGGAAACAGATTATATAAATAAAATTCAAATAAATTCCATTAAAGTAATTGAGGGGGGAATCACCATGTTCAAATACAAACCATTTAAAAAATAGCACAGCCCAGTTGGATGCATGATTACATAAGAAATCATTTTCCAGTTTGAGGATGGGGATGAGCAGCACCAGATGTCACAGACACAGCAGCAATGGTCCAATTCAGAAGAAAATGCATGAGAAAACATCATCATCAGTATTACAGGAAAAGACAGTTTAAAATATCTCTCAAAAATATTTTTAGAATTAGCTCAATTATAGTAACAACACTGAATTTTGTAACCACCAGGAAAACTCACTACAAGGATAGTACTCAAAACCACATACCAAATTTAGGCAATCAGAATTTTCTCATATGGCTATTTTTACTTTTGAGTACTAACAAATAAAAAAGGAGCAATATCAAACCCAATTAGGAAAAGCTGTATCTAGAAAGAGACTTTTCATAATGCCTTAAATAATCTAGAATAGTTTTCCATAGAAGAAAGTTAAGTTTTGGCATTAATTTCAAATATCACTAAATTTCTAAGAGGAAATAAAGAATCACCTGCATATATTTATGAAGCTTCTGCAAAGCATCCTCTGCATCTTTAAACGTCTCATCCAAATCCAAAGCTTTCTTATAGTAACTTTCAGCATTTAAAAATTTTTCTTCTTCTTCTAACCTAAATTTGAGAGGAAGATTTGGCTTTTCTGTAAAAACAAAGTCCTCAAATATACATACAGGTCAGAGGCTTATATGAGAGAACTTATTAGGAAAAACTGTGTTTAATAACTTATTTTCCAAATTGAACAATACCTAAACCATAAGCTTTTTACTACTACTTCTTTGGTAAAGAGACCATGTAAAACCACATTAAAACAGAACAAAACAAAACCAAACTCACAGACATAGGGAACAAAATGGTGGTCGCCAGAGGCGGGGGTAGAGGGTATGTAAAATGGATGAAAGTGGCCAAAAGGTGAAAACTTTCAGTTATAGAAATAAGTAAGTCTTGAAAATATAATGTACAGCATGGTGATTATAGTTGTATAGTATTGTATATATAAAAGCTGCTAAGAGAAATCTTAATAGTTCTCACCACAATAAAAAAATAATTTGTAATTATGTGTGGCAAAGGATGTTAACCAGACTTATTGTGGTGATCACTTTGCAACATAAACATACAAGGCAGGGCAAAATTAGGTTTACAGTCATTAGTATAAAAGATAACAATAAATAATAATACAAGAATAACTTTCATGTACTCACAACTGTAAACCTACTTTTGCCCCACCCTGTACATTAAACCATTATGTTGTACACCTGAAAGTAATATAATGTTTTATGTCAATTATATCTCAATTTGAAAAACAAAATAAACTCCAAAATAAAAACAAAACAAAAAACAAACAGGAATCCATTACTGGTAACTAAAGCCATTCTGCAGGTCCAACATTGGCATTTTAGTATAATGCATGAAAACACACGATCAACTGATGTCCTCTGTAAATACACTATGATCTTGACCTTTACCACAGAATTACATAGGCTGGCTTTTACTAATAATTCGAAGAATTTTCCTTTCTACAGAAATATTTTCCCAGAATATTTACTGTTAAAGTTGGAAATACCAACACATACATGTATATCACAACATGTAGACAGGATCATTATCAGATGCCGCACAAGTCTATGCTATAAAAAATCAGAACTAGAAAATTTGGATGTAGAGCAGTAAAAGAATTTTGCAAAATATTTTCAATTTCTAAAGTAGAAAAAAAATTACTGTAAAACAAATTAAGAAAATCCCAATGATTTCAATGGGATAACTTTTGTGACAGAAGGGATGTAGGGAGTAAGAGACCAGTCAAAGATGATCAACATTTATGGCTTAGGTAACTAGATAGGTGTGTTGCCATTCACTTAGTAAAAAGACACCATTGCATGGGTAATAAGACAACCACATCTAAGTAGGTACTAGCTAGCTACCTAGTAGATAGGAAGTAAAAAGCTGCTCCAATCACTTGGGTCCAAGTAGAAGTTTGTATGAGTTAAAAACAAATACTGCAAAATCTCAAGTTGGAATTCTGGTATGATCACACAAACTGGAATGATCAGACAAATTCATGAAAGAGAAAATTCTATTTTTAAAAATAGCAAAAAATATTAATTATAAACTGGTTTTTAATTATTAAAGCAGGCTGTTAGCTTATTACTTATATTTAAAATATTATGTTCCTTCAAAATATTTTATAAATTAGACCAGTCTATTAGTCATTAAAGATTTACAATACAATTACTATGCAAGGTACTACATAAGTTATCTCAGGAGAATAACATAAGTTACAGGATTTGTTCTTAATGATTTGATTTTCCATTTATTCTGAATTTGTGGATTTCATTAGACAAAGTAGAGCAATACACTGAATATAACAGTGAAATCTTATTCATAATTAACAGGAGTGCTGAATTAATATTTCTGACATTTTTCTACTAAAACAATGAAATGAATTAGAAATTAAATTACTCTCTATTAAAATGTCTAGTGTACATCCAGGAAAAGGATATTTACCTAATTCCTTGCACTTTTATATCTCTTTGTAATGAGAATAGACATTCAGAACAATAAACTCAAGTCACTAAAATATCTCCAATTAGAACATCAATAACAAGGAAGAAATGACTAGAAAATTTAAAGACTGTACTTAAAAAACATTTGCAACCAAAATCAAAACTAACAGTGTTCTGAATTGAGTTAAAGATGCTACTTCCTTACATTAAGTTCAAGATTTTATAGCAGTTGGTTGAACATTAGATCTGTACTATTGAACAAAATCTGACACTTACTGTCCTCCTCTTTCTACAAGTGTCTGGCAGAGGTATTTTCTTGCATTCCTATGAGTTGGACAGTTTTCCAATGCAAGCTCAAAATCTTCTATTGCTTTGTTCAGACTTCCCTTTGTTGCATATCTAGAAATATAAAACAAAATTAGAAGAATTTATCTTGTGGGCCACTCATAAATCTTCTACATATTCACCTTGTAAATATTCCTTAAAACCCATGATCCACTTACAATGCTCCACGAGCTACCAAAGCTTCCACATTTTGTTTGTCTATTTCCAGAGCCTTATTGTATTCATTCATAGCATCCACGTGGCGCCCAACCTTAAAATAATCAACTCCAACCTTCACACTAAAAAGACATTTGGTAAAGCATCACAAACATTTCACAGACTATCCAAACAAAATGTTAGCAGATACATAATTATAAAGAAAATCAAATTTGGCTAATATTTAGTCTTCCATACTCTCCATATACCTAAAAGCATTCTGCCTTTGGATAGTTTTGTAACAAGTTTTATGAATTCCAGATATTAATATACTAATTCCTTTTGAAAAAAATTATAATATTGCCTAAAACTTAAGTCTGTTAAGTTCACAGTATAACTCCATTTATACCTATAAGAAGGCTAATGTCAAAAACTCCCTTTAATTCATTTATAAACAACTTTGGTCTTAATGATGACATAAGAATTCTTGTCTTGCCCTAACCTTTCAGGCTAGATAATGCAATTGTTGAAAGACAAAGTCTTCATACCATTTTAAAGCCCAAGACGCAGACTGTTTCTTTCTTAACGCAGAAGCAAAATCGTCTTCAGAGAAATTTTTGCTATTAAAGAAAATAAAAGTGAAACCATATAAATACTTTTTTGTAACTATAGTTCACTCTGCCTGACAGATAATAAAAACTTAACACTGAAAAAGTAAATCCCAAGCCAGAAATTTGTATTCCACTTACAAAAAACATTCTTGAACTCTCAGGAATAACTATTATTCTTAAACGTTATTTTTCCTTAGCATATATACAACATTCTTACAAAATTTTCTAATTCTTTCTCTATTTGATCATGTTACACAATCACTGGTAAGAGACTTAGTTCCAGAAGGAGACAGGATCACCTGGTTCATTCAACCTTTGTCATATTGCTGCCATTAGGCTTAGTATAGTTGACATAGGTCAATGTTCAACCACAGAGCCACACCGGCCAGGCAGGCTTAGTATAATTGAATATGTCCCTTAGTTATGCAGCTTTTGAGCTCAGTACCATACACCTTAGCACTTAATAGAGTAACAATGATTTACTATACCTTTGTAGGCCTCTCATTAAAGATGGTGGATTAGATTCATCTATTCCTAGTTTTCCTAGAAGGAATTCAACTACTCCTGGATTAGCAAATCCCAAAGAACTTTGCATGATACTTTCATAGGATTCCAAAGAATTGCTATTTAGTTCAACACTCCTCCTTAAAAAAAAAATTAACATAATTAGTATATCCCATTTCTGTTAAAGAAATAACATTATCACCTGGACTTTAAATACTCATACCATAATTTTGTACATGAAGGTGTGGCAATATCATGATTTGATTCATCAAGTTTGAAGAAATTTAAGGGTTATAAAAATATAATGAACATACTTGGAAATAAAAGAAATTAAAATTCTACTTTGTTGTCAGAAGTTGGACAAAATTTGCAATTTTTTTAGTAAAAAAACTGTTTTGCAATTAACTGCTGTTGAAATAATGTGGATAATTACCTGTAGTACAAAGGAAGCTCTTCAGAACTAATTACACCTAATTTAATACCAGATAGGTGTGGTGGAAGAGATGAGCTATATAGAGATACTGCAAGCTTTTCATGATATCTGTCAATATCCTTGATTCCAGCTTTAAAAAAAACAAGAAAACTAAGCTGATTAACAAGGAAATGCAAACCAACCAACAACAACAACAAAAAAAACAAACACAAAAAACACTATTCTTATTAAACTACATTTTAAAACCAAAAATCTGACAATGGTTATTTTTTTATTAATATGATAAAATTGATCACCTCGAATGATATCACCAGTTTGGTAATAAGATAAAGGATCCCCATGGTTACTGTGAGAAGGCACATCTCTTAATGGACAAAGAGCCTGCAATGAGAAGTGTTTTTTGATTCAGTTCAAAAACTAAAATCTTGTGAAATTTGCAATTAGTTTTAGGAACCAAAGATAAGTACGGATGATAGAACCAAAAGATATTTTTGTTAAAAATGAAATAAAAATTTGTCCAGTAAGTATGAGAATTCCAATGAAAATGAAATGTGAATTCTCCAAAGTTTATGTCTGTTATCCAATCTAGTCTGTGATACCTTCCGCTTTTCTTCCTTTTCATCTGCCTTGATAGACAGCAAGTATCAAACCTTTTAAAGTGACACATCATTTCAAATTCAGGACTACTCATCTTGGACAAAGTATCTTATAAGTTACAAATTACATTCAATTACTACAAAGATATAAATAGGCCAGCAATTTATTTCTAAGTTATTCATATGCAAGTATCCAATGCCAAATACTAAATAAGGACACGTTCAGCTCAAAAAAGCCCCAAATACCAATCAATCTGATCTATTTTCACACTGATATCTATTTTCACATTTGAAAAAGGACCCCACCCCTGCCAACCAAGGAGACCAAAAAACTCCTAAAGCCAGAAATGGAGTAAGTCTATCACTGCTAGTAATTTTTTAAAAAGAAAAAGGTACTTTATTTTTCTCCAGTTAAAATATTTAATTCTCAAAACTGTCAGCAGGGTACACTTAAGCACAACTGGATGCAAAGACTTCATTCTTGCACTGAGATGACTATCAAAACAGAAGCAATCAAATAACTGAAAAGTGATTAACTTACTGTGATTTCCAAGTGGGATATATCTCTCATGATGCCACTGCCTAAACAAATCAACACCATGAAAAACCCAAATTCTCGAATGGAACTAATTCTTCCAATCACTATATCTCCACGCTCAATATCTCGGAAAAACAGCTCTCTGCGATCCATACTAGGTATTTCCATGAATTGCTCTAAAGGTGGCATGACTGCATAAGGATCTGAAAAAATAAAATTACTGGCCACAGTTTTGTGCTCTGCTTTACCTGAAGTATTGTTAAACTAAGCACAATCAAAAGATTTTAAGACTCAACTCACCTTCATTGTCTTCACTAACTTCAGAAGTTGCAGGTGCATCTGATTTCCACGAAAGTGCAAAAAGCAGATCTGCTTTTTTGGAAATGAATTTTTGTATTTCAATGTTATCGATTCTCTTCTCTTTTCTAAAATAAGATAAAATAAAATGTATGAAAACTGGTTTATTTGCCAAGCCTTTCAGTACGTCCAAGCCTCTGCTTGCTCATGGCTTTCATCGTCCAATCTACTTCATCCTAAAGTCCAGCCTGTACATCCTCCCAGAAAAAGTTTTAACCAGGGACTTCCTCACTCGCCAGCCTGCAGTTGGAGGGCAGGGACACTTAAAAAGTGACGCCCGCGGGCCCAGATACGAAAGCCCGAGGAGTTTCCGCTAAGGAACCCGCGCCTCTGCTGGGCAATTACCAGCGAAAGTTGGCCGCATCCCGCACCGCCCTCACTCAGGAAGCGCGCACCTCCCATCCAGCCCTCCGCCCCGGCGCCCGCCTTCACGTGCTCACGGCCACGCTCCGCTCCTCCTGCACTCGCGGCCCGGCTGCGGCGCTGGAGCCCCGAGCTGGGCCCCCTCCCGGCTCGCAGCGGCGCCGCGGTTTCATTACCTGCCCTGTGCCGGCTGCTGGGGCGGCGGGCCCCGGGCAGGCTCGGCCGCCGACCCCAGGAGGCTCCGGAAGTGCGGATTGTCCTGCTGTTCGCTACGGAGCAGGGACAGCAGTGACGGCCCGTGGTAATTTAGGGACTGCCGCAGAAGGTCCCGGTCCATGGTTAGAGATTTCAGGACGCCTAGTCCCAGTTCCGAGCCCACTACTGTAGCAAGGTGGTCCCGGGGGCTGAGCAAGCAGCCTGGAAGCCGCCGGAAGCACACATCACGGGCACTTGGAGTCGCCTCCCGGAAGTATTTCGGAGCCGTCCAGGCGTCAGCGCCCAAGCGTGGGTCTCGCGAAATCGAGCGAGACTACGGAAGCCGGAAGGATTGGGCTAACATTTCCTGAGCTAAGGTCTGACTGTGGCTGCCAGGTAGTGACGTGTGTGAGAAGTTTACTTTTTAAAATGTCCGTGGTGTTCTTACATTGCAACGGCCCGAGCTCTAATCTAGGGTAAATAACAACTCATCCTTCAATTTAGCGAGACGCGTAAGTGCAAGTGCCCCAGACAGGCGAGACCCCAAACGAGTTAGCAAGGTTCTCCCCTCCAAGTACTCGCTGGAGAAATCACCACCTCCGTCTCAGGCATAACCACACTGAAACGGCCGCCGTGGGAGACTCCTTGAAAGGCTAAAGGGCAGAGGAAAGAAAGGACAGGGACATTTATTAAGCACTGGAATTGTGTTCTCCATCCGTAGCCCATTCACTTAGTTATTTTAGCATTAACTTAGAACGGCTTTAATGCCTAAACACACGCATATGTGCTTTATTTTTTTATTTTATTTCAGTGGCTTCTCAAAATTTAGTGCCCATAACGATAAGATTTATTTATGGTATTGTGTATACTAAAGTTAATATACAGTACTTAATGGGTAATTCAAGTGATATTCAAAGGTAACTGACTTGGGCTTTCCCCCTCTGTTACTTACTGACTGGAGAGCCTAACCAAGGTATCTCATACACGCTCATTTAACAGTTTGAGGAACCAGGCCCAGGGAACTCAGTAAATTGATTAATGTCATCTAGCTGATGAGAGGTAGTTACGATTCTAACTTGATCTTAATAGACTCTTCACAAGCAGAGTTGCTGGAGAGAGTTTATCATATAGAAGGACTAACTTACTCTAATTTTGAGAGTAGGTCTTATTTCAATATACATTTATTTCAGTAGATTAAGATCTGTACCACTTAACTATGTGTAGTTTAGTATAGTTCTCTTGAACAAACATAAATGGTAGCAGTTATTCTGTCCCCCTCTCCAGTTACATGTCTTTGGGGAGATAAGTTGCCTTTCACTGTTTGAGCACCTGGATAAAAGACCCAGTCCAGAATATAGTATATGCTGGCACACAATTTTGTGAAAAATCCTGGCAAACAGGTGAACAGATTACTGAGACTTAAGAAAAAGCAACAAAAAAGAATGCAAATTTAAAAGTTAATAAATTTCTCCCTGGCTGGGTTGCGCAGTTGGTTAGTGCATCATTCCAATACACTAAGGTTGTATGTTCAATCCTGGTGAGGGCACATACAAGAATCAACCAATGATTGCATAAATATGTGGAACAACAATTTGATGTTTCTCTCCCTTCCTCTCTCTAAAATCAATAAAATAACCTTAAAAGGAGAATAAATTTCAAGCCACTATTGACACATCAGGAAAGTTTAATCAGTGGTACAGACTCATTTGTTTTAGACTATAACTATAGAGAATGGCTGTTATTAGGAAAGTGGGTGCTGTCATTGAAAAGGAAAGCCGACTACTAACAAGGCACTGTATAGACATTTTGGTTAATAAGATACGTAATTTTAGTTAGAGTTGATCTGTTATTAAGGATCTAATTATCTCTGGAGGGACTGAGAAGCTCAGTGTCTGAAAACCAGATGTCGAATAGTGGCATTTACCTGTCCTGAGAATGCTGCCTTGTGAGGCCATTCTTGAATAGTACCTGCCTTCACCATTATGGGATATGTCTACTCTTTTTCCTAATTCTAACACTGGAGTAACATTCAACCACTCCTGCATACCTTGACCATCTGAAATTACTGTGGTATGGCCATGAAAATAGGAGAAAGTAGTTACTTTTAGAGGGTAAGCATCATTCATCAAGAGTGACATTTATTGAATGCTTGCTGTATACATAGTTGTGACAGAAAAAATAAATTTCAAGCAGGTAATAAAAACTCTGGCTGTTTTTAGTTCTGTGGTTAGTGCTGGCCTTAAATGGAGGTAATAACAGAAGTTAAGTTCCAGAGGCAACCTTGTTCTTCATGTTCCAAATACCGCTCCCGTATGAGGGGATTAAGCCTTTTACACACTTACAGGTGTATTTGAATTTATTTTCTGCTGGGATAGATACCCTTTCACTTTGAAGAGGATAGAACACTGGATCTTTGAGGTAGGACTACAGGGAGTGAGAAGAGAAAGTGAGGGGACTAGTTTTGCTTCTCATCTTGGAGAAATCAGTCCTACATATGAGGCGTCTCAAGGTGAACATAGAAAGAAAACACCTTTTTCCCACTTCTTGCTGTAATTTTTGGTTTACTGATTTGACCTTTTAAAAAATCTTTTATAAATAACTTTTTAGATTAAGCAACATTAATAATTAAGTGAATATATGGGAGGGAAGAGAGGGCAGGACATTCAAGAAGTCAGACTTTGGTGTCTGGATCCTGGGACTATTTTTATTGTGATGTCAAATTCCATTTCTAAATAAACACATGTACATCTTTTAACAAATACGTTCTAGTCCCTGAGCATAGAAAGATGAAAAAGCCCACCTGGTTCTTGAGAGGCACAAATATAATAGGGGAGCAGACATAAGAAGAAACAAATATGGCACAGTGGTAAGACTATTGTTGTACACACCTACTAAGTGTTTGCTTAGATCCTCCCCCTTTTTCTTTAATGGGGAATGAGGTATAGTGGGAGTTGATGGGGGTAAGAGAGGAGAGGAAGAGGGAAGTATGTGCATTTCAGAAAGAGGGAGCAATATAATTAAAGAAGTAGAGGTATGAAAAGCAAGATGCGTTCTGGAGACTGCAAGTGTGAAAGGGAGGTAGAGAGGAGTATTTTAGTTATAGACGTATAAGTTAAGTAAGCTGTCATTTCAGGTAGGTTATAGATTGGTTGGAAGAGACCGCCCTGTCTCCTCTGTGCAAGTACACACACACACACACACACACACACACGCACACAAACACACACATGCACATATTAAATGCCTGATTTATTTAGCAACGAAAACAAAAACTTAGCTGAAGCAAGGTAGCCACATAAAGCAGGGCAGAACATATCTCAAAGTAGCTTTTCTTGGATTTCCCAAGTTTCCCAAAATAACATTTACAGCTGCTAGTGACATCATATGCAAAAGATAAAGTCTATCTGGATCTCAGAAACTTGTATATTACCATTCAAGAAGGATATAACTACATAAGAAATATTTGTAGACAGGCTGTTCCTGGTTCTTGACCCGATATACATGATTTTAACAAAGCCTCATCCTCATCTGGGGTAAAGGATGAGATGTGTGTATCAGGAAAGGGCAAATAGAACTGATTAAGACCCTAGGGGTATGTTAATACTCCTCCCTTTAATTTTTCTACTTTTTTTTTTTTTTTACCTCCCTCTTATTATTTCTTAAAAAAAAAATCCCTGTTTGTTGCTTAAGCCAGCTTGAGTAAATTTATGCTTTGGAACCCAAAACATCTTGACTAGTACACTAAGAATCCACCAACTAATGCCTCTGTTCTTTCTGTTTAAAAAATGAACAAATAGATATGGTGAGGTGAATAATTTGTTCAAAAACTAACTTTAGAATCCACGTTATCTTACTATATATCTGGTACTCTTTCTACCATGCCATATGGTTTAGAAGGTCAGTTGAAACAATGCTCTTTAAGGATGTAGTTATAAATATATATATGGAACTTATTTAAAAAATATCTATTGTTGGCCCCGGTTGGATAGCTCAGTTGGTTAGAGCATGGTCTGGATACGCCAAGGTTATGAGTTTGATTCCTGATCAGGGAACATAAAAGAATCAACCAATGAATGCATAAATAAATGGAACAATAAATTGATCTCTCTCTCTCTCTGAAATCAATAAAAAATATCTATTATTATGTTAACATCTAAAGATATCTTTGAAACTTTTCTCCAAAATGGGTATACTTAATTTCATTCCTAAGTACTTGGTGTAAGATGATTAAATTACAGATTTGCTATGTATATTTACCTATGTTCTGTTTAAAGTTCTATTCAGAGTTACCAAGTTTAACCAAAGAATAATGAAGAATACTAAATGGAAAATATGGCTAGATTAGCCAAAAATCTATCCTCATTATTAAAGAAATAATTTAAACTACAAGCTCTTCACATAAGGGTTGGTATATCTTTGTCCAATAGTCTTTGTTTGAAGGAATTCCACCACCTCTTTTTTTTTCATATCAAAGACCAACGCCTCAAGAGAAGAACATGGTCAGTTTAATAGTTATCCACATGAGGGTGCTATAAGATCATGTGGGTATCAAATGTTCTACCGTTTACCAGAAAACCTATTGCCAACTAAATAAGGATTCGAGGATGGGGAATTATATAGAGTCATTTTAAGATAGTTGTGTCTCTAACACCTCCATTTGTTAGTTGGTTGTAAATGTTCTGAGGATATTATTTTAATGTAAATTAGTTCATATTTCATTGTCTAGGATTGATTAGTTCAGTAATTTTGAATTATTTTTTCCAAGAGGAAAGACCACTGTTCAGTTCTAGTTGAGGCCAGTTAGTTTTGAACAGACACAGAGGTGAACACTGCACAACTTCAGGGCAGAGCATGGGTGGGGTTCCTGGTGCACTTGCATCACAAACCATGTACAATACATAATGTACATGACACTTCTGGAGATGTACAGTGCATGACAGTACACAGTGGCCATCTGAACTGCCATTCTCAGCCAGCCATTTTCTGCTTGTTTTTCTTTGTTTACGCAAAGGACTTGGAAATAGAAGGAGGATATTTTGGAACAAATCCATTATAGCTGTTGAGAAATACAGTTCAAAGATATGTGGTGACGCTGACATGGAATAGGTACTTTGTCATGACTGCTTATAAAGATGCAAACGTACATGCTTCTTGGATTCTCATTTTGTGGCAGTGTCTGAGAATACTGTTGTCAGGGAACATGTCAGGATTATAACCAAGAAAAATTGACAGTTTAATTGATACTAAATAAATAGTATTTCTTGTTGCTACATTCTGGATTGGTTCGATACCCATTTTTTAATGCAATTTGGACATTTCTTTGGAAAAGAGTGATTGATCATCTTTTAATTATTAAACAGTTACTCCTTTTTATGTTATTGATGGCAGAACCAAAGGAGAATTTCAGAGACTAGAAAATTATTATTGGTTTAGTATATTGCCCTCCTCCATTGAACGATCAGCATATCTGGGTAAAGAGTTAACTTTGTTCCTACTCACTTTAGGTCTGATATTGATTGTTGGTAGACATAAAGTGGTCACATTTTCAAATGCAATTGATTTAATGAATGAATTTATTCAACAAATATTTGTTGAGGGTTAGACACTGTTTCAGATGTTAGAGATAAAATAGTAGAAACAAAAAACAAACAAACAAAAGAACCCCACCAAGATTCCTGCCTTCAGGGATCTTACATTCTGGTCACGTCTGCAGAGGGACAGTACAGAAGATTGAGTGTAGTAGTTTTAAAATAGAATGTTCAGGGCAGGTCTCATTGAGAAGATGACATTAGAGCAAAAACTTGAAGGAGGTGAAGGAATTAATCATTTAGCCAGTTTGGGAGAAAAGAGTTCCAGACAGAGGGAACAGTCAGTACAAAGGTCCTAAGGCAGAAAGGTACTTGATGTATTGAGGAACAGCAAGGAAGACTGTGGCAGAAATAGAGTAAGCACGGAAGTGTGGGGTTTGAAGCATATGGGAGGAACTTGGCTTTTACTCTTAGTGAAACAGGAGTCACTTCAGGATTTTATATGTATTCTCCATATATATTATATAATATATACATTTATAAATATACAGATAACTGCTGGTTTTGAAGCAGTTTTCAAAGATTTTTAAAAAACTTTCTTAAAATGAAAACCCAATACATAAGACAGATAACAACAGAACTATTTTGTTGAAGCAGTAACAGGAAGATACTGAGAACCAAATCTATTACGCCCCCTCTGCCTGTGCACATACTAATAAATAGCTGGAGAGGTACCGTTAAGGAATCTCTCAGACTTGTTAACAGATTACTTTTTGAGACAGGTTTCAATATCATTGATTATGTTTCAGTTTCTTATAATCATATTCTAATCATTTTTCTCTATGTCTATACTGTATTTACTCTGGAATTATATATTTCTCAAACCCTTCAGACACAACACACACACTTCTGCTTGTAGCCATTTCCATAGATGGCAATTCTTTTGCATTATGCTTTGATCCTTCCTAATAAATTCTTTATAAACCCCTATATGATCTGGTCTCTACATATTCTACCTTATTCTCAACCCTATCCATCAGTCATTGAGATTCAGCTATATATATAGATTTTTTGATATTTTCTAAATACTTCAAGTTTCCCCCTGTTCAGAGTGTTTATTTGCTGTTTTCTGATGTGATGTTCCCTCACTTTTATTTTCTTTTTTATCTTCAGGTTTCAGCTTTTCTATCTCACAGCACTCCATTTGTTTCCATCATAACAGTTATCATAATTTATTTCCTTATTGATTATCTGTCTTTCCCACTAAAATATAAGATCCATGAAGCAAAGGCCATATCTGTCTTGCTCATGACTCTGTACTCAATAACTAGTTCAGTGCCTGGTACATATCAGTTACTAAATAAATATGTTTGAGTGGATAAATGACAATGTACAATATTAACATGTAGATATCACACTCAGAGTAAGGGATGACACATATATGTCATATATGTCACATATATGGCGAGCAAGGCTTAATTGACCAGGTTGCATGGAAGGGAACCTGGAGTTTTGGGCAATGGGATCATGTCTTGGCTTGGGAGGTAGTTATGGTAAACAAAACATATAATTTGGAAATTATGGCAACAGACGAAAGATGGTATTCCAAAAAAGCAGTCCATATTGTTGGTTCAACTTGGTATAAAAGTGCTTTCTGGACAGTTGCAGGGAGCATGGTAACTGGGTGTTCCAGAAGCAGATGGGATGATTTTCTTTTTTAAACTTTAAAAGTATTCTCTTTCCTTTGAGCTCAAATATAAGTTAAATTATGTGACAGCTAAAAAAGCAAATGTAATTTTCTCTCTTATTTTTTCTTCTCCCTGGTTTACATTTGTTTTTTGTCTTTTATATTTTGTTAATTGTTGTTGATTTCATTATATCTGGGACAGTCTCTGTGGTGTTCTGTGCATTTAGAACAAGTATCAGCATACTTTGTTATATTAATCAAGATTCTCCAGAGGAACAGAACCAGTAAGGAGTGTGTATGTGTGTGTGTATGAAGAAATTTATATTAAGAAATGGGCTCATATGATTATGGAAACTGGCAAGTCCAAAATCTGCAGGGTAGGCTGGCAGGCTGTTAACCCAGGAAGAGCTGATGCTCCAATTCAAGTCTGAAGGCTATCAGGCTGGAAACCCAGGAAGAGCTGATTTTGCAGTTTAAATCTGAAGGCCATCTGCTGGCAGAATTCCCTCTTGCTTCAGAGAGGTTGGTCTATTGTTTTATTCAGGCCTTCAACTAACTGAACGAGGCCCACCCACATTGTAGAAGGCATTCTGCTTTACTCATAATTCACCAATTTAAATGTGAATTTCACCCCAACACACCCTCATGGAAACATCCAGAGTAATGTTTGACTATGTATCTGGGTACCATGGCCCAGCCAAGTTGACATATAAAATTAACCATCACAATTGTGTTGTACTTTAATGCCACATTTTAAGACAATGAAGTTTATTTGGAGCAGTACAACCCATGATGGCAAAGCGGCTAGAAACCATGTTATATGAAGAACAGCTGAGGGACTGGGAATGTTTAGAAATTCTGCGTCGTTCAATCCACTGGGTTTCACAGTTCATACCTAGCATCTTTCTGAGTTGAATCATTGCATCTTACTTATATCAGAGTTGTAATGTGAATTGTAGACATTTCATTGTCTTTTGGTTTGAAATTGCTTGAATTTCAGTTATCAGTGGAATTGCTTTTACTTTGCTATCTCCAGGATCTAGAGCTTAAGGAGATTTCTTATCTATCATGGTGATTTCTGCAAAATAAATTCCATGTTGAACACAGTAAAATATCATCTCCCATTTTGCATGAGTCATTGACTCCAGATGACTTCCCTTTTTGAGCTATAAAATATCACTCCAAAACCCTAGCAGCCTAGGGCTTTGCTGTTAACCATTTCATGTCCATTTCTACGGCCGCATTTCAACCCCTTCTCCAATAATAACAAACAAAACCAAACCCCATCATGTTAGGAAAAATTTTTTTTGTTTTTGTTTTTGTTGCCAATTTTCTGTGACATTAGACCTTTTGTTACCTGATGATCCAGAATTTATTGTGTTCATTTTCATTGGCATCATGGTGACTAACATAATATGAGAATTGTAATTCATTCATTCACCTGTTTATTGAATATCTATTTGTGCCAAGCACCTGTAGGTGCTGGGAGTTCTGTGGTGAACAAGTCATAATAACACCCTCATTGAAAAAAGATAGCATGAATGGTTATTGCTGATGTTTTGTTTTTATCCTGATAAGTCTTCCTTAATTTTATACCTATGGACTTAGATATGAAAGAAAAATGGATTCTTTTTTTACCTTTTATCAGTTCCACAGATAAAAGAACTGGTACCCTTGTTAAAGGTTTAGAGAAGAATAAAATTCACAATAGTATAGTATAGTTTCACAATAATGAATACCATCTCATTGATT
Organism: Tadarida brasiliensis; assembly: GCA_030848825.1. Classification (NCBI taxonomy): domain Eukaryota; kingdom Metazoa; phylum Chordata; class Mammalia; order Chiroptera; family Molossidae; genus Tadarida; species Tadarida brasiliensis. The sequence goes on along the minus strand of CM061260.1, from coordinate 44,573,427 downwards.
ATATCTGTATAATTAAAAATTGGCTCTTTTTTCTGGCCAAATTAAGGCTACTTCATTTCCTGAACAAAAGAATCTCTATAGAACACTTGGAACTAGCAGCATAGAACTCAATCAATGAAATGTTTATATCATTTACTTGGAAATTTGTGTTATGTAATATTTTGAATTGACGTAATCCCCTTTCCCAGTGTTCATGGAGAGGATTTAATTGTTAGTGGTCTTATGATAGACTCTATTAAGAAGATTAAACAAGCCCTGGCTGATGTGGCTCAGTGGTTAGAGTGTCAGCCAGCAGACTGAAGGGTTGAAGGTTCAATTCCCAGTCAAGAGCACGTTACCTAGGTTGCAGGTTGATCCTTGGCCCTGGTGGGGGCGCAAGCGGGAGGCAACAAATTGATGTGTCTCTCTCACATGATGTTTCTCTTTCTCCCGTCTCCCCCTTCCCTTCCATTCTCTTTCTTTAAAAAAAAAATTTTTTTTCTTTATTGCTTTTAGAGGGAGAGAGAGAGAAACATCAATGAGAGAGAACATCGATTGGCCACCTCCTGCATGCCCCCCACTGGGGATTTGGCCCACAACCTTGGCATGTGCCCTGACCGGGAATCTAACCGGCGACCTCTTGGTGCATGGGTCGATGTTCAATCACTGAGCCACACCGGCCAGGCATCCCTTCCACTCTATCTAAAGGTCAATGGAAAAAATATCCTCAGGTGAGGATTAAAAAAAAGATTAAACAAAAATATGTTTTATACAAGAAATACTAAGTAGATTGTTAGCACATTGCTGCTGAAAATCTGGGCAATCTCTGTATTTACTATTTACCTATATATTTTGTTTTCAAACATTGATGCCCTACTTTGTCTCAGAACTCATATGTGAGACTTTTTGACATGCTTGTCCATTTAGGTTGTACACCCATTAAATTTTCCTGAAACTCTATCATAAGTGTTCATTTTAGTTTCTCCTAAGTTCCATGTAAGACCCATGTTCACCTTTTTCTAAGGCTAACCTTACCATATCCCATCCCAAGTCTTGGAGGAAACCATTAAAATTCTATTAGATCTCCCTCACTTGAGCTTCTATTTGCCCTCTTGTAGTGCATTATGTTTTATTTTTCTAAGGTCATTCAGTGTGCAAACCCAGCTCCCTATTTTTTTTATTGCAGGCTACTATATTTTTAAAGTCTGAAACTCTTCAATTTTATTAGAAAAGAAGAGAAGTTAATTTTTTTGTTGTTGTTCTCCAGGAAATCATTTTTAGATCCTATCTTCCTCTCTCTCAGTAAATTCTCTTTTGTCTTATTTTGTGAGTCTTCTAGCCCTATCTCTCCACATTGCATATCTAAATTATAGTCATTATAGTTGTAATACAATTTGATTCTACAATCTAGTTTACATACATATATATATATATATGGAAAATGGGGATAAGGTATAACATTATGATTTAGGAATTATTAATTTTTTTTGGGTCTAAATGATTAAATGGCGATCTCAGTTGAACATAATCATAGACGGATACTCATTATTTTAGGGGTTTCCAATAATAGTTGCAATGGAGAAAATCAGAAGCCTTGACTTTTACTTGCAGCTATGACTGATTAACTGGTGTTAGACTAACCCTTCCATAATAAACATCCCCCTCCCCTCTGTCAAAAAACTGGACAATATACATGAAACAAATATTTTCAAACATTGTACTAGGCAGTACAGGACTGCAGTGTCTGAGAGAAGGTAATTAAGCTAGATATGTCCTACAATTGCCCAGCTTTTTGGCTGGAAGCACTTATTGGACAATGGTATACAGAGGTGGAATTCAACAGCGCATGGCCACCTCACTGAGCCAAGAAGACAGGTATGAGAGTTCAGGGAGGATTAAATAACTGGAATATATGGGGCAGAGGACCAAAGAGGAGGAAGCTAATCAGAAAAATAAAGCCACAAGTTTGCATAGATGTCCCTTTGAGTAGTTGACTGAATACTAAGCTGTTTATGTATAGGGTGAGACTCTACAAGGCCAAAGACCAACTACAGGGAAGTTGTATGCTGAACTACCATCAGAGTTTTACAGGGTTGGGAGATGTTTGAATTTTGACTAACTAGAGTGTAAAGGCCTGTTGACACCAAGGTAATTCAGTAGGGACTCCCCAAAAGGCTATACTTATAGTTTGAGTCCTAAGAAGGAGGGCTAAAACTAGTCTTGGGGTAAAGTTCATTGTAGACTCATCTTACTAAAGTTGAAAAAGAAGCTTCAAAATGATCAAGTTAATCTTCAAGTAAATTAATTTCCTGCCAGAACAAATCTCAACTCCTTTTATTAAACACATAAAAATCACTCAAAATTCACTGTCCATTATCCATAAAAAAAAATTACTAGACATGCAAAGAAGCATGAAAATGTGACCCATAGTCAGGTGAAAAATTTGTCAATAGAAATAGACCTAGAAATGACAGAGATGATAGGATTAACAGACAAGGACTTTTAAAGCAGTTACTGTAAATAAGTATAAAGATTTAGAGTGGGAATGGAGATATAGGCAAGCAAATAGAGCTTTGACATTTTCTATATAGATTTCTCCCATGGAATGAATTCTGGGGCAAGTATTGGGAGAGGAGAATGGTGGTAAATAACTTCTTCTCTTCTTCTAGTGGGTTTACTCTCTGTGAATCACCCTTTCTCTCTGGGACCTTGGTAGATTTCCTGAGGTTCACCACACCATAGCAACTGGGGAGTAAAGGAGCAGAGAATGTGGAGGGCTAGTATGGCATAACAAGTGCCTGCTGACATCCCTAAGGATCTTTGTCCAACAGGTGTATAAAAATCAGTGAACATTTATTTCTCTGTGTCCACAGAACAAAAGGGTCCAGAATATAGGTGAGAAAGAAAGATTCAGCAGACTTGCAGGAGTTTATTAGTCTCCTAGTGGGGTAGAAAGACCACTAAATAAGATAGGGGAAGATCAGAAGAGGATGCTGTCACATCTCAGTAGATTATCAATACAGTGGGGAAATGTGATCTCCAAGGATACCAGCTTCCAAAAATGAGACGATTTAAAATCCAAAGTGAACAATCATTCTATGCAGATGTCATAGTGTCATTATTTAAGTCTCTCAGCTCAATAACAACCAGGGAGGAAGAAGAGGACAAAGGGAAAGCAATCTTAACTACTACAGAGTTTTCATTTTGGTACATCTCAGTTTGTTTCTAGTTAAGCTAAAAGAAAATGATTTTCTGTTCCCCAATTTCTTTTCTAAGCATCTAGCTCTAGATTTGTTACTGGATAGTTTTGGAGATGTGCTCATTTCTGTAGAGGAATAAAGAAGCAAGTGCCTGCTGAAGCCAGACTACAAATCTATGAGAAGCTAATGTACTTTGTGTAGGTAAGCAATTTAAAAACTAATATGTAGGTACATAATTGAGAGGAAAGCTAAAAAAGCACAGTAGCTAAAAATAAGTGTTTTTCTGTATCATTTTAGAGAAGATGTGATGATTAAGTACTTGTATTCTTCATTTTGCTTTATCAGCAAATACACAGCTGCAATAAAAAAAAAACCAAACCCAACAACCTCTATTTACCCTATCAATGTGAGCTGAGATAACTGAATCATATGTCTACCCTAAACAACACATTTATACTAAGCCTTAATAGTCCCTTGCCACTCACATGGTAAAATTCACTGTTACCTCATCATACTATAATTTCTCTGAGACATAGACTTTCATTCCTTCAAGATTTTCTTTTAAAATACTATCTAGTTTTAGGTCACTTGAACTTTGTTAGTTCTCAGTTCCTAAAACAATCTGGGCCTTTCCAGCTTTAAACTCCTGTGCCAGTGTGTTATTTTGGGTTTCAAAGCCATTTATGTTGGGAAAGAATACTTCCTTTTCAGAGAAAAATACCCCAAAGTGTTATTTTCTCATTAACATCAAATTGAGTCATTAATTCATCCTCCTATGCCAATAGTTTGGGAAGAAAATTAAACCAACAACTAAAACAGAAATTGCTTCTCCTTTTTAGGAGTTAGCAACCTGAAGAGAACACTTACGGTGTGTTTAGTGCTTATAGCTCTATAAAGCTAATATAAATTTTAACAGCACAAGTCAAATTATTGTATAGTGGGAAGTTTTATATACATACTTATATATATATCTATATATGTATATAGATATATCAGTGTATCTATATATCTCTATATCTATGTATCTTTATATGTGTCATGGCCTTTTGGCATAACAATTGGAAATTGAAAAAAAGGTTGAAGTTGTTGACGAATTTTTTTAATGTTACTTGGTCAATCCAAACTGGTCGATTCATAAATTCCTGAATATTATGATCATTAGAGCTGAGAAATGAATTGTACTAGGCACATTTGTTGATTAAAAGGTACAATAAGGCCTAGTTGGTGTGGCTCAGTGGTTGAGCATCGACCCATGCACCAAGAGGTCGCCGGTTCGATTCCTGGTCAGGGCACATGCCCAGGTTGTGGGCCTGATCCCTAGTGGGGGCATGCACGAGGCAGCCAATCGATGTTCTCTCTTATCAATGTTTCTATCTCTCTCTTCCTCTCCCTTCCTCTCTCTCTAAAATGAATAAAAAATAAATAAATAAAAGGTACAATAAGGTATGGTTCTCACTTAAGGAGAGTGTAGTTTAATAGAAGTGAGATTTCAACAGTATGCAGTATAAGAAGCCATGACATTTCAGAGGATAGGATTACTGAGGACTGTTAGATGAAGAAAGAGGCAGCATGTGCAGAGAATACTGGCTATGACTGTAATCTGGGCTTCAGTCCTTGGTACATCACATTCTAATTTTGTGACCTTGGCTAAATATACTGAGACAAGGTTCTCAAAATAAAGATAGCTACTTACCTAACCTCTCCACAGAATCACTGGGAAGATGTCTCATACCCTCCACTTTTCCCCATTAAATTATCTCTTTTTTCTTCAGTTGCCTCTGACATATTTTCTAGAATCCATTCTCAACCATCTTATCTTTTCAATTCTATAAAGGCTCCCAAAGAAACTGCCTGCATGTACCAAAGGCCCCTTAATCCTCACATGTCTGAAAACTGAATTGATAATCAGATTTATTAAACAGAATATGTTTAAGATAATGGTAGAGTTTCCAGTTGTAATTTTCACATGTATAACTGCAATTACCTGTATATTTAAATTAGGAAACTAAAAAAAAATGGTCATTTTTTATTAAAAATAAATAGCACTCTAGTATCAGCCTGTGGGAAAAATTAGAAGGAGAAGGAATGGAAAGTCCAAGCAAAGTTTATGGGGCTCTGGGCTCTGGAAATGATAGTGGGCATAGATAGTAGGGCCAGACTAAAGGGGTATGTATCTAAGACAGGTTAGGCACATTTCCCCACCCCACTCCGCCCCCTGTGTTTTGGAACATAGAAGCATTGGGATAATCTGATCTTTAGAGGTTTGCTAAAATTTCCTTATGAAACCATTTTGGCCTTGTGTTTTTGTGGACTTGTGTTTTGGTAAACTATCTCTATTTCTTCTATGGAAATTAGTTTGTTCAGTTCAACTTTTATATTTGCTAAGGTCAATTTTCAGAATGTATGTATTTCATCTAGGTTTTATATTTTGTTTGTACAGTATTGTGCCTGGCAATCTCTTATTATTTTTTTTTCATTTCCTATTTTTCATGGATATTGTTCTTATTTCTTATTTTGTGTATTTGTGCTCCTTTTTTTGCTTGAAATGAGTTTACAACTCATTTTTGCCATTATTTTAATATTTTCTAGTTTTGGTGTTGTTAATTTTTAACTGCTCCCAATTTAAATGTTATATTACTCATGAAGAATTGACATCTTTGTGATGTTAAATAAATCCTGTTCAAGAACATGGAATTAATATTTCTGTTCATTCAAGTAGATACTTATTTATTCTCATTCTTTAATGTTTTTTTGTAACTATTTAAGGCTATGATTTCTTCCCTGATCTTTGCTTTAAGTATATCTCATTGATCTTGACATATATTGTTTTTATTACCATTATTTTTATAAATCTGAAATTTCAGTTCCACTTTGAGTTGTTTAATAGAGATATTTAACTTTAAAAAGGCCTATTTATGTTTTGATTTTGTTATTAATTTATGTTTTAATATGAGAGATTGATCTTCTTATCATTTCTACTTTATAAAGCTCATTGATATTTTTCTTGGGACCATAATATAGGGTGTCCCCCAAAAAAGTATACATAACTTTGAATAATCATAAAGCCAGTGTTTATTAAAATACATTTCATTTTCAAAATCTAATAGAATCTACAGACATGCTGTATACATTTTTTTGGAACACCCTGTATATGGTTTATCTTCATGAATGTTTATGTGCTATTAGAAAGAAGATATATTTTCTATTTTTGGGTGCAAAGTCTGTAATATACTTATAAATTTATTTTATTGGTTATATAGCTTAGGGCCTCTATATCTACTTTTTTATATACTTGACCTGTCTTGGACTGACAGTGGTATATTAAAATTGCATATTATTGTATGATTCTGGTTGTTTCTCCTGGCATCTCTTGTAGTTTCTGCTTTAAAAAGTGATTGCTATGAAATTTGGTGCGTGAATATTCAACATTATTATATTTCCATTGTGATTCATGGTCTTCTGCATAATAACATGTCACTTATTATCTTTTTTGATGCTTCAGGTACTGAATTTTGACTTGTCAGACATTAAGATTACAGTTCCTTCCTTCTTTTTGTTTTCATTTTTTGGTATACTTTTGCCCATTTTTTTCTATTTAAACTTGCTGAATTACTTTGTTTTAGGGGTTTCTCATATACAGCATAGAGTTGGGTTTTGCTCTGTAAGCTAAAGAAACTTTTTCCTTTTAATATATGAGTTAAGCCTGGCGGGTGTGGCTCAGTGGTTGAGCATCAACCCTGCACCAAGAGGTCATGGGTTCGATTCCTGATCAGGGCACATGCCCAGGTTGTGGACCCAATCTCCAGTGGGGGCATGCAGGAGGCAGCCAGTCGATGTTCTCTCTCATTGATGTTTCTATCTCTCTCTCCCTCTCCCTTCCTCTCTCTCTAAAGTCAATAAAGAAAAAATATACATGAGTTAAGTCCATTTGAATTCATCAATATTGTTATAGTTTTGGACTCTGTCATCTACATTTGTATCATGTTTCTGTCCTTTTTTCAATAGTTTTTTGTATTTAGGAAGATTTGCATTTTTTGTTCTAGTGATTACCTTTATACTAATTCTACCAATTTTAAAAAATATAATGCCCTTAGTGTGGAAGTAGGGTACAGACTGACAATTGCCAGAAGAGGGGGTGGGGGAGGGGAGCGATGAACCACAGAACTTGTACGCATGTACTCATAACCAATGGACATGGACAACAAAACTGGGGACGGGGCAGGGAGGGAGGGGGAGGAGGGTGACAATGGGGGGAAAAGGAGAAACATCTGTAACAAAAATAAATTAATAAAAAATATATATATAATGCCCTTAGTAACACTTTTTCTTATTTAGGCTTCTGTTTAGTTCATGGGTTTCAGATCCTTTGATTCTCACCTAATGCCTGTGTTGGTAGGTACATAGATAGCTTGTAATTTAGTCTTAATTTTTGACATAAATTTGTCCTTTTTTTTTTTTTTTCAGTTTTTCTCGTTTCGTTAACTGTGTCTTCATATCTTGTTTATTCATTTCTAGACTGAGTTTAAAAATTTTTTTATGTGTACAATTTCTTTTTTAATTGTATTTAATTTATGTTGAAGTGTTAGTTTTTTCTGCTTTGTGTTTGATGTCTTCCTGTCTTTCCATGCAGCTGAAACTTTTGATTTCCCTTTATTTTTTTATGAGAAAATTTGAGGTACAGAGAAGTTTAATGATGAGTTTGGGTTCACACTACTAATTAATGAAAGAATGGAGATTGTCTCAGGTCTTTTGATTTCCAACATGGGATCTTCCTGAGCTACACTAAATTCAAGAGGACTGTCTTACAGTGAATAACAGAAGCAAGGCTACTGAGAGACTGAATATACAAATGGGCAAAGGCCAGATCATATATATGAATAGAACTCTGACCCATTGTCTGCCATAACTTGCCCGGGAAACTACCCCGTTATCTACAATAAGCAGCTCAGGAAGCCAGCTTGCCAAAAAGCAGACTTGTAGGACGTCAGACTGCTCTCTCTAGTAACAGTCAAGGAAAGTAGACTATAAACAATCTGTCCCAAATGGCCAGGACTTGGTTAATAACTAACAACTTCCCAAATTTTTGTCTCTGCTTCCAATTTAGGACTAACCAGAGAAAGCCAAATAAGAACCCCTAACCAATCACATAGCATGCACCACTTCTAGTTAGCCAGCCTATAGCTTTCCCATGACAATAGCCTCTATTCAAGGCATACATGAAGCCTTCCCTTTTTTCCACTCAAAACTTTCCTACCCTTCTGCCTACTCTGAGTCTCTGCCAAAATGCAAGTGATAGTAGCTGACTCCTTGGCTATAGCAAGCTCTGAATATATGGACTTTGCTTGTTTTAATTTGGTTGGTCTTCATTTATTTTCCCCACAGCTGTTACTAATAATTAGGTATTTCCTTCAGCATAACTAAAATATGACTCTTTACAGGTAGGACAACCTCCCCCTTAACTGTGGACTCATCTTCATTTCTCATTCTTCTCCTAGTGCATTGAACAGCCAACAGAGGTCTGCTCCTTGTTCCCTAATGTCATTTGTAGGGTCTTTATCTGCCACTGTCATCCCACTTCTCATATGAGGTTCAGATAATCCATTTATGCTGCCTTATTCCTGCTTCCAATATTGGTTACTTGCTTTCACGACCCATCCCTGTCTTCATCATGTTTCATGTTTACATTCTCTTACTCTGTGAAATAAGGAAGTCACTATTCACATGTGGCTATTAAGTACTTGAAATGTAGCAACAAAATTGAGCTGTGCTGTAAGTATAAAATACAGGCTAAATTTTGAAGATGACAAAAGAGAAAAAGAATGTAAAATTCTCAATTTTTATATTAATTGTAAATTAAAATTTTGGGTTACACAATATATTGTTAAAATTAATTTCACATTTTTAAAATGTAGTTACCAGAAAATTTGAAATTGTATATGTGGTACACATTATATTCCTATTGGCCAGTGCTGGTTATCACCCATCTTTCCCACTTCCTTATTACCTTAAAATCTGGCTCTCCCTGAAACATTACCTTCTAATTTATAAACCTCATTTTTTTTTGGTCCCCATTTTCATTGGTGTTTTTTCTTATGCTTCATGTATCTGAAATCCCCACTTTCTTGCTTATTTTCCTCCCTTGATCTCTGTAACTCTGAGCCACTATAGTTCTATTCAATTTCTCTGATTACTGTTCCCCTGTCCCTTTCACTGACTTTTCTTCTTCGTCATACTTTAAAGGTCCTGCCACATGCTTTTTTTACTCTTTCCTTTCAGATAGTTCATTCATTATAATGACATAATCATTGCATAACTGAAAGTGATCAAATCACCATCTCCAGGTCTGCCCCCTCTTGTTAGCTGCACTATTGTGTCTGCAGTTATCTGTCAGAAGTTTCAATTTGGACATCCTGTCATTAATTTGAAAATTCCACATCTAAAGTGAAACACATAATTTTGCTCTCAACACCAGTTCTTCTCCTTTCTATTTCTGCTGGTGGTGTCATGATTCTCTTTATCACCCAGCTTGAAACCTCTGAATTAACCTGGACACCTTCCTCTCTCTCATCCTTTCACTCAGGAAGACCTTAAGACTCTTCCTCCCTCATGTCCATTGTTTCCATTTCTTCTCTCTGGTGCCAGAGGTGGATGTTTTAACATGTTGCTCAGACAACTGCTTCTTTCTGAAGCTCGAGTACCTGGGACTATGGCATGGATATGAAACACCAAGGGATAAATGGGGAGTGATGATGGCCTTTTCCTAGATGATTGCTCCGAAGTGATTTATTCACATACTCTTAAAAAATGCTAACAGATAACATTTTAATCTCATGAATAAAATAAGGATGAAAAAGAGAAATTGTTCTTATAAAGTCACAGGCAACATTCTTTCTTTGGAAGTAAAGAGTTAAATGTAGACATAAAGACAGAAGAGACAATGAAAGCACAGTATGGACATCAGAAGAGTTGAAGTGAGCCCTATCCCTCAAACCACATTGACTAGGAAATATATTGAAGTCACAGCATTCTGAAATTCTCTCTAGGATACATATTGGGACTATGAAAAAGGCTGTGTGGACACTAAGGCTTTTGCATCACTGACAATATTTTAAACTATTTAATATTTTGTTGCTTTGGATTTTAAGTCCCCCCCCCCCTTTTTGGATAGAAAAGTAGTTCATAGAGAGATAAAACCACTTCATACTTTCTTTTAATTGCTTCATCACCTTCTATGTGACATTTTTTTGGCCACAGGAAGACACTCCACAATTCTCAAAGATGCAAGGCAGAAAACTGCAAAGAAGCAAAGCTTAGAGATTTTTGGGTGGCCCCGTATAGAAGTTGTTCAAGCAATTTAAATAAAACATTAACAAAGTTATACCTGAGTTTGCACAGGCTGGTCAAAGATGAAAATTCCAAGAGACCGTGGGCCCTGTTCCCATTCCTGTCATTGACACATGACACACTAGGTTTTTTCTTCAAGTTTTACAAAACACTTAATAAAGACAGATTGTTCCTTTCAGTGCATCTCTTTCTGAAGCCTTTTGCTTCTTTGTCATTTTGTTATTAAAATCTGTGACATTATTCTGATGTCTACCTTAGTTAAAGGGTCAGTGAATACAGGGACTAGGCATGGCAAAGACATGTTATAATTTTGATTTCAGTGTACCCAGTCTTATATTTCTGTTCTCTGATCAGATTCCCATCTGATCATGTTTTCCTTCTTTTCTTAGGAGAGATATTCCTGATACTGGTATCATATACTTCTGTTTTAGTTTACTAGTACTCAAACTGTAGTGTGCATAAATGTAATTTTGAAGAGCTCATTTAAAATGCAGGTTCCAAGTCACCAGTCTCAAAGATGCTGATTCAGTAGGTCTAGGATAAGAATTTTAAGAGGTTCTCTAGTTATTGAAATGCAGGTTATTGTATGAGCATGCTGTGAACAATACTGGCTTAGTGAATTTAAGAAAATGTATTTCCTTTCCTAAGTTATGTGTGCATATTAATTTCCATTTTTTATTTTGGAATATGAGTTGTGTGTCACTGTGCATGGAATTTCAGATATTGAAAAGTATGGAAAATATTTAGGGGCAGAGTAAATAAAAATCTATCAGATATGTGAAAGTTATAGTGATTTAAAGAAAAGTTTCAGAACAGTATTAAAATATGTATTTACTCTAGGCAACTTATATGTGTATGTGTTTTTTTTTTGTTTTTTTTTTAACAACTTAAGTAGAAAACATTTGGGCAGTCTTATTTGTATAACTCAGTGGAACAGCTAGGCTGTAGTTATCCAATGAAGAGATGGTAGGGTCCCATTTTTTAGTCTCTCATCTTTTTGTTACGTTTGAGGAAAAAAGAAGTATTCTTTAGATTGGTCGTGAAAGCTTCCCCTTTTTATTATAGTAAAATATGAATAACATAAAATGCACTATTTTAACCATTTTTAAATGTACAGTTCTGTGGTACTAGGTACATTTATATTGTTATGTAATTATCACCACCATCTATCTTCAGAACTTCCCATCTTCCCCAACTGAAACTCTGTACTTATTAAACACTAAATCCCCAGTCCTCTCTTCCTCCAGCTCCTGACAACAATTATTCTATTTTCTGTCACTGTGAATTTGACTATTCTAGGTGCCTCATGTTAAATATAAATAGACTCATGCAATATGTGTTCTTCTGTGACTGGCTTATTTCACTTAGTGTAATATCATCAAAGTTCATCCATAGTATAGCATGTGCCAGAATTTCCTTCCTTTTTTAGGGCTGAAAATATCCCATTGTATGTATATATCACATTTAGTTTATCCATTCATCTGTTAATGAGCACTTGGGTTGTATCTAATTTTTGACTTTTGTAAATAATGCTACTATGAACATAGGTGTACAGATATCTGTTCAAATAGACAGCCTCTTTTCTAATTTAGGGAAAAAAACACTGAAAGTTTATTTCTATGCTTTTTAGATGCATATAGTTTTTCCATCCTGAGCCAGCCACCCATAAAGTGAGTATAATGCTACTGTGGTACTTACTTCCTTGGTGGAAGGTCTGCTGCATTATTATTTATTTATGTTCTGTTCTGACACAAATAACATACTTGCTCAACAGACAGTGAAGTCTGCAATTGAAATACTGCTCTGGAACTGGAGTACAGGGTCGCCAGCCAGTGACCTGGAACCAATCCATATGCAGTAGTACCACAGCATACATAATACAGAGGTATGAGAAAAAAAAATACATTAGAGTACCCATTAAACTTTTAGCAGACTTGTTTCAAAGCTCAGCTTTTCCTGTCCTCACAAGAAAGAAACGATGGAAGTCTTATAAGGGATGCAGAACCAAAATCATTGCATATAAGGTGGATGTGCTTTCAAAAAGAGGTAAGACAAAAAGAAAGGAAGGCAAAGAGAACCAGAGCCTTTGCTGGATCATTTGGTTAAGCAGAGGCCTAGGAATGAGGGAATGTTGCTTTGGGATATCTCTCTGGGCAGTCTTTCCTGACTCCCCTAGTCTGCATCCTATGACTGGCTGCTCATAACACCTCTCTCCTAGTTTAATATAGCAAAGCAACCAAGAAATAAGATATATAATGAACAGCAGAGACAATGATGCTTTAGAGAACAAGGGAATCTATATGGCTGACATATTTGGAAGCTTCTCAGGCAGAAGTTGGAAGGGAAAGGGTTTAGCTGGAATTTGAAGAACAGGTTGAATCTGAATAGGTGGAGAAGAGGAGGGGCTCTCTGAGAGAGATGTTAATTTGTATAAGTTGTTCAAAGGTGGAAGGCAAAACTTGGGCAGATTTTTTTCCCCCAGTACTAGAATGTTTTTTCTCAAAAAAAAAAAAAAAAAAAGCTGACAGTTTTAAATGCAAGCAGCTCTCTCCTTTATAAACACTTCTACACCTACAACATTAGAAAAACTTCTTTTCCTTAAGTTTTTAAAGATAACTTGACATCACAGTTTGATGAGATTATCTCTTTTCAAGGACTTGTTATAGTGCCACGAACAATGTAGCCACCTCTTACAACTTTGCAAATTGTGTCAATCTGTGTAAAACTTGCAGATTAAATTCTGACTACATATCAGTATCCAGTTGGAGTTTGGCAGAACTGGGTCTTTAGATTCATAGATAGCTTTATGCAAAGGTTGCCTGCCAAAGGAGTTAAGAACATGAGACTTCATGACCTTTTATATCTGGAGAACTTATTGGTAGTCTTACAGATTTCCTCTTATCTTTGAATCAGCAATTCTAAAGAGCAGCTTGTGAATGTGCACAATAATTACTCACTAAAGAGCAATAAGAACAAATAACCATTGAGCATTCAATGAAGAGGGAGTTTACACATTTCCCTAAAGTAATTAACATTCCTTTTTCTTGTTTTGTTTAAATTTTGTTCTTACCTAAATTGCCTTAATGAAATAGCTAACCTTAGTGAAATAATTTAAAATAAGAGTCTCTAGAATTGGATCTTTCTTGATTAAGTGCTGGAAATACTGAGGTTAATTAGACCGAAACTGTCTCTGAAGCTGGTGAGTACAGATCAGTGGTCCTGACAGTTTCCAAGCAAGTCTTTCTCATGTCTCACGTTAGGCCTGGATTTTAAGACATGGAGGACCACGCCATTACCCTGGAGCTCCATTTTGTACCTGTAAGTTTATAAAAACAAAACACACAGAGAGCTCATGACTTGGAAGCATTATCTTGATTTGGGGGAAATTCTTCATTCTCATCTTGCTGTAGAAAAAGCTAGTACAAGTTGGGTCACCCCAAGTGGAGCTGAGGTGAGGCATCATAGAAATGTTCTGGAAGTCTAACCTTGTGGTTGAGAAAAAGCAAGAATTTAAAGAAATTAAATGTCCATAACCTTTGAACCAGAGGGTGTCAAACTAAAAGAGATATATATACTCCTATCATCCCCAAAGCACATCTTTTACAAATACAGTGGCTCTTAACCTTTTGACCATTTTCCAGTGGAATAAGAACTTGGAGAAAAATATAGCATCTCTCTTAACCTCCCCCCTCTATCCTCCACTCCTCACCCCAGGAGTGAATTTCATATAACTGTTTTAACAATAGAAGTGTGGGGTCCAGCAGGTGTGGCTCACTAGTTGAGCGTCGACCCATGCACCAAGAGGTCGCTGGTTCAATTCCTGGTCAGGGCACATGCCCAGGTTGTGGGCCCAATCCCCAGTGGGGGGCATGCAAGAGGTGGCCAATCGATGTTCTCTCTCATCGATGTTTCTATCTCTCTCTGCCTCTCCCTTACCCTCTCTCTAAAATCAATAAAGAAAAAAGTGTGAGTGATTCATATTAGAACCACATTTCATACTTGTCTTAAAGACCTGTCAGTGCAGAATTATAGACCCAAAATACTGCAGGTATAAACATAACATCATTATAAATAGTAGGGTAATCGAACAGCCATCAACAAACTGGATTGGTAACTTTGACGCTAAATAAAACATTCTTGATGATTAAAAACCAAGAATTGAAGCAATCAATAACCAGAAGCAATTCATTTATTCAGCCCACAAATATATACTAAACACCTACAATGTTTCAGAGATGCTATGGACTGGGTATATAGTAGTGAAAAACCAGACATGACCACTGATTTTATAGTTTATAATCTAGTGGGAGTGACAGACTTTAAACACATTAATTCCAGTTATGGAAAATGGTATGCAATGAAAGTACATCATGTTACAGTTATGATAGTGTATAATGTCTGTAAAGTAATTTGGGGGATACAACATATAATCTTTGTAAAAGCTAAAAAGGCTAAGATGAGAAAAATTCTAATATTAGATCAGTTTTAGTTTTTATATCTACATTTAAGAAATGCTTAATAAATCATTTAGTAGGTTACTAGTAAGTAGCCTCACATGTACATAAAAGTAAGTCTATGGCATTTCATGTCATTTATCTAGCCCATACAACAAAAGAAGAAACTCACAATTTTAATTGGATATTATCAGGAGGGAACCTTGTAGCTACGAAGGTACCAAAGACCACCTTTTAAGAATTATCAGCTTATCTTTCTTACAGCTGCATAGTACTCCATTGTGTATATGTACCACAGCTTTTTATCCATTCATCTACTGATGGATACTTGGGCTGTTTCCAGATCTTAGCTATTGTAAATAGTGCTGCTATGAACATGGGGGTACATATATTCTTTCTGGTTGGTGTTTCAGGCTTCTTAGGGTATATTCCTAGAAGTGGGATCACTGGGTCAAATAGCAATTCAATTTTTAAGTTTTTGAGGTAACACCATAGTGTTTTCCATAGTGGCTGCACCAGTCTGCATTCCCACCAGCAGTGTACTAGAGTCCCCTTTTCTCCACACCCTCGCCAGCACTTGTTGTTTGATGATTTGTTGATGGCAGCCATTCTGACAGGTGTGAGGTGATACCTCATTGTTGTTTTAAATTTGCATCTCTCTGATGATTAGTGATACTGAGCATTTCTTCATATGTCTCTTATCCTTTGAGATGACATGGAGGGACCTGGAGAGTATTATCCTAAGTGAAACAAGACAAACAGAGAAAGACAAGTATCTCATGATCTCACTTATTTGTGGAATATAATGAACATAACAGTCTGAGGAACAGGGTAGACCCAGAGACATGGAAGTAGGGTACAGACTGACGACCCTCAGAAGAGGGGGTGGGGGGGGGAGAGAAGAGATAAACCACAGAACTTATATGCATGTATGTATAACCGATGGACGTGGACAAAAAGCTGGGGACAGGGTCGGGGGGGATGGGGAGGAGGGTGTCAATGGGGAAAAAAAGAGAAACATCTGTAACAAAACTAAATTCAAACAAAAGCCCAAATTAGAAGAAGAAGAAGGAAAAAAAAAGAATTATCAGCCTAGACCAAGAATTAGTAAATTGCAACCTGTTTTTGTATGGCCAGTGAGCTAAGGATGGCTTTTACATTTTTAAATGGTTGAAAAATAAATAAAAAGATAAATAATATTTTGTGAGATGTAAATTATGTAAAATTCAAATTTCAGTGTCCATGAATAAAGATTAATTGGGACACAGCCATGCTCTTTCTTTTATGTATTGTCTATGGTTACTTTTGTGCTACAAACGCAGAGTTGAGTAATTGTGACAGAGAACTTATGACCTGCAAAGCCTGAATATTACTATCTAGACTTTTACAGAAAAAGTTTGCTGGCCCCTGCCCCAGACTATAACAATTTAAATGACTCTCTTTTATGATATCACCAGTTCTCAATGTTGCAACTTTTCTTTTTTGTTGTTGTTGTTAATCCTCACCTGAGGATATTTTTCCATTGGTTTTTAGATAGAGTGGAAGGGATGGAGGGAGAGAGAGAGGGGGGAACATCGATGTGAGAGAGACACATCAATTAGTTGCCTCCAGCATGACCCTGACCAGGGCGGGAATTGAACCTGACCCAGGTATGTGCCCTTGGGAATTGAACCCAAGACCCGTCAGTCCTCCAGCAGACACTCTAATCACTGAGCCAAACTGGCCGAGGCACAACTTTTCTTAAAAGGTCTTAGAATAAGATCCCTAGAATAATGACCAGAATATTTGTGGTGATTACTTTTATGTGTCAGCTGGACTGGATCATGGGGTGCCCAAACATTTGGCTAAACATTATTGTTGGGTGTGTTTGTGAGGATGTTTCTGAATGAGATTAGCATTGGAATCAGTAGACTGAGTATGTCAGATTGTACTCCCCAGTGTGGATGGGCATCATCCAACCCACTGAGGTACTGAATAGAATGAAAAGGCAGAGGAGGAAAGAATTTGCCCTTTCTTCTGACTACTTGAGCTAGGACATCCGTCTTCTCCTGCCCTTGGACTGAGACTTACATCATAGGCTCCCCTGGTTCTTCAGCCTTTGGACTTGGACTGAACTACACCAGCTCTCCTATCTATATCTCCACCTTGCAGATGGTAGATTGTGGGACTTTAGCCTCCATAATTACCTGAGCCAATTCTTTTAAAAAATTTTTTTTTCTTTATTGATTTTAGAGAGAGAGGAAGGGAGAGGGACAGAGAGAGAGAAATATCGATGAGAGAGAACATTGATTGGCTGCCTCCTGTATGCCCCCCACCGGGGATCAGGCCCACAACCTGGGCATGTGTTCTGACTGGGAATCGAACTGGTGACCTCTTGGTGCATGGGTCGATGCTTAAGCACTGAGCCACACCGGCTGGACCCTGAGCCAATTCTTTATGATAAATTAATAAATTAATATCTCTCTCTCTTTCTCCCTCCATCCTTCCCTCCCTCTCTCTCACCTCTGTGTGTGTGTGTGTGTGTGTGTGTGTGTGTGTGTGTGTACCACACATATTATTGGTTCTGTTTCTCTGAAAAACCTCCTTGACTAATAACATTCTTGTTTACAACTGCTTAATAATGGACTAACACATATGGTAAGGTTAATACGAATCAGATGGTGGTGTGCCAAAGTAATTAAGGGTGATTTAAAAAAATTTGATATGCTGATCCATGAATGGACATTCATTTACTGCATAGAGGTAATTGGAGGAAAAAATATGGTTCTGAACCAGTTAAAGATTTTGGCAGAGGCATTATCTCAGGGATCTGAATTTCCTTAGAGTTTTTCCTGGGAAATCAGGAGACAAGATGAAAATGGACTTTATCAAAGACATTAGGAAGTCTAATCTCAGGCTTTGTTCATATAGCAGACCTAGGGGCCTACTGCTTTCTGGCAAACGTCCTTAGACCTATGACTTTGGCTATGTGAGCATGCACAGTGGGGATCTCTCTGAGCTTCTAGACTTTCTCTGAGAGTTGACCTTTAAGGGCACCTCCAATCTTTCCTAAGTAGAGAGCCATGCCTCAGAGTATCCCTTCGATATTACTGCTCAGTGGGTCATTGTTTCAGAGAATCCTCTTTCTCTTTTAATTAAACATCACAAATTGAGATTTGGAAATCTTTTACTACAAAAGGAACAATCATTAGATTTGCCCCATAACCTGTCCATGGAATTTACTTTTCAACTTCTCTCTTAGCAGCCTCATTTCCTACACTTATGTGCACTTCCTCTGAGCCCTTTTCTAAGTGATTGCTCCACACTGAGATTGTCTTGAGGCCTATGGATATTTCAGGCCCAGCTCTCTATTTCTTCTTCAGTGTCAAGCCTGTTCCACCCAAAAGCCCAATACTACCCTCCTGCTCACCAAATTTAAAGTTATTTTGTTCTGTTTCATCAGACAATTAAGGAACATTTAGTCAGGATTCTACAGAGAAACAGACCAATAGAATGTGTGTGTGTGTGTGTGTGTGTGTGTGTGTTTGAGTTTGTGTGTGTCCATATACACGGAGATATATATATATATCTATATATACATATATATCTATGTATACATAACTTTGAATAAAAGTTACAAAGTAACTTTATTAAAATACATTTCATTTTCAAAATATAATAGAATCTACAGAGACCCTGTATACATTTTTTGGGACACCCTGTATATAAATGTATATATAGATGTATATGTGTATGTATATAATAGGATGTGCACACACACACATACATACACATACACACAACAGAGAGAGAAAGAGAAACAGATGATAAGGAATTGGTTTATATGATTATGGAGGCTGGTGAGTCCAAAATTTGCAGTATATGCAAGTAGGCTGGAGACTCAGGAAAGCCAGTGGCACAGATGAAGTCTGAAGGCAGTCTGCTAGAAAATTCCCTCTTGCTGGGGGAGGCTGGTCTTTTTGTTATACTCAGGCCTTCAATGGGTGGAATGAGGCTCACCCACATAAGTAATCTGTTTACACAAAGCTGACCAATTTAAATGTTAATCTCATCTAAAAACACCCTTCAAGTCAACATATTAAATTAACCATCATATTAACTATGCCAAACTTTGGTTTGCTTTGTATATTTGGCTAGCATTAAATGCCTACTGTTTGTCAGGCACTTTATTTCTGTTTGAATCATACAGCAACCAGCGGGTTAGGCAATACCTTATCATTTTACTGAATAAAGAAATTTAAACTCTATGAGGTCAACAACATGATTCAAGATTACACAGCATGTAAATGGCAGGCCCAGGATTATGAGCTCAGGTTTATTTGATCTCAGGTCTATGTTCTTTCTTTTGTGCCACATTACCAGAGAGATCAGTTTCACTGTTTGAGTTCTTGATTAAATGATGCCTTATAGGACTGGTAAGTACTACTTACTGATATGCAAAGCCACAATCTATGCAACTTTGTCAACTGTATTTTTTTTTATACTTAGAGTGAAATATGGCAGATGTCAGGAAGCAACAGGCATCTGCTATAGCCAAAAATCTGCACCCACATAAACATTAGTTGCCTAAATGTTTTCTTTCATATATCCTGATATTTCTCAGAAGTACACCATCTGCTCATTGAATAGATAGCAGAACATGTCTGCAGCAGTTTTTCTTGTCAAGTTATCTCTCCTCTTAAAATGTATTACTTTGGTTCTTATGCATACTTAATCAAGTCCTATACAGAAGCACAAAATAACTGCCAGCTCAAAGGAAAGGGGCATATGTAAAATGGATTAAACATGGAGAAGCAGAATGTGTGGAGATTAAGAGTTCACCCCTGGTGTTTGATAGACCTGGCTTCAAATCTCTGGTCTACCACTTACTGGCTCTGGAATTTTAGCCTTTTATTTTATTCCTCTAAGTCTTAGTTTCCTCATTTACAAAATGAAGACAATGAAAATAGTGCTTACCTCATAGGGTTTTGGGAAATCAAATAATGTTGTATTTGAAACACTTACCAAAGTTAATATATCACAATAAGAACTAATAAATGTTAGGTATTTTCAATAAATAAATATATATACATATATATTTTTTTACTTGCATGACTTTCTCCCCTACTGTGAGTAGACTATGGTTAATTGCTCTTTCATTTTGCCTTATATAGTATGTAATATTTTAAAAATCTCTTTCATGTAGAAAAATTTATTTTATTTATTTTTTATTTCAGTTTTTCAATAACATACCTACAACAAAATGTCATTAATATTTCCTTGTTTTTTACACAAATATATTAAAGGTGCATTATATAATTGGAAATGGTAAACTAACTATTCATGATATTTTTAGACTTTCTTTTTCCTCTAGTGTTGATAAGTAACTAAAAGTGTAAAAAGCAAGTGAGCAGAATTAATCAGCTGAGCTTCATGTATTTTTCCATTTGTGTTCTTAGCAGGAGGGGACAATGAGATTTTGACCCACCTAGTTGGTCCGGAAAGGCTGGGAGGAAGCAGTTCAGGTTCCTATCAGCCCATGATGATTCCAGTTCTAAAAACCATTTGCAGTCTTTTGTTTGTTTAGCTCAGTGATAGTACAAGACGAGAAATGCTTGTGCTAAGCTGTGAGGAACCCCAAGTGCATATATACCACGTAGTTTGCAACATTTTAAAATCAAACCTCTCTGTTTGTATCTTCAAAAATATTGAATGTGCCTCAAGAATTTTTGTAGTTGGCTAGGAAGAAAATGGTGAACCATAAAACAAGGTCTAAGATCCCCTGAGGCTTAGAGTCTAATGTGAGAGACATTAGCAAATACCCATGCACATACAATATAGTTACAGTGGAGGAGAATGAAAACAAGGCAGGCAGGGACTTTGTGTTGGGAATGAGGACTTTGACTTCATAAGTGACATTTGAACTGAGTTCTGAAGGATGAGTAGGATCTCACAAAGGGAAGATAAATAGCAAGATAAAAAAGTATTTTAGAGGAATTGGTAGGTTGATTATTCTTCCTTTCCCTTCCTTTCTCTCTTAGTTACTCAGAGCTCATGGAACTGTGAAGGGTAATGTTCAATGTCCATACACTATGGTTCTTCCAGGGGTTAAAAATACTGAAATACAGAAGTACCTTTTTTACTGGTTGGTAATGAGATCTTCTATTCCAAGCTCTTTGAGTGCCCCCCTCACTGGCCCCCACTGCCTTGGCCCTAGACCTTGCACAAGAACCCACCAGACCTTCCCCATATTAGCAACTAAATGGTTGATGCCTACCACAAAACGGGGTCCCCCGAGACCCTATTTCCTCACTCTGGCAGGCTGGAGTCTTTGCTCCCTGGTCAGTGCTGACACTATATTGGTTGTAAAATATTTTTAATGTCACCCCTGGTTAGGATATTAACACTTCAGTCTCTGTTTTATCTTCTGGAAGAGACCTAAATCAGTCTCAAGAGTTAGTTCTCTCCCTTTGTTTCAATTTGCTTATAGTCTTTAGTTTATTATCTAAAACTTTTTAGGCTAACAGCAAGGAAGCTAACTTGTCCTTTGAATGAATTACTAACTTAGTATCTCCACTTAATTCCTTGGTTCATTGTGATTATATTTTACTTTGGGGTTGTTTATTTTAATGACAGAGTCACAGGAACCTTCATCTATTCTTCAGAGTTTAAAATGTGTAGATCTAATCTTAGCAGCTGGTTAGCAAAGGGCACAACTTTAAATCTATTTCTAGAGAATTAAATGCACAGTCCCAGTTAGCACATAAAAAGGACTGTTGCTCTTAATACTTTTTGAAAATTGAGAGCTAACTTGTTTCAATGCCTATGGTTGAGCTGAGAAATCAGCCCATTTAGACATTTTAGTTTTATTATTGCTTGTACATATGGAAGTCAAATCATAGATGTTGCAGTGGGATATTTAATGAAAAGAAAATGGATTACATCTATTTTATGGCCTTTTAAATCACTAGTAGTAGTTGCTTCCATAGATGTTGAAGTGAGGAATTAATGCTTTTAGAACATGTGAATGGAATCTTCTAGGGTACTTTCCTGAACTATCACTAGAAACAAGGACTTTATTTTCAACTTTCATGGGTTAGGTATATTTGACCTATTTGATCTTCCATGATGAAAAAGGCAGATTCCAGGAAGCAGTAGCTTTTCCTTTCCATACATTGTGTGTGCATGCCACCTCACAACAGGTTTTAAAAATAAATGATATCATTAATCATTCCAAAGTTTCCATCTGAGTGGACAAACATTAGTCTTAGCCAGCAACTTATCATTTGTAATCATGAATAGACAATACCTAGAGAATAAAAGACTGCTGAGCAGGTAGCTTTTGTTACTCAAAAAAAAAAAAAAAAAGAATTCTCATGGCAGTCTAGAAAGATTCCAGAGATTGTGAAGAGCGAAGGAAGCAGGGGGCAGCTTTCATTTCTACATCTCCACATGGCATGGGATTTTTAATGCAGTAATTATCTTTGTGTTTGATGCTAGTGAGTTAACTCTCATCCAGCAAATGCATAGCAGTTATATTTTGGTAGGAAAAAAATACAGAACATCACAGCAGAAGCATAAGACTTCAGGAAGTTTTATTCAGATAGCAAAATATGTTCCATCAAAAGAAAATACATGGCAAGTCCATGAGGGAGTGTGTTCATCGCAAAGGAAAAAGAAAGCAATGAAAGCTTTCTCTGCCCATCCCTGGAAAAGAGGATGTAGGAAAGGAGCATCACCAAAGGAGGATGTAGGAGCATCTACCTGCATCTAGAAAGAAAGGTGCTATTAAGGGCAGCCGACCCAGGCAATCTGATCTGTCCTAAGAGAGATGGGTGGTGAAGTTACCAGTTTATTCAGAATCTGGCAGAGTCAGCATATCAACCTACACCACTGATCCTGTGAATATCTTACCATTGTAAAATGATGGAGCTTGGAGGAATTAATTCATTTGGTATAATATTTATTGAGTATTTACTGTTATAGCTGGCACTGTCTAGGCACCAAAGATAAAGCAGTTAACAAAACACCTTAGGTCTTTGCCCTCAGCAAGGTTTTCATCACGTAAATTATTAATGTGATTTTGGGATAGTGAATGAAGGATTGAGTTGTTAGGGTCTTGAATGATAAGAAATTGCCAAGTGGGACAAGCTTTCCAGGCAAAGGGAAATGCCAGTGATCAGGCCTGATGTGAGAATGAGTTTGCATACTTGAGGAGCAGACAGAAAGTCAGTGGAGTAAGTTAGGGAGGGTGGGTGAAAATGAGAGGGGAGAGGTAGCTGGGGCCAGAACATGAAGAGTCGGGCCTTAATAAGGAGTTTGTATTTTATTTTAAACATGATGGGACTCCACAGGAGGATTTTTGAGTAGGGGAATGATGTGATCTTCTCTATGCTTTAAAAATGGTTGCTCAGTGTGCTGTGTGGAGATGAGGCTGTAAAAGGGTAAGTGTAAAATCATGGAGGTTAATTGCAATGTTTCAGGTGAAGAAGAGGATGCACCAAGTAGTAGCAGTAGAGTAGTGAGAAGTGGTTGGATTTGGATTTGTTTTGATAGTAGATCTAAGAGAACTTGCTAGTGGGTTTTAGAGTGAGAGAAAGGCAAAAAATCAAGAATTATTCCTTGCTTTTTAACCTGGGCAACTGGGTGAGTATCGGTGCCTCACAGCTATAAACTGTCTAAGAAGCCAATCATGGGAAGGATGCAATAATTAGAAGTTATTATTGATTTTACCTTAAAAAACTGTCCATATCTCTTAATATCTCTCATTATCAGCCACACAAACCTTCCAGGTCACCCATCATCAGAGGGGCAGTATAACAGTAGTTTTTGTTCGTGGCTCTGGAGCGAGACTGGGTTCAAACCCTTACTATATGTGGGACATTGGCAAGTTACTTAATCTCTGTGCCTCAGTCTCATCATCTAGAAAATGGGGATGAAAATAATGGTGCTTATCTCATTGAGTTTCTGTAAAAATTATTCCGAGTTTACATATATACATAGCTCTTAGAAAAATGCCTGGCATATAGTTATTGTTCTCTAAGTTAGCTGTTATTATCACACAGACTTTAATGTCCACAAGCCATGTTTATATCCTAGACCTAGTTATTACCAGAATCAGAGTACACCTATATGGAGATCTGGAGGCTTCATTTAAATCTAGGAATCTTTTAAGCTATTTAGTTTCACCCTCCCCCCCTCCCTCATCCTCCTTGTTACTCTGAGCTGCAGAGTTTAAGTAAGTTCACTGAGGTCATAGAATTATTTAGAGGCCGAACTGGGATGCCTACTAGGGGAATTTTCACTGCATTACTGCCTTTATTTTAATGTGAATTTCTTAGTTTCTCCTATCGTATTAAATTTAATATCCTTATCAGTAAAGCCACTTAAAGATTTTTGTAATGTTGTCATTGACTATTCACAGTAGCTACTATATGTAAATTTTATTTGAAAATTTTTGAGCCATAGAGATGTATAAACCCATTGGACATTGCACTTTTTGTTTTGTTTTTAGAAATGAAAGGCAAGACTCAGAAGTCCAATAAATAAGATACTCACTTTAAAAAGAGAGATTTAATAAGTAAGCTTTTTGGGAAATACAATCTGATATGAATATAATTTCATGAAGTCTTGTGTAAGATAGGAAGTGGTAAGTAAGGAAAGCTAAATGTGTTCACATTATAATAGAACTAGCATTGTGCAAGGGGGAAAAAAAACACTGAGCTAGACTTGTTCATGACATGGATTCTAGTCTGAACGCTACCTCTAACTAGTTGTGCTACGTCAAAGAAATCATTCAACCTCCCTACACCTTAGTACTTTGCATGTTCAATGAAAGGAGAGGACCAGATGATCTAGAAATCTGTGCCGATCACTGGACCACTAATATAAAATCTAAGTAATCTCATAATCATTTTTTTATTGTGCTCATTGAGTCTTATTCAAAGGAGCCATCCATTTAGCCATTTCGAAAATATTGGCTATAGATAGCTTAGGAGTTGAGAGAGGAGTTAAAAATAGAATAAAAAATGGATTTTCTCTGAGCAAAAAGCACTCATCAGTTTCACAGACTCTGAGAACTGGTATGAGGAGTGAGCAGCAGGGTGATTTTAAGAGCTCTTCCTGGGAAATTTCATGACTATCAAACTCAATATTAGTCCAACCTTGCTGTGTCCTGCCCTGACCTTATGTGTCATTTGTAGTTACTGCCTCTAGAGTCTGGTGTTCTTCTCCCAAACCAGCTTACTTGCCTGCAGACTTACATGACTCCCTCTAAGCATGCTTCACTGCTCCTGTGAGGAGGGGGCTAACTGGTTACTACTTCTGGAAGCCTCCATCTGGCCCACTTATCTGGCTTCCCAGCATACCTGGTGCATCTTGATGATTGTATTTTCCTTCACTGTCCAGAGCAGTTTTGTCCTCCAGTTGACCTACTCAGGTAGGGTCATCTAGTCCATAGACTGTGCCATTCCTGCTGGAACTCCTAAGGGTCTCAGACTTTTTCTTCTTTCTCATAGTGCCTAGGGTTTGGACCACTCACAGATGAAGTCTGAGGAACAGAGGACTACTTCCCCGCGTCACATCCAAGAGACTGCTTGTTCATCATGAGCTCTCTGGTGGAGAGCCTGGTCTATACACATGGCTCATTCTAAAACAGTTTTTTTCAGAAATGAGCTGAAAGCCACTAGTGCTATACTAAGGAACATCTGATACCATCTTTTAACATCCTCACCATCTATTCAGTTTCACTGACTCTCATGGAAGCAGTCAGTTACTATGGCTGGTTTAAAAAGGCAGATGGTGGTTTGGCATATTGTGAGGACTAGAGCCAGAGCCTACGACCCACAGGCTCCTTTTTTTAAAGAATGCTGCCAAAGGATAGGAAAGGATATAGAGCTCATTTATTCCACAAACTTATTTTAACCCCAATGACATTCAAGCATATGTGTGGGCCTAGGGATAAAAATGGTGAAAAAGGCACATATCCCTTCTGATAAGGTCTGGGGTTTTTAGAAGACTGGGAAGTACTTACAGATTCTCTTCACGTCTTCCTTAGAGATCATATGCAAAGTGAGCCATAGAAGTGGACCTAAACCTGCCATATTTGTTTAAGGTAGATATGCAAACTATTATTAGATATTTTTGGGATATGTAGGACTATTTTAAAATAAATGAACAAAAGTGCCTGTCACATAGATTGTATTAGTAAGCACTCAATTGAAGTTTATTGTGTAAATGAATTAATAAGCGAGTGCTTTTACGAAGTGATCACGGCCTAGTCCACTACCATGGAAGTCAAAATAGAAAGAGAACTGAGTAGCTGCAATTCCTGGCCAATTATGGCAAACACATAGGAAAGACCCAATCATGGGTATTCACTCTACTGCCACAGAGGATCCAGCAGGAAATTCCCACACGGGCCCAAGCAGTGCTACTTTTTTCAGTTACCTCTGTGAAATTCATCAGGATGCTGGCTGTTGGCAAGTGCTGCAGAGAAGACTGGGAAATATTGCTGTCAACAGAAAAAGTACTTCAATATTTATGCCTTTGACCCCAAATGAAATTTAGGTGGCTAACTTAAAAATGATTCATATTTACTTTAACAGAGTATTGATTTGAGCACTGTTAGGCACTCTACATTTTTTTTATGTCCCTCCAATCTTCAAATGTTTTTAGGTGGTTATTGTGGTGTAATAGAAAGAAAACAAAGAGAGATATAAGTTCAAATCCCAGCACTGCCACTTATGAACCTGAGCAAGTTATTTAACTTCTTTAGCTTCCTATTTGTCTTCTGTGAATCTGGGACAATAATAATATCTAACTCTTAACAATTCTGAGATGTGTGTTACATGCATTGTGTTGGCTCTGACTCCTAACCATTCTGTGAATGAGTGATATCCATACTGTCCTGTCCTCAACAGTCCTGCTTAACTCTGCTAGACTCAGGCCTATGGCTTCTGTTATGTGTATAAAGTATCTAGTGTGGTGCCTGGTGAGCCAGGATAGTAAGACACTACGAAAATTCCTGGGCAAGTGGAATGGGGAAACTGAGACAAGGTAATTAAACAAGGCCAAACAATCTGAATAACTTGCAACCTGCTAGTGAATCGCAAGACCTTATCTTCCCTAACCAAGGACACCTGAGAGCAAGTGGTTTATAGCTCTCCTCCCTAGCCAGAGAATACATAGCTTAAATCACCCTGGTAAGAGAGACAGAGGACAGAGGCCCAATTAGTGCCATTTGTGCCAGCTAAACCCAAGGTCAGGTGAAGTCAGAGGAACAGAAAGAAAAAAAACTCAGTTAGAGCCAGGCAGACCCAAGACAAAAGTAAAACAATAAAGCAGACCAAAGTGTGATCCCAAACTTCCTATATACTTATTTTGAAGCATATTAAAAACGCACGCGGAAAGCTGATAAATATTCTACTCAAACCGTCCTCTAAGATTCTTGCCCACAGAAGAAGGATAAAACACTGAAGACAAAGGATATCAGTGTGGGCTCTCTCTGCAGCAAGCCCGTGCCCCTTCTCTGGCATGAACTTTTTACATCCCCTAAACTCTAGGGGTCCCCATGAGACTTGGGGAGTAGCAGGCAGTGGCAGGTTGTTCAGAGCGTACCCTCTGATCTTGTCTCCAAGGACCCCCTTTTCTCTGACTTCCTAGTGAGCTGACAGCAGCCCCACCTTGGCTCACTTCTTTCCTGTAATGTTTCTAGGGAGCCAAAGCAGGGCACTGCCTAGGCTTTCTCCTGTTACTTCTTCTACACTAAGTCCATCCTTTGGTTCACTGTCCCCAGCTTTAATACTCTCAAAATCACTTGGACTTGTGTTGTGAAATCTTTTCTACATGAAGTCAAGAATCCACACACTACAGGTCGGCCTGAGACTGACCTGCTCTGGGCCTGGGCCTGGGCCCCATCTGGTAACACCAGCACATAGTAAGTACTCAATATATGTTAATGATTTATAATACCTTACATATTATAGATTCTTATAAACATGTTGAATGAACGAACAAATGAATAACATTATTATCACATAACTTTAGGAATATTTTATCATTTATTGTATTTTTACTCAGCTCATTTTTATAGATCCAATGTGTTATTATTTTTTTCTTCTGTGACTGTGTATTCTCTTTCTTACCCTCAGCTCTTTGGTGAGATGCCAGAGAAGTTATAGAATAGCATGTGTCTGAGACCAAGTTTTTTAATCTTTATTGTTGAAAGTATTACAGATATCCTCTTTTCTCCCCATTGACTCCCCTCCTCCCCACTCCCACTCCCCTCCTGCTTTCCCCAAACTATTGTCTGTGTCCATTGGTTATGTATATATACATATAAGCTCTTTGGTTTATCTCTTCCCAACCCCCCCCCCTTCCCTCTGAGGTTTGTCAGTCTGTTCCCTACTTCCATTTCTCTAGATCTATTTTGATTGACAGCTTATTTTGTTCTTGATATTCCATAAATGAGTGAGATCATATGGTACTTGTCTTTCTCTGACTGGCTTATTTTGCTCAGCATAATATTCTCCAGGTCCCTCCATGTCATCTCAAAGGGTAAGAGATCTTTCTTTCTTACAGCTGCATAGTATTCCATTGTGTAAATGTACCACAGCTTTTTTATCCACTCATCTATTGATGGACACTTGGGCTGTTTCCAGATCTTAGCTAATGTAAAAAATGCTGCTAAGAACACAGAGGTGCATATATTCTCTCTGATTGGTATTTCAGGCTTCTTAGGATATATTCCTAGAAGTGGAATCACTAGGTCAGATGGCAATTCCATTTTTAATTTTTTGAGGAAACACCATATTGTTTTCCATAGTAGCTGCACCAGTCTGCATTCCCACCAGCAGTGTACTAGAGTCCCCTTTTCTCCACACCCTTGCCAATACTTGTTGTTTGAAGATTTGTTGATGGCAGCCATTCTGGCAGATGTGAGGTGATAGCTCATAGTCATTTTAATTTGCATCTCTCTGATGATTAGTGATGCTGAGCATTTCTCATATGTCTCTTGGCCATTTGAATGTTTTGTTTGGTGAAATGTCTATTCAGGTTCTCTGCACATTTTTAAATTAGATTGTCTTCCTTTTGTTGAGTTGTATGAGTGCTCTATATATTTTGGATATTAACCCCTTATCAGATGTATCATTGGCAAATATGTTCTCCCAGAGAGTGGGTTTCCTTTTTGTTTTGATGCTGGTTTCTTTATTGGCCATTTGTCAAGGGGTAATTTTTCCTTTATCTGGGAATAAAGTGGATATTACTATATATAAGATTTGGGCTATTTAGAAAAGATAAATTATAAACATTAAAAATGGGAGGTAAAAAGAACATGAGGTTTTCTTTAGATTTCTTCATATCTTGACCTATGTCATGAGGATTTTGTGTGCTTGTTATTTAGAAATATTTCTGTTAAAGGAAAGTGGAATGTGAGCATCAGTACCCAAAATTAGACCAGAAAGTTGCATTTGGGTATTGTCACTAACAGTCACGTTTGGTATGAAACAGGGAGGCATATCACCTCAGCTCCAAGGAATCAATAATTGCTATAATTTTAATAATGAATAAATATCTCTTTGAAGTTAAGTTCTCATCTATGATTTAAATCCTGTGTTGGTTGAGATTATATCCCTCTGCTTTTCCTTTCCCTTATTTTTTAGGCATTATTTTTTTCCTGTCAAATATAATTAGGTTAGAAAAACATTACCAAGTTTCCATCCAAATCTTCCATCTCCTAATTGCTGACAAAGGATGATGGATTTCAGTCTTTATGGATGTTTAAAAGTTAAGTAATGACTCAAGAATTAAGTAACTGTACAGGTTTTTTAATATTAATTTTGCCATTAATGTTGCCAACATATCACTTTATTATTTTAAGAAGAAATAACAGCAAATGAATCTTTTTTAAAAAAACGCCTAAATTGTATCAAAGATCCTTGTGTATTTTTTTTTTGTTTTTTGTTTTTTTTTTTAAGAAAAGGTGCCCAAAATCAATTATAGTCATTCTTTTGATTCATAGTTCGTGAGTAGATAAAGGGCTTTGGGTCAAAATGTCAGCCGTTTCTTAAGATATACGGCAAGAAAAAGAGTTAATACTCTTTTTTTTTAAGTAAATTTTTTTCTTTATTGATTTTAGAGAGAGAGAGGAAGGGAGAGTGTGAGAGAGATAGAAACATCAATGAGAGAGAACATCGATTGGCCACCTCCTGCATGCCTCACACTGGGGATTGGGCCCACAACCTGGGCATGTGCCCTGACCGAATGGAACCAGTGACCTCTTCTTACATGGGTTGATGCTCAACCACTGAGCCACACTGATGGGGCAAGAGTTAATACTCTTAAGGGGTGTTGATCTGTTCTCTGGTCTTCCAGGATTAGCTCATCTTACATTACCAATTTAATAAACAACTAATCAATAGCTGGTGAAATTAAGGAATTCCAAGGTTATTTTAGGAAGCAATATCCTAAAATGTAACTGATCTAAAATTAGTTAATTTTGAAATGTGTAATATATCATTATGTTATAGTAGTAGATATTTAGTGAATGAAATACTGAAACAAAGAAGAGTCAGAGAAAACTAAATTATGTTTTTATATGACTTAGTCATTAGCATATTCAACAAATATTAATTGACATTTAGCCCTTGAACCAGGGATACAAACATCTCAGTGGCTTCACATACATTATTTCTTCCTCCAAGAATGCCATCTGGATTACCACTCATTCTTCCAGATTCAGTTCAAAGGATATTCCCTGTACAAAGAAAATCAGTTGGCTAAGCCTCTGTGCTTCATTATGTACTTGTATATCATATATTACTTACATATTGCTCAATAGATATAAGTAATATCTCTACCAACTCAGTATATCTACCAACTGAGTGTAAACTTTTCAAAGACAGGCACCACTGTTACATTTTTGGTATCTTTCCTTCTTTCATTTTAATGTACATTTTTTTTTCATAACATTGTGGTAATCTTTTTGTCTCATTCTCTCAACATTACATGAGTAGCACTTATTCATGTGGTTAAATAGTCTTCAAATCCATAGTTATTATTGGCAGCATAATGTCACATGTATGAACCATATTTGATTTAGCCATTCCTCTACTTTTGGACAATTAGGTTATTTCCAATTTCCTAGCATTATACATAATGTTGAACTCCTTGAAGATAAACACTTGTCTATATTTCTGATTATTTAGAGTTTGAAAATTTCTAGAAGTGATATTACTGTCATATAATATGAGCACTATTAAAGCTCTTACTTGTAAATGGCCAAATTGCTGTCTAAAAAGTCTATTCTGTGAGTAATATATGAGAATGCATGTTTTTATCACACTCACCCCTTGCCAACCCTAGATATTGTCATTTAAAAAGCTTTTTACCAATTTGACATGCAATAAATTGCTCATTTTATTTCTTGAATAATTTTGTTTTATATGATCTACTTTTGTCTTTTGGGTGATTGTCTTTTCAACCACTTGACTATTTTCTGTACTAGAAGAGAGATGTTAAAAAGGTTAAAGAAAAGTAAATTTAAAAATATACTTCTAAAAAAGACTAAGAATGTTTGAGTAGTATATATCATAAGTTAATTTTTAATTGTTGATAAGTACAAATATTAAAGTATTTACCATTGTGGTAAAAATAACTTATGGAAAAAAATACCCTTACTCTTGTCCTATAGTTACATATCACATTATTATATGTCGTTCTTTTTTCCCAATTTGCAGACTAGCACAAGTTGTGTCAAGAAAATTGAAGGAGTTAAGATAATATAACAACAATGGGGATGACAGATTCTTAGAGTGGTTAAAATTACAAAAAACAAGAACAAAAATACTAAAATGCTGACCATACCAAATGTTGGCAAGTTTATGGAGCAACTAGAACCCTCATGCTGGTGGGAATGTGAAATGGTCCAACTACACTGGAAAACTGACAGATATTTTCAAGCTCAACATACACCTACTGTATGACCCAGCCATTTTGCTTGTAGAAATTTTCCAAAAAGAAACAAGAACATATGCTCACACAAAGTTTTGTATATGAATGTTTATAGCAGCTTTATTTATAATAGCTCCAAACTGGAAATAACCTAAATGTCCATCAGTGGGTGAATGAATAAATGTAGGGTATATCCATACAATGCAGTACTACTCAGCAATAAAAAGGGAATGAACATTGATAGATGCAATAACATAGATTAATTTCAAAATTATGCTGAGTGAGAGAATCCACGGCCAAAAAAAGGTATCATATACTGTGTGATTTAATATATACAAAATTCTAGGGGATGCAAATTAGTTTATGATGACTAAAAACAAATCATTGGTTATCTGGGGTGGGGGGTAGAGGAATGGGTTGGGATACAAAGGGGCTTGAGGAAATTTTTTTGGGGGTGAAGGACAGTGTCATTTGATTGTGGAGATGGTTTATGAGTGAGTATATGCATATTTTAAAACTGATCACATTGTATACTTTATATAAGTAGTTTATTGTACTTAAATTATACTTTTAAAAAAGACTAAGAATGTTTGAGTAGTATATGTACATCATGTACTTAAATTTTATTTTAATTAAGTTAAAAAGAAAAATAATCAGAAGGAGATGACAGTGTGATGGACAGGCATTAATACCACAGTGTTAGCTCTGTTTCTACTGTGTGAACTTCTGAAAAACATTCATCTCCCTAGGATTTGATTTTCTCATTTGTAATAAGAAAGGACTTGGTTAACAATGATCCACAATTGTAGATTTATAAAAGAGTTAAACATAGTCTCTTATTTTACTATAATAAATAAAATGACCTGTCATTTTATTTATCTATAGGAATTTATTTTAAGCATATTTTTTATTTTGAAAAACTAAACCTCTGGCATTTCTTGAAATATTGAAGAATTCATCAAAATATATCTCCCTTTCTATCCCTACTTATATGAGATATAAAACCTCGGTCTTAGAGATTATCTGTTAGATCAATCTAATTCAAGTGGGTGGCAAATTTAATTTATGATGTCCATTGGAAATTCTACATCAAATGCATTTGGGGACTTAATTGTAAGTGTTTATCACTATGAAACAGTTTTTTTTTTTTTGGAAGCATGGCTGAAACCATTTTATTGTCCCAGGTTCTAAAAGATATTCTATTAAATATGTAAGATATGCACTAAACCTGTTTATTTTTAAATTTTTTATTGTTAGTATGATTTGTTTAGATATAGTGACAGGTTGTAATTTATCACAGTCTTTTCTTTTGTAAAAAAAAAAAAAAAAAAGTACTGGTTGAATGTTAACCAATGACCTAAATCTGCCAAGTGAATATCTTACATTTGGTTTCAGGTGAAGTATCTATGAAACTTTAAATCTTTCTTCGTGAAAGTTTTTGTTTGTTTAACACATGTATAGCTACTTACTTGAATTACAGAAGCTGAGAACTGAAAGAGACCTTATAGATGATTTAACTGTAACATTTTAGAATGAGAATGCTGAGATTTAGGTATATATAATGTACCACTTGCATAAGATCACACATGAGGTTTGGAAGAGCTGAGGTTTAAGCCTAGATTTCTACTCCTGGTAAATCACCCTTTTTTGTACATCACCTAACAGCCTAATAAATAAACCTGCTGACTGAATGAATGGGTCATTGTGGCAAAATATTAGGGGGACCGGAAAGTAATGTCGTTCTTTTTACATTTAAACAGATAAGTTTTTAACAAGTTTTTATTTTTAATCAATGATGTAATCACCCTCATTATCAACAACCATTTGCCATCTAGTGTGCAACTTTTCAATGACGGATCGATAAAACTCAATTGGTTTTTGAGCAAAATATCTGGAGATGGCATTTTGGACATCATCCACATTTTCAAATTTTTTGCCACTTAGAAAATGTTGTAGCGATTGGAATAAATGGAAATCCGATGGCGCAATATTGGGCGAGTATGGTGGGTGAGGCAATACCTCCCACCCCAATTTATTAATTTTTTTTAGGGTTCGTCTTGCACAGTGAGGTCTTGTCTTGCATTATCGTGTTGCAGAATAACGCCTTTTCTGTTGATAATCGCTGGGCACTTTTCAATTAAAGATTGATTTACTCGATCCAATTGTTCACGGTAAAGGTCTGCATTCACAGTTTGTCCAGGTTTCAGCACTTCAAAATGAACGACCCCGCTAATACTCCACCAAACACACAGAAGTGCCTTTTTGGGGTGTAAACCTGGCTTAGCTGTACTTCGTGGCAATTCATTCGGAGAGAGCCACTGCTTTTTGCATTTTGGATTATCATAGAGGACCCATTTTTCATCTCCAGTGATCAAGCGATCAAAAAAATGCTTCTGTATTGTGCTGCTGAAGCAATAAGTTGCATGTGGTGGACTGGTTAGCTTTGTTTTCTTCGGACAGATTATGTGGGACCCAAACATCTGCTCTGCTTACTGTACCAATCTGCTGCAAATGTTCTTGGATGGTTGACCAAGGTTGGTTAAGAGTGTTTGACAGTTCTTCGATTGTCTGACATGGATTTGCTTCCACTTCTGCCCTTAACATGTCATTACTTTAATGACATTACTTTCCGGTCCCCCTCATACATTAACTCCACAGGCTGTCCTTATAAGGTAATGGGTATAAAGGAAAGAGAACCAAACTAAGAATCAGGTGTCAGTTTGAGCTCAAGCTTGTTGACTTTTTAAGTCATTTTACCTGTCTGAGTCCCTGTTTCTAAAATGAAGTAGTTAGCTTTATATAATAAAAAAATAATCAAACTTGCATTATTTTACTGTATTTATTAACAACCCTCTACATGTGGACCCTAAGATTTTCGTTTTGACATCAAAGCAGTAACATAACTCAATTCCATACATAATTTATTTTGTTTTTGAGCTGTGCCTTCATAAGCACATTTTAATGCATAATTGAACTAAATTTCATTTAGTTTATTTTATTCCACTCTTGGAGATCATATACCCTGTCTCTGATTTGCATTTATGAATGCTTTAGTAACTCAGAAATGAGACACTGAAGTACTTTTCTTAAACCAAAAAAAAAAAAAAAAAAGAATACCCAATAGAGGAGGGAGCTGCAGTGTTCTTGACTTTCTAATTTCTTGAGAGGTATTTTGAGGGTCACACTTATGACCTCCTAGCCATTCTGTATACTTGCACACTGAGATTTTTCAGTCATCTTGATTTACGGATTGATAAGCTGATAGTCAACTTCAAGAATTTCTAATAAAAATGTTTTATGGAAACCAAACTTCAGTAATCACTATATGAATTAAGATTTAAAAAATTTGTCACTCCCATTTTCTCTAACTTGACAAATGAAAAAGATAAAAATATTCTCTGTTTCTACTTTGCAATAAAAAATAATAGACCATAATTTGAAAAGAATGTGTTCTTTTCAGTTGGCTGTTTATACACTTGAGTGGACTTGAAGGTCAGATTTGATAGCTTTATTAACTGGAGTCCTATGTTGGTATTATGGTTTTTGTGTTTCAGTTAATTTTTTTATAAGACCAGTAACAACTCATTGTATATAGAGCTTTAAGTTCATGGGTAACTTAGAAATGGGGTGGAGCTCCTATACATTATTTAATGATGTATAGTGTTAGGACTCTATGTTGTAAGTTCCAAAAAATTAAACTCAAAGTGGCATAAGCAAAATATGGAATTTAATACTTCACGTAATTGAAAAGTCTAGGAAATATGCTTGGCTTTCACGTATATTTTGGCCCAGGGGCTCAAGTGATGTCATTTGGACTCTGTTTTCCTCCATTCATTGGCTCTGTCTCTTCCATTGTTTTCTACTGTAACTAGGGGCTGAGTTTTTTTTTTTTTTATCCTCACCCAAGGACATTTTTGCATTCATTTTCAGATAGAGCGAGAGGGAGAGAGGGAGGAAAAGAGAGAGAGAAACATCCATGTGAGAGAGACACATCGACTGGTTGCCACCCACACGACCCCAACTGGGGCCAGGGACAAACTGCAACTGAGGTAGGTGGCCTTAGTGGGAACTGAACCCGGGTCTCTCTGGACTGTGGGCCGGCGCTCTAGCCGCTGAGCCAAACCAGCCAGGGCTAGGGGCTGAGTTTTAAAGAACATGGCAGGTACTTTGTTACATTGCTGGAATAAGAGAAGAAGCAGTTCTCTGATGAAGAAGAATGGTTTGGGGACTGTGGAATTCTGTTCAGAGGAAGAGATGGGTATGGGACAAACTAAAATTAGATATCTACTTCAGAAGCCAACTTTTAAGAAGTATCTGTAATAAAGGAAAAGGAATTTTACTTGCATCATATTTTAATAACTTTATTCATACATCTCAATAGTAGGAATATACATGCCAGGAAGACCAGATGTTCATCCTCACTGGGTGTCCTTCTCCTTGAGAAGTGCTTAGATGGCCCCTACCTATGTTTACCTCTACAACACTAACTTATTTCTGCTCTAATTCTAAATGAATGCATTGTTTAGTTTTGTTATTACAGCTAGCAATCTGTTTTTGAAGATTCTACATATATCTGATATATTTCACTATGTGTTGTTTTTATTGTTTAATTATCAGAGGGAAATTTTGTTTTCAAGTTCTGGATGAGAAGCTAACTGTTGTTGTATTTATCACCTAATCCATTCAGAATTTTGGAGTGTTTTGTACATTTTTCTGAGGAGGCAAAAATAATTTCAGCAGACTAATTTCTTTTGCAAGTAAATTCTTGAGTACCAAATATACCCAAAAGTTTTTACT
This sequence comes from Tadarida brasiliensis, assembly GCA_030848825.1. Classification (NCBI taxonomy): domain Eukaryota; kingdom Metazoa; phylum Chordata; class Mammalia; order Chiroptera; family Molossidae; genus Tadarida; species Tadarida brasiliensis. The sequence goes on along the minus strand of CM061260.1, from coordinate 44,536,721 downwards.
TCAGTTATTAAGCAACCTGTTTTGTTCTGCATAAAACATGGTTTGGCCATGTATAAGGAAATTTAAAGGACTAGGGAGAAACCTATGAAACTATTTTTACTATCTGCTCTTAATGTGGAAAGATGTAATAGTAGCTGTTGGTGTGTTCTTCACTTTATTTTTTCCTTTTATGTTATTCTACCTTTCTCATCATGCTTTACCTCTTAAACCAAGTTTTTGATACGGCGCCATCATGCTCATATTTACTCAAACCCAAAACCTGAAGTCATTACCATATGCCTCTCTCTCACTCAGCCCTCCTCAGTCACTAAACCCTATTTATTCTGCCTCCTAAAAATCTTCTAATCTCTGCTCCTTTTTCACTCCACTGCTACAGGTCTTCACAATTTCTCAGCTACCTCTTGCTACCTTCCAAACTGGTCTCTCTGCTTTAAGTCTCTCTTCACCCCCACTCTCCCAACACTGACCCCAGTCCTATCTTAGGCCTGCTGGCTAGGTTATCTTTCTGAGAAGCTTATTTTATTATTTAACTCCTTTTAGATGAATTCTCATAGCCTTCAGGAAATAGTTCGGACTGCATGGCTTGTGTTCTGGCATTTTACCACTTATTCAGCTCAGTTTTCTGCCGTGGTGGCTCCTGCATCCTTTGCTCTAGACAGTGGTTCTCGACCTGTGGGTCGCGACCCCTTTGGGAGTTGAATGACCCTTTCACAGGGGTCGCCTAAGACATAACAGTAGCAAAACTACAGTTATGAAGTAGCAACGAAAATAATGTTATGGTTGGGGGTCACCACAACATGAGGAACTGTATTAAAGGGTCGCGGCATTAGGAAGGTTGAGAACCACTGGCCTAGACAAATCAAATGTACAAGCATCTCATTTTTAACACTAATTACTTTTGCCTATGACTTTGTATCTACCCCTACCCCCTTCTCCTGCCTAGTTAAGTATCTCTTTCTCATCTTTTAAAAGTTGGCCCAATCATTACCTTTCTTCTAACGGTTGTCGGTCACTGTGGCTGCATTTGATGCCCTTAATCTAGCCTCTTTAGCACTTTAGCATAGCACTTTCCACATTGTCAAGTAATTGTTGATTTACTTGTTTGTCTTCCATATGATAATGTGATGGCCTTGAGGGTAAAGTCTATGTCTGGAGTAGTACTAGGCCCTTAGGAAGTGCTCAATAAATATTTCCTGACTGAATGTGTGATGATTAATTTTATGTGTCAACTTGGGTAGGCTGTGGTCCCCGGTGGTTTTACCAAATACTAGTCTAGATGTTGCTTTAAGGCATTTAGTAATGTGATTAACATTTGTAATTAGTTGATTCTGAGTAAAGCAGAGTCAGCTAATTACAAATTAGTTGTAATTTTACCCTTCATCTATGGATGGGCTTTATTCAATCAGCTGAAGGTCTCAAGAGCAAAATCAGAGGTTTCCTAGAAAAGAATGAATTCTACCTAAAGACTGTAACAGAAACCCTGCTTGAGTTTCCAGCCTGCTGGCCTGTCCTACACATTTCAGACTCAGCCCTGTAACTTCAACTCTTTTCTGAGTCTCCATCTGGCCCGCTTGCCCTACACATTTCAGACTTAACCACCTCCACAATCATGCGAGCCGATTCCTGAAAATAAATTCACCATATATATTTATATATATCATTTTGATTCTGTTTCTCTAGAGAACCCTGACTGATACAGAATGTATTAATTAATGAATTTAGGCCATCCCGAACATATTTCATCACAATTATTTGGACAAATACTGTAATAATATAGTTTCTTATTAATGAAATGAAAGAATGCAATCTAGCTACATCTAAGTTGAATTAAGCTCTTACAGAAAACTTACTAAACTTTATTTAAAACTGTATGTGCAAAATTTTTAGTGGACTAAGTGTATGACATTTAAATTTTGCATCATTGTAGCAATTCATAAAGTAAAAATAGGGCCTTTCCACTAGAGGTTTAAGAAAGACAATTTTAAAAAGTTGGATTATGGCATTTCTAGAGGGCCAAAACAGTCCCACCTAGTCTCTCTCCTATTGCTGCTTCTATTCTAAGCCCTTCCTTGTTTCGCTGTCCCCAGCTTTAATAAACGTACTCTCAAAATAAAAATAATAAAATAAAATAAAAACAAAAAAAGTAAAAATTTGGATTATGGGGTAATTATTGGCATTCTTGGTCTAAACTTGTTTTCTGTTCAATATTTTTGGTATAGAGTTCTGGTCAGTTTGGCAAAAATAACCTGAAATTCAAAGTATGGCTTGCTGTGCTATTTACATGTTTTTATTAAATGCCAAAAATGTGATAAAGTGTTGGAGCCCTTTGAGCCAATTTCCATTCATTTCCCTGAAATATTCTATGAGGAAATGGAGTGCAACAATGGAATTTTACTGCTATCCAGGCATTGACTTGTCTTTTATGTAAGGCATTATTCACCTCAGTTGACAGACTAATTTTCTTTCATCTAGGTATCAGAGAAATAGATGTCCCATATGAAGCAAAAATGAGCCAAAAATAAATGTGTCCATGTGAACTACATCTCTCTAAATTAAGTAATAAGCAGGATCTTGAAAGTTAAACAATTGCCAAATGCCTATGAGATAAATACGTTTAAAAATAAAAAAACGTTTTATGAAAAGGTAAGAATTACAATGGCTTCAAGGCAAGCAGTCTCACGTGGGTCTTACTTTTGGCGTCAGATACTTTTGACTTGATCCAACTTGGTAACATTTGAGCTAAAATGTAAATCAACATTTATTGTGCCTCTACTAAGAATAAAATACTATACTACTAGATGTTTTCAGTGACTCAAAGATGATCCATAACTTGAAACAAATTGAGATATGAGTAACACTAGAGATACAAAATATTTTAGAGGGAAAATAACTAAAAAGCAAGACTATTTCCAAGTGGTAGAAGTTGGGTATGGTTCATTGATTTGGAATTTGATCTGGACCATGAGAAATGATTCAGTACTTTTGTTACCGGACTGGGACCAGCCTGTAGTGGGTCTGCCTCAGGCCAGCCTGTAGTGTGTGGGTTCTTGACTGTGCAGGAAAGATTTCACAACACAAGTCCAGATGATTTTGAGAGTACATATATTAAAGTTGGGGACAGTGAAACAAAGGCTGGACTTAGCGTAGAAGAAGCAATAGGAGAGAGCCTAGGCGGTGCTCTGCTTTGGCTCCCAAGAAACATTACAGGAAGGAAGTAAGCCAAGGTGGAGCTGCTGTCAGCTCACTGGGAAGTGAAGGTCACAGTGACAGAAGTGAGCTAAGGCAGGGCTGCTGTGAGCTCACTGGAAAGTCAGAGAAAAGGGGGTCCTTGGAGACAGGATCAGGGGGTAAGCCCTGAACGACCTGCCACGGCCTGCTGTTCCCCTGGTTGCAAGTCTCATTGGGACCCTTAGAGTTTAGGAGGAAGTAAAAAGTTCATTGACGAGAAGGGGCATGGGCTTGCTGCAGAGAGAGCCCACACTGATATCCTTTGTCTTGAGGGTTTTATCTTTCTTCTGTGGGCGAGAATCTTAGGGGATGGTTTGAGTAGAATATTCATCAGCTTTCCAGGTGTATTTTTAATATGCTGATGCATCAAAACAAGTGGATAGGGAATTTGGGGTTATACTTTGGTTTGCTTTATTGTTTTACTTTTATCTTGAGTCTGCCTGGCTCTAACTGAGTTTTTGTTATTTGTTCCTCTGACTTCATCTGACCTTGGGTTTAGCCAGCACAAATGACACTAATTGGGCCTCTGTCCTCTATCTCCCTGACCAGGGTGATTTAAGCTATGTATTCTCTGGCTAGGGAGGAAAGGTATACACCATTTGCTCTCAAGTGTCCTTGGTTAGGGAAGATAGGTATTGTGATTCGCTAACTGGCTGTAAGTTATTCAAATTGTTTGTCCTTGTTTAATGATCTTGTCTCAATTTCTCCATTACACTTGCCCAGGACTTTTTGTAGCTTCTTACTATCCTGGCTCACTTTGAGTAACAGATATGGAAATGGGAATAGATTTCCAAGCATCAGAACAATTTGAGCATCATAAGGAAGACATGTGAGGCAGGAAAGCACAAAGTCATTGGGTAATGGTTCTAAATCCAGATAATGATCTGGAGAGGGAAATCTCAGCTCACAGGAGACCAGTTTTAGGTTCCTTTTAGTGATGCAGAGGAGTGATAAGAATTTGGGCTCAGATAATAGTGATGGAAGGTAGAAATAATGGAGTACGTTTGAAAGACAGTATAGAGATGTATTTGATATTTTAAGGCCTTAGATAAGTGAGTTTTTAAAAAACGGACATTTCCCTCTTCATACACAGTGTAAACTACAGGCAGAGATGCAGAGATGGATAACAACTCTTTCAATGATAAAAATTGTGTGTGTGTGTGTGTGTGTGTGTGTGTGTGTGTGTATTAAATATGGATAGGGGGATGCATCTTCTAGGAATAGAATAATGTATTTAACAACAATTCCCAGAAGAATTTTGGAAGAGAAATTGAAGAGTAAATTTTTGTGTACATAGAAATAATATGTTAAATATTAGGAAACATCAGGGTTTCAAAGAACAAGTTATGTTCAACTTGGTTCTTTTTATTTACATTTTTTCACGTTATTAGTAGTGTATGTTCATTTAAAAAAGCTTGAATCACCCAGAAAAGTATAATAAGCAAATAATCTAAATATAAACTCCATTGACATATGTATATATTTCTTGCCCTTATTTTTGGACTTATATGTAATGTAGTTAGAGGTCATTTTTAGATTTAATTTTTATTAAATTAAAAAAATATGCAAATATCATTTGTTTTAAGAAGATTTTATCAAATGGTTCTTTAAGGCTTATAATGAAAATTATCAGTCTCTTGCCCTGTTTTTTTTCCCAATCCCAGAGGTAATTACTTTTATTTAAATGTTTTTTAATTGATTTTTTTAGAGAGAGAGGAAGGAAGAGAGAGATAGAAACATTGATGAGAGAGAATAGCATCAACATTGATAAGCTGCCTCCTACCAGGGAACGAGCCCCAAACCCGGGCATGTGCCCTGACTGGGAATCGAACCAGTGACCTCCTGGTGCATAGGTCATCGCCCAACCACTGAGCCACACCAGCCGGGCAGAGGTAATTAACTGTTACTTACAAATAACAGATTTTTCTGTGATGACATGACTTTTCAGATTATGGAAGATGAGCATCTGCTCTCTTGCTCCAGCGCTACCCCCAGTCCTACTTCTCACTTACACATGTACCCACATCTACTTGGTTTTCTTCCATATTGTTATGTTACAATTTTTGGTTAATAGTGTTTATGTTACTATGATGATTCTATAAATATTATTTCCAGTCCAGCTCTTCAGTATACTGTTATATTTCCTTTCTTGTAAATTTATTTTTGTTTTCAGTGGATCTCATTTTTGTTTATTGTTAAATGTGCTTGTCATTGAGTAAATTGCTTATCAGTTCATTCAAACACATAAACCAATCCCTCAGTTTCATTGCTTTCTTGGTGACATATTTGGGTGATATATCTTGGTTACTATTTATTTATTTTTTTAATTGATTTTAGAGAGGGAGGAAGGAAGAGGGAGAGAGAGATAGAACCATCGATGAACGAGAACATCGACTGGCCGCCTCCTGCATGCCTCCCACTGGAGATCTGGCCAACAACCTGGGCATGTGCGCTGACTGGGAATCAAACTGGCGACCTCTTGGTGCATGGGTCAATGCTCAACCACTGAGCCACACCGCCGGGCTCTTGGTGACTATTTATAGCCATCTGACCTCATGCTCCAGTCTAGATGGGTTACTCTTTGAGTCTGCTGCTCAGCTGGCTTCCTGGAACTTTCTTCCCTTCACAGTATCATGAGAAATACCTTCATCTTTTCCCTGAATTGGATCCACTTTTTTCTAGATTTCATGTTTTCCTACTTGTATGTTCATTCCCTTGTTTTGGTGGAATGCATCCTTCCATAGCTTCCTGAGAAATAATTCATGGAAGTATACTTTTTGAGACTTTATATGTCTGAAAATGACCTTATTTTACCTTCACTCTTGATTAATGCTCTCCAGGCATAGAACTCTATGTAGGGAGTATTTTTCCTTCAGAATTTTAAGATATTTCTCTTCTTTAATCTCTCTCTCTCTCTCTTTCTCTCTGTTTACCTTTCCCTCTTTTTAAATGAAAGCAAATAAAATTAAATATGTATCTATACATATATGTATAGATACCAACTAATCCTTCTGTTTTTAGTCCCATCTTTAGTACTTATTCCCAGTTTTTTAGTCTTTCTGGGACTATACAGTGTAAATCAGTTAACATTTTGGCTCCCTCAGCCATAATTTTTGTTCTGTTAAATTGGTTACTTTTCAGATTCAAAATTTTATTTTTAGAATCGCTTCTCTACTGTCTTCTTTCCATATTCTGGCATTCAAGTGGGATTTTGTGAGGGAATGGAGATAAACTCATGTGTTCAATATATTACTATTTGGTCTCTCTAGAGTTCTTCTCACACTTAATATTCTATTCTATGAAGGTCCCTATATTATTGCACACTCTTGTATAAACATCAGTTAAATAAAAATCAAATGTTTTCATAATATTGCATGAAAGGAATGTACTATCTTTCTTAACCATTCTTTTACTGTTACATTTTTCAGTATTTTTAAAATCACCAATGACCATGTTTCTGTAAAAAATTTTAATATGTGGAAAATGATGTTAACTAAGAAGGTTTTATTAATGGTAGGCTGCAGAATCCTATATTTGGTCCTGTCCTATTAATATATTTTTAGTGACTTTGATGAAGTAATCTTTCAAAGGCCTCTTTTGCCTGTAGGATAAGGTTTATAACAGATTCAATTTATTTTTCATGATCCTGGAAGGCAGAACTTAGATAAAAGTTTTAAGGAGACAGATATTAGTTCAATAAAAGAAAAAAATTAATATTTATAGTCATTTAAAAACACGACTGCTTAGTATAAAATAGGCCCTCCTTTGCTAAATAGTGAACTCTGGGAGGGTTGGTCCAACCAACCCCTAGCACAATGCTGCCTTAGGGTAGGTACTTAATAAATATATACTTAATGTTGAAAGCATTTATACTAATTTACCACCAGCTAGAGTTGTTATAGTAGTAGAGATGCCTATTCTTATTAGTGAAAAGTTTACCTCTAAAATCCCTCTGTCTCTGAAATCTTCTGTATGTTCAAGGAGAACCTAAAAGCCAAAAGCTGATAACATGGGAAAACAATTAATCCAATATCTGAAATAAATATAGCATCTTCTTTTGACATCTGCATAGAACCATTAACATCAGTAATACAAAGTTATGTAGATAACTCATTTAGATATGTTGTTATTTCAATAGTCAGAAGATTAATGGCCTAACTTGCCTTAGTTAGTGCTTCAGAAGGCTGCATCTTTCCTGCCCTGTAGTCCCAGGCCACTGTTCTCGACTTATGGTTGATTACAGAGTTGTTTTTCTCCTGTTGGTATCCTTTTAATTTAGCAGGATGATTTCATTTGATCATTCTTCTGCCAAAATAATGAAAAAAAATTCCAATTACCTAATACAACATAAACTTAATCATATATATTTTGTATTTAATAATTTTTATAAGTTAACAACTTTCTTGCTTGTGTATTTTTTTTTTGTAATATACACATTTGCCTAAACTGACATTATTTTGCCTTAGTTGTGTGCTTAAAATGGTCCAGGAATTGCATGGAATTTGTAGATGGTAAAACTTAAGTTCTTTTTAAAAAAATTTTTTTCTTTATTTATTTTAGAGAGAGAGGAAAGGAGAGGGAGAGAGAGATAGAAACATTGATGAGAGAGAACATTGATTGGCTGCCTCCTGCATGCCCCCAACTGGGGATTGATTGGGCCCGCAACCTGGGCATGTACTCTAACTGGGAATCGAACTGGTGACCTCTTGGTGTGTGCATGGGTTGACGCTCAACCACTGAGCCACACCGGCTGGGCAAAACTTCAGTTCTTTATAAACCATCTGATATTACTCTGTAAAGGTCAAAGTCATAACAATTTGTAAAGTCCCTGAAAGAAACCTGACCTTTAGTTCTTGCCCTTGTATTGCCAGTCTATCTGGTTAACCAACTATTTTAGAATTGAACGTGGAACTGGTAACTTTTGAAAATATTTCCCTGGGCCTTATCTAATAGGGCTCATCTAAATCTAAATAAATAAATGCTCATAGTACTTCATCTTGACTTCTCTTACACCATTTGTCCTTTTTGATCTTGTATTTGTAGTGGCTAAAAAGAGCTGAAGTCCTCTAGGGTAGGATCCATGACTGAGTCCTCTGAATTTCCTGAAAACCCCCACCCTGAGCTCAATAAGTGTTAGTGAGATAGAGTAAATTAAGTATATAACTGAATCCATGCTTTTGGGATGATAAACATCTATAAATATAACAAAGAAAATGATATTTTATTAACTGACATAAGAATTCCTGTTGTGGAGAGAACTGCTTTATTTAGAAAAATACCTTCATAAACAGCTTTGTCGGGTGGAAAATGATGTGCCCACGGAAAGCATGAATAAGAAATGAATAGGGATTTCTGGGTGTAGGTGAGCAAAAAAAGACAGGAGGGGGAGGAGGCAGGTAATGGTGCCTGTTTTAGGGGAGAGGCTGCTGAACCACATGGCAGGAGGCCACAGGCTCTGAAGGGAAGTGGGAAATTCCAGCTTTGGGGCAGTTAATAATGTCAAGAAAATATGTGACTAATAATCCAATCAAAATCATTTGCGTTGCTCTCTGTAAATCCCCTTAGTACACAACTCCAGGGAACTTGGCTCACTGAACACAGTAACATATTGAACCCATCACTAAAAGCCCAAATCTTTATTCAAGACTACCATAGAACCATACCTTGAGTGCGTAGTTTGGAGAAAGAGTAATCGAGGAAATTGGGCTGAGCCCCACATTTGGGTTTGTATAGAGAAGAAAGAAGAGAATGGTACAGGAACTGAGAGGTAAAAATCAGAGGTTTAGAGCTGTCAGCAAGAATTAGCAGAAGTCATTGGACTTCACATACACTTGGGGTAAAGGAGAATCTTTCTAATTTTGTTTACAACTCAGAGGCAGTGTGAACTCAGGTGATATCTGGGCTACACAGGCATGGGTGAGATTATCAAAGACCTAAGTTCTTGTCACCTCTTCAATAATGGGAAATACAATTTTCTGACAACTGTCTACAAATTTAATAGGTCCAGAAAGTTACGAAATCACATAACCTATATCACTGATATCCTGCTGTGTTCTTAGAAGTCCCATGCGCTATCCATTGTGCCACAGAGCAGAGGCTGTGTTCTTAATAGCTATACATATTCTGCATTACTATACTTTTTAGCATGGTCAAACGTCTGAGCCACAAAAGAAGATGAAACCATCTTAAGGTTTTTAGGTAAAAAAAAGGTAGGTCAACAAGTGAGAATAGCCCTGCCTGGCTGTTCAGCACTGCTGTTACTTTCCTATGGTAGGAACTATTGTGAGTAATTTAATGCTTTGTTTCATTTCTTCAACTTTAAAATGAGAACCATAACTACTCTGATGCCTTTCATGGGAAAATTTTGAGAACAATTGAAAACATAGTTGAAACATTTCATCAATGTATATAGAAAGGTCCCATAGAAATTATAAGGTCATGTATCAATTATTACAGATAATTTGAACCTTCAGCTAATAGTCCGATAGAACTGGGTAATGCCTCAACAACTCTGAGTTGAAAGATGGAAAATGCAAGTAATTCAAGATTTGAGGGGCATTTTCCTATACCTTGAATATTTTCTCAGTGATGTAATGAGCTGTGAGGAAAAACACATGCTGGATTGGGAAAACCTTTGCCTTAGCCAGACTTAATTTTTTTTTTTGTATTTCTAATTTTCAGTTTATTGTTTTAGAACGTCATCTGTACACACTAAATTCATAATATAAAGAGGGTTTAGGATGTGCTTCATTGTTATTAATCCCCAGTGTGGCCAAAGGCAAGAGTCAGAGAGGAACTGGCAAACCAATGAAAGGCCTTGAGTCAGAATCTATGGGAAAGTAAATGGTAGCAGTCCATCTATCCACCATCTTGCAATTTCAGTGCAATTACACTAGGCTCAAGGCACTAAATATAAAGAGTTGCCCAAACCAATTTAAAATGGGTGAGATGGAAGCCTGCAGCATTTTGCTGGGATTAACACAACAGCCTCTTTGAGGAGCAGAGTCAGCCCCAGTGTATGTTCAGTTCCTGAGAAGTAGCAATTTGCGCAGAAGGTCTACAATGCAATATAATAACATTATTTTCCATTTATAGTTCACAGTATAATGATTACTTCCCATGAGGGCAGAGATCTTTGTAAAAGGGGAAGGTTATTGTGATAAAGGCAGGGAAAGAAAAGCTAAGAAAGGAATAACAAAATCATTTAAAAAGAAGTTTCTTGGACTATATTTCACTATTCATTCTAAAAATTATAATGGAGGTCTGGGGAGGGGAAAAGTTGAGGAAGAAGAAAGGAAGAATAATGTGAAAAATCAGCCTTAATCTTATTTGAGAAATATTGATACAGCCTGAGATAGATCTAGGTGATGGTAATTGCCACTGAGACCCAGGAAATTTCATTCAGTTTTACATAACAAGATTGGTCAGTTTTAAAGAATCTTCTAACTTATAGCTATTTTTTTCTTAGTTTTGTTTGTTTGTTTGTTTTTGTTTTTTAAGGTACCAATGAAGTGCTCTTTGCAAAGTGAAGGCTTAGGCATTTCTTCACCAGCTCCTATTATGTGGTATCTCTGTAAAGAGCCTGGTGCTAGATACCATGAGGCTGTGAAAATAAGACTTTGATTCTGTCCTCAGGAAGATTACAGTTTTGTAGGTGAGATGACCTATATTTAAAATAATATAAAAAGGCTAGAAAATGCCAAACCTAAAAACGTGGCTCAGATAGGGTATCATGGGGATTTAGAGCTGGGAAAATTATGTGCATCAGTGAAGACGTGAGAAGAAGGGTTTATGGGGAATTCAGGAGGGTGTCCCAAGAAGAGTGAATAATTGTATTTTGCCAGAACCTAGGATTTGAAGTTCAGGGTTGCAAAAGTGGTTCCTTCTCTATGGTGACTAGAGTTTTGGGGATGGACTGGAGCATGATTTAGTAGGATATGAGCCTAATTGACCTTTTCATAGGATCTAAGCAATCGCAGACCACTCCCCACCTTTCTGCCCGGCCCAGGGGAACTTAGCCTGTACTGATTCCATGGTGTTGTGTCAGAACCCAGAAGAAAGAAAGAATTATTCCTCATGTTGAATTTCATTCCATATAATTCTGTACACAATTTTTATTTATGTATTTGCTTTTAGTTAGAGATTTAATTCTAAAAGATAGAAATTTGCTTTTAAAAGAACCCTTGGATGACATATACAATAAAACAATTCAGTTTATTTTTAATATATTTGTATTAATTCTGTTGGATAGAAGGTTGGTTAAAGGAAAATCTATTAACATTTAATAACACCTGCTTTTTATGACACTGCATACTCATATATAATCACAGTGAAGAATCAGAGGGTACCTTATGTTACATAATCTGATATAGTTTAAAGAAAGTTAATTTTGAATTCTGCTTTAGTGTTTTTACCTTTTTAGGCTGTGCTTACATAATAATTCAGTGCTCAAGATATCCTCAAATTATTTGGATTTATCATGTGAAGAAGGTTTATATAAATATAAAAATTATTTAGTAATTTATGAAATTAGGGGAAAGAAAGTTAAGCAACCATATGGCTGCTGTCTTAGTGATTTAGTTACTTAATGTCTCTAGCAACTTTGATCAAGTCTTAGTTTGTAATTATAAAAGGTACAGACTTTTCTCCTCTTAATGGGGAAATAATAGTGAATACCTCCTCAACATCTCTCTTATTCATTGCCCTCTTTCTCTAACAAGTGCCAGGACTACTTTAGGCCCTCATTATCTCTTCTCTGGACTATAACAAGAACCTCCTAATTGGTCTCACTGCCTTCTGTTTCTTTCTCAACTCCTGAGAAACTAATCTCAACCCAACTCATGAGAAACTAATCTTGCTAAAAACAATGCATGGATCATGTCATCTTATTGCACAAAATCCTTCAGTATTTCCCCATTGCAACCTGATCTAAGCTCAGATAGCTTGCCTTGATTTGCAAGATCATTACAATCCAGTTCCTTCATAAATTTTACGTGTTGTAGTCAAAGTTGGTAATTTCTCTGTAACCATTCCCACTTCCACATTTAAGCACATGCTGTCTGGAAAGTCCTCCCTATTATTTCTAGTTGCAGAAATCCTCATCATCCTACAAAGCCTGACCTTAGCAAGTGCTTTCATCCTAAGTATACCATGCCCAAGAGCATCCCAGTTCAGCCAAGAGGAGGAGCATTCTTCTTCCTCTGAATTTCCAAACTCTTTCTTTGACTTACCCTTATAGCAGTGACCACACTGTGCTTTTCATTATGATGACTTGTACATCTATTTATGCCCCTACTATACTGTGAAATTCTTAAAAGCCAACATCACATCTCATCATCCTTATATCTTCCACAAAATCTATTCCAGTAGTCTGCACATTATTGTTGCATAATAAATTCTGGTGCTTGGAAAATGTATTTGATGCAATATTTTTTCAGAAGCTCCCACCCCTGGTGCCTAATTGGTCTGTCCTCCTGCATGAGGACTCCACATCCTCACAGTTTGATTGGTCCAAAAGGCACTGTCTTGATTGGTCAGAGTAGAGCTGCTCTGCACAGCTCCAATTGGATGGGGAAAGCCTCAGTCCTATTGGTTGAAATGGGATTCCAGGAGCTCCTTTAGAAGGGCTCACTCAGACGGCAGAAACACAGTGCAGGTAGGCTGTTCAGTGCAGAGGCAGGTAGTTCAGTGCAGGCTTCTTCATGAAGTGCAGAAATGCAGTTTGCATGAGAGGCCCCTGTACAGAAATGGCTGCTAGGCTTTGCTTTTTTTTTTTTTTTTTTTTTTTTTAATTCGAGCCCAGATAGCCACCAGAAGCCCTTTTTAGTAAGTATCTTTTTTTCTCAGGGTTCACAATATCAACTCTACTTCCTTCCTTGTAGTTTCCGTCTCCCTTGTTTGCATATTGAAACTAAGTAACCCTAGTTAACCTAGCCAGCAATCCTTCATTTGCATGAAAGAATTTCATTTTGTAGTCTTTTTTACCTTTATAAACTCAGCCTTCCTTGTTCTCTCCAGAGCCCAGTTTGGGTTGCTACCTGAATCTGTTCCACTTGGATTACAATCCTTTGCTCAAATACAGGGTGGGGCAAAAGTAGTATTTAGTGCACCCGGCCGGTGTGGCTCAGTGAATTCAGTGTTGTCCCATGGACTGAGGGGTTCCAGTTCGATTCCTGGTCAGGGCACATGCCTGGGTTGCAGGCTCAATCCCCAGTAGGGGGCGTGCAGGAGGCAGCCGATTGATGTTTCTCACATAGATGTTTCTATCTCTCCCTTCCTCTCTCTCTACAAATAATAATAATAATAATAATAAATAATAATGATAATAATAATAATAAAGTAGTATTTAATGCAATATTGACTTGCCCAAAGGTTTTAATTGCCATATATCTTAATGGGAGAAATTGGAGGCTTCCAACAATTTCTGTGGGTTACTTTTCCTGAAACTCCTGACTCATTTTAGGCCATATTTCAATGTTAGAGATTTTAATTAAAGCCAATTAAACTGGACACAATATAAGAAGAGTGTCAGAAAAGGAAATGCTGCAGATTGTACTTGTGAATTTGTTGAGCTCAGGACAAGGAAACAGCATCTGTTCCAGAAATATCAACTAGTTAAGACCCAAGAAGTCAAACATACCTAACTATCCTGCATATCACATTCTTTCAGCGGGAGGTGCCAAGAAGAAAAGGAGCAATCTGCCATTTGCTAAGCCATCTGTTTCATAAGACCTCTTCCTTATTCAGTGCCATCAGGGTTTTCATTTCTTTAAAAAAGTGATCAGCATCATCAAAGACCTCAAATAAGAACATATGATAATATTATCTAATAGTCATCTCAGCAGCAGCTTCTATTTTTCTCAAAGTTGTTTCCTGTTGATTTATGTTCTTTGCAATGTGTACGGTGTGAAAAGAACATAATGTGTAAATCAGAAGCCCTGGGTCTCAATCCTAACTGCTTCCTACAAATTTATGTAGGGCAGTTGCCTGCATCTGACCTTAAAGTTCTTCCAGTGTAAAATGGAAATAATATTTACCTCATCAGATGTAAACTAAAATGTAAGCTCCATGAAGGCCGTATCTTCACCTGTTGTGTTCATTGATGCACCGCCATCACCCAGAACATTGTTTGGCACATGGAAGATGCTCATTAAATACTTGCTGAATGTGGTAATTCTAGAATAAATTGATACCTATAAAATGCTGTGAAGACTATCATCCAAATAATAGATTTTAGGATTAGAAGCATAAGGATCACTTAATTTACTCTCCTTGGCTTATAGATGATTAAACTGAGGACCAGAAAGACTGACCGGCGCGAGATGTTACAACCGCACAGTTTCGGAGTTGGCAGTAATCTAGGTTTCTCAAATTCTAGTTCAGTTCTGTTCTTTTTGTTTTTAATCCTCACTGGAGGATATTTTTTCCATTGATTTTTAGAAAGAGTGGAAGGGAGGGAGGGAGGGAGAGGAAGAGAGAGAGAGATGTGAGAGAGATGTGAAAGAGACACATAGATCAGTTGCCTCCCACATGTGCCCCAGCCAGGCCTGAGGATCAAACTTGCCCAGGTACTTACCCTTGATCGCAGTCTAACCTGTGACCTTTCAGTGGGCAGGCTGGCACTCTAACTATTGAGCCACACCAGCCAGGGCCCTAGTTCAGTTCTATTCTACCAAACCATACCTTCTTCTTATAAAATTGTATAATTAATTCATTACCTGAGTTCAGTGTTTTATAGACTTCAGTCTTGTGTGCACCACCTTCTCTATTTTTGCAATATTTACATAAGTTATTATTTGCTTACTATTTTTCTTTAGGTTGAGTTAAGTCATTAAGCTTAAATACTTTATCTGTGTCTTGTCTTAAGTAATAATATCCATGAAATAATTTGTTGCATGAGTAATTTTTTTTCAATATATATTAAGATAAAAAATGTGCAGTTAAGTACCACCTAAAATTGCTATGCCTATCTTCTGTAGTACATATTCTTAGGGAAATTCTGCCTAGAAATATCTGTGATACATGATGACTCTATACAGATATGAATATTTTTCATGGAATAAAATATCAAAGAAATGTCCAATATAAAAATGAACTCAAAATTTTTATATTAGAGTAGCATAGATAACTAAAACTATGAAATAATTAGAAATTCAGCACACATTTTTCTCTTCTTGTTCTGTCTCAGTGGAGATGGAGAGCAAGATCATCATGCTATTGTAGTGGATAGAAAATTCATAGTTACAAAGTTGGATGAGCAAAAAAATGACATTTATTTTTTAAAAATCATATTTAGCTCCTGAGTCTCCATTCCTGCTGTTGGTACAGAATTTAATCTAGTCACTGAGAGGTCAACATAGATACTGTGAATTTTGTCTCACATGTTTTTTTTTTCTTCTTCTTCTGCTTTTGGATAAATATATTATCAATTAAGTGTCTTTTCTTTTTCCTTCCTCTTTCCTTCTCCATGAGGGAATTCAAGTTCAGCCCAGGGGTGAGTGGGTGGCATAAATGGTGCTCTCTGAGCACAGGTTGTCCTCTTCTCTCTCTCTTTGCAGCTTACTTTCTTTTTAGTCTAAAGGGTTTTTTAAAAATATTTTTTTCAAGTGTGTATGAAAAGTAGGCTTCTACATTATCATTCATCATTCCACATTTATGGTTTATGGTGTGCAATTATACACACATATAAGCTTGTATCTGCATAGGGAATTTCTGGAAAGAAATATGTAGAGTGAAGGAGAGGTTTGGAGAAGGAGAAGAGGCTTTTTAAAATGTTATATCTTTCTATATGACTTGCTTTTAAAAGAAAAGTCATGAGCAGCATTACTGTTATTGTTTTAAAATTAATTGGTTAAAAGCAAAGAGACTCTTGTAAAGATGTGAATAGACATTTTACAAAATATATAAAAATTACCAACAAATCTATAGAAAAACATATGCCAGTATCTTAACACTATAGCCAGGTTTTTTAAAAGTCTTGCCAAAGATGAATTTGTATCAGAACAATTTTGTTTCATAATGATGTCATATTGATTTCAAAGTATAGCCTAGTCATAGTCATAGCCACAATCAATATTATTAAAACGTTTAACTCTCATGAGCACCAATATAAAACACATTGCTTAGGTATCTAGATTTCACTGCTGATCCTGGGGCTAAAATTCATAGTGTGAATATTGCAGGGCTATAAAATCAGTAGAAGCCATATTGTTATCTGTGTAAACATGTCTCCTACTTTGTTCACCAAAATCCTGCAACACTGAATCTCATCTACATTTATTGTGGAGAGCTTCTTCCAAAACTTGTAGTAGTCCAAGAAATAAGTTCTTTGCAGTTGGACCAAAGTATGAAGCATTTATGTGTAGCTTTCTCTGAGTGCTGCATATTGATAGTCTTGTTGGCGTTTCCTGGCTTCCCAGTAATCTTTATCAAATCCACTATAGGCTATAAGACCTGAGGTTTCACAGGGCAGGCAGAGCACATTTCGGTCTATACGATTTATAGAAAACTTTCCCAAAAGGCAGTGAGAGAAAGAAGTTCTGTACCCCTTTAAGGCATCTTTGTATTCAATCCAGCTGTTTGAACAATTAGATTTGGGGTAACAGAACACATGGAAGGGGAAACAATAACTTTCGATTGTGATTGTTGAAATAGTTATCAATAATGAAGAAAATTTTAATTACTAAATGATCAACAGTGCTGGATTCTTGATTGGAAACATGACCAGCCATTGCAAACTAGCTTTCCTTGGGCCAAATTCAGCCTTCAGATGTATGCATCTGGCTGAATAGAGTTACAAAACCTTAAACTCAAATGCTTTTTTGGCCATTCACGAACAATGTACCTCACCATAGGCAGCACCATGTCCTGCGTTTTTCTCTATTAAATTGAATTTTTTTTTTTTTAATCCTCACCCGAGGACATTTTTGCATTTATCTTCAGATAGAGCAGGAGGCAGAGAGGGAGGGAGAGAGGGAGAAACATCGACGTGAGAGAGACACATCGACTGGTTGCCACCCACACGACCTCAACCGGGGCCAGGGACAAACTGCAACCAAGGTATGTGCCCTTAGCAGGAACCGAACCCGGGACTCTCTGGTCCACGGGCCAACGCTCTAACCGGTGAGCCAAACCAGCCAGGGCTATCCTGCATTTTTATACCTACCCCTTCCCATTTACCTCTATATGCCTGTCTCTGAAGGAATTTGAGAATGCTCTATGCTTTAAAATTTGTTAATTTCTTGTCATTTAATAGTATTAAATTACAATTAAAAGTTAATGGAGGAGAGGTATAGAGATCATAGGAAAGTAATCTTTCTAACCCTGATCCAGTATGAATGGAGCTTTGTATAATCTTTCCAGATCTGGTCTTTGCTTACTGAGATTTCTGAACATCCAAAGGGTTGAATTACCATTTGACCCAGTGATCCCACTCCTAGGAATATACCCTAAGAAGCCTGAAACACCAATCAGAAAGAATACATGTACCCCCATGTTCATAGCAGCGCTATTTACAATAGCTAAGATCTGGAAACAGCCCAAGTGTCCATCAGTAGATGAATGGATAAAAAAGCTGTGGTACATATACACAATGGAGTACTATGCAGCTTTAAGAAAGAACGATCTCTTATCCTTTGCGTCGACATGGGAGGACCTGGAAACTATTATCCTAAGTGAAACAAGCCAAGCAGAGAAAGACAAACATCATATGATCTCACTTATTTCTGGATTATAATGAACATAACAGGGTGAGGAGCAGGGTAGTCCCGGGGACGTGGAAGTGGGGTACAGACTGAAGAGGGGGTGGGGGAGGGGAGCGATGAACACAGAACTTGTACGCATGTACTCATAACCAATGGACATGGACAACAAAAATGGGGACGGGGCAGGGAGGGAGGAGGAGGGGGTGTCAATGGGGGGAAAAAAGGAGAATCATCTGTAACAAAAGTAAATTAATAAAAAAAAAAAAAACAAAGGGTTCATTAATCATGTAAATATGGAACAACTACAGAATTAAGACTGTGGAAGGGAGAATATATATGTTAGGAAAGGCTGGATGTGTCTTACCACATAGCTGCATCAATATCAGAAATAATGAATTCTTGTCATAGGTTACAGGATATTCAGAAATAATATTCAAAATATATATTATATAATATTCGAAATGTTTGTCCTATCGACCCTTACTTCTACCAAAGTAAAATTGTCAAGCTTTCTGATTAAAGAGATTTTTAAATCTTTGAGTGTGAGGGAATTCATCCTCCAAAATTTATTTTGTTATATACAATCATGATAAATCTGGGAGGAAGGTTATCCAATCAGCATTTGCAGGTGCTCAGTAAATGTTCATTGGTTAAGTTAGTAAAAGATATGGAGGGTTCATCTTTTCATGCTTTCTAGAAACTTTCAGTTTTAATTTCTTCTTTGATCTAAAGGTTATTTAGAAGCCTGAATCTTAATTTTCAAGTAGTTAACTTTATTTATGGTCACCTTTTAATTATTTCCACTTTTATTGAGTGATAAATATAAACTGTATTTTTAAGAACTTGTATATGATAACTTTTTATAAATGGACATAAGACAAGAAAAGAAAAAAGTATTTGAGAGGTGAAAATTTTATATAATTTATGAAATTGAGTTTATTTTTATGTTCCATTCTTCATCATTTTATTTATTTAAAAAATCTGCCCAATTCTAAAGAGGTGTGTGAATATTATTATATATACACTATAATTATATATGAATTATCTAACAATATATAGATTTCCAAGCCTTCAAATACATCCCTTGAATGTAGTGTGAGCTATATTTAAAAAACTTTTTCTTAAAAATTTCACCCTTCTCTTAGATTGGCATGCATTATAATATCTGTGTTTGAGTTGTACTATAGTTTTTTGTTGTTGTTAATCCTCACCCGAGGATGCTTTTCCATTGATTTTAGATAGAGTGGGGGGGAGGGAGGGAGGGAGAGAGGGAGGGAGAAAAAAGAGAGAGAGAAAGAGACAGACAGACAGAGAGACAGACACATCAATTGGTTGCCTCCTGCACGACCCAAACTGGGTGGGGAGATTGATCCTGCAACCCAGATACTTGCCATTGACCAGGAATTAAACCTATGACCCTTCAGTTCTGGGCTGATGCTCTAACTGCTGAGCCAAACTGGCCAGGACTAGTTTTACCAGACACTTCCTTTAGCAGCATTTATATAATAATCATAGCATTTTTAATTTAAGTGGATGAGACAATCTGATCTTCTTCAACCATCCCCCCTAAAAACCTCAACTTTTCTTAGGGTAGACATGATATTATTGGCAGGGATTGTTCCTTTTGTTATGCAAATAGTAGTGATTCTCCATTGTCAGATGGTAGAGTGATCTCAGAAGTCATATCCTAAGTTTATAAACTACAAAGGAGTATCATCTCTGGCTACAGAATTAGAATGAAAAAAGCATGGCTCTTTTCCTTTGTGCCTGTCTTCAGCTACCACCTTTGCTGTCCCTCAGCTCCATGTTGGAAGTTGGCCATGTAGCATAGCATCTGTTTGTACACAGGGCAAGAGGAATGGGGCAGAGGGGTTTGGGCTGGCTCAGACCATCCCATGGTCTAGGGTATCTGTTCTTGGGCACTCTGTGAAGGGCAGTGGATGGGAAACAAAACTGAATAAAGGGGAAAGTGTCCAGCATACAACTATGGGACATGATCTCACATATTAATTGGAGAGAAATGTTAGCTTCCACTGCCTAATTGGGTTTTGGTTCATTTTAAAATTCTGTTTACTTTAATTAGGTTCACTGCAGAATGGGAAGCTTGCCGAGCTTAAAAATCTGTCTCTCAAAATAATAAAAGAAGGCTGGCTCCTTTGGTGGTTCATTGCTATTCTTTCACTCTACTCCTTGTTTCTCAATTATTTTAGACATTATTTTAGATATTTGTAAGACACTTCCTGAGATGATTTCGGTTACATGAAATCTGCAGTCAGGCACTTGCTTGTTTCTTTGGAGTTAGCTCAAGTAGGTATAAGCACTGTTTAATAAGCTCCTGAAAATAAACCAGGATGAGGCTGTCCACTGGAGACTTCTTTATTCCACTCTCTAAAAAATAATAACTGGCTTTTTAAGCATGTAACTCAGTAATCTCTCCCCCACCCCATAATTACTCTCATGGCTTCTCATTCTATTTCTTTACCTCTTCTCAGTATGTATCTTAGGAAGAAATAAATTGCACATACAAATTGGATAATTTGAGTTGAGTTTAATAGGTGACAATGAAAAAATTAAGGTGACATTTATAAATATGTATGGGCAGGATGTAGGGAAAATACAGAATCTGGGTAGAATGACAAGGGCCTATTGCTAGCAGAAGCTGTAGCCTTTAGTTGAGGGTCCCAGCCTAGCACATGGAAACCTTGCAAAGGGGAGTCAGAGGAATAAATACCCCAACCTCTCTCTTTTCTCTCTTATCTTTGCTGGTGCACATCCCACTGACTGTATCCCACTGAAAGCAAGAGGACAAGAGAACTCGTAGATGTTATCCATAAAGTATCATACAGTATACTCCATTCCCCTGCCACAGAGCAGGGGAGAGTGAATCTGGAAGGGGCAAAGGGAAGATTATCAGCATTCTCTCTGATCTCTGCTTCTCTGAATCCTTTATGGGTTCTATTTCCTCCCCCTCCTCACTGTGTGCAGGTACTGTCTTTAATCATTGGCTCTTCTTACTCAAAGTGTTCTTCCTTGGTGATCTCACCCTTTTTCATTTTCTTATAACTACCAAGACTCTATTAGTCCTTTCTGAAACTTCAGCTTTATCTTTAAGCTGGGTTGGCTTTTAGATTTTCTTGAGAAAACTAAAACAAAAATTAAAAAATAGGTTCATCTTCCTCCAGGACCACCATGGTTCACTATTTATATGACTCTCAGTGTAAGGACTGTGGTAGTCTGCATACTCGTCATTGAGAAATAGGAAACAATATTTTCCTCTCAATATATTCGGGAGGATCAGATATTTATTCTCTGACTCAGTGCTGCTCTGTTTATTTGATTTGTAGACACTGTACCTGAAACCGCAGGTGTGATCAGCTAGAATTCTTGCACATTTTAGGGCATGCAGGGGTTGAAATTAAAAAGAATTCCTGATATATAATGTACAATCTAGAGTATAGAAATGACAACCACATACCAGGTAAATACCCTGTAACACCATCCCAATGCATTGGCCTAAGTATTCTGACTCTGGAGCATATACTCTTAATGCTTTGCTATACTGGATATGGGGGATAGATAGAAAGGGAGGCATAAAAGATGACACCAAGGTCTTGATTCCAAGTGATAGAATGAAGAGTCACAAGGCAACAAGTTTTGAGGAGAAGATGAAGAATTACATTGAATTTGTGCTATCTAAAAGGAAGTGTCTATTAAGCAATTGGATATAGGGTGGTTGTGGGGAATGCTGGGATTTTAGTAAAGAAATTTTATCCAGGGAGATTCGGGAGTCATCAGCATAGAGGTGGTAGTTTAAACTGTCATAAGCTTGCCCGTCACAAGTATGTAAAATCAGAAGGAACAGGGCTTAGTTTTCCTCACCTTCACTGCCATCCAATACAAGACAATATCTTTGATCTTTTGCAATAATCTTCTCACTTTGGTTCCTACTCAATTTATTCTCCAACATAATCCACAGCCAGTTGATCTTATTTATTTATTTATTTATTTATTTATTTATTTATTTATTTATTTTTAATCCTCACCCGAGGACATTCCTGCATGTGTCTTCAGATAGAGCGGGAGGGAGAGAGAAAGAGAGAGAAACATCGATGTGAGAGAGACACAATGAGTGGCTGCCACCCACACGACCCCAACTGGGTCCGGGGACAAACTGTAACCGAGGTACGTGCCCTTAGCGGGAACCAAACTGGGACTCTCTGGTCCGTGGGCCGACACTCTAACCGCTGAGCCAAACTGGCCAGGGCCAGCCAGTTGATCTTTATAAACGTGGGTCTTCAAAGCTTAAAACCATCAAAGTTTTTTTTTATTACACTTGGAATAAAGTGCTTTGGGACGTCTAACAAGGCCCTCAATGTCTATAAGGCACATGTGTGACCGTCCACCTAACTTTATCTTACCCTCTTGTCCACTTTTCTAAGTTCCTGTCATACTGGTTCTCTGTGTTTCTGGCAAACACCAACTTGTTTTTCACATCAGAGCCTTTGCTCCAACTCTTCATCTGTTGGTTCCTTTTTATCCTTCAGTTATGAACTTAAGTGTCACTTGCTCAGAGAAGTTTTCCCTATCCCCCAAGCAAAAAGAGTCTTCATTAGTACATCATATTATTTTGCTTCATAACATTTATCTGAGTTTAGAATTATATAATGATATGTGTGTTTACTTTTATGTTTTTATTTTATCTTATTTTTTTAATCTTCACCCAAGGATATTTTTCCATCGATTTTCAGATAGAGTGGGAGGGAGGGAGGGAGGGAGGGAGAGGGAGAGAGGGAGAGAGAGAAACATCGATGTGAGAGAGACACATTGATTGGCTGCCTCCTACACGACCCCAACCAGGGCCAGGGATTGAACCGCAACCAAGGTACATGCTCTTGATCAGAATCGAACCCACAACCCTTTGGTCCTCAGGCCGACACTCTAACCACTGAGCCAAACTGGCTAGCACCCTGTGTTTACTTTTAAAATATCTACCTCTCCTAGTAGATTGTAAGAAATCTACTCAATACGCAGTGCCTACCACATCAAATACTCGAAGTGCTTGTGAATGAATGAATCTATATTCACTCAAGCCACCTATATGAATCTATACTATAATCATCAATATTCTCTATCATTTATGTATATGATTCTTTGTACATGGGTACTAAGTAGCTGAATCTCTAAAGCCTCATTTAAAAAAATCTCTCCACAGGTATAAAGAGATCATTGTTATACCTTATACAAGCAGCTGCATATGAATTTCTGTCAAAATCAAATAAAGACATCAAAATTTAGATGGAAGACAGGAATGGCCTTCTTTTTCTGTGTTCTGTTTTGAAAAAAAACCCTCATTTCCATAATTGGCTATGGTGTTGTCTATAAATATTATGCAAACTGCCTTGAGTCCTTATAATGAAAGTTAGATGATAATGAGAAATGAGTAGCAATGGCCCTGAAGACAAGCAATCCTCTAGGTATGAATTTTCCCAACATGCTTATGGAGTAGTATAACAGGGGTAAATGTTCATGAAATAAAGAAAGGTAGGACAAAACATAGTCTTTCACTAGATCTCTTTATTTTTTACTCCATTCCTACTTTTTCTGTTTCCCTTAGGTTAGATGGTGAGAGAAGGGAGAGTTATAGGAAAAGGTGAAAAACATTACATGTAATCTGGCTGTAAAAGCCCCCGATAAAGAAAAGGCTATAGCGCGGCCGTGTGGCGGCCTGGCCATTGTGGCTCAGTGGTTGAGCATTGACCCATGCACCAAGAGGTCGCCAGTTCAATTCCTGGTCAGGGCACATGCCCAGGTTGTGGGCCAAATCCCCAGTGGGGGGCATGCAGGAGGCGGCCAATCAATGTTCTCTCTCATCAATGTTTCTCTCTCTCTCTCCCTCTCCCTTCCTCTCTCTTTCAAAACAATAAAGAAAAAAGATAAAAAGTAAAAAATAAGGGGCTATAAAAGCCTTCTAAAAAGGAATATACTATGCCACCAGTATATTGTGGGATAGTATATGTGGGGTAGCTGAAGCCTGGCTACTTTTTGTATTCTCCCATCAGCCCACAAGAATTCATATCCTTGCCTCAGCAATGGATGAAGGGTAGGCTCTTCCCCTTTGCCTCCTCTGTTCTCTGCCATTATAGGAAACTCCAGATACCTTCATAATATTCAGGTAGACGCAAGCTTCCATCTTCCTGTTCTCAGTTACTTCCAAATGCCAGCGACCACATATAAGATTTACTCTCTCTCTGAGTTCCAGCTGCCTTGGTGATCACAGCAAGATGGTCCTCTGGATTTTGTGGTTCAGCAAAACCTCACCCCTGGAAGATTCTTCCAGTCTTTAAGAGTGATTATTTGGGGGCTGTCCTACTGGGAGAAGTGCACTCTCTACTTCTGTGAATCCCCTTACCAAACATTCTCCCTGCCTCACTCTTCCCCACTATAGTCCCTTCTCAAAGCAGCAGCCAGAATAATCCTTTGAAAAACTCAACTTAGATTAGGCCACTCCTTTGCTAGGAATTCTCCAATGGTTTCTCATCTCAGAATCAAATTCAAAATTCTTAATAAGTTCGTATGTCCCCCTTAATCTGCCCATCACCATTTCTTTGATCCCATTTTCTGTTTTCTTTCCTTTAGCTCATTCTATTCCTTGCTTTGCTTTGAACAATCAGGCTTGCTCCTTTCCATATGCCTGGAATGTTCTTCCACAAACCTCCATTTGGCTAGCTTCTTCATCTGCTTCTGCTTGAATGTCATATTCTCAAAGAGGCCTTTGCCAACCTCCTTATCTAAAAAAACACTTCCCTTCTTCTGGGATCTGAACAGTGCTGACAAGGGATATTCTGGCTTTTTAAAGTCCACAGCCATTATTTTTTTTTACTTGAGTCTAAAGTGAATATGCATTTTTTTTGCTTTATTGATTTATTTAATGTATCCATCCATTTAGCTCCTATGTTCCTGGGAAGGCAGAATCATGACCCTTTTTATTAGTTCTGCAGCAAATAGGTACTTACTAAATATTTTTTGAAGCTTGGATGAAAATCCAAATGGACATTAGTTTTTGAAGCTCTCAGATTTGTACTGTTGGTTATTGAAAGTTATGATGAATTTTTCAGACTTTCTTTACTCTGTTTTCTAACCCTTCCTCAAATAATGCTGTCAGGTTGCAGTTTCTAAATGACCTTCATTGTCTTCCTCCTTTACTTAGAAACTTTGAAATCATATGTATCTGGTTGTGTATTGTGCACATATATGCATATGTGTATCATGCTTGCTCTCCCTTCCCTCCATTTCTTCCTTCCTTTTTCAGTATTATGTAGTGAGCACCATTACATATTAGGTCTATTTTTTAAATTTTACCTACAAAATATCCCTGTAATCTTCACAATAGACTGCAGGCTACTTTTATTTGTTTGGGTTGTCTTTTTTCATTATTTTACTGAAGTCTAATATAGATATAGTAAAGTGCACAAATGTTAAGTGTTCAGTTCAATGAATTTGAAATATGTTTATCCAGGTAATTGCCACTCAGACCAAGACATGCAACACTTCTAGTCCCTTAGGTAAACCACTTTTTAAAGAAAGAAAAATTTTCATAGGTGGCCAATGCTGACTTAAATTATTTTTATTAAATTAAAATAAACAGAAAACTATATATAATCCCCTTATGTTTCTCATTTCTTTACAAACATTAACACAAATAAATTTGTAAATTTAATATAAAGAAAGCTAACAATTTAGTAAAATTACATTTAGCATAAATTTAATGAGACAATGTTTTGCTGAAACCAAATCTTTGTTCACTATGTGGCTATCATATTGATTTTATAGTTTTTTTTTTTTTTTTTTTTTTATGCCTGTGTCACTGTGTGATATTTTTTTTCTATTTGAATTACTTCAGAACCTTTGTTCATATATTAATATTATTACATGACACCATATAGACCTGGTTTGGTGGGAATACAGCATTTATGTATTGTATCATCATTCTCAGGAACCCTCAAAAAATAAAGTAGTTAGCACCAATATAATCACATACATACACAGATGTGAATTCTCTTGTCAGTACCTGGTATTGAGTTGGTCATATGGATAAATCTATCAACTATAAATATTTGCTTAGATAATAAAATGAAAGCACAAAATATAAAAATTCTTGTAGCAAACATGTGGGTTACTGAGGCTATGCTTGTGAAGTTTCAGTAAGGGAAACACTGCGCTGTGCCATGCTCAGTCCCATGTATGACCCTCAAGGTCCACCATATTGTGACTCATCTCTGCTTAGAAAGCACCACTGGTGACAATATATGCCTTTTGTTCTTGTCAGGCTGGTGTCCTCACTCTCTTAGGAATGTGTCATCCACATTCCTAGCATATGCCTTAACTTTTCTGGAAAACCTTCCTTTAAGCTATTGCCCACTTAATGCCCACCATGCTTGAAGTCACTGTTAAAATCCTACTACATGAAATCCATTCTTCATGAAGAATATGCACCCCAATGTTCATTGCAACATTCCTAATCTCTTAACCTGTGCACACCTCTTTTTGCAATAGTATTGTATCTGTATCTTTATATTGACCTTATTTAGTTAATCATGTTTTCTACAGCTTAGCATAATATAATGTATAGTCTTTTATTGGTTATTATTTTCTCCATGTGCATTTCTTTTTTGTTTCTAATTGGATTTTAAGAGTTTGAGGTCAGGAGTTAAGTTCTGTGATACTGTAGTGTAGCAGAAAGAACAATGACTTTTAATTATGATTCCATTACTTACTAGCTCTGTGACTGGAAGTCTCATTGATATTATTTTCATATTTAAAAATTGGCCTTCGTGCAGGTTTTGTGGAAAACAGTATGGACTTTCCTCAAAAAATTAAAAATGGAACTGCCTTATGACCTGGCGATTCCACTTTTGGGAATATAGCCAAAGAAATCCAAAACACTAATTCAAAAGAACATGCATGCCCATGTTCATTGCAACATTATTTATAATAGCCAAGATTTGTTACAAGCAGCCCAAGTGTCTATTAGCAGATGAGTGGATTAAAAAGCTGTGGTACATTTACACAACAGAATACTACTTGACCATAAAAAAGAAGGAAATCTTACCTTCTGCAACAGCATGGATGAACCTGGAGAATATTATACTAAGCAAAATAAGCCAGTCAGGTGTATCAAAAATGGCGGCGGAGTGAATGGAAGCTACAAAGACGATCTCCCATGACCAAGCGAGAATTACAACTAAAATAAAGATAAATTGTCAGAAAAAAGCAACAGAAAAGCAGCGAGAAAGGACCATATAACCAGGGACACTGAATCAATCCTGGTAGGACTGCGGAGGTGCAAGAGGGTGGAGGGCTGGGAGCCCACGGACAGCAGCGGTCTTAGCTGTGAGTAGTGACCTCGGGGTTAAAGTCCCAAGCCCGCACCACAGTGCAGAGGGCTGGAACAGAGCACTGAATTGGCTATAGCCACTCACCTTGGGCTCCAGCAGAGGGAGGGCGGACGGGACTGAAACTCTGTGGGGACACCTGGGATTTGGAGGGAACTAAGAGATTTTGCTGAGTCACGGCCACAAAGGTCGGTGGCCAGCTTGTTCCTTCCCAGAGCTGTGGGGAAACCCAGCAGCCCCTCCCTCAGAGATTCAGCCCCTTCCAGGTGAGTCAAAGAAATGCAAATTGAGGCTCATTAACAACCAGCATCTGTCCCACCCTCTGGAAATTCTCTTACACTGAACACCTGAGGGAGTTTTTCATTCAACTGAGAAACCAAGGCTCTTCAAGTAACTGAGACTAATAGCCTCCAGGAAAAAAGCTAGAGGATAACTGAACCTTTCCTGGGCTTGCAAATCTACCCAAGAAAGTAAGACTTGACAGTGGTGTTTAACGTGGGCCCTCCCACACTCATCCAAACACAGTAGAAGGAGCCACAAACAGCAGAACACCAACACCCACAGGGAAAATTTGGCAGGCTCCAAAACCCACTGAGATAGCCAAAATGGTGAAACAAAGAAACAAATCCCAAGTGAAGGAACAAGAGAACTCTACCAAAGATGAGATAAACAAAATGCAGTTAAGCAAGTCAACAGAGGTAGAGTTCAGAGCCATGATCTTGAGGAAGCTCAACAGCATGAGGAAGGACATCGACACCATAAGTAAAGATATAGAAACATTGAAAATCAACCAATTGGAAATGAAAAACCACCAAGAAGAAATGAAGAATAACATAGCAGAAACAAAGAACACATTGGAAGGACTAACCAGCAGAGTAGAGGAAGCTGAGGACCGGATCAGTGAATTAGAAGACAGGGTAGAAAAAATCAACCAATCAGAAAACCAAAAGGAAAAAACAATTAAAAAACAGGAAGACAGCCCTGGCCAGTTTGGCTCAGCGGTTAGAGCGTTGGCCTGCGGTCCAG
Organism: Tadarida brasiliensis; assembly: GCA_030848825.1. NCBI lineage: Eukaryota > Metazoa > Chordata > Mammalia > Chiroptera > Molossidae > Tadarida > Tadarida brasiliensis. The sequence goes on along the minus strand of CM061260.1, from coordinate 44,508,373 downwards.
AGAGACCCGGGTTCGGTTCGCGCTAAGGGCATGTACCTCGGTTGCAGTTTGTCCCCGGCCCTGGTTGGCTGTGCGGGTGGCAGCCACTCGATGTGTCCCTTTCACGTCGATGTTTCTCTCTCTCTCTCTCTCTTCCTCTCCCTCCCTCCCACTCTATCTGAACAAAAAATGAAAAAATGTCCTCAGGTGAGGATTTAAAAACAAACAAACAAACAAACAAAAAAAACAGGAAGACAGCTTAAGAGAACTGTGGGACAACTGGAAACATAATAACATTCGCATCATAGGAGTCCCCGAAGAAGAAGAAAATGAGCAAAGGTTAGAGAATATATTTGAAGAAATAGTGACAGAAAACTTTCCTAACTAGCAAAGGAAAAAGGCATTCAAGTTCAAGAAGCACAGAGAGCCCCAAGCAAGAAGAACCCAAACAGGCCCAAACCAAGACACATAATAATTAAAATGCCAAAAATTAAAGACAAAGAGAGAATCCTAAAGGCAGCAAGAGATAAGCAACAGGTTACCTACAAAGGAACCCCCATAAGGCTATCATCTGACTTCTCAACAGAACCACTACAGGCCAGAATGGAATGGCATGAAGTAATCAAGGTCATGAAAAACAAGGATCTGAATCCAAGACTACTCTCTCCAGCAAGGCTATCATTCAAAATAGAAGATCAAATAAAGAGCTTCCCAGACAAAAAAAGGCTAAGGGAATATATTATCACCAAACCAGCACTGCAAGAAATGTTAAAAGGACTGCTGTAATTAGTAGAAGAAAGAGGAAGAAAAATAGAACCACACTAAACAAAAATGGCAATAATAAGTACATGTCAATAATCACCTTAAATGTGAATGGTTTGAATGCTCCCATAAAAAGACACAGAGTACCTGACTGGATAAGAAAGCATGACCCATATATATGTTGTCTACAAGAGGCCTACCACACAACAGAAGTCTCACATAGGTTGATAGTAATGGGATTGAAAAAAATCTTCCAAGCAAACGGAAAGGAAAAAAAAAGCTGGGGTAACAATACTCATATCTGATAAATTAGATTTCAAAATGAAGGCCATAACTAGATACAAAGAAGGCCACTACATAATATTGAAAGGATCTATCCAACAGGAAGACATAACCTTGGTAAACATATATGTACCCAATATAGGAGCACCAAAATATATTAAAAATCTTCTGGAGGACAAATCGACAGCAATACAATCATAGCAGGGGACTTAAACACCCCACTGACTTCACTGGATAGATCCTCTAGACAAAAAATAAACAAGGAAACAGAGACTCTAAATGAAGCGCTAGATCAAATGGATTTAATAGATATCTACAGAGAATTACACCTCAAAACTGCAGAATTCACATTCTTCTCAAGTGCATATGGGACATTCTCAAAGATAGACCACATGTTAGGACACAAACTAAGTCTCTACAAGTTCAAGAAGATTGAAATCATATCAAGCATCTTCTCAGATCACAATGGCATGGAACTAGAAATCAATTGCAACAAGAACATGCCAAGACATTTGAAAACATGGAGGCTAAATAGCATGTTATTGAACAATGGAGAGGTTACTGAGGACATCAAGGAAGAAATTAAAAACTTCCTGGAAACCAATGAAAATGAACACACAACAACACAAAATCTATGGGATGCAGCAAAAGCAGTTTTGAGAGGGAAGTTCATAGCACTACAGGCCCACCTCAAGAAAGAAGAAAAATTTCTAATTGACTACCTAACCTCACAACTTAAAGAACGAGAAAGCAAACAAAAAGAAAACCCCAGAGCAAGTAGAAGGAAGGAAATAGTAAAGATTAGAGCAGAAATAAATGACATGGAGACCAAAAGAAAAATTCAAAGCATCAATGAAACAAAGAGCTGGTTTTTTGAAGAGATAAACAAGGTTGATGGACCCTTAGCTAGACTCACCAAGAAACAAAGAGAGAGACCGCAAATACACAAAATCAGAAATGAAAGAGGAGAAGTAACAACTGACACCACAGAAATACAGAGGATGGTTAACAAATACTATGAACAATTATATGGCAACAAATTTGACAATCTAAGCAAAATGGACAAATTTCTAGAAACACATAGTCTCCCAAAACTGAACCGAGAAGAGATAGAAAACTTGAACAGACCAATAACAACGAAGGAAACTGAAGATGTAACCAAGACTCTCCCAGCAAACAAAAGCCCAGGCCCAGACGGCTTCACGGGGGAGTTTTACCGAGCATTCAAAGAAGAACTAACACCCATTCTCCTCAAACTATTCCAAAAAATTCAAGAAGAAGGAAGACTTCCAAACTCGTTTTATGAGGCCAGCATAATTCTAATTCCAAAACCAGAAAAAGACACTACAAAGAAAGAAAACTACAGGCCAATATCCCTGATGAAGATAGATGCCAAAATCCTAAGCAAAATACTAGCAAATCGGATCCAGCAATACATCAAAAAAATTATCCATCATGACCGAGTGGGATTCATCCCAGGGATGCAAGGCTGGTTCAATATTCGCAAATCAATAAATGTGATACACCACATAAACAAAATGAAAGATAAAAATCATAGGATCATATCAATAGATAATGACAAAGCATTCAACAAAATCCAGCACCCATTTCTGATAAAAATGCTCAGCAATTTGGGAATAGAGGGATCATATCTCGACATAATAAAGGCTGTATATGAAAAACCTACAGCCAACATCATACTCAATGGACAAACACTAAAAACATTTCCCTTAAGAACAGGAACAAGACAGGGATGCCCACTTTTGCCACTTTTATTTATCATAGTACTGGAACTCTTAGCCACAGCAATCAGACATGAAGAAAAAATAAAAGGGATCCAAATTGGAAAGGAGGAAGTGAAACTTGTCATTATTCACAGATGACATGATATTATATATAGAAAACCCTAAAGACTCCATCAAAAATCTACTAGACTTAATAAATGAATTTGGCAAAGTAGCAGGATACAAAATTAACGTCAAGAAATCGACAGCATTCTTATACACCAATGATGAACTCACAGAAAGAGAAACTGAAAAAAGAATCCCATTTACCATCGCAGCAAAAAAAATATTAAGATACCTAGGAATAAACTTAACCAAAGAAGTAAAGGAACTATTTGCAGAAAACTACAGGACATTGAAAAAAGAAATAAAGGAAGATATAAAAACGTGGAAGCACATACCTTGTTCATGGATTGGAAGAATTAACATCATTAAAATGTCCATACTACCCAAAGCAATCTATAGATTCAATGCAACCCCATCAAAATACCAATGACATACTTCACAGAACTAGAACAAATACTTCAAAAGTTTATATGGAATGAAAAAAGACCCCGAATAGCCACAGCAATCTTGAAAAAGAAGGACAAAGTAGGTGGGATCACAAAACCGGATATCAGGTTATAGTACAAAACTACTATAATCAAAACAGCCTGGTACTGGCACAAGAACAAGCACATAGATCAATGGAATAGAACAGAGAACCCAGAAATTGACCCAAGACATTATGCTGAATTAGTATTTGACAAAGGTGGCAAGAGCATACAATGGAGTAAAGACAGCCTCTTTAATAAATGGTGTTGGGGAAATTGGACAGCTACATGCAAAAAAATGAAACTAGACCATCAACTTACACCATACACAAGAATAAACTCAAAATGGATAAAAGACTTAAATGTGACTCGTGAATCCCTAAAAATCCTAGAAGAAAATGTAGGCAACAAAATTTTGGACGTCATATGTAGCAGAATCTTCACTGATACATCACCTGAGGCAGGAGAAACAAAGGAAAAAATGAACACATGGGACTACATCAAACTCAAAAGCTTCTGCACAGCAAAAGAAACAATCATCAAAATGGAAAGGGAACCCACTGTATGGGAGAGAATAATTGCCAATGATACATCAGATAAGGGGTTAATTTCCAAAATATATAGAGTGCTCATACAACTCAACAAAAGGAAGACAAAGAACCCAATTAAAAAATGGGCAGAGGACCTAAATAGACACCTCTCCAAATAGGACATACAAATGGCCAAGAGACATATGAAAAAATGCTCAACGTCACTAATCATCAGAGAGATGCAAATTAAAACAACAATGAGGTATCACCTCACACCTGCCAGAATGGCCGCCATCAACAAAGCATCAAACAAGTGTTGGCGAGGGTGTGGAGAAAAGGGGACTCTAGTACACTGCTGGTGGGAATGCAGACTGGTGCAACCACTATGGAAAACATTATGGTGCTGCCTCAAAAAATTAAACATTGGATTGCCATTTGACCCAGTGATCCCACTTCTAGGAATAAACCCTAAGAAGCCTGAAACACCAATCAGAAAGAATATATGTACCCCCATGTTCATAGCAGCACTATTTACAATAGCTAAGATCTGGAAACAGCCCAAATGTGCATTAGTAGATGAATGGATAAAAAAGCAGTGGTACATATACACAATGGAGTACTACGCATTTGTAAGAAAGAAAGATCTCTTATCCTTTGAGATGACACGGAGGGACCTGGAAAGTATTATCCTAAGCGAAACAAGCCAAGCAGAGAAAGACAAATATCACATGATCTCACTTATTTGTGGACCGAACATAACAGTCTGAAGAACAGGGTATTCCCAGAGACATGGAAGTAGGGTACAGACTGACAATCCCCAGAAGAGGGGGTGGGGGGGGGAAGAGATAAACCACAGAACTTATATGCATGTATGCACAACCAATGGACATGGACAACAAAGCTGGGGACAGGGTGGGGAGAGTGGGGAAGGAGGGTGTCAATGGGGAAAACGGAGAAACATCTGTAACAAAAATAAATTAAAAAATAAAAATAAAAAAATAAGCCAGTCAAAGAAAGACAAATACCTTATGATCTCACTTATATGTGAAATCTAATGAACAAAATAATTTAACAAACAAAATAGAAGCAGAAGCATAGATACATAGAACAAACTGACAGCTGTTAGAAGGGAAGGGGCCAGGGGGTTGGGAGAGAAAAAGGTGAAGCAAAAAGAAAAGTAAAAACCAACTCATAGTCACAGACAACAGTATGGTGATTACCAGAGGGAAATGGGGTTGGGGGGGGGGGATATAGAAGAGGATAAATGATGAAGGAAGGAGACTAAACGTTGGGTGATGAGCACATAATACAGTATGTAAATGATGTATTATAGAATTGTACACTTGAAATCTATATAATTTTATTAACCAACATCACCCCAATAAATTCAATAAAAATTAAAAAAAAAACCCAACAAATTGGCATTAGGAATTCAGAGGAGTTAATATGATTAAGAAAATCTAGGTGCTCTCCCTCTTGCGCGCATGCCCATGCCTTTCTTCCCTCTCAGGCGCATCTCCTAAGCTCTAAGTGTCCCCATGAGACTTGCAACCAGAGGAGTGCTGAGTAGCGGCAGCTCATCCTGGGCTAATCCCCTGAACCTGTCTCCAAGGCCCTTTTCTCTGACTTTCCAGTGAGCCAAACCAGCCCTGCCTGGGCTCATTTTTTTCTTACAATGTTTCTAGAAAGCCAAGGCAGCTCCACTTAAGCTCTCCTGTTGCTTGTTCTATCCTAAGCCCTTCCTTGTTTTACTGTCCCCAGTTCTAATAAACATACTCTCAAAATAAAAAACAAAAAGAGTAAAATAAAGTCTATGACTTAGAAAGAAGGGTGTTAATGGTGGATGTTTATTTGCTCTTTGTATTTCCTTATTGAATTTATTGGGGTGACATTGGTTAATAAAATTATATAGGTTTCAGGTGTACAATTCTATAATATGTTTACTCTTTTATTGAAGATGATTATGAAGATTTACTAGGAAGATAGATACTGGAAAGACATTGAAACTGCTGACCACTACTCACTTTTGATGATAAAGGAAACCATCAAAAGAAACAGAGTGGTTGAAAAGTGACTTTGGAATCCTGGAGAACTTAAATGATGAAAAAAAAGAGAGAGAGAGAGAGAGAGAGAGAGAGAGAGAGAGAGAGAGAGAGAGAGATTGTATCTGAATAGCTAACTGATATATAGTATTATGAGATGAAAATGGGTCTTCCAGATTAACTGGGCAGCTAGGAACAGTTGGAATATATCTTATAAAACCTGGTAGGAAATTTGCATAGTTTTCAACTCAGATTTAAAAAGATTTTAGAGATAGAGATCATGTTTATCAAAAGCTTTAAATTATTTTCAGGATAGCAAGTCTAACACTGACAGATCAATAGTGGAAAAGATACATTTCTCACTGGAGAAAATAAGGAAGAGGGTCATTAACAATTCTTTTGGCCTTAAATGTATTCATACCAAAGCATATGTAATGAAGAATGTGAACTTGGCATGTTCAGCTAAGGATGTAATTATCTTGAGATCAGGGTGGGATGGAATTTAGTTGTAGAAGTGAGTAATGAAATGACATAAAGACACACCTTGTTCAAAGTAAACCTCTAGTCTGAACTTAATGTGATCAATGAGAGAGAACTGCTTGGAGATGTGGAAGTGTTAAAGACCATGAATAAAAGTGATCATGTCATTTTCGAGTTTGTAAAACCAATGAAAGGGAATGAGGGAACATTGGGACCACTAAGTAATGCTAAGTAATGATAGCTTTTATTTATTGAACAGTTACAATATCCAAGGCACTGCACTATACCATGTGTTTTACATTGACTGTAAACAATGTTTTCTTTTATCTCATTTCTATTTCTTTCATGCTTTTTGAGCTTCAGCTTTGCAAAATTCTTAGTGTTTCCTGAATATTGAATTTACTAATATTTTGTGTGAATGCCCCTCTTTGCCTGGGGGATTCATGGACAGTCTTTAAGACCTAACTCACATACCTCTACCTTTTTAAAACCATGCAAAAGTGGATAGTTTTTCCTTTGTACCCACATGGCATTCTGTACATATTTCTATCGTAGCACTTGTCATGTTGTAAATAAATGTATTTATTTATATATCTTTCTTTCCTGCTAAAATCTGAGTTTCCCAGGGGAAACAATTTTAAACATATTTCTCAGCCCTTAGTGAATATTCAAAGTGTTTATTGAGTGAATGACGAGAGCATGCAGATGGTTTATATTAATTCACGTCCTTAGGTGCAAATTAAATACATACATGCTAGTATAGCAAAAAGAGAAAAAATTCTAGCTGTGAGTTTTTAGTTATTGCCAAGTATCTTGGAGGAATTTTGGGGTAGTAGATGTGTCAAAAGACTTGAGATAGCCAGTGTCCCAATTTTCATAATGAGTGTAAAAGTATATCTAGAAATCATAGACTGAAAAGCTTTAGGCTATACACAATTTTAGATCAGGTTATTAGGCAGATGGCTTGTGAGCACTTCAGGAAACATACTGAAAAGTACATTTCTATTGTTGTATTATAACCCTTCTTACTGTTATAAAAGATTAGAGGCAGATGTTGATTCCTAGAAACCTGTAAATGTTTGCTTAGGATAAGTAAAATTGTGTGAAACTCTTTTCCTATATTCCATATAAAGTATTGACAGAGAAAAATGGCTGTGTATTCTGTAAAGCATTTATTGATGTCTCTAATGGACTCTGTTATGGTTTATGTGGATCAGATGATATTTTTGTATATTGGGAACTGTAAAGCTCTATGCCAGGGTTTCCTATTTTCAGTCATTTGCTTTACACCTTCATGTTTTCTTTTTGCCATATTCACGTCATCCCTACTTTTATATACATAAATTTTTTCATTAAATTAACTCATTTTTTAACTTAAACTTACCCTTATCCTAAATGAAAATATCTATAAAGTCACAAGTTTATAGCATACTAGTTGATATCTTTTCTAATACACCTTATAATAAAATGTATAACTATGAACATAAAAAATGATAACCCATGTATCCTCTTGAATACAACCAGCATAAAATTTCATAACATTTTGTGCTACAATCATTGTATAGAATATGAGGGAGTTTAAGCTAATTCAAAATATTGCTGAATGCTTTTTATCTATTGCAGCCTTGCATGGTACACAAAAACAGTTGATTAATGGATTGATATTGAGTTGGAGGGGTGTTTTGAGTGACAAATTTCAGGGCTGTGACCTTTGTTCTAAACTACTTAACATTTTTATTAGTGACCTGAAGACACAAGAGGTGAATGGATTCAACTGGAAGTGAAATAACATGGAAGGGATAACTAATCTACTGGAGAAGAGAACTGACTCAAAAATTTTTGACAGGCTTGAATTATAAGCAAATAATAGGGACATATAAGGAATTAATGTGGAGGATATGTAATTAGATTGAGACACATGTTTAAATATAGAAAGGAGAAGATCTGGCAAAATTATTTTGGCATTTTAATTGCTGTAAATGCATTAGGAGAAAACAATTTGACATAGGTGTCCTAGAAAGTAAATGTAAACTTAGATTTTAGTCATAAAGATAATATACTCAAGAAAGTGCTTTATAATGAAATGTCCAAATTAAGAGAGTTCAGTATTCTTCAGCAGATCAATCTATATCTGGAATATTCAGTTCCAGGATATTATCCAGGAAAATTACAGAGCTGTAGATCTGACCATCTGTGAGAAGTTGAAGGAAATTTGCATAAAAAGCCTAAAAAAAAATGTCTAATTGGGGCATGAGAATTGCTTTTCAAAAACAATATCAGAAAAGTTTCAATGTAGAAGAAAATTTTATTCTGCATAGTCTAGTAAACAGATTTGACTTTGTCTCCATAAAAATTAAAATAATTTAACAGTCATGGATATTTCCTTACACGGAAGGAGCAAACTGCCAGAATTGCTATATGGTTGTGAGGTGACCCTTTAACTTTCTTTTTTGATTTGAATTTTTGTAATGATCACATGTCACCAACAAAAAGATGTTTTCATTTTGAAAAGTAAAATTTAAAACTACTTGAGAAGGGGAGTAGTTGGAGGAAACTCTTGCTTCTGCAACTTAGTATTATTGACTGTTTCCTTAACTTCTCAGAGCCTGAAGTTCCCATTCTAGACAATGGGAATGACAACATTTTCCATGCTGGATGGTTGTGAAGATTAAATTAACACTATAAATGCAAATTCCTGACACAGTAGAACTTTAGTGTATGTAGTTTTCTTTTCCTTGTATTTGGTCTTGAGTTTTCTTTTGGAAAGGACAGCCAAAAATTAGTGAACAGGCAAAAATTCAGCCCTAATTTTAGACCTGACTTTAATTTTAGACAGTTCAGCCTAACTTGTGATTTGGAGGTTTTGTGGTACAGGATAAATAATATAGAAGAGAGAGAAAATACAACGATATATATGTATATTTTTAATAACTAGTGAAAGCCTTCATAATGTCATATTACAGTCTTCACAGATGAGTTCAATAGTCATTATTTTCTTGCTTATCTTAATGGCCAATCACTGTGGGCCACATGGCCTATTCAATTTAGTTGCAATAAAGATGAAATATTCAAATCATCTATTTCACATTCCTGTTAATTGAGTTTTATAGTAATTAAATTAGGTAGTTGTTTAATGATCCAATTAACTGCTTTACAAATCGACCCTCAAATTACTTTATGGAATTCTCACTTCAGTCAAGTAAACATATTTGAAACTTTAGGCTAGCTTATTACAATTATGTTCTCAGATTTAACTAATTTTGGAAGAAAATGTAAATGAAGGGAAACCTCAGACAAGGACATCGTCATTCAATCCAGCCCCTCTCCCCCCAGAATATATATATGTCTTGGCAATTCATTAGACATCACTTTATGTCTTCCTTTTTAGATTCTATATTCAAGATGTTAATATTATTTTGCAAAGAGATTATTCTGCTACTTAGATATACTGTGGCCAGGTGACAGTCACTGCTACTGCTTTTAGTTCCAAAAGGAAACCATTCTCTAGGATTTCTCAGTGGTCATATTCTTGTGCTTCCATGACTTAATTATTATTTTTCTATGTATTTTATTTTTTATAAAAAATAAGTTTTGCTTTAAAGCAGTTGAGCTCAAATAATGTTAAATCACCTGTATTTAAAGATGATAATTGAGGGGGAAAAGTAGAGAGATAAATGTTTAAGGTATAGTCCATTACTAATATAGTTTATTACTTTCTCACTAATCCTTCACTTTGCTTCCTTTAACCATAAAAATCTTAGCTTGAAATCAAATGACTTCTGGCAGCCATGCTCCTTCTTGGAATGTCTTGGCCTCAGTGCCTGGTTTGTTTCTCTCAATTGCCAATGGAGCATTGCCTCAGGGACAGGTGGCCCACTGGTCCTTTCTCTTCTCCCTTCCCCAGGCTATTCACATTAATCACAGAAAAGGTTTAGTTTGCTTTTATAGCTTTGCTGCTTTGGAACCCCTTCTTATTTTTCTTTTATGACTGATAATAGCAAATTATAAACCACAATCCTTTCTGTAAATAAACAAATGAGTTTAAAAACAACCCTCAGAGTTTATACAACCCTTCCTCTGTAGGTTTTTAATTTAAATCTCAATCTGTGGTTTCTTTGCAATTTCCAGAAAATTATTTTCATTACCATAGATGGATTATAATAATTATCACCAATTTCATTAATGAAAATGGATATAAGTTTCTTGGGAATGTTGACTTTAATTAACTTATTAGCATCAAAAGTCTTTACACTGGTGAGGCTAGAGGTAGGGAAGAGAAAGAGATGATGTAATGGAGATTGTGGTGGTCCCAGCTTGCATATTCTTCTATAATTAGTAAAGCTTATTGTTTGACACCTAGGAAAGGTTTTAGAATATGAACTCTGCAGATGTAATTTTAAGGTATTCATTAAAACCAGTTATGCTAGTCTCCTGGTGTTTGCTCTGTTGCTCAGGCACCTAAATGACTTCAGTCCACTCAGGGCTCTCCACTATGTCATGCTATTTTTGAGCAAGGAGAAATTTCTGGAGACTAGAGTTTTTAAAAAATGGAGAAGATATTGTAGGTAGGGGGAAAAAGACCCTCTGTGTTTAACTGACCACTTCACCAGTTACAAAGGAGTTCTTTCCTCTCACCCAATAGCTTTAGCTGTCAGAGGAAATAAGTGCAGAATAAACCTTAGAAAAGGTTAAAGATAAGAAAAATACATCGTATACATAAAATACATTGATGTATAAAATGGATAGTGCTTGCACAGTTTGTACATGGGTTCAAAAGATCAGCTTAGCAAATCTTTTTTTCAGAGGTTAACAGGAGAAAGTTTTAAATAACGTTGCATGAGGGTTTCAACTTCTAATTGCCAGTGGGAATGAAATGATTTCCAAATTATTTCTCTAGTAGACTGTGAAAATATCTTTTGATTCTATATTAAATGAAGGAGTTCTATTTTTTTATTTTTAAAATCAAAACATGTCTAGATTTGCAAAAGAGGCATGGAATCAATGTGATACAGTGGAAAGAACAATGGATAGGAAATGAAAAACACCTAGACTCTAGTCCAGTTTCTCTACTTTTATAGACGTGTAGCCTTGGGACACCTTAATTTATCAGTTACTATTGCTTCACTGGCAATGGAGGGAGCATTAATGGCTGTCCTGCCTTCCTCACAGGGTTCTGAGGAGGATCACTTGGAAATATTGAGAAATAACCTAATATAACAGCCATCATCAACCCCACTTGTTCCGAAAAATGCCCAGCCACGGATGATCCTCTCCCCCAAAATGAAATACTCCCTCCATTTGTTGAAGCATCCCTTAACTTCTGCTTGCCTTAGTATAGTCAACCAAGGACCATCAATTTATCTTAAAGACTAATTAGAAAGTCCCCGTACTTCCAAGAATCTCACCTCAATAGAGCCCTTGCCAATCAAAGATTCAGAATTTCCTCTATAAAACTTAGTTTTCTTTCTAAAACTTTTGAACCTCTGCTGGAAAAAAATGGGTTTCTTTGCTATAAATTTATGTCTTTGTTAATTTTGTATTGGGCTTAAGTTTTTCATTGACAACATCTATATGTTAGCATTTATAATGAATGTTAAATAAATATAAGACTACTGTTGTAGAATGTAAACTTTATTAAAAAAGATAGCAAAATTGAAAATAAAATTTTAAAGGATCAAACTTAAAGTTCATTAGGAAAGTCAAACTATAAGGAGGTAACTGTTTTCATGCTTCAGAATCTAGGCAAATCATGTTTGATAATAACCATCATTTATAAGTGCTTTATGCATACCATTTTAGAGACAGTAGAGTATATTTCTGGAAGCTGACTGCCTGGCTTTATTGTTGGCTCCACTACTTACTAGCTGTATGAGCTATACAAAGTTTTCAATAAATGCTAACATTTATGGATCATTTACTATAAGTCAGGCACCATGGTAGACATCTTTTGTGGATTATTTCATTGAATTCTCAACGAGGTTGGTATTATTATCATTCCCATTTTAGAGAAATTAAGAAAGATAAGTAATTTCTCCAAGATCACATATACAGCAGTTTCCACATCAACAAAACAGGATATGTTAATAACATATAGGTCAAGTATTGAAATGATTACATGAGACAAGGCATGCAAAGCCTTTGTTTAGCAAACTGATACATAGGAAGTATTCAGTAAACGTTTTGTTACCATAGTTTCTTTTGTCACTTTTACTAGGTAATTGTAATTGTCTGCATTATTAAGATCAAGCTGACTTTAAAGAACTGAACCAAACATAATATTGAGAAGGAAACTGACATATTGATACTCTAAAATAGGAACCATTAGATTAGCCAGAGAAAAAGTTCATAAAATTTTTTTGGATGGAGAACCAAAATACTCCTTAACTTGAATCCTTACAATTGACACAGAAGAATGTCAAGGAGAAGAAGGTATTGATAGTGTCTCTTGGGAGACAGCTAAGGGCAGTTGTAAAACAATGCAATAACTGAGAATTCTGATGGTACACTGTTGAGTGGCTGGGTTTGGGGAAGGGATATACCTACCTATGAGTCATTGAAGTTCTATAATTACTCCATTTGAGGGATAAATATTTAAAGCTGTGATATATGGGGAGTCTTATATTATGCCTCAATATTTAAAATATTAGCAAGCTGTAGATTAGTGAATTATTTGAAGGACTAGGGAAAATGGTAGTGACGTCTAGCTTGCAATCTACCATAGCAGGTTCTGGTTATGAAGATTAATCAAACCCAAGTCAAATAAGTTTAGATAGTCAGTGAGGTACTGTAGAAACATCTGGGTCATTGCTGGGAATTAAAAACCCCAGTAGGAGTGGTGTTAGGAGCAGACTTCAAAAGCTAAAGGGTCCTCTGAGGCTGTAAAAGAAAAAAGCAAGAGCTTAAGAAAGAGGTAGAAAGGGATATCAAAGATAAATTGTGCTTAGTTCATATTTTTTCTTCATTCCAGCTCCAATTTTAACAATCCATAAAAGAACAATGATTCTACCTACCTAATTTCTGTTGATTAATTGATACAAGTACTTACAGTGCCAGGCTTGTGAAACTGATGGGAATTTTAAACCAGATAGGAGAGCACTAGGGTCATTGCAGGCCAATGAATGAGCTATTTTGAGGCTTGCATGGCCATTTAAATTGTACTCTAATAGCTGCCTAGTCATTTAATTTCTGGGCCTCAGTTACCTCATCTGTAAAATGAAGATATTGAACTATATGATCTCTGGGAAACTTGGCAGCATGAAAATGCTATGATTTCTCTTTTGCTTACTTTTAAGGAAAAGGTATGATCTTCTTTGACTAATAAAGAATCAAGAAAAGAAGCTCACATCTTACAAGCGTGCATTCAAATGGATATGAGCATACCCAAACACACATACATAGCATTATGAGGATTATCATAAAAAATACTAATAAAACTGGCAAGGGAAGTAAAGGCAAAAATAAGTGAATGGGACTAATTATTAAAGTAAAAGGCTTCTGCACAAAAAAAGAAACTGCCAACAAAACAAAAAGAACCAACTGAATGGAGAAGATATTTGCAAACAACAGCTCTAACAAGGGGTTAATATCCAAACCATATAAAGAACTCAACAATCCAATTAAAAAATGGGCAGAGAACCCGAACAGACCTTCTCTCAAGAAGACATACCAATGGCCAACAGACATATGAAAATACGCTCAACTTCATTAGATATTAGGGAAATGCAAATCAAAACTGCAATAAGATATCACTTCACACCTGTTAGAATGGCTACTATTAACAGGACAAGTAATAACAAGTGTTGGAGAGATGGTGGAGAAAAAGGAACCCTCATTCACTGCTGATGGGAATGTAAACTGGTACAGCCACTGTGGAAAACAGTATGGAGGTTCCTCAAAAAATTAAGAATAAAGTTACCATATGACTCAGCAACCCCTCTTCTAGTTGCCTACTCCCAACATTTTAAAACATTTGTTCTCAAAGACATATGCACTCCTATGTTCATTGCAGCATTATTCATGTGGCCAAGACATGGAAACAACGGAAGTGTCCTTCAGTAGATTGGATAAAGAAGATGTTGTACATATATACAATGGAATACTACACAACCATAAGAAAAGATGAAATACTGCCATTGTGACAACATGGATAGAACTTGGGAATATCATGCTAAGTGAAATAAATCATTCAGAAAAATTTAATAATCATATGATTTTACCATATGTGGGATATAAAACTGAAAGTAACAAATAAACAAACAAGAAAGACAAAATGAAAAAACTCATAGACACAGGAAATAGTATGGTGGTTACCAGAGGGAAGGGTGGTGAGGGGGTAGTAAAGGGTAAAGGGAGCCAAATATATGATGAGAGAAGATGATTTGACTTTGGCTGGTGGGCACACAATGCCGTATACAGATTATGTATCATAGAAATGTACACTTGAAACATATATAATCTAATTAACCAATGCCACCCTAACAAATTTAATTAAAAATACTAATAAAACTGAAGTGAGTGACATAAGATTGAAGATATATCCAACTTACAAATTATTTCTGTCTTTGCATTATGAAAGAACATAACACATGCCTTTAGAAGAATCTTTTGGCTAAAGATGAGGGGATGTAGCAGTTCATGTAAGAAAAGTTCAAATTTTATTTACTCAAAAAGTAATAGCATTCTGTGCTCTGCATCCCTGTGTCCTTGAGAATATTTCATTCCCTAGTTTCTTGCCCATAGTTTGACAAGCCTTTATCCTAAAAATTTTTTGTTTTGATGAGTATTTATCTCAGAAAGATTAAAGCCAAGATTCCCTCAACTCACCCTAAGGAAGTATTTAAATATAATTTTTCAAATTACTCAACCACTGCTAAAGTTATTTTGACAACTTATTATTCAGGAAGCTTTATGAATTTTAAGCTTTATGTATGGCCATCTAACTTGTTTCTCATGAGGCAGGGTATTAAGGCATTGTGATTCCATTCTTTTTTATTAGTGGAAGTGACAAGATTTACTGGAAACTGAAACAATGGGGTCATGCATTGAATAAAGAAAAAGGAAAAAAAGCAAGGGTGTGAAACTCTCAGACTAAGCTAAACATTCATGCTGTCCTATAAAGAGATCATCTTTCTGAGTAACAGAATGCTGTTTAAGAGAAACTGCAGATGATCTTAAAAAGTTACTAGCAATCGACAGGGACACTAGGCTGAGGAAGTCAGGAGAGGGGTGGGAGCAGGAAGGAGGGGGTCAATGGGGAAAAAAGGGGGACATCTGTAATAGTTTCAACAATAAAAAAAGTTACTAGCAAAGACAGGAGAGTTAAGGAAGAGAAGAGAAAATTAAGGAAAAAATAAAATAAGGTGTTCCTCTTGTTTTGTGCAAATAGAAGGCCTCAACATTTAAAAAGTGATTTGTATAAGCTGCTTGTGCTTATCAGCAGGATTCACAAAAGGAACAGATCAATTTCCAAAGAACAATTTGAAAATTTTGGTTGTTTCTTCAGACCCAGTAAGTAACAAAGACACTGAAGACTAACCAAAAGTTTTAGGCATTTCCCATGCTTATAAAATATTTTCATTCATTATTTATTTCTATGTTAATAGGCACATACATTTTTTAGTTCATTGGTGTGACATTGGTTCACAAAACCATACAGTTTCAAGTGTGCAATTCAACAAAACATCATCTGCACACTGCATCATGTGCCCATCACCCAAAGTAGTCTCTTTCTGTCCCCATTTATCCCTGGTTTGCCCACCTCCACCTGTCCCCACCCTCCTTTCCCTCTGGCTATCACCATACTGTTGTCTGTATCTATCTATCTATCAATCTATCTATCTATCTATCTATCTATCTATCTATCTATCTATCTATCTATCTATCTATATTTATTTATTTTTCCCCCTTAATCCCTTCACTGTTTTTTTTTTTTTCACCCAGCCTCCCTACCCCCTTCCCTCTGACAGCTGTCGGTCTGTCCTCTGTATCTGTGAGTCTGTTTCTACTTTGTTTGGTAGTTCATTAGATTCCACATATAAGTGAAATCATATGGTACTTGTCTTTCTCTGACTGGCTTATTTCACTTAGCATAATACTTTCCAGGTCCATCCATGGTGTCACAAAAGGTAAGCTTTCTTTTTTTATGGCTGAATAGTATTCTATTGTGTAAATGTACCACAGCTTATTTATCTATTCATCTACTGATAGGCACTAGGGAATAATTTGAGTATTCTTTATATTCCAATTACTGGATGAAATACAAGAAAGAAAATAAATGATCCTTGCCCTTAAGTAATATAAAATATATTTGGAAATATAATATAATGCTTTCATTTTGATTAATTCCCCATATTGCTCTAATAAATTAACTCATAAAAAAACTGAAAAATCAAGTAAAGTTTTTTTTTATGAAGTTCTTAAGGAGTTTTGATAATAGTGTCTGCTATATTTTAAAATTGTCTAAAAGATAATGTAGTCTGTTTTACGAGGTTATTAGAACCAAATGTATTCATCTTCAATATGCTGTAATTTTATTCAGAATCTATTTTTATTCTGCTAAAGATTTTAATCCTAAAATTCACATAGCCCAAGGGGAAACGTCCTAGAATGTGTCATCTGTTCCACTCAGTAGTTAGACCACCAAAGTTCCAACACTTGGAATGTATGTTTGCTTTGCATGATATCCCTTTATCCCCATGGAACCCTTTAGACTTGTTCTTACTCCCCTGCTGTCCTTGGGGGAAATTCTAGCACCTGGTTAGTGGGACTGTATGTAAGTTAGATATAGATATTTTTCTCTGTTTGTTGTTTATGGTCACTATTCCAGTTTTCTAGTTCATTCTGGGTATGCAAAGCAGGATGGTGGAGTTGTGTATGTTTTTCAGGCAACTGAAGTGCTGGTAAACGTGAATGAGGTGGTGTGAGATTAGAAATTATGTAGTATTAGATCTTTTGATAAAGGTGCTGAAGTTGTTTCTACTGGAGAGGAGAAAATTCTAGGGAAACATAATAGCTGTCTTCAAATACCTGAAAGGTTGACATATAGGGACAAAAAGATTATGGTGGCTCTTAGAGTCCCAATAACTTATAAGGAGTGGAAAGTAGTGGGAATAGCTTTTTTTTTGGCTTAACCTCAGAAGAAGATAGAGGATCTCTACCCCTATTGAAGTAGAAACTAAACGACTGCTTTTGGTCTTGTAGAGATGAAATAAATGGGATTAGACAAGGAGATAGGACTTGGGATAGGGGGGGCAAATGGATTCAATTCCCAAGACACCTGTATCAACTAGTAAGGGCTGCCTGGAGTGTTGTGGGCCTCTGAGACTATCCAAGATCATGAGGAAGAAGTGCAATGATTGATTAGAATAGATGTGCATGCCATAAAGTCTCTCTCTGGGATGTTTCTTCAGTATTTTTTTTTTAGATAGATTTTTATTTATTTTTGTTACAGACATTTCTCCTTTTTTCCCCATTGACACCCTCCTCCCCATCCCCCCGATCCCGACCTCAGCTTTGTTGTCCATGTCCATCAGTTATACGTACATGCATATAAGCTCTGTGGTTTTTCTCCTCCCTCCAACCTTCCTCTTCTGAGGGTTGTCAGTCTGTACCCAACTTCCACGTCTCTGGATCTACTCTGTTCCTCAGACTGTTACATTCATTATGTTCCAAAAATAAGTGAGATCATGTGATATTTGTCTTTCCCTGCTTGGCTTGTTTCGCTTAGGATAATACTCTCGAGGTCCCTCCATGTCGTCTCAAAGGATAAGAGATCTTTCTTTCTTACAGCTGCATAGTACTCCATTGTGTATATGTACCACTGCTTTTTTATCCATTCGTCTACTGATGGACACTTGGGCTGTTTGCAGATCTTAGCTATTGTAAATAGTGCTGCTATGAACATGGGGGTACATATATTCTTTCTGATTGGTGTTTCAGGCTTCTTAGGATATATTCCTAGAAGTGGGATCACTGGGTCAAATGACAATTCAATTTTTAATTTTTTGAGGTAGCACCACAGTGGCTACAACAGTCTACATTCCCACCAGCAGTGTACTAGAGTCCCCTTTTCTCCACACCCTCGCCAACACTTGTTGTTTGATGATTTGTTGATGGCGGCCATTCTGACAGGTGTGAGGTGATACCTCATTATTGTTTTAATTTGCATCTCTCTGATGATTAGTGATGTTGAGCATTTCTTCATATGTCTTTTAGCCATTTGTATGTCCTATTTGGAGAGGTGTCTATTTAGTTCCTCTGCCCATTTTTTAATTGGGTTCTTTGTCTTCCTTTTGTTGAGTTGTATGAGCACTGTATATATTTTGGAAATTAACCCCTTATCTGATGTATCATTGGCAATTATGCTCTTCCATACAGTGGGTTCCCTTTCCATTTTGATGATTGTTTCTTTTGCTGTGCAGAAGCTTTTGAGTTTGATGTAGTCCCATGTGGTCATTTTTTCCTTTGTTTCTGTTGCCTTAGGTGATGTATCAGTGAAGATTCTGCTGCGTATGATGTCCGAAATTTTGTTGCCTACATTTTCTTCTAGGATTTGTATGGATTCACGAGTCACATTTAAGTCTTTTATCCATTTTGAGTTTATTCTTGTGTATGGTGTAAGTTGATGGTCTAGTTTCATTTTTTTGCATCTAGCTGTCCAATTTTCCCAACACCATTTATTAAAGAGGCTGTCTTTACTCCATTGTATGCTCTCGCCACCTTTGTCAAATATTAATTGAGCATAAAGTCTTGGGTCAATTTCCGGGTTCTCTGTTCTGTTCCACTGGTCTATATACCTGTTCTTGTGCCAGTACCAGGTTGTTTTGATTACACTGGCTTTGTAGTATAACCTGATATCCGGTATTTTGATCCCACCTACTTTGTCCTTCTTTTTCAAGATTGCTGTGGCTGTTCGGGGTCTTTTTTGGTTCCATATGAACTTTTGAAGTATTTGTTCTAGTTCTGTGAAATATGTCTTTGGTATTTTGATGGGGTTGCATTGAATCTATAGATTGCTTTGGGTAATATGGACATTTTAATGATGTTAATTCTTCCAATCCATGAACAAGGTATGTGCTTCCACTTTTTTATATCTTCCTCTATTTCTTTTTTCAATGTCCTATAGTTTTCTGCAAATAGGTCCTTTACTTCTTTGGTTAAGTTTATTCCTAGGTATCTTAATTTTTTTGCTGCAATGGTAAATGGGATTATTTTTTTAGTTTCTCTTTCTGTGAGTTCGTTGTTGGTGTGTATGAATGCTGCCGATTTCTTGACATTAATTTTGTATCCTGCTACTTGCCAAGTTCATTTATTAAGTCTAGTAGATTTTTGATGGAGTCTTTAGGGTTTTCTATGTATAATATCATGTCATCTGTGAATAATGACAAGTTTCACTTCCTCCTTTCCAATTTGGATCCCTTTTATTTTTTCTTCATGTCTGATTGCTGTGGCTAAGAGTTCCAGTACTATGATAAATAAAAGTGGCAAAAGTGGGCATCCCTGTCTTGTTCCTGTTCTTAAGGGAAATGCTTTTAGTTTTTGACCATTGGTATGATGTTGGCTGTAGGTCTCTCATATATGGCCTTTATTATATCAAGATATGATCCCTCTATTACAACATTGCTGAGTGTTTTTATCAGAAATGGGTTCTGGATTTTGTCAAATGCTTTTTCAGTGTCTATTGATATGATAATGTGGTTTTTATCTTTCATTTTGTTTATATGGTGTACACATTTATTGATTTGCAAATATTGTACCAGCCTTGCATTCCTGGGATGAATCCCATTTGGTCATGCTGAATAATTTTTTTGATGTATTGCTGGATCCGATTTGCTAGTATTTTCTTTGTGATTTTGGCATCTATGTTTATCAGGGATATTGGCCTGTAGTTTTCTTTCTTTGTAGTGTCTTTTTCTGGTTTTGGAATTAGAATTATGCTGGCCTCATAAAACGAGTTTGGAAGTCTTCCTTCTTCTTGAATTTTTTGGAATAGTTTGAGGAGAATGGGTGTTATTTCTTTGAATGCTCGGTAAAACTCCCCCGTGAAGCCATCCTGGCCTGGGCTTTTGTTTGCTTGGAGAGTCTTGGTTACATCTTCAATTTCCTTAGTTGTTATTGGTCTGTTCAAGTTTTCTATCTCTTCTCGGTTCAGTTTTGGGAGACTATGTGTTTCTAGAAATTTGTCCATTTCACTTAGATTGTCAAATTTGTTGCCATATAATTGTTCATAGTATTTGTTAACCATCCTCTGTATTTCTGTGGTGTCAGTTGTTAATTCTCCTCTTTTATTTCTGATTTTGTGTATTTGGGTTCTCTCTCTTTGTTTCTTGGTGAGTCTAGCTAAGGGTCCATCAATCTTGTTTATCTTTTCAAAAAACCAGCTCTTTGTTTCATTGATCCTTTGAATTGTTTTTTTTGGTCTCTATGTCATTTATTTCTGCTCTCATCTTTACTATTTCCTTCCTTCTACTTGCTCTGGGGTTTTCTTTTTGTTTTCTTTCTCGTTCTTTAAGTTGTGAGGTTAGATAGTTTATTAGAAATTTGATGACGTGAAGAAAAAATAAAAGGAGTCCAAATTAGAAAGGAGGAAGTGAAACTGTCATTATTTGCAGATGACATGATATTATACAGAGAAAACCCTAAAGACTCCATCAAAAATCTACTAGACTTAATAAATAAATTTGGCAAAGTAGCAGGATACAAAATTAACGTCAAGAAATCGACGACATTCTTATACACCAACAATGAACTCACAGAAAGAGAGGTTAGGTAGTCAATTAGAAATTTTTCTTCTTTCTTGAGGTGGGCCTGTAGTGCTATGAACTTCCTCTCAGAACTGCTTTCGCTGCATCCCATAGATTTTGTGTTGTTGTGTGTTCATTTTCATTAGTGTCCAGGAAGTTTTTAATTTCTTCCTTGATCTCCATGGTAACCCATTCATTGTCCAATAACATGCTATTTAGCCTCCATGCCTTCAAATGTCTTTGCATGTTCTTGTTGCAATTGATTTTTAGTTCCATGCCATTGTGATCTGAGAAGATGCTTGATATGATTTCAATCTTCTTGAACTTGTAGAGACTTAGTTTGTGTCCTATCATGTGGTCTATCTTTGAGGATGTCCCATGTGCACTTGAGAAGAATGTGAATTCTGCAGTTTTGGGGTGTAATTCTCTGTATATATCTATTAAATCCATTTGATCTAGTGCTTCATGTCTATGGCCATACCACTCTGAATGCGCCCGATCTCGTCTGATCTAGTGCTTCATTTAGAATTTCTGTTTCCTTGTTAATTTTTTGTCTAGATGATCTATCCAGTGATGTCAGTGGGGTGTTGAAGTCTCCTGCTATGATTGTATTGCTGTCAATTTCTCCTTTGAAGTCTTCCAGAAGATTTTTAATATATTTTGGTGCTCCTATATTGGGTGCATATATGTTTACCAAGGTTATATCTTCCTGTTGGATAGACCCTTTCAATATTATGTAGTGATGCTTTTGTCTCTAGTTATGGTCTTCAATTTGAAATCTAATTTATCAGATATAAGTATTGCTACCCCAGCTTTTTTTTCCTTTCCGTTTGCTTGGAAGATTTTTTTCCATCCCTTTACTTTCAACCTATGTGATTCTTTTGTTGTGAGGTGGGTCTCTTGTAAACAACAAGAGAATCATGCTTTCTTATCCAGTCAGCTACTCTGTGTCTTTTTATCAGAGAATTCAATCCATTTACATTTAAGGTGATTATTGGTATGTACTTATTTATTGCCATTTTTGTTCAGTGTGGTTATATTTTTCTTCCTATTTCTTCGGCTAATTACTGCAGTCCTTTTAACTTTCTTGCAGTGCTGGTTTGGTGCTAATATATTCCCTTAGCCTTTTTTTTTTTTTTTTTTGGTCTGGGAAGCACTTTATTTGACCTTCTATTTTGAATGATAGCCTTGCTGGGTAGAGTAGTCTTGGATTCAGATCCTTGTTTTTCATGACCTTGATTACTTCATGCCATTCCATTCTGGCCTGTAGTGTTTCTGTTGAGAAGTCAGATGATAGCCTTATGGGGGTTCCTTTGTAGGTAACCTGTTGCTTATCTCTTGCTGCCTTTAGGATTCTCTCTTTGTCTTTAATTTTTGGCATTTTAATTATTATGTGTCTTGGTGTGGGCTTGTTTGGGTTTTTCTTACTTGGGGCTCTCTGTGCTTCTTGAACTTGAATGCCTTCTTCCTTCACCAGGTTAGGAAAGTTTTCTGTCACTATTTCTTCAAATATATTCTCTAACCTTTGCTCATTTTCTTCTTCTTCGGGGACTCCTATGATGCGAATGTTATTACGTTTCCAGTTGTCCCACAGTTCTCTTAAGCTATCTTCTTGTTTTTTAGTTGTTTTTTCCTTTTGGTTTTCTGATTGGTTGATTTTTTCTACTCTGTCTTCTAATTCACTGATCCGGTCCTCCACTTCCTCTACTTTGCTGGTCAGTCCTTCCAATGTGTTCTTTATTTCCGCTATGTTATTCTTCATTTCCACTTGGTTGGTTTTCAGTGTTTCTATATCTTTACTCATGGTGTTGATGTCCTTACTCATGTTGTTTAGTTTCCTCAAAATCATGGCTCTGAACTCTACCTCTGATAATCTGCTTAACTGCATTTCATTTATCTCATCCTCGGTAGAGTTCTCTTGTTCTTTCATTTGGGATCTGTTTCTTTGTTTCACCATTTTGGCTATCTCAGTGTGTTTTGGAGCCTGCCAAATTTTTCCTGTGGGTGTTGGTGTTTTTCTATTTGTGGCTCCCTCTACTGGGTTTGGATGAGCGTGGAGGGCCATCCTTAAACACCACTGTCAAGTCCCACTTTCCTGGGTAGATTTGCAAGCTCAGGAAAGTTCAGTTATGCTCTAGCTTTTTGCCTGGAGGCTATTAGCCTCAGTTACTTGAAAAGCCTTAGGATCTCAGTTGAATGAGAAACTCCCTCAGGTGTTTATAGTGTAAGAGGATTTCCCGAGGATTGGGCCTTGGGCCAATGCTGGTTGTTAATGAGCCTCAATTTGAATTTCTTTACCTCACCTGGGAATCTCCAAGGTAGGGGCTGCCAAGCTCTGGGAAGGAGCAAACTTGGCCATCTTTCTGTGTAACCAGGAAGGAACAAATTGGCCACCCGTCCTTTGTGGCTGCGGCTCAGCACAAACTCTGAGCGCCCTCCAAATCCCAGGTGTCCCCACAGAGTTCCAGTCCAGTCCACTGCTGGAGCCCCAGGTGAGTGGCTGTAGCTGTTTAGCACTCTGTCCCAGCCCTCTGCGCTGTGGAGCAACTGGGGCTGTTAACCCTGAGGGCGGGCGCAGCCACTGCTCACAGCTAAGGCTGCTGCTGTCCGTGGGCTCCCAGCCCACCACCCTTACGCGCCTCCACAGATCCTACCAGGCTCATTCAGTGTCCCTGGTTGTATGATCCTCTCCCGCTGCTTTTCTGCTGCTTTTTCCCGATGATTTGTCTTTATTTTAGTTGTAATTCCCGTTTGGTCCTGGGAGATCATCTGTGTAGCTTCCATTCACTCCACCGCCATTTCCTATCTCCCCTTTATCATTTCTGATATTGAAAATTTGTCTCCTTACTTTTTCCCTGATCAATCTGACTAGAGGTTTATTAATTTTATTGATAGTAAAAGAATTAGCTTTTGCTTTAATTGATTTTTATATTATATTTCTGAATATTTATCTCATTGGTTTATCCTCTGATATTTAGTATTTCTCTTTTTTTCTGCCTTTAGTTTTCTCTCTTTTTAATGAGATTCTTAAAGTGAAAGAGAAGATAATTCCAGACTTTTCTTCTTTCCTTATATAAATATTTAGTGTTTTAAATTTTCCTTTAAAACTCTTTTAGCTGCATTATACAATTTTGTTATATTTTCATTTTCATTCAGTGTGAAATATTTTCTAATTTCTTTTTTGCTTAATTCTTTGATCCATGGGTGATTTGGAAATGTGGTATTTTGTTTCTAAATATTAGGGAATATTTTAGTGATGTTTCTGTTATTGGTTTCTACTTGAATTTCATTGTGGCCAGAGAACAAACTTGTTTTGAACTCTTTTAATTTATTGAGATTTACTTTATGACTTAGAATATGGTCTATCTTGGTAAATGTTCGGGTGCACTGAAAAGAATGTATATTCCACTGTTATTCAGTGGAATACTATATAAAAGTCAATTAGGTGGAATTGATTGGTAGCATTATTCAAGTCTTAAATATCATTATTGATGTTTTGCCCACTTGTTCTATTTATTGAGAGAAATCTTTGGAAAATTCTTTGTATATTTACCCACATAGTTTCCATTTCCAGTGATCTTCATTCTTTTGTGCAGATTTTTGTGACTTACTTCCATTGGCATCATGTTCCTTCTGTCTAGAGAACTTTAATACTTCTTATTTTATTGGTTTATTGCAGATGCATTCTTTCAGCTTTTGTATGTCTGAAAAGTCTTCATTTTGCCTTAATTTTTGAAAGTTTTTTCTCCTGTGGGAATAGAGGTTTTGAATGACTTTTTTTTTTCTTCTCTCCGTATCTTAAAGATAATTGCTCTACTCTTTTTTGGCTTATATTTTTATGATGAGAAATCTTCTGTCATCATTATATATTTTTTCTTTACATCATGTATATCTTTTTCATCTGGCAGCTCTTAGCAGTTTTAATCAATTTTTTTTAATGCTCTGACTCAATGTAGTTTCCTGCATATTTCTTTTGCGTTGGGCACCTTAAGCCACTTTGATCTCTGGGTTTATAACTTTCATCAGATTTGGAAAATTTTTAATCATTGTTTCTTTAAATATTTTTATGTCCATCACTTTATTGATTCTCTTTGCCCTTTGTTTTAAGTCTTTATCCTTGCTGTGTTTAATTTTGGGTAATATCTTTCGCAATGTATTCAGGTTCACTAATTTTTTTTTTTTTTTTGCAATGTCAGTTTTCTACTAGTGAATATTATATATATATATATTAATGTATTCATTTTTTCTTCTAGCTTCTTGGACATATGGAATATAGTCATAATAACCATTTTGATGCCCTTGTCTGCTGATTTTTTTCTTGCATATCATTACTCCTGGGCTGGTTTGGTTGGTATGGGTTGTAGTTTTCTACATTTTTGTATGCCTGATCATATTTGAATGAATTCACATTGTCAGTTTTACCTTGTTGAGTGCTGTATATTTTTGTATTCTCAGGCATGTTCTTGAACTTTGTTCTGGGGGTACAGTTAAGGTACTTGAAAACAGTTGGATTCCTTTTGGGTTTTGCATTTAAGTTTTGTCAGGCAGGACCAGAGCAGTGTTCAGGCTAAGTCTAATTTTCCCCACTGCTGAGCCAAAACCTTTTGAGTACCCTGCTGGATACTGCGTGAATTATGAGTTTTTAACTCTGGCTGTTGGGAACATGAACTACTCCTGACACTGTGAGTTCCTGGGATTCTTCCTTCTAATCTTTTTGTGAGGTTCTTTCCCTGGCTTCAAGTAGTTTCCTTCTAAGCACAAACTTATTAGTAGTACATAGCTGAAGACACAAAGTTGATCCTCTGAAGATCTCTGGACATCTCTGTGCAGCTGTCTCCTTAATGATACTCTGTCTTGAGAACTCTAGCTTCTTTAGTCTCTCCAGAATATCAGCTAAATCTCCTCAGCTGTGGTTCTCTCTTGCTGAATAGTAGCCTGGGAACTCTCTCCAAACAGTAAACTGGAGAAGTTTTAGAGTTCTCATTTGTTTCTCATTTCTCTGGGATCACTATCTTTTATTGTCTCATGACCAGTGTCTTGAAAACCATTGTTTCATAAATTTTGTCCTGTTATTAATTGTTTCAGGTGGGAGGCCAAATGTGATCCCTCTTACTCGTTGGCTGGAAGCAGAATTGCTTTCTTGCCATTAGGTTATAGTTCTTTTTTATTGTTTGGTTACTGCTACTGAAAACAGATTTCTTTCATGCTGTTTTTCTTTGGCTTAGTTTTGTTCATTGCATTAGGTTTGGGGAGGAATGTTCTGTGATTCACATAGCCATCTTCTTGTGTTTATTAGACGTTTACATTTTCTTTTCTATGATTCATCACTTTTATGCTCTTTATCCTACTTTTCAGTTGACATCTATATGAATTTCTTACAGGTTTCTCTGAGATATTAAATATCAACTATACATCCCCTTTATTTATATGCCATACTTATACCAACATTCTCCCCAGTTTATTGTTTGTATTTAATCTTGGTAGTGAATTTTTTTTGAAGTACAAGAGCTTTCATTCAATGTAGTCAAACCTATATAGTCTTTTTTATAAAGTCCCTTCACAATCTAAGAATGATATTTACCTGTATTGGCCTATGTTTTATTGCTTGTTTGCTTCGAACAATAGCTTCTAAATTTTGAGGAATTTATTCCTTTATATAAAGCATAGATAGAAATTTATTTTCCCCCAATGTATTCTCTTGGTGCTTTTAATAAAGTATCCCTCTTTTTATGCATATTTGTAGCACTAGTTTTATGTTAAAAATTCTGTCTGTTGTTGAATTATCTATTCTCTTCAATTTATTCATATTTCTACTCCTATACCATTGAAATATTTTATCATATTTGATATCTTGTAGTCAAAAGCCCCATTTAAATTTTCCTATATGAATTAAAATTTTTTATGCAAATTAATATAGGCTCATCACAAAAGAATTAAATAATGAATGCTAGTGCAAAGAACACACAGTATCCATGACCCAACCAAATTAACTTTTTATAAGTGGGATTATACTACATTATTCTATAACTTATTTATATTTATATACAATAACATATTATTATAATATATATATTTAAATATGTTTTTATTGATTTTTTTTTATAAGGAAAACATAGTTTTTTTCTAGAAACTCCATCCAGGAAGTTTTGCTTATATCTCATTAGCTACATGGCTGGCTACCTTTAACTACAAGAGTAAAGAAAATAGTGGGCACATTACTACCCCAAACACAATATGGGTTCTCAAAGCAAAGAAGAAGCTTAAAATAGATATAAGATAGGCATTAGCAGAGTCTTCCATAAGAACATGTTGCCCTTTGTCTGTTATAAGTGTCAAATATATTTCAATTTCCCCTTTGCCATTATATATATATTACATATAATATATATTTATATAATATTTTAACTTTTTATGGCTTCTGTTTTTGATAATTGTGTTCAGAAAGATTTTCTACAACCCAAAATTGGCCTGATTTTTATTTTATGTTTTTATTGACTTTTATCTTCAATATTGAGGGTTTGACAGAATTATATTAAACTATGCTAAACCTGAAAAATTGATATCTCTGTAGTATCTATAATAGCCAATAATATCTAAATTGATAATATAGAAACAAGATATATTTTCCTCTCTTGCTCAAGTTTGTTTTTGCCATCTTCTTCATATAGATCTTGTATATCATATTTAGGTTGCTCCTAGACATTATATATTATAGGATTTTGATTTTGTTTTGTTTATTTTCCTGTGAAGAATCTTCTTTCTAATATATATATATATATATATATATATATATATATATATATATATATATATATTTTATCCTCACCCGAGAACATTTTTTGCATTTATCTTCAGATAGAGCAGGAGAGAGAAAGGGGGGAAGAGAGAGAGAGAAACATCTATGTGAGAGAGACACATCGACTGGTTGCCACCCATACGACCCCAATCAGGGCCAGGGACAAACTACAACCGAGGTACGTGCCCTTAGCGGGAACCGAACCTGGGACTCTCTGGTCCGCAGGCCAATGCTCTAACCACTGAGCAAAACCAGCCAGGGCTCTATTATATTTTAAAACTAATTATTGCTAGTTTGTTGTAAAAATATATATAATATATGTATGTATGTATATATGTAACATACATACATACATATGTTTATATAGAGATTACAACCACTTTTTATAACTTTCTTATTAATTCTAAGTTTTTTATTGTTTTCTAGAATTTCTGGATATATAATTATTTTTCTGCAATTAATTGTACTCTTGGTATTTTCTTTCAATTTCTTAATGTGCTTTTCAGAACTTTCAGAATATCTTTGTTCTAGACTTTTATGAGACTGACCTTAATATTTTAACATTAAGTGTGATTTTGTTTGGCTGCTAAAATCTTCCTAGTATTAGGAAAGGATACTTCTGCTAATTTTTGCCTTAGATTTTATATTTATTCATTGTATAGCACACTATCAACTGACTACAGAGACTTTTTTTCCCCTATAGGGCTCAGGCTTAAATTCAGTTTTGCCTGAGTCTCCCTTGGGGCTCCAAGTCGGTTTTAAAGTCCTTCACCTCAGGGTATGTATTTCCAAACTGGCAAAGAAATAGTTGACAACCAAGTGTTGGCTATGCTAGCTGTTCACCTAGAAGTGCCTCCTGATTTGAAGGCAACTTGGAATCATAGGTGAAAGCCACTTTTACCACAGAGGTCCTTCCAATTGAAACCTATATTTTAACTTACCCAGAAATATATATTTTATGGTGCTTCATTTACTAAGTCGCAGTGCTTATTATGATAAATATTTCAAGAAATTTTGAAACAGAAACTTTTTATGTTATCTGAAGAATGTCAGAACAGCCCTGGCCAGTTTGGCTCAGCAGTTGGAGCTTCGGCCTGCGGACTGGAGAGTTCCGGGTTCGGTTTCCGCTAAGGGCATGTACCTCGGTTGCAGTTTGTCCTCGGCCCCGGTTGGGTCGTGTGGGTGGCAACGACTCGATGTGTCTCTCTCACTTCGATGTTTCTCTCTCTCTTCTTCCCTCTCTCCCTCCCACTCTGTCTAAAGATGGATGCAAAAATGTCCTCGGGACAGAACATTCCTATATTTACTGGAGGAACCAATTTTTCATTCTTTATCACTTAAATTACGATAGTTGTGCTAATACTGGATCTATTTTTAAAGTTGTCTCTTTCTTTTCTCTCCAATTTTTATTAATTTATTTTTGTTACAGATGTTTCTCCTTTCCCCCCCCTAAACCCCCTCCTCCTCATCCCGCCCCCCCACCCCCTAGCATTGTTGATATGTCCATTGGTTATGCATACATGCAATAAAGTTGTCTCTTTCATTCATTCTTCAAATATTATTGATTTGTTTAGGATATATTAGTTCGGGGTACTATCTTTGGGAATAGGAATATAAAGATGAATAAACCAAAGAACTTATATGCATATGCATAACCAATGGACACAGACATTAGTTTGGGGAAAAGCAGGAAGAGGGTGGGAGTGGGGAGGAGGGGATCAATGGGGCAATTAAGGGGGGACATCTGTAATACTTTCAACAATAAAAAATATCATAGTCCATACCTTCAAGGTGATGATAGTCTAAAAGGGAAATATTTAAACAAAATAATTCAGGTCAGTGTGATAAATACTATGACCAGGTATTTTGAGAATATAGAGAATGGTCATCTAAATTAGACAAGTTGAAGGAAATTCACTGACAGTGGCAGTGAATATTTGTCCTCATCTTCTTCTATTATAACAGAACTTTTAGTTGTACACATGAATACTCAGCTATAGCCTACATTTCAGCTAACTTCTAGCCAAAAGAATGTGAAGGGGAGTGATGTGTGCCATTTCTGGTCCTGGCCTCCTTCCTTCCCTTTCTCCATATGCCTTCCTAGAATGTGAAAACTGTGAGGACTCACCAGGAACCATACAGAAGAGAGCAATATCCTAGGAATAATGGAGCAATAAAGAGATTGGATTCCTGACAATCTTATAAAGTAGGATCACTCTTCTTCCAGACTAATACAAGAGAGAAATAAATGTCTACTTTGTTTAAACCAGTGTTAATTTGGGTCTCTGTAATCATAGCTGTATCTAGATCCAAACTAATATACATGTAGTTAGCTTTCCCCAGTCTTTACTCTCTTGGGTCTTTTGGTATATTTTGACCACATCCACCCATTTTCATGTTTAAAAGATTCTTTATTGATGTCTTTGTTCTGATTCTCTTAATGCCTCACAACTGTTTCATCAGTCTCTTGTAAGACTCTTCTTCCTATTGCTGCTAATAACATGAAACTTCTCCAAGGTTTCTTCCTTGACCTTCTCTGTGTTTATGCTTTTTTCCCCTTAGAATCCCATGGCTTTAAATATCTCCCTTAGAAACAGATTTACAAAACTCTGTTGGTCTTCTACGGTCTTGGCCTGTCCTATGGGCTTCATGCTAGGTTTCCAATACAACGCATACATTTTCAATTGGCTATCCTGCTGCCATTTCACATTCAGCAGGTTTAAATTAAACTCATGGTTCTCCCCAAACCAAACTTCCTTCTGGAGTTTGCTGTATATGTTAATGATGTCAGTATTCTCCCAGTCATTTATGTTTAAACCTTAACATTGTCTTTAGTTTCTTCTCTCTTACCTGTCAACTGAAATTTAAAATGGTAGACTGCCTGAAATCACTTCCTTTTAGTCCTGGCCTCCCAGAGTCCTCTCCATAAAGATGTAGATGGTAATTTCAGTATTCAGAACACCTTTAATTCACACTTGCCAAAGCCTGATCAAAGTACCTTGTTTCAGGTCACCTCTGTGGGGAAACCTCAGTCTAGGTAACTCAGGAAGAATTCTGCTGGCAAATCAATTAAATTCCTTTGCACAGATTATGAACCCATGGTTCCGACTCTTCTTTTCCCATAGTATTGTTAATTCCTGTTCTTGCATCTTCTTTCATATAATTCATGGCTATATAACTTTCAAGTGCTCATACTCCCTTAGATATTTGCCCATTCATTTAGAGATGATATTTTACCTTTTTTATTTGTCTATAAACATATTGTTATTTTTCCTCCTAGTTACTGATGATTACCAAATGGTTGGTTATCACTACTCTGAACAATTCAAGGGCTTGGTTGGGTATTTTGTCATTAGTTTACTGAGCTTGGAGTTTTTGAAGCATCTTATCTCAAGTGCACAAATTTGAGTTAAATTTTTGAGTCATAACTTATAGTCCAACCACATATTAGCTTTCCTATCCTTTCCCTGTGTTTCTAACACTGGTGTCTTCTCTCTACTCCCACACAGTCACACCTCAGTTCTTGTGAAATCATATGGTATTTGTCTTTCTCTGACTGACTTATTTCACTGGGCAAAATACTGTCTAGGTCCATCCATGCTGTCACAAATTGTAAGATTTGATTCTTTTTTTATGGCTGAATAATATTCGTATATATGTACGACAGCTCTTTTATCCACCCCTCTATTGGTGGGCACTTGGGTTGCTTCCATAGTTGGCTGTTGTAAATAACCCTGTAATGAACATAGGGATGCATATATTCTTTTGAAGTAGTGTTTTGGGTTTCTTCGGATAAATCCCCAGAAGTGGAATCTCTAGGTTGTAAGGCAGGTCCATCTTTAATATTTTAAGGAATCTTCATACTGTTTTCCATAGTGGCTGCACCAGTCTGCATTCCCACCAACAGTGCACGGGGATTCTCTTTTCACATCCTTGCCAACACATGATTTGTGGATTTATTGATGATAACCATTTTGACAGGTGTGAGGTGATATTTCATTGTGGTTTTAATTTGCATTTCTCTATTAGTGACATTGAGCCTCTTTTCATATGTCTATTGGCCTTCTGCATGTCCTCTTTGTAGAAGTGTCTTCAGATTCTCTGCTAATTTTGTAATTAAATTGTTTTGTGTGTGTGTGTGTGTGTGTGTGTGTGTGTGTGTGTGTGTGTGTGTAGTAGTATGAGTTCTTTATAAATTTTGAATATTAATCCCTTATCAAATGTACCATTGGCAAATATGTTCTCCTATTTAGTAGGTTGTCTCTCTGTTTTTTTTATGATTTTCTTTGCTGTGTAAAAACTTTTTAGTTTATGTAATCCTTATTGCTTATTTTTTCTTTTGTTTCCCTTGTCCACGGAGGTATATCAGAAAAAATACTGCTTTGAGAACTGTCTGAGATTTTACTGCCTGTGTTTCCTTCTAGTATTTTTATGATTTAGAATCTAAAATGTAAGTCTTTAATCCATTTTGAGTTTATTCTTGTGTAAGGTGGTCTAGTTTCATTTTTTTTGCACGTATCTGTCCAATTTCTCCAGCACCCCATTGTATGTTCTTGCCTCCTTTGTCAAATATTAAGTGATCATACAGACATGGGTTTGTTACTGGGCTCTCTATTCTGTTCCCATTGATTTATATGTCTGTTTTTATGCCAGTACCATATATATATATATATATATATATATATATATATATATATAGTCACTATGGCCATTGTGATATAGTTTTATATTGGGTAGCATGATACCCCCAACTTTGTTTTTCTTTCTTAATATTACTGAGGCTCTCTGGGTTATTTTATGGTTCCAAATAAATTTTTGGATTATTTGTTCTAGTTCTGTGAAATATGCCTTGGTGTTTTGACAGGAATTGTGTTGAATCTATAGATTGCTTTGGGTAGTATGGACATTTTAATGATATTAATTCTTTCTATCCATGAACATGGTATATGCTTCCATTTATTTGTATCTTCTTTGATTTCTTTCTTCAGTGCCTCATGGTTTTCTGAGTACAGATTTTTTTACCTTCTTGGTTAAATTTATTCCTAGGTTTTTTTTGTTGTTGTTGTTGTTGTTTTTGCTGTATTGTAAATGGGAGTGTTTTCTTGGTTTCCCTTTCTGATATTTCATTATTAGTATATCGAAATGTAACCAATTTCTGAATGTTAATTTTGTATCCTGCTACTTCATTGCACTTATTTATCATTTCTAGTAGTTTTTTGGTGGAGTCCTTAGAAATCTCTGTATATGGTATCATGTCATCTGCAAATAATGAGAGCTTTATTTCTTCCTTTCCAATTTGGATGCCGTTTATGTTTGATAGCTAACATGTTTGATAGCTGTGGCTAGGATATATATTCTTTTATGTTTCTCCCCTTCTTCCTTCCCCTTCTTCTCCTCTGCCTCATCCTCTTCTTCTTCCTCCTGAAAATAAAATACATTATCAGTTCATATTAATCCTTTGAATTAAGATTCAATACTAAACAGGTTTTTTTAAAAATGTATCTTTATTGTTGAAAGTATTACAGATGTTCCTCCTTTTTATCCCATTGACCCCCCCCACCTCACTACTGTCCCCCTCCCCCAGTGCTTCACCACAGGACTGAAGAGTTTTTATTTAATCTCTTCTATCTTGCATTTGTATCTTTTTTCTCTCCACACTGAGAATTCCAGATCTGAAGGACAACAGAGATGCCAGAATCAGAGTACCAAGTAATTAGTATTTGTTTTATCCCACATTTCCCAGAGCAGTTTCAGCATAGAATGACTAATCAGCAGTATCTGACATAGCTGATTACTCTTGCTTCTTAAAATCTGTTATTCACTTGGTTTCCATGACATCACTAATATTTTGTTTTCCTACTACCCTATTGACTGCTTTTCTAAATCTCCTTTGCTGGATTCTTTTTATCCTCCTGACCCTGAACCATTAGAGTACCCCAGTTCTGTCCTAAGACCTCTTCTGTGTTCATAGTCACTGCCTAAGGAATGTCACCCATGGTAGTAATTGCCATCTATATTCTGACACAACCTAAGTTTATATTTCTGACTAAGACCTCTACCCTTACTGCAGACTCTTGATTCCAGTTGCCTACCAAACATATCCAATTGGATATCTAATGCAGCTCAAGCATAACATGTCCAAAAGCAGAAATGTAGTGCTTATGACTTTAGAGATGATAATACTGAGATTAATAGGGGTTTCATAAGTTAGTAAAAAGCCTTATCATGGAGTTGTATCATTTAAATTCATCACCTAACTTTAAGTACTATTGTTTTGTTATGTTATAACCCTGTCTGTTATGACTTGTATAGCTTTAAATACACCCATGTTGAGTTTAGGGGATGTATTGGTTCTACAGGAAGTAAGAGAGGCAATGGTGAGTAATGACCTCCCCTAACTTTTATTATTAGAGATAGAAGAGTGTGTACAAAGTTTTCATATACGTACATTCTACCATTGTGGGATTGTTAGATAAAGTAAAAAAGATATATATAGAGAGATTGGACTTTCCCACACAAGAGACTTCCATTTGAGCATAACTACAATGAGTTCAGGAGCATCTGTAAATCCTCAGAAAATTACTTACTGTTAATAGCTGCCTGTATTGCCACAATAGGCCCAACTCCCCCTCAGTGTCAAAGGATTGAGAAACACCGTCATTCAAGAGGGAAAGAGCTCAGAGATTATGGAATGCTTTTGTTCCATAAAGACAGACTGCACTGAGCAGCTCTTTTATTTCTGTTGATCCTCAAATGTTGATCACTTTAGTAACTGAATTTAAGTAAAAAACATTTTCCTACTGGATCAACTATAATACAATCTGGTCTGCTTATTTGTGGTTGTAATGTTCTATGAAGTTACTGCAGACACTGAATTAGTGAAGACTGAACTATTGCTCCTGTGAGAAATACAGGATAAGTTTCTGTGAGCCTTGTGAAATAGCATTTTTATCAACTGAAATGCCATTTGCATTTATTGGTTCATTTTCCAATATCCATGTAAAAGAAGTTAGTCTCATTGGCTTTGAAAATCTGCTTTTCCCCATTACCCTTTTCTTGTATAATTCTTAGCAGGTGTTTAAAATTCTTTTTTTACAGCTTCCTGAAATGCAGAACTTGCCTTATCCTCAAGTTTAACATTTTTCACTCTGGATTGCCCTTTGAAATGTGGGTAGTCAGTACTGGCTAAGAAAGGTTCAACATTTTTCTGACCCTGGGTAAAAAGGCCATAACTTCCTTTGTTTTTAAGCATCACAATAGTGCTATTTGCTATACTTTTTCAATAGGTTGTCATCTGGTGAATCCACAAATTTAGCTTCTCTTCCATCTTTTCCATAGCTTCATCACACACTACAGATGTTACTTTAACACTGCCAGAGTGGCCTCATGTACAGATCAGCAAATTTCCTATTTTCTTCTAGATGTACCATATTGTTGATTCATTAACATTGAACTCTCAGCCAACAGCACTATAACTCACACCTGAAGGAAGCTTATCTAACACGTGTATTTTCTCCATAAGGCACATTGCAACCTTTTTGCTCCTAGAACACTAGATAACACTTCAGTACTATGCTTGGGGGGCATTTTAAACATTAAAATCAACAACAAAAAATTAAAAAACATGGCACTAAATAGACCACCTTAAGGACAGTTGTTTACAGTATGAGAACTGAAACAAGAAGGTGGAGGTTTTCTTGTCCAACCTCAGCTGGGAATGTGTCAGTTAACTCAAATTATTCTCCATTCTGTGCATGTCTCTGAATGACTATGAGACAGTTGTGAGCATTGATTTTGAGGCTACAAATAAATTTCAGTGAGTAGGTAAATTTACAAATATGGAATCTGTGAATAATTAGGATCGACTATAGCTGTGCAGATGATGACAGGGAAGTAATCTGTATTTGTTCCATGCCAATGTGTACAGACTCCTTCACTACAGACAGCTGTCATTCTTTGTGTACAAAGTGTCCTTAGAAAATTGTTATACTTGATAGCTAAGGCTAAATTTTTAACATCACTCGGTATAGGTTAAGAAAAAGGCTTTATTGGAAAACTTAGGACCAAGAGCCAGTATGAAGGGGCACGTAGATGCCTCCATCCAGAGAAGCAAGGTAGGACCAGGGGCAAGATATAGGAGGGTTACATTCCAGGAAAGGGACCCTTCCTTCTTATATGGGAAAAGCACGAGAGCAATCTTGTCAGCTGGGAGTAGGGTAGAAGGAAGGACAGATTATTTGGGTGTCAGAGAGTCTGAATTTAGATGTTGGCTATTTTCCAGAGATTTCTGTGAAATCTAGCTGCCCAGTTCCTGGAGAGCTTTGAGAGCCTGTGGGCAGTTTCAGACCCTTCTGCTTTGGGGAAGTCACAGTCTAGAGATCTGAGTTTAGGTGCAGTCCTTCCCACTATGGGAATGTGGGAATTTCAGGTACTCACTGAGGGGTCTGGACAATGCAGAGTGAGCTTCCACTTCATTCCACATCACATCTCATAGCACCATGGTGGTCGTTGAATTATTGTTTGTGTTAATCTGATTTTCAGATTAGAAAATGTGCAATTATTATTCCTGAATGTAGTTTTCCATTATATTGCCCCCCTTTTTGTTTCTAGAGACTAATATTAATTGATCTCAAGCAACCTAACCAGAGAATATTACCTTATATTGAGTACTCTGAATTCAAAACTGTTACAGAATTATCTATGATACTTAAATTAGCTCTATAAGTTAGTTATATAACTTCTTTTAAAAATTAAAGCTCATGCCCTGGCCAGTTTGGCTCAGTGGTTAGAGTGTCGGCAGGCAGACCAAAGAGTCACAGGTTTGATTCCTAGTCAAGGGCATGTACCTTGGTTGCAGGTTCAGTCTCTGGCCCCGGTCAGGGTTGTGTGGGAGGCAACCAATTGGTATGTCTCTCTCACATTGATGTTTCTCTCTCTCTCCCTCCTTCACTCCCGTTCTATCTAAAAATCAATAAAAAATATCCTTAGTTGAGAATTAAAAAAAAAATTAAAACCCATACAAATCAATATACTCCCCTCACTCCAATAAAAGACACTTATCTATCCAAGTTGGAAAATCAGCTGAAGAAATTCTCAAATTAAAACCTAACTTATCACCCTGGCCAGTTTGGATCAGCGGTTAGAGCATCGGCCTGTGGATTGGAGAGTACCGGGTTCGGTTCCCGCTAAGGGCAGGTACCTCGGTTGCAGCTTGTGCCTGGCCCTGGTTGGGGTCATGTGGGTGGCAATCACTCGATGTGTCTCTCTCACATCGATGTACACATCGAGTGTTCTCTCTCTCTCTCTCTTACTCCCTCTCTCCCTCCCACTCTATCTGAAGATAAATGCAAAAATGTCCTCAGGTGAGGATAAAAAAACAACAACAAAAACCCCTAACTTATCTAGCCCTACTGATGTGGCTCAGTGGATTGAGCGTCATCGCATGGACTGAGAGGTCCCGGTTCAATTCCCAGTCAGGGCACATGCCTGGGTTTCAGGCTTGATCCCCAGTAAGAGGCCTGAGGGAGGCAGACAATCGATGTTTCTATCTCTCTCTCCCTTCCTCTCTCTTTAAAAAATCAATAAAAACATATTAAAATAGAAAACCTAACTTATCTAATTTTATTGTATCACACATTTCTATAACCTTTATTTTCTTTAGTTTTAAATTTAAATTTAAATTTAGTTTAAATTTCCCAAATCAAGGACTTTTCTAATTTGTAGTTGTAAATATCTTTAAAACCACATTTCATTAGAAATGGTGGGAGGGCTGGCCAGGATTTCTTCTTATTTGGAAGTCACAGATTCCACAGCATCAAACGAAGACTGTAAATCAATCTTCAAATAATTTTCTACCAAACCTTCAGCTTTGAAGAATAATTCTTGGATAACCATTATTAAATATATAATGCTATGCAATTCTATATTATAGAACAATTTTCTACCTTTACCCATTTTTATACTCTTTTTAATTAGGGTCATCTTTCTAAAAAGAAATCTATGCTAAACTCACACAAAAAAGTGATTTAAAACACAAACTAATTTGTAATAAAAGGTTAACAGATCAATTCTTGCAACATCATATCAGTCCAGTATACTTGGGAACCAAGGTTCATCCTGAAGTGAAAAATATATAGCTTTAAAGATTCTTACAAGCATAGCCCACATTCTAATCTTTCTACCTGGTTTGTTTTACAAAGAAGTTTCAGAATACTTTGACTATAGTTTTACCAATGGAAATGTTATGTTTTCATTTCAAAGCAATGAAATCCTGAAGATTAATTTGAACCCACCTTTTTGTACATTCACAGAATGTCAAAGTCTAGCATTTGTTATCTCTAAGGAGAGAGGTTTAAGCCACACACATTACAAAAAATGAAAGTTATTTAGAGTTTAAAGTTTTGTCTTTTAACTAGCATTGCATTTAGAATTTCAAAACTTTTTACTTTGAAACACTTTACTTGAAACCAACCTTTTTTTAGGTTGTTCGTTCTGAGAGGATCAATAAAAGCACAGCATTGCCCCACTCTTAAAACCTTTGGCATTCATCCAGTTTCCCTCGGTGTTTAGTCTTTTTATTGCTGCCAGTTCTCAGAGATTTATTCTGTTTCTGTGAGGGCAGGTCCCTTGTCAAAGAGGCAGGCCATCTTCCAAGCTGTCTCATCATTTTTAGCTACTTCTTCGTTCTGATGTCCTTGCTTAGGACAGTATGGTGATCCAGATACCAGATGTAGATCAGATGCTAGAGAGCCTGGTCCTCATCTGTGACTCACCATCCTGGGCTCCTGACAGTACCCATGGAGACAACCTTGACAGAGGCAGGGATGGATATTTCCCAGTTGTCAAAACTGTTATACTACTCTTTTTTTTTTTTTAATTGTTTTTTCTTTATTGATTTTAGAGAGAGAGGAAGGGAGAGGGAGAGAGCGATAGAAACATCAATGAGAGAAAACATCGATTGGCTGCCTCCTGCATGCCTCCCACTGGGGATTTGGCCTACAACCTGGGCATGTGCCCTGAACCAGGAATCGAACCAGCAGCCTCTTGGTACATGGGTTGATGCTCAGCCACTGAGATATACTACTCTTTACAGCCATTCTCCTTTTTGAGGACTAGGAAGAGAGGGGGAAAACCTTTTCTTGTTTTGTGCTTGAAAATCTCCTTATGATATGGCATAGCTACCACTTCCTCTGGGTTAGCTGCTGCTCTGTCACTTCCAGCATCCAAATGGCCTGTGCAGAGTTTGCTGTAATGACCTGCTACATCTCTGCAAGCTTTATTCTCTTCTTGGTTCTTTTTGATTCACTCATCATCTTGACCAAACCTTACTTAAGGACCTTCTGGTCCTAACCTTTGGGCAACTTTACCCTTTTTCCTCACTTCCAGAGATGACTCTAGTTCTATTTATTGGAATCTATCCCCAGTTTCTTTCAAGACCATGACAATCTCTCCATGTTTCTGAACCTGATGCTGTAATAAACCAAATATTTATCGGTTTAAATGTTGCATCCCTTTCTGATACTCAGTCATGATTGGATTAGTCTCTTTCTGTATTTTTCATGCCAAGCACCATTCTAGTCTTCCTGCCTTTCCCTCAGTACAGGTCAAGTTGTGTTATTAGTGTCTCTGCAAAGGCCAGTCACATCCTGCCCATGTGCCAATTTATGGACTCCTTGAGAAATCTAAGTAGTGGGATTGACACAACCTTTCTAATTCCCAACCTAATTTATATCACTGGGAAAATGGACTTCTGCTATTTCCTAGTTCTGGTGAGGAAAGAAAAAAATGTGTGTAAAATGCTTAAGCCAAAATCTACTTAAAATTTTTTTCAGGCAGTGAGGCTGATGAGTAGAATAGACATTATGAATTAGAAAAAATAAGTATAGCTTCACCTGTAATTACTAATGTATTTGCATGTGGTTCCCCCCGTTATAATGCCAGTAGCATGGTGCACTTGTCTGTTACCCAGAAAACTGAATGTGGACCTTTAGAATTTCAACCCCAGCTGCTCCATGTAGTCCAACAGTGTTCTTAGGCACATTGGTTTTCTGCTCATATGTTTGTAGATATTCTCCAGTGTCTCCCTCTTCTTATTTCATTTTTTAAAATATTTTTTTATTGATTTTTTTAGGCAAAGAAGAAGGGAGAGGGAGAAAGAGATAGAAACATCGATCGGTTGCCTCCTGCATGATCCCTATTGGGGATTGAGCCTGCAGCCTGGGCATGTGCCCTGACAGGGAATCAAACCAGTGATGTCTTGGTTCATGGGACAATGCTTAATCCTCTGAGCCACACCGGCTGGGCTCTTTTTAATTTTTAATTTTAGTCTATCTCTCCACAAGTTCTTGCTGACCTGTATGTGCTCCTCTGAATTCACTGACTTTACACACTCTATTTCTTCTAACTGTGATACTTTCTCCTTCTCCAGTGCCATGGATTTTTTTTCCCCTCTGAATTTTCCCTTTCATCAGTATTGCCCATTTGACATAACTGATATGATACGCACATTTGTAGAAGTGTGAAGGAATTGCTTTGCAGAATCAGAGGAAGGAATTATTGATTCCATAAGCAAAGAAAAGGCTCCTGAAAGATTTCATTGCGGAGTTATCACTTGGAGACATCAGAGGAATGCACAAATAGAAGGTTGAGAAATGCACTTTAGGCAATGGGAACAGCTTGCACAGAGAGCAGTACAGTGTGCCTGAAGTACAGGGCAGGTTAGAGGAGGGAGGTCAGGGAAGACACTTAAGGGTCTTGGTAAAGATTGTGAACTTTATTATATGGGATCTGGCAAGCAAGTGAGTAACTGTTCAAATATATGTATTAGAAGCAAAATCCTGGCAGAAAGAAGGACAAATGGAAGGGAGATGGGGAGAGACTGGAGGTAGGGAGACTACTTAAGAGACAAGTCATCAACTATCCTGGTTCCTCAGAGCAGTGAGTGTGCTTCCTGTCCTCCCTGCCTGCTTCCTCCGGGTACTATCAAGCAGTTCTGCGCTCCAGAAGCAGAGCGATGAAGGAAGGAGAGATGTGCATAGTTCGTAGCATGTACCCTGCATAGGGGTAGTGGGGACTTATAGTTGTAACTCTGTTTGGAGTATAGTACCTTGCATATCACAAGTGCTTGAAAATATTTGTTGAATGAATGAGTAAATGAAAAAAATAAAATAAACAAACAATCCGCCCCCCCCCCTTTCCCGGGCATTATCCTACCCACAAAGTCAGAAGTTCCCTTTACACACTTCTGTGGAAAAAAATTGATCCTCCTCAAATCTAGTTCTAGGTTTTAAGTTTTTCTTCTCAGTTACAGTTTCTTGAAAATTGCCTCTGTACCTTGCTGTTGGAGGTCACTTGGGATTTAGAATTAGCATGGGCTTTAGAGCCGGGAGATTCAGGTTCAAATCCTCACTTAGTAATTGTGTAAACTTGAGTGATTATGTAACTTTCTAGACCTCTGTTTCCTCATCTCTACCCTATCAATAAGGAAAAGGTTGCTGTGAGGAAAGAGATAATGTTTATAAAATGCCTAAGTCAGAATTTGGCTGCAGCCCAGCCAGAAGCACACAAAAGGACATGGGTAGGATCTCTGAGATGGAGTCAGAGAGAGAGCTGCAGAATTAGCAGAGTTCCCCGGCTCCTCTCCTGCACACCCCTGCTCCAGTCTTGCACTGCCCCCCCTTAGGCTCTTGTCTGAGGCCAGTTAGTGCATGAACTAAGTCAGGCTCAGATAGTGTTCATCTTATTTAGCAGATACAAATCTCAGTCCAAAAAAACAAAGTCATACAAGTGTGTTAACTTTATTTTTCTATAAGAACTAAATTTTCTAATTCAAGGCTCAATTTAATGGAAAGGTAGAACCATAATTTCAGTCAATGTGGCATTCCTTCTCACTAACTACCCTTATCTGGAGCTGTATATAAGGAGACTTTTATTGGGCCAAATCATTGGGAGACCATATCTGGCCATTTATAGGGTCAGGTGCCACATAAGCATTTGATGGAATAACCTTACTCCCCTTTGGTCTCTATGGTAACTTCTGGGCCCTTCCTTATTCCTTTCCCAAGCAGGTGGTCCTCTGGGCCATTTCTGCACCACTCTTGGAAACACAGGAAACACTCTGTGCTCCTGAGCCACATAGTATCCCAGGGATCTCTAGAACACCATCTGAAGACTGCCTGCCTATCTCATATAGCCATCTCTTCTGCACGTGCACCACAGGAGATGTGGGAAAACCTGGAGTTTTGCTGCTTCTCCAGGCTATACCCAGAAATTGGGGCACAGACTCACCTAAATGCACCCGGACCTAGGAGTTTAGGCAGGATTCTCCCCACTCTTATTTCTCTAGTCCTAGGAACCCTTACTAATCTCTAGCTTATTTTTTTATCTTTTAGCTTTACTAGGATTCCTATGAATTGTTTCAACATAATAATCCTTTTGTTTGTCCTTTGATTCCAAGGTTTTGAAATTCAAAAGCCAGAAATAAGACCTTTTTATTCTTTTTCTTCTTCTGAAGGCAATGAGTGCTATTGTGACTGAACTGAGGGGAAAGATGGAGAGTGAAGAGTCAAGGGATATGAATCATTGGTAGGTCGGTGGAGGGGGGGCAGATATATTAGTTAATTGAAAGTCTTAGCCACTTCAGATTTTACATTTTCTTTGGTTAAACCATTCCAATTTATTTTTCCATATTTTACTTTTTTTTTGCCGTTGATATTATACATAGTCTAAAGCATTTTTTTCTTCATTGCCAAAGGCATCCTTCTGAAGTTGACCATATTAAAGTAAGAATAGGAATCTAGTCTACTGGACTGTCCATCACATTATGAAAATACTTTGGGATTAAATCAGTCATTCATTTAAAACTAACGTCCATATATACTTCTCTATGGGCAGTGTTTTTAAAGACTGCAAAAGGGTGTAATCAAACAGACTCTGTAATCATTAGATTTGGAGCATTAACATAGACTTTATTAGCAACTTGCTTTTTTTTCTGCTACATTAATTTTGTTTATGAACATTTCTACAAAAGTATTTCACAGAAAATATTTGACAATTTAGTTTGTTGGGGAAAGGTCAAAATCTGGTTTTCCAAAGAAATAATTTAAATAAAATGGGAAATAAGAATAGAGCTTGGGAAAGCAACTAAATACGGATTTCGGTCTGTTTTATTAGAACATCATGGTCAGCTGGTTCCGTTATCAGAGTACAATGTCTATGTCTGAGATAAATCTGACCCGCCATCAGAATATAAATGGAATATAAAATCACTTGGAATGTAAATTTTAAACATTTATAGTCAGTCTAAAATTCTTTTGATTTGATGTCCAAATTAACTCATAAATTTACTCATGATTTGTGATCAGTCATGCCAGAAAGCAGTAATGTTGTTGAACTTGAATTTGCTGTTTTGGACTGTGATCGTAGAAAAAATTGAAAATGTTTTCTAATACACAGTTTATATTATTTGGTACAATTTTTTATGTGCAGAGATTCCTACATTACCCAGCAGCACTAACTCTTCATGAAACACCTAAGCAAAGCAGATTAGCAAGGCAAATTATAGGACTGTTTTATCAGATAAATAAGTTTATAAAATAGACCATTTGTTCATAGAGAGGTACATTATTTCATCTTCTATGCACAACTTAAAATACCATTATGTTGCTGTAATGACTGGTGTAATAGGACACATCAACCTTCCTGTAACTAAACCCTCCTCAGCACAAAGACAACCTATTAGAAGCTGAAAGTCAGAAAACAATGGAAATGGAAAGCACCTTAGACATTTGTTAGTCTAACCCCTTGCTTTACAAGCACAGAAATTAAGGTTTTAAACAGCTTGCCTGAAGACACACACCACTGGCTAAGCCATGCCAGAGTCCCTGGCTTCCTGACTCTCACTCTGACCATTGCAGAATTCTCATTTCCTGCTTCTTGATTCGCTGGGACAGATGTGTGTACAGCTTAACCATCTCCTCATGAAAAGTACAAAATGAAGGGCTATGAAATTTTTTCACCTTTTAAATTTTATTTTAAAGCTTTCCATTTGGTTAGGATTATAAAAACAGAAGTTTCTCTAATAATCCAAACACTTCTAATTATAGAGCAAATGTCCAGCTCACCATACATTATACCCTGTTTCTCCGTAGTTCATTTGTACATTCATTATAAATACATAAAATAAAATTCTAACCATTCACTTAAGTATTTTTTCTGTTAGCAGTGAACTATCTGAGGTCAGCTATCATGTTTTATTCAGCTTATTATATCACTAAATCCCTAACACAGTTCATGGCACAGTACATTTTTGGTGAATGTATACTTGATTACCATTTCCTTGGAGGTAGTAGCCTTGTTTTATATTTGTGTCTTTTGTACACATTAGGCATTCAGTATATGTTATTTATTTATTTATTTTTATATTAATTTATTTTTGTTACAGATGTTTCTCCTTTTCCCCCCATTGACTCCCTCCTCCCACTCCCTCCCTGCCCCGTCCCCAGTTTTGTTGTCCATGTCTATTGGTTATGCATACATGTGTATAAGTTCTATGGTTTATCACTCCCCTCCCCCACCCCTCTTCTGGCAATTGTCAGTCTGTACCCTACTTCCACATCTCTAGGTCTACCCTGTTCCTCAGACTGTTATGTTCATTATATTCCACAAATAAGTGAGATCATGTGATATTTGTCTTTCTCTGCTTGGCTTGTTTCGCTTAGGATAAT
Organism: Tadarida brasiliensis; assembly: GCA_030848825.1. NCBI lineage: Eukaryota > Metazoa > Chordata > Mammalia > Chiroptera > Molossidae > Tadarida > Tadarida brasiliensis. Next base: position 44,463,720 of record CM061260.1, on the reverse strand, counting down.
AGTTTCCAGGTCCTCCCATGTCGTCGCAAAGGATAAGAGATCTTTCTTTCTTATAGCTGCATAGTACTCCATTGTGTATATGTACCACTGCTTTTTTATCCATTCATCTACTGATGGACACTTGGGCTGTTTCCAGATCTTAGCTATTGTAAATAGCGCTGCTATGAACATGGGGGTACATATATTCTTTCTGATTGGTGTTTCAGGCTTCTTAGGGTATATTCCTAGGAGTGGGATTACTGGGTCAAATGGTAATTCAATTTTTTAATTTTTTGAGGTAACACTATAGTGTTTTCCATAGTGGCTGCACCAGTCTGCATTCCCACCTGCAGTGAACTAGAGCCCCCTTTTCTCCACACCCTCACCAACACTTGTTGTTTGATGCTTTGTTGATGGCGGCCATTCTGACAGGTGTGAGATGATACCTCATTGTTGTTTTAATTTGCATCTCTCTGATGATTAGTGACGTTGAGCATTTTTTCATATGTCTCTTGGCCATTTGTATGTCCTGTTTGGAGAGGTGTCTATTTAGTTCCTCTGCCCATTTTTTAATTGGGTTCTTTGTCTTCCTTTTGTTGAGTTGTATGAGTCAGTATATGTTTTTAAAGTGAATAATAGAACAAATGAATGAAAAAAATATTTATAGAAGGTTCTTTTGTAGATTTTCTTAACTAGAAACAGTGGTGATTTTTAAAAAAAGTAATAAGCTGTGAAGTTCTTAATTGTTAATGCTCATGTTACACCTTATGAATATGCAAAATGTTTGTAGCCCTGGAAATGGTATAATCAAGGTAAGACCAAAGTGTGATCTAGTGTTTGGCATGAAACCAGAATATCTTAGAGAAAAATGTAACAAATTCATTTAACTACATAGGTCACTGGCTTAAGTTTTCAGTTTTATTTGATCACTAGTGTATTTGGTTAGAATGTTTCATTTTAGTATCAAAACTTTTTAGTGAATTAATATCAACTAAGATAGAAGACTAAAATTGGGGTACCACAATGAAGTTGAAGCAGATGAGAATACAATTTTATACAGAAATAGAACATTTTCAAGATTTAGTAATCTCCCATTTCTTACCAATCTCCTTGTGTGTGTGTTTTTTTCCCTATCAAGTTTACATATATTGTAGAGAAATGTAAAAAAAAAAAAGTGAATACTTTATCTTAAAAGAAAAACAATTGGACTATATCTAACTTGGAACTCAGAGAGACTTCCTTTGAAAATTTATTGTGAGAAAAAGACCCAAATCTCTACTTAAGATTATAAGTAGAGATTTTATTAGTTAATAGGAAACAATGTGTTTGAATAGATGAGAATTTACATTAAAAACATAAAATCTGAAGCCTAGCTTATATAAGAGAAACCAAAATGTATTATTGTCACTACTGTGTTATAGATAGTATAAGAGATCAGAAGATTGCTGGATTGGTCCTCATGTTCGGGGGATAAAAAAGGCTGTGCCATTCCTGTTCCTCTGTTCCCTTCACTACATTGTTACTTAATCCTCACACATTCCTATCAGATAGATGCTACTGTCTTTATTTCACAGTTCATAAAACTGAGGCTCAGTTAAATAAAATAATTGTTGAAGGTCACCAGTCACTCGGCTACTTCTCCAGCTTCACCTTCCACCGTTCTCTACCTTACCTACTCCCCTCAGCTACAGTGACATCTTTGCTCTTTCTTGAACATGTTATGTTATTTCCTCTGCTCAGGCCTGTCTGCCCCTAGCTAATTATATGGAGAACCCTCTCTTCAGGTCTTTGATGCCATGTCATTGCAGAAAGTCCTTCCCTGATGACTCTATATAAAAAATCTTATTTCCTATGCCAGTTTTAGTGAGATGCACCATCATTTTGGGTACCATTAAGGAAAATAGCTGCCAGTTAATCAATGATATGATAATTTTGTAAGATGTATCCTGATTTCAGAGATGTTAAAACGTGAAGAAAAAATGTTTCTAGAGTCAATGAAATGCAATAGTATGTCCTGGCTCTCTAGTGTTTTCTTACCCTGAATTATTTCTCTTTTCAGTACTCATCACTATCTGATGTGATGTACAGTTTCTTTACTGCCTTCTCCCTCCACAGTAGAGTTTAAGCTACATCTAGGGGCTTTGTTTTGTTCATTAGTGGTTGCAGAGACTGGCTAGATGTGCACTACACTTGTCTTCTCTTCTCCCTGGGCACTCTGGGCTATGTTGCCCTGCCTCTCTTTCAGTTAGGTGAACCTATGTGACAGACTTCTGGACAGTGGATTATAGGTAGAAGTGAGGTTTTCCACCACCAGGCCTCTCCATCCCTGTAATTCTCCTAGTGGTTGGAGCCACTAGTGATCAGAGACACTAGAGGGAAGAAGCCCAGGTCTGTAAATAATGGTGTAGAGGAAAGCCCACCCCCATCCTACCACACTGACTTTCATTGGATTGTGAAGTGAGAATAAATCTTTATTGATTAAAGTCACTGAAATGTGGGCTTTTTTGTTGTATTAGATAGCCTCCCCTGACTAATACATTGCTGTACATGCAGTGCTCAGACTATGCATGGCACATAGCAAGCTTTTAATAATTTATAAAGATAGGCAAAAGTAAAGGAATAGCAGGTCTGTGTTGAAGCATGATTAGTTTTGCTTTGTACATAAGGCATCTGCCTGGAAGTATGATAGCCACATCTTTTACCTCTTCCTGACAGGAGACCTGGAAGAATGTAGAGGGGCTAAAGATCTAAAGGTTCCAGTGTTCAATTTGTATAAAAAGTAGATTTAGCACTGGCTGGTTTGGCTCAGTGGTTACAGCGTCAGCCGGTGGACCAGAGAGTCCCAGGTTTGGTTTCCGCTGAGGGCACGGACCTCGGTTGCAATTTGTCCCTGGCCCCAGTTGGGGTCATGTGGGTGGCAACCAGTTGATGTGTCTCTCTCACATCGATGTTTCTCTCTCTCTCTTCCTCCCTCTCTCCCTCCTGCTCTATCTGAATATAAATGCAAAAAAAAAAATGTACTCAGATGAGGATAAAAATAAATAAATAAATAAATAAATAAATAAATAAATAAATAAATAAATAGTAGATTTAGTAGAATGAATCAGTGGGGATTTGTGAAAGGAGAAGTGGTCAGGGGGAGAAACTTTGATGTAAGGATCACTAATTTGCAAAAACTCTGAGTGACAATAGGTTCAAAGCAGTAGGTAGGGAGATTGCAATTGAGAAAGCTGAAATACTTTAAGGATCGTTGAGTTTTAAGGTGAGCAAAACGAATTTATTATGGGACAAAGAGTAAGAAGATGAAGTATATGTTGAAATAGTCTAAGATGAGCATGGGCATTTACCTGGTTAGGAGAATGATCCACTTCCTTAGACGCCATCTTCTCCCGGTGTCACCTTTATTTACATTTTTCCCTGTCACTAATCTGTATCAGTATAGTTTTCTTTAGGTGAGTTCAAAGAGATCTTTCATGGGGGGTTGTGGAGGTAACGTCTGTAATATTTTTACCTGCATTTAAAGATTTGAAGTTACTCCTAAAACATTCAGTATTACTAATAGTTCTATGGCTAGCTACTATTCTCAATATACATAACTTTGGTTTTCCTGAATATGAGTTTAAGTAACTCAGGAAACCACAGCGAAACAGAAGGAACACATGAAATATTTAGAAACGTTAGAGAAAGAGGCTTAGACTAATTCCGAATAACAAAACATTTATTTTTTTATAAGGTTATTCACATAATTCCTTATAGGATCCAGTATTCAATTTGAATTTTGAATTCCTCCTTGTTTAGACTGGCTTTGGAAGTTTCTGGATATTTGGGTGTTAATGAGATGTGTATGTGTGTGTATGTATGTGTGTTCTAGTGCAGAGTTTCTCTATAATTAGATATAATCTACTCCAGAAAACTGTTCAAGAAACTTCCAACTTTCTTCTCCAATTTATTTTTGTTTTTCTCTTGTTCCCACCTTTGGAGAAAGGAAAACACAGTGATTAGTGCTGATCAGGGTCATGATGTTGGACAGAGAACTATTTTATTTATCTTTCTCATCTCCATATTAAAATGTCTGGGAAATACCATCAAGGTTATGGAATCTCAATGATCTAAGAATAGGATTAATTTATTTCCTTTTCATCTTTCAGGGTTTAGCTTAGATGTTATCTCCTCTGGGAAAAAGTAGGTAAATTCCCAAGACTGGGTTGGGTGCCATCTCCAGGGATGCTCCCAGCATTCTGTGCTTCCCTTTCCACATACGATTCCAAAGGATGAGCTCATCCCAGAGTCAGAGTCCCTATCAGCTTCATCATTGTATCTCTATAGCACAACACAGGAACTGACAAAGTATTCAATAAATGCATTTTGAACAAAAGAGTAAATGAGGTTCTCTTTTTGGAAGCAATGATTATTTCATGTCTCCAAGGTTATTTCAATGCCTGCTACTGTAGGTTTAAACCACTTTTTTTTTTTTTTTTTTAAAGGAGAAAAGGAAGACTACTCTGGGTAGAACATTTATGTATTTCAAGTCAAGTGTTCCTTTCCTTGTTTTTCTCATTATTCTGAAACTACTCAGAATGAGTTTGTTGGAATAGGCTCCTTTCTAATTTGTAACACATATTGAATAGCCATTGGCACGGCTTCATAGTAATCAGTTTTATCCGTGAAATTTGCCGATTTCATCTTCCTTGGCTCTTCTTAGTTTTCAATTTAGTGCCATAGGCTTTAGGCCATTATGAAAGTTTCAGTTTTAAGGTTTGAGTTGATTGCCATCCTAAGATAAGACTGAATTGATTAGATATTTTAAAGCTGTTAAGTACAACCCATATGTAGTCGTCATGAGAGAATAACATTCATCCTTGAATAAGAGCTTGGTTAAGCTGCAGCCATAGGGCTCTTTGATTTCTTTCCCCCCGTTAGGATGTTGTAAGAGTCAGGGTGACAGTGCCCTACCCAAAGCAATCAGACCTATCTGGCAGAAATCTTTCTATGGCAGTGGATGTGGAGAGATTAAGTGAGGGTTGAAGAGAAAAGGAAAAAAGAGACGAGACTAAAATAAGGGATACAAGGACCAGGTGGTGTGAGGAGAGGGCAATATTAATAAAATGAATGACAAAACAATTAACAGCTACTACTGTGTTCTTACAGATGAGGCATACATAAAACAAATAAATGAACAATAACACAAAACCCTCGCATTTATATCTGTCACCAAAACCTAGGGTATTTGCAGAGAAACTGGAGTAGTTATAGCTATTATTTCAATAATGACACAGAGAATCAATGAGACTACCATGAACAATATGGTAGATGAAGAAACTCAGGAAATCACAACATAATATGATTTCATGGGGGTCACAGTGCCTGGCTCATGTCAGCTATTAAGAAAAGTGTTGGTTCAGTCTGGCCGGTGTGGCTCAGTGGTTGAGCACCGACTCATGCACCAAGAGGTCGCCGGTTCAATTCCTGGTCAGGACATATGTCCAAGTTATAGGCCAAATCCTCAGTGGGGGGCATGTAGGAGGTGGCCAGTCCATGTTCTCTCTCATCGATGTTTCTATCTGTCTCTCCCTCTCCCTTCCTCTCTCTCTAAAAATCAATAAAGAAAAAAAAATTTAAAAAAAAAGAAAGTGTTGGTTCAATGTCCTTGAATTTTGAATATGACACACTTAAAGTTAAGAATGAGAGAAGAAGAACTAGTTGCAGGATCAGGACCAGAACCTGAATGAATAAAGAAATGACCACAATTGCCTGTTACTTGGGCTTTATCAGTACCCTGGAAATGAATTAAAGAAAAGTGAGTTAAGAATCAAATAACTCTAAAATTCATATTAAATAATCAAACATTGATATTTTAGTTTAATTTATAATTATATTTAGACTGTCATATTTTATTTTTTCACAATTAATTCCATTTGATATGCTTATAAAGTCCCTAGTTGTACAACTTCTTCAGATATTGTTAAAAAAGAGATAGGTGGCATTCATTGGAGTGAATAGACAGAATTAATGGTGCATCCCCAGGGACTAGCCCTAACTGATAACCAGATCAGAGTCTCCATTCTCTAACAGTGCTTTTTATATTTTGAGAACACAACAAATATTTAGTGACTGAACTAGTTGGTAGCAAGGTAAGTGATCTTTTACATGAGCATCACTTATACCCTCTGATGATGGGAAACATATATATAATTATACATATACTTCCTTAATGGTTCTATATTGAACTGTTTATTCTTTAAAATGTAATGTTATAAACTACATCTTAATTATTGGTTTTGTTTTTATAGCTAAAATAATCACTTAGAGGCACAGATAAGTCAATTATTTTCTCTGTCATAAGGATTTAATCTTTTTAACACCTGCCTAGCTGTCACACAGTATTTTAAACCAGAAGTATCAGATAAACACAATCACTGCCAATTCAGTCACATTACACCAAATAATTTTTCTCTGAAATTACTGAATCAGTGTTCTTTACAATATGTAACCTATTAGGATTTGCCTCTCTACTGTTTAAACTTATATTACAAATAACAAACAAAATGTTATAAAACCAAGGCAAGTCATAGAACGGGGGAATGTATTCACAACTTTCATGAACTATACATAAATCAAATGACACTTGTTCTCCTCTGATGGTCCTGTTTCTAGCTTTCTCTTAAACTGAATTCCACAAAGAATTCTAATTTAAGCAAAATTCTTTGCACTCATTGACAGTTTATAGGCTATTCAGGAAAACAAATTAGCTTTAGATCAATGTATCTGCAAAACACTTTTCCATTTCTGGTTCCAGGCCATTTATGAAAAATTTTGTTTTTGTCTCAGAGCTTGAATTGATGAATCTTTACACTGGCTGTCTTTTGTCAGTGGATCCCACCCACCCCCACCCCAAAATTCACTGCAATGAAATTGGAAAAAGTAAATTATGAAGAAAGTTTTGACAAGACCAATTGTAAAACAGAGTCAATTGAATAAAAGTACCTAAAATGAAGTGAAGTTAAGAAGAGCAAATAGATTTCGTGAAAACAATATGCATTTTAAAACCATTAATATATTCAGATAAATAATGTTTTCCTGTAAATTTCTCTCCCCTTTCTGCTTTCATCACCATGTGTGTCTGCAAACTGGGAAAGATGAATTCTTGTGCCTTCTTCTACAGTGGTTCTCAACCTTCCTAATGCCGCGACCCTTTAATACAGTTCCTCATGTTGTGGTGACCCCCAACCATAAAATTATTTTTGTTGCTACTTCATAACTGTAGTTTTGCTACTATTATGTCTTAGGTGACCCCTGTGGGTTGTTCGACCCCCAAAGGGGGGTTATCAGCTGTACAATACTTGACATGCCCATAGTTTTTTAGTTGGGAAAACTAATAGGCTGCGAACTCCCAGGGGTGGAGAAATTAAGGAATTGGTCCAAAATCATAATGAATGTCAGAATAATTGTTATCATTGTGTTCACAAATTCTTAGCTCCTATACACAAAGCTTATCTCCCTATTTTTTCCCCTTGGTCTCCAATTTCCCCTCCCCTAATCTTTTTTTTTTTTTTTTAATCCTCACCCAAGGATATTTTCTCAAATATCTTCAGATAGAGTTAGGAGGGGCGGAGAGATAGATAGAGAGAAACATAGATGTGAGAGGGACACATCGATTGGTTGCCTCCCGCACGACCCCGACCAGGGCCGGGGTCGAACCGCAACCCCGAGGTACGTGCCCTTGGCTGGAATCGATCCTGGGACTCTTTGGTCTGAGGGCCGATGCTCTAACTGCTGAGCCAAACCAGCCAGGGCTCCCCTAATCTTTTTCTTGCCATTCTTCATGCTATCTAGTTATCCTCAAACAATTTCCCATTCTAATTTGCTGACACAAATACTTCTTATTTTAAAATTCAACATATATCCCCTTGAAAAATTTATTCTGATTTAAAGTAAAGAAACTTAAGGCATAGATGATTGTCTTTATTAATAGGAACAAGATCTCTTAATTTCCTCCTCTTCACTGGCAAACCTAACCCATCACTTCAGCCACCTTCCTCTTTTTCCTTCATAACCTGGGAAAGAGGTGTTTACACACAAAGGGCTAATTCCACCATCTCTGCTCCTACCTAATTCTAAAACATTTCTTCACTGGTTTTCTCACTTCTATGTACAAATATGCTCAAGTTTTTACCATCCTAAAAACAGCAACAAAAACTCCCTTAGTAATGTTTTCCCTTAAACTATTTCTGTTTTAGCAGTCTCCCCTTCACTGCTGGAAGTAGGAAAAGTCATTGAAACTTACTGTCTCTCCTTCTTCATGGTCTGTATTCCTGTTACTTGACTGAAATCACTCTCATAGAAATCATCAAGATGTAGCAGTTATTTAATTCAGTAGCCTCATTAAATGTCTCATTCTTATCTGCCCTCTGCAACATGGCATTGTTGACCACATCCTCCATTAAAACCTTTCTCCTCTGGCTTCACATGAGTGTATTTTCTTTGGTTCTCTTCTTAAATAATAATTTCCCCCCTCTCCCTTTCTTTCATAGTTTATTTATCTTCTAATAGCACTTTAAAATGACTTGCATTAGCATAAGGTACAATTTCTCCCAAATGTATAATTCCTGGCCCAGCTTCTCTCCTGCATTTCATCTATATTTCCAGCAGTTTATTACTCATTTACTCTTTTTAAAAAACTTTTTTTATCCTCATCCGAGGACATTTTTGCGTTTTTCTTCAGACAGAGCAGGAGGGAGAGAGGGAGTAAGAGAGAGAGAAACATTGATGTGAGAGAGACACATCGAGTGGTTGCCACCCACACGACCCCAACTGGGGCTGGGGACAAACTGCAACTGAGGTACGTGCCCATAGCGAGAACCGAACCTGGGACTCTCTGGTCCACAGGCCAACGCTCTAACCGCTGAGCCAAACTGGCCAGGGCTACTCATTTACTCTTAAATATCCTTTATCAGTCTGTCTTTAACATGACCAAGACAGAGGTTATCACCTGTCTCCTGAAATCTGCTTTTCTTCTTAGATTTACTATCTCAGGTAATGTTAATCAAAATCAAATCTAGGGAAATCATTAGACTTGGAGTCAGAAGTCTTTTTTTTTTCTTCTTCTTAATCTGTTGACTTTTTTCACCCAGCCCTATTTACCCCTTGCCCCTCTAACAGCTGTCCGTCAGTCTGTTTTCTGAATCTATTAGTCTGTTTGTTTCTATTTTGTTTGTTTATTTTGTTCATTAGATTCCACATATAAGTAAAATCATATGGTATTTGTCTTTCTCTGACTGGCTTATTTCACTTAACATAATACCCTCTAGGTCCATCCATACTGTCACAAAAGGCAAGATTTCCTTCTTTTTTATGGCTGAGTAGTATTCCATTGTGTAAATGTACCACAGCTGTTTTATCTACTCACCTACTGATGGGCACTTGGGCTGCTTCTAAAAAAATCACAAAAGAGCTCATAGACAGACAACAGCATGGTGATTACCAGAGGGAAAGTGGGAGGTAGAAGAGGGTAAAAGGGTGATAAATGGTGATGGAAGGAGACTTGATTTTGGATGATGAATACACAATACAGTATACAGATGATGCATTATAGCATTGTACACCTGAAACCTATATAATTTTATTAGCCAATGTCATCCAAATAAATACAGTAAGAATTTTTTTAAAAGTTTTGGGGTCAAATCCTGGGTCAGGATCAGATTAGTTTTATGATTTTGTGTGAGTGTTTTCGTTTGAGCCTCCATTTCCTCACTGGCAAAATAGTAATGGTAATACTTCACAGAGTTTAAAAACAAATAAGTGAAGATTAAAATGCCTAACGTACAGCCACAACTCAATGAATGTTAGTTTCCTTTCCTTTCTACATTGCCTTTTTCCTATTGAAGAAAGACTACCACACAATAACTAAAACAAACAGGTGAATTTGTTAGATAGAGATTTATTAGATAGGTAAGAGCTAGATAAAATCTCTTAGTATGGATGTACTCACATTTATTCAACCATTTCTTTGTTGGTAGACAGTCATGTCTCTGAGTAAGGGAGAGTGATGATAGCAAGGCAATCTCCCTTAGTGAAGCAGACATTTGGACAAGGCATGGGGAGAAATTGATAGACTTTTAGAGAGGCATGGCTTTCAGAGTTTGAAAGAATTTCAGGAGCAGTAGTGGGATGAAGTCAGCTATAGAAGAAGCATGGTTTCTTGGGTCAGACTGATTGGCTGACTTTCAAAAGTTTGTTCAGGGAGGGAAATTGTCATTTTTTTGATTGATGGTTTTAACATTATTCACTATGATAGCCTTAGAACAACCAATTTTGTCCTAGGACAGTGGGATCTCTGTTTTTGTTTTTCTCATTCTTTTTCTCTCCACCCTCCCTCTAACCAATTTTCAATTGTTCAACAGTCTTGCTCTTTCAATTTCTGATGTTTTTAAAAATTGCCCTCAATGTCTATCTCTGTTGCTGGTGCCTCAATTCACGTTTTCATCACTTTTCAACTACAACACTTTGGTAATGGGTTCTGAATATCCTAACCCAATCCTCCCAGCCCCTAGTCCACATTTCATTTTCTACACTGATGTCAGAGTTAGTCTAAAACACAAGTCTGACAATGTCATCATTCTGATGAAAAGTCTTTGATTATTTCACTGAGTTCACAGCATTGTTTCTCAATGTCAGCACCACCTGAGTATTATAATGCATATTCCTGGGTCCCATGGAGCTAGATTCCAGGAATCTGAGTTGTAATAAGCACTCCTAGGATATTACTATGTATACTGAAGTTTGAGAACTACTCTCCTGTAGGCTGCGATTCATATTCCTTAACACAAGAAACCCTAATGAACTGGCTTGGCAACTTCATATTTTGACACTCACCACGTACCCTGTGTTGTAGTCACACTGGTCTGCTTGCTACTCTTCAAATATACACAGAAAATCCTCTTCTGTTGCCTGTAGATTTTTGTCATTCTTCCTGAAATATTGGTTCACCTTATAAATACCTGTTAATTCTTGCAGGTTATCTTTTCCCAAGATAATGAATTATAACCTCATAGATGTTCCTATGCCTATTTGTATATTTTGTAATTGCAGTGGATAGAATTAACTGCCTCCTTTTTCCTCTGGAGAACTGAATTTCTTCAGAGTAAATGTCAAGTCTTATCCATATGTGCAGGATCATTTCCTAGCACACTGCCAATCACATAATGTGTATACGTAGGCTATATTTTTGCTGTTATATTTTTTATAGGATCTTAGAAGACTTACAGAACATCAGAGGGAGGAGATTTTAGTTGACCCCCTTATTTGTAGCTGAAACTAAAGCCTAGTGTTATCCATTCATGACAAACCATCTGTATTACATTCCTAGCTTTCCTTGGAAATAAAAATTAACTTAAACCTAGACACTTTTTAGCAGAAAGTTTTTTTGTGTTTTAGATTGTTCATTGGATTAAAAGTTTTAGGATTGTTCCAGAAGATTTATAAGTTTCTTTTTAACCCATGCTGGAATGGCCCATAAAGAGTCCAGAGTAATAATCCCTGCTCCCATGATTTTACTTTATTAGTTTTCTTAATTAGAACTGTAATACATGCAAATCTTACACACAAAAACAATCCAAAATGTACAAAGTAAAAAGAATAATTTGCATACCCATATACTTCCTGATTCCCACCTTCATAAAATTCTTCTTTTGCCTGTGTAGTAACCAGTATTTATAGCCTGATATGTATTTCTACAAATCTTCTTTATACTCATATAAATACACACAAGAATAGGTTTAAAAATATAACTATGTTTGTTTGTTGTTAATGGAATCATATTATAAAAACTGAAATGTACTTCCCTCTTGTCAATAGGTAGCAATTTAACTTTTTTGTATTGTTTTGTTTGCATTTTATCTTCAGATAGAGCAGGGGGGAGAGAGAAACATCAATGTGAGAGAGACACACCAAGTGGTTGCCACCCATACCACCCTGTTGGGACCAGGGACAAACCACAACTGAGATACATGCCCTTAGCGGGAACTGAACCCGGGTCTCTCTGGACCGCGGGCCAATGCTCTAACCGCTGAGCCAAACCAGCCAGGGCTTAACTTGTTTTTTAAAGACCTAGATAAAAAGTCATAATGTGGTTGTACTACCATTTATTCAACCATTCTCCTGTTAGACAGTCGTGCCATCTTGGCTCCATTTTTTTTGCCCCCTCTATCCACACTGCTTCAGTTAACATCCTAGTCTATATAGGTACTATTGGTTTTAATATAGAACAAATTACCATGAGTTAAATAGCTCGGTCACAAGGTATTGTAATTTTAGTTTTATTAACCAGATTATGTGACAAAATGTTACACATCTTTTCTTAAGTATATTGCCACTTGGATTTTTCTCTTTTGTGCATTACATGCTCCTTTCCTTTTTCTATTTTCCCATTGATTTGTTCTTTTATAAACAATTTTTAGAAGCTCTTTCATATTAATCTTTGGTCTCCTAGATAGGTAACTAATATGTCTCTCTATTTCTTGTTTATCTTATTTCTTTGATTTATAATATCTTCACTCTAAAAACATTAAATATTTTTATGAGTTTTATTATGTCTATCTAGTCCTTTATGAATTTTTATATTTCTTAATTTTATTCCAAATTTCTCCCCAACCCCCAATTTATGAATAGTCTTCTATTTTTTCTAGTATTTTAATTTTACTTTTTATATTTAAATATTAAATGTTAAAATGAATTTATTTTTGCCCTCTTCCAGACGGATGGCCAATTAAGTCAACAGAATTCATTATGTAAATTATTCTTTTCACATTAGGTTCACATGTGACTTGAATCATATATTAAATTGTCATATATATTTGGGGAAAGGAATTTGGGGAAAGAAGTGAGTTCCCTCAGTGTTCATTATAAAAAAAAATATATGTCACAAATGTGGTAATTATATAGGGAGGATGAGGATAATGGACAAGGTGGGAGGGAAATTGATTACCATTATAATTTCTTTAATATTTATTTGCCTCTTCATATTTTCAATTTCTTCTCAAACTGTAGAATTTTAATTATAGTTATGAAACAGGAATGACTGAAAATATTTTGTATCACGAATTTAAATAAAAGAGTTTTATAGATATAACAAAGTTTTTTAAGTTGTTAAAATTTTTTCTTTTACAAAAGGAGAAATATTCTAAATTTGTTGACATTTTTGAAATGACAAGTGACTGCCACAACAAGGCTACCAGGATTTTTTAAAAAATTAAAATAAACATATTTAATATGTCCCTTTACAGTAAGGTGATTTTTAATAGTGAGTGAGAATGTACCTTCCTTTCAAAAGCCTTGCACTAATAATAGATCACTTCAGTTTGTTCTATTACTATATTTTGTTGCTCAAAATGTCTATTTTATTCTCCATCTCATAGACTTATGTCTTTCTTTAGCTCAGGGAAATTTCTTCTATTATTTCTTTAATCATCACTTTTCATTTTCTTATCTTTGGAACTCCGATTTTTTAATACTTTTAAGTCTCCTACATTTGTCCTCTAAGTCTTTACTTTTTCTGCATGGTTCTCATCTACTTGTATTTTTGCTTTGCTAGTAAGATATTTCTTCTACCTGATCATTTACCATCTTTAAAAAAAATTATGTATTGACATTGTAAATTAAAATATTATGTTGATGGGGGCACAAAAGTAATCAGTTATGGGATTGTCATGTGGATTACATAAAAAAATGTGTAAAAATCTTTTAGCATATAGTAGACTGAAAACATAGGACGATGTCCAGCTCATGGCTAAGCTAAATGTATATTACCTAAATTAATGAATAAAGAAGGAAATAATGTTTCTGATTGCTTGTGCCATTAGACAAAACTACATGTAAACTTGGGAAAATTTTTAAATTAAACTTTCTATTCTATTTTCTCTTTCTCTCAAATCTCAACTTGTTTTTATTTTAATTCTAGTTAGTTTAATAACACAAATGACTAACTGGGAAAAGACTAAATTCTAGAAACAGGCATGACCAACTAGATACAAGACAGAAAAATGTGCCATAGATTATCCTAATAATCAGAAGGCTATGGCATTGGATGATGGTACCCTGCTCTTTTATTTCATGGTATACTAAATCAACCACATGTTGTTCAGTTTACTATTAAGTATAAACATTTCCTTAACTCCAAGATATTTGTTTATGAAATATTATATGAAAAGAACTATTTTGACTCAACAATATGGTCCATTCTTCCTGGTGGTAAGCATTTAAAGACAGAAAACGTGGTAAATCTAACACTTCAATTTTTTCCCATGGAATGGCAAACTAGAAACATGAGTTCTACATATTTAAGGGGGCTGCCTGTGGACCGTGGATGGTCAGAACATTTCTCTTTCGATTCAATCATCTATGTAATTGGTAAAACAGACATTTTTACATTTTCTATTTTAATGTTTTTTGACTCTGAGAATTGTCTATTTTTGTGGCCTTTAAATGAAACCTGCAAGTGTGCCATTTTTCTAGTAGCAGTATCTTAAGATACAGATTCTTTATTATTTTATCTTTCCAGAGTGAGATGTTATTTGTATCTTTCCATAAGCTGAAAGAATTTCTTATGCCAATGTATCTTGTATGTTAATTATTTTTGGAAACTATATTTGATCTTTTTACATTATCTGTCATACTACCCATATATACTACTTCTTAAACATGTACCCTTTAAATTTTCCAGCAAAAAATATTCTCAACTAGAATCTTAATTAATGGATTTTACTTCAAACTATGCCATTGAAATTTAAAACTTTACTTTAAAAAGTTAATCAGAGATGTCATTTTTATATTTAAAACTTTTCTATAAAATAGAATTAGGACATTGATGAATATAAAGGACATCTTACTAAAATTAGATGTTTGTTGAATGAATCAGACATACATAAATTACTTTTTCTATTTATGTATTCATTCATTCATCAAACATAAGTTGTTTACTATATTGCCAAGTACATTCTAGTCTCTGGGTAACAATGATCTATGGAATATGTTCTACTTCCCTCAGAGAGCTCATATTTTGGTTGAGGAGACAGTCAAACAATAATTCAATAGACATGAATATAATAATAGAGACATGGACAGGTTCAGTGCTAGCAGACAGTATGGAATGTTCAATTTTGCCTTGGACATTACAAGGGTGTCTGGGAGATTTCATTGAGAGAATTATAGTTAAATTGAGGTTTGAAAGATAGATAAGCATTCCCTGGTGGACAAAAGATAGTCATTACAAATATAAGGAAGAATATGTCCTAACACAAGAAGGCATAAAAAACACATGGTATGTTCTAGGAAGTGCAAGTGGGTTAGTGTTTTTGACTACAAGGTTTGAGGTTGGGAGTTTCTGGAAATGAGCCTGGATTGATATAATAAAATAATTTATATAGATGATGTGAGTTCTAAGGGATTTTTATTATAGTGTTTACCTTTCAGGAAATCTAGCTATAGTGTAGATACAACCCAAATACTAAAACAATTCACCTTGATTTACCAAAATAGGAAGTGTATAAAAATTAGATAAAACAAAGCAGATGCAATTGTTTGTTCCTTATTTCCCATGGGTATTTTAGGAAATCACAAACTATTCATGAATACATAAATAAACTCATATGTAGACAATGAAATTACATTTAAATTACAAGTAAAGCTAAATTATTAATTATGAGAGTGAATAATTATATTAACATAATGATTAGATTAAAATATTTACTTTAAAATTTTGATTTGGTAATTTTAATATAAACTAATTGAAATAAGAAAATAGTCTAATGTTCCATCTATTAATCAAGGAGCAATTCAAAGAGATAATTAAAACTTGGCTGAGTCATAATTATTTGGTCCAAATAAGACAACTATATAAATACTTGGAAGATTGAAAGTATCTTTATTTTTTCGTAGAGGTAAAGTTCTTCAAGAGTTCAGGGAAATGAAGGATTATTTCTAGTTGGATAAGGTTGTATTTTATAATTGGGATTATGAATGGTGGACTTGCATTAATGAGTTTGTAGATTTACAATAAATGAAATATGTGCAGGAAAAAAAGCATGAAATAATGTTTAGCAACTGACCAGATATTTGGGCTGATGGGATTTAATACTATTCAATTTATTTCATGAATTCTTACAAAGCCATAACTTGGTTAGCCTAACTCTTTCGAATGCAGTTATAGAAACTTAAACAGCTCAAGCAAAATGGAGAATTTATTGGCTTTCATACCTGAAAAATTATAGGTGGCTGTATCCAAGGGTTCAAGCAATGCTATTACTATTCTGTGACTTACTCATTATTGGTTCCACTTTAAGGCAAATTCCTTCCTCTCAATAATGACCAGCATTTTCAGACATATATGCCGTCTTAGTAATCACCACAGAAAAAGAGCTTCTTTTTCAAAATTACCCCAAACACTTTCCATGACTGACTGTGTTTGCATTAACTGAGATTTCAAGCTCTTCCCTGAACTAATATGGTGGCTGGTGGTTGATTCCTGTGCTCAGATCATGAAGTCCCTTGAAGTGCAGAGGTAGAGCCAACCTGAGAAAATTATATGATCTCAGAGTGGGGAAACAGTTCCCCAAATGAAAATCAAATGGATCCTGGACTGGAATTCATAGCTTATAATATAAGAGAGTATAGTCCAAGTGGAAATTAGGGTCAGAGAGGAGAAGATATGGTATAATAAGAAGGCAAATTTACCACAAAATTTAAAAGGTAAATATTTACATACAACCTATATTAATTCAAGCAAATGTTTGTTTTTCTTTTGCAATTTTTATTAATTTATTTTTGTTATAGATGTTCCTCCATCCCCCCCCCCAAAAAAAAAAATTATTGTCTATGTCCATTGGTTACGCATATGTGCATTTAAGTTCTTTGGTTTGTCTCATCCCTCCCCTCCAGCCCCCTCCTCTGAGGTTTGTCAGTCTGAACCATACTCCTTTCTATGTCTCTGGGTCTATTTTGTTCATCAGCTTTTTTTTGCTCATTATATTCCACAGATAAGTGAGATCATGTGGTATTTGTCTTTCTCTGATTGGCTTATTTCGCTTAGCATAATACTCTCCAGGTCCCTCCATGTCTAAAAGGATATGAGATCTTTCTCTCTTACAGCTGCATAGTGTTCCATTGTGTATATGTACCATGGCTTTTTTATCCACTTGTCCATTGATGGACAATTGGGCTGTTTCTAGATCTTAGGAATTGTAAATAGTGCAGCTATGAACATAGGGGTACATATATTCTTTCTGATTGGTGTTTCAGGCTTCTTAGGATATATTCCTAGAAGTGGGATCACTGGGTCAAATGGCAGTTCAATTTTTAATTTTTTGAGGAAACACCATATTGTTTTCCATAGTGGCTGCACCAGTCTGCATTCCCACCAGGGACTAGAGTCCCCTTTTCTCCACACCCTCGCCAGCACTTGTTGTTTGATGATTTATTGATGGCAGCCATTCTGGCAGGTTGAGGTTATATCTCATAGTTGTTTTAATTTACATCTCTCTGATGATTAGTGATGTTGAACATTTTTTCATATGTCTCTTGGACATTTGTATGTCCTTTTTGGAGAGGTGTCTATTTAGGTCCTCTGCCCATTTTTTAAATTGGGTTGTTTGTCGTCCTTCTGTTGAGTTGTATGAGCACTCTATACATTTTGGAAATTAACCCCTTATCTGATGTATCATTGGCAATTATGCTCTCCCATATAGTGGGTTCCCTTTCCATTGTGATGGTTGTTTCTTTTGCTGTGCAGAAGCTCTTTAGTTCAATGTAGTCCCATGTATTAATTTTTTTTTCCTTTGCTTCCCTTGCCTTAGGTGATGTATCAGTGAAAATTCTGTTGTGTGTGATGTCTGGAATTTTGTTGCCTACATTTTCTTCTAGGATTTTTATGGATTCATGAGTCACATTTAAGTCTTTTATCCATTTTGAGTTTATTCTTGTGTATGGTGTAAGTTGGTGGTCTAGTTTCATTTTTTTACATGTAGCTGTCCATTTTCCCAACACCATTTATTAAAGAGGCTGTCTTTACTCCATTGTATGCTCTTGCCACCTTTGTCAAATATTAATTGAGCATGTCTTGGGTCAATTTCTAGTTCTCTGTTCTGTTTCATTGATCTATATGCCTGTTCTTATGCCAGTACCAGGCTGTTTTGATTACAGTGGCTTTGTAGTATAACCTAATATCCAGTATTGTGATCCCTCCTACTTTGTTCTTCTTTTTCAAGATTGCTGTGGCTATTTGGAGTCTTTTTTGGTTCCCTATGAATTTTTGAAGTATTTGTTGTAGTTCTGTGAAATATGTCATTGGTATTTTGATGGGGATTGCATTGAATCTATAAATTGCTTTGGGTAGTATGGACATTTTAATGATGTTAATTCTTCCAATCCATGAATGAGGTATATATGCTTCCACTTTTTTATATCTTCCTCTATTTCTTTTTTCAATGTCCTGTAGTTTTCTGCAAATAGGTCCTTTACTTCTTTGTTTAAGTTTATTCCTAGGTATCTTAATTTCTTTGCCACAATGGCAAATGGGATTGTTTTTTAGTTTCTCTTTCTGTGAGTTCATTGTTGGTGTATAAGAATGCCATTGATTTCTTGATGCTAACTTTGTATCCTACTACTTTGCCAAATTCATTTATTAAATCTAGTAGATTTTTGATGGATTCTGTAGGGTTTTATATGTACAATATCATGTCATGTGCAAATAATGACAGTTTCACTTCCTCCTTTCCAATTTGGATTCCTTTTATTTTTTCTTCATGTCTAATTGCTGTGGCTAAGACTTCCAGTACTATGCTAAATGAGAGTGGTGAAAGTGGACATCCCTGTCTTATTCCTGTTCTTAAGGGAAATGCTTTTAGTTTTTGCCCATTGAGTATGATGTTGGCTGTAGGTTTTTCATATATGGCCTTTATTATGTTAAGATATGATCCCTCTATTCCCAAATTGCTGAGCATTTTTATCAGAGATGGGTGCTGGATTTTGTCAAATGCTTTTTCAGAGGCAATTGACAAGATCATATGGTTTTTATCTTTCATATTGTTTATGTGGTGTATCACATTTATTGATTTGAGAATATTGTACCAGCCTTGCATTGCTGGGATCCCACTTGGTCATGGTGAATAATTTTTTTGATGTATTGCTGGATCCGATTTGCTAGTATTTTGTTAAGGATTTTGGCATCTGTGTTCATCAGGGATATTGGCCTGTAGTTTTTTTTCTTCATAGTGTCTTTATCCGGTTTTAGAATTAGGATTTTCTGGCCTCATAATATGAGTTTGAAAATCTTCTTTCTTCTTGATTTTTTTAGAATAATTTGAAGGGAATGGGTGTTAATTCTTTGAATGTTTTGTAAAAATTCCTCATGAAGTGCTCTGGGCCTGGGCTTTTGTTTGTTGTGAGGTTCTTGATTACATCTTCAATTTCCTTTGTTGTTATTGGTCTGTTCAAGTTTTCTATCTCTTTCTGGTTCAGTTTTGGGAGACTATGTGTTTCTAGAAATTCATCCATTTCGCCTAGATTGTCCAAATTTTTGGTGTATAATTGTTCATAGTATTTGTTAACGATCCTTTGTATTTCTGTGCTGTCAGTTGTTACTTATCTTCTTTCGTTTCTGATTTTATTTGGGTCCTCTCTCTTTGTTTCTTGTTTCTAGTTAAGGGTCCATCAATCTTGTTTATCTTTTCAAAGAACCAGCTCTTTGTTTTGTTGATCTTTCTAATTGTTCTTTTAATCTCTGTGTCATTTATTTCTGCTTTGATCTTTACTATTTCTTTCCTTCTACTTGCTCTAGGTTTTTCTTTTTGTTTGCTTTCTAGTTCTTTAAGTTGTAGTCAATTAGGAATTTTTCTTGTTTTTTTTGAGGTAGGCTGTAGTGCTATGAACTTCCCTCTCAGAACTGCTTTTGCTGCATCCCATAGATTTTGTGTTGTTGTGTGTTCATTTTCATTGGTTTCCAGGAAGTTTTTAATTTCTTCCTTGATCTCCTTGGTAACCCATTCATTGTTTAATAACATGCTGTTTAGCCTCCATGTGTTCAAATGTCTTTGCATGTTCTTGTTGCAATTGATTTCTAGTTTCATGCCATTGTGATCTGAGAAGATGCTTGATATGATTTCAATCTTCTTGAACTTGTAGAGACTTCGTTTGTGTCCTAACATGTGGTCTATCTTTGAGAATGTCCCATGTGCACTTGAGAAGAATGTGACTTGTGCAGTTTTGGGTGTAATTCTCTGTAGATATCTATTAAATCCATTTGATCTAGTGCTTCATTTAGAGTCTCTGTTTCCTTGTTAATTTTTTGTCTAGATGATCTATCCAGTGATGTCAGTGGGGTGTTGAAGTCCCCTGCTATGATTGTATTGCTGTTAATTTCTCCTTTGAAGTCCTCCAGAAGATTTTTAATAAATTTTTGTGCTCCTATATTGGGTGCATATATGTTTACCAAGGTTATATCTTCCTGTTGGATAGATCCTTTCAATATTATGTAGTGGCCTTCTTTGTCTCTAGTTATGGCCTTCATTTTGAAGTCTATTTTATTGGATATGAGTATTGCTACCCCAACTCTTTTTTCCTTTCTGTTTGCTTGAAATATTTTTTTCTAAGCCTTCACTTTCAACCTATTCTTTTGTTGTGAGGTGGGTCTCTTGTAAACAACATATATGTGAATCATGCTTTCTTATCCAATCAACTACTCTGTGTCTTTTGTTCAATCTATTTACATTTAAGGTGATTATTGATATGTACTTATTTTTTTGCCATTTTTGTGTATTGTGGTTGTCATTTTCTTCCTATTTCTCCTACTAATTACAGCAGTCCTTTTAACATTTCTTGCAGTGCTGGTTTGGTGCTAATATATTCCCTTAGCTTTTTTTTTTTTTTTTTGTCTGGGAAGCTCTTTATTTGACCTTCTATTTTGAATGATAGTCTTGCTGGGTAGAGTTGTCTTGGATTCAGATCCTTGTTTTTCATGACCTTGATTACTTCATGCCATTCCATTCTGGCCTGTAGTGTTTCTGTTGAGAAGTCAGATGATAGCCTAATGGAGGTTCCTTTGTAGGTAACCTGTTGCTTTTCTCTTGCTGCCTTTAGGTTTCTCTCTTTGTCTTTAATTTTTGGCATTTTAATTATTATGTGTCTTGGTGTGGGCCTGTTTGGGTTCTTCTTACTTGGGGCTCTCTGTGCTTCTTGAACTTAAATGCCTTTTTCCTTCATCAAGTTAGGGAAGTTTTCTGTCACTATTTCTTCAAATATATTTTCTAACCATTGCTCATTTTGTTCTTCCTCTGGAACTTCTATGATGTGGATGTTGTTATGTTTCCACTTTTCCCACAGTTCTCTTAAGCTGTCTTCCTGTTTTTTCATTGTTTTTTCTTTTTGGTTCTCTGATTGGGTAATTTTTTTTCTACCCTGTCTTCTAATTCACTGATCCAGCCCTTGGCTTCCTCTACTCTGCTGGTTATTCCTTCCAATGTGTTCTTTATTTCGGCTATGTCCTTCTTCATTCCCAATTGGTTGGTTTTCAAACTTTTATATCTTTGCTCATGCTGTTGAGCTCTTTCCTGTTGAGATTCCTCATTATCATTACTCTGAACTCTACCTCTGAGAATTTGCTTAACTGCTTTTCATTTATCTCTTCTTCAGTAGAGTTCTCTTGTTCTTTCATTTGGGATTTATTTCTTTGTTTCACTATTTTGGCTGTCTCAGTAGATTTTGGAGCCTGCCCAATTTTTTCTCTGTGTGTTGGTGTGGTCCATGGGTTGTGGCTCCCTCTACTGGGTTTTGGTGAGTGTGGGAGGACCCACGTTAAACACCACTGTCAAGTCTCACTTTCCTGGGTAGATTTGCAAGCCCAGGAAGGGTTCAGTTATCCTCTAGCTTTTTTCCTGGAGGCTATTAGTCTCTGTTACTTGATGAGCCTTGGGTTGTAGTCCTCAACTGAATGAAAAAATCCCTCAGGTGTTCAGGGTAAAAGGATTTCCAGCAAGTGGGGCAGATTCTTGCTGGCTGTTAATGAGCCTCAATTTGCATTTCTCTGGCTTGGCTAGATGGTGTTAAATTCCTGAGGGAGGAGCTGTTGCTTCTCCCAGGACTCTGGGAAGGGGCTCTTTGAGTAAGATGTCTACTGTCCTGTGAGGGAGTGATTCAGCACAAAAGTCCTATTGCCCTCTCAGCTCTCCAAGCTCCTGAGTCTCCACACAGTTCCAGTCCAGTCTGCCTTCCCTCTGCCAGAGCCCAAGGTGAGTGGCTGTAGCTAATTTAGTGTTCTGTCCCAGCCCTCTGTGCTGTGGAGCCAGCTTGGGATTTTAACCCTGAGGGAGCTGCTCACAGCTAAAACAGCTGCTGTCTGTGGGCTCCCAGCCTGTCCTCTCATGCCTTCACAGATCCTAACAGGTTTAATTTAGTGTCCTTTTTCTGTCCCTGGTTATATGGGTCCTCTCCAGCTGCTTTTCTGTTGCTTTTTCCCAAAAATTTGTCTTTATTTTAGTTGTAATTCCAGTTTGGTCCTGGGAGATTGTCTGTGTGGCTTCCATTCACTGCACTGCCATCAATTCATGCAAATATTTTATAGTGCCTATACTTCCTTGCTTTCAGGGGGCTTAAAAATTTGTGGAAAAATCAATAGATTAAAAGATGATTGATTACAATGTAGTAAATGTATCGTTAGAGGGTGCTATGGGAACCCAGATAAGGAGAAGTTTTCTAGGGGTGAAATGGGATGTGAATGTTGTGTCTGGTAAGAAAATGTGGTCTTTAAGTATTGTTGAAACATAATTTCAATCTTCTCCAATAATTTAAATATAAAATTTCGTAACTGTTAAAAAGAGTAACATCCAGAGAAAGAAGGTAACCTAGGTTTCATTTCTTATAAATAGCTTTAGTGGAAACAAATTCCACTGACCTCTCATGATTTTCAGCTTCTTAATCAGAACTTTTCTGTCCTTTACTTTACCAGTCAAGGATAAAATTTTGAAATGAAGGAAGAACCAGAAAACCATAAAATAATTTTAAAAGGATACTGTGAATATGGCATTTCTTTTGAAGTCTCTTTGAGTGTACTCAGCAGAACTTTGGTTTTATTAAATGAATAATTAGAAAATACTGCACTACATAACTGTTTTTATCAGAGGATAGAGAGTCTCAATGGAAAGAGGAAGGGAAATATCAGCTTGTGGTACCTGCTCCTTTCCAGATGCCAAATTACGTGCTCACTGAACTCTGAGACAGGATCGTTAAATTCTTGTCTCAGTTTTACTGGTGAATCAATTCATGGGTAGTTTTGGACATTTATTTTTATTTTATTTATTTTTTAATTCTCACCTGAGGATATTTTTCCATTTATCATCAGATAGAGTGAGAAGGAGGGAGAGAGAGGGAGGGAGAGAGAGAGAGAGAGAGAGAGAGAGAGAGAGAGAGAGAGAGAGAGAAACAGAAACATTGATGTGAGAGAGACACATCAGTTGGTTGCCTCCTGCATGACCCAACCAGGGCCCAGGATGAACCGCAACCAAGGTACATACCCTTGACTGGAATAGATAGAACCCTCGACTCATTGGTCTGTGGGCTGACACTCTAACTGCTGAGTCACACCAGCCAGGGCTCTTTTTTCCCCACCTCATTTGCAAAATGGGAAAAATGTTTACATTTCCTTTTATGTATTTTTAAAAAATTTTTTTGGGTTACATTGGTTAATAAAATTATGTAGGTTTCAAGTGTATAATTCTATAATACATCATCTATATATTTTATTGTGTGTTCACCACTCTTAAATTTCTTACTTTAGCAAATAGACATGACTACTTTCTCTTTCCTTTTCCTCATTACTGTCCCTCATTCTTTCCACTTATTCCTTCTTCTTCCTCCTTCCCCCCACCCCATAAACATTTTGTTAGAGCCTACTAAATACTAGGCACTGTGACTAGTGCTTGGGATATAAAGATGAAAACGGCACAGTTCTTTTCCTGAAAAGATCACAGGCAGTGGGGGAAACTGAAAAGTGAACAAGCAATATCAATATAGTGTATTCTATGTTAAGGGAAGTGGAGGGAGCCTTACCTCAGGTTCCTCGTAGTCTCTTAATAGTTTGGAAAAGAAAAATATTAGTCTGCAGAATGTACACAAATTTCCTTGTAAAATCAAACCTGAAGTGGAGTAAACAGCAGTTACTTTAGCATATTAAATTAGTCAATGAGTTGTGTCAGCACAATCATAGTACTCATCCACTGGACCTTTAAAGCTGGTATAAGAGAACTTCCTTTGCATTGATGTGTTAGTAGTGTCACTTGCTCTCTGTAATATTCCACAGCAGTGACCATGAGTCACTGACATCTGCAGAGACTAAAATTTATATGAAAGTACAATTCTTGTTTTATATTACAGCTACTCCCAAGCATATTTGAGATGACTAAATAACCATAGTTTGCATTACATGAGATCCTACTCTGTACCCAGATGTACACGTATTTTATAATTTAACCCTGCAACAATACTGTAAGATAGATAATAGGAGTATTTTTATTACCTTCATTTCACAGATTAGAAAATTTAGGATGAGAGGGGTCAAGTTGCACAGTGAAGAAGGGTAAGGATTAAATTCCTATCCAGGTCTGGGTAACTCCAAAAGCCACGTGCTGTGGAGTCTTTCTAATATAAAGCATACATGAAAAGTGGGTGGTCAGGGAGGGAAAAAAAAGAAGAAAAGCTGTTAGAAAAAGAATATGGATTGTAATAACTTAGTTGCTATAAGTATCCATTATATCCAGCTCTGAGTTTCATGACAAAACAAAAAATATGAAAGTATTTGGGTTGAAAATAATCTTAATCTGACAAATAGAAATACCCATTGATATTTTTCCTGACAGTAAATTTTAGAACTAATTTTTCATATCTCTATATGATAGCTATGTCGAATAAGATAATGGTCCACATCTTTTCTAAAAGATTTTGCAAAAGGCATAGGAATCTCCTTCAAGTGGATGAGTTTCTTGCTTGAGATTTGCTAAACTTCTTGGATTAGTAGTTTCCTGTTTTTGGTCAAATACTGGAATATTTTCAGTCAATATTTCTTCAAATACTTTTCTTCCCCATTTTCACTCTACTTGCTTTTTGGACCTCTTTTAAATATATTTTAGATAGCTTGAGAATGCCTCACATGCCACTGAGACTTATTTTTCTTTGTGCTTCTGTTTGGATGCTTTCTGCTGACCCATGCTCAAGTTCACTGATCTTTTCTTCTGTTGTGTCCAATCTACCATTAATCTTTCCAATATATTTTTTATTTTATATATTGTATTTTTCTGTTGTAGTATTTTCATTTCATTATATAAAGCACTTTCTTAATCTCTCTTGAAATTCCCCAGTTCTTTTCCCATTATAGTATTTTTTTTTCATTTATATGTTTAACATATTCATCATAGTTATTTTAAAGGCCTTATTGGCTGCCTGGCTGGTGTGGCTCAGTGGTTGAGTATCAACCCCTGCACCAAGAGGTCACTGGTTTGATTCCCGGTCAGGGCACATGACCTGGTTGTGGGCATGCAGGAGGTGGCCAATCAATGTTCTCTCTCATCAATGTTTCTATCTCTCTCTCTCCATCTCCCTTCCTCTTTCTCTGAAATCAATAAAGAAAAAATATTTATTAAAAAAATAAATAAATAAAGGCCTTATCTGCTAATTACAACTTTTAGGTTTTTTGAGGGTCTCTTTTTATTGACTGATTTTTCTTTGGTCTGTGTGTCAAATTTTCTCACTTATTCACATGTCCAGATTTTTTTTTATTGTATACTGTACATTATAGGCAATATGTTATAAAGACACTACATTTTGATAACTTCCTCTAAAGAGCATTGGGGTTTGTTCTAGCAACAGTTAACTAGAATGCATAGAGATGTGGCTTGATGCTTTCTTCATGAGGGTCTATTTAGTTTTGCTCTTAGTCTTTCGGCAAATATTTTCAATCTGGAGCTTAATTTATATCTTAAGATGTGGCCATTCTGAGATAGCAATGGAAAAACCAAAGTGTTTACTAAGCCTTTATAACTTCGCAGGACTCAATTTCCAAACTCTGTCTTCCTTTGGTAGACAGAAACGGAAACATCTGCTGTAACAGCATTATACCTACTTTTAATCCTAGGACAGAATGTACTTACTTTGTCTAGAGCATGTGCTGATGCAATTTCTACTTTCCTTTTCAAACAGCTATCTGGGTCAGGTGTGATCACTTGAGTTGCTCCATGGATTAATTAATCTCTCCAAGGCTCAGTTTCTTAGAAGTGTTCCTGAGAGCTGGAGGTAGACCATAATGAGCTTGAAGTAGAAAGTACAAAGCTAACTTCTTCCATTTGTCCTGTCCCTAGATATACTTCAGATCTGCCAAATGTCCAACTGAAATGAACTCTATATTTTCCACATTCATCTATCACCTTGTCTACTAATTTCCCCAGGGGTCCCTGTAAACTTTTGGAGAAGTTGATTTCAGACTGTGCCCCAGAAACTCTGTTTAGTTTATCTTCTCCTGGGACCCTAACTCTAACTGTGGCAATATTGACTTTTCCTACAGAACCAGTTTTATTCTTGTGATTAATTTGTTCAGAGTTGAATAAAATATGTTTAGGGACACATACATGTGTGCCAAAATGATAGACACAAAGGAATGTTTAACATAGAAGAGAATATTAACCTCTATAGGGAAAAGAGAAGATTATGATTAGGAGGGACTCACAGAAGCACTTCTGGGGTGCTGGTAAAGTCCTTTTACTTAATCTGGATATATGGTTATTCATTGTGTTATGATTCTTGAAACCATACATATTCATCTCATACACACTTGTGTATACATTTTACAATTTTTAAAATAGAAAAATAACAGTACAACTGAAAAAGACATAAAAAGAAAGGGAAAAAATGATATATTAGAAAGTGACTTCTAGTTGTGCATTTCTGTTGTACATAGGGAGACTAATGTATTGATTTCAGAAGGTTCTGTTCAACAAATAATTGTTGATGAAATTTAAAGATGTAATTAATTAAGATAATAGTCTTCCCTATGGAAGTAAAAACAAAAGTCTAGAGCCAAATTCACCAGGGTTTATATCCAACCTCTGACAAATTATAATAGTGTGATTTGGAGAAGATTTATTACTTTCTCCAAGGCTCAGTTTCGTCAACTATAAAATGAGTATAAAAGTAATTATATCACAGAGCTATTGTAAGGAGTAATGAGTTAACATATGTAAAGTACTTTCTAGCACAACATGTGGTACACTGTAGGTCCTCAATAAATATGTCCACTAAGCCCCACCTTCAGACTTATTTCCATGGGTATTGGACAATTAGAAACAGAGTAAAATACATAGCCAAACTAAATTTGTATTGATTATGAGAGGCTTTTTCAACTCAGCTTTCTTGGAACTTCGCTTTTATTCTAGAGTCAACAGTTACTCATGACATCCCATTATTATTAGATACCCAATTGTTTTGTCCTTCAATATCCTTCAAATTCAGTGCCCCAGAGAATTTTTCATTTTTTAAAGCACATGAAAATAGAGTATAGGAGCCCTATATAGGGAAGAAACAGATTTGATGAAAATAAATATCCTATGAAAAGGGACCCACAGAAAGATTACACAAACTCCTCCCTGCTTTAATGATTTACATGGTAGAATTTCCTTATACTAATTAACAGTATCCAAGAATATAGTCATATGAAGAAGTACATGGCCCCAAGACATAGTGCTCTATCTAAAATGAATCTGTGATGAACACAGGATCTATTTTCCACAGGCTAGCAAAGGCATTTAAAGATACATGGAAAAAGCTTTCTGGATTTTTTTTTTTTCTGGTTAAATTTATGCAAAAACATTTTGGAAATCACCTAAGAAAGGAACAGTTTGTTAATGAAGTTATCACTCCCCATTAAACTCAACACTGAACGCAACCTCTTTACTTCTCTGGACAGTCTAATTTTGGTTTTGTTTTCTAATCTTTCACCTCGAGCAGTGATTTTCCTTGATGCAGAGGTTCATATCCACATTCCTCACATAAATACGAAGTAATAATTCAGAGACAGCACATTCCTATTCTGAAAAGAATTATTTTGTTATTGTCAGTGCAATGAAGGGTCAAAATGTTGGATGTAAGGTTTGAAACTTTGGCAGACTGAAGATACTGAGTCCTGGAGTAACAAAGGTGGGCCCTGATATTAAACAGATCCGAGTCTGGGTCCAGGCTCAACCATTCTGTAGCTCTACCACCTAAAGCAAGCAATTTAATCTCTCTCCACATCAGTGTTCTGTTTGGTAAAATCCCACCTCACTTATCATCACAGAGCTACAGTGGGATTAAATGAGAAGGCATATGTGAAGGGCCTAAAATGGTGTCCCCTTACCCCCTAGACTCTAGGTTAAGACAGATATAAGGTGTCATGAATCCTACAGGTACTAAAGTTAAATTGCTTCCCTACTTCCCTCCTCATGTTTTCTTATTTTTTTTTCTGACCTTCACATTAATTACACTTATATATCGTAGCTCTAAGGGCTCACCCACTTGCTGCCCTCACCTTGCCCTGAAACACAAAGCTGCCTTAACAAATCAAAGCCAGGTTCTTCTTGACTGAAAATGGAAGAACAATCTCATAGAGGGAGGAATGGCTGTCTTACAGCCATGAGTCCTTCCACCCAAATGACTTCCTCCTTGAAGATTTCTCACCAGTAGTGCTGCCCTAACTCTCTCGTCTCAGGAATGTTGTTTCCCTAAAACATGGACTAAAGTATGAGTATAGAAACTTTCCCTAGTTTCCCAGGAGCACAATGAACCCCGTCATTCTTTATCAAATATCTGTTAATTGCCCAGTGTGCCCTGGCACTGTTCTAAGCATGGGAGAATGCAGCCGTTAACAAAACAGACAAACACCCCTGCACACAGGAGCTTACATTCCTGTGTAGACCAGAAAGTAACATTTAAAAATAGGTTTACCAAACACATGGGAAAACACATGGCAAGAGGCAGAGTATGTAAAGTGTAATTTGATAACCCGGTTTATAAATCAAGCTTCTTATCTCTCTTCAGTCTGTGACCTCCTCCAGAATATTCTTGACTAATCTTTGTCTCAAAGTGTCATTAGATTTTTCTTCTCCAACATTTAGGAGTGTCCTTAATCTTGACTTCACTCCTTCAAGTTGAAATGAGCATTGTGAGACCTAGAGATCATCTTCCAAAAATCACCTTCTTGTCTCAAAACTAGTTCGTCTCAGTGCTTTTTAGGGGTAGGAGAGACTCACTAACTGCTCACATGAATGTAGTCTTTCCCCATCATCTCATCATCTCAGACAACAACATCAAGTAAGCAACAGTGTCCAGTAAACACAAAATGAGCCCTGAGGCTACACACATACTGCAGTGATGCAGTGGTGGGGGAAATGGCGGTATTTAATCCCATACACACATGCACACACATACAAATACAGGCATGACATTTTAATTTAGTTGCTGGGTTTATCCTATGTCTTATTGGTAACTATGCAGTTATGTGAAAATATTCTTTCTCTCACAGAATGAGACTAGAAAATCCATGTGTTTTGGGATATATTGGGATTTGTTACTTAAGACGACATGAATACTTCTTACATACATGCATAATTATAACAAGACATTTTGACTGGCTTAGCTGGGTTCAGACCCTACTGGTTTTGATAACATCCTCCTTCCCCCCTTTTTTGGTTAGCTATATGTATTTTTAACCATGTAAAAATTTTTGCCATGCATATATATGCCTTGAGTGCACATGCTCTTTTGCCCTCAGGACCCACAAAGAATAAAATGTTAGATTTTTATGATTTGTTATCCTACCTTTAGCTGTAGCATAATTTGACAGATGCCTTATATATAGTTTAGAAATTTATTTGAGAGGGATTGTTCCTTTATTTGATATAGAAACGAACATTTTAAAGGTTCATTCTTTAGAAAACACTTCTCCAATTTTAAATGCTGTGGCAAATTGTCAGGTTCTGCTGTGTTCATTTTTCAAGTGACAGTGCTATTAGGATACTATCACACTGTGCACTTTTCAGGGATACATTGCATTTGGGGATGATTGAAAGCTCTAGGTATCAGTGATTCTATCAAGCCTGGTTGCATTTCTACCTTCTCAAAACTCACTGAGAAGAGACTTTGATTCTAGAACAATATTATAAAGGCTTTCATAACTCTTCATTAGCTCTCTGTTTCATGGGCTTGTTTTCCTAATGTAATTTACAATACTTCATGGTTAACTCTTTCCTCCATGTTTGCAAAGACATTTTATGGAGTATTTTCTAATAAAAGTAAAGCTTTTTAGCACAGTCTCAATGTAATCCTTTTTATCTACAGTCAAGATCCTCTTCATTGGTCCTACCTTTGTCTCCCTTTAAACTCCACCCCAGTCCTTCTCCTATAATGGAGCTTTCTTCATCCCTGATTCCTATAAAGTGGCTTTTCTGAATTTGAATATCATCGATATGAGGAGGAAGTTTCATGAAAAACAGGAGTAGAGCTTGCACATTTTGATCTCATTATATGCTCTGAGCATTTGGGTAAATTCCAATTGTGTTCTTGACTCATCTAAATTTTATGGTCCCAAGAATGAGTATATTCCACAATCTCTTCATCTTTTCTCTTTTCCCACAATATATTATGAACCTATGCATATTCCCTTGAATTTGCGGATTTAACATATTCTCTTTTCACTAAACCTTATATAATTCCCTCCTCCAATATAATAGATCCTCTTCTAATCAATACTACCCAGTTCCAATAAAGTAAACGATTCCTCAGGCATAGGTGAGGAAAGTGTTCTATAAATAAAACAAACGTTCATTTTTTCCTCTAATGTCATAGTTTTTACCCTGAAAAACTCTTTATTGTAGCTATAATTAAAATCTGCTTTCATTTATACATACAAGAAACAAGGTTAATATGTTCTACATTGAGAATAATGAACCAATTGGGAGGAAAATTCTTTCCTTAATAGCATTAACTGTTATGGTTAGTATTTTAAATACTTTTGTATCATCTTTTATGTCAGAGAAAATTTTAAATACTATTTTTAAAAAAGGCAAATTTACATTATCAAGAAAGTGAAAAGATAACCTACAGAATGGGATAAAACATTTGCAAATTATATATATGGTAAAGTTTTAACATCCATGAATGTATAAAGACCTCCTAAAATTTAGCAACAAAAACACAAACAACTCAATCAAAAATGGACAAAAGACTTGAATAGACATTTCTCCAAAGAATATACATAAACGGTCAATAAACAGTAAAAGATGGTCAACATCATTAGTTATTAGGAAAATATAAATGAAAACCACAATAAGATACCACTTCATACCCACTGAAATGGCTATAATAACACTTTTAAAAATACAGAAAATAACAAGTATTGACAAGGATGTAGAGAGGTTAAAACCCTTGTGCAATGCTAATGGAAATGTAAAGTATTACAGCCACTGTGGAAAATGGTTTGGTGTTTTTCGAAAAAAATTAAACATAGAATTACCATATAACCCAGCAATTCCACCTTTAGGTATGCACTCCAAAGAATTGAAAGCAGGGACTCAAACACATATTTGTATGCCAATGTTCCCTGCAGCCTCTTCACAACAGCCAAAGGGTGGAAACACTCCAGAGGTCTATCAGGATAATGAATGGATAAACAAAACATGGCAGACAGCTCTGGGGGGCGGAGGGGTGTTGGGGGAAGAGGATGGTTGGAGGTGCAAGAGGGCATAGAGGGGATAAATGGTGATGAAAAAATAAATTAGTAAATAAAAATTTGGTAGATACAAACAATGAAATATTACTCAGCCATAAGAAGGGATAAAGTTATTATAGATGATATGACATGGATAAACATCAAAAATGTTATGCTATGTGAATAGGCCAAATAAAAAGACACATATTGTATGATTGCACTTATATGAAATAGAATAGGCAAATTCATAGTGACAGAGATTAGATTAGAGGTTATCAGAGATTGGGGAGGAGAGGAGGAATAGAGCATTATTACTTAATAGTTACAGAGTTTCTATTTTCGTCGATTGAAAAGTTTTGGAAATAGTGGTGACAGTTGCCCAACATTGTGAATGTAATTAATGTCATTGAGTTGTTCACTTTAAAATGGCTAATTTTATGTCATATGTATTTTAGTACAATCTAAAAATTTTTAAACAAATTTCAAAAAAAGCAAAATTATATTAAGAATATTTCATTTATAGTATGCTGGTAAAAACCAGTGTTTATGGTTGTTATTAATTCCAAAGAAACCTCCTAAAAGTTTTGTTCTTATACCCAACTTTTCCTTCGTGTCGGAATATGAAAACTACGTCTGAGAATTTTTTTGAAAAAT
The DNA here is from genome assembly GCA_030848825.1 of Tadarida brasiliensis. Taxonomy (NCBI): domain Eukaryota; kingdom Metazoa; phylum Chordata; class Mammalia; order Chiroptera; family Molossidae; genus Tadarida; species Tadarida brasiliensis. Next base: position 44,431,322 of record CM061260.1, on the reverse strand, counting down.
TATTTTCTCAGTATGCTCATAAATACAACAAAAAAATATAGAATTGGCACACTGATTTCAATTATAGGCACATGACATCAATAATGAATTTAAGCCCTGGCCGGGTAGCTCAGATAGTTACAGCATCATCATGGTATGCCATGGGTTGGATCCCAGGTTAGGGCACATATAAGAATCAACCAATGAATACATAAGTGAGTGAAACAACAAATCTCTCTCTCTCTTTCTCTCTCTCTCTCTAAAAATCAATAAATAAGACATTAAAAAATAACTAATTCGGAACCATTTATTTTAACTGACCAATTTCTATAATAATGGCTTATTCTTTCTGCCATTAAATAATTCTTAGAAAATCTATATAGCGCCAAAGAGTACCATAATTTGGGTTAACAGGCTTAACTGGAGTAGTAAATTCAACTGGAAGGTAGATCTTTATAAAATCTAATAGAAAACATCAAGTTTGAAGTGGTACTCAAAGATTTTTTTTTTATCCTCACCTGAGAATATGTTTACATTTATCTTCAGGTAGAGTAGGAGGGAGGGAGGAAGAGAGAGGGAGAGAGAAACATCGATGTGAGAGAAACATTGATTGGTTGCCTCCTGCACGACCCCAACCAGGGCCAGGACCAAACCACAACCAAGGTATGTGCCCTTGACCGGAATCGAACCCACGACTCTTTGGTCCATGGGCTGACGCTCTAACCACTGAGCAAAACCAGCCAGGGCAACGATTTTTATCTTAGAAGAGGCACTAACATTTAGAGGCTTGTTTTTAAGATAATTTGAAGTAGCAACAATAATAACAAGATAATTTCTAAATTGCCTCAATTTCTTTCTCAGACCAGAGAATTATAATCCGAGGAGCAAATATGTTATCGCTTTCAAAGATTCCTTGGGTTCACACAATGAAAATATGCAGGCCTTTATAAAATTGTAAAACTCTTCATTTTTCCTGGTTGATCACATACAGTACCTTTAAAGGTTTCTCATCCTTATTTTGCAAAGGAAAATGTTGAGAGAGATTAGGTTTGGATGTCCATTTTTCTGCATTTCTTCTGATCCCATGACTTCAGGAACACTTGACTAATTTAAATGCTTTTGTATGATGTGAATTCTGAAGAGGATAAAAAGATGGAGAAATCTTTGACTTAAGTACTACTAATTTGTTGTTGTTAACAATATTACAGATGTACCCCATTTCCCCCCCTTTATCCCACTCCACCCAGCCCCTGCCCTACCCCAGGCCTTGACTACACTATTGTCTATGTCCATGGGTTATGCATACATGCATATATGTTTTTTCATTAATCTTTTTTCGTCCCTTCCACCCCTCTCCCCACTGAGATCTGTCAGTCTGTTCCATGCATCCATGCCTCTGGACATATTTTGTTTGTCAGTTTATTTTGTTCATTAGATTCCATGTATAAGTGAGATGATGTGATATTTGTCTTTCTCTAACTGGCTTATTTCACTTAGCATAATACTCTCCAGGTCCCTCCATGTCATCTCAAATGGTAAGAGATCTTTCTTTCTTACAGCTGCATAGTATTCCATTGTGTAAGTGTACCACAGCTTTTTTATCCACTCATTTACTGATGGGCACTCGGGCTGTTTCCAGATCTTAGCGATTGTAACAATTTTTGCCAGTGTCTTTTGCCAAATAGGACAAATTGAGGAAAGTCTGCTGCAGCAGTATCTCAAAGGTATTCTTCAGCAGAGAGGCTGCTTTACAGGGTTCATAGAGCCAGATTTTGCTCCCTGCTTCTATCGAGTATATGGGATATTTTTTTTTTCATAGGACATTTTTTATTTTATATACATATTTCCTCCCTGGCTTTTTATTATTTTTCTTATCCTTAGTTTATACATTATTGTGATTAGCCTTTTGAATTGTATTTTATTTATGCTACCTTAAAACATTTGTGAAAAGAGGGAGAGAAGGATTTTATTTGTAAAAGAAAAATTACTACACTTACTAAATGCTTACTATGTGTTAAAACTCTTTAAGCATTTTATATGCATAAATACATTTAATGCTTACAACCCTACATGGTAGGTTACTAGTATTATCTCCATTTTCAGAAGAGGAAACTGAGACAGATAAAAGGTCAAGACACATTGCTTTCGTTTGATGGAGCTAGGAATTCTGGCTGCACGGCTCACGCTCTACTATTAGTCATGTGCCACACACCGACATTTGGTCAGTGATGGGCCACATACACGAAGGTGGTCCCAAAGTGTATAATGGAGCTGAAAAATTGCTATCACCTAGTGACATGGTAGCCCTCTTAATGTAGTGGCGCCATGTGTTATTCACATGCTTGTGGAGATGCTGGTGCAAACAAACCTGCTGTGCTGCCAGTTGTATAAAAGTATAGCTCGTACAACTAGATACAGTACATTAATACTCGATAATGATGATAAATATGTTACCGGCGTATGTATTTACTGTACTATACTTTTTTTAAAAAATCTTCACCCGAAGAGATTTTTCCACTGATTTTCAGCTAGAGTGGGAGGGAGGGAGGTGGGAATGGGAGGGGAGAGAGAGAGAGAAACATTGATGTGAGAGAGACACATAAATTGGCTGCCTCCCGCATGACCCCGACCAGGGCCAGGGATCGAACCACAACTGAGGTACATGCCTTTGACTGGAATCAAACTTGCAACTCTTTGGTCCATGGGCCACGCTCTAACCACTGAGCAAAACAGGCCAGGGCTACTGTACTATACTTTTAATCATTATTTTTGAGTGTACTCTTTTTACTTATAAAAACATTTGCTGTAAAACAGTATGTAGTGTTACACTGGCAGCATCCTCATACATCTTGTGTTTACTGTGTCTCTTGATTTCATCATTTTCTGTGCTTGATTTAATCTCACGTTTTGTTCATCATGGCCCCTAAGCATACAAAATCCATGGCTAATGTTGTCAGTGAGAGGACACGCTGAGTGATTGACCTGGAAAGGAAATTAAAAGTGATTAAGGACTATGAAGGTGGAAAATAAGTGATGGTTATTGCTTGCTAGTCAGGCATATCCCATTCCACCATAGTTACGATCTTGAAGATCAAGAACAAAGTGACATGCCCAGCCGGTGTGGCCCAGTGGTTGAGCATCGACCCATGCACCAAGAGGTTGCCGGTTCATTTCCCGGTCAGGGCACATGCCCAGGTTGTGGGCCAAATCCCCAGTGGGGGGCATGCAGGAGGTGGCCAGTTGTTCTGTCTTATCGATGTTTCCATCTCTCTTTCCCTCTCCCTTCCTCTCTCTCTAAAAAATAAAGGAAAAAAATAAAAAATAAAAAGAACAAAATGACAGAAGTTTTAAAGGATCTGCTTCATTGATGGCAATGAGACTAACAAATTTTGAAAAGTGCCTATTTCAGACATGGAGAAACTTCTAATGATCTGGATTGAAGACCAGACACAGAAGCATATCCCTCTCAGTACCATGATGATTATGGCCAAAGCTAAAGATTGTTTTCAGTGTTCAAAGAAAAGGCTGGACTCAACTATGATGTTGAATTACTGCTAGGCCTGAGTGGTTTAAATGATTCAAGGATTATTATGCATCACGCAATGTGAAAGTGAGTGGTGAGTCTGTGAGTGCTGATGTGAAGACAGCTGAAAAATCTGTGGAAACTAGAAAAGCTGATTGTGGAGGAAAATTACTTGCCAGAGAAAATATTCAATATGGGTGAAACCTTCCTACTCTAGAAACAAATGCCTGAGAGGACTTTCATCCATAAGGAAGCCAAGTCCATGCCAGGTTTCAAGGCTTTTAAGGACAGGATAACAGTCTTACTTGGGAGCAATATTGCAGGCTACACATCAAAACCCTTTGAGGTCTGGCACAGTGAGGACCTGGGTCTTCAACTATATCAATAAGCACACACTGACAGTGTACTTCAGGAGCAAGAAGAAATCATGGGTGACCCAGGATACTCCTCCAAGATGCCCTCCTGAATTGCTGTGCCAGAACAATGGAGAAGTACTATTTGGAGAACTACATGCCTCTTGAGATTTTGCCTTTTGTTGATTATGCTCCCAGATATCCTCCTTTCTTGGTGATCTTCATCCCAATATCAAAGTGGTGTTTCTCCCTCCAAACACCACTTCTTTGATCCAACCAATGAATCAAGGAGTTATAGCAGCATTTTAAGGACTACTACCTTGGAGTAGTCCTTAGGCTATTGCCTGCAGAAAGACACTGATGCAGTTCTGGAGGGATTACAGCATCTATGTCTGCACCAAGAACCTTACTTGGACTTGGGGTGATGTCATCAAGGAGTGTATGAATAGCATCTGTAAGAAGACACTCCATGACTTCCAAGGATTTGTCAAGGATGAGGAGATTTCAAAAATCAACAGGAGTATGGTTGAGATGGCAAACAACTTTAAACTGGATATGGATGAGAATGACATTGAGGAGCTCCTAAAAGTAGTCCCTGAGAAATTGACAAATGAGTCGTTTTTAGAACTGGAAAGGGAATGCATAGAAGAAGAATCAAGAGGAAAGGAAACCTAAGGAGAAAAAAAAGAAGAAACCCCTAAGAAAAGTCACAGTGAAGATTTTGGCAAAAACTTTTGTAGAAAGCTCCTTAAAAAGTTGGAAACGTGGGCTCCAATACCAGAAGATTTTCATTAGCAGAGAAGAATGTTCATGATGCATTATTTGATTTTACAAGCAAATCTATCGTGAAGAAAAAATACAAGCAAACCACCATGGATATATTTCTGAAGAGTGACACCTCCTCAAGAATAGCCTCAGGCAGGTCCTTCAGGAGGTATCCCAGAGAAGGCATTGCTATCATAGGAGGTGACAGCTCCATGCTTGTTATTGTCCCTAAAGGCCTTCCAGTGGGACAAGATGTGGATTATTTTTTTACTATAGAAAATTATATTATAAGACTCTTATTATATCAAGAGGTGTTTAAAGAGTATGAAGCTGCCCGGCCGGTGTGGCTCAGTGGTTGAGCATCGACTCATGCACCAAGAGGTCATCAGTTTGATTGCCGGTCTGGACACATGCCCAGGTTGTGGGCCAAATCCCCAGTGGGGAGCATGCAGGAGGCGGCCAGTCGATGTTCTCTCTCATCAATGTTTCTATCTCTCTCCCTCTCCCTTCCTCTCTCTCTAAAATCAATAAAGAAAAAATATTTTTTAAATAAAAATAAAGGGTGTGAAGCCAAAAAGCCTATTTTGACAGCATGTCAGCCAATTAATTAATAAAAAGATTATGCAATATTGCTGGATTCATCATGTTTGTGTTATTTGTCAGTATCTTAACATTTTAATTGCTTATGGTTTATTTTCTCATTCTAATTAATATTTACTTCTATGTCTAATTTTGTATTTATAATACTGTATTTTTTCTTATAGGGGGCCCCCAAATACATATAAGCCTCATAAAACTTGGATGTATCCCTGAATCTCTGCATAATATTTTCAGTTTACAAAATTCCTGTTTTTCTTGATATGGAAGGGACGCTCCAAAGGCTTCAGTGACTTGTTTGTATCTACTGAGGTCTGAACTTCAATACCCAGAATTAAGGCTTAGACTGCTTGGTTCTGGGGTTCTCTCACCTATATCTCATTACATTTCATGCTTATAATCTTTAATTAAAGCAAAATCTCCCAGAAATGTATAACTAAAAAAAAAAGCAACACCAGATTTTAATAGTTTGGCATGACCTTGTAAGAAAAACCTATTTGAATTCCCATAAAGCTATAAAGAGCTAGATGAGCACTTAAGAAAACAGTCTAAAGTTAGACTTCACAAGTTAGGAGTTTGTAAACATTCAGGGACATGACAAAGGAGATTTCTTGTTAAGCAAATGAGAAGTGTCCATGAGGGCAAAAGGAAATGGTTAGAAACAGAACAAGCTATTTTCAAGAACTTCGTTTTATTTTTATATGACAAAGTTTCCTTTGACATTTTAATTTTCTTTAGGTTTAACAGATCACATTAGATTTTAGAGAGATGTTGACATACCAGACTGAATGATGTGTATGGTCTTCAAGCCATAATGTTTTCACATATACATAGTACTTCTCATTGGTTATTACATCTCCAAATCCACCAAGTCATTACAACCTGGGAAGTCTTATTACTTATATAGTCCTTATTGTATCCCAGGCGCTAAGGCACTTCATTGTATACCAGGCACTAAGGTTTTTACGTGCATTTACCAGTATGATAGTCACATTAAGGCTACTAGGTTGGCATTATTTTGATCATTCCCATATGGAAATTTAAGCACAGAAAGGTTAAGTAACATTTTCAAGGCCATGCAATGAGTTCAATGGGACTCAAACCCAGATGTCGGTATCTGAGACCTTAAACAGGCCCTCCCCCTCCCCATTTATCATATCTGTGGGAGGGATGGTACTGTTTGCAACATTTTACTTAAATGTATTTATTCAGTATGAAGGCTTCAGCTACAAGTCATGTTCTATATGCAGTCCGTTCTTTTGTCTTCATTTCTACTAAATTACAAATTCCTTCATCATAATTACGGACTATTGGAAATGGCAGCAAGTGTTTGTTGGCACTGTCATATAATTCCAGATTTTCAGAAAGCATATGGATCCAGAAATATGAAGAAACTTTCCACTGAAGTTTACTTTGAATATTCTGAAAGATGCTGAGTAAGCAAGGTTCATACACACTGACCCTAAACGCTTCAACGTGGGAGATGTAGCCGATGCTTTTCCATCCACTCTTTAGTTATTACCCAGGTTTGGAAGTGTAAGCCATATTCTATTGCAGGATTTGGATTTGTTTAAAAAATAAGCCCAGTTTCTTTCTCTGCCAAACATTGGATTCTTGGTAGTCGAGTTGCTTGTCCCCATGCATGGTCTTCTCTAAGCAATTCTAATATTCCCAAATGTAATACCTAAATTGTGCCATTTTGGTAATGTGCAGGCAGTGGTATGTTGGTAGCTGTTTAATCACAGGCTGTCTGGGGCGGAGGGCCCCTGATTTGTAGCATTTGCCAAATTTTGTGGTGTAAATATTCCCACTGTGGTCTATTTCACGTTGCTACTAGCTTTAGAAATTTCTGAATGTTTATTGGTTGGTTCTCACAAAATCAAAGTTGCATTTGCTTGTTCCAACACCCATTGCAGGGCTCGTGCACCCATTTTGAGAAAACTTGAAGAGAGAAAAGTGTGACTACTCTTAATTAAAAACTGTGGTTAATTTTTTTTTTTTTTGTAAAAACTGTAGTTTAAATTGTAAGATTTCCTTTAATTCAGTTTAGTCTTATGGCTTACAGCTCATTTATTAGATACAAGTAATTATTAGGGGGACCGGAAAGTAATGTCGTGTTTTTACAACATTAATTCAAACGAATAAATTTTTAACAAGTTTTTATTTTTAATCAATGATGTAATCACCCTTGTTATCAACAACCTTTTGCCATCTAGTGTGCAAATTTTTAATGACGGATCGATAAAAATCAATTGGTTTTTGAGCAAAATATCTGGAGGTGGCATTTTGGACATCATCCAAATTGTCAAACTTTTTGCCACTTAGAAAATGTTGTAGCGATCAGAATAAATGGAAATCCGATGGCACAATATCGGGCAAGTATGGTGGGTGAGGCAATACCTCCCACCCCAAGTCATTAATTTTTTCCAGGGTTTGTCTTGCGCAATGTGGTCTTGCATTATCGTGTTGCAGAATAACACCTTTTCTGGTGACAATCGCTGGGCACTTTTCAATTAAAGATTGATTTACTCGATCCAATTGTTCACAGTAAAGGTCTGCATTCAGTTTGTCCAGGTTTCAGCACTTCAAAATGAACGACCCTGCGAATACTCCACCAAACACACAAAAGTGCCTTTTTGGTGTGTAAACCTGGTTTAGCTGTACTTCGTGGTGATTCATTCGGAGAGAGCCACTGCCTTTTGCATTTTGGATTATCCTAAAAGACCCATTTTTCATCTCCAGTGATCAGGCGATCAAAAAACGCTTCTGTATTGTGCCTCTGAAACAATAAGTTGCATGTGATAGACTGGTTAGCTTTGTTTTCTTCGGACAGATTATGTGGGACCCAAACACCTGCTCTGCTTACTGTACCAATCTGCTGCAAATGTTCTTGGATGGTTGACCAAGGTTGGTTAAGAGTGTTTGACAGTTCCTCGATTGTCTGACACGGATTTGCTTCCACTTCCACCCTTAACATGTTATTGTCTAAAGTTGTTGGTCTTCCTGATCGATATGAGTCAGAAAGATCAAAATTACTGGATTTAAATTTAGAAAACCACCTTTGGCATTTACGAATGTCTAATGCACTTGGATAAACATCGCAAATGTTTTTGGTAGCAACTGTTGCCTTACTACCCTTGTGAAACTCAAAAAGCATACAATGCCGGATATGTACCTCTTCTGGTATTTGGCTGGCCATTTCACTATAAATTGCAAAAAAAAAAAATTAAGATTTAATTATTTACAAATAAACAAGTCACTCTAACCTTAAAATGTCTTTGGCACGATTTTGAAGTACACAATAAGCTGATAAACGACAACCGAATATCGAAACGCGCAGAAACAACATTACTTTCCAGTCCCCCTAATATAATTCAGCAAAGATTTGAGTGTTGAAACTAAAGGAAAACTTCATATTTATAGCCTAACTTTCATTAAATATGTTCATTTAAATTGGAAAGTGACTAGAGCTTACATAGTTAAATCTGTGAGTTGAATTGTAGTCCTCAAAAAAAAAAAAAAAAAAAAGATGTCCAAGTCCTAACCCCTTTCACTTCTCCCTGTACCTATAAATGTAACCTTATTTGGAAATAGGGCTTTTGCAGATGAAATTAAGCTAAGGATCTCGAGGTGATATGATATGGATTCAGAACTGGTCCTAAATGCAATGACTGATGTACTTATCAGAGAAAGGACATAGAAGCACAGACACAGTGAGGGAAGGGCATGTGAAGACAAAGGCAGAGACTGGAGTTCTGCTGCCACAGACCAAGGGACACCAGGAACCACCAGAAGCTGGAGGAGGCAAGGAAAGATTCTCCTGTAGAGCCTTCCAGGGAGCATGGCCCTGCCAGCCCCTTGATTTCAGATTTCTGGTCTCCAAAACTGTGAGAGAATATATTTCTTTTAAGATTTCTAGTTTATGGTGATTTGTTAGCAGCCCTAGGAGATTAACACACAGCACAGTTGACCCTTGAACGATGAAAGAGTTAGGGGTGCCAAACTCCCATGCAGTAGAAAATACATCTATAACTCTTTTGGTTGTTGTTGTTAGATAACCTGTTCAGGTTTACCTTTAATCAATAGTACTTTATTGTTTACAACAGTGGCTTAAAATTTTTTTGTATGCAACTCACAATAAGAAATACATTTTACATTGCCACACATAACTTTTGACTCTCCAAAAACTTAACTACCTATAGCCTACTGTTGACCAGAAGCCTTACCAATAACATAAACAGTCAATTAACACATATTTTATAGGTTATATGTATTATTTACTGTATTCTTACAATAAAGTAAGCTGGAGAAAAGAAAATGTTATTAAGAAAATTGTAAGAAAAAGATGATATATTTATAGTATTTATTGAAAAAGACCCGTGTATAAGTGAACCCTCAAAGTTCAAATTCATGTTGTTCAAGGGTCAACTATATATCAAATTAATTGTAAAACAAGGGAAAATACTGTTTGGCTGTTTCAGTTTTCAACACAAAAGTTCGATTTATTTTTACTCTACATAAGAGCTCTATTTCTGCCACTACTAATTTAAATATAAATTACTATGTATTGATGAAAAGTAATTAGCCATTAGATAAGATTCCTTGTAACTATTAAGATTTCTTGTAACTATTAAGATTATGATCTATGAGTATCATGACTAACTAATGGGTACCATAATTAGTTTATTTAGAAAATTAGTGTCCACAAAATCCAATAAATGCTTAGAAACATTAAGCAGGTAATATAATGAGTGAATTTGACTGGATCTGGTGTGCTATAGTGTATGAAGGGGCCTCCGGGAACTGGAGTATTTATGCTGCTCCTAAGAGGGAACTGACCTATTCAGTTCAACTGTAGCTGCTTGTTGCCAATGGAAATGTGAGTTGCTAGATCATTGCATTTTTTCTGAGGAGAAACCAGGAGTCCAGCTTTTTATGTGATATCCCTGAAATTTTAAATGTTGTCTCAAAAAAAGTAATAGAAAAAAATAAAACAACAAAGAAAAAAAAAATAAAGAAGAGAAAAAAAGACTATCTGTTTTTGGACAAATCTGTGACCTCTCCTTTATAACAACAACGTGTGTATTTAAAAATTTGTGTACGTTTAATTTTGGCAACTGGCATTTATTTTAATGCCTTCAATTAGCAATGCTTCACCATAGAGTAGAGTTAAAATTATATGTCCTTTTCAGAAGTAGTTATTGTGTCTTAAAAATTTCAACCATCCCAGTTGAAAGAAAGTTTATTTTCTCAATTTTAAACCTACATTTGGGATGTGTATTTTTAGCTGAGGGGATAAAGGTGGAACGGTTTGCTCTGCTGGTGTCATGCTGTCGTTAAATTTTATGGAAAGAAGGAATTAGGAACAACTTCTGGACCATATACTGCAGCACACAGCAACTGAGGTTAATTTATTTTTATTTTCTATTGCTACCTACTGTGAGGTTGCAATGGATGGGCGACAATGTACATTACCCAGAGGCATAGCTCTCAGCAGAGGACTAAAGACACTGTCACAGGAACTGTAGGTCAGTGCTTTAGAGGCAGAGGCTTTGAGACGGTGCGCAAAAGTGGGCCAGACAATGGCTGCCTGCAAAGGGAGCAAACAGGTGAGGCATGACATCATGTAAGCAAATGAGAGGAAGATGGGCCATTTCTACAAAGCACCCTTACTGATCAAAAATCATGAAGGAAAGACAGTTGTCTGTGCCTTATGGAGCAAGATGGTAGGGTTTACAGTCAGGATTATTTTTAAAGCATTTAAATAGCTGGCCAGTGTGGCTCAGTGGTTGAGCGTTGACCCGTGCACCAAGAGGTCACCATTTTGATTCCTGGTCAGGACACATGCCCAGGTTGTGGGCCAAATCCCCAGTGGGGGGCATGCAGGAGGCGGCCAATCGATGTTCTCTCTCATCAATGTTTCTATCTCTCTCTCCCTCTCCCTTCCTCTCTAAAATTCAATAAAGAAAAAAATAAATAAAAGCATTTAAATAAATATAGCCAACTTTGCAGGCTAGAAGGGAGTGGCAAGAAATATTCAAAATGATGAAAAGCAAGAACCTACAACCAAGATTACTCTATCCTGCAAAGCTATCATTTAGAATTGATGGACGTATAAAGAGTTTCCTAGACACAAAAAAAGCCAAAGGAGTTCATCACCACCAAACCAGTATTACATGAAATGTTGAAGGGTCTTCTTGAAGAAAAAGAAGATAAAAAATATGGACAATAAAATGGCAATAAATACATATCTATGAAAATGGAATCTACAAACAAAATGAACAAGCAGAACTGAAAAAGACTCATGATACAGAGAACTTTTTGTTGGTTGCCAGATGGGAGGGGGGTTGGAGGAATGGGTGAAAAAGGTGAAGGAAATAAGAAGTACAAATTTGTTGTTAGACTGACAAACCTCAAAGGGAAGGGGGGGGGGGATAAAACAAAGAACTTATATGCATAACCAATGCACACAGACAATAGTGTGGGGAAGGCAGGAGGGAGGCAGGAGTGGGGAGAAGGGGGTCAGTGGGGGAAAAAGGAGGGACATTTGTAATACAGTCAACAATAAAGATAAGTTTAAAATAAATACATATAGCCAATTTGAAGAAATATTATATTTATACAAATATAGCTGTAAGGAGAAATTATGCCTAATTCTTTGAGTTCTCTGAGGAGGCAAATGGATTTATGGAAAATGAGTCACCATGGGATTGGAGGTGAGTGGCAGATGTTTGCTGTAGATAGAGAAGTGATGTAGGACAAAGATTCAAGGAAGAACAGGTGAATATTTTTCTGCATAGAAAAAGATATAGTAAGGTTTCTTCTTGAGAAAACTTGTTTTATTCAACATCTCAAATTAAGATATCAAAAGTAACTGAAAGAGGGAGGACAATGTAAATATACAATTTGCATTTGACCCTGTATTATTTATGAATTGAATATGCAGGTGAATTGATACATAACCTAATATATCTGTATGAGCAAAATGATAGCAGTTGTTTCCCCTATTTTTACTATGTCTGTTTGTGTTTTTAAATTATTAGCAACACAGTATGTGTACATAGTCTCAAAAGTACAGTAGTACTAACAAACTTATAATAATATCTAAAAATACATAAATGCTATGGATAAGGTAAACAAACTTCATTCAAATTTGAACTTTGAAAGTAAAATTGTGAATGGGCATAAGCACTTTATTCTGAAGTGCTATTTTATTTATTTATTTATTTTAGAGAATTAGCCTACTTTACATAGGTGTTGAGTTCATACCACTAGAAGAGGACCTTATTTTTATAGCTGGGGTAGAGAGCTGGGTGCGTGTGTGTGTGTGTGTGTGTGTGTGTGTTTTGTTTTTGTTAAAGATAGATCCCATGTCAGGAATAAATAAGAACCATTAAAAATAAACTTAATTGCCCTGGCCGGTTTGGCTTAGCAGTTAGAGCGTCAGCCTGCGGACCAGAGAGACATGGGTTCGGTTCCCGCTAAAGGCACGTACCTCAGTTGCAGTTTGTCCCCGGCCCTGGTTGGGGTTATGTGGGTGGCAGCCAGTTGATGTGTCTCTCTCACATCGATGTTTCTCTCTCTCTCTCTCTCTTCCCCTCTCTCCCTCCCGCTCTATCTGAAGATAAAATGCAAAAATGTCCTAGAGTGAGGATAAAAAATAAATAAAAATAAATAAATAAACTTAATTGAATTGAAAATTTAATTAGGGTTTGTGAAATTTGTCATGCCTTAAAATGTGTATTATCTGGGATTTTGCATGAAAATATAAAGTAGCTTCATAAGTGTAATAAAATAAGTAATATATTTACTGAATTGAAGAATGATGGATGATTTTCTTCTCAAAAGCACATATGCAAAAGCTAAATAGTATTGGCTGTGTGATTTGGGATTTCTTGGGAGACAAACAAATGATGGAACCACATTTTAGCCTGGGTTCAGAAATCTATAAAGAATTTTTTCTTTGCATAGATAAATAGCATTTTTTAAATTTAAAAATAAAAATATTCTCTTTTGGCAAAGGCCACCTCAAAAGGTGTTTCCATAGCAACCTAAGAAGAAAAATAAATGGGAACATCACTTTAGCTCTGCTCAGAATGATCTACAATGCCCAGAGATTTAAACTTGGCTTAAGATAACATTATCCAACATTACATGGGTTGTTAGGAAAAGCAATTTATCCATTATGTGCACACTTCCTAAATAGTTGACTTATTGCTCTTACCACTTTGGGATTGGTGTTCTTTTACTTCTTAGCATCATTAGGACAAACAAGAAACTCAAAAGATTTTAATGCAACAACTGAAGCAATCTCCACAATTTTAGAACTCAGGAAAAAAAGATACTTTATACTTCTTTCATATTTCATCTTATTCTAGTTGAGATATGCCCTGAGAATGAAGAAGTAACAATTTATTAGGGGGACCGGAAAGTAATGTCGTTTTTTTACATCAAATTGAAACAGATAAGTTTTTAACAAGTTTTTATTTTTAATCAATAATGTAATCACCCTAGTTATCAACAACCTTTTGCCATCTAGTGTGCAAATTTTTAATGCCGGATATATTCTTTTGAATTAGTGTTTCAGGTTTCTTTGGATATATTCCCCGAAGTAGAATCACTGGGTCATAAGGCAGTTCCATTTAAGGAAAAGGGATAGAAGAAGTAATGAAGAATTTCTGGCTAATGCAATAAGACAAGAAAAATAAATAAAAGGTATACAAAAAAAAATACTGCCTTTGGTCACAGATGACACAATCATTGAAGTAGAAAATCCAAAAGAATTGGCAAAAAAAAAAACAACCCACCCAACCCTCATGGAACTATTAAGCAATTACAGCAAGGTTGTGGGATAGAAGGTTAATATACAAAAGTCAATTGCTTTTCTATATACCAGCAATGAACAAGTAAATTTTGAGAATAAAAACGTAATAATATTCACATTAGCACCCTCAAAATTGAAATACTTAGGTAGAAGTCTGACAAAATATGTACAAGATCTATATGAGGAAAACTACAAACTGATGAAAGAAATAAGAAAAGAACTAAATAAGTTCCATGTCCATTGATAGGAAGACTCAATATTGTCAAGATGTCAGTTTTTCCCAACTTGATCTATAAATTCAACACAATCCCAGTCAAAATTCCAACAAGTTCTTTTCTGGATATTGAAAAACTTATTCTGAAGTTTATATGGAAAGGCAAAAGACCCAATATAGCCAATGGAATATTGAAAAAGAAGAACAAGGTTGAAGGACTGACACTAACTGACTTCAAACTTACTATAAAGTTACAATAATCAAGACAGTGTGGTATTTGGTAAAAGAATAGACAAATAGATCATTTGGACAGAATAGAGAGCTCAGAAATAGACCACATAAATAATTCAACTGATCTTTGCAAAGGAGCAAAGGCAATAAAATGGAGCAGAGGTAGTTTTTTCAACAAATGGTGCTGGAACAACTGGACATCCACATATAAAAATATGAATCTAGACACTGAACTTACACTCTTCACAAAATTAATTCAAAATGGATCACGGACCTAAAACACAAAACTATAAAGGTCCTAGAAGATAAAATAGAAAATTTAGATGGCCTTTGGTTTGGTAATTACTTTGAACACAACACTAAGGACATAATCTGTGAAAGAAACATTTAATAAACTGGATTTTATTAAAATAAAAAAATTGCTTTGCAAAAGACACTGTCAAGAGAATGAAAAGACAAGCTACAGACTGGGAGAAAATATTTGCAAAATACACATCTGATTAAGAACTAATATCTAAAATATACAAAGAACTCTTAACACTCAACAATAAGAAAACAAACAACCTGATTTTTTTTAAAAAATGGGCCAAAGACTTTAATAGATACTCTGCTAAAGAAGATATACGGCTGGCATATAAGAATATAAAAAGATGCTCCAAATAATTTTCCATCAGGGAAATGAAAATGAAAAAAATCACTGAGATACCACTGAACACCTATTAGGATAGCCAAAACTTGGAAAACTGATGATACCAAATGCTGACAGGGACGTGGAGCAGAAGGAACTTTCATACACTGCTGGTGGAAATGCTAAATGGTATACCACTTGAAAAGCCAGTTTACAGGTTTCTTACAAAACTAATGTTCTTATCGTATGATCCAGCAATCACTCTCCTTGGTATTTAAATTCATATTTATTTAACCAAAGAAGTTGAAAACTTATATTCACACAAAAACTTGTACTCAGATGTTTATAGCAGCTTTCTTCATAATTGCCAAAGCTTGAAAGCAACCAAGATGTCCTTCATAAGTAAATGGACAAACTGTGGTACATCTAGACAATGGAATATTTATTATTCCATTGAGGAATCTTAAATGCATATTATTACATGAGAGAAGACAGTCTGAAAAGGTTTCATACTATATAATTCTAACTACATGACATTCTAGAAAAGGCATTATAAATTTGTCCAAACCCATAGAATGTACAAAGCCAAGAGTGAACCCTAATGTAAATTATGGACTCTGTGATATTGATGTATCAATGTAGGTTCATATGTGTAACAAATGTATCACTATGGTGGGGGATATTGATAATGGGGGAGGCTGTGTGTGTGTAGGGGTAGGGAGCATATAGGAAATTTATGTACCTCCCATTAAATTTTGCTGTGAACTAAAACTGCTCTAAAAAATAAATTCTGTTCAAGAAAAAAAAGTAATTCAAGGGGAAAAAGAGTAAATATAAAAAATTAGGCATGGGTACTCATATCTTGATAACTATTAAAACACCTCTCTTACTCCTCCCCTTATTCTGCATTTCTGTATGGAATATATAATATCAAACTCATATTTATTTACCAGGACACTAGATATAGGCCCATGAATGTCACTGTGAAAAGGAGAACAAGAAAAATCAAGATCTTACCACTTTTTAATGCTGACTAGCAGCATGAAAACACAAAGATACACTTTATATTCTGGTAGAATCAGTCCATGTATTGGCCTGTGAATTTGTTTCTACTGCCAAATGCATCAGTCAAATGTTAATTTATTTAAACTGACATGTTTAAGCATCATTTTGGGGGAGGGGGATAAATAATGTTTCTAAATTGATATTAACATAAATTATTTTCCAAAGTACAGTAAGTCCTCACTTACAGTGGTCAACAGGTTCTAATGACTTTAAGCAAAATGATGTATAACAAAACCAGTTTTACCATAGGCTAGTTGATAATAAACAAGAGTTAGGTTCCTGTGGCATTTCATCAACATTATAACAAAAACGACACTGAACACTGAAAGGTCATTCTAAGACCTGCTGTACTGAAATGATAAGGGGAATCAGATAAGAGGAGTATCTCTTGGGAACAGAAAATAGGCTGGAATAAGTGTTTTAACAATAGCTGATGTTTTTCTGAAAATAAACACCACAGAAGAATCCAATAATTAGAAGAATTAATTGTAAATTTGGAAAGAAGTTTAAGACTAAAATAGGGAAACCAGGACCCACTTCTCTATAGACATTTCATTCTGAATATGTTCCTTATTGAATTATTAATATGTATGGTTATATATTTCTGTATTGACTGGAAGTAAGCTCTTTGCTCCTTGTAATCAAATAATCAGCACAAATATACTTTTAAAATACCCCAGTGTCGAATTTATAGTTGCTGTGCATACTATGCCATTCATACTATGCCATTTAGGTGTATAGTCTACACCTAAAACTTGCTTCTCAGCAGTCTTTAAAATTCATAACCTTCAAGTAGAGAAGATACTTTTGACAGGATTTAATTTTTTTGAAATGCTAATGGAAGCCATGTATTGCTATTAATTATGAAGTCAACTTAGCATCTTATATAGAAAAATATTTTTTTTTTTAGGTTAATGAGGATTTTTAAAAGATTTGAGGCAAGGTAAGAAAGTCTCTCACCACAAGTTATCCCTAAGTATGGACAAAATAACACCATTGTCTTTCTTTCTTTCTTTTTTTTTTTTATGCAAAAGAACTATTCTTATGTGAAAATGTGACCTTTATAGGATTATAAATGTCAAAACATGACCTTTTTAATTCTTCAACTTTCTGACAGGCAAATGTTTAATTTATTTACTAATGTCAGCTTTTTTACTTTTGTGTTCCTAGCCGTTAGCCCAGTATTTGATACATAAGTCTCTAATAAATGTTAGTTGAATAAAAATGAATTCTTTGAAAAAGTTTAATTCTTTAGATCATAGATATTATTTCTATTATTATCATCACATTGCCACCATCAGACATTTAATAACAACCCTTTGTTAAATTAGAAGAAAGTCTTGTCAGTGAAACCACATACTGTAAGAAAGGTAAGTCTTGCAACATAAAAGTTTAAACTGGGAAATAAAATCAGGCTTAATCAGTGAAAAAGGACATGTATTTTCCAGCTGTGTCACTGCAGCCTTCGCAGCAGGACTTTTTTGCTCACCATCAGTACTCAGGTGCCTGATTTTGATATATGATATGTAATCTAGGTCTGCTCAGAAGCAGACACTGAGGCAAAGATTCCAGTGCAAAGACAGAAATAAAAAGAAATGTGGTAGGGAAGGGGAGAAAGCTGATAGAAGATAGTATCATAATAGTTGTTACTGCTGGTAACTTGGAACTCAGAACCAGTGTAACATCCAAGCCTCAAAATAATAGCTCCTGTGGATGAGGGGGTTGTAGTATTTATATCCAACTTCCATGAGTTACTGGTTGAACACTGCTCCCAGGAGGTGTCAATTTCCTGTCACTTACAGTCTGCCAATTATGTCTCTACCAGAAGAAGCCCTGCAGCCAGAGCAGCAGAATGCTAGTATTTTGGAAATGGTCCCAGTGATAAGTGAAATGGTAAAGCCAAGGGGAAATGGTGGGGTTGAGACTGTATCTGATACAAATATCATTCTCCTCTAAAAGGAACCAAGGCTCTGTGGGATAGCTCAGAAGTCTTAGGACAGGAACAGTTTAGTTTTGAAAAAACTTGTTGCCAGCAAAGGACATTTTAAAGGATATTGTGGCAGTTGTAAAAGAACAAAGTTGTGATAATATAAGCATCAAAAAAATAATGATGATAATTGTAGTTAATTAGAATAAGTTGAGTCTGTATCGGGCCATGAGTTCATAATAATATAAAGTATACAAAACCTAGTTGTAACAAAAAAAGAAGAAGAAGAAGAAGAATGAATGGGCATGTTTAATTTTTTATTTATTTTTAAAAATGGAAGGGCTAATGTGTTTGGATGTGTTGTTACTTCCACTTAATGTACATCTGTTTTTCAAGCATACATAGGTACTTATTTCCATCCAAACACAGGGAACTATTAATATGATCCTGGTAAATGTATCAGTTACACCAAGGACTGGTCAGTACTGGTTATACATTATAACCAGTCAGGAAGGGGATAGAGCTGTGAATTACCATGAGTGATCACACACAATAATCAAGGAAGAGAGGAGCTTAACAGTGTGTTCAAGATGATGATTAGACCCACGAGCTAAAGAAGAGAACTAATAGCTAAGGCTCACAGTTTCCACCTCCTGGAAGACACTTCCAATATTGGCCCTACTAATACAAATAATAATGATAAATATTAAAAAATGTAATAATGTTAACAATACAAGTCACTATTTTAGGACAGGGCAATAGGTATGATAGATCTTGCCAAGTGAGAATTTAAAAGCACATCTTGTAACATAACCATCCAGAGAAAATAATTATTGCACTGACCTTAATTCAGAGTCTATAGACTCCGAAATGCAAATAAATCTTACCTATAGTCAAATTTTGTTAATGCTAATATCAATGATATTATTTTGAGTATATACATATACCTATATGTGTATGATATAGAAAAAATAAGTATGTTAATGTTAGAGTCAAGATTTTTAGAGAGAGAGAGATTAAGAGAGAATCAATATTAAGTTAAAATTCTGTTACTTTAAATTTCAATTGGAAATATTCGAACTCATGACTTTTTTTTCTCCTCTCATAAAAAATAAACTCTTCTAAAATGTGTCCACTGAAAAGTAATGGAAGTATGGCAACCCAGGAGCAATGAGCATGCAGAATGCCTAAATTGTAGTATTCAAATCCCTCTGCTAAAAGGAATCAGAGCTCCTTGGGGGAAATAGCTGATTCTATATGTGGTAGAGGAAAGTTCAAGATGAACCTGCAATATCTCTTTGTGCCAGAGAGCAAGGAAGCTATCAAAGATTGATGAGGTCTTGTCAAAAGAAAACAGGAACCAACATGAAGAGACTCCTTTTGACCAAAGTTAAGATCGCAATTGATTATATCATATTGAACATAAAAACACCTGTATTTCTAATGGTAGGAAGAGGTGGAGGAGGAGAAGGAGAAGGAATATAAAGAGAAACATACCAAGCTCACTGGAAACTATTGGATGTTGCTAGGACATCACTGCTTTAAATATTAGCAATTAAAAAGAAAGAATTAAGCATTTATCTTTGTTTATAACTTGTATTTCAGTGTAACTGTAGGCTTGTGAATAAAGGAATTCAGAAGATTCTAGCTAAGTAATACAGAATGATCAGAGAATTATACAATTGCCATTTTGCAAACATTAATGAAATAATTTATTTAGGCACTACTCATTAATAGATGCTAAAACTATTAGGTGAAATGTTGATGGAGAACTTTACAATGAAGAGAAACAAACTGGTCAATCCCTTAATCCACTGGTTAATCTCAGCATCATTAAAATTGAGGCAATGAATGTGCCTTCTGATATGATACAATATTAAGGAGATAACACCTCCTATGTAGTATTCTTAAACCTCTTCCCCCAAATATTGAATATGTTTAAAATAAAGCCTTTAGCACTTTTTTCTTTTGATGCTTTTTTAATTATTATTATGTATTGGTTTCAGGTATATAGTTTAGTGGTTAGATAATCATATACTTTACATAGTGTTCCCTTCAATATTTCTAGTACCCCAACTGGCACCATACATAGTTTTCACAATGTTAGTGACCATATTTCCTATGCTTTACTTACTTCCCTGTGACTTTTTTTTTTTTAATCCTCACCCAAGGATATTTTTATTACTGCTTTGATTTTGTTGGTTGTAATCTGCCCTTTCAGATTTTCCATTTCTTCTTGATTCAGTCTTGGAAGATTTAAACCACCAAAATTTAATTCTTGCTCATCTTATAGTACATCAGCATGAGGGAAGGGGACTCTGCTCCATGCATGCAGGAACCCAGGCTTATTCCATTTAGTGTAACCTCTGTCCCCTTGGGCTTCATAAGCCTGCACTAGACCCTCCACATCCAGTCAGCAATTTAAGATAAAAAGAGTGAGGATATTCACATGACGTTTCAGTGGCCAAGTATAGTGGTGGTATGCATCACTTCTGCTCACATTTCACTCAACAAACTTAGTCCCATAGTTCATCTAACTGTAGGGGAGCTCTGATAGTAGCTCAGTGATGTGCTAAAGAATGAGAACAAAAATTGATGAACAATTAGTCAGTCACTTTCATATTCCCCAACTACATTATTACCTCCTAAGATAAATTAGTAGTACATACAGTAAGTCCTCACTTAACATTGTTGGTAGGTTCTGCAACTTTAAGTGAAACCATGTATAATGATAACAATTTTACCATAAGCTAATTGATATAAACAAGAGTGAAGTTCCTTCGGCATCTCATTAGCGTTATGACAAAACAATGTTGAATGAAATGACATTATTTGAAGACCTGCTGTTCTTTGTAGTTATTTGTATGCCCATAACTTCTAATAGAGTTTCTGGAATGTAATGGACTCTGAACTAATTGTTGAATAGCTGTGTGAACTCTCTAGCTCACTCCTTAGCTTCAGGGCCATTTAAAGACCTTCATAGGCTCTAGACACTTATTTTAGAAGCCCAAACCTGCAGTATATCAAAATATCAGCAGACATTCACATACCATATTAAATATTAGTTTACCAATAAGATTTGAAAAACATTACAAGTTCTAATTTTGAAATTATTTTACTACAGTCAAATGGCAAAATTGATCAAAAAGAATTTATTACATTGAAGAAGAGAATGGTATTAAGGTTTGATAGGTAAAATAAAATGCATTATTAGTAAATCCAAGGAAAAGTGTACAGGTTGGAAATACCTGTTATCAACACACAAAATAAAAAAGAAACTGAAGCCTGTAATGTTTTTGCCATCAGAAGAAGAGTGAGCCAAGAACACAGATGTTGACCAAATGGAAGAGAGGGTCTAATTAAGAAAAATCTATGCAATCACCCCTTCTGGCTACCTGGATAACTAAGCCATATAGCATGATAATGTCATTATACTGAGAAATGCCCCTATGAAAATAACAAAATTAATCGTTGGAAGTGGAACCACACATGAACACCTCCCCTCTGCCCCCACCCCACCCCGCCCTAATCTGGAGGGAAGATCTGGGCTTCTGGAAGAGGTTTATGTAGCAAAGGATAAGGGTAAGAATTTGGGATGTTATGTAGGGGTGAAATTGGGGCTTGCATGCTTAGAAACTTCTTGGCTACTAAAGATGTAGTCTCTACTGACTTAGCTGTGACAAATGAAATGTTTATTCATCCATGTTACCTTGCTTGTTTTAACTGATAACATGGAAGGAAACCCTACAGGAGGTAGTAGAAGACAACAAGAGTTTTAAGTAATTCATTTAAATAATATCAGTTTTGGTTTCTTCACAATAATTATATGTGCTAAGGAATTCTTAATGAAGTGAGAAAATCTAACCTAAAAACTGCTTTTAAAAATAAAGACAATGTTTGTAATTCTAAGAATGAAGTTGCCATGTTACACTTATTTAAATATTTAATAAAATATTTATAGATTTAGAGTTTGCTCCTTTTTGTGTTTTGAAACTGATGCATATATATTTTTCATGTCTCCAGTGTTTGTGTAAGCCCTTGAAAAGCCCAGAGACCTGGGCTCTGTGCCTATATTGTGTAACAGAACAAATGGTCATGCTTGGTACTTGGCAGTGGGGTTTGCACTGAAGCGTGGCAGGTGAAGAGAGGCACATTCCTTCTCCTTTGTCAGTGAATGAATGGAACCAAGGGTGTTCTTTCAGAGGTTTTTCTTTTAAAAGATATGTTTAAATTCTACAAATACATATTTAAATATTTACAGACATATAACCAAATATAAATTTATAAATAAATAAACTTCTATCAGGTGCAAGACCCTGAGCTGGTTCTTATTCTTTTTAGTAGCCCTTATCTTCAAGGCTTTATACTATTTAGCAGCCAGTTATTAATTTTACATGAATCAAGTTTTTACATATATTATAAATGTAAAAATGATATTTTTCTAACTCCATTGTTTCTTCTGTATTTATTAGCTGGTAGTCTATTGTAAGGAAAAACTTTTTCTTATTGTTTACCAGTGTATATAGTCATCAATATGGAATCATGGATTTTTTGTTGTTTTTTTTTTATCCTCACCCGAGGACATTTTTCCATTTTTTATTCAGATAGAGTGGGAGGGAGAGAGAAGAAGAGAGAGAGAGAAAAACATCGACGTGAAAGGGACACATTGAGTGGCTGCCTCCTGCACAACCAACCAGGGCCAGGGACAAATTGCAACTGAGGTACATGCCCCTAGCGGGAATCAAACCCAGGTCTCTCTGGACCGCAGGCCAATGCTTTAACCGCTGAGCCAAACCCGCCAGGACAGTCATGGATTCTTATATTATTCAATAGGTTATTGTATTTAGTTGCTGCTTAAATTACTCGAGATATAGCCAGTGGGTGTTCCTTTAAAGTGGTTCCTGGTCCCTTTATCATGTCACCATATTTTTGAGCACTTCCTTATTTTCTAAGGTACTTAGGATCCTTTTAGTATGGAAAGGTATTTAGAAATAGAGATTTGTGTGTTAGTTGTATTCCTTACCAATGGATTTTATTATACTTCTTCCTTGCAGCAAAGACAACTAAAAAATACACATTCACCACCCCATAACGCACACACACACATTTATATTAAGATTTCTCATTTCAATCTGAACTCCATAAGGGTGTTTCTTTACTACCCTTATTCCATCTGTGTCTCCCTTCTGCAGTGAAAACCCTAGTTTCTAACATCGATATGTTTACTTAATTGTTCTATTCTACAGTACACTAAAAAGTTTCAGAATTGCTATACCACTATAAAAACAAATGTACACAGAAGAATTCAGTATTTTTCCATTTTTATTTTCTTTAGACTAAGGGTACCTAAACTGTTTATAAAAGTTAAAAAGTTATTTAGATTTTTAAAAATCCTCCTTTAACCTTCCTACCAAATTTTGAGTTTTAATTTCTACTCTTTTGTTAGCTAAAATGTCACTTTCTGTAGAGGCCTTCTCAAACGCTCCATGTTAGTTTAGGCCTGCTTGTTACATAATCCCATAGCATCCTTTGATTTTCCTGTATAGAACTTTTTCTTTTTAATCTTTGTTGTTTTTTACTGACTGCCCCCCCCCATATGCTATGAGTTTCAAAAGGATAAAGACAATGGCTCTCTTACTACCTTTTATTCCTTTCTGAACACATAGTATGTATTAAATGAGTGTTCATCAAATAAATGAAATCTATCTAATAGTTGCTACAGGAGCTTAGAAAAAGGAGAAATTATAAAAGGTCATTTGTTACCTTCTTTCTTCATCTCACTATTCCACCCTTTCCTTTCCTCTTCCAGACTCAGAGATGTTTTCATTTTAGTTGACAAATGTTTGTTGAGAAACATTTATGAAGCACCTAATGCATATTTCCTGGGCACTGAAATACGTCTTATTCATGAGATTAAGATCTTGTGACAAAATGTTTAGTGATTTAGCAAATCAGTTGAGTTGGTTAGAGACCCCAGAAGAATTGGGGCAGATGGATTTCTACAATTATCTGCCTTAAAAAGTAGATGTTCTTATTTGACTAATGATCAGTACATTTCCAAGTTCATTTTTGAAGATTTTTCTGCCAAGTATGCTTTCTCTTTTGTGGTTAAATGTAAAAATAGAACTTCTCACTTGAGGAGCCTCTGAATTAGGTTCCACGTATGAGTGTGAAAATTCATTACTGACAGGATTGCAGTGAAAATAATTGTAAATGCTTTTTTAAGGTGGATCTGGAGCTATGTGACTTCTAATTTTGTCCCTTCAAATGAAAACCATGTGGCTCATGATTAAATTGAATTTTTTCATTATGTGTTAAAAAACAATAAAGAGGAAACACAGCATTTTGAACAATGGTGAAAACCTCTTCAAAAGAAATTTAAATGAAGCATGAAAAGAATTAATACAAAGTGATTTCTGTCACATGCTTTTCCTTCATTTGTTGCTGCTAGATCCCAAAATCCTGTGTCATCTTTTTTCATATCCTAAACCAGAACATTTGTTGTTCCTTTTGAATTCTCAGCACTCAGTTGATACAGTTCTGTTACTTCACCTTCCCTTCTGGAGAAAATTGGAGGATAATCAAACAAAGAAGAATGCAAAAGGAGGCAGTGTGGTGTCATGGGAGAAGTATGGGCCTTGAACCCAGAAAGTCCTGTCTCTACATCTCAGCTCTACCAGCAGGAAAGCCTTGGACAAATCTGATGCTTCTAAAGTCTTATTTTCTTCATGAATAAAATGATAGTCCATTTTCACTATAATTTTTGAGGATTTAAAATTACATACAGTAATGTTCCTCACACTGTGCCTGGTACATAAAGAGTATAAATATTTGTAGTTAAGCATGAGTTTTTTACCTTCTCTCTATCCATAGGCAGTTATTATGTATCCATTATGTATTCTGTGGACTAGTGGGATATAAATTAATTGTAAAATATAGTCTCTATCACATAAAGGGGCATGGCGGGCAGATTAAGGAAGGCTGAACCTGGTGGGAAGAAGGCCAGCCACAGCTCTTAAAGAAATAGCAGAATATGGTATCCACAGTTTGGCAGAGTCCTCTGGAGGATTCAGCATACAAGGGATCCAACATGGGTGCAAGATGGGATTCAAAAGAAGGGAAGAGCCAACAAATTCCAGGAGTAGGTACTATTTTTAGAGGCAAGCGCATAAACCAAACCAATCATATCTTTCCACAGATTCAAAGTTAATAGTTATTGTGCTAAGCTGTGGGACAAACCTCAAATGTCTGGTACAACTGGGTGTAAAAAATATAGGACCTTGCTCCTGCAAAGTCTGACCTCAACAAGTTTATCAAGAGAGGGTTTCAGGAGACAAAAGAGCTAGTTAGCAGAGCTGGGTTATAGAGCAGGGACTGAGTCCTAAGAATTAAGTTGAATACTTGTTTTAAGGCTAGAGTCAGAGAAGTAATAAGCATCATTATCATATAGTGAAATAATACAAGTAATTGAATTATCATATCAGAAACATGAAACACAGATTTTGGCCAAGAACAAGTTTTACTAATGATTTCTGGGACACAGTGCTAATGAGATAGAGGTGAAGTAGGGAGGGATCTGAAATAGTTTGTGCACTTTACTGGGTCCTTTTTGTTTAGTTTTTTCTACATCAGGATGTTCCCAGGACCCAGATTAATATATGAGGTCTTCGATGAAGTGTGCAGTTAAGTTGTTTATGGAGAAAGAGCTGCCTGGGCCATGAAACATCTCTATTTTATACTCAGAACTTACATAGGTTATTTGACATTTTCTTTTCTTTTCTTTTTTTTTTTTTTATCCTCACCTGAGGACATTTTTTCATTTTTTTGTTCAGATAGAGTGGGAGGGAGAGAGAGGAAGAGAGAGAGAAACATCGACGTGAAAGGGACACATCGAGTGGCCGCCACCCGCACGACCAACCAGGGCCGGGGACAAACTGCAACCGAGGTACATGCCCTTAGCGGGAACCGAACCCGGGTCTCTCTGGACCGCAGGCCGACGCTCTAACCGCTGAGCCAAACCGGCCAGGGCGGTTATTTGACATTTTCCAGAAAGTCATGTCTATAAATCCATAGATTCCAGATATGTTTACCGTAAATGATCTTGTAACAGGTATATCCTGGTATAGATGAGGACTGTTCTGCTAGCAAATGCCTTAGTTTGCTCCCTAGGAGTCATTCGCCTTAGCATGTTTACAAGGATATTTGACTAGCTCATCTTTTTTTCCCTTTGCTGGAGGTGTCCCCTGCCAATGGGAGAGAATGAATTGCAAATCTTTTATTGAACTACTTACTTCCCAGATGGTGAGACCCAGTGAACTGGAATCAAGCCAAATTTCCACCTTCCTGAAATCTAGGTTACTTTTGGAGTTTGACTTGAGGACAGAACTAGAAGTTTTGAGGAATACAGAACTGGGGAAAAACTCAAGGATCTTTTGTGCTTGTCCGCATACTTAATGAACAAATACACTCCACATCATTCAGATTAAAAAGGATGAATAGACATATAATAGATTAAAAGTGCCTTGAGTATATGGATAAAAGTATATGGATCAGGAAGTTGGAGTAACCAGGGCAGGCTGTATGGTTGTCTTTGTTTTCTTTCTCTGTTAATTTAACCCTTTCTCTCAGGGATGAAGTGACGATTTCTGTAGTCCACTAATGGGTGAAGTTCTGTCCATAAAGTCACGGATCGTTCAATGCAAAGTCCAAAATAGTAGTATTAAAGGTAAAAGTGGAATTAACAATGAGAGTGGATATTAATAGGTAGGTGGTTTCTGTGTCTTGAACAGGTTTGACTTAACTTATCATTGACATATGACCCATTGTCAAGTCTGAAGACCTCTCCTAGTAACATGTCACACCAGTTGAAAATATTTTGTAGGGTGATCATGATTCCTCAATCATGGATTATTTTGCAATATTTAACAACCAAACTAATGCAAGCAGATTGCTTTCTTTCTGTGTTTATAATTGAGGTTCTTGCCTGTTCAGTCTTTGCTTATAATTAACAGTTGAACAAGAACTAGAACTCCTGCAGTATACCTTTATATAAAGGTACAGAAAGAGAGTCATATTAGGCAAGACAAAGTTGATGATATCATTAACCAAAAATTATTGTGTGAGCCTGGCTGGCTTTGCATCTTCCAGCATGATGGGTTCTGCTAGCACCTGTGCCAAGACATTGAATGGGACTTTTAAAGATGGGCCACAGGATATTTAAAGCTGATAATATCAAGGCAGAGGAAATGTATGTGGAAGGACCCTACAGCTCATGGTAGAGTTTTCTGGTAAATGTTGTAAGCAATGAATCATCCTACCTTGTAACATTTCATCTACTATTGTCTTGAAGTATTATTTAAATGTTTTATTGTTTTTTACATTTCCATGCTTGTATTTTTCTTGCTGACTGAATTTTAAGTTTCTAGAGGGCACAACCAGTACAGGTGTTCGATATATGTTTCTTGATATAATTTGAAGATCAAAGGGACCTTGGGAAAATACTTCAAAAATTAGTCTCTTTGGTATCTATAAGGCACCTTTAAGAATCTGTACAGACAGCACAAGTAGATTTATAACAGATAATTTAAATTTTCTATTGGTGGGTATTCATTATTTCCAGCTTCACTTTAAAAGCTTATACAATAGTCCAAAAATAACACTAGACTTAAAGAGAAGGACAGATAAAGAAAGAAGCATTGTATACTATAAAAAGGGGAATTAAATTGCAATCAAATAAAAATTTTCATTATGGTTTGAAATGGGTTTTTAAGAGAAAGGCTTGAAAATTTTGTAATCCTCTAATAGGCTTTAATTTTTTGTATTTCTAATCTATTGTATTTCCAAGAAAATCTTAGGTTCTTCACTAATATTACAAATACTATCTCTGTCAGTCAGGTTTCAATCAGAAAAAGATGTTATTTTAAGTATTCCAACTGGGGTCTCTAAGGGATGATTCTCTGGAGTTTGTCCAGAGGCCTCTGCCAGCCTCCTGCATCTGCTCACACCGCCAGCAGAAACTACTGGCTTCTTTTCTCCCACTTTCCAAATCTAGCCTAAGTGCTTCTCACCCTCAGACTCTGGCTCAGATTGTTAGGAACTCTGGGAAATGTAGTTGCAGAGGAGATGTAGAAAGGCATGGGCAGTGATGCCCAGTAGACCCCAGATCATCTTGCATACTATCTGTTCAGCATTTAAATATTTTTAAAGCAGTTGTAATACATAATTGGTATATTAATATTTACATATTTGCTTCAAAGACACAATGAACTTCCTCTTCAGATAGAAACCAGGCATTTTTAGATATATTCAAGTAAATTCAAATTGACTCTAGGTCTCACAGGTGAGAATAGCACTCTGGGGAATAACTTATTTCTCTTTTCAAAGCCGGTGCTGACACTATGGAACATTCTTTGCTTTTGCTTCATTCTCTAACAGTTCTATGAACTATGGGGAACTAAGTTTTCTCATTTGTTTTGGTATCACAAATACAATTGCAGGACAATAATGGAGGGGCCAACTTTGCTCTCTTGTTTCCTTAGGAAAATGTTTAAGAATGATGGATATAGAAGGCGCTTACTAAAATGAACAATGTCAGTGTTGAGTCACGGATGTTTAGAAAACAAAATTTGTAGTTGGTCTGTAAACTTCTTTTAGCAATGTGCTTGTTACTGTTATGGGTGTAATGATTAATGGTTGAGTTTTAGGACTCTTTCTATATGCCAGAATAAGTGCTCTATGTGGACAATTTTAAAGATGATCTGCATTAAGCATTAATATTCTCATTTTATGGATAAGGACAATAGAGGTTAACATCACAGACAGTAAGTGACACAGCCAGGAACTGAACCTACAGGGTCCCCGCTTTTAACCAATTGCATGAGCATTTATAGTTAAGAGGAACCTTAGAAAGAGCTCATGTAAACTATGGATTTTATACTTCAGTAAACTGAAAGCTGAAGAACTGAAGCATCTTGCCTTTGATTATACTGCTTATTGCAGAGTTGTTACTTAAGAGCCAGACCAGGCCAACCTAAGCTGCAGTAACAAAAGGCTTTAGAACAATGCAAGTTTGTTTCTTCTTTTACAAAGCCTAATAGAGGTCAGGCAGTTCCACCCTATGGAACACATAGCCTCCACTCACTTTTAACTGCCTGGGACTGAAAGTGACACATTGGATTTCACTGGAAAGAATTAATCAAATTACCTCAACCTAACTGCCAGGACAGCTGGGAAATATGGTCTTCTTAAAGGTGTGGTGAACACACAATATTGTCCCTGTCATAGCAGGAGTCCTGATATCCAGTCACAGACTTTTATCATAACATTAGTCTGCCTCTCTCCTCAGACACTTGGAAGCTGGTTTCATATTCTTCAGTAATAGTATTTTTAGCTAAAGCATACTTGTTTCCATGAAGCTAGTCATTCTGGTCATTTTTTTTTCTTACTTTAAAAATATTAACTGTGGCTGCTTATCATGGGTGTAAATTGTTGGTTTTTAAAAATTTCCACTTGACATAAATATACAAATATATATATAAATATATATATAAATATATATATATATATATATATATATATATATATATATATATATATATATATATGTAACATTCAACATAAGCCCCATTTCTGAATAGATGGGGGACTCATCAGGCCTCCTAGAGGCAGTTCAGGTTTCAAATTTGTTTCTTTTCGCCTCCCAATTCAAATGGGCACTGCACACACTTCATATCCCACTTTCTCGTGAAAATGCCACTCTGTGGCTTTAGCTGTATGATCTTAGATGAAATAGCTAGCTATAGAAATATGTCATTATGATAAAGAGGAGGATTTGGCCAAGAATCAACATTCTTTATGTTACTCTACAGAGAAAAGCTATACAAAAGCTAAACAGTATATTTGGTATATGAAGTTTAATGAATAGAAGATATATAATGATGCAAAAAAACTCAAATATGTATTGAGTAATAACTACAAATAAAGGAAAAGATGTGGGTATCACTCTGCATTGACACCCAAGAGTCATAAGATATTGTTAGACAGTTGAATATCACCAAATGAAGTGTGCGGTAGAGGGATAACTCGGTGGATTGGGTGTGCTCAGACCCTGCACATTCCAGAGAAAGGATTGTCCCTTGACTAGCTCCAGAGAGACAACCTCCGAGCCCTTGGATATTCTGCCTGAAAAGAGTATCTTTGTATACCTGAGACCTTGGACCACAGCAGATAATTTATGCTAACTGAGCATTATGGTGAATGCCTGTTCTTGTTTTCCTGGAACCCTGGGCCATGCTTTATCAGTCTGAGCTGTGGTGGGGGTGGGGGTGAGGCAGAAAGTTGGAGACTGAATACTTAGGTCAGTCATGCAAACATGGAGTGCCTACGTGACTGGCCCCCAATAAAACACAGGACACCAAGGCTCTAGTGAGCTCCTCTGATTGTCAGCCATTGTTCCTGGGAGAATTAAATGCTGTCTGTAGAACTCTAACTGACAGGATAACTGGAAGCTTCCGCCTGGTTTCTCCTGGACTCTGTCAATATCCCTTCACTGCAATAAACTGCAAATGTGAATATAACAGCTTTTCTGAGTTCTGCGAGTCCTAGAAAATCATTGAATTTTTCAAGGGTAGTCTTGGGGTCCCCTGAAATTTTCAATAGAACTATGAGACACTAAGTGTCATAATAATATATCAAACATTTTCTAAGTATGTTACCATTTACAAAAATTTTCCATTATTTACTGTTTGTTGTAGGAATTCAGAAAGAGGGAGAATCACTTCAAATTACAAAGGTTGAGCAAGGTTTTGTGGAAGAAGAGTCAAGATGTTGAGCTGGATCTTAAGGGTTCAGGAGAGGAGAGGAGACAGAACAGGGTAAACAAAATTCAAGCCAGGGTCAGAGGGCAGCAAGCAGAACACGGGCTGAAGTGTGAATTGGAGGAGGGCAAGTAAAGACTTAAGACTGGAAATGTTAGGCTAGGGCTAAGTTGTAGTTTTAATATTGGTGTTGTTTACCATAAAACTAAAAGCTAAACTTTAAGTAAATTAATCTAATAAAATTCCAGTAAGTTTCTGGGTGGAGAGGGTTCCCTATAGGGGGTCTCCATATGCTGCTAAATTCTAATCATGAAGAGAGTCTTTCTGCCAGAAAAAAAAGTCACTATAATAATAACCTAGTGGGGTTCCACATATATCATCTTACAATGATGTCCACATCAAATTTGCACAATTTATAACTGCAGAACTGAGTTGTCTTCAGCCAGAAATTGTAAGCTCCACCTGTCATCTGAGAATCCAGCTGTGTTCTTTTTGGATTGTTGTAACATCACAGCAATAAAGATTTTGCAATCAGAATTTAGCTCACAATTTTGGTAATGATTCATGATGCAAAAGTGCCTCCAGCTCAGCTTCCCTGTGGCTTCACTGGCCCTAAAGCCCCAAAATTGCCGTTGTCAGGAAGACACATTGGTATTACTTTTGTTGTCTTTCACCAAGGGCCGTAAATACATGCCATTTTCTTTGGAAGTCAGTTGTGGGGATGGGGTTGGAGTGGGTGGAATTTATGAGGAGAAGCTGTCAGATTTATGCAAGGGTTTGGATTACAGAAAGGAATGAAACCTGATGTAGGTGTTAAAAGGTTGTAACTGTGGGCAGGCCACCCACACCTTTATTTCTATAACGAAATATTATGCCAACCAACCCATTTCCTTTTCCCCTGGCTATATAAAGACAGCGTTGTGAGAATGGTCTGTTTTTGTTTCAAGTATGTTTCTTCCATAAGGAGTGGGAAGTGGAGATACTCTATATGTGGTGGTTCTTACTATGGTTAGTGCAAAATTCTAGCCCTCCAGCCACATTACTGTGCAGAGTAATTTTCTCATAGCTGCATACTCACTTTCACATTAAAAAAAATATATCAGCTATACTTAAATTATATGAACACTTTCTCAGTTTCTTCTAATTCTATTAGACGTGAGCTTGCAGTATGACTGAAATTGAACCATTTCTTCCTCTTTCTCCAAAATCGTATGCTTTCCATGTATTCTCTATCTCTGTGCTACCAATATCCACCCAGACTCAGAAGTCAGAACCTGAAATAATTCTGACTTTTCCCACTTCTCTACTCTTTAATTGCAATTAATTAATAACACCTGGCTAACTCACTGCCCCAAAACGTCACCATCTTGTCTACCTTTTTTTCTCTTCCTATTACTATTTCTTAGTTTAGGCTATCATTATTTTTCACATGAATTGTGGAAATAACCTGTTGGCTGGTTCCTCTGTTTTTCATCTTTTACCCCCTAATTAATTTTCTTTTTGAAAATTAATCATGAAATATTGTACTAAATTTTCAGAATACACAGAAAGAGACACATGACGGTCAGGGAAGATCTTCACTGCCACTTTCTCTTTTTCCCTGTCCTGCTCAATCCTGGAACGGATCTAGGGAGTGGGGAGGAGGTAGACGAAGGAAAGGAAGAAGCCAACTATTCCCTCTCCTCCCCTCAACCAAGCCTGTACAACATGTAAAAATCAGTTGTGTTTCTATACACTAACAGTGAACTATATGAAAAAGAAATAAAGAAAATAATTCCATTTATAATAGCATCAAAAACAATAAAATATTTAGGAATAAGTTTAACCAAGGAGATTAATGATCTCTACATTGAAAATTATAAGACATAATGACAGGAATTTAAAAAACCATAAATAAATGGAAAGATATATCATGTTTATGGATCAGAAGAAATAACATTATTAAAATATTCATATTACCCAAAGCCATCTACAGAGTAGTCAATGCAATGTCTATCAAAATTCCAGGGGCATTTTATACAGAAATAGAAAAAACAATCCTAAGTTTGTATGGAACCACAAAAGATCCCCAATAGTCGAAGCAATCTTGAGGAAAAAGAACAAAGCTTGAAGGTAGGGTATTATACTTCTTGATTTCAAACTATATCACAAAGCAAAATAATCATGGTACTGGCATAAATATAGATACATTGACCAATGGAACAGAATAAAAAGCCCAGAAATAAATCTATGCATATACAGTCAGCAAATCTTTGATAGGGATGCCAAGAACACACATGGGGAAAGGAGAATCTCTTCAATAAGTAGTGTTGGGAAAACCAGATATCCACTTGCAAAAGAATGAAATTGAACTGCTATCTTACACCATACATAAAAATGCATTTAAAAATTTAAATGTAAGAACTGAAACCATAAAACTAGAAGAAAACATAAAGGGAAAGCTCCTTGGCATTGATCTTGACAATGATATATATATTTTTTGATATAACACCAAAAGCAAAGGTAACAAATGCAAGAAATAAGTGAGACTACATTAAACAGAAAAGCTTTTGCACAACAAGGGAAACAATCAACAAGATGAAAAGCCTACCTACTGAATGGGAGAAAAATATCTGCAAACTATATATCTGATAAGGGGTTAACATCCAAAATATGTAAAGAATTAATACAACTCAGTAGTAAAAAACAAACAAAAACATCCTCAAATAATCCAATTTAAAATGGGCTAAAGACCTACAGAGACTTTTTTCCCCAGAGAATACATAGATATGGCCAGCAGGTACATGAAAATGTGATCAACATCACTAATCATCAAGGAAATGCAAATCAAAACACAATGAGATATTACCTCACACATGTTAAAATGGCTACTATAAAAACATAAGAGATAACAAATGTTGGCGAGGATTTGGAGAAATGGGAATCCTTAAGTACTATTGGTGGGAATGTAAATTGATGCAGCTATTATGGAAAACATTATGGAGCTTCCTCAAAAAATTAAAAATAGAACTACCATAAGATCTAACAATTCTACTTCTGAGTCTAATATATCTGAAGGAAACAAAATTATTATCTTGAAGAGACCATGTATATTGCAGCATTATTCACAATAGCTAAGATATGGAAGCATCTTAAGTGTCTGTCAGGAGATGAATGGATAAAGAAAATGTAACAATGGAATAGTATTCAGCCATAAAATAAGGAAATCTTGCTGTTTATGACAACATAGATGAAGCTTGAAGGCATTTTGTTAAGTAAAATAAGCCAGGCAGAGAAAGACCAATACTGTATGATCTCACTTATAGGTGGAATCTTAAAAAGTTGAACTCATAGAAGCAGAGAATAGAACCATGAATGCCAAGGGCTGGGGCTTGGAGGAATGGGGAGATGTTGGTCAAAGAATACAAGCTTTCAGATATAAGACGAATAAGTTCTGGGGATCTAATGTACAACATGGTTGCTATAGTTAATAATACTATATTGTACACTTGAAATTTACTAAGAGGGTAAGTCTTAAATGTTCTCACCACAAAAAAATGCTAACTATGTGAGGTGATAGATATGCTAATTAACTTTGTTGTGCTAATCATTTCACAATATATATATACATGTATCAAACCATCATGTTGTACACCTTAACTTTATATAATTTTATTTATCAATTATATTTCAGTAAATCTTGGGAAAATGTAAGTAAAATTTTTTTACTTCCCAAATAGACAAAATAAAATAAAGTAAAATTTAAGGCTAGAGATACAGATTTGGGAGTCTTCAGGTTATTAGTGGATTCAAAAGCTAGTAGGCTAGATAAGATCATTAGGGAGCGCGTGTAAATAGGAAAAAAAAAGAGAGAGAGAGAGACGTTTAAAGACTGAGACTTGAAGCCTTCCAGTGTTTAGATGATGGGGGGATGAGGAAGAAACATAGAGGTGTTTCCAGAGATGTGGAAGGAGAATCAGGCTAGTGGGGTGTCCTGGAAGGCAGGTGAAGAATGTGTTTCAAGGAGGTGGACTGATGGCCTCTGGGATATCGTGGTGAAGGGGAAGTAAGAGGAGGACTGAGAACTAACCATTGCATTTAGCAACATGACGGTGTTGGTCACCTTTCAATTTCAGTGAACGGTGGGGGTAAAGGCCCAATTTGAACGGACTCTAGAGAGAACAGCAGGAGAGGCGTTGAAAGTAGAGTATAGACAGGAGAGGAGTTTTGCTCTAGAAGAGAAGGAGGTGGTTGCTGGAAGTAGACTCGAATTGGGTTTTTAAGATGAGAGATGTTTACATTCCATAGAGTGAGAGAAAATGGGTGATACAAGAAAGAGAGGAGAGGAACTGAAACAGTGTTCTCAAGTAAGCAAGAAGGGATTGGATCTGTGCACAAGTGGAAGGATTGGATGTATCTCAGAGCACAGATAGTTCTTCCAAATTAGCTGGGGCGAAGGCAAAATATACAGGTACAGGTGTTGCTGGGTGGGTAGATGTGGTGATGGGAACTTGTGGAAGCTCCCTTCTGATTGCTTCAGTTTTCTCAGGAAAATAGAAAGCAAGGTCACCAGCTGGGATTGAAGTATTGGAAACTGAAAAGTCCCCTTCTCATCAACCTATCGAAAACTCAGCCCCCTTGGCACTTATCACTAGCATACTATATTTTGCTTCCTTATCATGTGTATTGTCTACCTCTCCACCAGAATGTGACCTGCACACAAATAAGATTCTATGTCTGATTTATTTTACTGCTGTACCTGCAGAACCTAGAATACTACCAAGTAAATAGGTGCTCAGTAAATATTTGTTAAATTAATTAATGGCAGGATTTTATGCTTGTTAGACTGGAGTGGCTTGGGCTTTTTAATACAAATACACAGGAAGTATCTGTGTATCATGTAAGAGTGACTGAAAAGCTGTGGGGCTTGGGGACAGGTCATCCTAACAGTGGGGGGAAACCAGGATGCTGAGTGGTTTGAAGAAAAATAGGTTGGTTTCTACTGGCTACCTCCTGATTCCGGCTCATTCAACACATTGGTTAAAGTATTTTATATGTTTCAAGGAAAGGAGCATCTTCACTTACCTGAATGCTTTCCAAAGCTTGGACAAAATAGTTTTAGACTGCTTGTGAGTTAGACAATTATAAATATCAAGTCTCCTTTTTCACAACATATAGCAAAAACGTCAGGTTCAGCAGCTGACAGTATGACAAATGATAGGACTGGTGGCCAAAGGGAAATGAGTCTTAATAAAACATAAAAATCCATGGTTGTGTGGCATACTTTTTGGACTCCATATGCTTCTCTGCCAAAATCCAGCCCACACTGCTGTAACTAACTTATACACAAACATATTTTGAACATAGCTGTGCCAATAATAGTTGCCAATTACATAAAACTATTAAGAAAAAGAAATGCATAAAATGACAAGACATCCTACAGTTAGGGGATATATGAAATGGAGACAGAGACAAAAATTCTTGTCATATGTTAGTGTGAGCACACATTCATCCTTTAAAATACCTATCACCTTTTTGTTGGCAGTGTGCTATCATGGATAGATAGAAAGAGAGCTAGGCAAGGGAATCAAAGACTCACATTTGAGTCTCAATCAGTCAGGATGAATCAAACAGAGGAACCAACCTTCCTTCCTTCCTTCCTTCCTTCCTTCCTTCCTTCCTTCCTTCCTTCCTTCCTTCCTTCCTTCCTCCCTCCCTCCCTTCCTTTCTCCTTTTCCCTCCCTCCCTTCCTGCCTCTCTCTCTCCTTTTCTTCTCTGTCTCCTCTCTCTCTTTCTTTCAATGCTAGAGAGTTTTAATGCAGAGAATTGTTGAATAGTTGGTGAAAGGGCTGAGAAGTTGATGGGAAAGGGAGTGTGGTGGGCAATTTAGAAATTAGCAAGAATAAGAAGCAGTGACAACCCCTAAAGCTAAAGTTGCTGGGAAGAGATGGATTGTTAGAGTCCCAAACTGAGGCCTTTTAATAGGAGCTAGAACTAGCTACACCCATTAGACCTGGAGCCAAGAAGGGGCATTTGCTGCTCTGGAAAGGTTAGTTCAAGCAAAGCAAGAGAGGAGAGATGATCTTGTCTTCTTTTCTGTGGCCTCCCAGGCTCCACCAGGACCCAACTCTCCCAGCCTTTGGCCAAATATATCTGTGTGGAAGCCACAAAAAAAGGAACCTGGGAACTATAGTTCCCTCCAATAGGGCAGGGCAAAGAGAAGGCATGGAATAATCTGACAGCAAAGAAACAACTCAGAATCCCTGTTAAGCCTTTTATTAGCTGTGAGTCCTTGAGTGATTTTTTTTCTTATCATTTAGAGTCTTAGTTTCTTTGTCTGCAATATGAGAAGAGGGACACCTACCTCACAGGAGTTTTGTGTTAATAAATGAAATGATGACTAGACAGTGGGTGGTTCATAGTGGGAGCTCAAGGCCTGTCTTCCCTCTTTCCTTCCCCATTTAGAACTATTCCTCAAGAAATTGGCTTCTTAGAAAGATAAAGAAACTAATGATTCTGAAAATAATTTGGCCCCTGAATCTTATCTTTGGCTATGCTTTTATTTTAGTAATTCTCATCAAGCAGCACAAAGCTGACTCAGAGGGGCTCACATTTCTCTAGAATTGTTTCTTTGAAATCTTGGTCACTTCCAGGTGCCCCTGACAAGAGAATGTTTGTAGTAATAGCCACAAAAATCAATTAACAAGTGTTTGTAGAAGAGAGTAAAGTCAATAGCCCTTAATCCTCGCTGCTGAAATAGGATGTAATTTTTCATAGATCTTGAAAGAGGTTTTTAATGGCTCTACTAAAATCTTAAGGGAGACATGTCTCTTGACAGTAAAACCCACACTCAGGGTTAAGAAACACGCTCACAAAAGTGTGCATGAGGGAACACAGCAAAACCTTATTATTTAGTTTGTCATAATTTGAAATTGGGGTACATTGGTCTTGGAAAGATTTAAGTTCCTGCTGAAAGATCTAATTAATTCAACTCATCAAACTCTTACTGAGTTCCTATAGTTGCTTCTGGCCCAGAGCTGGGCTCAGGAAAACAAACTCAAAGCGTCATCCCTGCTTTCAAGACATTCTTTGCCTGGTAGGGTTTCCCTTGATGAAAGATTTGTGTATATTATGATTCAGGGAGCAAACTCAATCTGTTCAATAAAAAACTTTAAGTAAGTAAATTGTATGACTGACTACAAATAAATATTACCTCTTCATAAAGCAGACTTTGAACTCTTATATTGCATAGAGTGTTATTTAATTGCAATTGAATGAGCAAGAATTTATTAGCAGTAAGTCTTGGGATCAAAATATGACTTTGTCACACACTAGAGTGGTTATGGACAAGCCAGCAACTTGTGGATAGTTGTATTATTTTCCTGACAGTTAAGGAGAGGGTTTGCCCCACCACCCGAGTCCATATTCCTTCTTATTTTAAAACATGTTTTTATTGATTTTAGAGAGAGAGAGAAAGGGGGGGAGAGAGAGAGAGAGAGAGAGAGAGAGAGAGACATCGATCAGCTGCCTCCTACATGCCCCCTACTGGGGATCGAGTCCGGAACCTGGGCATGTGCCCTAACCAGGAATTGGACCGGTGACCTCACTGTGCATTGGATGATTTGAGCTATTGAGGCCAGGACTGGTTCCACATTCTTAAGAAATATATCTGATGATTCACATTCTTTTCTTCTCTGGGAATTACTCAACCTTTTAGTGACCAATTTTAGTTATCTGGTCACTGGAGAGTAAGAAAAAATTTAAAAAAAATAGTTTCTGTGTTTTTAGAATTACTAATACTCAGACATGTCCTATCCAGAGTTTACTTTAATTAAAAAGGGTTTTGTTTTGTGTTTTTCACATATATAAGAAAGCATAATTGGGAGAGGGGAGGATCAGTTTTTCTACTGACAATCAGATTATTACATCAAATTAAGAACCAGAGCTATATGAAACAGAAAATATTTTTAACTTCATTTTTTAGAGACACCACTGTTATTTTGGGGGTATTTTTTCCCTTTGATCTTTCAGTTGACTGTTTTCTGTATGTAATTGAAATAGTACTGTATGTACATATGTATTTTATATCTCATTTTTGAGGGAACTATATTATAAGCATATTTCCATGTCATTAAACACACTGGAAAGCACCATGTTCCATTGTAGACATGTACCACAATTATCTAAGGGGATTAAATTATTCCTTTAATGTCAGGCCTTTGCTTAAGTTTCATTTTTTTTATTATAAATATCACTGTAAATATGTTAGTGCATAAATGTATACCTCCATTGTTGAATTGTTTCCTGAGAATAGACGTCTAGTCATATATTTACAGGTTATAAACTTTTCGAAAGCACTTGATAAGAAGTATGATTGCATTAAAAAGATGTGGCACATATACACAGTGGAATACTACTCAGCCATAAGAAAAGATGAAATACTTCCATTCGTGACAACATGGATGGACTTTGAGAATATCATGCTAAGTGAAATAAGTCAGACAGAAAAAGTTAAGAACCATACAATTTCATTTACATATAAGATATAAAACTGAAAGTAACAAACAAACAAGAAAAACAAACAAATACTCATAGACACAGACAACAATATGGTGGTTACCAGTGGGAAGGGGGTGGGAGGGTAGTAGAGGGTAAAGGGGGTCAAATATATGGTGATGGAAGATGATTTGACTTTGGGTGGTGGGCACATAATGCAGAATACAGATCGTGTACCATAGAAATGTACACTTGAAACATGTATGATCTTATTAAACAATGTCACCCCAGTAATTTTTTTAAAAAGACATACCAAACTGAGTACATCAGCAAGAGTATGGGTAATGTATATTATTTTACTTTTAACTTTAAGAAAAAAAATAATGTATATTATTTCAACTTTTAGTTCAACTAATAATGAGACTGAGAATTTTCTGATATGCTTATTGGCCATTTGAATTTCTTCTTTGGCAAATTACTTTTGAAAGGGCAATTTATTTTCAGTTCCATTCAGTAAATAGTTCTTCAGCATTTTGCACGCTGCAGATAATGGAACAAGAGTTAGTGTATAGAGATACATAAAATATAATCCCTATCTTAAAGGAATTCTAAGTATTGAAGGAGAGAAGGAGAAAAATGTAGTGTCATGCGAACAACAATGGAAACAGAAATTGTTTGCAGTGAGAACAGAGGATGGAGTGATTAATCTTTGAGACTAAGGATGTTTTTAAAGGACTAATAGAAAATTTTCAGGCAGTTAATTAAGGGGAAGGCTTTTCAGTGCAGAGAGTTACTGAGCATTTACAAAGCCTGGAAATTTGGAGAAGCAAATATTCAGAAAGGGAAGCGATGATTGTGGGAAGATGGAGACGTGGGCAAGAGCAGACCAAGATGGACCTCACATTTCATGCTGAGCAGTATGACTTGACCGTGAGGGTGATCTGCAGCCTAATAATTTATGATTTCATAACTAAATAAGTAGATAGCAATTTAAGCTTCTTAAATGTCTCATCTGTAAGTTAGAACAATCTGTTTGTATTTTTGCTATGTTAAACATGCTATGGAAAAAACAAAACTGATTATGTGATGTTACCTTGGAGACATGAAAATTATTTTAAAAAGGAGACTGATTGCCTTGTCCATAGCTCAATCCCACCAGGGCCCAATTATTTCCTTGATATCACACACATCCTTTATCTACTTAGTTTGGGACACTGTGACACGTGTCATGCCACAGTAAAATTGTATGTATTTTAACATTGTCAAAAAATTTTCATTTTGCACAAATTCAACATCCATGTCTTTATCAAGCCATTGCTTTATCAAGCCATCTCCCTAAGGGATGTAATTAAGCCATACCTCCCTTTTTATATAGCCTTTCAGGGTACTAACACTATTTCTTGTCAGAGAGAAGGCCAGGGAGTCTAGAAGAGCGTGGCCTTCCCCGGCCCTCAGCCTTATCCAGAACACTGTGTGGTTCTTTAATGGTACTGTTGATCAGAATGCTCAGCCAGCTGCTCCCTGTACTTTTCATTCTCATTCCTCTAACCTTCTCCCTGTTTCATTCATTTCCTCAAGTCACAGCTTTTGGCACCTTCTGACGTCAGCTAGTTATGGCCTTCAGGTGCTCTTGGAACTTTGCCTCTTGGATTGCATGTTGTGCTGTATACTGTTTCTTTGGATGGCAGAGTCTCTTTTATAGGCAAGTGAGGTTCAGAAATGCATATCTACTGGTATGGATGGGGTGGAATTCAAATGCTTCTTTCCCATCAATCCCCACTTGTCTCTCTATCACATTCCTCCTTCAATTATATGAACTATTTTTAGGGCTCTAAATACCTCCACACAATTCCACCCCTTCTTCCATCTGCCCCTCCTTTAGGTGGTGGGTACCTAGTACATGCTGCCTCTTCTATTTGGAACCCTTTCTGTCTCCACCCCTCTTGTCATCTGCATTGATTGATTGATTGATTGATTGATTGTTAGTCCTCACCTGAACATGTTATTTCATTGATTTTTTTAATATAGAGTGGAAGGGAGGGAGGGAGAGAGAAACATCAATGTGAGAGAGACAAATTGATTGGTTGCATCCTGTAGCACCCCGATCGGGGCTGGGAATTGAACCTGCAACCCTCTAACTGCTAAGCTAAACTGGCCAGCGTTGCTGCTTATAGTTATGCTCCACAAGTCATGCCTCAGGCATCCAGCCTCTCAGGAAGCATTCTTAATGACTATCCTAACCAACCCTGATCACCCATGTTGTTCTGGGAGCCATTCTTATGGATCCCCATAGCTCATTGTGTGTACCCCAACCGACACTCCACACACGATATAGTTGTGTGTACTTACTCATCTGTCTCCTAGATTAGACTGAATTCTTTGAAGTCAGGGATCCCATATTTTAGGGTCCCAACTCCTGTGTCAACGACTGATGCACATCTAGCAAAATATCTTTTTGATTGTTGAATAATGACAGAAAGAAAAAGCTCTGGAAACAGCAGAAAGTCTTACAGATTGATGTGAAACCCTTCCTCACCAATTTGTAATTTCCATATTTGAATCTTTCAAAAAAATATCCCAAAGACTCTACTAACACTTAGCTGTACACATCCTAATAGAAGAAGAAATTAACTTATTTTTCAGCCTTTAATTAGTCCTTCACTAATTTCAAATTTGTGACAATTTAGACAAGGACTATTAATCCCTGCCATGGGTAAAATTAAAGCCTCGTCTCTTACATCCATGTAGAATGGTTTTTGTTTGTATCATCTCTATCACAGTGTGAAAATATGGTCCAGATAAGAACTAATATAGTGAGTCTTGTTCAACCTATATCATAGGATCACCACACTATTATCCCTGTTTCTATAGTCCTGGCTCTCCAGTTTTTGTTTTTGTTTTGTTGTTGTTGTTGTTTTGGTCAATTTTCAGAACCAGAAAACTTTCTGTGAACTATATTAAAGGATTTAACATTTAGATAATAGAATGTATCTATTGTTATCCTTAACAACCTTGTGGCATGCATTCGTTTACTTCAGAAATTTCAGCCATTATTGCTGATTGCAAGTTCCTCAGAATATACAACAGAATAGATAGGCACCATCAAGGAGGGTCGTTTGTATTTCCTCTTGGCAGAAGCAATACCAGTTTGCATTTTGCTAGTCCACTGAGGTGGAAACTTGAGTAAACTGGCACCTGGTTTCTAATTTATCCTGTTGATGCCTCAGTACCCCTTAAAGAGTCTAGTAACAC
This sequence comes from Tadarida brasiliensis, assembly GCA_030848825.1. Classification (NCBI taxonomy): domain Eukaryota; kingdom Metazoa; phylum Chordata; class Mammalia; order Chiroptera; family Molossidae; genus Tadarida; species Tadarida brasiliensis. The sequence continues at coordinate 44,388,674 of CM061260.1, read as the reverse complement.
TCTGGGTGGTATTTGGTTGGTGCCCCTTAATCTAATTTTTTAAATGTTTTCTTCATTGATTTTAGAGAGAGAGAGAGAGAGAGAGAAACATGGATGTGAGAGAAAAACATTGATCGGCTGACTTCTGCACACCTCCTTCTGGGGACTAAGCCTGCAACCAGGGCATGTGCCCTGACCCATAATTGAACCAGTGACCTTTTGGTGCCCAGGATGTCACCCAATGAACTGAGCCACACTGGCCACAGCACCTTAATCTAATCTTAAATGAATAGAAGTCATAGGAGAAATGCAGAGGGAGGAGAAAGAAGGGCGTCCACAGTGCCCAGAGGAAAATCCTCTGGACTGCCGGGGGCTGATCTCTCCTCCTGTGAGTGTTTTTGCCTGCAGCCTGAAAGGAATGAGCACAGCTTTCAACAGAATATATCAGGTCACCATAGGATGAATCCTGATTTGAGCTTGTTACAAAAATTTAGAATCTTCAACTAAATGAACAAGAATAAAATAGTATATCTGCTTCATTTAAAACATTAAAAAAGCTAAACATATTTATTGGGAATCTATTGTATATTAAGCACTGTTCTAAAAAGCATAGGTAATGTAACAGGAGTATCAACAAAAGAGCTACTAAACAAATCACCATGGGATTGAAATTAGAAGTGAACGTGGATATAATTGGATGATAGGTAAAATGAAAATCTTCATAACCAAGGTAATAAATATGTGCATTATTCATTGTCTTCAACAACATTGATTTCACTCTGTGTGTTGACTGTGTTATTTTAAGCTTCATAGTGTGACCCTGTATCAGCCTCTAGCTAACATCAAAATGGGTAAAAAGGATTTAGGCCCACTCAGTATTCTAGAAGTGAAAAATACTGTGTAGTATTTTAAGAAATGAATTACCAGCAACTTTCTACAACTCAGCTGACATTTAGCACATACGTCCACTTTTATTTGGCCAGAGGAAATTATTGTAACTAGAGGGAAAGCAAAATCAAAGATACCCATTTTTAAACTCAAGCAAAAATCTGAGAAGTGTCAATTTATTACTAAAATTTGGGGCCCTAATTTAAAAAATGTATTTTTACCAAACTAGTTTTGACTGTATAGGGTCATTCTGGAAGAAATGATGGTTCTATCATAAATAAAGTTGTTAGGAAGAAGAATCTCTTCAAGACGATAAACAAGGATTGCTGTCCCATGGAAATAATTGGGTCTTTGAAGTGACATCATGGAAGGCTTTTTGTAATGTATCATAGTTTCATGAGAAAGGCCTAAAGCTTTCCTAGCAAGAAAAAAATTAATAGCAATAATATCCTTTGAAAGAAATCTACAAAACAGATTTCTTCTATTGAACACAGAGATAATTTATATAGCTATTTAAACACCTGAAATTAATATGCAGATTATTAATTAACATATAGTAGATAATCTTCACTCTATAGGATAGCTGAGTTTAAATAAGATTAGATTGTTTAAAAACTTTGTATAGCAAAGTATTTGTATTTTTTGCTATGTATTTAAAATTAGAATGTATATTTTTTGGACGGAAAAGAAAAGTCCCTGAAGACTTGAGTTAAACATCTTTGACTATTATAAAAGTATACTAAGACGCTATCTATGCTCACCATGAAGTTTTATCAACAGTAAAGGTCTGTGGAAAGACAAAGTTCTTACTTGGCAACTGATACATATTTTTTTGAATCAAATTACTCTTTTTTTTTTTTTTCTTGATCCCAGAGACACAATTTAATTCCAGGTTTATTATAGATCTAAATGTGAAAGACAACAAAATAAAGACAAAAATCATAGAAATATATCTTTATGACCTTGGGATAGGCAAAGATTTCTTTTTATTTTAATTTATTTTTTATTAATTTATTTTATTTTTATTATAGATGTCTTTTCTTCCCCCTCCCTTCATTTTTACCTTCTCACCCCCCCCAACACCTTGACCACACTGTTATTTTTGTCCATTGGTTATGCATATATGCATATAAGTTCTTTGGTTTCTCTTCCCGCCCTCCCACCCCCCAAATTGTCTTTTATCTTCTGTTCTTTCACAACTTTAAGAGATTTTTAGCTTGTGGACGAAAAGGGGCCACATGCTAACCTGACAAGCTCAGGGTAGGCCTATATGGTGGCCTTGCAAACTCAAAGACCTAAAGTAACCACATAGTATGGTCTGAAATTGAAACCTTTTAACTAAAAGCAGTTTATGGCAGGTAGTCATGTCCTAGGGTAGGATCTTCCCTGACAAAGGTCAACCTTCACCTTAATTAAGCCTGTCTGTTGTCTTTTTGCATCTATGATAACATATCTTTGGAATGTCTGAGTAATTTCCCTTTTTCCAGACCCCTCAAAGCACAGGCACCACTCTTGTGATTTTTGGGAGACCACAAACCCCTCACTGTTATTGGGTTATTTGTTGACTATTAACTATCCTATGCCCTCCTATGTAAAAGATGTGTCTATCATTTTACTTTTTATCCAGTCCCAAAGGATTCCCCGCTTTGCTTTCTCCCGCCTTCCTAATCCATCACCAATGGATTTCATGAAACTCACTTACATCTTGTCTTTTGATTGTAATGTATAAAGCCGGGTGCAAAACTGCCGTTCTCTGGAGCATTATCTCAATCCGTTGAGATTTTGCTTCCCGGCAATTGTTAACAGTTTTTGCTCAAATAAACTCACAAAAACTCTTCACAGGTTTGAATGTTTCTTATTTTGACAAGTTAGATATTTTGCCATTCTCTTCTATTCCTGTTCCCCTACCCTGTTTGTATATTCTTCCTGCTACATCTGGGATTCCCTTAGCACTGCATGCAAAGATCCCTGAAATTGTTGCATGGTTATTTTCTCCAATTCTTGACATTGCTTCCAAATGTATACATAGTTAAATAACTCTAGCTCTTTAACAAACAAATGCCAACATTTTAATAGCTTAACCCAATATAAGGTTATTCTATGTTCATCTAATAGTCTAATGTGTATGTTCCTGGTTGGAGGGCAGCCTCCTTCTACACGGAGTTTCAAGGTCGCAGACTATTCCATTGTGAAGGTCCACTGTTCCGAACAGCCTGGAAGTGACTCACAACACTTCTGCTTCTCTTCCATTGATAAGAGCTTTCCCTGTGGCCCAACCCAAATGCAAAGTGTTAGTAGATCAATTGCCAGCTGGCAGCTGCTTCCCAACCATGATTCTTCACTATGAAAGAGGGAACACTAACTTTTGTTATGCAGGTAAATGTTACTTCCAATAGACTGCAGCTACACACATGGTCAGGAGGTACCATTATTGCCAACGATGGACTCTAACCCCAAAAGTCCTTTATATCTGAAGTATAGGTTGTGCAAAATGAATTTGAGATGAGAAAATACATTAAATTTTTACAGTACTTTGCCCTTCCTACTTCAGCAAATCACTAACTTTGAGAAAATGAAGATGCCTATAGTAAGAAAAAGTTAATTCATTTATATACGAAATATGTACTGAACACGTGTTGAGAATTAGATGGCCTAGGGCTAGAGGCAATAAGAGATATAAAACCTCATCAATACTCTTCAATTACTCTTAGAAAAGTGGGCAGAGTTGTTGTTTTTTTCTTTGTTTTATAGGTGAGAGGAGTACTTCTTTGTCATGTTTATCTCTATAAACTTCTGGAGGCAAATATTTAACTATCACTGGCTCCAAACTCCTCTGATGAATGAATGAATGAATGAATGAATGAATGAATGAATGAATGAATGAATGACCTGGAAGCTGAAAAGCAGTAGTGGTTCTGAGCTAGGCTTAATGGTCAGTATTGAACATGACATTACTCAAATTTCTGGACAGCATGGGAAGGAGGTGGGCACTGCATGTGTCATCTCACTAAATACTGTAACATGCACCCCTGCTGTGGGATCAGTAAGCCTCCCTCACCTGGACCCGGCTTCTGCCACACTGCTCCCAGTGTTCTCTGCTGTTGGCTAAATGTTCTGCCCCGCCAAGGTGTAGATCTCACCATCTCTGCTAAGTACCAGGGCTGCCTGCACAAAGTTGCAGTCACTAGCAATGTAAGAAGACTCCTGATCTCTTTTTGTATAGCATTCAGTTGGCAGAGAAGTGCTGTAGCCTATTTACCAGTCTCCTGTTATTCCTTGGTATTGGCACAAACATTGTCCTTGGATTACAGTACCAGGCACGCTAGATATAGACTCAGACTAGGGTGCAAATCCTAGCTCCATCTTTCTGGGCCTCAGTTTTCTCATGTTTAAGTGGGCAAAACAGTAATACCTGCCCTACTTCCATTAGAGGTTTCTTTTAAGGATCAAAGTGAGATAATGTTAGTGGAAGTGAATTGTGAAGCACAAAGTATTATACAAATTTGAATAAATTATTTTTAACCATTGTTAATTTGTGAAGGAAAATAGGAAAAAAAAAAACTGTTTATAAGAAAAAAAAGACTCCTCTGAAATTCTCATTCTTCCAGAGATAATGGTAAAAACTTTTCTAGATGGTGAAGTTGTTCTCTTTTTGCTAAAAGCTTAGCATTTTGTTACCTGTGGTGGGGAACAGAGAATATAGGATTAAGAGAGAAGTATTAGCCCTGACTGAAAGGAAAAGCACAGAGAAATTCCTTGTGTGGACATTTCTAGGGGAACAATGTTACAGAGATAGTCCAACTAACATGAACTTTGCAGGAAATGTTAAATGATCCTTGAAGTGACAGATAATACATTTTGATACAGTGTGGTAGGAAATATCTACTTTTTAAATGAAATGATTTAGGAATCTATTTTCAATTTGGGATGAACCCATAATTCAAAGGAGCTCATCATAAATGATTAGTGCTTAGAATCTCGTTTGCAGCTAATATAGGAAATTGGAGACATTGTTCACGAACACTTCGCATTAAGCTGTAACGTCTTTTCTAAATAAAAAGAATACGAGTGGTTGCATTACTGGCAAGAATTTGGGTGTCACCTTCAAATTTGTACCTGATAATTTTAAGACAACATACATTTTCAAAAGTCCAACATTTAACTTAAACTAAAGGCAGACTCCTAGAATAATTTTTTTCTATTTCAGCATTAATAGGGTAAATGACATTCTAATGACTTAAAATCATTAGTATAGCTCACATTTTGTCATTCTTGAGCCTGAACTTATTTCAGTTGAGCCCATAGTTCTTGTAGATAGGAAGATACTGCTAATAAGATTGAAGTGAAGGGCTTTGATCTCTGGATTAGTTACATCCTAATCAAGGAACCAGTTGAAAGACTATGAATGGGGTGAGCTGTAGCCAACACCATAACTAGCAAAACAATTCAAAATGAACTTCCTACTGATGATGATCATTAATATCACTTTGCCATGCACATAATTACTCTTAAGCCGGATTCTCTTTTCTCTGCATTTATTTTACTTTTTAAAATTTCCAGTGAGCAAATTCACTTTTGAAACTTAATTTAATTTACATGATACTGCACAGAGTTCAAAAGTGATTTTAAAAACAGGAAATAAGTAATTTAAAGAGAGTAACTGTTCTTTTCCTGAAAGTCACTGAAATGTTCTAGTGAGTTAAAGGTAATTTAAAACATAATGGGCTAAGTAGGAATAAAGGAGGAAAGGGAAAAAAATGTAATTTCAAACACAGCATCTCATACTTCCACATACCAGCAGTTTATCCTAAGAATTAGAAATTTAGTAGACTTCATCAAGACAAACAAGAAAATCTCATAATCTATTACATTGAAAAATCACATTAATATCATTTCTGCAATTGGTCTCAAATTTGTCCCCTGGTTTCCATTGCCTCTCACCTACTTCCTATTATCTGCATTATTACCATAGTCTCCTAATGAGTTCCCTACTTCCCTGCCCTCGGACTATCCTTCTACCACTGCCATCTATCATATTCCTACTTCGAATCAAAATGTGAGATGGCTTCTGCTGCCTGTGGGTTGAAATCTCAACTACTAGGTTTCCAAAGTCCTCTATAGCAAGACAGCTCCCAATTTTCCTAGCCATATGCTTTTGCTTGGATTCTAACATCAGTAATGTAGATTAGACTTAATAGAAATTATGACTCAATTAGATTTCATTAAATTAGGTATGATTAGAAATAATATCTCTAAAGCATCATCTTGCATCATTCCTGGAAAATAGTAGGCATTAATAAGCTGCAACTGCTATTGTTATTTTTACTGTTGGTATTATTATTGTTATTTATGATCTATGCTTGGAATGCTTACTCAAGTCTTATCCTTCTATAAAACTCCCCAGTTCCAAAGATACTCACTTCCTCACTGTCCCATAGCACAATATTGAAACCTTGTTTATAACGCATATCAATCCACTTTATAGCATTGAGAATTAGGCGACCCAGTGTTATCAGAGAGGAGTATTTCTCATGTCTCCACTTCCCACCCCACATTGGTATGGGGTGGAGTTCTTGCAATATCCCAGAAAAGGACTTTTCTAAGACTTGCACAGGAGGATGTGACTTAGTAGAAAGTTTCATTTCCATGGAATTACACCCCTGGGTTTCCAAAATCCCATTTCCCTTAGTCCAGTCATAGAAGTATAGCTGATGTTTCAGTAGAGCTAAAATCAGAGCCAGTGTCCAGAGTTTCTGGCCCATATTTGCAAAGTCCAATATTGCATCAAGCTAGCTGCAGTTCATTAGTTCATTGTGTGTGGAGTCCTCATGGCCATAGGCCATATGGGTGAATATCAGGAAGCCAAGAGTGCGCCAGGAGCACACCAGCAACAAGAGTCCCCCAAAAAACAAACTCCTTTGTTTAGGGGATTATGTATTCCCAAATGTTTGCATGCTTGCAGTCCACACCCATTCTGGCCAACCATCTCTGCCCCAGGTGTTATTGAAAGGCAAGTATCTTTCCTGTATCACCCCAACTTTACTGGGCATTCATCTATCTTCTCTTTGTTGGGTCCCTTCCCCCATGTTTTGCAGGGAATAAGCCAGTATACCCAGGGGAGTGTGAAATTGCAGCTTCCTGGTGAAGCTGCCCAAATGACATACCTATAATGTCTGGCCTTCCCTTTGCTCCTTTTCTATTATGAATAACTAGCTAATTACAGTGGAATCACAAGGGCTGGAAGTGATAAGAAATATAATACCCCATCTGTGCTCTTGAATTACTCTTGGTAGGGGAGAGTGTCAATGTAAGAAGCATTCAAACCTGTAGAGAATTTTTATGAGATTATTTGAGCCAAACTGATGACATTTGCTGGGAAGCAAAATCTCAATGGATTGAGAAAATGCTCTGGAAAATGACAGTTCTGCACTGTGTTTTATACATTACAATCAAAAGACAAGGTGTAAGTGGGTTACATGAAATCCATTGGTGATAGATTAGGGTGGTGGGAGAAAGCAAAGTGGAGAAACCTGTGGGATTGAATAAAAAGTAAAATGATAGCCACATATTTCTTTTACACAGGTGGGTACAGGATAGTTAACAGTCAACAATTAACATGATATAAATAACAATGAGGGGATTTGTGGTCTCCCCTCTAGAGCTCATGTGCATTTGTTTACTCACAGTGACTGGTGAATGCATGCATTTACTAGACCTATTCAGTATAAATTTAAAATTACAGTAATACATATAGGAAACATTTCTGTGAAATTAAACTTTCATACATACTTAATTTTAATTACAGAATCGTGTCTACATAAGTAAAAACAGGTAAACTAACTAATTTGTCAGTTTTTTAATATACTCATTCAGAAAACTGACTTTATTATATAATGGACTTTCAGCTTTAACAGATACTCCCTCGCCTGAAGTAGTCCATTATATCACGGTTTTGCTGTCCAGTGTTAGGGTGTTATAACCTGACGGCGAGATAACCAGAGACGCACAGCCGAATTGTAAAGGAGCACTTTATTTTGGGCGGGCTGCGGAGGGCATAGTTTCCCTTCAGATCAACAGCCACGATTCTCCTTGTTCATCCCATTTTAAAGACAGAAACTCCCTCCTCCTTTTGCCCCCCTCCCCTGAGGGAACCAGTACAATAGTGGGAGTGACAGAGATTACAAAAGTCAAAATTAGCATTTTCACAGACAGCACAAGTACTTGCAAATACCTATACTCAGGGAACTGCAAATGCCTCCTAACTCCTGGAGCAACTATAATCTTAGGCAAAATTCCTTTATGTCTAGAGGTAATTAACCTATTATTGGAAGAATATCGAGGAATGTCTATTGGTGATAAAATGGAGTCTTTTAGTCACCTTAACCAAGGGGCCTACATAAAATGGAATGTAGTTGCCTTAGCCCTGGGGCCCAGATCAAGGGGAGTTATGAACTGAGAGCCAGACCTAGAGCCTAGGATCTAACTGAGGCAGGGCCACCAACCAGCTGTGTTACTTTGAACAAGTCACATAATAACCCTATGTCTTAAGTTAGAAAAGACAGTGACAATCATTGGATACTTCATAATAATAAGGGTTTATGCAAAATCACTTATAAAACTGTAAATCTCTTCAAATGTCTTGTCCTTTACTATTAGACTATTCCCTACATTACACTTTGAAGTCTTTGAAATATATTTGCTCCTTTTAAGTACGGTTCTGAGTGCAATTAAGCTGGTTCTTTTCATGACTGCAATTCTTGGGCCACAGTACCTCAAGACAAATATTATTATTTAATGAAAAACAAGTAAGTGGATTTTGGTTTTCAAATTAAAAAAAATTAGCTTGAGATGATATGGCTTTTGGCAACCATAATGCTTGTGAGCCAAGCTGTCTAATTTGGAATGCAGACACACTCAATATGTAGGATTTAATTGACTCTGGGGAAAAAAAAAAGAAAGAGTACATTGTTTTGATGCACTATGATATCTTAATGTATCTAGTTTCATTAGTTCTTTGAGGGGAAAATAATGGACTTGTGATCCACTTCTGCTCAGCCAGTCAGTTGCTCTGTGACCTCTGGTGAGTCACTTAACATCTCTGGGTCTTAATTTTATTTGGACGTTAGAAAATAATATATAACGTCACTTCTAATTCTAAAACTCAAACTATTTCACAACCATTACAATTTTTAAATTAATTTTAAATTTAAATGTTTTTTTTTCTACTTTCATTAAAAATGATTTTTTCTACTTTAATTAAAATGAATGCTTGGCTGGGATTAATTTACCCAGCACCAAGTAAGTGACAGCCCAATGACAGTATTTACAAAATTAAGTTGTCAAAATGAAAGAACGACTTTTTGGAAAAGAGTATTAAAGTGCAATTGACTTTGAAATAACCTGCCTAGGCATGTCTCACAAATTCTACCCAAAGCAACGTTCTTGAAACAGTTTGCTTAGTATGCAAATTAAAATCACCATTAAAAGATCAGTGGCCCTGTGGTAGCTCTATGATTGATGATTTCCAGGGCCAAGGGGAGAGAGCTGATTTAATTAGCTTGCCTGATCTCTTGCCTCCTTTGCCTCCTGGGACTCAGCAGCACGCAGAGGTGCTTCCTTGAGGGAGAAGGCAAGCCCTTCAGGCGAGAATGACAAACTCTTAAGCTGACCTCGGTGATCTCATCCACCTCCTTAGCCCATTCTTTACAGTTGAACGGGTCATTCCTTGAAAGACAAAGTGATCATGGTTTCAATAAAGAACCAGAGTTATTAACACTATATCTGATCCCTGATGGAAAGCAAAGTAATACATTGTAGAAATAAAATTCTTAGCAAGAATTAAGAAAAAAGTAATGCAAATTCCAAAAAAAATTTTTAAAGGATAAAGTCCATACACTTTCCTTTATGCATACTACCGTCTCTGCTTTTGCCTCTTTATTCCCACCTTTACTATAGACATCTGAGTGTAGTAGAAAAAGCAGAGCCTCCTGGCTTTCTTGCTAACTTGTTTTATAACCTTGGCAACTGAATATCTTTCTGGGACTGTTTCTTTGTGTGCAAAAATGTTCTAGCTTTAACAACTAACTCTTCAACTCAGTGACTCCATAACTCCTTTTATTTTACCTGGAAAAAAAAAAGAGAGACAATAAGAATATCATAAAGTCTGAAGGCCAGAAAAGTTGTAGGCAAAGCGGATTCAAGACAAAGCAGAGATAATTGGAGGTTTGAAGTCTCAGTCAAGTAGTCCGTGACCAGATTAGCAAGAATTAGAGTTGCTGGAAATGCCTGGGCTTTTGCATTTTGACCTGACCACTCTATTCCTACCCTGGACACTTGGATTACTCAAATAAGTCAGTTTTGGAAGTTTTAACCCAGTCTCATATTGTTTTAGTCACTTTCTTTCTTCATTTCTGTTCTCCAGTTGCTGAGTTCTCATTGCAAAAATCATGAAGCACTCAAACTGATATTACCAAAACTTAGTGGTCTTCAACCCTTCATCAGCTACCCACAACCCCACTCCACATTCTCCCTCTCACTCCTTCCTCCCTCTGAGCAAAAAACTTTTCTCAAATCCACAGAAAACAATAAGATTGTTTTAGGAGGACCACTTCAGTGTTTCCCTTTCTGTTAACACTCTACTCACAGCATAGACACTTGGTTGTTTTCCATTCTTAAGAACTTGTTCTACATTCTCTTCTTACTTCCTTATTAGTTTTCCTCTTTTCCTTATCAAGCTCCTTAGAAAGGTTTTTTTGCTCTTTCTTGCTTACCTTCTGTTTCCTTTTTAATCATTTTCTGTCTGGGTTTGTGTTCCCTCAGAAGCAGACTCTGGGATAAGCATTCAAATGCAGCTAGATTATTTGAAAGCTGATCCCAGGAAATGCATTAGGGGTAGAAGAAAGCAAGGCAGGAGAGACAAGGAAGCCAATACAGTGTGTGCAATCAAACAATCACTTTAATGCTGAAACTTCTCAAATCTGTCTCTCCAGAGCTTGTCATAAGTTCTAGGTCCATGTTTATCAATCTACTAAATGCCCCTAACTGAACATCTACAGCAACTCCAACCCAACATATACAACCATTGGTGTCATGGATTCAAGGCCTGGCTCTCCTACTTGCTACATATGTAACTTTGAGCAAATTATTTAACTTCCATAATTTCCAGATTACTCCTCTGTAAAAACAGGTACAATAATAGTGTATCAATATTGACACAGTATTGTATGAATACTGTTTTGAGGAATGAATGAGGTTGTTTCTGTTAAGCACTAAGGACAGTGACTGGTACATAAGAAGTGATCAGTAATGATTAGCTTCCATTATTAGTGCAATAAGGACTTTCTCCACAAACTATTTTCTTATCATCGTTCCCTATCTTTTTCGTTAATGGCATTGTCACCTACCCACTTAAATCAGAAATTTTGAGTCATCCCAGAATCTTTTCTCACTCTCAACATCAGGCACCATATTCTGCCAATTTCACCTCCCACATATTTCCTAAATTTGTCATTTCCTCTTCATCCTTCTCCCTCCGCCTTAATGCCAACCCTCGTCACTCCTTGCTTAGATTGGAATTCCTTAGGAAAGTATTTCTGCCTACAATGCTTAGCATATTGTCTGACACAAAGTAATCATTTAATAAATGTTTGAATGAATGACTATCATCAAATCATCTCTACAGTAATAAATGGTACCACATTCTTGGATGGTACCTGACTGCCTAGGAGTCTTCCTTGATTCCATTTTATTCCTCACAGCACACATTTAATTCATGGTAACTCTGTTTCTTCTACTTCTAAAATATACCCAGAGTCCAAGCATTTCTCAATACCTCCCCTGATATAGTCCTGGTTTAAGACCAGACTCATCTGACCACCCAGACTTTCCTCTTCTTGACTTTCTATATATCTGCCATGTGGAAAACTGATATGATCAAAGCATAAATTAGATCTTACCATGCCTCTGCTTAATACCTTCCTGTGGCTTCTTGATAAATTCTTTAATATCATCTACAAGGGCTCCAAAGTCCTCTATTGACATTTCCTACTTTATTTCTTTCCCTTTGTTTCTTCACTCACTTTATTTTGGTTCCAATGGCCTTTGTGCTGTACCTGGAACACACCAAACCTGCACCTTTTATTTTACATTTGCTGTTTTCTGCTTGAACTAACCACTTTTCCCTGGGTCTTCACACAGCTGCATCCTTCTTATAATTCAAGTCTCAACTCCCCACACTTATCTTATTATCCAATTTATATCATTACATCTTATTGTCTATCTCCCCAGCCCCACTCCTAGGACATACACTACTTGAGGCAGAACTTTTCTCCCTCATCACTATCTCCCAGGACCCAGAACAGTGCCTAGCACATATTGGGAACTTAATAAATATTTGTCAACAAACATTTATTAAATACTCTGTCAAAACTAGGTTCTGCAGAACACTAAAAGAGGTTAAAAGAGGTTAAAAGATATAAACAAGAACATTAATAGCAATAACAAGGCCCTAAATAAATATAAATAAGGATGAAAAATAAATTAGAAAATTGGAAATAGCTAAATTGTTAAGATGATAAATTGAGTGTTTAATTATCATTAATGTAGAGCAATAAATGGAAATTGCTAGTTGAGTGTTATAACAAAATGTCCTGTAGCAATTTTAATAAGGAAGAAGTATTTTATGGCCAGGGTGGTCTGAGAAGACTTCTGCTACTCAAGTTCCTTAGTAGACAAATAACTATTTGCCATAGTACAAAATGCACATTTGCTCCTTCAATTTATTTCTGTATTAAAATTTTAAAATTACAATAATGTTAACATTATTGAAATGAAATATATAAAGTTCTGACTCTTTGATAGGGTGAGTTGAACTATGATATGTGTGTGTGTGTGTGTGTAAGGGCAATTAGCAGATACATAGGGAAGATGCTTCTGGTTTGGGGGCCTTTGACTGCTCATCAAATTACAGCTACTTGCCGCAGCCTCCTCATTTCACTTAACCTGGAAATTCTGAACAAGTTTCTGAGTTTCTGATTTCCCTTGAGAGTTCCTGTACCAGACAGCTCTTACGGTAAACCTGAGCTGAGAAACAAATTGGTTTGAGAACATTCTCATGATTCCCATTACTAGAGAATGTTGCTGCTTTTAATTATAGCACAGATTTCCAGAGTGTTATTTAGAGACAAAAAGAAAAAGAAATCATGGTATTTTTTAAAAAGGGAAGGGCAGGAGAATGAGTTGTTCTTGTGTTGGTGCTGTCATGATTGAGGAGTCTGTGATCCACATAATGAGATAATTTGGTTCCATAAACTACTTCTTGAATTCTACTTAGGTCAATCATGATAAAGTGGGATACATGAAAATCACTTTATAAATAAAAAGCTCATGAGTATATGGTTTAGCCAAACAAAAATAAATAAATAAATCCAAATACATTTCATCAATGCCAATACGAAATCTGAGAAGCAGTCTCATTCTCACCCCCAGAATCAGGCAGTGACAGACAAATCAGAGCACCTAGAAATATTAGTGCTTGTGATTTTGTATTTTTTCACCCATAATGTTGGTAAATATAAATTTTCTATTTATGTAGACTCCAGAATTGGCATTAAAAAGTACAAAGCAGTTGACTGTTGTGGCAGAAATTGTTAGCTGATGTCATCAAATCTTTCCTGTTCTTTCTGGACACTCAAGTAGACTATATTTCCCAGCCTCCTTTGCGTTTAGATGTGGGCATTTGAGTGAACTTTTGGCCAATAGAATGAGATCAAAGGTGATGTAGGTCCTTTTAAGGCTGGTCCATAAAGCCTCGTGTGCATAATTTTCATTGTCTCTTTACCTCCTGACTTGATGCAAATGAATACAGTAACCTTGGAAGTAACAAGTTGAAGTTATAGAGCCACAAGATAGAAGAATCTAGGTGTTTGAACCATTTGATAGAAAACCACTTGTCAATCAGAATTTTACCTAAGTAAGAAATAAACTTATGCTAAGTCTATGAGATATGGGGCTTTATTTCATATCTAGGTAGTTACCTTTACATATACAGCTGTTTTGGCTTGTTGCCTATAAATTAAAGATCCTACCGGTTCAGTCACAAACTTTTCATAAAAAGTGCTCAGAATTTTAAACAGTATCTTCAATCGCAGATTGTATTTTCTCACTCTGTATATTACTTTCCAACAATAATTCCCAATTGGGAAAATTCTATCCATTGGTATTATGTGATATTACATAACTTCCCAGAAAGTTAAGAGCTTCCTGACTGAACTTTTTCTAAGTCATTTAAATTTATGCATGATGACTTTTTAGGTCAGCAAGCTAACAATGAAAGTCAAATAGTTACATAGTTCAGAACTGTGGACTTATATTATAAAGGAAATGAAGATAAAGTAAAGTCATTGTGTTAAATAAGTCTAAGGTTTACAATCTTTATTCCCATATAGCATACTACAAAGAATTACCTGTGAAAGAAATGCTTCTGAGATCAGGTCATGAGTCATCATTTTCAAGCAGTGGGTAAAAAGATATCTTTTAAAAAAAAGAAGATAACAAAAGAAAAGAAAAAGGAACCCTCATACATTCCAACCCAACTGCTGAACTGCTGATTGGAATGTAACTGGTGAAGCCACTATGGAAAATAGTATGAAAGTTTCTCAAAAAATTAAGAATAGAGCTACCATATGACCCAACAATCCCTCTTTTGGCTAGCTACCCCCCAAAATTGAAAATATTTATTTGTAGAGATATTTATTTGTAGAGATGTTCACTGCAGCATTATTCATGGTAGTCAAGACATGGAAACAACCTATGTTTCCTTTGATGGATAAAGAAGATGTGGTACATATATACAATGGAACACTACTCAGCCATAAGAAAAGATGAAATACTGCCATTTGCGACAACATAGATGGATCCTGAGAATATGCTAAATGATATAAGTCAGAAAGAAAAAGTCAAGAGCCATATAATTTTGTTCATATGTGGGATGTAAAACAGAAAGCAACAAATGAACAAACAAAACAAACTCATAGATACAGACAACAGTACGATGATTACCAGACAACAGTATGGAGGAGGTTGAAGATGTTAAAGAGGTCAAATATATGGTGACGGAAGAAGACTACGCTTTGGGTGGTGAACACACAATGCAATACACAGATCATATATCATAGAATTGTACACAAAACTTATATAATGTTATTAACAAATGTCAGGCCAATAAATTTAATAAAAACTAGGGACACATGGCCAGTTCTCCAAATGGTGAAAGTATTTACTGGTGTCCTGTCATGACCACATGGATTGATTTCTTCAGATACTAACTGAAGGAAGATAATGTATTGAAAGGAC
This sequence comes from Tadarida brasiliensis, assembly GCA_030848825.1. NCBI lineage: Eukaryota > Metazoa > Chordata > Mammalia > Chiroptera > Molossidae > Tadarida > Tadarida brasiliensis. Next base: position 44,373,455 of record CM061260.1, on the reverse strand, counting down.
ATTCTATCCAGCAATACAATGATAGGTTATGATACAATTCGCATTTAAGAAGCTTCTATTCTTACCCAGGTGGTGTGGCGCAGTGGTTGAGTGTGAACCTGTGCACCAAGAGGTTGCCAGTCAGGGCACATGCCAGAGTTTCGGGCTCGATCCCCAGTAGGGGGTGTGCAGGAGGTGGCCAATCGATATTTCTGTCTCATCAATGTTTCTATCTCTCCCTCTCCCTTCCTTTCTCTCTAAAAATCAATAAAAACATATTTAAAAAATAATAAAAAGCTTTTATTCCTGAATTTTATGCGTTTAAAAAAAACTGAAAACACTTTTGTTACTGGCTGCAAACCAAGATTTTCTTCTTGATGAGTTAATCAATCATAATTCTAAAACCTTACTGTGTAGATGAGAAAGCAAACTGCTCCCTGGTTTACAAACTGAAGTCCAAGGTGTTGACTCACCCACGCAGTTGTGTCCCTCTATCAGTAATCAGCTTGTGTGTGTAGATATGTGTGAACACCCAGGTGTATGAGAAACATGAATGAGAATTCTTGGTAAGGAAAGGCAGAGGTCTTCTTAGTTCGAAGAAGGACCAAACTCTTATAAATGTGATAAACAACTTTCTTAGGAACGGAAATTCCATTGAAATCCCAGTTTCCTCATTTGTAAAAATTAGGGTATTAGTAGGCACCTATTCCATAAAACTTTTGTGAGAATCAAAGGAGAAAAGAGACGTAAAGTGTTTAGCTCCTAGTATTATTGCATCTTATCCTGGCTCTGCCACTTACAAGCCTATGTAGGGGCTGATTTGGTTTTAGAAGCCCACTTTAAGAAAAACAGTACAGGAGGTGCTATCAGCATGATATCAGACTAGAAGGTCCTAGCCCTCGTGCTCCCATAAAAACACACATGTTACAACTACCCAGCAGTGAAATAGCTTGGGAATGCCCGGGGTACCATTAAAAAGCTGGAGCAACCCAGTGAAGCACAAAAACTGAGGATGGCTACATAGGAAAACATAGGGGGTATTTTGCCTGCATCACCCCATCATTCAGCACAGCACAATTTGACTTCAAGAGGAATCCCCTTCCTGCAAACTCCTACCATGGGGGAAAAGGAAACCAGAAGGATACCAGCAGCCCTCACCACCACCACGGAAACCCATGGCTTTAGCCACCAGGACTCCAGCTGACCGCAGCTGACAGAACTGTCCAAGATGCCTCACCACTGTGCACCCCCTAAGCAGGAGCTGTTGCTGTGTCCCTTGGGGCCAGAGATTTGCCCTCCCTCAACCTACCTTCCCTCCCCCATCCTGGTGTCACAGCATGGGCACCCATGCCTCTGACCCTAGCTAGCACCAAGAAGGATCCCCTTGGCCATGACTTCCCCCCACAGGGGGAAAAAGAGAACAAGAGGACCCCAGCAGCCCTCATCACCATTGTGAACATCTGCAGTACAATTTAAGTTGTTATCAACTTAAACTAGAAAGTTATAACTAAAGGATATTTTATGTAAATATTGAACTAACCACAAAGAAAAACCTATAATAGATACACAGAAGTTAAACAGAAAAGAATCAAAGCAAATCACTACTAAAAAAACAAAAAACAAAAAACAAAAATCACCAAATAACAAAGAAAGACAGCAAGAGAAGAAGATAACAAAACAAAACAAAAAACAACCAGCAAAACAGACAGAAAACAATGAACAAAATGGCAGTAGTAAGGTCTCACCTATCAATAATTCCCTACAGTGGGGTGGCTGACAATAACTTAACCAAACATAAGATACCCCTGAATTCAAATGAAATGTATCCCCACCTCTCTGTGCCCTTATTCATCAACAAAAATTGTTCATGGCCACTCCAGTGCCATGGGGGAGAATGGGATGGCAAGGACGTTTTAGTGGAAAAAGAAAACAGTCTTAGTTGATTTCTGTTGAAACATCTTGCTTTTACAGATTAAAAAAAGCAAAAAACAAAGAAACAGACATATGACCATGTGAACACAATGCTAGGGCTTCCCACAGAGCCTTCCAAGGGACCCATGCAAGCGAAGGACCTGAAGCCTGTGCTGCATGCGCTTTGCAGTGAATCAGTGGCTGGCTTGTGTGATCTCATGCTAGCTACCTCATTTCTCTAGTAGCCATTCCTCCATCTCACAGGGTTATAAAGCAGATAAGCAAATGGATTGAAAGAATATATATAAAGAGTCAGTGTCTGGCATATAGTAAATAATCAATAAATGGCAAATAAAAAGTGATTACTAGATTTTGCAAACCAGTGGCATCTTATTTTGTATATTTGCTTATAGTAGATGCTATCTAAGCTCTCAGAAGCTATGAAAGTTTTTTTTTGTTTTTGTGATTTGTTTTCATTTAAAGACAGGGTGGGCTACTTGAGTACTTTCTGGGAGCACCTTGGAGTTATTATAATAGAGAGCTTGGAATCACCAGGGATGGGGTATGGGTGGGAGCAATTTTTGAGCAGAACAATGAAGGCAAAACAGCTTAAATGCATAAGGAAGTCCTGTCTCCTAAAGGATCTCCTCTCCTTTTACCCTGCTAGGTGTAACAGGTACATGGGCTCAAATACACACATGTGTCCTATCTTCATACATTCCTGACAGAAGGTCAGGAATAAGTGAACAAATATGTTAACAAACACACCCACATTCTGAATAGCTTTGGTGTGGCAGACGTTGTGCTGGACCTTCTCATATTTGCCATCTCAGTTAAGCTTCACAGCAAGCCTGTGCCCGTGAAGGTCCTCAATAAACAGATGAAGAAACTTGGAGAGGAGATCAGCTTCTTCAGCCCTCACTTGGAATGTTTTGTGTAGATGTGGAAAAGCCCCAGGGGAAAGAAGCTGTGCTCCATCTGTGTGGTTCTCAGCTACACTACAGAAGTGCCTGAACCAACTGGCCTGTCCCCCTCCTCCTTATTCTGGTCCTGGGGCAAAGCCAGCACTGTAAACCAGAACTCTGTGTGTCTGGCCAAGGGGGCAGGGCTAAGCTCAATTAAAAAGAGAGCAAATGCCAGGAGCAGGTATGGGAGTGTGAGCTGGTTAAGAGGCTGGAAAAGAGGAAGGAATGTTATCTTCAGTGTGAAGACATGAAGCAGAAGTCCAAATATTGTTTAAAAATACAATTTTGGATAGTAGTTAAAAGTTCTCTTCTTACCACCGACCTTCCCCAAACCTTGAGATAGCATTAATGGGAATATCTGCTGTATATTTTAAATAAACTACATAAATTTATAGGGGTAACATTGGTTAATAAACTTATATAGGTTTCAAGTGTACAATTCTATGGCACATTATCTGCATATTGCATTGTGGTACATATATATAATGGAATACTACTCAGCCATAAAAGATGAAATACTGTCATTTGTGATATCATGGATGGATCTTGAGAATATCATGCTAAGTGAAATAAGTCAGACAGAAAAAGTCAAAAACCATACGATTTCATTCATATGTGGTCTATAAAACTGAAAGCAACAAATGGACAAACAAGAACAAAAATTCATGGACACAGACAACAATAAGGTGGTTATGAGAAGGAAGGGGGTGAGGGGGTGTAGTAAAGAGTAAAGGGGTTAAAATATATGGTAACAGAAGAAGACTTGACATTGGGTGGTAAACACACAATACAATATACAGATGATGTAGCACAGAATTGTACACTTGAAACCTATATAATTTTATTAACCAATGTCACCCCTATAAATTGAATAAAAATTTAAAAATATATAATATATATCTCTGACATATGAAAATCTGTATCTATGAAATAGATAAGTTAAAAGGCCATTATTTTATTTACTAAAGGAGCCACTGTAAAATTCCTTTAACCAACCAGTACCCTCAGAACATTTAGAAATAGATGCATGTTTTAAAGATTAGTCTATTACCCTAAGAAACAAGGCATCATTGTACATCAAACCATCAAGGTCTCTCATGTCATAATGATGATACCTGTATCTGGGGACTGAGATGAGACGTGAAAAAGCATCAAAATAATTATATTCCTGCCCTTTCCTATTCCCCCAGACTCTGATCATCAGAACTCTGTGCTGTTGGCCATGCTGACCATTCCTCGTCCCACTAGCATGAGACGAAGAGACAAAGTAACAGGCACTGTTACAGTGAATGGAGGAGGGGCAAGTTCCAAAGGCTATGTTCCCAGAAAGCAGATCCTCAGATGGAGGTAGACAAGCGAAGTGTCTATGAAAGAAAGAAAAGGAGGAGGAAGCAAGACTGAAAAGGGGAGATTTTAGATCATATGTGGGTTTGGCAAGGACTCTGTCAATCCTATGGGAGCTCCAGAACAAATATTAACCCTCAGAGGAACTCTAGATTGGCCTCAAATGGACAGACCCTGTACCCCTATTTTGCTCAGGCATTGGGTGCTAGCCACCCAGGAAGAGTGAGGCCCTGGCTCTCTGCAGCTGAGGCAAACGCTGAAGGACCCAATGATTAGAGGCTGTCTGCTATCAGCTACTTCCTGCAGCTGGGCAGAAATGTGTTCTCTGAGGAAGGATCTGGGCAGCATATTGCTGTGTCTGCTGAAGTCCATCCCTTGCACTCCCTGGATCTCCTTCTCCGTGTGTTTTAGCAGCAGATCCTCTGGGATTCTGGTAGATAGCTTTTCTTGAGAGAAACTTAGAAAGGAGCATTAGTAGGACAAGCTATATCTGCTATTAAGTTGGTCTTGGGACAACAGCCAGTACTCATTGTCTCTCTCCTCTACTCAACTTTCCAGAGTCCCCTTGTCCTCAGCTACCAAATCAGCTCTTCTCCACAGCTTACCTGCTAGCACAACCCAAACCCTCATTCCTGAGGGATCTGAGCCTATCCCAGTGCCCTCCACTTACACTCCTGCCTTGTCCAGTCCTTGGATGGGGCAGCTCTGAGAAGAGAACCACTCTGGTTCTCTGTAGCTGAGCCAAATCCTAAAGGACCAATGGATGGAGGCTGTCTACTGACCATATTCCCTGCATCTGGACCGCACATCCTTCCTTGAAGGCAGAGATAAGCAGTACATTTTCATATCTGCTATCAGGGAATGGTATTTTAAGTACCTCTCACAAAGTAATAAGAAAATGTAATTTATATTTGGAATAGTAATTCATCTATTATCTAGTGTTTTCATATTTATTTTTATTTTTAAGTGAAACAAATAATAATTTTTATGTAAAATTTAGGTTTCTCTTTAAAACCACATATCTTTAAATTACTAGGTAGAACAGAGCAGGAGGAAATGACCATCTGGCTCTAAATCAGTGTGTGTTTTTATTTAGTCGGTGGTGGTTGTAGTAAAGAACACAGGTCCTTTTAGGTGTCGTTCTTAATTACTCAAAAAGAGAAGCATAAATTCCATAACCAAAATAGTCTGGGATATTTGCGAGTCAATTATTTTTCTGACCATAAAAGCTTCGAAGTAAAACATAAAGTCCTGATAAAAATGACTGAGTGAATGCTAGGGATAGGTGGTAAATCAGAAGGATTAAAAGACAATTGCCAGGCCTGGCTGGAGTGGCTCAGTGGACTGAGCGTCCTCCCATGGACTGAGAGGTCCCGGTTCGATTCCCTGTTAGGGCACGTGTCCAGGTTTCTGGCTCTATCCCCTGTGGGGGGGGGGGGGAGTGCAAGAGGCAGCTGATCCATGTATCTCTCTCACATCGATGTTTCTATCTCTCTCTCCCTTCCTCTCTCTCTAAAAAATCAATAAAAACATATTTAAAAATAATAATAAAAGACTATTGCCAGAAAGGAATGTTAAAAAAAGCCCCAAGTGGTAGAAATCATCCTGAAGAGGAGGAAGGAATGAGAAATGAATTCATTCTCCAATAAATGGGCATCAGTGTCAGAAATGAACAGACCCTTAAGAGGGGCTAATGAATACCTTAACTCCCTGGGGGCGCTCTGCTCCATGTGAGCCACCCAGCAGACTCACCTCAGGGACACAGAGGTTGCTTGCAGTTGCTTGCACGGCAGTAGTATTCCTTCATCCGTGCCCAAGTGTGGAGCCTAATGTGGTCTGGAGTCCTTTGAATCAATCAATCAGTGGCACCGAGCTATAGATACTGTTTATCACTGTCAATGTGTGGCAGACCTTAGTGGCTTGGAAAAACATGGATATGTATATATGTGTATACATGCTTTGTGAGTGTGTGAGAGTGTGTGTGTGTGTGTATGTGTGTGTATGCAAATTTTGCAGATAAAATTCCAATATAATTCATAAGAGACCACAAAGGCAAACATGTATATGTGGAAATCTGCATGTTGGCAAATGAACAAGTCTATACTTCTGTTGAGCAAGTGAATCTTGCCTATGTCTTGAAAATGAATTAACCTTTAAAAACTAGTGTCAAACCTTTTGGTGGAGGATTATTATTGAGCTCTTTAAGGTCAGGGATCTTATTAAAATTCCTGGAGTGATGCTTGGCATATAGTAGTTACTCAGTGAATGTTTGTTGAATGAAGGATAGGTGGATGATGAATGAATGATATTTGATTAACCATAAGCAGAATAAAGGAATAAGTCAATCCTTAGCTGTTACAGTAATGATTTACTTCACCTAGCTCAAATCAGTGCCAGTGGTTATAAGAATTGTTAGAACTGGGAATCATCTAGTTAAATCCTCTTATTTTACACATGGGAAAATGAAGCTTACAGGAGTGAAATGACTCAACCAGTTTGTGATCTGACCTGTTCTGCACTCCGGGAAATTCTGGCTTTGAATTCATAGTGCTGCCAAATGGTCATCAAGAGATCTTACGTTGGTTCCCCATAGACATTCATCTGTGTTGTGCTGTGTGTGTGAGTGTATGTGTTTGTGTACGTATACAATATTTCTGATTCCATTTGCAGATTTCTGCTTGTCTTCCCCTCATAGCACCATTTGAGCAGAGATGGTCAACTCCTTGGGCATGTGCATGGGACTTCCTGTCTTGTCTTCTTCCCTTGACCAGTTCCACCTCTCTGAATATTTTATTTTTGTGGATATTCTAGATTTAAGCTCATTTTAGATTCCAGTAAACCCGATCATTGAAAACAGTCAGGGCCTGTCTCACATGCTTGTTCTGTTTATAGTCTCTACAAGGTGAACATTTCAGTCTTCTGCTAGCGCAGGTACGAGATTTAAGCCATTATCATGTCATGCACTTTGCTGTTCACTTTCCATCTTAGGTGCCCCCTGAGGCTAACCTTTCAACAGAGTGACTTCTGTCATCATTAAAGGGTCCAGTCCCCAGAGCTCTGTTACAGAGTAATAACCTTGGCAGCACTGTGCCTGGTGCCAAACCCCTCCCTGCAGCTGGTTATAGAACTTGGTCCTTTCTGGCACTCAGTCACCCATAACACAGAAACTGGCCTTCAATGACCTTTCTATTCTTAATTGTAGTCTTATTTTCCTTCTCCCATTATTTCTCTTCTCCTTAGACTCTGTAATGCCTTGTATCGAATCAGGCTCAGTTCAACCTTCACTTGCTTCATTTAACCTCTCTATTCTCCTGACAGCTCATTCTTTTCCTTTGTCAAAGTTATACTTTGCAGAATGTTCTCAGTCTATGGGGCTTTGGTTCATATTACTTAAACAAAAGTATGTATTTTATTTCTAATTATAAAGTACTACTTTACAACTTGAAAGAAACTATTTATTGGCAGTAACTGCTGTAAACATTAGGGATGGAGCACTGGATGAAGTTGTCCCTCTCTTCCACGGAGCTCACAGCCTACACGGGAGGGCAGATTATAAACAAATGCATATGAGAAGCGAAGTAGTGATAGTGCTATCAAGAAAAATAAAGCAAGGTGAGGAAACAGACGAGACCACAAAGGTGAAGGAGCACTATTTTGGCAGAGTCAGGAGAACTTCTCTAAGGATATGACATTGAACAGAAATAGGAATGGACTGAGGAAGTGGACTCTGCAAAGACCTGGGGAAGTGAGTGTCAGGCAGAGGAGCTAAAAAATTAAAAGGCCTTGAGGTGGGAATAAACCTGGTCATATCAAAGATGAACAGGAAGGCCACTGTGGCCTGAGGAATGGTCCCAGAAGGTAATGGTAGACAGATGGAGAGGTGGGCCAGATCTCTTACAGCCAGGGGAAAAGACTTGAAGAAGAAAAGGATAATGTGGTCTGAATTATGTCCTACTAAGAAGGTCCTGGCTGCTGTGTGGAGAATTGACTGGGCTGGGAGGGGGAGGGGAGGGCAGGGGCGGGCGGGAAGAATGGGAATAGGCAAGAGTGGAAACAGGAAAGCCAATTAGGTGGCTTTTGAAGTAGGATCTAGGTAAGATTCAGGGGATGGAAATACAAGTGATCAGAAGTGGTCAAATTTAGGGCATATTTTGCTTTTATTTGTACTCAACTAAAGAGAACAGTCAAGAATGACTCCTACATTTTGGCCTGAGCAAAAGGAGAATGTAAAGGACATTAATAATTTGTGGAAGCCTGGAAGGGTACAAACATCTGGTTTGTGTGATGGGTAGGGAAGAAAATCAAGAGTTCTGATTATATGCAAATTTGAGATCCTGGAGTTGTAAAATTCAAACGAATAAAAAGACTTTAAAAAGTCTCAAATATAGTGCTCTAATTCAAAGGAAAATGCCTTTTAACATTATGGTTTCCTTTCTTTTCTAATTTTTTTTAATTAATTTATTTTTGTTACAGATGTTTCTCCTTTTTCCCCGAAGATACCCTCCTCCCTATCCCGCCTCCCACCTCCAAGCATTGTTGTCTATGTCCGTTGGTTATGCATACATGCATATAAATTCTTTGGTTTACCTCATCCCCCCCCTTCCCTCTACCCCCTACCTCTGAGGTTTGTCAGTCTGAACCATACTCCTTTCTATGTCTCTGGATCTGTTTTATTCATCAGCATTTTTTGTTCATTATATTCCACAGGTAAGTGAGATCATGTGGTATTTGTCTTTCTCTGATTGGCTTATTTCACTTAGCATAATACTCTCGAGGCCCCTCCATGTCCTCTCAAAGGATAAGAGATCTTTCTTTCTTACAGCTGCATAGTATTCCCTTGTGTATATGTATCACAGCTTTTTTATCCACTCATCTGCTGATGGACACTTGGGCTGTTTCCAGATCTTAGCAATTGTAAATAGTGCTGCTATGAACATAGGGGTACATATATTCTTTCTGATTGGTGTTTCAGGCTTCTTAGGATATATTCCTAGAAGTGAGATCATTGGGTAAAATGGAAGTTCAATTTTTCATTTTTTGCGAAAACGCCATACTGTTTTCCATAGTGTCTGCACCAGTCTGCATTCCTGCCAGCAGTGTACTAGAGTCCCCTTTCCGCCACACCCTCGCCAGCACTTGTTGTTTGATGATTTGTTGATGGCAGCCATTCTGGCAGGTGTGATGTAGTCCCATGTATTAATTTTTTCCTTTGTTTCTCTTGCTTTGTTGTATCAGTGAAAATTCTGCTGTGTGTGATGTCTAAAATTTTGTTGCCTACATTTTCTTCTAGGATTTTTATGGATTCACAAGTCACATTAAGTATTTTATCCATTTTGAGTTTATTCTTGTGTATGGTGCAAGTTGGTGGTCTAGTTTCATTTTTTTGCATATAGCTGTCCAATTTTCCCAACACCATTTATTAAAGAGTCTGTCTTTACCCCATTGTATGCTTTAGCCACCTTTGTCAAATATTAATTGAGCATAATGTCTTGGGTCTATTTCCAGGTTCTCTGTTCTGTTGCATTGATCTATATGCCTGTTCTTGTGCCAGTACCAGGTTGTTTTGATTACAGTGGCTTTGTAGTATAACCTGATATCCGGTATTGTGATCCCTCCTACTTTGTTCTTCTTTTTCAAGATTGCTGTGGCTGTTCGGGGTCTTTTTTGGTTCCATATGAACTTTTGAAGTATTTGTTCTAGTTCTGTGAAATATGTCGTTGGTATTTTAATGGGGATTGCATGGAATCTATAGATTGCTTTGGGTAGTATGGACATTTTAATGATGTTAATTCTTCCAATCCATGAACAAATTATGTGCTTCCACTTTTTTATATCTTCCTCTATTTCTTTTTTCAATGTCCTGTAGTTTTCTGCAAATGGGTCCTTTACTTCTTTGGTTAAGTTTTTTCCTAGGTATCTTAATTTTTTTGCCGCGATGGTAAATGGGATTGTTTTTTAAGTTTCTCTTTCTGTGAGTTCATTATTTGTATGGTTTCCTTTCTGAATGTATGCACTTCATATTTTTTATTTAGTTTTAAATCTACCTTATTTCGAAAGAATTGTGTTCTCTCTACATGAAGAATTGTGTTCTCTGTACAAAACCATATTGTATTAGATGATGTTTTAATGTATAGAGAGAGTTTTCTGAAAAGTTTTTCTCTGTGCAAACTGAAACTGTCTGTTCAAGTTTTAAATCTACAAGGCTGAGGCAACTCCAGGAAAGTCCAGGCCTTAACATTTAAAAAGGTGACTGGTTTTCTCTCGGTGTAAATGCAGTGTGGGAACTTTGGTACTAATGGGTAGATGTGTTAGCCTCTCGCGATTCCCTCAACTATTGATGTTTAATGTTAATAAGAGATAGAAGAGGGTGAGGTCAGCTTCATAAGAAGCTTTGTATCAGTCTGAGAAGAAGGTGATATTGATTTTTGAAAGCTTAGAAACTGCCAGTTTGTAATAAGAACAACCTGGATTGAGAGTGAAGACTGCCTTCCATTCCTGACATTTTCATTTTACTACCATGTGGGTTTCAGTCACATGATCTCTCTGGAATTTAGTTTTTACACATTTGAAGTAGGGTCTACACTGTGAACTTTTTAGGACTATTCTGAGGATTCAGTAAAGTAATGCATATGAAAATACTTTATGGGTAGTGAAACAGTACACAATATGATACAGAATATAAAATATTCTAAAAAATATATAGAATATACATATGAGTTATATAGTACTCATAGTTCTGATTATGTTGTGGTATACAAATATGGTAGAATTACAAATATATAACACACATCAGTTTTCTTAATACTAAGAGCTATAAAATTACACATTGTATGGAATTAAAAATATGATTTTCTCATATCTCAATATCACAATACAGGTAATTATAATGATAAATAAAATGACATGTCATAACACCTTATCTCCTATGATTTGCTGACATAAGTAAATAGACATGGCAACTATTAATAAATCTCTATTATGAGAGCAAATGGGTGAGTCTCACTGGCTGATGTAGTCTGAGCATTCACAACCAACCTAAAGTTTCTGTGGGTACCCTTGTTAAGTTTCAGTGCGGTACCTGTGTAAATACAAAATTATGTAATTTCTGTTCTAGGTAAATTGAAACCATCTTTGAGTGTGTGTGTGTGTGTCTAATATGCCTCTTTTTTCCTCCATTTTGTTCAGATAACTTCATATATATTGTATTTTGAATTGTAAATATCTGTCAAAAGCTAAACAAAAAAGTATGCCTTATGAGTAAAATTGAACTGCATAGAGATTCAAGTGCAATGCTGATTTACACAGCTAAAAAACTTTCTAAGTCTTAAAATTATTTATTGTATTTCTTAACCTCACAGTGGGCAGTATAGAGCCTTTTATAGTGAACACTGAGTAAGGCATGAAAATAAACTTGTTATTCAATAAAGTGTAACCAATTTTTTAAAAATTGCATATACCTCTACCAGCAAATACAGTGAAAAATCATATGAATAATTTTTCACTTGTTTACTTAATGCCTTATTCCAAAAAAGTACTTGAAATTATTTGTGAAACAAATGTCAGCAGAAATGATATGGTTAAGGAAAACATTGCCGAAAGAGCCTTGCTAGGGATTTGATTACTCATGATTTGGTTCTGAGCTTCCCAGAGCGCTCACCACAAAAGGAAACTTGAGCTACGAGTCACAGTGTGAATTTTATGAAAACAAAGCAATTTGCTACAATGTAGGACTTTATTTCTTTGTGCTTGTTTTCCCCAACAGAAACACATTTATGTAAGTAGGTATAACTTGAATTGTATAGGCTGATTTTTCCTTTTCTTACTTAAAATGCTGTGGTTACCCACTTGGTAATGAGTCTTTATATTGAGAATCAACCTATGCAGTCCCTGGTGCTACAGAGGTGCCTATGACTTAACAGGCATTTCAAAAAGCCATCTAGTTTGGCAAAGTAGGTAATAACCTCAAAATTTATGATGAGCAGAACACAGGGAAGTAGGAGAGGCTTGCAGCAGAAAGGGTATTAATCCAAAATCTGAAACTATGGTTTTATACCTCACACCAGTGCTTATTACTAGTTTTATTACCAAAAAAAGAAAAGAAAAGATTCTTAGCCTGTATTTTTTCATCTGAAAAATTTTATTATGAAATAGATAACTTTTAATCTATCCTTCTAGCTGTGAGAACCTGAGTTCGCAATTATAGTCTGGAATGAGATAAACAAGGTGGGAAAACAACATTCGGATGACAGTGAGTGCCAGAGTGCCAGAAAAAAGACAACATTGAATGTGTTAATGCATTCATTCTGCAGTATTTAAAAATAACTAATTTTGGTGTAAAGATTTCAAACAATTTTTCCTGCATTGCAACTCTTCACAGCTGAATGCTTACTCTAAGCATTCTCAACTGGGAAACTCTCTACCACAAGCCAACACACTCTCAGTTTCCCTCACCTTACCATACATTGCTTTTTTTAAAACTGGAAAAAAATAAAAACATAAAAAGGAAAGAATTAGCTTAGAAAATATTTTCAGGCTGTCAAATAAGGATCCATCCAGTAGTTAGAAGATAAATGAAAGAAAACGTCTATACTTCCAAATACCCATTTTTTTTTTATATCAATAGGTTTACAAAATTATTTTTCTGATTATATAAGAAATACATGTTCATTGTATAAAAATGCAAATAAGAAAATTAAAATCACCCATAACTACACTTCCTAGAAAAAAAATCACAATTACTATTTTGTGAATTTTCCTCTGGCACGTTTTCTATGTATTTAAATATGATAGCATAAAACATTGATTGAATTGACTGTGTTTCACCAACTAGGCTAAATACTTTACATGCATTTTTTTCACTTAAGAACCTCATGAGTATGTGTATATTATTTAGTATTTAGCATATATACATGCATATATATACATATATACACACATCTACACACAGATATATACTGAACTTTGTAACATTCCATGTGCACCATCTTAAATCCTTGAAGCATGAGGCCATTTTCAGCAGTGGGCACATTAAGTAAGAAGAGAAAGCTTGTCTGGATAATGAAACAAGAGAATGGAGGAGATACACATAGGGGAGCAGAAGCAAGAAACTGGACACCCTTCTGTCCAGGGAGAGAGGGGGACAAAAAACAGCTGCCAGAGGCTTCTCCAGCTGCAGGAAGATCTTGCTGTATTTTTTTCCAAGTGGATTCCAATCCCTTCTCTGTATCTTTCCTCTAAACATACTTTTAACTTAAGCTAATTTGAGTAAGCTTCTGTTCTTAAGATACCATGTCAGTCAGTCTGTATTAATAGTGACTAAGCTGCTATGTGAAAGGCATCATTCCTAGCATTTTATGTTCATTTGTCTCGTTTAATGTTTTTTATTCTTCATATTAACCCTAAGAGGTAAGTATTGTTATCTTAATTTTGCTTATGAGGAAACTGAAGCTTAAGGCAGTTAGCAAAAGGGACTATTTAGGAATGTCAGGTTTACTGCCCCCCCCCACCTTTGTCACCTCCTCAAAGCCTACTAAAATGACAGCGCTTATATATACCAGGACTAAGAGCACAAGAGCAGTAAAAGAGCTGATGGACAAGTGTCCTTGAGTAAATCTAAGAAAGTTGAATTCTAAAGCGGCAGTAAGAAAACTTGAAAAGCAACTCAATCTGCCTTTTGTAACTGACTCCAAAACTCAGAAGAGACATCAAAAGTGGGGAAGATGGGACTAAAAACTGGAGAAATGGTTGCTAGTGTTGAAGCAGCAGTTCAAGGCCCAGATCTGGAATCCTGCCTCCACACAGAGGTAGCTGATCCTCACCCCTCTCCTCACCCCCTCCAGCAAGACACTGGAGCTTTAGTCCATGGAAAGGGTGGGTTCCTCAAGTGGGAGACACCAGTGCATTTAAGGGTGAGGAGGTTGTGTCAAAAGCCGGGGGATTGGAAACATGTTTGTACTGAGGTTTTCTTCACCTACTTACCTTCCAAAATGCTGGCAACCAGACTCTTCTGGTTCAGGCAGGAGACTGAAACGCTTGTCTCTTAGGAATCGGCCTAACCCAAGAAGAAAACTGAAAGACACTGACATCAGGAATTCCCCAGGGAAACAGCGCGGCCATTTCACTGCACAGATGCTCCACCCACCCGCACAAAGCATGCAGTCGGATTTCCAATATAAACAGCCCATGGTCATCAGATAGTCCACAGACAAACTACGAAATAAAGAGAAAATAAAAACAGCAACTTTCTAAAATACTCAAAATATTATGGTTGATGTGTGAATATGAATAGTGTATGAGATATACTCATGAGATAATAAACTTATGGGGGGAGGGGTGGCAACCAGGATGCATTAATGAAGTACATTCAGAGGACACAGAGAAGAGCTCTTGGATATTAAACATATAATAGCAGAAATAAAAAATTCAATAGAAATTTTGGAAAATTAAGTTGAAGAAAAGCTTACAGAGAGTAGAGCAAAAAGGCAAAGCTTTGGAAAATAGAACAGGCAGAAAATAGGAAAGTTAGGGGGACCAGTCCATGAAGTCTAGAAAAAGAGCACAGAGAAAAGTGGAAGGGAGGAAACAAATACAGAAATAATTCAAAAACCTTCTCCAGAATCGAAGCACAACATTTCCAGATTGAAACGGTAATGAATGAGGGAAGACCCACCACAAGACTCAGCATTGTGACATTTCAGGATACAGAATACAAAATAATAAAAAATAACAACAAAGTATTCAGATTAAAAGTTAACCTTGATTGAAAAAGGTCATTAATCAATTTTTTGGTAAAGTATGGAGGTTAAGAGATTCTGATCCCAGACTCTATACGTACCAGCCTGGTAACTCTGAGAAAGTTACTGCTACACTGTGTCTCAGCTTCCATATCTGTAAAATGGAAATTAAACGTGGCACCTACCTCGAAGGTTTGTTGTGAGGATTACAAGGCATAATAAACATAAATATATACAGAAGGTGACTGAGAAAACGTTAGCCTTTGTTATTGGGCCTCTTATTAGTAACTCTAGAAGCTACAAGACAGATCAAAGCCTTCATAATTCCGAGAGTACATGCTTTCTAGGCTAGCGTTCTATTCCCAGCCAACTTTGAGTTAAGTATGAGAGTAAACTGTTTAAAATTTCAGACATACATAGTCTCAAAAATTTTACATCCCCTGTGTACACTTTCTCAGGAATCTGTGTTCTGTCAAAACAAAGAAGACAAGTAAGAGAGAGGACATGGAATCCAGGAAAAGGAAATCCCGTGCAAAAGGTGGAAAGAGAATCCCCAGGATGAAATGAGACCCCCAAACAACAGCTAAACTTCAGCCACTCCAGATGCGGGAAGTCAGAAGGCTCGTGGGAGATTTTCTTTAGGAGGATGACATTGATGCTTAATGTGTCTATGTGTCTTAAAAGAAGATTTGTACAATTTGGGGAAGTCTTTGTGAATTAAAGAATTACAAATACATAGGAAGCTACGAATAAACAACAATACCACCACCCCAAAATTTAAAAAGCAAACAATGAACCCAAAATTTGTTCAGAAAAGGAAAAGTAATCATAGTACCCAATATAACTCAGCAAGTTCTCATGTTTGCATGGTCATAATACTATATATATTTCTGTTGGGAAGAAACGAGGAAGGGTCAGTGTGTGTATGTATGCTGTGGAAAAAGGCAGTGAAAGAAAGCTATACCTTATAATTTTCCATAGCAGAAAGTCAGTGTATAATGCCTAAAACTGAAAAGTCAAACTTGTTTGCTTGTATTGTAAGAACCAATTAAAAGTGGTTAAGAACAGCTGAAAGTGTCTGCCACTAGGGAACAATTGGAAAGCGGTAATCTAAATTATGGTCATGTGTAACTTTGATAAAAATTAACACTGAATTAAAAAATGAATATTGCCTAAAAAATTAGAGCACAATTAAATAAGACACTTGCTCAAGGTCATAGATCTTCAAAGTGGAAAAACTAGGATTCAACACCGTGGCTCCAACATAATACCTAGATACTTAATTTTAAGGGATGGATAATATTCTATAAATGAATATTTCCTAATTTATTTAGGCAGTCCTCTATTATTAACCATTTAAATTCTTTTGAAAATGTTGGTATTATAATGTAACAAACATTCTTATATCCTCAAATATTAATCTCTGACAAAATTCTGATGATTTATTTTAGATAACTATCTAGAAATAGGACTCCTTTGTCAAAAAAGGGTATGAACTCTTTAAGCCTCTTCATATATATTTCCAAATTAAGTTCCAGAAAAGTTGTATCAAAATACACAGCCAAAGGGAAAGGGGGTAGGGAAGTTGGATAGGGCAAAAGGGGATAAATGGGGCTGGAAAAAGACTTTACTTTGGGTGATGGGCGCATGATGCAGTGTGCAGAGAATGTTTTGTTGAGTTGTACACTTGAAACCTGTATGGTTTTGTTAATTGATGTACACCTCTCACACCAGCAGTGGAGGAGAGCAACTCTCTCAACAAACTCTAGCCAACATTAAGTATTAATTTTCAATCAATTTTGTCACTTAGTATAAAGAAAACATAATTTTATTGACTTATCAAAGAAAAAATTAGTTTTTGTTTATATGACCGGCAGCCTAAAAGTCAGCAAATGTTAGTGACTTCCTAAAGGCATACATAGCAGAGGAATTAATCTCCAATATCCACCTTGGGGACTCTTGCCTTCGATGAGGATATTTGGAAGAAAATATACTATCACACAAGTTATGTGATACAGACTTTATTATACTTGGTTTCATAAAAATAAGCTTTATTCTGAGCTGAGGGAAATTAAAGATCTTGGATTTTTAACACAGCCTTTCATTTTAGATGTTGTTGTATATTTTATGACTATTTTACATTTACATAATTTTTCTCTCTTAGAAACATATATTCAGTGTTCATTTATCAAACATTTATTAAGTGTACACAATGTTCTTGAATGTACCAAATGCTGGGACATAATCGTAAACAAAACAGCCCCTGCCCTAGAAGTTCAGTCCTTGCATAGGATTTACATAACAGCCTGAGAAACTCCAGATAACCCCACAATTGAAGGAGAAAATGATTTCTGAACATAAAAATGTCTCTATAGTATGAGAAATAGGGGTGAATAATTCAGCTTCCTGTTGGCCAGCCAAGAGCTTAGAAATCACTGCACATCAGAATATTTACACTAATCCTGTTCACAGGTGTCATGTGATTACAATGAAACATATGGCATGCACATGTGGTTCAGACACCAAGTAATGTCTATTCTGTTTATGAAAGTGGATAGAGAAAAGACTTTTATTCATATGAAACATATATCACTTCTCCAAACTCTCTTTTCTCCTTATACATTCTCTGTAACTTCGTTTTCTGTCAGAAGAGAGATTTGATCCTAGTTCAGAAAACACAACTCAATAGTGTTCCATGGTTATGTCTTTGAACTGCATTGTCAATGCCACTTCAAAAGACAACTAGACATGGGACCTGACACATCAAAACATCAGCATTGAATTATATCTCCACGGTAAGAAAGAAAAACCTGACAGGTTTTTACCCTCCAGACACAGACCAACCCGGTGTTCTGCTTTTCAGCCTCTGACAGTTTCTCATTTGTCCAAAAGCTATTTCTGTGACAGAAACAAGCCTTCTCTTTCTGAAGCAGATATGTAATTATAACTATCTTCAAAAAACAACAGCAAACAAACAAACAACAACAAAAACTCCACAGGACTGCTTAGAAGCTATCTCCCAGCCCCTAGAACAGGAGATAAAATCACTTTCATCATCTACTCTCCCCTCACAGTGCTCCAGGGACTTGGTTTGTATTTTGAGAACTGGCTTAGTGATTACAATGGAGCCAGGGTATGATTGTAGAAAGACAGATGAATGAATAGTCAGGCCATGTCAGAGCAATGCTGGATAGTGTTACAAGTATCAAGGAGCATAACTCTCCAGTCCCCATGCTGGTGAGCAGCAAGTTAGGGAATCATCTGAATGTGTCTGGTATCAAGGGGCCATGCCTCTTAACATGCTTCAGTGAAACACCTCAGATATATCTTTCCATTTTTCTAACCATTTATCTATTCTTACTCTTCTATTTGTGTATACTGGATAAAGAATAGTTTTATAAGTTGGACAATATGGGTATTAATCTTGATGCCGTTTAGTAACTATATTAACTTGGGCTCAAACTCTCTAAACCTCACATTTCTCACCTGTAAAAAGAGGAAACATAACTCCCACTCCTTAAGTGTGGGCTGTGCACAGTGGCCTCTTCCCAAAGAGCACCTATGCTACATAAAGGAGGGAAAACAAATAACCTGACAGTGGTGAAATGGGACAAGCCCTCCCCCAAGTTCAACATCAACAGTAGTGATGAGTCATGTTGATACCATATTCCCTTGAGAGCATGTGATGACAGTGGCACTTTTCTGTTGTGGTATTCCTTCCCCAAAACCCATAAACCCAATCTAATTATGAGGGAAACCTAAACTGAAGAACATTGTACAAAATACCCAACCAATCTTCTCAAGAAGGAGTACATGGCATCTATCTTTTCTTGTTGTGAAGATCACAAGATTTTCAGTTATTACGTATTGTTAAATAATTATATATTGTTCAAAATATACATTCCCTGTCCACTGACATCAGGCTTGGCCGTGTCGACTTGACTTGACAAATGAAAAGTGAGCAGAGGTGAAATGTGTCCTCTGAGCTTGTGATTTTGTTTTCCCTTGTGTACTGTTTTCCCTCTGCAACCTACTTGAAGGCCTCTCTGTCAGTCAGCCTGAAACCTAGGGGAACATGAAGAACTGCCCAATGGCAGCTGACCTATAATAGCACGAGAGAGAAATAAATGTTATTTTTGTGAGCTACTTGGATGTTCCACCTTAAAAGGGAAAAGGTGGGAACTTCATCTTATGCCCCAAAACTGAGCTTATGCTGAGGACCTAGTTCTAATCAAGTGATGAAGTTCCCACCTTTTCCCTTTGTTTCTCTCACCTCTTCCTTCTTCCTCCATGTTCCCTCCTCTCTTCCCCCTTTTCTTCTGCCAATTTCTCCTCAGGCTATACTTACTGATTTCTGAGTTTCTTCTTCCTCTAATACTTGTGTTTAGACTTCAGCATTTCCCTTCTTAAGTTTGTTCTTTGCTGTGTCCATCATCTTTATTTTTCTGGTGTTTCTAGCCAGAGGCACCAGTGAATAACTGGGGCTCAGCTAACATCCCTCTGCTACTCATCTTCCTTGCCCTTTGTTCCCCCCACGTTGGTGTCCTGATGAAACCAGATTAAAATTAACATCCAGAAATCCTTTGGATGGAAAAAGAAACCACCACAAGGGAAATTAAGGGTGTTTTTAAAGAGATTAGGAGCTAATTATAGGCATGTAAGTCTCATGTGTTCTTTTAGTATCAGCAACCTCCTGAATCACCGCCCAGTTGCCAGCTGCAGGTCCTAGCTCCAAAGTAAGTCTGGCCAATTCTGAAATTCTAGTTGACTAATCCAACCTTCACGTTCACCCTGGACTTACACATAGAAAATTACTTAAAATGCAGATTCCCTCATCAAAGGGCTCCTGTTAATCATGTCCAATTTCAGTTGCACATGCATGCAACTTACATGGGGGAAAAATAGTGTCATTAGATTCACCAACCTTCACACAATCAAACCATAATCAACCATCTTTTCAGGAAGCAAATGTGCACAGCACAAAGCCAGAAGAATCGCTGAAGGGGTGGTCCTGTCAGGCAGGAGCAGAAGGAGCTGCTATTCTGAAGTCAGACACAGTTGACATCAGTTTCAAGATTGATTTCATTGTCACAGAGAGGGAGTATTGCTCACTGCCATCAGGTAAGCATGGACAGTTGTTTCTAGTCTGGTAAAAGAAAAAAAAAGATTGAGGGATTTGATTTTCCTTCTCAATTTCAATCTTAGACTTTATATTGACCTCTATGGAATCCATTTATCTTTATCATCTGAAGCTATAAGACATGTGTGCACAGGTGGGTGTTCTGGGCATCTAGAAGCAAAATTTGAGGAGAAATTCAGTTTGCAAGATAGTTGGTTCAGGAGTAGCCCATGTTCTTTCTCCATGAAAAGTCCTGTCGGCACAGTTGAACCGCGAGTTTAAAGGAGACTGTTGTGTGTGGGTGGGTGTGTCTGTGGGCAGGGGAGTGGGGTTACAGTGGAAGGAGAAGGAGGAGTAACGTCATAGGGTTTTAGGAAAATGCAAAAGGTTCTAGAAAGCAACCTGGTATAGGATACATTTTTCTGGAGACAGAAAATTTTCTGGGATATTTTTGGCCACAATTGCCAACTAGACAAAATTTGGGTAAATCTTATTCCAAATCCTGTTAAGACCTGATGGTAATTGGAATTCTATAGCTTCTAAAAAGCCAAATGGGCAATTTTCACAATGTACAGTAGTACCCCCTTTATCCACAGGGATGTATTCCAAGACTCCCAGTGGATACCTTAAGCCACATAGTACCGAGCCCTATATATACTATTTTTTTCTGTACATACATACCTATAATAAAGTTTAATTTATGAATTAGGAACAGTGAGAGATTAATAACATAACTAATAATAAAATAGAACAATTATGATAATATACTGTAATAAACGTTATATGAATATGGCCTCTCCCTCGAAATATCTTATTGTACTATGCCCACCTTTTCATTTAAAGGAAGCACTTTATAGCTTCTTTTAGCATATCCAAACCACCAGCATCACATTATGAAGTAAAATAAAAGTTACTTGAACACAAGCACTGAGATACAGTGACATTCGATCTGATAACCAAGTCGGCTATTAAAGTGGCTACTGGTCAGGTAGAGAATACAGTGTGGATACCCTGGACAAAGGAATGGTTCGTGCCTCGAGCAGGATGGAGCAGGATGGCAACAGATTTCATCACACTACTCAGAATGGTGTGCAATTTAAAACTTATGAACTGTTTATTTCTGGAATTTTCCATTTAATATTTTGGACAGTGGTTGACCATAGGTAACTGTGAGTGTGGAAAACGAAAATCTCTACAGAATTTCCAGTACTCTTCCTTTGCAAGCTTAGAAAGAGGAAGAGAAAAGGAGAGTGGTGGATGTTACAAACCACCTAGAAAATATTTGTCTTACAGGTTTTATTTAATTCAGCAAACTGGTTCTTAATTTTTCTGAGCTCACTATGGAAACCTTTGTTGGTCATTAAATTCCTATCTAAAAAAAATTTTTTTTTATTAATTTATTTTTGTTACAGATGTTTCTCCTTTTTCCCCCATTGACACCCTCCTCCAGATCCCCCTCCCCGCCCTGTCCCCAGCATTGTTGTCTATGTCCAATGGTTACGCATACATGCTTATAATTTCTGTGGTTTATCTCTTCCCTCTCCCCCACCCCTTCTTCTGAGGTTTGTCATTTTTTCTACTCCTTGCTCAGTAGTTTCTTTATGGGATCAAGAGCTAATTTGCTAAATACTTTATACCTTTTTCATGTATAACAATGTCTTGATAAGGATTTTAAAAATATATTCTTGACTATGACTTACACTGTCTCCTTGAAGGCAAGGAAGGAGGGTCCTGTATTAAATATTCTGGTCACCAATTGCTAGAAAGAATAAATCAATAGAAACAATAAAAAGTGTGTCAAACATAATAAAAAAAACAATTACCCATCAAACAGATGATTATCATATTGACAGTTTGAGACACAAGTTAAACCCAGAAAGTACAGCATTTAAATTCATGAGAAAAAAAGGAATGTACTCTTAAAATATCAAAAGGTAGAGCCCAATACTTTTTATTTTATTTTATTTTTATTGTTGACACTATCACAGATGTCCCCATTTTTCCTCCCTTTGCCCACCCCCACCCAGGCCCTATGTCCCTTTCCCCTCTGGCTATCACCACACTGTTGTCTGTGTCTATGGAGAACCCAATACTTTTTAGTATATATTGTTTTATGTCTTCTTAGAACTTGACATAAGGTACTCATGATTAAACATAATGAATTGTTAATATGATGTGTACTTGTGTCTAGGTCATTCATAGAAAATTGTATTATTTGGAAAACTTTAATATTCCAACATTAGCATACTACTTAAAAATATGAAGGAGGGACAGAGCACTAATGGCCAAGGTGAGTAGCTAGGGATAGAATTCCCGGGACTGGTTCTAGCTTCAAAGTCTGTGTCTAGACAACATCTTTGAATTGAAGGAAAACAGAAAAATAGCCTGAAATTTGGGGATATTGTGAATGCATTTTTTTTTTTTTTTTGATTATGGGCACTAGACCACTCAGAAATATTATTTATTTTCTTGTATACTAAGTCTAGATGTTCCAGGTATTTGAGGTTACTTGATCATATATATATAAAGGAAATAATAAATACTAATATAAATACATAAAAAAATATGTTCAGGATGTTCATATTACTTGATAGCATTAGTCATATCACTGATTAATACTGACCTGTAAATTTGTTTAAATTACATGTACATATTTTTGTTAGTAACTTGCCTCAATGTTGAGTCTTTTTCCTAAGCCCCTCTAACCCCCCTCATAGAAAAAATGAGAAAATTTAGAACCTTTTATCCACTCTACCAGAAATCCGAAGAAGTACTTATTTTAACTTAAATTAATCATGCTATCATTTGTTTCATTGGAGTAGTAGCTCCTCAGCTTTTCATTTTAGGAGCTACATTCTACCCACTCATGGTGATCTTTGTGTCTTCCTGATAGAGTAAAAAGTAATTGGGGGTGTTTGTGTCTTTGCTTGTGTGCTCCCTCCACCTGAAATGCCCATAGCTTTCAATTTAGTAAATGTAATTCATCCTTTAAAACCTAGGTCAATAATTTATTCTTCCTGAAGATTTTGCTGTACTGAGTAGGCAGTCAATAATTAATCTGTTTATTTACATTTATTAAAATGTTGTGGCGATCATGTAAATCTTTTCTTTTAATTTATCTTCATTGTTGAATGTATTACGGATGTCCCTCTTTTTTTCCCCCTTGACCCCCTCCCCAATCATGCCCCACTCCTGCTTTCCCCACACTATTGTCTGTGTCTATTGGTTATGCATATATGCATATAAGTTCTTTGGTTTCTCTCCCCCCTGGCCGCCCACCTTCCCCCTTCCCTTTGAGGTTCATCAGTCTAACAACTAATTTGTACTTCCTAATCCCTTCATCTTTTTCACCCAACTCCTCTCCCATCTGACAACCAACAAAAAGTTCTCCCTATCTATGAGTCTGTTTCTGTTCTGCTTACTCATTATGTTTGTAGATTCAATTGTTGATAGATATGTATGTATTGCCATTTTATTGTTCATATTTTTTTATCTCCTTCAAGAAGACCGTCAACATTTCATGTAATACTGGTTTGGTGGTGATGAACTCCTTTAGCTTTTTCTTGTCTGTGAAACTCTTCATATGGCCATTGATTCTAAATGATAGCTTTGCAGTATAGAGTACTCTTGGTTGTAGGTCCTTGCTTTTCATCACTTTAAATCTTTCTTGCCACTCCCTCTTGGCCTGCAAAGTTTCTTTTGAGAAATTGGCTGACAGCCTTATGGGAGCTTTGTTGTAGGTAACTATAACTGCTTTTCTCTTGCTGCTTTTAAGATTCTCTCTTTGTCTTTAACCTTTTGCATTTTGATGATGATGTGTCTTGGTGTGGACCTTTTTCGGTTCATCTTGCTTGGGATTCTCTGTGCTGCCTGGACTCGTATGTCTGTTTCCTTCAAGTTAGGGAAGTTTTCTGTCATTATTTTTTCTAATAGGTTTTCAATTTCTTGCCCTCTCTCTTCTCCTTCTGGCACTCCTATGATGTGAATGTTGGTACACTTGAAGTTGGCCCACAGGCTCCTTATACTATCCTCATTTTTTTGGATTCTTTTTTCTTTTTGCTGTTCTGCTTGGGTGTTTTCTGCTTCCTTATATTCCAATTCGATGGTTTGCTTCTTGGCTTCACCTACTCCACTATTGATTCCCTGTAAATTATTCTTCATTTCAGTTAGTGCATTCTTCATTTCTGACTAGTCCTTTATTATGATCTTGAGACCCTCACTAAGTTCATTGAGCATCCTTATAAGCAGTGTTTTGAACTCTGCATCTGTTAGATTGCTTATCTCCATTTGATTTAGTTCTTTTCCTGGAGTTTTGTTCTGTTCTTTCATTTGGGACATGTTTCTTTGTCTCATTTTGGCTGCCTCCCTATGTTGTTTTATTTTAATCCTCACCCGAGGACATTTTCTGCATTTATCTTCAGATAGAGTGGGAGGGAGAGAGGGGGGAAGAGACAGAGTGAAACATCAATGTGAGAGAGACACATTGACTGGTTGCCACCCACACAACCCCAACCCGGGCCAGGGACAAACTGCAACCGAGGTATGTGCCCTTAGTGGGAACCAAACCCGGGACTCTCTGGTCCGCAGGTCAACGCTCTAACTGCTGAGCCAAACCGGCCAGGGCTCCCTGTGTTTTTTACTATGTATTAAGTAGAGTTGCTGTGTCTCCTAGGCTTCCTAGTGTGGCCTGTTGTAGTAGGTGTCCTATAGGGTCCAGTGGCACAGCCTCCCTGATCACCCAGCTGGGCCCTCAAGGTGCACCCCTTGTGTGGACTTTACACCCTTCTGTTGCAATTGAGTCTTAATTGCTGTTGGCACATCAGTTGGAGGGTTTTACTCAGGCTGATCAGCTGCAAGGACTAGCTGTGCCCACTAAGCACTGACCTCTGACTACCTTGGATGATCAGCTGTGTAGGGGCCCACCACACAGAGCAAGATTTACTTCAGCAGTGCTCCGGTACCCCCTAACTCCATTCCTTGAGTGTGTCACTTGTAGAGGTGGTTGGGTGGTGGTGTTTCGATGTGGTCTGAAGCTGTCCACTGGGTGTGCTGGCTCTGGGGCCAGGTTAGCCTCTGCCTGTGTTCAACCTGGGGCCACCAGACATAAGCTACAAAGTGATCTGCTGATGGCTGCTTCTTGTGCTGGGTTTGGAGGTGCCCAGGCAAAGCCAAGTTGTGAACCAAGGCTGGTTGCTTCTAGTGCCAGGCCTGGGGCCACTTAACGAGAAGTATGGGCCTCACTGAGACCAGATGCTGCTTGTTTGAGAGATTTTTAGGAAACTCTGAAGCAGGAACCTAGAATAGTGGTACATATACACAATGGAGTACTATGCAGCTGTAAGAAAGAAAGATCTCTTATCCTTTGAGAGGACATGGGAGGACCTGGAAATTATTATCTTAAGCAAAACAAGCCAAACAGAGAAAGACAAATATCATATGATCTCACTTATTTGTGGAATATAATAAACATAACAGTCTGTGGAACAGGATAGACCCAGAGACATGGAAGTAAGGTACAGACTGACAATCCTCAGAAGAGGGGGTAGGAGGAGGGAGGGAAGAGATTAACCACAGAATTTATATACATGTACGCATAACCGATGGACATGGACAACAAAGCTGGGGACGGGGTGGAGGAGATGGGGAGGAGGGTGTCAATGGGGAAAAGAGGAGAAACATCTGTAACAAAAATAAATTAAAAAAAAAAAGTCCAATGTATAAGCCTGCTAAAAGAAGGAGTGTTATGGTCTTCCCATTCCCCACTCTTTCATCCCTTGAGAGCCCCTGAGATATCTCATTGAAAAATGCTAATGCTCCGTTGAGCAAAATTTTAAGACCACTGATCTTGTCCAACTTTCACTTAATGAATGTTGACATATGAGGAGTGATGTCAAGGGCTTAAGATCAGTCAGGTAGAGTATAACAAAACTGAGACTTGACACATCATTTGACTGGTCTGATACTTTTTTTCTGCACCATATCACACAAAGAAAATACTTCCATTATATACACCTGAGTTGATTAATGATAATAATAGAACTTCACAGCCACATAATACTTTACAAAGCACTCTCTCACTTATGAGCTCATTTGATTCCCATAGCATCTTCATTTTCAAATTAGGAAACTGAATCTCAAAGAGAAATAACTTGCACAAGATCACAAAGCTGGTATGTTGTTAGTTCAGGATTCAAGTACAACTTTACATAAATGTAGGCTAATGAACCATGGATTTTCTGTACCCACAGAAATTCAGAGTCTGCAAAGCTCCAGATTCATGTATCCAACCACTCATGGGATCTCTCCATCTCCACCTTTGATGCCCCATAGGTATCCCCAATTCATCACATACAAAGTTGAACTAACATCACTGCTACCTACTGAAATACATGTAGGTGGTGACTGGACATTAAAAAAAAATCTCTGCAGGCTGTAATAATATGCAGCTAGGATGGTAAAACACTGCCCTAGAGAACAGAACCCAGCTTGAGTACAGAACACAAAGCCTCTGTGATAATTCCAGGCCCACCTCTCCAATCTAATCCTCTGATACTCCATGTTTAACACTTTGTACTCCAGGATCATAATATCTGAAGTTTATTGAACTTGACATATCCTTTCACTATTTTGCACACTGTGTTCCTTCTGTTGTCCCATGTAGCAAACTAACTCTTATTCATCCTTCAAGACCACCTGCTTAAGCAGTGTTTCTTGGGTGATTTCCCTGACCTCTCCAGACAGAGTTCAAAGACTCATTCTTCTGGTTCCATTTTACCATGTATATTATTTTATTACTGCATTCAGAATAATGACTCACTTAAACAATTGTGTCCCTTATTGGACAGTTGGCAGAGCCATGCCTTGTTCACATTTTTTGCATAATGGGGATGGAGTTTTTTCTATCTACCACCATTTCTCATCCCCCTCTACCCCCCACTTTGACTCTGCACAAATTTTCCTGAATTTGTAGAACTGTTCTTTCTCCTATATATGAAGGAAACATGAACATAGCTCAAGGGGATCTCCTGCAGGTTATTTGTAACAGAATTTCAGGCACTGGCAGCAAAAGCAAATAAGGTCAACAATCTAGAGACCACAGCCTAAATCAACATTGGTTGATCAATTAAACACCACCTATTTATTACATTTCTGTTGTATATTTGACCCTGCATTAGGCATCCCAGCATTATAATAACAGGTAATCTCTGCCTGAAGTTGCTAACTCTCTAATTTACCACCTTGATCCATATGAAGAACTTGAGGTATATAAAGCATATTTGCAACTTAACTGATGAGTAAACAGAGAGCAGGTAACATTTATCCCGAAAACCTTAAAATAAGAAGAATAAGCAATACATTATATGATTTGTTTACAGAGGTCTTCTCCAACCTTCTGGTGGATGACTACAATTCCTCTATTAGAGTCTCATCTTGTTAATATAAGGGTTTGATCCCTTAAAATGCAAATAACCTCAAGAAGGAAAACATTAAGTTATTGTTCATTAAATGTGCCTTCCTGTTAATGAAGGTTTTCAGGAGGACAGAGGAGAGTAAGAGGGAGTGTAGAAAAGAGGCAGTGACAACTGAGCAAACGTTGACTAGAATGCTGAGGAAATGAGTCCACACGGCTTAGTCAAATAGGTTAGAAATTACTGTTTGGATGAGCAAAATTAAGGTGAGTTATTATGTAATGATAGAAGAATACTAAAATGTGGCTATTTCCAATAATTTTCAAAAATCTCTGTGCTAACATAAAAAGTAAATATGAGCTCGAGTAAATAAGTCATGAGGTTATTGATGATAAAGCCACTACATCAGAGACAACCAAATTATCCAACGATAGGGATAGTTCAATAAATTATGGTACTTGCAAACATCAGACTTGTAGTGAATAGTTTAAAATGCTATTCTAGATGGTGTATCATGTCTTAAGATGTTATGGAATAAGAAAAATATTCAGAATAGATAGTAAAATTTTAAAATTCATATTATAAAATAATATATATGATCCTAGATTTGTGAAGTACACATGCAGACACATATATACATAGAAAAAGGATCTAACCCTGATGTTAACAGTGCCTATCTAGGCAGGGGTGGGGAGAAGATACTATGAATATTTAAGGATATACATTTTTTTTTACTTATATATGTTCTTTAATATTGTTTTGAATTGCAATTTAAAAACTTTTAAAAGGAAGTCCAGTTGAAAGTTATAAAATGGAGTGAACATGTGCAGATGAGTATATTACTAAAAGCCCTAGTGAGGATTCTGCAAAGAAGTATCTGAATTGTCCCAAGGATCACTATCCAAAAGCAAACAGACTCACAGCATCCACAGAATTTAAAAATATTTAAAGTCAAATAAGATTTGCAAGATGAACAACTGCATTAATGGAAATAAACACCTGTAACAACAATAAAAAGTCAAGAACGACTAACCACCAAAGATACTGGTAAGAAATGGTGCCAAACCAGATGGTGTACAAATGTGAGGAAGATTCCACATTAAGCGAGACTACATGCAGCCTGCATACTTCACCTCCTGAGTCTGGAGAAATTAGTCATCCTAGTCACACCACGAATGGAAACCATAAAAACTAAATGGAAATTTTAAAAAAGATTGTATGGGAACATGTATTTATTATGACATTTAATCAACTTTTATGTCTATCTGGACTTGTCTTCTTTCCCCTCCATGAACTCTGAGGATCACATTTTGGGAGCTGGTTCTACTTCTCCAATAATTAATTCGAGGAAACAGTAGATCAGAGATTAAAATCTCCTCGCATAGTTTTTGGATTCTCATTTCTTTAAACTGAGTGTCAATGGCATTACAGGACACAAAGGTCTAACTTTTCCACCAACTTCTAAACCGACTGTTGCAGGCAGAATCAAAATTAACAAAGGAAACAACTCAAAAACAATACAAAGATCTCTGTGGTGCATTAACACCAGGAGGAATTTAAATGCCACATGCAATTATCAAATGACATTTACAAAGATATACCCTGTCTAATTCTTCTGTGAGCTAATGTGGTAATTACAGATTTTATACTTTCCAACAAAATTACCTTCGAGAATAAAGCAGCCGGGAAAATTTCAATCATAAGGGAAAAGCCACAAAGAATTACTGAAACTATCACCTATTCGGAGATAAAGTTCAGCGGGTTGATTCTGCTAATATTGACTGACTGATCCTTTTCCTCCTTAAGAATGAACGTGAGGAGTGGGCACCTGTGTAAAATAAATATCCTTCTCTATATCTGTATCTATATCTGATACATATCTGTATATCTATCTATATATCTGTATATCTATCCCATTTGAGCTTCAGTCTGACATAATGAGTAATGTGTTGCCATGGAACATTGAGAATATCAATTCTGGGGCATATCCAGTTTATAACCAAAGACTACACCTTAACAAGCGAAGCCGTACTCTAAAACAGTTCTGTGTAATAGAACATTTGGCAAAGATGGAAATGTTCTATATCTGCACTGTCCACCTCAGTAGCCACTAGCCACATGTGGCTACTGAGCATTTGAAATGTGGTTAATGTGACTGAGAAGTGATTTAATTTATCTTACTTAATTTTAGTTAATATAAACAGCAGGATTTATCTATTCACTACCATATTGGGCACTGCAGCTCTAAAGCAAAGAAGGTCATGAAATGACAGTGACGAAATGCAATCTAAGTAAGAAAGCCTCCAGCTGCTTGCATATGAACAAGCTGAGCTTCTCTTCCCTTCTATACATCACATTGGATGATAAATTATATGTGTGGTAACAGGGAGGAAAATGGGTGGAAGACACACGCGCTATTTGGGATATTTAAGATTGTTTCGTTATGGTGAGGACTAATGTTGCTCACCTGTACATGCAGTAAATAGCCCAGTGTCTAGAACAGAATAAGTGGTTAATGACTGTTTTTAAATATGTTGTGTAAGGTGCTTCCGGTTATCAAAATGGGAGACAAATCCAGACATTTGACTTCTATAAGTATAAAACAATCAATAAAACAATTGACTATGTTCTCTGTTCTATGATTTGCATTAGACTAAACTTTGACTATTTATACATAACCTGTAAATATTAACATGTTGAAAATTAGACACTTAAAACTTTCTTACTGTTAAACTACATAGAACGTCTTCATAACAATATCCTCACAGAGATTTGATTTAAATTTTTCTGAAATTTTTTCCACACCTTAGAAGAAATGGTTATATGAAACGCAAAACCTCTGAACACATTATTTATTGCGTTGTGTACTTCATGTTCGAGGTAAGATTCCAAGTGCCTATTTCACCTTATAGTTTAGGCTAGAAAAAAAAACTGATCTCAATTTACTGTCATACTCCATACTTAAAGATAGCTATGTATTTTTTAGGAGGATTATGTACTCGTGGACTTGGTAGCCAGAAAGCTCAGAAGAAAAAAATAAAAGGTACGACTCATTGTTGGGAAACAATTCCATGGCTTTCTCATGTTTCTACTTGTCTTGTAAGTGAGATATTAAATACTCTTTGTTCTGGATTATCTTTTTAAGGATGTTTTTATAGCAAACAACTTTGAACGACAGAGATAAGGTTTCCCTCCAGAGCAAACTATAGGTATGCCTATTGCCCATTATAAAAGATTTGGGTTCCCTAAGGTCAGAGTTCCTCTCTTGCAATGCAACCCATTGTCGGTGCATCCTCTGGGTCTCTTCACTCTACCCTATGGCAGCTGGGGTTCAGGGAATTAGTGCAGGCAAATGTAGATACTCTGGCTACTGCTATTGCTGTGAGTAACTGTCCTTCGTCTCTGACTAAAGAATCTTATGACTACTTCCAGAATCTATGAAAATGTGACAGACTAATTGTTACCTTGTGAGTAGATTAAAACCTCAGACTCTTTACAGTTCTTAACACTCCTGTGTGGCAAAAATTCAAAACATAGATTTTTGGTGTGATTATATATACATATATATATATATGTGTATATACTGAATATATATTAAATACATGCATTGTGTGTCTGTGTGTATATATGTATATGCATTTATATAAAGAATTTATTACAAGGAATTGGCTCACGTGATTATGAAGGCCGATAGTCTCTGAGATCTGCAGGTGCTCCGGGAGCTGGCGAGTCAGGAGAGCTGATGGTATAGTTCCAGTCCAAAGGCCAGCAGGCTTGAGACCTAGGAAGAGCCTATGTTTCAGTTTGAATACAAAGTCAGAAAAAAATGAATATCCCAGTTCGAAGGCAGTTAGGCAGGAAGAATTTTCTCATTTGAGGGAGTATCAGCCTTTTTGTTCTATTTAAGCCTTCAACTGATTGGATTGGGCCTACCCACACTGGGGAGGGCAATTTGCTTTACTCGATCTACCAAGTTAAATGTTAATCTCACCCCAAAACACCCTCACAGAAACACCTAGAGTAATGTTTGACCAAATATCTGGGCACCCTTTGGCCAAGTCCAGTTGACATATACAGTTAACCATAACATTTGGGATGAGTTGAGAAAATCAGGTTGTTTTCATTTGGAATTGTTTGCCTCTTCTGTCTCTTTCCTCATGAATGACCTCAAGCCAAGGCAGGTTTCTTAGAAATGGCTTTAGTGTTTTGAAAGTTCTCCATAGTCCAAGGTCCTCTTGTTAGCCTTGACAAGAAATGGAGACTCTGACAGTTTAAGTAACTTGCCAAAATCATAAAGGATAGAGCCAGCATATGAACCCATTTCTGCCTACCTCTAAACTTTTCACCTTTTTCATCCTTCCCAGGAGGCACCTACTTTCACTTCTCACTAGTTTTCTATTTCATGTTTATTCACCCAGTCAATGCCTGCCTTTGAGAACTACCCACTACATTCACAATTTCTGAAGAAGTAGACTCCCTTTATTTTTTTTAAAATATATGTTTTTATTGATTCTTTAGAGAGAGAAGAAGGGAGAGGGGGAGAGAGAGAAACATCTATGTGAGAGAGAAGCATCGATCGGTTCCTTCCAGTATGCACCCTGACTAGGGACTGAACACACAACCTGGTCATGTGCCCTGACCAGGAATCCAACCGGTGACCTTTTGGTGCACAGGACAATGCTCAACCAGCTGAGCCACACCAGCCAGGGCTAGACTGCCTTTAGATTGTGAACCTACCTGTAACTGAACTGGGGTTGCTTTTATCTTATTGGGACTTGATTTATGATTATCAGCCTCTCCCTGGCCATAACTTCTCTTCCTACTTGCTCCCCTCCTCTATCACCTCTTCCCTCTGCAACCCAGAATGCTGTGTAACTGCAGTTGTGCTGTGGGATTATCCCAAACCCTCATGAGAACTAAAGCTAAGCAGTGGTAAAGCCAGGAGTCAAACCTAAGTTCTCATTATCTTACGTCTCATGGCCAGAGATCTGCAAAGTAAATGTGTGCTCAAGAGGATCCTTTGAGACAACAGCAAGAAATTTCTAGAATGTCTATTTTGAACTTATCATTTTAATTTTAATTTTAATTCTTTTTATAAAATATATAATGTTCCATGTTACAGTAGTACGTATATAATTTATAAAACTATACACTCATATTGGAGATATTACTTTTTTTTAACAGACTAAGATGTACGATTTTGAGTTGTACACTTGAAACCTGTATGGTTTTGTGAGCCAATGTCACCCCCAATAAACTAAAAAAAAAGAAGTTTGTACACAACTGCTCTACACTGGTGCTGCAAGAACGTTAACGTGAATATAAATCACCTGGGAATTTTGTTAAATGCAAGTTCAGATTCGGTGTGTCTGATGCAACTAAGAGTCTGTATTTCTAATAAGCGCCCTGTTAATGTCCATATTTTGGTCCAGGGCCACACTGAATGGCACAGTTCTCTATGCCACACTGCTGTCCTTGGCCTCGTGCTATGGAGCTGCCAAAAGTATCAATACGTGGACGTTGGATGCATAGAACAAACAATTCAAGATACATGTGCTCAGATAATATTTTCAAATTTTTCAAAATGTTTCTTATTTAAGAAAACCAATACCTACATTAAAAAATATATTAAGATTGATGTGAAATCAGGTTAGGGTATTATATTATTTCTAATCTATCCGTATGACAAATTGTGTTTGTTTTTAACTGTCATTTGGGGTAATATTTTATATTGAAGAAAATTAACAGCAAAGTAACCAAGTAATGAGTTTAATTTGGAGCTCTGAAATAAACATTTCAGAGACTCTTTACCTCTTTCTTTCACACCCAGAAGCTCTCTAGTGAGTGTGTTCAGCCTATGAAAGTCACTTCTATTTTCGGTGAGGTAGCCTCTGTGTCCCCACCTGTTGCTAGTGGAAGTGGGCTCCTTGTGATGCCACGGGAAAAAGAGTTTCCTGAGACCCTCCATGGGAGGATAAGGTATCATGGAAAGCTTTATTTTTGTGGAATTAAACTACTGGGTTTCCAAGGTCCTTTGCCATAGAATAAGTCCCATTTTGTCTTCAGCAGGGCTAAGATCAAAGCCACTGTCCAGAGTTTCTTCTCCATATCAGCACAGACCAGTCAGCATCTGGCTAGGTTAGCTTGTGTTCCCAGTTGCAGTCCATTGCATGTAGGTTCTGTATGGCCCATGGCCACGCAGCTTCCAGAGCCACATGGCAGGCTACTGTGGGTCACAGAGCAAGCAAGAAACAGGAGCGCGAGTGGCAAGAGAGAGAGAATTCTTTGTTTGGGGGATTTTATCCTTCCAAGATTTCATGCACTTCCAATGGCTCCACCCCCTCTAGCCAATTATCTTTGTTCCCAGGTTAGATTGACAGGCAAGCACCTTCCCTATGTCACTCTGACTTCATTGCTCATGCGTCCATCTTCTGTTTGTTTGAGCCCTTTCCCCAGTGATTTGCAGGGAATGGACTGGTGGGTCCCTGGGGAGTGTAAAGTTGCAGCTTCCTGGTGAAGCTGCCCAGTTGACCATGCTTATAATGTCTGGTGTCCCTTTTGCTCCTTTCCTATTATTAATATTAATAATTTTCTAGTTACATAGGTAACACTTACTTTCCATAGTATTGCCCAAAATGCACCCTGGCATTTCTAAATTCAGCCTTTTCCTTCCTGGGCCTGAGCACTAAAGGAGGTAGAGAATCTATTCACTGATCAGTAGCAGCTTCCTTCCAGCTAGTTCTAGGGAGTGAATGGGGTTGGAGGCATTAAACGTTATAATCACATAGGCTGTGGTTGGAAGGGTTAGAAGGCAGCCAGAGGGCATGTCAGTCACCTTCCAGCTGCTGCAGTGGCAGGTGGAGGGTCAGCTGGATGGAGACAGGCATGCTGTGTTGGGGGAACTGCATGGGGTTATTTATGCCCAAGCTCTGGGAGCCCCAGTATCAATGCAGAATGCAGCAGAAAATGGGCAAGTGCCCTGCTGAAGCAGCAGATAGTCTCTTACAAAGGACTTTATCTGGCTATTTTATATTTTACTTTTTAATCTTCTTGGTGCTTTATTTTATAAAGAAGCAATGTGTTGTTTATAAGTAACTATTTCATTCTTCAGCAAGAAAGAAATTCACTTCAATGAACCAAAATGACATATCTGTGCATGGTCCTTTTTAGAAGCTAAAAGTATTTTAAGAATCCAGAAATGGATATTTTGGAGAACAACAATGATAATAATTTTTAAGGATATTGTTACTCTGAAAGCCCAGTTTATATATATTTTCTACAGATTACACAGGAAAAATAAAAAATATGAGAATCTCTCTGGAAGTGTTATAAATACATGGCAGACAGATGGGAGTAAATATTTTTAACAAATTTTAAGCTCTCCTTCTCCAACCTTTAACTTTAAATTTTTGTGTTTTCTTTATAGTGACAGACTACGTAAGAATTCAACTAGTAAACATTTTCAACAACCTTGAGAGATTTTGTAGATCTTTATTCCTTACCAAATCTTGGTGCACATCCTTTATATTCTTAACTTGCATTTATATTAATATATGGTCTAATCCATTTATAATATATTTATAAGCTAGATTTATATTTTGATCTGTATTTGACCTATAATGTTAAACATGTATTATTCCAACTAACTAGTTTCTCATAGCTTCATTATTCCAGATTTTTGGCAAATCATTTTGGATTTCTTTAATATTTCTTAAGCAGTATTCAAAATACTATCTCCTAGGATCTGAGAATACACAGGTAAATTGACTTACCCTACCCCCGAAGAACCTATGATTTGAGAGCCAAGTGTTGAAATATTTATACAAGAAGTTCTTTTTCATAATCATGACTTCTTTTTTTTCATATATTTTGTTTTTATCTAATTTACAGTTATTTTATTTGGTTAATCTGTTAATTGATGAAAACTATGGTAATAATATGCATAGACTCATCCATACAGTATATTCCATAGAACTGCCTCATAAACTCTGTCATGAAAGCAGCTATGGCATTGGATTCATGTAGTAGACTTCTCCTCTGAGCTGATGACTTCATTGTAGGCCATGGACTCAGAATACACCTCCAACCGAAGCCAATCCCCTGTAGGCCAGTTATATTCACAAGACTTGTGAAGACCTTACACCTGATATTTTGTGAACGATGTTTGCATTCACATGTGTTTGTATTTCACACCTTCCACTGATTGCATAGGAAGCAGGTGGAAGTGGAGAGTATTAGCCCAAATCTACCTCCACTGGTGGATAAACAAACCAAAGCTCAGGTCCTATAGTCAAAGGAGTTATTTTTATTTAACCACGAGGCACTCTGCACAGCTTTTATGGCACAGAGTCAGTGTTTTCTGGATGAAAAAAATGAAGTTGGCCCAGAGCCTGTGCCATGGCGAGCCTAGGGAACATGGGAGGCCTGGCTGCATTAGAGGGAGAGAGGCCACCATGAGTGGAAATTACACAGGTGGTTGCCTCCGGTGTGAGGGGAGCCAAGTGGGTTACTAGCATCAGACAACATGACACAGCACAGGAAAGTTACAATAAAAGCACTGCCAGGCCTTTTCATTGTCAGCCTTTGGGATCTGTGGTGACTTTCTCTTGCATCCAAAGCCATAGTCACAGGACCCTGTCTGGAGTTGCTAAGGTGGAATACTGGAGGGATAGGTCTACAGAGGAGCCCTGCCTGGTCTCTGTTCTCTGCTTCTCTTTCTTAACATGTCTTATACTGAATTATTATAGTTGGCTTCTCTGTCTACTTTCCCTTCTAAATTCTGAGCTCTTTGAGGGCAATGACCCTGTGACTCCAGTGTCTGACTTGGTATTTCATAAGCCTTCAGTAAATGTCTGTGGACTACCAGGATGCTGAACAGGGACTCTGGGAAGTAAGGTGTCTGCCGGCCAGAGGCAGGCAAAGGTAGGTCTCCATTGAGGTGGTGACGACAGCTGGTGGGGTCCTCAAGGAAACACCCAGGAAAAATGAAGTCTTCAATGAGATGCATGTTGGTTGAGGGAGGGAGTCAGCTGCAGCAGCAATGCTGAGGAGAGCTCTGGCCAGAGAGCAGAAAGGCACAAGGCCTTCTGAGGCTGAAGACAGCACTGAGAGCACTGAAGACCTCAGGAAGCTGCAGTGGTGAGAGCCCAGGGACTAGCAGCCAGATAGCAACGCAGGTTGGAGGCAGCCAACACCCACTGGCATTATTCTTGCAGAAGTGAATGAAACTCATGTTGCCCAAATACTGATAACATTCAGAAGGAAAAAAATTGTCAACTAAATGATACATTTAAGTTAACAGAAATAATGTAATGTAAACTGCTAAAAATTAGAATGCAATAAAAATAATAAAATTGTTTTCTTCTCCATATGAATGTAATTCTTCTCTTAAATCCCACTGGCCAGTGGGTGACAGAGACCTTGTTCTTTGACACATGAGCCCCCATGTGGAGCCCTGAGACCACTACTCACTGGTCACTGAGAGTATGTGGCTTCTGTCATCCAGAAGACACCACTGCAGGTTCTGCATAGCTGAGATGCAAACCCCTGGTCCTATAGACAGAGACAACCCACATCTATTCCAAGTGATGCGGCTCAGGTGGGTTGGTCCAGGTGTGTGTGTTGTAGCAAAAGCAGCATTGAACAGGGAGTCACATGATCTGGGTTTAAAGCCGAGTCCTCACACGCCCTAGTGTGTGCTCTGGCAAGTTCCTGAGCCTCAGTTGCATCTGTACAATGAGTATAAGAATACTAGTTAATGCTTAAACTACTTAGTCCTCTGTGCTAATACCATTACAGACCGTTTCATTCATGTTATACTTGCTCCTTTAGCAAAGAACAAAAAGAATACCCTGTTGCTTTAAAACGGAAATAGCCCTCTTGTTCATATAAAACATTTTTGAGCACCCACTACTGTACAAAGGTTGGTTGCTTAGAGATAGCACGTTAGTCTCTGTCTTCAAACAGCTTACATGTAAATAGCTAAATCAGAATTAAATGCTTGCTAAGTAGAACTACAAATAACATGGCCATGGCAGCTCGGGGAAACAGTCTATCCCAACAGCACCTCAAAAGTCAGGATGCAATAATGACTCTTGTTTTAACAGAACCTGAAGTATGAGAAAGATTTTAAAGGTTAGAGATGAGAATAAATGGCTCTACCGCTGCCTCTCTGTAAGGTCTTTTGCTACTGTTTACGCGGTATTCTCAGGTTAAAACATCAGACTGAAGCAGATTACCTGCATCCCCATCCCAGCTTCTGCCACTTACCTTGAATACGTCACTGATCTCTCTCTGCTTCAGTTTTCTTATCTGCAAAATGGGGGTAATAATGGTTCCTACCTTTTTAAGGTTGTTATGAGGAATTAAACCTATGAAAAGATGCAAAAAAAGTATTTGAAAGATTGCCTGACACATAGTATTATGTGAGCCTTAGCTACTGTTATTCTCAGTGCCTCTCGGTTTCCTTATATCTAAAACAGAAATAGCAATACTGACCTCACCAATTTATTGTCAGAATTAAATGAGGTAATGTAAGTGGAGTACCTGGCACATAATAAACATCAAACATCTGTTCCCTTCCTATTTTCTTAAGAGAAGACTTATTTCCTCAGTTTAAAACAGACACTAATGTACACATACAAAATGTCAGCTTAAGGGTTGCCTTTTTAGAAATTGCCATCATGAAGCTTTAGAAATTTGTGAACGTACCAATAAAAATGTTGGTTCACTTTTGCTGGGCAATGTATTATATATGCCCAACTTCTGAACTTTATCAAGTTCCCAAAACTGGCATGGCAATTTATTTCCATGATAGACTTAGTGAAGCCTTTAAAGAGGCTTATTCATGTCAGCATTTCAGAATAAAGCAATCGCGGTGATATCCGTAAGCTTTGCAACACCCACTCTCACCGCTTGAAAGTCTGTAAGCCTGTCAAGAAACCGATGTTTTTACTTAGGAACTCTCCAAGCTAATGAATGAGAAGGCCTGCATTAAAGGGCATTTATAATAGCAGTGACAAAACACTCATACATTTGGAGATATACCAGCTTTAAAAATGAGTTTTGGCTGAAGAGTTATTCTCTCACATTAGCATATATTTTGAACAGGGTCCCCCACAATGGCATGCAAATGTTTGAGTGTGGGCAGTAGTATTTTTTTTAATAGACTTTATTTTTTAGAGCAGTTTCACAGCAAAATTAAGCAGAAGATACAGAGCTTTCTAATATAACCCCTGCCCCCATACATGCATAACACATGCATAACATCTGCCACCACAGCAGTATGGTTATTAGAACCATGAACCTACATTTGTTAGCGTGGGCAGCTTGGAGTTAACAAAAGAGAGGGGAGCTAGACTGGCTGGGCCTGATTGCGTTTGGAAGTTATGCTTAACCAGGCTTAGGTCTGGAAGTTGCAGCCTCAGACACCCCAAGCAAAAGCCCCATCCTTTGTTGACTTACTACCCAAGTGGGCTCTGCAGGGGATGGCCGTTATCTGGGATTACCCAGGGAAAGATAAGCAGTAAAGGGGACATTCCTCTGCGGGGCCATGTGCTGTAGAAGCCAAGATGGTGGCCATAAAGGGGAGGTGTCTAGTCTGGGGAAAGGATTGGATTGGAAAAGGGACAGAGAAACCCATAAGATCTAGGAAGGGGATTGGACAGGGGTAGGACCCAGCACAAGCCCATAAAGGACTGGGAAAGGGATTGGTTACTTTGAAAAGAAAGCTTACCCCTTCCCAAGCCAGAGGTAATATAATCAAAGCTTAACAAAGGACCCTCTCGGTAGTCTCACCAGTTCGATCTTGTGTTCTTTCTCTGTAGCAGCGGTGCAGGCCTGGCAGCCAAGGGGGCCAAGTGCCAGTCCAAGCGTAGCTCCAAGCATAGGCCTGGGTGCAGCAGCACAGTGCCTGCCCAGAGCATAGCTGGAACAGAGATTGAGCTAGCTGGATGGGGACAGAGCCTGAGTTGGACTAAGCTTTGGATGCCCTGCCAATGCCAGGTAATGGCACAATATCTCTGGACCCTGGACCTTCTTCTGGGCTTGGTGAAGGCAAGGCTGGACTTCTTCCAGAGCAGGAGGGAGCTGAGCCACCTGGTCCTGGGTGAAACACTGAGCACCTGGGGACAGTCCTTTGTGTTTGCTCCAGCTTCAATAAATCCGACCACTACACCTCATCCTCCTATGCATGGGTCCGCAAAATGCTTTTTTTGTGACTCCCTGGAAGAACCCCATTTCCACTGGCAACACATTGACACAATATGCTCACCCAAAGCCCATAATTTACATCAAGGCTCACTTTGGTGGTGTACATTTCATGGATTTGGACAGATTTATGATGACATGTGTCCACCATTCTAGTATAAACAAAGTAGTTTCATTGCTCTAAACGTCTTCTGTACTCTGCCTATGCATCTCTCCCCCAGACCTAACGTCTGGCAACCACTGATCTTATTATTATTAGTTTTGCCTTGCAAAAATTATGACAGACTTTAACCAGGACAAAATCAATCAGGAGGGTCTGTGGGAAGAGTTAGGGCTTATGGGAGGAGTTCTCCCACTCTATGTCATCTTGAGAACCTTACAGAAGAAATCTATGTTGACAGCAGAGCTAAATGGTTGAAACAGCGCCTCCCTTTAACTTCCTCTTCCCCTCTATAAGCTCCTCCTCAATCTTTGTCCGGTTCAGGTGTGTGCACGTGGCCCACCATGTCTGCACTTCACAGGATTGCAATCCTTTTTTTTTGTTTCCTGAATAAATCCTTTTTGGTGACAGAATACCTAACTGATTCTGTTTTTTTCCAGTCAACATCCTTTTCTAGAAGTTCATATAGATGGAATCATATGGTATGTAGTCTTTTCATACTGGCTTCTTTCATTTAATATCATGCATTTAATGTTCTTTTGTGTCTTTTCATGGCTTGATAGCTCATTTCTTCTTAGTACTACAGTTTATCCATTTACCTACTGAAGGAC
This sequence comes from Tadarida brasiliensis, assembly GCA_030848825.1. Lineage (NCBI taxonomy): Eukaryota > Metazoa > Chordata > Mammalia > Chiroptera > Molossidae > Tadarida > Tadarida brasiliensis. The sequence goes on along the minus strand of CM061260.1, from coordinate 44,333,017 downwards.
ATCTTGGTTGCTTCCAAATTTGGGCACTGCTGAAAAAAGCTGCTATAAACATCCATGTGCAGGTTTTTGTGTGGATGTTTTCACCTCCTTTGGGTAAGTACTAAGGAGCACAATTGCTGACTCATACAGTAAGAGTATATGTAGTTTCATAAGAAGCTGCCAAACTGCCTTCCCAAGTGGCTGTACCATTTTCTATTCCTGCCAGCAATGAATGAGAGTTTCTGTTGCTTCACATCCCTACCAGCATTTGGTGTTGTCAATTTCTGGATTTTGGCCATTCTAATAGGTATGCACTGGTATCTCATTGTTGTTTTAATTTGTATTTCCCTGAAAACATATGATGTCGAGCATTGTTTTGTATTCTTATGTGCCATCTATATTTCTTCTTGGTAAGCTATCTATTAAGGTCTTTGGCCTATTTTAAAAATCAGGTTGTTTGTTATATTATTGTTGAGTTTTAAGAGTTCTTTGTATATGTTACATAATAGTCCTTTATCAGCTGTGTCTTTTGCAAATGTTTTCTCCCTGTCTGTGGCTTGTCTTTTTATTCTCTTGACAGTGTCTTTTACAGAGCTGAAGTTTTATAATTTTATTGAGGCCCAGCTTATCAATTTGTTTTCCCACAACTCATACCTTTGGTCATCAACAAACCCAAGGTCATCTAGATTTTCTCATATGTTATCTTCTAAGAATGTTATTTTTTATGTTCTATGATCCATTTTGAGTACATTTTGTAAAGAGTTTAAGGTCTATGTGTAGATTAATTTTTATGCTTGTGAATGTCCAGTTGTTCCAGAACCATTTGTTGAAAAGACTGTTTTGCTCTATTGTATTGTATTTGCTTCTTTGCCAAAGATCTATTGACTATATTTATGTAGTCTATTTGTGAGTTCTCTAGTTTGTTCCATCGATTTGTTTGTCTGTTATTTTGCCAATACCATATTGTCTTGATTATTGTACCTTTATAGTAAGTCTTAAATTCAGGTAGTATCAGTACTTCAACTTTGTTCTTCTCCTTCAATATTGTGTTGACTATTTTGGGTCGTTTGTCTCTCCACATAAACTTTAGAATTAGTTTTTCAATATCCATAAAATAACTTGCTGGGATTTTTGTTATGATTGTATGGAATTTATAGATCAAACTGGGAAGAACTGACATTAACAATATCGAGTCTTCCTGCACATGAACAAAATATATCTCTGTTATTTAGTTCTCCTGTGATTTATTTCATCAAAGTTTTGTAGTTTTCTTCATATATACCTTGTACATCTTTTGTTAGATTTGTGCCTTTTTCCTTTTTTGGGGGGGGGGTGCTAATATAAATGATACTGCATTTAATTTAAAATTCCACTTGTTTTGGCTGGTATAAAGGAACGTGATTGAGTTTTGTATAGTAACCTGTGTCTTGCAACCTTGCTGTAATCACTAATTAATTAGTTCCAGGAGTTTTTTTTTTAATCAGTTCTTACGGATTTCCTGCATAGATGATGTCATCTGTAAACAAATGCAGCTTTAATTCTTTCTTCCCAATCTTCGTGTCTTTTCTTTTCTTATCTTGTCTTATTGCATTAGCTAGGACACCCAATACAATGATGAAAAGAAGTGGTGAGAGGGAAGACTTACCAACAACATAAACAGTCAATTGAAATATATTTTGTATATTATGTGCATAATACAGAAGTATTCTTACACTAAAGTAAGCTAGATAAAAGAAAATTCTATTAAGAAAGTTATAAAGGAGAAAATACATTTACAGTACTGTACCATATTAATCAATACCATAAGTTCGCATCATCTGTTTATAAGGTGAATCATCTGTCAGTACCTACATCGATATTGTCTTATCTGACACAAGACACTGTAGATTTTGTATGTATTACTAACACCAGACTTCAAAAATGAAAAGATAATGTGAAAAGAAATTTATATCTATTCATAAGTATGACAATTTGTGCATTGATAACAAAGAAACAGTGATATGATTGCTTTGTCATAGCCTAGTGTAATCAATATGATTGCTTCATAGTAGCCTTGCCTATACAGTAATGAGTGAATCATTATAAAAATTTTATGGATACAGTATTACAGTTATATTCATAATACAGTATTGGAAGCATTGTTATAATAAAAAAAAATTTACCTGTGTTGATAGGTTGATATACAGTTTCTTCAATTATGAGAGAGAGGCATACTGTACAGTAATGTAATTATTGATACAGTAAGAAAACTAACATTATTAATTTTGTAATAAACATCACTCACCTTATGCCTATGTAAGTAAAAAGCTTCCACTTCAATAAAGGTCTTGCACATGATGAATACTTAGGTGATGGTGATGATAATGACACAAAAATGTCTCATATAGTTCTTGTCATACATCTATTAGGTTTCATCCAAAAACATTCACACACATGCACAACAGATAAGTTTATAAACTGTACGGCATAATGATTATTTACCATTCATTGAATGGAAATGGATCAGCATAAAGGTTTTCATTCTCAATGTCTTCACAATGAGTAGGAGAAGAAAGAGGAGTTGGTCTTGCTGTCTCAGGGGTAGCAGAGGCAGAAGCGGAGGAGGTGGAAGGGGAGGCAGGAAAGGTAGACACCCTTAGTGTAACTTTGTGAAAATACATCATAATTTCTCTCTGACTTTTCATTTTTCTAAAAATGTTTCTATATGATACCAATCCTTCTTCCATCGTTTGCTTTAGTATCATAGAAGGGTCCATGTTGTAAGAGAAGTCAAAAGCAGTCTTGAATAATCAGAACCCTTCTGCCATATTATCCAATGTCAGTTTGTTTTCTGGCTCTGCTTCTTCTATGTCTTCTTCCTCATCATCTGGCACTGGTTCAGAGGCACTCATGTTTATCAAGTTGTCTTCTTGACATTGACATTCCTCTGGTGTGTTGTCTATTGGCTCTGTGTGTTTTGATACATTTTAATGTTTTTATGATATATTTGTGTATACTTTACAATAGTAAATGATAAAATAGACTAGAATCTACATATATTTTATGCATTCATGATATACCTAACTTTTTCTTAAATTTTTTGATATTTCTAGGCTACGGCATTCATCTTTTCAAATTGTTACAAATCTCCAAAAACTTTTCCAATATTATTTTTTTTAAATCTGTGTACAAGTGGAGCTGCACAGTTCAAACCTGTGTCTTTCAAGGGTCAACTGTCCATTTACAACTAATCCAAGTCCATTTTCAAATAAGACTATATACCACTTCACTGGTAGAGCAAGTACCTTAGAATAACAATATAATCCTAATTCCTCCTTCCTGCCCCTTGTCATTGAAGTAATTTATTTCACTTATACATAAGTATATATACATATGTAAACATATATAGTCAATATGTTGTTGCTATTATTATTTTGAACAGTATCTAATATATCAGTTAAGAATAAGAAAAATAAAGTTTTATTTTACCTTCACTTACCCCTTCTCCAATGCTCTTCCTTTTTATATGTAGATCTGAGTTTCTAACCTATATAATTATCCTTCTCTCTAAAGAAGTTCTTTTAATATTGCTTGTAAGGCAGACCTACGGGCAACACATTTTCTTGATTTTTGTTTGAGAGTCTTTATTTTCCTTCACTTCTGAAGAATAATTTCATAGGATTCAGAATTCTAGGTTGGTGGCTTTTTTTTTTTTTTTTTAATTTCTATACTTTAGATATTTCACTTCTGTCTCTTCTCCCTTGTATGGTTTCTGAGAAGAAATCAGATGTAATTCTTATCTTTGCTCTTCTGTAGGTAAGGTATTCTTTTCCCACCCCCCAGCTTTTAGGATGTTTTCTTTATCTTTGGTTTTCTGCATTTTAAATATGATATGCCTAAGTGTAGTTTTTGTGTTTGTTTGGTTGGTTTTTGTTTGGCATTTATTCTGGTTGGTATTCTCTGAGCTTCCTGGATTGGTGGATTCTGTCTGATATTAATTTAAGGAAATACTCAGTTATTATTGCTTCAAATATTGCCTCTTTTTCTTTCTTTCTTCTCCTCTGGGATTCCCATTATGTAAGTGTGGCATATGTTGTAGCTGTCACTGTCTCAGAGTTCTTGAATAGTCTGTTCTGGGTTTGGTTGTTTTTTTTTCTTTCAGTCTTTTTTTTGGTTGATCCTTACCCAAGGATGTTTTTTCATTGATTTTTAGACAGAGTAGAAGGGAGGGAGGAGGAGAGAGAGAAACATTGATGTGTCTCACATTGACTGGTTGCCTCCCACATGACCCTGACCAGGACCAGGGATTGACCCTGCAACCTAGTTACGTGCCCTTGACCAGAAATCGAACCCAAGACCCTTTGGTCCACAGGCTGATGATCTAACCACTGAGCCAAACTGACCAGGGCTTTTTCAGTCCTTTTTTTTTTCCTCTTTGCTTTTTAGTTTTGGTATTTTCAATTGAAATATCTTCAAACTCAGAGATTCTTTCTTCAGTGGTGTCCAATCTACTAATAATCCCATCAAAAGCATTCTTCTCTTCCATTACAGTGTTTTTGACCTGTAGAGTTTCTTTTTAATTCTGTTTTAGAATGTCTGTTTCTCTACTTACATTGCCCATTTATTCTTGCATGCTATCTGTCCACTTCATTCATTACAGTTCTTAGCATATTAACCATAGTCGTTTTAAATTTTCAGCATGATAATTCCAACATGCCTGCCATATTTGAATCTTGCTCTGTCTCTTCAAACTATGTTGTTGTTTACTTTTGGAATGCCTTGTAATTTTGTCTTGCTATCTAGACATGATGTACCGAGTGATACTGTACCGAGTGATACGAACTTCTGTAAATAGGCCTTTAGGAATGTGGTGGTAGGGTGGAGGCGAGGAGAAGTGCTCCTTAGTCCTACGATTAGGTCTGAGTCTTTTATTGAGCCTGTGTTTCTAAACTATGAGCTTCACAAATGCTTCTCAGATTCCCCCTCCTCCTTAGATGGGACAGTATGGCTACAGTGGGCTGGACTTGGGTATTTCCCTTCTTCCAAGTCAGTTAGGCTCCGATAAAAACCCCAGGAAGTTAGGCAGGCTCAGGTTAAATAGTTTCTCCACGGGGCAGACTTTGTTAAGAAGAACAGAATGCTCTGGTGTATTTTACAATGTCTCCTTTCCCCTCCTCCTGATGGATGCGTAGGGGAACTTCTTTCCAACATTCACTGAGAAACTAGTTAAGTTCCCAGAGGCAAAAATTCACAAAAGTATGGGGGCCCTCTTCCATGACTCTCTCTGGAGTTTTTGACTCTCACATCTGTCCACATAAGTTTTCAGCAGTTCATCAATTATAATTCAGATTTTTCTTCCCCAGCACTTGTTCCCACAGAGATTTCTGCTTCACTAAGTTGTGGTTCTCTCCATCTTCCTTTCTCTCCAACTTTGGGGGCAATTGTTTGCCCTAAGACCTCACCTCTCTTAAGGAGTCAAGATGAGCTGTTGATTTTTTGTTGTTCGGGTTTTTACTTGTTGTTGAAATGGAGGGGTGACTCCCAAGTTCTTTGCATGCCAGAGCAGAAACTGAAAGTCAGTAGTAGTATTTCAAATTCCAAATTGATTCCACGTATTTTTCTCACTCTGCATTGCAGTTTTTTAAAGGAGATCAAAATTTTACCATTTTGAGGAAGGGAAAATGCCCTTTGTTTGTAGTATTTGTTAGATTTGTTCCTCTCTACCTATTTTAACACCATCTCCCTGACCTTTTGCTTGCTTCTCATTCTCCCTGTCAAAACTTTTCTTAGAAAAGGCTCTGTTATCAGTTGTTGAGAGGCATAGAAGAACTAGAAACTGTCAGAAATTGGAGTGACTTTAAAGATTAATTAGTGAAACTACACCTGAGATGCTCAAAACTCTTCTACAACATCCTTAACAACCTACCAGCAACTGCTTGCATATGCAAGTGGTGTAGAGCTCACCTCCATCTGTAAGCAGTCTATTGGACAAGCACAGCTCATGAAATGTAAGCAAAACACGATTTTTAATTTCCCATTTCTCTTTAAAATGTTCTCTGTGGGAGAAGCTTTCTCCAGCCTTTACACAAAAACTCTGGCAGAACCCGTGATGTTTCTAGTCACTCATAACCAATGCACAGTGCTGCAGTCTTTTAAAGTCGTGAAAGTACATTCTCAGTTCTGTAATTAAATATTCAATTCGATAGGTTAGTCAGTACTTCAATCTTTGCACAGAGGCACAGATCCTTTGAGGGGCCTGCCCCCGTCTTCCTGTGTCATCTAGCTGACCTTGGTCTCAAACCTCTGGAGTTAGAGTCAGGAAGAGAGAAAGGGAAAGGAGGCAGAAAATTATTTCATTCGCTTCATGGACCTACTGTGACGCTACTGAAATCAAACTTTAGAGTTCTTCACTTGCAAAAGCCCTGTCTAGCTCATTCTGTGTTTGTGATGCTTTGGTATTTTTCTCAAAGAGAGTCTTTCAAATTCTGTAAGTTCAAGACCTCACAAAACCTGTGTCCACCCATGGGTCACAAGTTCTGCCTTGAGCCGGTCCCGTAGTCCACAGTTCCGGCAAATGATTAAAACTGGTGGTGCCTGAGTAGATGGAGTTGGTTGGTCCTTCAGAGGCTCCCTGGCTGCGCCCCTCTGAGATGACTTCCAGAATGCCAGAGTCCCACCCTTTGGCTGGTTGCTCTGCCTCCCTCCTAGGTTTTTGATTTTCCAGTGGTCCTTCCTATCCAGACCCTGTGGTGGACTCCCCTTCACCTTTAGCAGAACCTTACTGCAGGTTCCATATGTGTTCTCTGGGCTTCAGGCACCTTTGACTCACCGTTGGAAAAAGGGCAGTTTTATCTTACACAGCACATCTCTTTCTTTTTGCACTACCTACTATGACTGATGGCCAAAGCCTCTGGCTGATCACATCCCCGGCCAAGGCTCCTCTCCACCTTTAGAATGGCCTCTTTGAAGCCCACTCCCTCTATGCTGGAGGTAAAGGAGAGAACACCCTCACCACGTTCCCTTTGAGGAAGGGAGAGGATAGAAGCTCCCTTTAAAGAAACCTCTTCATAAATCTTTTCTCATCTTCAATCTGTTGACCTCTTATAGTGTCCTTGTGGAATAATTTTCTTGAAAATCCGTTCCTGCCTACTACTTCTCTTTGGAATAGCCTAAGTGTTATATGGTGGTGCTATAGTTGTAATATAGTTTAACGTCTTGTCACACATTCAAGGGAATTCTTTCCACTTTTGGAAAGTGCTAATAATCCAAAGTACTTCCTTTCAAATTTCAAAAAATGCTCCTTGATGTGGCTAGAAGGTTCTGAGTCACACAAAACAAGGTTAATTGCTCTTCTACTTGGTAGCCCTTTGTGGTAGGCTGAATAATGGACCTGCAAAGGTAGCCACATCCTAATACTAAGACTTGTGAATATAACCTTATCTATGGCAAAAGTGACTCTGCAGATCTGATTTTGTTAAGAACCTTGAGTTGGGGAGATTATTCTAGATTATTCAAGTTGGCCCTAAATGTAATCACAAGTATTCTTATAAAGGAGAAACAGAACGAGATCTGCCCACAGAAGAGAGGGGGATGTGATGATGAATATAGAGATTGGAGTGATTTTTTTTTTTTTTTAATGGGAGAAGGGTCATCACTGAAGTAATACAGGTAGCCAGTAGAAGCTGGACAAGACAGAGTAATGGGTTTTCCTTCCAGAGCTTTCTGAAGGAAGCTACTCTGCCAACACTTTGACTTTAGCCCAGTGAATCTGATCTCAACTCCAACCTCCAGAATTCTCAGAGAATACATTTGTGCCGTTCTAAATCACTAAGTTTGTGATCATTTTTTACAGCAGTAATAGGAAACTAACAACCCTTCAGATACTTGAAAAGCATTATAGCTTCTTGAGACCCCTGGTGAAGAAGTTACATTTTCCAGAAGGATTGAGTCTTCTCTTTAAAAACATTTAAGCAAAAAGCAAGGACCTTTGCTGGTACCCCACATCATCCAACGTAAATAAACATCACAGCTAGAAAACGGTTTCTTGTGAATTTTTTTTTTTTTTTGAAAGGCTAGCAGTTAGTTTTTATCAAGTCAAATTTCTACCCTGCCTGGTCTTTGGGGCCTCGTGCAGCTCCAAAAAAGAAAAATAATGGAAAACAAAAATGCTGATAATGCCAGTACATGAGTCCACTGCTGCAGACTGTTCCAAAGTTCCCTTTAACTGAAACTCACTTCTTTTGTTCTAAGAAGTTCAGCAGGCTGCATTACTGCCTTCTGCTGAGGAGCTTTAAATAATCCCTGCCCCACAGTATTTTTGGTATTCAGGACAATAGATTATTATAGGCAAAAGAAAAATTCAGGGCAGTACTCCAAAAATAGGCCATCTCATTTTAAAATAAATTATTTCTCACTTGGTCCCAGGGTATCTTGCAGGAACCAAAAAAAATTTCCCAGGGGAGCAAAGTAAGGACCTTGATGGCATTTTGGGGCAGCAAGTTTGGGTTGATTCTATTTTGTTCATTCTTTAAGTTTCATGAATTTCCTGGATTCATTTGCATAACTCTACATTTTGCCACCCCCCCCCCCAATAACTGGATACTCTGGCAATTTCAACTTAACAGTTTTAATATAGCTCTTATTTTCTTAGCAAATTCCAGAATGCTAAGAAAATCTCAAGCAGCAGCATCTATGTTCTCTGCCTTGCTATTGAAATGATATTATTTGTATTTTAATAAATGTATGAATTTATATACATATTATTACACCATTTGCAAACAAAGATACAGCAGCTACATAACAACTCCACAGTAACCAGTGTTAGGATAAACACTTTTGTTGATGTCTCTAATTATTCTATTTATAGGTAAGTTACATTTCATTCACTATTTAACTTTTCTCAGATGAGCAAATTCAATTGAATTCACATCAGCCTGCATTTGGAGAGCATGTACAATGTACTGCCAGACAACATGCTGGACAGTGGTTAAAAATGTGGCATGAACATGCTCCCTCTCTTAAGGAGCTCACAAGCAGGAAAGTGATACAAACATGCAAAAGAAACCCATTCCAAAGCATGAGGATAATGTAGAGATGCAAAGAGGACACAGATGAGAAAACTGTCTGTTCTCTTTGGAAGGGGTAAGGAGAAGTTAATCGTGAAGAAATGATCTTTGATCTGGGCCTAGCGTTTTTGTTTTGCAGGGTGTTTTGTTTTACGGGACCAGAAATGCAGTGGGGAAGTATATTTCAGAAGAAGCCAAACAAAAGGAACAAAGGAAGTAGACAATGCAAATACTTAACGTATTTTGGAAAAAACATATGCATCAACAGAGATATAGACACTGCCTATACTTTAGGCCCCTCAGGAAGAAGTGCCAAAGGTAGGCAAGGCAAAAGGTGGAAGGGACCTTCCAGACCACACTTCCTTGGCTCAAGTGTATAGATGTACATGAGCAAGCAGGCAGAAACATCAGACTCTTCCTCTTCCAACTCATTCATCTTGAAGTCAGTTTCCTGCTTCCATGTGTAAGGAGGAGAAAGGAGACACACTGACTCAGATGCCACCCACTTCTCTACACTATCATTAACAGAATGTTAGTCTCACTTCCTCATGGTTGCACTGTGGCTGCTTCCACTCCAGCCATCACATCTGCATAGTTGGCACTGAAGCCAGAAACAAGGGGGCACCTTCTTCCTTGCCCATCTTTCTTTTAAGGAAGGAAAATCTCTCACAGAAGCCTCTGTAGGTTTTCTCTAATAACTCATTGGCCAAAATGGGGCATGAGTCCTTGCCCCAACCAATCAATAGTAGGGAGAAAGTGGTTGCTGTAACCAGCTAAGACCAACCATGATTCCTTCAAATTTAGCATCCATAGGAAGAAGTCAGTGTGCTGCCATAATGGAGAAATGGACAAGGTATCTGGGGGTTTGAAGCCAAGGGAATGGAAAAGCCAGAGGAGCAGAACATGTGAAAGTGCAGAGTTGTTCTGACTAAGTCCAAGTACTACATCACTATACACTTCTCAAAGGAAGATAATGCACAGTGCCAATTCTGTGCAGGGTGGATGCAAAATAAGAGTACCCAGTACACCTTTCAGAAGCATTAAGTTTATTACAAGCTTTGGAAGAAAGAAGTACTTTAATAAGAACCACCCCTCTCTCACAAACAGAAAAGAGAAGATGAGCAGGGAAGGGGAGATGGGTCCCAGGAGAAATAGTCCAGTCTCTGAAGTTACACCCAGGTGGGAGCCAAGTGGTGGACCTGCAGCTAGGGCAGCCTCTCTTGTCCCCCAGGGGGCTCCAGGCTGTCCTCCAAGCTCACCAGGTTTTTTGGGTACAACACATCTGAAGGGCACAGAGATGCCAGGTATCCTTCCGACATGAATCCCATTCAGAGAGTACCCTGGTAGTATGCACAGCTCCATCATCCACTGGACCAAGTCCTCTTGCCTATGGGTCCTTGCACACAGTGTGTACCTCTTGCACTGCAGTCACCTGCAGCGGTTTGCATCCAGACTCTGGCCTACCTCCCCTGCACCAGGTGGCTGAGCTCCCTGGAATTCAGCATCTTTGAGTTCAGTTTTTAAATTATGGGGAGCCAGCTTGATCTCCCGGGAGTCTTTGGTTGTAGCTCAGCCTTGGCTGTCCACAATTTACTTTGGCTCTATCTTGTTCCATTTGCCATATTGCTTCTTGGACGTCCTAAAGCAGAGCTTTTTCAAAATAAAGTTCAAGAACCACCTAGCCATCCCCTGCCAGCCCTGGCTGGTTCTCTCTGGGGTTCCACTGATGGTACCAAAGTTTGTGAAACTGTGATCTATTCCAACCTTCTCAATTTACAAATAAAAGTCTAAAGTGAAGCGCTAGTCGTGGGCAAAAGGTTAAGCTAGATCCTTGTCTTCTGTCTTTGTTGTCTCCCTTATACCAACCTCCCTTCCCAAGTTCTGAAGATCTTTTCCTCCTTATCATTCTTTTCTGTCTAATGCTTTCCCTTCTACTGGCCAGTTGTTTCTTTCACTGAAGTCTAGGTAACACTTATTTCTGTTGTATCCAATTCATGATGTTGGCAGGTATATCTTAACTGGGTTCACAAGAAGATTGTCCATCACTTAAATCACGTAAAAGTCTACATTCAACTGAAATCTACATGTTTATAACTGAAGATGTTTTATTTTATTAATAAATAATATAAAGGTTTATAATACTATTTTTTAAAATATTGACAAGTTCTAAACAGCCCCTTATCGTTGATTTTTTAAGGAACCAACCTAGTTGGGAAGATTCATTATCAAACATCAGGAGTGAGTTAGCCAGAGATAAATGCTGTGAACATAAATGAAGTTTAATTCAATTAATGTTTATTAAATGCCAGCTATTTGCTTGTCACTGTGCTCAGATAAATTCAATATTCTAATAGCTATAATTTACTGGGCACATTTAATTTATTATGCCATTTACTTCTTACAACAATCCTCCAAGATAGAAGACTGTTATCTCTACTTAATAGATGGAGAAAGAGGGGCTCACAGAGTTTAGGTAATTTGTCCAGCCGCACACAGCTAACAGGTGCCAGATTGGAGTTTTAATCTGTTAGAGGCGAATCCTCATGTTGTTTACATTACACTATTTTACCATATGTGTGTGGTTTTTATCCTCTAAAAACTAAATCTATTTGGAAAGAAAAAACTTGAAATATAAAAATGAAGAATCACCATTTGAAATATTCCAAATGCCAGATAAATGTAATATCCATATACATGGCCAATGTTCAAAACTGCATCGAGGGTAAACACAGTGGAGGAGTTCTCTTGTCTCAACTGGACAGGAAGTCTAAGGTTCAAAGAAGTAAGGATGACTTGGAAAGCGTTTAAGGCAGATAAATGGGAGTATGCAAAGGAATGGAAGATTAGAAGAAAGAAGCCAGGAAATGGTTCACTGTTCATTGTGTTTAGAACAGAGAGTATACATTGATAAGCCTGGGAAGGGACAGAAGTAGAAAGGCTGACAGGGACCAGGTCATGAAGAGCTTGAATGCCAGGCTTTAAGGTTTATTCTAAGGCAAGGGATCCACAGAAGGGTCTTGAGCTGGGGAAATGTGTAAGAAATGTGCTTTAAGAAGGTCATTTGGCAAGAGTGTGCAGGCCAAGTCAGGAAGGGAGAGAAGCAAGGAGGCTTCAACCTTAGAACTACAATAGCTTGATGATGACAAAGGCGTGGACTGAGTGGCAGCCATGGGACCAAAAAGATGGACACCTCTAACTGCTCAGTCACCACCTAGAGATCATCCATCTAGGGTCTCCTTTCGGTTCATCTCTAGGTCCTCTCTCCAGAAAAAGGAAATGAGCAGAATAGGGCACCACCAAGACAAGGACACCAGAGGAAAGAAACTAAAAATATCTTAAGATGATGTATTTCAGGGCTAAGTGAGACACCAGTGCAGATAGCATTAAAGGCAATACTTCAGGGAACAAGCAAGGGGCTTGTAATCAGACAAACCCATAGAGGTATGAAGTACACAAAGAAAAAAAATATATAAAGCAAACTGTTCTGTAACTTTCTGGCAGCCATGCTGTAACCAAGACTAAGGAAAAACATCATTTCAGATCTCTGGAATTCTGCCTCAGCAAGGTCTTATCGGGAGTGTGTTTGCGGCACACTGGCAGGAAGGTATTACGTGGATTGAAATGGACACCTGTTCTGACATGTGACTGCTCTGTAGTGATTTTCAGTCACGTATATTTTATGTTTGCCTTATTATATGACTGTCCATTTAGGAAATACAATTAGGACCTAGTAAGCTATAAATAAGGTAGAGTTTATTTTCTGGCAAATTCTTTAATGTAACTGATTACCCTTGGCACAAAAACTAAAGTTGCATGAGCTTCTTAAATAAAAAACTGCATAATGATCTTTCCATCTGTCAAAATCGAATAATTAAAGGCATCAGCAGCGCATAGAATTAGCACTTCAGGTTTTGTTCTCAGGTTTGGATAGCATCCATCATCAGTTTGACAGATGGAATTGTTTTTTCTTTATTTCTCCATTTTGCTCTTGTTTCTGCAGCTACGTAAGTCCCTACTGAGGACCCCTTGAAAGAATAAGAATCATGGACCTGGGATACTTGACTGTAGGCAGGATCCATTAGCTTGCTTCATATTTATCAGCAGGTGTATGCTGAGACTCTAACTGCATCATTAGGGAGGGGATTAATCTCCCCTTGACACAGGAGAAAGCTATCATAAGGGCACAGCCTGACATCTGGCTTTCTCTAACATAGAAAGAGGAAGAGGTAACTTCTTGCTTCTTGGTGGCAGTTTCTGAGCACCTGCTATATACTAGGCTGTTGGACTTACTACAGAATTACAGATGAGTCATCCCTTTCACCTGCATATTCTAGCTCTGGTTTTCACATTAAAAAATACTTATTATTGTTTTATTATTAATATCAACTTTACTGAATGCCGTGTCACAGGCACAATCCTCAAGCATCTTCTCATTTTATAGATGAAGAAACTAAGACACAAAGAGCTAACATCTTGCCCAAAGTCAAATATTATACTTAATGGCAGAACCAAAATATGATTCTCTACTCGAGTAGTCTATATAAATAGAAGAATGTGGCTAAGTAGTTGGTAGAGTGATTTCTTCCTTTCCCATACACAGAAGAATGTTCATAAGAAACAGAGAATAGACAATTAATAAATCCATTATTCAACTCAAAGTGGAAGTACAAGCAATCTTCAAATCAGTAGAGGATTGTGTCCTAAAAATGTATTTGTAAGCTAGCTGTTTGGCATTTATTCATGAAATGATTTATCTGGGATTTGTTTCAAAATAATGGAAGGGGGCCCTAGCTGGTTTGGCTCAGCTCTTAGAACGTTGGCCCTCTCCAGAGAGGCCCAGGTTCTGTTCCTGCTAAGGGCGCATACCTCGGTTGCAGTTTGTCCCTGGCCCCGGTTGGTGTTGCGTGGGTGGCAACCACTCGATGTATCTCTCTCACATTGATGTTTCTCTCTCTCTCTTCCTCCCTCTCTCCCTCCCACTCTATCTGAAGATAAATGCAAAAAAAAAATGTCCTCAGGTGAGGATAAAAAAAAAAAGTTAAAAAAAATAATGGAAGGGGGAGTGAGGATGCGATAAGTTTGTTTGGTCATGAATTGATAATTGTTGAAGCTGGTGACAGGTTCATGGGGTGTTATAATACTGTTCTCTTTAATTTGTATATGTTTAAAATTTTCCATAATAAAAATAATTTTAAAGAAAATGATGAAAACTAGAGCTGCATTGTGGAGAAATATACAGATGCATGTATGCAAATGCATAAATGGGACATTCCACACAAAATTCCCAAGGACCTTTGTTGCATTGGCAAACACTGCCTTTATATAGTTTGTCTCAAATTGTAAGATGTCTCACTCACTCGGATGGCTATCATATTATAAGAATTGGTTTGAGGAGTGAAATGTTTTCTAAGTCCCTTTTCATCTCTAAGAGTTCACAAATATGTGCTAGGTGCCTGTATTAGTCTCGGTTCTCCAGAGAAACAGAACCAATATTTTCTTTATTACATATTTATATAATATGAAATAACAGTAATAATAATATAGATATATTATTTATAGACAATAATAATTATAGATCTAGATATATATTGAAGGGATTTATTTTAAGGAATTGGTTTATGCATTTACGGAGCCTGAGAAGTCCCAGGATCTGTAGTCAGCAAGCTGGAGACCAAGGGGAGAGACAGTAGTGTAAGTTCCAGCCCAAGTCCAAGTCTAAAGGGGGAAGTCTGCTGTCCCAGCTCAATCAGTGAGTCAATGAGAGCAAATTCTCTCTTACTCTACCTTTTGTTCTGTTCAGGCCCTCAGTGGATTGGTGATGTCACCTACATTGCAGAGTGCAATCTGCTTTACTCAGTCTACTAAGTCAAATGTTAGTCTCATCCAGAAACAGCCTCACAGACACACCCAGAACATTTTAACTAAATATCTGAGCATTCAGTCATCCAGTCAAGTTGACACACAATTAACTATTACAGTGCTTAATAAATTATAATATATCCAGAGATGAAAACAATAGGAAGAACAAATTAGCTGATGAAACTCCAAGTCCCTCAATCCACGGTCACAAGGGATTTAATAGACTTGCTGTTACTCATGTCCACAGGCTCCAAGTTAAAACCCTTGAATGGAGAGTTGTCTACTCAGCTCACATCAGCTATATCTGAGATGTCTCTATGGTGGGGTATTTGGTTTTCCTTACAGTCACAGCTAATTCTCCTCCCTCCCTTCCTCTACATTCTCCTCTTTTCTTTCTTCCTTCTTTGTCTTCCTCCTTCCTTCTAGAAAAATGTATTGATCAAATGCTGTGCACCAGAAATAGTACTAAGTTCTAGGAACATAGCAGTGAATCACAGACACTGTCCTAGTGAGAACCACTTTTAAAATTTCTATGCAAAAGAGTCTTAAAAGTAAAAACTGATTGAAAGGAGGGCTGGAAACTTGTCTTGATTATGTTTTTCATAAACTTGATAAACTAATAAAATGCCAGTTGTCCACACCAAATAAATTCAGGGGGTTATTAGAGGGAGGGCAGCCACCTTCTCACCCCTTGATGCTGCCACGGGCCCTGCCCTCCACCCTTGATCTTAAAATCAAGTAAGGAAAATAGATGATAAACCAATAATATACCACTGGCAATTGTGATACATGCCATGAAAAAAAATACAGTACATTCAAAATATAATAATGAAGCTTAATTTAGATTGGGTTGTCTTTTCTTTCTTTCTTTTCTTTTTTTTTTTTTTTTTTTTGAGAAATAGACATTTAAGTTAGATCTTGAATGAAACTGTACTAACTTGCTAGGGATGCCATAACAAAATACCATAGGCTGGATGTTTTAAAAAACATAAATTTCCTTTCTCACAGCTCTGGAGGCTAGAAGTCCACAATCAAGGTGTCAGTAGGTTTGGTTTCTCCGGAGGCCTCTCTCCTCGGCTTGCAGGTGGCTGCTTTCTCTCTGTGTCCTCACATTGTCTCCCCTTGGTCTCTGTCCTAATCTTCTTTTCCTAAACGGACATCATTCATATAGGATTAGGGCCCACCCATATGATCTAATTTTACCTTAACTATCTCTTTAAACATAGTCACAATCTAGGTATTGGCAGTTAAGCCTTGAACATATGAATGTGGGAGGACACAAAGTAGCCCATAACAAAGGCTATCCAGGAAAAGGGAGTGGAAGTGGAATAGGAAAAAGCACATTATAGATTTGGTGATAGAGTGTAAGGAAACTCCTATCTGATAACTTTTGTCTTCTCTAAGATGTCTTAGGCAATATCAATAGCAGAAAATGGCAATGGTGATGGGAGGAGAGGGGAAGTCAGAGAAGAATAAAGAAGGTATGAACCATGGATGGAAGTTCAAGCTTATGGGAAGAACAGATTTCTGGGCAGTGTCAAGGACTCAGTTGACACAAGTAAATCATTTAAGTTGACCTGGGGCTGTAGTTTTTCTCTGCCATCTACTTACCTGCTCTGGTGAAGGCTCAGCAAAGTTGAGTGATAGGTTCATTCAGAATGGGATTTTGTCAGGGAGATGTGATTGGAGAGGGGCAAGGGGCTAATTGTGATATTGGGCTGCGGAACCAAGCTAGACAGTTATGGAGGTGAAGGAAGGTAGGGAATGGTGGATATAAATGAAGTGGAGAAATCAATAAATCAGAGGTAGGAAATGTGTTTAGTGATACTGTATTTTGTAGGCTATCGGACACCCACGAACACCAGCTTTATTTATACTCAGTAAGCTCTAATGGACACTGGTGCCATCTCTACTGCAGAGCTGGACATATCACCCCAGAAAGGTTATTCCACTCTAAACCTCTTAATCCAGAGGCGGAAAACATCCCCAACATCTTCCCAAATAGTATCTAGATAAAAATTCAAATCTCTTTGCTATGTTAGTGAGCATGCTGGTGACTCCTAGACCTAACTTCCTAACTTCACTCTCCTCTTGCTGGTCCATTACTTATCAGTTAAAACAGCATCCAAAATAGCTCTGAAGGACTACCTTTAGTTATCATAGACTAAGAAAAAGGAAGATGGTGCTGAGAAACCTTGTTCATGCTAAGCTGAACTATAGATCTAAATGTCAAATGCTAACAGAAATTCTCCAAAGGATCTGCTTCTAAAAAAATGGTAGGGTTCATAATTTTCAGAATTTTAATTATGGATTATTTAAAATTTCTGGCTTCTCTCTACATTGTTAACACATGCAAAATTTATTTTGCACAAATATGTCAAGTAATGCTTTCTGACCAAACCAAACAGGCTTGATTTAGTGACTATAGAAATGGTCTCAGTCCTGATTGCATTAATTGGTAAAATATTTATGACCCACAGAATTATAATCTATGTGCAAATGTTGGGTGACCCAGATACCACTGAGAGTGCCTTGTCTAGGATTGAATTAATTCCTCTAAAACCTAATTTTTTAATACTATTTGGTAGTGAGGACAACTAGATATAAACACCAGCCAAGGAGCAATAAAGAAAGAACTGGGCCCTGGACTGCGTGGCTCAGTTGGTTGGGCATCGTCGCGTGCATTGAAAGGTTGCTGGTTCAATTCCTGGTCAGGGCACATGCCCAGGTTGTGGAATCAATCCCCAGTAGGCGTCATGCAGGAGGTAGCCGATTGATATTTCACTCTCATATAAATGTTTCTCTCTCTCTCCCTCTCCCTTCTTCCCTCTCTAAATATCAATTAAAAATCTTTAAAAAAGAAAAAGCTAGGAAAACTTCCTAAAGGCTGTATGCATAAAATCAGCTCACCTGGTATCAATTTGTAGCTTACCTATGTGTCCAATCTTATTATATCCATCATTCCATTAATCTCAACAACACTGCAAGGAAGGTGTTTGCTGATTAGAAAACTAAGCTCAGTGAGAATAACTGACTCTCCCAAAGCCGTATACTCAGGATGTGGCAAGCCACGATTCTAACTTAGGTACTTAAGTTTATCTGGTTCTTGAATCTTTTTTCTCCCAAACTTTACCTGCCTCCACCCTGTGCTTCTGCAAGAACAGCCCTCTCCCTCTATCACACCTGCTCTTTTGTCTGCCCTGTGGTGATGTGCATCTCCTTCAAGACTGCTTATCATACGCCTGTACCTGTTTTCACCTGGATAAAAATGTTGGAAGGGGCAGGAGACAGAACATGTTCTGAATTGTCTACTTAGCCTCCACTATCTCTCTTGAGAAAATGGCCTGTTGGAGTAGATCATCTTCAATTTATTTTATTAATGATGGTTCCATCAGTTATATTGCAGAAGGTAAAAGGACACAAGGAACTGACACATTGGCTAATAATCCTGAATATTAATTTGAGTCTCATTTATTTTATCATAACAATGCATCCAAAATGTTGGATTCATTGTAATCATCATAAGAATTAATATGATAAGATGATGTACACTAAAAACTATGGAGTATTTGTAGGGAAAGCAGTGAACAAAATCGATAGTAGATAATATCCAGCCTCTGCTAGGTCCTGTAAGGCCTTCCTACTGAAAGTGTGGTAGCCATGGCACCCCCTGGGATCTCGTGAAAAATACAGAAGCTCAGGCCCCACCCTGACCTCTTGAATCGGAATCTACAGTTTACCAAAATTCCTAGCTTATTTGCACATACATTAAAGTTTGAGAAGCACTCTTCCATGTGTACTTTTTTTTCCCTTTTTTAATTGAATTTATTGGGGTGACATTGGTTAATAAAATTATATAGGTTTCAGGCACACAATTCTATAATACATCATCTGTATATTGTATTGTGTGTTCACCACCCCATGCCAGGTCTCCTTCCATCACCATTTATTCCCCCCCTTACCTCTTTTACCTCTCCCCACCCTCCTTTCCCTCTGGTAATCACCATACCCATAACCACACTCTTAACTCAATTCATATGTTGCTTTAGAAATGTTCTTTGTTCTGAAAATGATTCAGCTTCTCTTCTATGCAATTTCTTTTTCTATTGAAATTGCTGAGAATGTCTATTTTCCCTCTTCATTAACTTTTTCTTCTTCTTTTTAAAAATTTTATACATTTATTTATATTGTTAATCCTCACCCAAGGATATTTCCTCCAGTGTAATCCATGGACAATAGTGTGGTGAAGGCCAGGGTGGGGCAGGAATGGGGTGGAGGAGAGCAATGGGGGGGAAATGGGGGACATCTGTAATAACATATGTACTTTTAATAGCCAGCACACAAGTGTACATGGAATTGCTCTTGTTGGAGTAGTTTTTGCAATATTAGGAAGAGCTAGAGTTTAGGTGTTAGACACTTTCTAGTTTTGTGGCTTTTGAGTCTTTGTCTATAAGGTGAGAAAGGGCTAAAATGGGCCAGAGGGAGAGGCAAGAGGAACACCAAGGCAAACAGGTGACAGGAAGGAAAAATAGATTTTGCTATAGGGTCCACTAGAGTGAAGAGGTGGAGAGCAGATTTTTAACAATACTTCTTCACCTGTTACTGGAAATGTATACTTGTAAAATTTGGTTGATATTTAGGAACAACATGAAGTAAATTTTGATTTTACTGTCTTTTTGCTTTTAAGCAGTTTAAGTTTTGGATCAATAGTCTTATCTATAGAAAAGCAACAGAAATGGTGAAACAGAGGTGACTTAAGGATAGACAATCAACTTAATGAAAAAGTTCTTATAAGCAAAACAAAAAAATGACTTCCAAAAATGCATCTGCATAATATATCTCTCACAATTAACTCTTATGATCAAATGAGTTGAGACTTTTTCTCTATCAAAGTCTATACATTTTTAAAATCCAGTGTGCTAAATTTTAATGATTTTTTTAAAAATTTACCAGGGATACAGCCTTTTTTCCAGTCAGAATAATGGTTTAATCCAAAACATCTTTTATTTCTTTGATCTATTGATATGATTCCAAAAATAAGGAAATAAAAAACAGAATTTTATATATTTCTGCATTGATTAGATAGAACAAAATGTAAAAAATTATTATATTGAAAATACTGTTCAAAGAGCTTCTCAGACAACTTTTCATAATTCTCTTGCCAAAATATGGGTACTGCAAGTGTTTCTTTGGATGATAGTATTGCAGCAAATATTAAGGCGGTGTTTGTTTCTTTATATGTGAAACCAATACTCATATTAGTAAATTGTAAAATATTCTTCCTTTCGAGTCCATTCTATCTGACATTGTCCTTGCCCTCTTTTTTATTGGAATATTTTTGCACAAATTCATTACCTGGAGTTTCAGGCATAGATAAAAAGACAACTCCAAAATAACATAAAAATGAAAAAGCCTTTACCATTATCTGATGTTTGCTGGGACAAAAAAAATAATAATAATATGTTATATATATATATATATATATATATATATATATATATATATATAATTTTTTTCTTTTTTTTTTTTTTTTTGGTACATGCCCCTAGTGGACACCGAACCTGGGACTTTCTGGTCCACAGGCCAACACTCCAACCGCTGAGCCAAACCGGCCAGGGTTTGGCTCATTTTTAAAAATTTATATTTTTTAAAATATAAATCACTTCAGGACAATTTTGGTTGGTTTATCTATTGTTTTTAAAATTTGATTTTTAGAGAGAGAGGAAGGGAGAGGGAGTGAGAGAGAAACATTAATATGAAAGCAAAACATCAATCAGCTGCCTCCTGTACACCACCTCTGGGGGATCGAGCCCGAAACCCTGTCATGTGCCCTGACCAGAAATCGAACCGGCAACCTTTTGGTACATGGGATGTCACCCAACCAGCTGAGCCACACCAGCCAGGGCAATATGTTATATTTTTAATGGAGGAGTTTAGTTGGATCAACCTGTATATTCACATGGGCATTGTTGTTTTTCTGACCAAAAGAGTCCAATAAAATGAAACCTAATATATTAGGTTTCAAAACTTGTGCACAAAAATTTAAAAATAAAATGCTATTTCACTGTACTGGCACTTACACACATAAAGAAAAACAACAAAACAGCTTTGTGTGTCTTAAGGCATTTTGAGATTTTAAAACTTTATTCTAATTTTAGTGAATCATGTTTTGTTTACTCCCTGGAAAAAGCTAGAACAGAAAAATTATTCAAATAAAAGTGTTATATCAAAAACCAGAGGATTCAGATCAAGATTTATAGCACATATTTCAAAGAAAATAAAGATATTTTAGAAATCTAAAACAATGCATAATTCATGACAAATCTTGGCATATCTAAAATGTCTTTGAATACAGAAGATAGAACAAGTTTCTATAAATTCTTTCCTATGATGAACCTATGGAGAACTTTTTATATTCATGTAATAATTCAGAAGTGCCTTTGCAAAGAGAAAGTTATTCAGTGGGGATTTTCTAATATAAAGTGTGTGCTCCTATTGAAAGGCTGAACTGAAAAGTTGAGAGTACTTCATAAGAATGCCTTGTGAATCCAGGTGCATTTTTTATAATTGAGAGAAGGAGGAAAGATTGAATCTCAACACTGATTGCAAAATTGTTGTTATGGGGCTTAAAGTTGCCTTAATAACAAATGCCATCATTTATGATTCAGTGATTTCCACAACATAGATGCACCATTTATATTGCCCCATAAAATCTGTGGACCAAAAGTAACCTCTCTTAGAAGGCTAACCCAATCTTCAAATCTCTGCTCACTAAGTGTTCTCAGATGGCGGAGTTGCGCCATAGCCCAATGACACATCAAGGTTAAACTCTACAGGCAAGCAGTAGTTAATTATCCAACTTATGCAGATGACACTGTGCCAGAAAGCTGCATATGGCAAATAAGAATATTTATTTTCACAAAGGGCGAATATCTGAAAATATCACTTGAGCAACGATCAACCACATATCTTTTGGGAATTATATAACATTATAGGTCTATTAACATCTAAGTAGCATATGTTCAAACATGGTTTAGATGAAAGTGACTGTTTGGCAGAAAACAGAAGAAGATTCAGACAGTTGCCTGGGTTTAAGATTGTATTGCCTAAGACAGAATAATTGTTAATAATGCTTAATAGATATTGCTGTTTTCCTTTACCATCATAAAGAAATCTTTGTTTTAACAGTTAATAGAATGATCCCCTATATCATAACAGACGTGTGCCACACTGTTCAGGATTTCGGCTGAATCTGTTTCCTAGGGCTGCTGTAACAAAGTACCACAGACTGGGTGGCTTAAAACAACAGAAATGTGTTATGTCACAAGCTGGAGGTCTGAAATCAAGGTGTCTGCAGCGCCACGGTCTCTCTGAAGGCCTAAAGAGAGAGGATTATTTTTTTATTCTTCTAGCTTCTGGTGGTTGCTGGCAATTGTTGGCTTGTTAATGCATCACTCCGATCTCTTCCTCTGTTTTCACATTATCTTCTCTCTGTTTCTGAATCCATATTTCCCACATTGTATAAGAACCCCAATCCTTAGAATAGAGCCCAACCTAATTGACTATGACCTTATCTTAACTTGATTATATTTACAAATACATTATTTCCAAATAAGGTTACATTTTGAGGACCCAGGGCTAGGACTTCAACATATATTTTTAGGGGACATAATTCAACCCATAACACTGGCCTAGTGTTAAGTAGTTTGGGAATAGTAATTCATTTATTCATTTACAAATATTTATTAAGTGTCTTTATGTCAGGCACTGTTATGAACAAAACAAACCAAGCCCTTGCCCTTAAAGAGCTTATGGCCTGCATTGAGACCACATCCTATAGCTGTATGTATTTTATAATTTAAAATTATATGTAGTTTATAATTTATCTAAATCTTGTAATCTACATTTTTTTTGTGTGTGTATGATCAGTCTTCAGAGTATCCTGCAAAGCATGCTAAATACTAGTAGCTACTTTTTTTTTTACATGGGGAAGCTGAGGCTTACAGAGGTTAGTACGTGTCCAAATCTACCCATTTGGTAAAAGCAAAGTTGGAACCAGACCTGAGGTCAAAACATAATTGCATCTAAAATTGTGGCTGGCATCCACCTGCCATTTATAATTAATGACAAGGAGCATTACTACATACTAGTACGTAACAACTTTTCATATGGAAATACGATTAAAAAGTAAAGGACACTAGCTCACAAAGCAAATTTTGTTCATTTATTTTGACAAATTTATTTTCTTTTTAATTATTCATGATACTTGAGCAAACAACATTTATATTTAAAAACAAACGAAAAACAGTAACACTTGAGGAGTGGCAAGAAGGCTGTTGTAGGTTTTCACTGAGGGATCAAGTGAAGCTAAGTTTTCATTTGAATTTATAGAATCATAATTACATTAGAATTTCAGTGTTTAAAAGGTTGAAAGGAATCTTAAATCTCATGTCATTTAATCCCATATCCTCTCCACAACAGATACCTAGAAAGAAAATCATGGCAATGAAGAATGAAAATTTGTGAGCATGGTGTAGTCATTTCCCTACAATTAATTTAGGTAATGAATGATATTTTATGCATTCTAAACTATCATGAGTAGTAAAAATATGCCAATTCTTAAGCCATCATTATATGAGGATATAGGTGGTTGCCGTGATGGGGAGATGGGGAGGCAGTAGCCGAGCCCAAATTCCATCCCACAATTGTGTGTGTGGTTTCTTTTAATCTTTCAGACTTGTATCTAGCACACTCACTTATGAGAGACACACGATTCTTAGCCCCCTGTAACAAAGCTGCTGCCAGTGCTGAAACCAACATTAAGAAACAGAGAAGAAAGCATCCGAAACTGAAACCAAGGTGATAGAAACATGAGCTCAAAAACAGTCAAATAAGGCAGATGACAAACGGAAGCATATACTCCCTTAACAAGCCTCTGCATTATTTAGCTACAATAATGTCACATTAGTGAATCTATAAAGGGGTGGGAGAGGAGAATGAATAAGCAGGAGATAGAACCAGAAAAAAAAAATTACACACAAAATTACGGGAAGATAAGCTACTTTTCATGGGCAAACAGAACACATTCTGATTAATTTAAAGAAAAAAAGGTCTCTGGTCCTCTGCATACACAGTGGGAACCTTTCTTCTTGTTATTCTCCCAATAGGGAAGGGTCTCCTTCTGAGCAAATTAGCTACTTTGGGAATATGCATTTATATCTTGCAATATGGAGTTTTTCCTATTCTCTTAAAAACAACCAGCGCAGTGTTTTCTCATAATTAAATCATCATCTACTATAATCTCCGAGGTCATTTTTGCCATGCATGCAGGCAGCCAGTCATTTTCCCATATTTTAGTTGTGTGTCATTAGCTGGATGCTTTCATTTCTCTCTCATGCTAAGGTTTTAAAAAGACTTCATACTCCCATTCCTCACACCCGTAAATCCCTTAGCATGGCTTTTCTGTTGTGTTTTCCTTTCTCTAACCCATTTCCCTTCTTCTAATAACAGCCTTGAGCATTCCCTTTAAACTTTTGCTCCTTTCCCATTCTCAGAGGAAGATGCTGTAGAGGCAGGAAAATGAGGCAGACGTGCCTATCACAGCCCTGGGGTCTGGAACCAGTGAGGCTTCGGGGGGACGTGGCTGAAGTCAGGCTACAGAGAACTGGCTCTTTTGCTTTTGCTAGAATTTGGGGGGATGAAACGCTTTCTCTCTACTGAGGTTCCTAACCCAATAGGATATTAGCTTGGGGCTGCCAGTGCCATTTTCATGCCTGAAAATAAACCCAGCTAGAGAAAAGTAGAGGCAAGAGATGAAGAGAGAAATACTTCTGAAGTTAGTGTTTAAGCACCTGGATGCAGCCTTGCCTGAAAATGACATCTCCTCTGGTCTTCCCAATTATTTTCTATAATAAGTTGCCTTCATGCTTAAAGCAGATTAAGTTCAGTTTTCTGTTGCATTTGGCCAAAAGATTTCTGACTGCTCAAGCATTTAGGACCCAACACAATTAGCCTCAAGTTCTGTAACTCTTTGCTCCATAAACTATATACTCTCTGCCGCTTCCTTTCCTCAGTCCCCAGACCTCCCATGCTCTCCCTGTTGGAGTCATATGGATCTGGGGAAAGGGGAGGTATTGTTTGTGAAAGAATTTATTATACAGGTATTTCACGCTTGTCCTTAAAATATCAATCAAAATAATAGCAAAAGTACAACACATCTGTTCATTTCCTTTTCCACTCATCCCACATTACACATCACCCTGTGGGTACATCCAGACATTTTAAGTTCAAATACAAATGTGTGGGGTGTGTGTGTGAGGGGTGGCAAGGGATATAAATGTGAAAGCACAGAAACTATTAAACAGAAGAGGTACATCCACATTTACTGGTGTCCTCAAAATATAAAATTCAAAAACTAGACACACAAGTTTTCTATAAATAGTATGAGCCTGCTTTAATTAACAAAGCAAACTTTTCCATAAATCCCTGTCACCCCTCAGTGATAAGTTGAGAATTTTCTCCTCTTCTGCAATTCTTTACTTGTTTATTTAATCTTGCTTTACATTGCAGTCAGCTGCCTACACATATTAAACTCTTCTCAGGATGGTAAACACATTGAAGGCAAGGAATGAGTTTGATTAATTTTTTTTAATATATATTTTTTCTTTATTGATTTTAGAGAGAGAGGAAGGGTGAAGGAGAGAGAGATAGAAACATCAATGAGAGAGAACATCGACTGGCCATTGGCCGCCTCCTGCATGCCCCCCCCCCCCACTGGGGACTTGACCCACAACTTGGGCATGTGCCCTGACTGGGAATTGAAATAGCGACCTCTTGGTGCATGGGTCTATGCTCAGCCACTGAGCCACACCAGCTGGACAAGTTTGATTCATTTTTGTATTCCCAGTATTTAATTCAGTGGTTAATTTATGTTTTAAGTGAATTAATGAGTGAATGAATGACAAATAAATGATAAGAGATCTCCTCGAAAGTATTCTCTTAGGCTGAATTTAAAAATAGCTATGCAGCCCAGCCAGTGTGGCTCAGTGAATTTAGAGTCATCCCATGGAGTGAGAGGTCCTGGTTTGATTGCCAGTCAGGGCACATGCCCAGGTGGTGGGCTCAATCCCCAGTAGCGGGTGTGCAGGAGGAGCCGGTAGATGTTTCTCTCTCACTTCGAAGTTTCTATCTCTCTCTCCCTTCCTCTCTCTCTCTAAAAAAAAAATCAATAAAAAAATAGCTATGCAGATATTCTCTTATATTTTAATTAAAGCTCATTCTCTCCGAGTTCTTACATTAGCAGAAACCAGGCAAGCGAGGAGCAGGCCTTAATTCCAATTCTTTTGGAAGAGCAAACACTCGTCCGAGGTCATCCTGTCCTTGATCACTACAGAATGACAGGAAACAAACAAACAAACAAAACAAAACACCCAGCTAAGATGCAATTATGGTATTCTCTAGCATTCCCACTATGAACTTCAATTCGTTAACTAGACCTTTTAACCTGCATCCTAAGGCTTTCTAACCTCGAATCTGTGCCCCAGCTAATAAAGAGTGCTTAGCTTATTCTGTGACTGAATCTAGAAAGATATTCTTCCCCTTCATTTCTTATTAAGTCCTCCAAGGGTTGGAATTGGAATTGGAGTTTCAGACTAATGGGTAGGGACATTTTAGGGGCCATAGATTTTTATCTGCTTGCTTCGACTTCTAATATTGCTGGTTCCTGGATCCCCACCACCCTAGCTCTATCAGTTCTTGTTTAGTCTTCTCTTATTTACTTCCATATTGCACTGCCAACTACTCCTGTTTGTCTCCTACCTTATTAGGAAGGTAATATAGCATAGAATGAGGCCTGCATCCAAATTCCATTTCTGCTACACAACAGCTGTGTGATCTTGGGCGAGTTACCTAACTTCTCTGCACCCATATTTCCTGTGCAATGGGATTTATAATCATGTGTACCTTATGGATGATATACGTTTTTATCTTATTTCCAGTACCACCTTCTATTTGCATTTTTTCTCCTCATGCCGGTTATTTGCCTTTTAGCTCTCATCTCTGTCTCTTCATTTTCTTACACTTCCAAATATCATAGTTAGCAATAAATCTGAAAACTTTCTAGACTTTCTTGCCAACCTTTCTTTGGTTACCTCGTGCAAGAGGAGGCTCTGCCAGCTCTGCGAAGGGCTGGGAAGCTGGGAGGAAGAGAGAAGCGATTGTTTCCCGGTGCTGGCGGTGCATCTAGCAGCAGCAGCTGTCAGCCCTGGGTTTCGGGAGAATCAATAGCAGTTGCACTAGCATTCCGCACGACTGCAAGCTCAGCAGATGTTGCTTGGTCTCAATAACAGCAGCGATGGCCATGCCTCCAGCATATCTGTTAGCATTTCCCAAAAGTTAAGAACATGACACTCATGCAAATATAGAATGAACGTTGTAAATGCTTTATTCAATTATTAATTAATAAGTGAATGAGCGAAATGATAAGGCTGGTGCAAAAGAGAGAATTTGAAAATGAAGAGTTATACAGTCAATCACACAGAAGGATAATGAAATGAATTTGCTAAAAGGTACAGAATGCCTACAAGGCAATAAACTATGACCCTCAGTATTATCTCTGCAACTGGACAGAAATTATTTGCATTTCTACCAGACAGAAATCTACAAATTAACATGTAACATGTATCTTCACTAAGTCTGGACAAAGTACATTCCCCTAAATATCCTTGGGAGAATCTATTAAACAGTCTCCTCATAAAATAGTGAAAAAAAAAAAGGTTCTGCCCTTTTTTTTTTTTTTTTTTTTTTTTTTGCCACATTTCCAATGTTCAGATAATGCATTTGAACAAAAATAAGGAAAGTGGTGTTGTTACACAAATGAAACTTCAGGCAAATCCACTCACCCCCTCCTCACA
The DNA here is from genome assembly GCA_030848825.1 of Tadarida brasiliensis. Classification (NCBI taxonomy): domain Eukaryota; kingdom Metazoa; phylum Chordata; class Mammalia; order Chiroptera; family Molossidae; genus Tadarida; species Tadarida brasiliensis. The sequence continues at coordinate 44,305,224 of CM061260.1, read as the reverse complement.
GCCCCCCCCACTCCCCTCCCCTCCCCAGAAATCCAGCAGATTGTTAATTTATAACCAGATTGTTACCCAGAAAACTCCTCCAATAGTTAATCTGGAGACATCACTGTTTAAATGTTATATGGAGTACTAGTGCATATTCATTGTATAGACAATAATAAGTGAGAGTAGTAATAGTTGCCACTATTATTTTTTATTATACATGAATAAACAGTTAAAATGGAATTTAGAGCTGTTTCTTCTCTCTCTGCTCCCCTTTCATGGCAACTCTAGTTTTAGGATCTGGCCCTTCTTAGGCTGTCCAGTTCATTCTAGTTAGTCATGCCATGCCCAGGACTGTCACATGGATGAGAACAGAAGTATCTGGTGACTTTTCCTAACTAATCAGATTGGTAATGTTGTAAGGTGTCAGTGAGATAACCAGAGACGCACAGCCGAATTGTAAAGGAGCACTTTATTACACCAGTGGGCTGAAGGGGGGCTCTCCCCCAAATCCTCAGCTCTGAGCCTTCTTTGTTGCCTGCTTATATAGACACAAACTACAGAGAAAAAAACTACATTCTTGGTGCCGCTTTTGGCACCGTTAAGGGGGGGGGACTGATAGAAGGGGGCTAGGGGAGCTTGTTAGAGGTCAGGACAACTATTAATCTCTTTCTTCTCATGGTTCCTCTGAGTTTCCCAAGGCCTTCATTAACCCCTTATCTTTATAGTTTTCTTTGGGTTTCTCAAGGCCCTTATGTTTACAAAAAGAAACTGCCAGGGTGTGTATGTGCAGTAACTGAGGGTCAGAATGGAGTTATTACAGTAAGAAAAGAATCATTGTCTCATTCGTTTCATCATCTTGCTGAGTTTTTAGAAAATGCAACTGCAAAATCAGTACCAGTTGGAGGAGCTATATCTAAGATTTTACCGTGCGTTTGCCCAGAGACAACTGCCTTTTGCATTGGCTGGAAAAGTGCTGCCGTGCTGCCCCATCTCCTCACCACGTTTGTGTGGCACCGGATCTGGCGCCATAGTTCCTAGAAAAACATGGGTATAGACAAGATCGCATCTGGAACACTGTTTTGTTTGCTTAGTAAGGACGGGTGATTATATTTGGATTGGCAAGATTAAAAAAACTTTTGAAAACTCTTGATCTATGGTTCTACATTCAATTCAGCAGGACTGACCCAATAAGGACATGAAGAAACTATATTTAAGTGATAAAAAAAAATTCAGCTCTCTGAATTGAATTAGAGAGTGTTGGTCATTCTTCCCTAACAATGTATTTCAGGGCGTTTAGACCCATCGGCATTTTACTTTTAGTCTGATTCTAATAATTTCTTAGACCCTTGGTCTCTCATCATTCCAACCCCCGTGGCCGAGTACACTTCATCCATTCAGGTTTTGTGTGTTGTGTGTGACCTTTGCTCTTGGATTTGACCATTCCTAATGAGGCATATAATTCAGTGAACCTAAGACTTCCAGTTGGAGAGCTCAGCACCAGATTTGCCTTGTTGTTCATTTCACTCTGATACGTGTCAGCATTTCCAGCACACACAGCAATACCAGCAACTAATCCTCGACTTTGGTTGCCTACTCGATTCCTGACTTCCACCAGAATGGGAGAATCCTTCCTTGTTTCTCAGAATTAAAGATTTCTTTGTTGGCCCAGTCCTATTACTAGTTCCCTTTATGTACACACAAACTTCCTAAAATTCAATTATTTTCTTAGATTTGGAATAATATCTGTTGATAGACAACTGTGGTCTTTCCTCACCTGCCTATTGTGAAAAACACCTCTATAGATCCTCTCTGCTTGCTTTTTGGACCCATTCTTATTGGAGGCTTTCCAATGACCATCCTTTTCCCACCAAATGGATTTTTTGTAATTTTGAGTAATCCTAAAGCATCTTTGTGGTGATTCACTGATTCTAACCCCTCTTTGGTTCTTCTGCATGAGTTCTGCTTAGACATGGATGATTTCCATAGGGAGAATAAGAGTAATAGTGGTGGTCTGTACATAGTTTATGGTGTATAGAGTCCTTAAACATGGATTGACTAAGTGACATAAATGAATTGTTCAAGCTAGATGGGGCGTTTAGGACCAAAGTGCTCTGTAACTCTAGGAACTATCATTTACTTACAATCCATGTGAATGGCATCTCTGTGAGTCATGCAGAATGGTGATTCTGATGGGGACTCATATGCCACACATGATTGTTGCCAACTCTCTTTTTTGAGAAACTCAGGTATTTTTCTAAATCTCACAATTTTATAAATGTTGGCAATTTATTCAAAATGTTTATAATACTGTGCCAGCTAAAGAAAATATATCAATCATCAGGATTTGGCCCACAGGCCACTAGTGTGAGTCAGTTCACACACTGACTCTAGAGCTAAAGAATGTGGGAGAGGAGGCAAGCTGTATTCGCCAAATCTTCCCCCTTTGTCATGTTGGAAAATTGGAAACATATCTTAATTTTCTCTGATACTTTTCCTTGAGTATGAGTTTTTAAATTAAATTTATTGGGGTGACATTGGTTAATAAGATCATATAGGTTTCAAGTGTACATTTCTACGATACATAATCTGTATATTACATTGTGTGCCCACCACCCAAAGTCAAATCGTCTTCTGTCACCATATATTGGGCCCCTGTTTTACCCTTTACTACCCTTTCCACCCTCTTCCCTCTGATAACCACCATACTGTTGTCTGTGTCTATGAGTTTCAGTTTTATGTTCCACATATGAGTGAAAGCATATGATTCTTAGCTTTTCCTAACTGACATTTCACTTAGCATGATATTCTCAAAGTCTATCCATGTTGTTGCAAATGGCAATATTTCATCTTTTCTTATGGCTGAGTCGTGTGATTTTTCTCTTTATTTGTTAACCAGTCATTCTACATAGGTAGTTATCTTTAAAAATTGCTCTATTGGGCTTATGCAGTATCATATCAACCAACATCATAGTTTGGCTACCATATTTTAACAAAAACTTGTTGTTTGTGGGTGTGTTGTGGTAGGACCATTACTAAATTCTGACTGGTTGAATTTGTTTCCGTTTGACTTCTTTGTAAAGTCTGATAGTCTTGTGCATTTACAGGAGTACAGGTTATACTAACCACACTTACAGAGAAATAATAGTGTGTATTTTTATTAATATATAAAATGTAACATGAATATTTAAAACTTTGGACCTAATAATGTTTCTTAAATCCTAATGTAAGACCTATAGTCTAACAATGTTTTTACATATGAGGCCCTAGGATAGAGCTCAATTTTTTTCCAAAATACCTCTAAATGTCATGAGTCTGGGAGTTCAACCCATAACTGTTTTTTATCTGTAAAAATAATATGAGTTTTGCTTTATAATCCATAGATATCTATGTATAATCAGGTAACCATGGATAAAATAGACTAACTCAAAATTTAAGAAATCCTAATAGAGTTTAGGTGTGGGATTTTTCCTAAAAAATAAAAGAATGTTCCCGTGGTCTATCATACTGAAAAGGTTACCAGGATATGAAGTAGGGAGCCAGATATTAAATGAGTAAAACTTTGCCCCTTTCTCTAAGGCAGAGATCAGCTGCACTCAGAACTCAAAGCTATCCTAAGATAGGGATATATAACATGAGTTAGCACATTTCTTTTGGGAATCAGTGGTGACAGATGCATCCTTAATAGAGTTTCCTTGTCACTATAATATCCCTTGATATGCAAGCTTTATAGATTGAGCCGAATTGAATAAGGAGTTGGGAGATTTCCTGAAGAACAAATGAGCCCTTTCTGGTTTTGAAGTTCAAAATTATTTTTTTGAAAATCCTTGTTAGATTAGGGTATCTCCAACAGGATTTTGGTAGGCCCTATTAATCAGGGGTAACTCACCGTAAAGAGAAGGGAAGGTGGACTGGGCCCAGGCATCTGTGGGAGAAGGTTGGCTTTAGCACTACATTTAGTTGAGGCTTGAAAGCTTGTCCAGATTCATCTTCCAGACATGAGTCATATTTGGGTGAGCAACGGCTGACTTTAGAAGCATAAACTAAGATAGCAGTAACCTTGGAGGCCCAGAACAGGGCATCGTTGTACCCTGTGCCAGCAAGTGTATTGCTGTGCCTAGACAAGCACCTGTGAGTTTAGGGTCCCACAACATGTTGTGGATGGATCCAAACCAATGATGCTAGTGGATTAATTGAATTTTCTATTTTTCTTCACTTGGCATATGGAGAAGGACCTAATTTCTATGGGCAGAGTAGTCCCTGGAGTTCTTGAATGAGTCAGAGGAGGGATGTAGAACATGAACAATGATTTGAAAAATAAAAAAGTGTACCTTTTAATAAAGTGTCTGTATTTGTCTTGTAAGTTGCTAAAGCAGACCATTCCAATTACTAGTATATGAGCTGGATAAACTCCAGTTATGGGACATAGCTTCTCACGCCATGTGCCAGTCTGGAAGGAGATGGAACATGTCTTGAGAGAGACCAAAGGTTTCTTTTACACAGGTGAAAGGCCCTGGACTCAGACAAGAACTTGGGAATGCGTGGAAGAACAGTACAGAAGAAGAGAGTAGCACCCCTCTCCTGAATCTAGAGCATGGGAGGACCTCCATAGAGAACAGGGCATCCATAGAGTGCCAGGCTGTGGAAGCAATTAGCTCAGACAGACGGACAGACAGAAAGCAGCTGCACTAAACATCTATGCTAAGGATGGACAGCAGCAGCCACACAGAGGTGGCCAGGTTCTTAGATATCCATGTTTGTGTTGCCCTTCATCCTCAAGAGAGAAGATCTGAGATCCGCGTTAGAGATCCGCATTAACTAGTGAAACATAAGAGCAGGCAGGACTCACCGTCTGAACCCAAGGAAGCCCCCTTGGGGCTCTTGAACATATCAGAAGAGCCTGTACATACTGACAGAGGGGGCAGGTGGGAATCTCAGATTTGTTATACTCTGGGGATCTGGTGTAGGATCACATTGTTTCCACCCCAGGCTGAGAAATCTAGACATCACAGCAATAAACGCTGACGTAGTATTGTATGTCTGCATCTAAAGAGTCTAGTAAAATTGACATTCCAGGAAGATGCAGCCTGTGCCTTCACGGAACCACTATCAATTTGCTGTGAAGCCTCGGGACTTGCATGCCCTGGTTATAAAGTTAATAGAAAAGTTTCTTCTCTGCTCCCTAGCAGCTGTAGGTAATCTCGTCTCTCTACACTTTATTTTTCATCTACGAATGGGAACTAGGCATGTAAAGTTCTTAGCATGGTGCCTATCAATATCATAACAAATAACTTCAGAATGTCAGCAGCTATAAGTTATTTTTATCAGTAAGGGCAGCACATGACTTGTATCAGAGATTTGAATCACTTGGTGAAATCTTGTCCAATCAAAACATTATTCCCAGGGAACCTTTGTGCAAAGTCAGTTTGTGGTAAAAGATACAACCTCTTTCTGAAAGCAGTTGGTGTCAGAAACAATTTGTAAAAATCACTGGCAATTGCAAGTAGTACTCTTGGATGCTGTGGGGAGTCATTCTTTGTAAATGCATTATAAATAAATGATGAGAAGGAACAGAGAGAGGTCTTTCCAAAAGAAATAGCAGTAATCAAAGAGAGAACAGAAGTATTAAGAATTATAGTAAGGTGAACGAGGCAAAGGCTCGCTTTGACTGCCAGTCCAGTTCTTTGAGCAGAAGAATGCATGAGGAATGCTGTGGGGAGAATCCTGCCTTCTGCTGCTCCATCCCTTTCAGGCCAGAAGATGCTTACACATTGTTGACTCTCTTCCCTCTTTCACTGATACCTGTGAGCTGTTAGTAAGCCTTTTCTCTGCCTTCAAAACGCATCTCAGACCATCTACTGCCAGTGCTTTCCTGCCTGACTCCCTGCCCTCCCCACCAGAGACTCCTTCGGGTCTCCATTATTCTCACTGTAAGATCTGAAGGCAATCCTGCTATTAGACCGGGCGTGGGGGTTACATAGGCAGAAGCCAAATAGTTTAATGATTTCTTCTCAGTTGAGCCTGCACTGGTTCTAAATCCTTGGGGAACTGAATGGAACAAAGGAAACAACCTGGGACAGGACATCCTTCCTCAAGCCCCCCAGGGCATGGACCCAAACTCCAAGGCCAGTCTCCATGATTGGGGTCCCTACCACCTGATTCTCATTTTATTGAACTTAAAATATAATAATAATAAATGTCACGTCACTGTTAATTGAGCAGTGTCTTTATGCTACATGCTATACAAAGCAGTTTACATATGTTACCTCATTTAAATCTGACCATAACTCTCACGGACCAATAAATCTTATCCTCATTTGAAGTTGCAAAATAACTAAGACTAAAATAGATATTATTTACCCAAAGTCTCACAACTAAAAAGAGTCTGGATTTGAATCCAAGTTTATCCAACTCCAAAGCCCAACACCAGTGTTGACTGTTCCTCACTTAATTCCACTTTTGTTTGTTCTGTCCTCACCTCATGTCCAGATCCCTGCAAGCAGCCTGACAACCAAGGCCTGGCTTCTGTCCTCCGTCCACTCCAAGCCATGCCATCTGTCCCCAGAAATGCCCGTAGCCTCCTCCTAGCCTCCTGCTGAGCACAGATCAATAAGGAAAGGATGTTAGCATGTGCTTAATTGCTTTACATTCCTCAGGATCAGACTTTGTTCAGGAGCACCGAACAGAGCTGCTGCAGTTCTCAGAAATGTTTTATATAGAACAGACAAGGGACAAATGACAATTTTCTAAAATAATAAATCATTTTGCCCCATAAAATGTATTCTTTATGAGATCATTCATGTTTATCACTTTGATTCTTTCAGCAATTTCCTGTGCAATTAATTTGTGCCATTTTACCAACTGAGAGCATGGGTAGGCAAAGGATACAGATGCCAGATTTCTGGTGGAAAGGACACCACAGAATCTGAGACCCACCATAGCAGAAGATTCAGAAGCAGTGATCAGTATTGCTTCTTCAAGCTTATAAGAAAAGCATGCAGCCTCAAACAGTGAGCAAACTATGCTGGCTTTTCTTCTTTGACCAATTAAGGGCATGGACATTTTTAGTAAATAGTCCCAAGAGGTTTCTGAAGGAGTAGAAGTAACTAAAGAATAGCCATAGAGGTAACTGTGACTTTTCCTTCCATTAAAAAAACAGAAAACAACAAAAGCCTCTTAATGTAATCCCATTAAGATGCTCTAAATTACAGAAGAGGAAAGAAAATCACCTATAATTTTACTCCTTAATACAACTACCATAAATATCTTTATATGTTTCTTTTCATCATTTCATTTTTTTTTCTGGTTGAAATAATAATGTCTATAAGGATGCAAACAAGCAATTCATAGAAGAAATATAAGTAGGCAATAAGCATGCTTCACTGATAATCAGGAAAATTGAAATTAAAACAATGAGGTATCATTTATTGGCAAAAATTTAAAAGATTGAAAATATTCACTTTTGGATATAGGCACTCCTGTATTCCATTTGTTGGAGTATATAATGGAAAAAAGTGGTAGCGGGCAATTTGGCATCTGTTAAAATTCTGTTTTGAAGTATCGTCCTACAGAAATATTCACATAAGTGCACAAAGATATATGTGCAACAATGCTCACTGAATCATTGTTTGCAGAGTTAAAGAACAGAAAGCATCTAAATTTGTGTCAATAGAAGAATGGTGAAATAAATTACATGTTCATACTGGTGAATTCAATCGATGTTTTAAAATGCGATCAATGTTAATGATAGCAATGTCAGTTATGGAAAATATTTCCATACATATCATTAAGTAACAAAAGCATGTTGCAGAAAAATGGATTTAATATAACCTCATAAAAATGACACATGGAAATAAATATATAGAAAGCAGGAGGGAAATGCACCCTGGTATTCACAATGATTGCATCTGGAAGCAGGAGTAAGATTAGAGAATCATAAAGAAAGATTATTGCTTTTTTGAGTTTTTTAAAATTTTAATAATGAGATTATATACGTGTGTTTGGTTTTATAATGCAATTATTTACCTGTATTTGTTGTGCAATTTTTTAAATGTTGGAACAAAGAAATTCTAATATTCATATAATTTTAGATATCATCAGGTTCATTCAGTAGTATACCCAAACATTTTCTCTGCTTTTAATAACCTATATTTTAACAATGTTTAATATCCCATCCAGCAAATATGCCACTTGACATAGTAATTCCCCCATTGCTTGACTTTTACATTGTTATCAACTTTTCACTATAGGTAATGTTGCAATATATATCTTTTTTAGAGATAGGAGTTTAATTTTCTTCATTTTGAAATAAATTTCTATAAATTAGAGCCCCAGGAGGAAATTACTTAGTGAGTGGTTGAGAATCCTGTTCAACTGAAGAATCCTATTGAAAGCCAGAGCTAAACCCTATCGTTCTTGACTCTACTGCCAAGATCCTTATTGCCAGTCTCTGCACACATAGCAAGGGCTCTGTTTTATTTGGTCATGTTTTCCCCCTTTGTACCTTTATATAAGTGACTTTGGTCTTAAATTATAAGCACTTGTTTCTGCCACCTCTAATTCTGTGGGTGAGCCCATCTCCAACACAGTAAAGTGAAGGAAGGTGGCGTGTTTTTTTATCATAAGTTGCCACAGGAAAACTCAGACGTCGATAACTACTTGCTGTTCCAGGAAGCATTCTCCAGTTGGTAAGGACATGCTGTAGAACATCTTTTCCCAGAAGGCAATGAAGTTGCTCAGCAAGAGAAGCCTTTTGTGGAAGAAAAACCTGATAAAGATCGAGTAGCCCCAGCTGTACTTTGTTTTTGGAACAAGGTGTATCTTGCATTATATGAACTCAATCTTGGTGAAGCCTGAGACCAACATTTCACCCTTTGTTGTTGTTGTCATTGTAGTTGTTGTTGTCCTCTTGGTGGTGGTGGTGGTGGTTGTCACTTTTTCCTAAATACCTGATCCTGCAGTTTTCTTCACACAGATCCACGTAGGAATTCCTCTATTGTTACCTTGCCACCATCCATTCTCTTGTTCTGGGTCCTCAGCCACTTTCCAGGAACAGTATCCAGTTCTTCCTTAAACCCTCTGGAGAAAACCCCAGTGAAATTTAGAGTAAATGCTTTAATTTTGTCACCAGCAAAATAATACTAAGAGAATTAGAAAGGGTATAAACCCACAAATATATACTACATATAGGTCATTTACAAAGTCCCTCATCAAAAGGCAGAATGTATTCCCCTGTCCTTGAAATTGAGAATGACTTTTGTGCCGCCTAGATGACACATGCAAGTAAGTGACGCTGGATGACATCCAGAGCTGCGTCATAAAAAGCAATCTGGCTTTCCCCACGCCCCACCCCCGCCTTGATGGGCACCCTCGGAACTCGGCCACCATGTTGTGAAGGAGCACATCATTCTGGAGAGACCATGTGTGGGTGTTCCAGCCTACACATTAGCCTCGCTGAGATCTCAGTCAATAGCCGGCATTAGCTACCACAGATGTGAGCCAGCAAGCCTTCATATTGGATCTCAACTGCGGGCAATGTTGCCTCCCCACCTCCCGTGGGAGGGAACATCTGACCATTTTTGGAGACATTTTTGGTTGTTACAACTAGAGAGGGAGTGCTACTAGCATGACATCTAGTGGGGAGAGGCCAGGAATACTGCTGAACATCCTGCAATTCACAGTCTCCCACAACCAAGGATATTCAACCCAAAATGCTCATAGTGCTGAGATGGAGAAACCTTGCTTCAGACAACTCCAGCCTCCAGTCTTTGAGCTATGCCAGCTGATTTCAAGTGGAGCAGAGACACGTTGTCCCAAATCACACTTCCATGAGGTGATTTGTTTTGCAGAAAGAAGTAATTTGAATACCATGAAATAAGTGGAAGAACTGAGTCATATCTTCAGTTCTTTGTGACTCTGAAGCTCAGGCTTCTTCCAGTGTTGCCTCGAAGGGACACAACAACAAAGACAGAATAACAAAGCAGTGTTAGCCAACGTGTGGCTGAGACCTGGGCACAGGAGAAGGACAGGTGACTATGATCAAGAAGAGAGCACAGGAGGATGGCTCATTGGGTAACTATCCTCCGTGTTCCTAATCTTAAACTCAACATCACGCCTTTCCTCTCTGGAAAACCTGAGAGGAGGACTCTCAGTCTCCTCTTCACAAATTCCTTGTGAATATGCTTTTGAGGGTTTATTTCTATCTGATGACCCCAAGTACTCCCCCAGTAACGTCTAGCAACCGAGAGACCCTAAAAAGGCCCAACCTTCCCTTAGTAAATTGTGGAAAGATTAAGTTTTCACAACTACCTTCTTCCCTGAAAGAACTGGTCATTCAGGATCTTTTCTCAAACGATATCACACGTAACTTTGTTTGTAAAAATTATTTACATAATTAACTAGTTTCCTAAGTACCTCATCACTTCAAAATGGAACAGCATCCCAGTAAAACCACTTCTGGTATCTGTGCTAAGAAAATACTCTGAAATTTAGACAAAGATTTATGAGCAAAACTGTTCACTATAAGATTATTTGTGAGAAATAAGAACTGGAGGAAAACACTTTAAGGTCTGACAATAAGGTAATGAAAACAGAAATTTATGGTATAAATCTACAGCAGAATATTATGCAACCATAAATGAACGGTTCTATTCTGGGTCCTTCTTCTGATCTTACTTGGTTTACTTTCCCTATGCAATTGATTTTCTCCCACAGCTACAATGACCACTCCTGATTCTCAAGACTAGATCTTGCTCCCAAGTTCAGGCCTACATATACATAAATGCCTATTGGACAACTCTGCACTGATGGTGTTCAATGTGTTTAAAGTTCATTATCTTTCTTCAAACTTTCCTGACCTACATCCTCTGTCAAAGTGACTGACAACACCTTCTACCCAGATTCCAAACAAGAAACATGGGCAACATCTGTGATTAATTCATCTCTTTCTTGCATATCCCATATCCAATTATTCCTAGATTATTTCATTTTACTAAGTCTCTCTTAAATTTCTAGCGAATTAGTCTCAGATCTCTAACCTAATTGCTACTATTTTACCCAAGGTCACCATCACCTCTTACCTGAGTTCCTATAGTAGATTCTAACTAGATCCCCCTGCTCTTTGCTCATCTATTTTTCATGTTACAGCCAGAGTGATCCTTCTAAAACACAAACATGATCAGCATCCCTTTGTTTAAAGTTCTTTATAACTCATGATTGTTTTAGGATAAATCTCAAACTCCTTACTAGTGGTTTTTTGTTTTTTGTTTTTTTTTCCTTACTGGGTTTTGAAAGGCCATTCATAACCAGATCCCTGCTTATCTGTCCAGTCTCATTCATCCCAGATCACTTGACCTCTTTAAATCTCTTTGCACTTTATACTCCAACCAGCTACACCATTTGCATTTTTGTAAATGCACCACATTAACAATTTGGGACCTTGCACACATACTCTCTACCTCTAACTAGATCACTTTCATCTCATGCCCAATCCCAGTGGTTACTAACCTAGCCAATGCCTACTTTCCCCTCCTTTCAATTTCTGGAAATCGCCAAGCTCTTTCACCTTTAAGTCTTTTCATATGCTATTCCTTGTTCATGGAATTTCTTCTCAACACAAATAGATAGACAGAAAGACACACACACACACACACACACACACACACATCAATCTTGTGTGGTGACCATAAAATGTGCCTCTCTGATCCCATAGTGTGGAAAGCAAAATTGATTGTTAGCTGTGGCTCCTTTGCTCTGAGTCCAGACTACCTTCACATCAAGCCACCTTCGTGCAGGCTGCTCCAAGCCATGGCAGGCCCATTCCTGGGAGACATGAGACTCCTCTGACAGGTGACTTTGGCCCAAGGACTCCCCATCAAGCTTGCCAAACTCTCTTAGAATTGTGCTTCAGCTGAGATCTTTCTTCCTTCCCTGTCTTTTAAAAGAAATCAGACCTGCTTCATGGTCTTATGACTCTCCTAGCCTCCTCAAAATCCCTCTCTTTCTTCCCTCATAGGCATTTCCCCAGTAAATATCTTGCATTTCTTGTCTTGTCACCTACTTCTCACAGGACTGATGCAAGTTGTACTGAGAATGGTTCAAGAAAAAAGATGGGGACTTGGGATTGGTTCCCTCACTACCTGATGGGCATAGAGGACAACATCAGTGAGGCATGCTTTGTCACAGAGAATATATTTCACAAGTGGTAGCCTAGTAAAACATCTTGGTGGAGAGGGATACTATTGCAACAATTCACTGGCTTTGAGGAACTTTCCTGGGACATGGGTTGTATCTCCCTGGCAAGTACCACAGGAAATATGGAAAACTCACTGCAAGGGTGGCCCTTAGACATCTGGAAAAAGTAATGGCCAGTGTCCAATAACACCAAAATGCCTGAGTTGTCCTGGAAGGTGACAGAGAAGAGAAATGGGCATGTTGCCATAGATATATTATTAGTGATCAGAAGGCCAACAACATACTATGTTCTAAAGAAGGATGCTAAGGACACACCGTTCACCAAGGCCATTAGGAATCTGCCACTGAGGGGGCACCAGCATCACTAAACATCCAGTGGTAGCTGTCTTCTGCAGGGCAGTGCTGATGGTAGAAAAAAGTCATAGTGTTAGATACTTTAATAGCCACGATAATGATGGTTCCCTAAAGTAACAGAGGCCAGGTGGCTACCATTAGCCAGTTATTGTAAATGATCAGGAGATTTGGACATTGCTGGTAATCACTGAGCCCTTTTAATCTGGAAGCTTAGATCTTCAGTACTGGGATCTTTTCTTTCATACATTATTTGACAATGTACTGCTTCCTACACTATCTGTTTTATTTTTCTGGAACTCAGTAATTCAGTGTTTTTTTTTCCTGGATTGAGTCTCAAAAAAAAAAAAATTTTTTTTTTAAATAATTTCATCTATTCCATCTCTGTTTTTTTAATGTGTTGTACTTTTTGTAAATTTTTCTTAACTTTATCTTCCAACCCTTACATGACTTTGTTGTTTTCTGGTTCTAATTTTTTTTAATTTCTAGTAGTTCTTTCTTGGTTTGATTGTTCTTTTATATATTACCCTGTTATTTTATTATTACCCTGTTATTTTATTGATGCAATATCCTATCCTTTTGAGGATACAAATTATACAGGGTTATTAAACCTTTTTTCTTTTTTTGGTCTTTGTTCCCTCTGAGGATTTTATTTATTTTCTGATTGCCTCTGGCCATTCTATTTCAAGTTGGAGGTTTTGCTTAATTATCTAGGAATTCTTGTGTACCAAAAATAAATTGGAGCTTTTCTAGAGGAAGGGGAAGAGAAGATGAGCTTTGAAATTGGTAAGCTTTATTTCAGAGTGATCAGAGAGGAATATAGTGGAGCTCAAGTATAACTGATATTGGGGTCCTTCTCAGTTCCCAAGAAAATAATCCTCTTTTCGTCAGCCTGGGGTAGGTGAACCGCTGGCTGTTGTTATGGGAAGGGTGTTGGAGGAGACCCATGATTCAGGTTACAGACATCACTGATCCTTCTGTTTTCAACCTTATCCACAATTCGCTGTGCCTGGATTTCATTTTCGGTGTCCCTCTCTACGGGCACCCCTGTTACAGCTTCCTTCCCTTGCTGAGTTAGTTACTGTTCCTCCATTTGCTCTGTCTTCCCAAAATGTATCCATCTCTCATCTGCTTTTGTCTTCTCTCCTGATCCATTGGTACTTGCAGTTCTATGCTTTAAAAAGAATCCTTTTACTGATATTTTAGAAAAGTTTCCATAGGGAGAGGAGATAGATGCCTCTATTTGGTTATACCCTCATATTTTTCTCTCTGGTTTAAATGCTACTTTCATCATACATGAAAATTGTCATATAATTAGCAATATTTTGAAGCATTCTACTCTGTTCTACAGGCTAAATATGCAACAGTGCCAGACTTCTAATTATCATGACTTTAAAATATATTTTCATATCTGGCAGTATAATTCCTAATTGTAATTCTGCTTTTTAAAATTTTTTTTAATTTTTCTTGGCTGTTCTCACACTTTTTAGATTAACTTTAAAATCAATTTGTATCAAATTTATAAATCAGTTTGAGAAAATTAACTTGCTTCTCTTAGTGTCTCCGCATTTAAGAACTTCAGATGAGTTCATTTATTCAGTAAAGTTTTATGTTTTCTTTCATATCAATACTGATTAATTCTTAACTCCATTCTTAGGTATTTCATGTTTGCATTTTATTGTGAAAAGAAAGTTTTAAAATTACATTTTCTAATATGTTGTTTGCTGATACAATGAGAAACTACTGATTTAAAAAAATCATTTTATACTTTAACATTTTACAGGTTGCTAATTTTTTCTAATAGGTTTCCCCTTGTGTCACTTAGGTTTTCTAGTCATGCCATCTGCAAATAAGGACAATGGTTGTCTGGTGTTCAGTAATTATTTTTATTAAATTTCTGCATCATTACACTAGTACATTTGAAATATAATATTAAATAATGGTAGTAATAATGGGCATTATTATCTTGTTACAGATTTCCATAGCAATGTTTCTGGTGTTTCATTAAGAATTAATTTGTCAGTTTCAAACAAATAAGTTTTATCATTTTAAGAATATAACATAGTTAATGAAAACTTTTAGCAAATCCTCCCACCCTATCCAACCAGCTTTGACCTTCCTCTCTCCCATGTTCAGTCATCACCAAGACTTCATAATTCTACCTCCAGAATACTCTTAAATCTGCGGTGGCTTTTCTCTTCTACTGTCATTGCCGCGGTCTCTGTTGCCATCCTTTCTTTTCTCTTACTAAATGAACTTTTAACTATCTGCTGTCGATGCCAAGCCCCTCCGATTCATCCTCGTACTACTGCTCAGATGGACGTTCTGCAATGTGAAACTGTTATGTCACACATGTCCCTCCACGCCTTGACTTAAAGTCTTTCAACAGCACTATTGCTCTTAGAATGAAATTCATACTCCTTAATATGACTTAGGGGAACTGAATGATCTTGTCCTGCTTACCTCTCCAGCTTCATCTCTTGCCATCAGCCAAGTTTACCTCAACACTCCAGCCATGTTCTCTTTTCTCTCAATTTTCAATCTTTGCCCATATTATTCCTTCAGCCCAATACATTATTTTTCCTTCTTTGCTGGCAAAGTCCTATGCATCCTTCCGCAAGCCTTCCCAGACACACCAGGCTGGGAGAGATACCTTTGATATATGTATGGCCCTCTTAGCACCTGTACTTCCTTAACATAAAGCCCTCTTTGCTCTGTATTACAATCACTTAGTTACTGCTCTGTTTTCCCCCCTATAAGATAAACTGCCTGAAACTAGGGACAGTACCCATCTTTTTTATTATTTTATGTTCCTTGCCTGGTAGAGTGCCTTGAATTCGTGTTCAAAAAATATTTGCCACTATGGAAAACAATATGGTGTTTCCTCAAAAAATTAAAAATTGATCTGCCATTTGACCCACTGATCCCACTTTTAGAAATATATCCTAAGAAGCCTGAAACACCAATCAGAAAGAATATATGTACCCCTATGTTGATTCATAGCAGCACTATTTACATAGCTAAGCTCTGGAAACAGCCCAAGTGTCCATCAATAGATGAGTGGATAAAAAAGCTGTGGCACATATACACAATGGAATACTATGCAGCTATAAGAAAGAAAGATCTCTTATCCTTTGAGACGACATGGAGGGACCTGAAGAGCATTATGCTAAGTGAAATAAGCCAATCAGAGAAAGACAAATACCACATGATCTCACTTATTTGTGGAATATAATGAACAAAAAAAGCTGATGAACAAAACAGACCCAGAGACATAGAAAGGAGTATGGTTCAGACTGACAAACCTCAGAGGAGGGGGGCAGGGGGTGGGGGGGCGGAAGGGATGAGATAAACCAAAGAACTTACGTCCATGTATGCGGAACCAATGGACATAGACAACAAGGCGGGGGGGGGGGGGCGGGGGGGATGGGGAGGAGGATGTCTGGGGGGAAAAAGGAAAGACATCTGTAACAAAAATAAATTAATACAAATTGGAAAAAAAAATTGTTAAACTAATGTTCAGTGAAGGAACAGATATTGATAGATCATTGTATATTTGTTCTTTGAACTATTCACTTATGATATTAATATATACATATTTTTATCCTCACCCGAGGACATTTTTGCATTCATTTTGAGATAGAGCGGGAGGGAGATAGGGAGGAAGAGAGAGAAACATCAATGTGAGAGAGACACATCGAGTGGTTGCCACCCATGCAACCCCAACCGGGGCCAGAGACTAACTGCAACCTAGGTACATGCCCTTAGCCAGAACCGAATCCAGGCCTCTCTGGTCTGCAGTCCAATGCTCCAACCTCTGAGCCAAACCAGCCAAGGTGATATTAATATATTTTTTAATGTTGCATCACCTTTATATCTAAAATAAAACCTAATTGGGTTTGGTATAATTGTCTCCCAATACACTTTGGCAGCTATGCAGTCACTTACTTGTTTCATTGCATTAGTTACTAGTGTGTTATTGCAATGTTGGCAATCTAACATGACAGAAGCTTCCTCTCTTAGAACTAGTATTAATGGCGATGTCCTCGGAATGCCAGCCCTTGGTTTTGCTTTCATCCTCTGGGGCCAGATTGCCTGGATTTGAATCGGTGGTGTGCTGGGCCAACTCCAACAGGCTTGAAGAGAAAACTGGGTGCATCTCCTTCCAGCTCCACTCACGGTGCCAACTTCTTGGTAGTTTAAACTTGGTCATGGTAGAAGTACTTGCAAAAACTAAAAATCAGGAATTTTGGAGGGAGGGGGCCATTTAACAACACACCGCTAGTTTGAATATTTGTTTATTAGACAACTCTGGGCAAGTTATCTATCTGTACCTCAATTTCCTCATCTGAAAATGAGGATAATAATAGTGACTCCCTCAAAGTTTGTCATAAGGAATAAAAGGAGTCATTTAAAATAGTGTCAGATATGTTACAACCCTTAAATGTTTTTCTAATTTATAATTTTTTTATTGTATACTCATTGTGCCCTTCTTTCTGGTCTCCTTAGTCATGTTTTCCTAATTTGCATTGACTTCTTATTTCAGTTATTTTACTTTTTTGTTTAATAATGGTCTTTAAGACTATTAATTTATCTCTGAATTCATTTCTGACATTCCTCATATAGTTTTCTGATTGTCATTTCATTCTAGATAGCCTTTGAGCTGCAGGTTGTATTTTTTTTACACCTTATTACATTTTCTGACGTATAATGGACATACAACATCTTATTAGTTTCAGGTGTACATCATAGTGATACGATATTTATATACATTACAATATGATCCCCACAATAAGCCAACTTACCATCTGTCACCATACAAAGTTATTAAACTATTACAAATTGCAGGGTTTTTTTCAGAGTAATATATGCACAAGGTTAAATATTAGTGATCTGAAGGACTAAAAGAAAATTACCCATCTATGCCCTATCCATCTCTACTGAAGTGCCACTAACTAGTGTAGCCATTTTAACCAATTTTGTTTTAATACCTCTGGTAATAATCTATCTCTAAATAAGATCACTAAACTTCTATTCCAAGAATCACATAATTCAGATATCATCTATTCACTTCTTGTTTTAATGCACAGATATTTAACATACTTTTGTCACTCTCCCTCTCTTCTCACCAGAATTGTACCACTGTTTTCAGTGTCCATTTACAGCAGCATTCTCAAACCACCTCTTGTTTTCCAGCTTGTAACAATATGCACAGCTTGTAACTATTCTTTGTGTGATAACAACCGCTGTTGGCTTTACTTAGTTTTCCATTATTATTTTTTATAACAGCTCTGTTTTCTTCTTTTATCTTAGTTCCTCCATGATTTGCCTATAAACTTTCTATAGGATCCTAAAATTTATTTATTTTTATCCTCTCCCAAGGACATTTTTTTTTTTTTTTTTTGCATTTATCTTTAGACAGAGCGGGAGGGAGAGAGGGAGGAAGAGAGAGAGACAAACATCGATGTGAGAGAGACACATTGACTGGTTGCCACCTGCATGACCCCAACCGGGGCTGGGGACAAACCGCAACCGAGGTACATGCCCTTAGCGGGAACTGAACCCGGGACTCTCTGGGCTGCGGGCCCATGCTCTAACCGCTGAGCCAAACTGGCCAGGGCCAGATTTTTTTAAACAGTTTTAATGTCAGGTTATTTGTACCATCAAAGGAGAGTAGTCTTTTGCCAAGTTCAAATGTATTCCTTCCTCTTGTTTACACTCCACTGAGTAACCCACGCCATGCCACAATTTTGATGACTGCCTCTTTGGATCATGCCTCTTTCTTGGACAGCTTTCCTTGGTTTGTTTTGCTTTTGTCTCTGTGCTGTTGTCATAGAAAGTATTCCCAAGCTCTGCCTCATAGTATATGTTTTCCCACATGCTAAGTTGTTCTGTTTTCCCCCAGATACCTTTGTCCTCCCACCTGTCCAGCTGAGACTGTTCTCTAAGCCACAGGGAGAACCACACTTCCCCTCGTCGTTCTCTGAACTCCCGTTTCAGTTCATGCCCTTACTGCAACAGAGTGCGTCCTCTTAACATATAAATCCCAAGAAAGACAGTCTCTGAGTCCTGGCATGTTTTAAAATATGTTTACCCTGCCCTCACACTTGCTGATGATGTGACCGGGAAGAGAAGTTTAGTTTGAAAATCACTTTTCCTCAAACACTTGAAGACGTTTGCTCCATTGTCTCATGGAACCCGGCATTTCTGAGAAATATGATTTCAGTGGGATTCCCATTCTTTGGTAAATTATCTTCAGTTTTCTTTGGAAGCTTTAGGAACTTCTCTTTATGCTTGATTTTCTAACACTTCACATGTCAAGTTTTAATCTTTTATTTAGCCATCTTATACAACACTTGAACATTTTCCCTTTAGTTCTAGGGAATTATAACTTTATGATTGTAACTCTTTATACTTATAATTTAATAACTTTCTTTCCAGTTCTTCTCTGGCCTCTCTTATTAGATGGTCTAGTAATTGGATACTGGACTCCTAGAACCAACCCTCCATATCTCTTTATCCTTTCCCATATATTTTTTATGCTTGTCTTTTTATTCCGCATTCTGTGTAAGTTTTTTATCTTTGTCTTTCAAATTTTACATTTTTTAAAATGTAGCAATCATATATTTTCAAGAGTTTTATCTTGTGTATATTTGCCTTTCCCATAGAAGACAGTAGTAGTTTATTTTTAATCCTCCCCCAAGGATATTTTTCCATTTATCATTAGATAGAGTGGGAGGGAGGGAGGGAGAGAGAGAGAGAGAAAGAGAAACATCGATGCGAGAGAGACACTTCGACTGCCTGCCTCTTGCATGACCCCAACCAGGGCCGGGGCTGAACCGCAGCCCAGGTACATGCCCTTGACCAGAATTGGACCGAGACTCGGTCTGCGGGCCGACGCTCTAACCGCTGAGCCAGTTGGCCAGGGTGACAGTAGTAGTTTTATACATGCAGTGTAGTCTTGAATTTCCCTGAGATTAATAATTGCAATTTTCTTTTTGAAGTTCTTTTCTTTCCCTAATTTATTTCTGTTTTCTCTAGAGACAGTTTTTCTATTTTATTCTCTTGGTTTTTCTCTCATGCTGCAGGCTTTCCTCAAATCTCTGGTGATTCTTGTGTTTTCATTTATATTTAAAAACCTATTAATGTAATTTGGATTTCCTCATTGATACAAGATTATTTAAATATTTTTTTAATTCAAAGAGTTATTTCTGCTGATGTTCTTTTGTTCTGTTGGATTAAACTCTTCCTACTAAATTACTATTTGATTCCATGGAAGTCAGGGGCTGTGACCTATATAAGTTTTGCCCTTAGAGATATATTAAGATGCAATTTGTGGCTTATGCAATTAATTTTTATAACCATTTCATGAATATTATAACGCACACATGTATATTCAGCTTTAATAGTACTATATTAAAAGTATTTAAATCTTATTTAATTTTTGTCACCTTGATATGTCAAATGACTGAGAGATTTTCCACTAAATTCTCCTTCCACAACACTGCTAATAATGTTTTTGTTTATTATCCATACATTTTATTCTTAATTGGTAAAATGTTAATGAAGGATCAAGGATAATATTTCAAAACCCATATATACATCACTCAGAATGAACATAAAATATTTGTCATATTTGCTGCAGTTCAAAAAATATATAAATACTGCTTTATTTAGTTAATCTATTTAAATTAAATTAAATATAATACATAAAGTTGAATTCCCTTTGATCTTCAGCCAAGCCCATTCTCCCTTCTCTCTCTTCAAAGACAAGAAAGAATTTGTTGTGTATTCCTTCAATCTAAGTGTCTATGCATTTACTGTATAAATATGTAAATATGCGTAGATAGGTAAACTATATATAATTTTTTTTTTTGTATTTTTATTTTTAGGGTGTTTTTATTTGTTAAATTTTTATTGAATTTATTGGGGTGAAATTGGTTAATAAAATAATATAGGTTTCAAGTGTACAATTCTTTAATACATCATCTGTGTATTGTGTTATGTATACACCATGAAAAGTCAGGTCTCCTTCTGTCATCAGCTTCTATCCTCTCCTCCCTCCCTCCACCGCCCTTTCCCTCTGCTAATCACCATACTGTTGTCTATATCTATCTATCTAAATTATATTATATTTATGTTTCTTTCTACAACTTTTTAAAAATTTTAACATTTAATTCAATGATTTAAGTATGCCACTTAGAAATATTAAATACCTAAATTTTGTTTTGTTTTTATTGAATCTGAGAGTCTGTCTTTTAATTAGTTTATTCCATCTGCCTTTATTTTATTTTATTTTTTTTATTATGTTTTTATTGCTTTTTTAGAGAGAGATGAAGGGAGACAGAGATAGAAACATCAATGTGAGAGAGAAACATCGATTGGCTGCCTCCTGCACAGCCCCCACTGGGGATGGAGCCCGAAACCCGGGCTTGTGCCCTGACTGGGAATCGAAGCAGGATGTCTCAGTTTATGGGACGATGCTCCACTGAGCCACACTGGCCAGGCTTTGTGCATTTATTCTGATTACACATACATTTGTGCTTATTTCTACCACACTATTTTGTTTTCAACTTACCATTTTTTCCTTTCCTATATTTACTGAATAAGCTGTTTTATTATTCCTGTTATAATCAAATATTTGGCTGCCTTAAAATCCGTAAATAGTTCCTTCTATAATGTCTATGAGTGCCAAAGTTTCTTAATTTTTGAAAAAAATCTATTTTTTCCCCCAGAAGTTCACTATTGGTCTACTTGTTGCTCCTTGAAGGAGAATTTGTCTTTTCTGATTTTCTCTATATCTTTGATATTCTGCAATTTCACCACAATGAGCCTGGCTGAAGATTTGTTGTTTTGTTTTCTGTTTTTGTTTTTTTAAATAAATTTTTAAAAGATATAATTGACATATAACATTGTATTAGTTTTAGGTGTACAACACAGTGATTTCATGTATGTATACATTGTGAAATGATCATCACAATAAGGTTAATATCCATCATCACAAATAGTTACAGTATTTTCTTATTATGAGAACTTTTATGGTCTACTCTCTTAGTATCTTTAAAATATACAGTACAATATAGTATTGTTAACTATAGTCAATGCTACACATTACATCCCAGGACTTATAACTAGAAGTTTGTACCTTGACCACCTTTATCCATTATTCTAGCCTCGTACTGACTGTGTCTTTTCAATATTAGGAATTATACCTTTCTTTGCCAATATCTCTATGAATATTGCCTCTCCCCCATTTTCTTCTTTTACAACTCATATTATTATATGTAAAATCATTTAATTCTATTCACTAACTTTTAACTATATTTTGGTAATATCTGCTTCTTGTTTTATCTTTCCAGTAAGTCACCTCTGTCTAATTTTGTGCGTGGTCTCCACAAACAAAAATCCTTGATTTTGATATCACCAATTAATTATTTTCAATTACTTTCTTAAAAAAAAACAATTGCTTGTTATTTTGAATTTTATTTAAGAACTACTTCCCTGCCTCTATGTTGAAATAATATATTTTCTTATCTTCTATTAATTTGATAGCTTTACATTTCACATTAAGATTTTTCATTGATCTGGCCTTATTCTTCATGTGTGGTGTTAAGGAGATATGTTTACTAATTCTTTTTTACTGCTATTCAGTTTTTCTACATCTTAGACCTATTTCAATAATTTATAGTTTTCTAGAAATTATTCATTTGCATAGATGACATTTTATACCCATTTAACATCATGTTACCTTTTCTGTGGCCTCCAATAAACACCATTCGATTTTAGATATCTCATGTGAGTAGAATCATACGATATTTGTTTTCTGAGACTGGCTCATTTCACGTAGCACACTATCCCTAGGTTCATCTATCTTGTCATAAATAGAAAGATTTCCTTCTTCTTACAGGATGAATAATATTCCAGTGTGTATGTGTGTGTGTGTGTGTGTGTGTGACATTTCCTTTATCTACTCATCTCTCATGAACATTTGAGTTGGTTCCATATCTTGGCTATTGTGAATAATGCTACACTGAAAGTGGGAGTGCAGATATCTCTTCAACTCCTGATTTCAATTTTTTTGGATATGTAGTCAGAGGTGAAATTGATGGATCGTAAGGCAGTTTTATTTTTTAAGGAATCTCCATAGTGTTTTCCATAGTGGCTGTACCATTTTACATTCCCACCAATAGTGTGCAAGCATTTAAATTTATCTACATCCTCACCAACAGCTGTTACCTTTAGTTCTTTAAATAACAGCCATCCTAAAAGATATGAGGTGAAATCTCATTGAGGTTTTGATTTGTGTTTCCCTGTTTAGTGACGTTGAGCACCGTTTCATTTAAATTAAAAATAATAATTTAAGATTTTCCTTTCCTCCAAACCATCTGTTTGAGATTTTCAACTTGGTTGGTATTAAGTTGTATGTAATTATTTTTATAATTTTAATTAGCTTCTTACCCTTTTTATATACCTTTTCCACTTATAAATTCTGTTTTCTTTCTTTTAAATTAGATTTGTGAGAGAAATTGTCTGTTGTTTTTTTTTTATTGTTCTCTTTTGTTTTTGCTGTCCAAAGGTCTGGCTCCTTAAGCTGATTTATTAGTTTGACACTTTCAATTTCAAAAATTTTTTATAACAATGATTTATATTTGTTTCATAACTCATTTATTTTTTGTTATATGTTTTTTATTTGTTTATTTATACTGGTTTGTTTTTGTTTTGTTTTTTCTTAACTTATGAGTAGAATGTTTGGCTTAATAATTTGTTTATTTCTTGTTTAACCCTGAAAATATTTAGAGGTATGGATTTATCTCTGAGTAGTTTTAGTTGTGTCTAGTAATTTTTTAAAGTAGTAGGTTCTTATTTCCATTACTTTTAAACAATCTTCAGCCTTTGAATATGATGAATATTTTAGCAACATGTAAATTTCCAACTCCTGAAAGTTCCCACTGAGGGACCTACAGGTCATAAAATTTATGAATAACTAATATCAGTGACAGAAACTCACATGAAAAAGAATTATTTACTGGAATCTTTGAGAAATTACTTTATGATCATGCATAGGCAAATAAAAGTAAATGAAAGCTGACTCCAACACATGACTTGACTGAGGAAGTTTGTGAATTTCAGAGGTAAAGAAAGAATCCTATAAGAGCAAAGGTAACAAATTGCTGGTGTTCTAGCAGTGTCTCCCACTGAAGCTGTATGTTTGGATTCGCCACCGGAAGCTGGGGCTCTCTGGTTTTGGAACCAGCACTGTGGTGGACCTTTAGGTTAAGATGGACCTCTTTTGGAAAGGGGATGTTGAGAAAATGAAAGCCAACTTCCCTGTTTATGTACACACTAATGTAAAAAATTGTCCTCTTTGGGTTCAGGGTCACTTCTACATGAGGGTGGTGGGATATACATTTATTTTTTCTTCTTGACCAAGAGGTCTAGATTTAAAGTAATAGGAATAGTAGCAATCACTTCACAACGTTTATGTCTATCAAATCATCAGGTTGTATACTTTAAACATATATAATTTTATTTGTCAATTGTATCTCAATAAAGCTGGTGGGGAATAAAAATAGAATAGAGCAGTAGGAACATATTGAGAGCATTTTAATCCTTGAGAGGTAAGCTGACCCATGCTATATGGGACTAAGCAGAGGATAAGGGAAAAGTCACAAAGTAAACAATAATAACAACTATTTATAATAGTTTTTTAAATGTGCTGAGCAAAATCCTATTATCTCCTAAGTGCTGCCTTAGCCAATGAATTATAGCAATCCTCAAATTTGCTAACCATTTTAAGTTTACTTTTGTCACACTTTTTAAAAAATAAAACTTATTTAATAAATATTCATATAGCACCTACTAAGTGTCAGGCACGGGGCCAAACACTTTATTAAACAATGCATGTGATCTTTATGATGGTATTATTATTTTTCCCACTTCTTTTTTTTTTTAATCCTCACCCGAGGATATTTTTCCATTTATCTTCAGACAGAGTGGGAGGGAGAGAGAGAGAAAAACACTGATGTGAGAGAGACACACATCGACTGGGTTGCCTCCCGCACGACCCCGACTGGGGACGAACCGCAACCAAAGTACGTGCCCTTGACCAGAATTGAATCCACAGCTCTGGTCTGTGGGCCGACACTCTAACCACTGAACCAAACTGGCCAGGGCTATTTTTCCCACTTTAAAACTGAGAAAACAGGCAGAGAAGATCAAGTAGCTTGCCCAAGGTCACAAACTGGTAATGGTGTAAATGAAATTCTGACCCAGGCAGTCTGTCTGCAGAGGCCACACTTTTAACCACTGCGCTGTATGTTCATTTTTCACACAGTAACCCTTATGTTAAATGCTATAGACAGTATTATTCATGCTTTAAAAATATAAAAGGGTAGCATAGGTACACACTTTGAGAAAAAACATGAACAGAAAGCTACACTAGTAAGAACAAAGT
This sequence comes from Tadarida brasiliensis, assembly GCA_030848825.1. NCBI lineage: Eukaryota > Metazoa > Chordata > Mammalia > Chiroptera > Molossidae > Tadarida > Tadarida brasiliensis. The sequence goes on along the minus strand of CM061260.1, from coordinate 44,280,248 downwards.
AAGAGAGATGCCTAAGGACCAGATGGCAAATTTCCTACCACCCTTACCCAACATAGAGGGCTTTTATTTTTAGTTTCAGCCCTTTCCCTAGTTGCAGTAAATCTCAACCTGTGTTCTAGACACAATGAGGTTTGTTTCTGTTCCTTAAGAGGCTTAATTAAGGCTTTTGTTCTCCAGATATGTAGACCCCAAACAGTTTGTTCCTTTCTCCCAGGGGAGGCCAGCCCCTCCCTCTCTCCAGGCCTGCACCAGTGACAGAGGCTTTCTCTGGTCTCTGCTTTCTTACAAGTACCCACCAAGGCATGTGAGAAGACCCCTTGAGGAGGTACAAAATCCACTTGTGTCTATAGTCTCCACAGCTTTTTTCTCACACAAGCCCACATTTAGCCTTTAGCAAAATGTTAAAAATTTTAGCTGAATTCTTATCTGCTTGAATGATACCTGGTGTTTCTTCCCCCTGTGGTCTGCCAAAGGAGAGCCAGTTTCCATGCCCCATCTCCTTGGAGAAACCGTCTCTGCAGATTTCAGGTTACTGGATTGACCCGAAATGTGATTTCTCTGACAAGTGCAAGGACAGTTATGATTTTATTGTTTATTGGGCTTTCGTTGTTATTGTTTAGGGTGGGACCAACACTTAGGATTCCTGCACCCTAAGCAGAAGCAGAACATTTTCCTACTATTATTTGTAGTTTTTCTATTTTAATATTTTCTTGCTGTTTCCTTTATCATATCCTTGATAGTTGTATTGTTTTCTTTCCTTTTTTTGGTTTTACCTTTTAATAAACATGTACTTTGTTGTATTCTTTTAGTGCACAGGTCCTCAATAGAGGCGTACCACCCTTAGGGAGGACATTTTGAAAATTTGTTGGGGCAATTTTGTTTGTCCCAATGACTCAAAGGGACTATTGTTCTTTAGTGGGGAGATAAGAAATAGTAGATGCTAGACATCCTGCAACATGAAGGAAAGTTCCACATATGGAATAATTTTCTCATGACCACACGATTCTGAACATTCCACTATGGTCATGTAAGTAAAAACTATAGCAGTTTTACAGTTTTGAAGAGACACAATTTTTAAAAAAATAATTTTAGTAAATACTGAATGTTATAGAACACAACTACTTTCTTTTGTTTAGAACTTGACCAAATTCTGGTCACTATTTTTGAAATAACTTCTTCAATGGCAATGTTGCTTGTAAAGTTTGAGTCACCAATGCAGCATACCTCCACTAGTCTATCTTCCTAGCTTTGACACGCAGTGCTACTAGTCACCTTGGTTCTCTGTTATGCAATCCCAGACTCCTCTGGGTAAAAACTCATGACAAAGAGAAGGCACGTAACGGAGACCTATAATAGTTTCTATTTCCTATGAATATGGAAAGGATAAAGAGATGGAAACAAGAGATAAAGAGAGGTTCCCCTGCAAAAAACGAAATTGGCGCTTTACCGGCCCTTACCGGTTTGTTCATCACAAACTCATTTTTTAAATGTAGCTCGTTACTGAAAATAAAGTCCCATTCAAAGAGGCTGAAAAAAATTCATACACTGGGGAGCCAGATGGTCTTTTATTCATAAAATTCTATCACTTCAGGATATTATAAAAGTTTTAAACAAATAGAGGCCATAAAGTATTCTGCATTTCATCCTGAAAGAAGATATTTTTAAATGTCAGTACGTAAACTATCATGCACAATAGTCAAAGAATATGGATAAGTTGTTTTTACTTTAAACTGCCACACACAAAAAAGGATAGTGATTGTTTTTCTAGTTCAGGGTGTTTCTTCCTCTCTTTAGTGGCAAGGCAATGGACGGATGACCGAAATGGGTTGACTACAATTAAGAAATAAAAGAGGGAAAGTGACAGATGGGTTTACTACCTTCAGGGCTTTAACATTTTCGAGACATTTGTGTATGACATCTGACATGGTAATATTCAAGAGTTCTCAGAGCTATAAGAGGTTTTGTTTTTATGGTTATTTGTTGAGATATGAAAGAACTATCTCAAAAGGAAAAAAGTAGAGTGAAACTGTGACTAAAAAAGTAGAGAATAAAGGGAGCGAAAAGGGAGGAAAAGGGAGAGAAAGGCAAGAGGAAAGGAAGGAAGGAGGGAGGGAGGGAAGGAAGGAAGGAAGGAAGGAAGGAAGGAAGGAAGGAAGGAAGGAAGGAAGGGAGGGAGGGAGGGAGGGAGGGAGGGAGGGAGGGAGGGAGGGAGGGATAGAAGAAAGGAGGAAGGAAGGAAAGTGAAGGGGAGAAAAGGGAAGAAAGGAGAGAAAAGAAGGGGAGAGGAGCAGATAAGACAAGTAAAAAAGGAAGCAGAGTAGATATTTGCCAAACAAGCTTATCCAAAGTCTTATGACAACTATATTTTCCCATTACAAAGAGATTGCTCCAACAGTAAGCATCTGAAAAAATATTACTTTATTAAATGTTGCTGTTGCCTTTATAAATACAGCTAGTATACAATATAAGTCTGAATATAGGAATTGAAATGACTTGATGGAAACAGTATAAATTGAAATGAATGATAGAATGCCTGACAGTCATAACTTGCAGTCATCATGTGATGAAAATCTTGGTTCCAAGTGCCTTGAATTTTCCATTTTAATATAGAAATTTATAGTAATAGACAAAGTTTCATTTCTACTTTGATTATTGGTGAATTATGTCTTTTGTGGTTTTATTCTGTGAAAAGACTCAATTATTGCCCTCAAGGAATACTGAAGTGTTTTTTATTAGATACAAAATATAAAGGCAGGATATGGAGACTGCTGGATGGAGATTCTTTGGAAGAAATGACAAAGGAGAAGGGAAGATAAGTTCCTTCTTAGACTGTTTTCTCTGCTTAACTTCTGGCCCTCCAACATCAATTTCTCCTTGCCATCTAGATTTTCCATATCTCAGAGATCCAATTATCGTTGGTCAATGCAAAATGGGGAATAGGGCCCTGGCCGGTTTGGTTCAGCGGTTAGAGCGTCGGCCTGCGGTCCAGAGAGACCCGGGTTCGGTTCCCGCTAAGGGCACATACCTCGGTTGCAGTTTGTCCCCGGCCCTGGTTGGTCGTGCGGGTGGCAGCCACTCAATGTGTCCCTTTTACATCGATGTTTCTCTCTCTCTCTTCCTCTCTCTCCCTCCCACTCTATCTGAACAAAAAAAAAATGAAAAAATGTCCTCGGATGAGGATAAAAAAAACAACAAAAAACAAAAACAAAATGGGGAATAGGTAACTCATCTCTTTAGCTCATAGCTCTTCAGCTTGAGAAGAATTGTTCTCAAAGAACTGGAGTCAAAGAACCACACCTTAGAAGCCTTATCCCCACCTGGATTTGGTATAGATTATGAGATCCTAGACCTCGAACCTGAGCCTAATGCCATAATAGAATGAGACTTTTTTGGGTCTTGGGAATGGGTAATCATGTTTGTGCATGTGGAGGAAATAGAAATAATTTACAACAAGAATGCAGACTGTGATAAAGGTGAAGGTGAATTCTTTGACATTCTTCCTATTGAGTTGAGAGGTGGGGGATAGAGGGTATCTTCATTATTATTATTTTTTTTTAATACTCACCTGAGGATATTTTTCTATTTATCTTCAGATAGAGTGGGAGGGAGGAAGGGAGAGAGAGAGAGAAACATGGACGTGAGAGAGACACATTGATTGGTTGCCTCCCGCACAACCCCTACCAGGGCCGGGGACTAACTACAACTGAGGTATGTGCCCTTGACCAGAATCGAACCCTCGGCTCATTGGCCCACAGGCTGAGACCCTAACCACTGAGCCAAGCCGGCCAGGGCAGTAGAGGGTATCTTTAGCTACTTCCCTTGAATCTGGTCTGGACTGTGACTGCTTTGACCAATACAGTATGGTGGAAGTGATGGTATGTCACCCCGGTTTTAGGCACTTTCCTCTTCCTTTTTTATTGAGTCCTGAGCCACCATGCAAAATATCTGATTACCCTGAGAGGACCACAGTTTGAGGAAACCCATGCTAGTAACCCTGTGGAGAGTCTGTGTCAAGAGTGAAAGAGAGATGCCTGGCCAAGCCCCAGTAATTTCAGTTCCCTGCCCCCATAGAATCGTCACATACAATATTTTAAAGGTGTTGACTAAAGCTATTAATTTGGGGAGTGGTTTGTTATGCAGTAATAGATAATTGAAACAGTAGGTGAAAGCATCTTTTTTGCTTCTATGTTCTGGCCTCTTCTTGCCTGGAATGTGGACACAAGACTTAAAGATCTAAGAAAACATTTGAGATTATGAGGCAAAAACCAACAACAAGACAAAATAAAAATCAAATATATGCCTACATACTAAGGATGTCGGAGTGGAAAGACAGAAAGAGCTTTGGTCCTTGCTGACCATACTGAGCCATCCATACTAGCCAGCTGACTGGCTCTTCTGGATACAATAAAGCCTTATTTTTTTTTAAGCCCATGTTATTTTGACATTGTGTTACTTGCCACTGAATACATTCAGAGCTGATGCAACTATCAATAAATATTTGTTGATTGATTGACTGAATCAGTTTCTGAAGTCCTTGTTACCTAGCCTCATCTTTTCTAAAAGCTTACCTTCAATAGAATAGTTTCTTTGGGATTTATGGATGTTATCTAAAAAGCACACTTTCATGGTTGGTACTTTGCTCAGAGATGCTCAACTGATCTGTCTCCACTCATCTAGTCTTTCCAGTCTTTATTGGAAAAGGGGGTGTTGTTCTGAAGCACCCCTTTGAATCTTTAGTCCTAAGTTGTGACTCTAAGATGTTGGGTCATTTTACATTAAAATGTTTCCTATTTTTGCCTCAGTTTTAAGTCATAACGAGATCCCTCTGAGTAAGGAGGGCTTTTAGCATAGTCAGGAGTTCCTGTTGCCCTTACTGTCTGGCTTGTAAGCTCTTCAATGTGGCGCAGTTTTCCTCAGCAGAGCATGAAACAGACTCATAAAGAACAAAACAAAGACTCTGTATGTGATCATCTCTCTTAGTTTTCAGACACTGATGTCTGTGACAGAGCAATTAGGGGGAAAAAAAGTCTGCATTACACGATCTCAGTGGGAATATTTGCTTCTTATAATGACAAATTCTGCTGATGTTTATGCCTTTTGGAAAGGGGGATTTGGGTGGGGGAGGAGAGGAAACTTTATTCCTTCATATTTTCCAGGACTAGAAAAATAAGCACTGAGTAGGACACTTTCAAGATAATTATCTTTTTTCAGTAGTTTAAAGTGACTTTTTGAGAGATTACCTTTAGAAATAATAGTTGGCAAAAGGCACGATAATTTGCACATATTAGACCTGCATTCTGTAAAATTTTTCTTTTTAGAAGAAAGTCTTTTATGTATGAAAAGCCAGGCAAAAATGTACTTAAAATATAAGAGTTTGCTGACTGATTCCTCCTTTTATTTTACTGGGTTGAAAGGCTTTACTTAGCTACGTTATTCATGAAGTAAGTGATTTTTTAATGGAATAGCAGTTTCAATAAACAGGCTTCAAGAGGAGCCTTTAGTGGGGCAAGAACATCTTTGTATCAGCCCCATTTGAAGTCATTAAAGTACATGAGTACAGTAACCCAAAAGTAACAAAACATCCTATAGAAGCTCAAAAGAAAAAACACCACCAAAATGACCACTGCTTTTGGACACCTCATCTACATAACAGACAGTCAAAGGAAAGAGAGCTAACTTTCCTAACTAGAAGTCTCCAGCCTTCATAGAAGTCTCCAGCCTTCAAACATCACTTAAAATTTAAAAAAGAAAGAAAAGAACACATGTATCGAGCACCTACTGTGTGCATTGTCTGTTACGGCTGTTAAAATTGGAAAAGTTAATGAAACCATACTTGATCCTAAGAGCTACCAGTTTAATGCTAATTACAGGTGCAGTTTACTCTTGGTTTCTCAGGGTAAGATCAACAGCAGCAAACCATTATGTTCAGTCTTACTGCTTCACGATCCTATCAAATCTCTAATCAAGAACAAAGAAAATGAACACCTTCTGGAACAAAAATTTTCCAACCTTCAAACTATAGCCCTGTGTCAGCCTCTCCCCATCTTCAAGGGATCTTCAAGCTCAGCTTCCCCAGCGCATGGGAGAGGAGAGGAGAGGTGGCCCGTCTCCTCCTGAGCCATCCCTCAGCAGTTGCTTCCGTGGGTTGTGAAGTGCTGCCTGGAGCTCCATGGAGGGTGGGTGGCCAGGGTGTGTGCATGAGAGGGGAAGGATGGGAAAAGAGTCCAGGAGGGCTTAGTAATTCTGGGCCTGGCTCAAGAACCCCAAAGGGGTTGGGCAGTTAGGATTTGGTCCTCTTTGGAATCTGGTCACAGTGTTTGGTGCAATTTGTCCCCTCAACCCCTTTATCCCACCTGCACTTCTGCTCTTCAGGGTATATTTTTGCCCAGAATAATCGCTCAAAAATGCAGACATACACACATAATCCTCAAGGACTAATAGTTTTCAAAAATAATACAGCTTAAATTCACATTAAAAAAGAGGAACAGTTTTCCTAAATTCAACAAACTCTGCAGCATTCGTTCAGCCCCGAAGGGAGAGATCAGTATACGTTATTATGCAGAGTTGCTCAGATAACTAAAAGAAACTAAGGGATGAGACTCATTACAGAGTCCTGACAAACAACAGACTGTCTTGATGGCTACTCTGAGTTGTACACACACAGGAGCTTGAAAGGGAAGCATTTTGTCTCACTGGGGCCAGCCCCCCCCAATCTCTATAAGTAGTAAAGGGACCCTAATAGCACCTGTTTTCTCTGTACACAAGCCTTCAGGGTTGAAAGTGACATGGGTGCTGCTATGTAAGTCATATGACTACATTTGTACTCTCTACTATAGATTATGGAGCAGGTCAACTTCAAATACGCAGAAAATGGTTGAACACAAAAGGTGAAAGGGTGTAGCTTCCTATTGTGTTTGGATCAGAATCTATTAGAGTCACCCCTTATTTCCATGGCTTGAAGGGAGAAAGCAAGCTATAACAAAAGAATCCACAAAGTATAGTGTAGTGGGATAATTTCTTTTTTTTTTTTTTCCTTTATTGATTTTAGAGAGCGAGGAAGTGAGAAGGAGAGAGAGATAGAAACATCAGTGAGAGAGAACATCAACTGGCCCCCTCCTGCGCACCCCCCACTGGGGATCAGGCCCACAACCTGGGCATGTGTCCTGGCTGGGAATCGAACTGGCGACCTCTTGGTGCATGGGTTGATGCTCAACCACTGAGCCACACTAGCTGGACTGGGATAATTTCTACAAGGTTATTTACATGAATGTGCTAAAATTAACATAAATCATAGGGAGTTCACCTATAGCTTAAGTGAACGAACAACATTCCTATAGAAGCAACACATTGTGCAAGGAGTGTGGTTATTGCAAACCTCATGATTAACTGTTTCTTCCTAAGAGATTAAGAAAAACAAAAAACTTTGTAGTTAAACTGTTGAATATCACAGAGAGCTTCTTGTTCTTCCTTTGAATTGGGAAAAACTAGAAACTGGGATCATGATAACAAGAAACAAGATGAATAGTTTTTAAATTATATAAAACATTTGCCACAATTGCCTAGTTTCTATCTGTCTCTTCTGTCTCTTGATTTATTGTACTTTTATGGTTCCTGGAATATTAGTATTTGTTATCCTTCTCTTCTTTATCTTGTTACAAAGAGCAGTAAACAGCACATTTCTGGGATATCCAAAAGTTTTTATTTTATTTTATTTTTTTGTCAACAAGGCTTTCTTATCAAATGCCATTATGATCTATAAATTATTTTAATTTTAAACACAACTAATGTCAGTTACAAGCTTATAATTCTGACTCCAAAACAGAAAATTAGTGAATATCATCTAGGTAAAAGCAGAATATATAGAGTTGCTAATAACAAACATGAAACATGCCTCAGACGGAAATTAAAAAATTTCCCGGACAAGAGACTTTCTGGATAAATTTTGGTGTTATTTTGTACCAAAATAAGTAAAACAAATTAAACAGTTTCTTTACTGAAGAAAATATCAAACTTTTCGTATGGTGATGTGCATTACGAATCTTTGAGAGTAAAAATCTTTCTCAAACTTACTTGATTAAAAATACCTTCACTTTCTTAGAAAGCATGGGTTATTTTGCTGTTCACATGTGGTCTGTGAACCAGCAGCATGGACACCACCTACTACATGAGAAAGGCTGAGCCTCAGGCGCCACCCAGACTACTTAATCAGCATCTGCAAGGTTCCCCAGTGATACTGGCATATTCAGGTTGGGGAAGACTTGCGTTAAAGCAGCGGTTCTCAACCTGGGGGTCGCAACCCCTTTGGGGGTCCAACGACCCTTTCACATGGGCCACCTAAGACCATCGGAAAACACATATTTCCGATGGCGATTCACAACAGTAGCAAAATTGCAGTTATGAAGTAGCAAAGAAAATAATTTTATGGTTGGGGGTCACCACAACATGAGGAACTGTATTAAAGGGTCACGGCATTAGGAAGGTTGAGAACCACTGGATTAAAGGATAATTCGGAGTCCAAGGTGACAAACACTTACGTTTAAATAAGAATATTGCACAATTATCTTTCTGTGATGTAAGTAACGGGGGTCAGAATGTGCCATCCGAAAATATGCCACTTTGGCATAGGGATTATTTTGAGCTGAAGGCAATTGAGAATCAACAGATGCAGGAAGAGTTCTCTGCCCTCTCCTTATCTGCAAAAGCAAGGCATAAATTTCCCTTTGAGGAAGGTGCCCACCTCCAACCAGGGTGAGAAGAGATACTCTTATCATCTAAGATGGGGAGTCAACACTAAGCTGGGTTTGCATAAACAGACTTTAACTAAAATAGCCCTTATCTTCCATTAGTCCCCCACATATATTTCTTAGTCACTTCCCCAACCTTTTTGTCCCTTAAAGCCCAAACCTTTTTTCCTCTGTTAAAAGGATATATCAGCCCAGAGTCTAACTGCTTCTTTGAGTTTTACACCTTTTCTGTGAACTCCTATGCATGTAAATAATAATAAAACTTGTGTGCTTTTATTTATGTTCACCTGTCTTTTGTTAGTTTAATTTTCAGGCTCCTACTCACTGAACCTAAAGGAAGAGAGGAAAATATTCTCCTCCCCAACATAAGCTTCATAAGGGCAGGAATTGTTTTGCTCACAGATGTATCCCAAGCACCCAAAACCATATCTGTGGAATTCCATAGGTATTCAACAAATATCTGTGGATGTAATGACTTATTATCCCATCCATTGCTTTGATTAATTATCCATTATATGCTCTCAACAGATTTTTATTTTAATGAAACATTACCTAGATTTTATGCCTCATGGGGTGGGTCATGGGCCTGGAGAGAAGAAATGGTCATGTTTCAAGGAAGCATCACTATAGAGTAACAGCCTCCCAGATAGACTGCATTCATTGTATATATTACGAATAATTTTTCTTTTAAAAAAACAGCTACAGAAAAATAATAAGTGTATATTCTATAGGTCATAAAAGTGAGATTTCCTGCAAGCATTTTCTTTATAATACCTAAGTTGACTATTTCAGCAACTTTCCTCTGAGTTCTCCAAGATCAATTTCTCTTCACTTCATGAGGTTGTCTTTCTTCAGTGGTTTCTGTGGTGTGTGATCTTCACTCTGGGCCTCTTTCTTCCTCCCTGTCTGAATTCTGTCACAGTCCTGTAGATTGCAAGCCTTAAACCGCCGAATGGTTTCTAACACTAATGTGATTTGCAATTAAGCTCCTGATGATCTTTATAAATCGAGATAATGAATTTAACTCCTATTAAGAGTAATTATAGAACAGCTTTGATGTGGAATTATAAAATATAGACACATTTCCTGATTCAATAGCATAGAGCTTTCATATCTAAAAGTACAAAAAAGCATAATTCAAAGTAAATGTGTGGTTAATGGACTCAATGGCATCTTTATGTGATGGCAACTATGGTAGTGTTTACAGAGGGTCTGCAGACATACTGAAGAATCTCCTTCCCTTTACCATCACTGCAAAATAGTTCCCTCTAATATTAACACAGATTCAAACTTGGCCACCAGAAACTCCTTAAGAAGCTCAGTCCTTCCCCTCTGGCCTTGCATTCTCTTCCAGTGTCTGTCTTCTCCAGTCATTCCCTCCATTCTGTGCTCTAACCTACTGGTTGACATTCCTCAGAAGCATTTCATTGCTGTGGAACCTTTGCTCAAGCCATTCTCTGGAATCCCCTGCCCACTCTTCCCTCTGTCCATTTCTCTGTCTGTATTCTTATAAAGTGAATTCACGTAAAGTATTAACCCTTCAGATCACAGCTCAACTATTAGCTCTAGGAAGACTTCTCTAATTTCTCAGGCTGTGCTAGGTGGTTGCCTTTCTTCCAGATAAATCGCGTTATGCCTGTTTGGGAAAGTGTTGGATCCCTGTCTCACTACATAAACCCAATTAGGTCGTGCCAGATTATGAGTGTCTCAGGGATAGTTTTCATCCACATATTTCTAGTACCTGCCATCACAGACTCATTCATTCATCCAATAAGCATTTTAAGGAATTCAAAAATGAAAGACCAGTGAGTTAGTAATTTGACCTGAAAGGATATAAATAATGCAACTGTTCTAAGAAAGCCATATTAAGTATGTCATTCCTTTCTTCCTTCATTCTTCAAATGCTTTATAAAAGGTTATTATAATAACCACAATTTATCAAACATCCACATGAAGCAAACACAGTGCTAGATACTTTGTTACAAAGAGACATTCATTTCTCTGAGGTACTTTTGGCTTTCTCAAATTTAAAAAAAAAAAAATTTTTTTAACTTCCTTAGTAGTTTGTGTCTTTCAAAAAATTGGTTCATTTCATTTAAGATGTTGAATTTATGAGCTAAGTATTCTTACTCCAGAAGATATTTGTATGCCCATGTTTATAGCAACTTTATTCACAATGGTCAAAAGTAAAGTAAGAACAAAAGAATAAATATTATATGATTCCACTTATATGAGGTACCTTAGAGCAGTCAAGTTAATAGACACAGAAAGTAGAATGATAGCTGCCAGGGCGGGGAGGAGGTAGGAAGGTGGGGCGTTTTTGTTTCAAGGGTATAGATTTTCAGTTTGGGAAGAAGACAAGTTTCTGGACATAGGTGGTGGTAATGACTGCACAACGTGAATAGAGATATAATGCCACTGAGCTGTACATGTATAAAAGTTTAGGATGGTAAATTTTATGTCATGTATATCTTACAACAATAAAAAAAATTCTTCATGGATTAAAGTACAAAATATAACAAACTAAAATAAAAAGAAAATACAGGAAAAAAAAATGAACGATTTTAAAGTTTGAACCATAAAAAGACAAATAAGATTAAAAGATGGTAGAAAAGGAATAAGCCATATAATATATCAAGAATGCCTTCCCAACAATAAGAGAAAGCAAATAAACCAAATAGAAAATGGACAAATGATCTGAACAGACAATTCAGAGCACACACCTCAAAATAGAAGAACATATAAAAATAATAATTCCACATAGACTAAGTATTAAACACAACAAAGTAACTATAAACTATTAGCAGAAAATAGAGCACATTTTGGAAATGCTTGCTGCACACAATACCAAATCCAGACGCTATAAAAGAAAACATCCACAGATTTGGCTATTCAAAACTTTTAAACTTATACTACAAAGGTCCCATGAAAAAGTAAAAAGATGACAGAAGATTAACATACAAGTAATATAAATATCTACCAATTAAGAATAAAAGAAAAACAAATAGGTCAAATAGATAATAAGCAAGAATTTGAATAAACAATCTACAAAATAAATACAAATGATTAAGAAACATGAAGAGAGTTAACTTTATAAATAATAAAAGAAATACACTAAAATATTAATGGAATAATTTTTGCCTATAGATTAACAGAAAATTTAAAAGATAAACAATATCCAGAGTTGGTAAGTTTCTCATTACTGTGCAGGAAATATAAATTGGTGCAGAATTTTTGAAGGGCAATGATAAGTTTGATCAATATTTAAAATTTGCATGTCCTATCCCCCAACAATTATTTCTAGTCATTGACTTGATTTATGTAAAAAAATGCTTGCTATAATATTATTGTAATAATAAACTATGGAAAACCAAACATAATTATCAATGGAGAAATTATTAAATTATCAGTTCATACTATGAAATACTATGTAACAGTTTAAAATAATAAATTAGATGTATATGTACTGTCATGGAAATCTCATAGATATGTTAGTAAATAAAAACGTTACTGAAAATATATTTACAGCATGATCCCATTTCTATAACAAATTACAAACAAACCATACTTGGTTTGTTTCTCGGTGGTGATAAAGGGAGGCTTTCCCTGCATACATGATTTTTTCCCCCAAGGATGTATTCATATATTGTATGTATGTATATTTAATTTTAGAAAAGATAGAATGTAAACACTTTTAGGTTTTTAGAAGTAACATTTTTAAATAGGGGGAAAAGAAGATTCAGAGGCTCTGAAATTCAGGGGTTCTGAAAGCTCATAATATGCATTTCAGAACCAAGCAAAGCATAATAAATGAAGGCTCCAGGAAAATTCTGCAGCTGGGGGTGTGGCCCAGCCTTTCCTCACCTCAAAATAGCAGAGGCTCTCCAGGGCTCTTGTAGAATTCTGACTTCTGTTTCCTGTTCTTTTCTCCCTCTCTCCCTGATTGTCCCCAGAGCACTGGACCAAGAAGGAGATAGGCCCGGGGCGGGGGGGGGGGGGACTACTCCAAGGCAATGAAAATCTCTCACAGTCCTTCCTGATATAAATTCCTGACCACCCTCCATCAAGCTCTACTTACTCAGCACTGGAGCCCAGTGGTCTTGACATGGCAGCCCCCCTTCACCAGCCTCACCCCACTGCAGGAGAGTCCAGCAGCCTGACACCAACACGCGTGTTTCTCACCATGTAGAAAAAGCAGCTGGTCATTGGGTGCCCCCAAGGAGGCTCTCAGTTGTTTGTGTGGCTCCTTAAGGCTCTTCGCCTATTTTGGTAAGCTTCCTGAAAACAATTATTCATCAGGAATGGTGAAGATTATATATCATTTAGTTAAAATGGGTAGTTCTGTGTATCAAGAGCCAGGAACTATGGTCCAGAAACTGTGCACACGTTACATGCATTGCTCAATTTAGCTTCCTGACTTAATTATGAGGTAAGGGCTATTAATATCTGCATTTTCCAGGTGAGTAAACAAACAGTAGCTTAAATGTTGAGTAATTGCCCAAGTTCATTTGATTAGTCAGATTTAAACCCAATTCCAACCCAGGTAGTCCAATTCCAAACCCTTTAGACTTAACTGTATCACACAAGGATTAGTATGGGCTCAACAAGAACAACTGTTACTAAATAGAATGCAACCCATGGCTTACAACTTTTTAATGCAACTGTTGGCTTAATTCTGGGCATATTTTTATAACAAGAGTTGATGAAATAGCAGGATCACTCTCATAAACAGCATGAGTGGACTTCACTGAGTTCATTCTCTAAAAGGTTAACAGCTGGACAATGTCATCATTCCCATTTCACAGACAACACCAGCTAGGAGTTTTAAAATCGGCTTTGAGCATGTCCATCCAGTACATTGGAAAACCTCTCTCCTCTGTTCACTGATGAAGATAAATCCTTCTCTAAGGAGGCCTCAGGAAAGCCTTAGCCAGGAAATGGGGCGCAGAGTAGTTTCAGATTTTAAATACCTTAAAACCTAGGGCAGACAGCCTTTCCCTGTCTCCAGTACAGGGACTACCACACACCTTTCTAGACTTCTGTAAGGAGAGCATGCTCCTTGACATTTCCTCCAAACTGGAGGTCAGAGAGACTCAAAGAAACTTTTAACCACGGCCCAGTGCAAGGAAACACATCTGCCACCGAGACATCATCTCCCTGCACTTCCAACCACATAAAATAGATATTTAATGAGAAAAGGAAGCTGATATAAGTGCGAGAAGCCTCCAAATTTTAATGACTTTATACTTTCACTTCAGAACCCATAAACAACTCCTACCATCTGGCCTAATTTTATTTTTTATCACACTGGAAGGAATTTCAGCCTACTACATGATAAAAAAAAAAATGGGATCAAATTCCTCCTTTCTCCTCAACCCCCACTTCCAGTTTTGAGCACAGAGCTTTGCAAAGCAAATCTTTGTCATGATTCTCACAGAGAAGGAATTCTGGCATGGATGAAAAAGAACTCAGAGTAAGACAAGCACAAAAGGTATTTTGTTTCTTTCAAATTAGAGTGATTTCCACAGCTGTGCAGAGGAGCAAAGCTGTTTCGAGGACTTTCAGGCCTTGGCCCCATGTCCCTCAGGGCTGTTCTCAAGTCATTTCATCTCACTCGACCTCTAGTGTCTCCATTCAGACGAGAAAAAATGAAGAAGACGCAATAAAGAGAATCAAATTAATTAGACAACAAGGGCAGTCACTCTGTATGCTTTCATCACTTTAAAAATGCCTCTTTACTAGATGAGCAGTGTATAAGTTTAATGAAAGCAAGTTGTCTTGAGTTTTATAAAGCCCAGCCCTTTGTTCGTGGCTCTGACACAGCCTGGAATTTCAGACAGGGCCAACTCTTATCCAGGGCTGAATCTGACACTTACTTTCATACTGTAGAGGAGAGAAAAAGCAAATGGAAGAGTTGAATCTGTTGAATAAGTGAATGAGTATGTCAAAAATATCTTTTCATCATTATTGCTTATGTTCAAATTGAATAACCTTTGCAATACAGTTTTAGTTTGTGGGTCAAAGACTCCTGTTTCTATAGCTCCTTTCTCTTTCAAGTTATCAATGTATCTTTTTGTTGCCTTGAAACCAATTCAATCATGTACAAAGAAGGTAGCCTTATTGATTCTTCAACTTTCTACCTAAGCCTTAACCTTCATAAAGAGAGTCTACCTGGTAGGGTAATATGAAAAATAGCTAACATTTACATGCTGTGTATGGGCCAGGGAGAAAGTAAAAGCACTCTATATTAACTCTTTTAATCCCCACAATAGTTTGACTAAATGCTTGTTATTATTATGTTATACATGGGAATTTGAGCTTCAGAAGTGTTCACGACGGTGGGTTTTCGTAGCCAGTAAGTGGCAGTGCCTGAGTTGGGAGGTCCAAATAGGTTTTTTGAAACTGGGCTCTTAATTATATGCTAGAAAGAGCACAGGCTTTGAAACATCCAGGCCGTAGGGCCAAATCCCAGTTTGGTCGCTTACTAGCTGTGTGACATCAGGAAACTTGTTTCACTGCTCTGAGGCTCGAATTCCTCAACTATAAATAAATGTAACAACAAGACTCTCTCACAGGATTATTGGGAAGTTTAAGAAACAATTTAGCACAGACTCCAGTTCATAAGAGATTCTAAATACACTGAGCTACTGATTTCATCATTATTAATAATACTAAAAGGTCCGAGGATAGTAAAGAGCCCACTCCGTTTCGGTAGCTTGCTGACTATTTGGAATATATGATTCTACACTTTCCTCTCTGGCCTGTCCTTTAAAAGCCAGTGAATTTTTAAAGACATTTTGATAATAAATAGGTCAAATTATCTTTCCACCTGAAAAATAACTGCATCATGTACATTACCACTTTCATCCGTAAGGGCTAAAATAAAAGCTGCCATATCAGCAAAGATTATATTACCCTAGAATGTTTTCTCCTAGAACTTTGTGGAATGCACTCTTCTCTTAGAAATCTATTTTCCTTCCCTTTTGAGAGCATGAAGGCAATAGCATAGTGTCAGCCACTGCAGGGCTGCAGAAATGTTTTTCATTTCTATTCTGTACATGAAGATTAAATTGAATTATTCCCTAACATGTCAAAGGCACTCATCAAGTTAGCCTGGTTTATGCTGAGCAGAAACTGTGAATAAGATTTAATTTGGAAATACTTGTTTCCGCAAATCTTCTTCAACTCTGAGGAAGAATTACTATTTGTGGCAATGCATATGGGAAGCCTACTGTGCTGACTAAGAAATGCCATTCGAGGTGGAAAGGCTGTGAAATGCGCTGCACTTATTAATTCTGCCACATAGTAAATCTTTCACTGAAAAGTTATGGACTATAAAACCTTGTCCCTTTGGAGCCTGTCCCCAGGAAGTTATGATCGCATTAAAGGAGGCAGTAGGGATTTACAGAACATCAACCTTATCAAATTTGATAGAATCCTCTCAGAATGAAAAAAAAAAAAAAAAGCTGGTAGGCAAAAAAAATGGTCATCGCATATATCTGGGCTGCTTTGAAAATGTTGCATGAAATACCAGAGGAGCTCATATACCCAGTATATAATAAGTTGCTTGCATGAACAAAAAGTATGTCAATGAGGAAAGAAAGAAGATACGGGAGCAGAAGATATGCCTAGTCATTGAACACACCCAGACTTTGCTGTTGGGTGGCGTTGATTCAATTCCTAATTCCATTGTTTACTGTGTATCCTTGAGTAAGCTAATTGCCTTTATAAGCCACAGTTTCCTCATCTGTAAAATGAGGAAATAGCATCAGTGTCATTGGATGGTCGTGAGTATTGAATGAGATAAGATACATGGCAGCTATCATGTTTCAGTTTGGCTGTAGCATTATTGGTGGAGTGAAGGGAAGCCATGAGGAAGCAAAGTCTAGAAGCGGTTTCAAGAGGACAGATGTGATTTTGATGAGGCAGGTAGAACACATCTGTGAGATGAGGATTTGACATCAATTTCAAAAACATAAAATTCTGGATGCATATAGGACCAAGGAACTGGAACACACATTTCTTTGATGTTCAAACTGAAAGTTATTATCAGGAGTTAGATAAAGCAGATCCTTAAATCAGCCAAATAGTTTTAACTAAGAGAAGAGCTACAGTGTATCTATGCTAGTCTCTAACAAATATTTGAAAGACATGGAGGAATTGTGTAAGAGTTCTCCAGAAAAACAAACCTATAGTATATATAGTATAAATAGAGATAGATAGATACTTAGTATAAGAAATTGGCTCACAAAGCTATAGAAGCTGAGTGGTCCCTGTGCCATCTGTAAGCTGGAGACTTGGGAAAGCTGGTGGTGGTGTAGTTTCAGTCTGAGTCTGAGGTTCTGAGAACCAATAGTGCAAGTTCTGGTCCAAGTCTGAAGGCCTGAAAACTGGAGAGCTACAGGTATAGATTCTAGTTCGAATAAGAAGGCCATAGAACCAGGAGTGAAAATGGTGTAAGTGCCCCTGTCTGAAGGCAAGAGAAGACTGATGTCCCAGCTCAATCAGTTAGGCAGAGAGTGAGAATCTTCTTCCTCCACCTTTTGTTCCATTCAGTCCTCAGGGGATTGGCTGATGCCCACCCACACTGGGGAAGGCATCTGCTTTACTCCAACTACCAATTCAAATGATAATCTTTTCTAGCAACAGCCTCACAAACATACTCAGAAACAATGTTTAACCAAATATCTAGGCATCCAGTTACCCAGTCAAGTTGACACATAATATTAACCATTTCAAATTGTATGTGGACACTTCTGTGGTTGTAGTGACAGATACTAACTATAACATATATTTTCTTGATAATGAAGAATCTTTCATGTTAGTTAATTGCTTCACCACAGGCAAAGGTAACTGATATCTTATTGGAGCTTCTAACAGCCCCATGAGGTAGGCAGAGCCATCATATTATCTTCAATTTACAGAAAAGGAAAACAAAGCTAGGAAAGGTAAGTGGTTTGCCCACGCTCACTCAGCTAAAAGTGAGATAACATAGAATAGGTCAAAATTCATCTGACTTTTAGACTGATATCCTCAACACTGCCTATTATTATTTCAAAACATTTTAAGTTATAATTCAATGTGTTCTTTTTCTGTGACTCTCCATCTATAATAAAATAAAATTTTAAATAGCAGTTTTAAAATATATCTTATTTATACCAAAGGTTGCCTTTGGGACATCAGTTACTTTGGTGTAATCCCACCAACACTTCCCTTGATGCTTTTCTAAAGAGAGAGAATTTTCATAAACAACATGCAAGTCTTGATACCTAAAGTAATTACATGCCATGTCAGTCATTATCTCTTACTTCTTGCCACGGCTGCTCCCACCTCAAGTGCACAACTTTGTAGATGACATATTTTGTATATAGAAAACGCTAACGACTCCACCAAAAACTATTAGAAACAATAAACAAACAGTAAAGTTGCAGGATACAAAATCAATGTTTAAAAATCCACTGCCTTCCTGTACACTAACCTAATTTGGATGCCTTTATTTCTTTCTCTTGCCTGACTGCTCTGGCTAGGACTTCCAGAACTATGTTGAATAAGAGTGGTGAGAGTGGACATCCTTGTCTTATTCCTGATTTTAGAGGAAAAGCTTTTAGTTTTTCACTATTGAGTATGATATTAGCTGAGAGTTTCTCATATACGGCCTTTATTATGTTGAGGTACTGTCCTTCTATACCCATTTTATTAAGTGTTTTAATCATAAATGGATGTATTTTATCAAATGCTTTTCTACATCTATTGATAAGATCATATGATTTTTATCTTTTGTTTTGTTAATGTGGTCTATTACATTGACCAATATGCATTTGTTGAACCATCTTGTGCCCCTGGAATGAACCCCAGTTGATCATGATGCATTATTTTTTTTAATTAATTTATGTATTCTATTTGCTAGTATTTTGTTTCGGATTTCTGCATCTGTATTCATCATTGGTCTGTAGTTTTCTCTCTTTGTGTTATCCATGCCAGGTTTGGGTATTAGGGCTACGTTGGCTTCATAAAATGTGTTAGGAAGTATTGCCTCTTCTTCAATTTTTTTGAAGAGTCTGAGGATAGGTAACAATTCTTCTTTAAAAGCTTGGTAGAATTCACTAGTGAAGCCATCTGGTCCTGGACTTTTATTGTTTGGGAGGTTTTTGATGGTTGTTTCAATTTTCTCACTGTTGATCAGTTTATTTAGATTTTCCAATTCTTTATAATTCAATTCAGGAAGGTTATATATTTCTAAGTTATTGAATTTGGTGGCATATAGTCTTTCATAGTATAAGTATGATCCTTTGTACATCTGTGATGTCTGTAGTGACTTCTTTTCCTTTCTCATTTTGTTTATATGATTCTTTTCTCTTTTTTCCTTAGTGAATCTTGCCAGGGGTTTTTCAATTTTATTAATCTTTTCAAAGAGCCAACTCATTGTTGTATTAATTTTTTGTATAGTCTTTTTGTTTTCTATTTCATTTAATTCTGCTCTAATTTTTATTATTTCCCTTTTTCTACTGACCGTATTGCTTTTGTTCTTCTTTTCCTAGTTCTTTAAGATGTAATGTTGTTTACTTGGGATTTCTCTTATTTCTTAAGATAGGCCTATGTATAAACTTCCCTCTTATTCCTGCTTTTGCTATATCCCAGAAGTTTTGATATGTTGAATTGCCATTCTCACTTGTCTCTATATCTCTTTTGATTTTACCTTTTATTTTTCCTTTGACCCACTCATTTTATAGTAGTATGTTGTTTAATATCTACATATTTGTGGGTTTCTTTACTTCCTTTTTACAGTTGATTTCTAGTTTTAAGGCATTGTGGTCAGAGAATATGCTTGGTATAATTTCAATCTTCTTGAATTTGTTGAGGCTAGTTTTGTGACCCAACATATGGTCTACCCTTGAGAATGTTCCATGTGCACTGGAGAAGAATGCATACTCTGATGTTCTAGGATGAAAGGCTCTGTAAATGTCAATTATGTCCATTTGGTCTAATGTGTCATTTAAGGTCAATATGTCTTTATTGATTTTCTGTTTGGATGATCTGTCTAGAACTGTCAGTGGAGTATTTAGGTTCCCAACTATGATTGTGTTTTTGTCAGTTTCTCCCTTTAGTTCTGTTAGTAGTTTCTATATATATTTCGGTGCTCTGTGACTGGGTGCATATACATTAAAAAGTGTTATATCTTCTTGAAGTAGTGTCCCTGATATCATTATAAAATGTTCATCTTTGTCTCTTATTACCTTTTATATCTAGAAATCTATTTTATCAGATATAAATATGGTTACACCTGCTTTTCTGTGGATGCTATTTGCTTGGAGAATTATTTTCCACCCTTTCTCTTTAAGTCTATCTTTGTCTCTGCCATTTATATGTCTCCTGAAGGTAGTGTACGATTAGGATTTGGTTTTTGATCCCACCTGCTACTCTGTGTCTTTTTACATTTAGAGTAATTATTGATGTATGAGGATTTCCTATAGCCATTTTATTTTTTGTTTTCTGGTAGTTCTATGCCTCCATTGGTTCTTTTCCTTTGTGTCTCTGTCTGTTGTTTTTGTTTGGTGATATTCCATACCTCTTCCCTCTTTTTTTTAAGTTATGTGTCTCAGTTTTGTGTGTGTGTGTGTGTGTGTGTGTGTGTGTGTGTGTGTGTGGTTACCATTAGGTTTATTTAAAAAAAAGTTTCATATATAAAGTAGTTCTTTTTCTTATGAATGCATCTGCTCTCCATCCTCCTTTGCAAATTCAGACCTTTACCCCCTCCCCTTTATGTGTTTGTTGTCTCATATTATCCCTGCTTATGCTGTTTGTTGGTGATCTTTCTCATAGTTCTGTGACCTTTTGTTCTTCATTTCAGGTAGAATAACCCCCTTGAGTATTTCCTGCAATGGAAGTCTTCTGGTGATAAATTCCCTCAGCTTCTATATTTCCATAGCTTTGAAAGTGGACCATTTTATGAAAATAAACATCAAAAACACTATTTAATATTCTTTCTCTCCTATTATTTATATTGTCTTACACAATATTAGCTATATCATCTCACACAATAGTATGTGTCTAGAATTCTCAATATTATTACTTATTAACTTTTCTAGGTGCCTTTTTAAATGCTTATATAACTTATACACATACATTAGAGAGCCGAAATGCATATGACAGAGCTGAAAGTGAAAGGGTCTTTAAAGACCACCTGGTTGACCTTGGCTCAAGCCCCCTCATTTTACTGGTAAAAAACACGGAGGCTCAAAGAGTCAAGTGACTTTCCCAAAATCACACAGCTGGCCAGTCAGAATTGGCACTAGAACTTAGCTTTCAATCCAAGGATCTTTCCACATGATTTATACAAAACATCATAAATGTGGATGTCAATATTTTTCATTAATTAAAATTAGCAACAAATACAAAAGGCCATGGTTCTTCTCTCAAAATAAATGGGAAGAGGTTCTCTTAGGAAATAATGCCTTTTGCTGTGTATTACCCAGCTGTTGACCACTTATGGGATATGTGAAGGCTGCCATTTACCCAGGTTTATAACATTGAAACAGTTCAGCGTTTCATTTTGAGATGATCTGGTAGGGTCTACCATTACTAGGCCACTTGTCCTCTCTAGCTAGACCATAATTTAACCCTTTCAATAGAAATGAGATAGAAAGAATTTTATTCTCTTTATTCTGTATCACATAGCATGCAAGTACTATCCATTATTTTTTACAGTGATTACAGCCCTCCAAAGCCCTGTTTGCTACTCCAACAGTCCTGCACCCGGGAAATTATATAATTTTTGTGGTGAAGGGGGTGAGCATAGGAGTTTGCCAACAATGTCCAGACAAGTCCCTATAAGAAAAATTGTAGGACAATTCCAGGAAAAGAAGGGTACATTTTGATCTCTTTTAGACCTTTACTGGGACAGAAATTGTGTGTCCATGTGTCATTCAATACAGATTCTTTTTACCTTATTCATGATATACAGGGATGAGTTTCTAATTTCTTTGCACATATACATGTGTGTTTATGCGTATCACAACAGTAAACAAGCAGCATTTCTAAACAAAGAACTTTTAAGTAGAGATCTGTGGGTATTTCACATTCCCCTGCCTCATGGCAGACATGCAGTCTTTCTTTTTGGAAGGGGTATGTGGCTTGGCAGTATTTGGCTTTAGAGCAGTAAATCATGGATAGACAGACTACAGTCTATCCATCTTCTTCCTATGAGAAGAAAAAGAAATCATTATGTAGGGGCTCTTGAAACCCACAGAAAGGATTTTTTCCACTGGTTTTCTCTAACAGAAGGATAATAACACATATCCATTTAGTGATTGTATAAATTTAAGCTTACTTTTTTCTTTTGATCAAGCATATTCCTGATCTTATTTGCTGTCCTTTTCCTCAAACTTTTTGCTTGCTCACTATTTACTCGATTACTGCCTATTATGTCCCAGGTACTTTTCTAGGCATTTAAAATGAAGACATAGAATGCCTGTCTTCAGTGCTGCTAATTGTCTTCTAAAAGTGTCAGGATGGTAAACAAATAATTGTCTTTGTATCCCTAGTATAAACAGCCCAAATTCCAAAAGGCCTACAGTTTCGGTGCCTCTCACATTACTCTTTGTGTTGTGTTCCACTTCTGGTCCATTGAGGTGTTTATCTTGTTTTAAAACAGCTATGCCTTTTAAATGTTCTCCTTATAAATTATCCATTATGATGTATATTTGGAGTAGTGCAGGGCTTTTCAGCTTGAATTTGAAACTCAAACTAATTGGGATAAGAAGTCCCAATATTTGCTATAGTTTTAAATATTTTGTAACATATGGAAATAAATATGAGCCTCTTGGTTTTAAAGTATTTTGTAAAAAAAAAATAAAATAACTATTTATTATAAAAATTTTATACAAAAATAGCATAATGAGCTCCCATGTATTCACTACATAGCTACAATTATAATTAATCTGCAAATCTTGTTTCACCTATATCCACCCCAACGCTTTTTAAAATTTCTTTCTTTTTCTTTAATGGAAAGTGCTGGAGCAGCGCCCTCAGGGTTAAAATCCCAAGCCAGCTCCACAGTGCAGAGGGCCGGGACAGAGCACTAAAATAGCCACAGCCACTGCTTGGGCTCCAGCAGAGGGAGGGCGGAGCGGACTGGACTGGAACTTTGTGGGGACACTCGGGATTTGGAGGGTGCTCAGAGCTTTTGCTGAGTTGCAGCCACACAGGATGGTGGCCATCTTACTCCTTCCCAGGGCTCTGGGGAGAGGCAGTGGCCCCTCCCTTGGAGATTCAACTCCATCCAGCTGGGCCAAAGAAATGCAAATTGAGGCTCAATAACAACTAGTATCTGCCCCACCCTTGGGAAATCCCCTTATGCTGAACACCTGAGGGAGTTTTTCATTCAACTGAGAACCCAAGGCTCTTCAAGTAACTGAGACTAATAGCCTCCAGGCAAAAAGCTAGAGCATAAATGAACCTTTCCTGGGCTTGCAAATCTACCCAGGAAAGTAAGACTTGATAGTGGTGTTTAACGAGGGTCCTCCCACACTCATCCAAACCCAGTAGAGGGAACCACAAACAACAGAACACCAACACCCACAGGGAAAATTTGGCAGGCTCCAAAACCCACTGAGATAGCCAAAATGGTGAAACAAACAAACAAATCCCAAATGAAAGACCTCTACCAAATGAAAGACCTCTACCAAAGATGAGATAAATGAAATGCAGTTAAGCAAATTATCAGAGGTAGAGTTCAGAGCCATGATCTTGACGGACCTTATCCTAAGTGAAACAAGCCAAACAGAGAAAGACAAATATCACATGATCTCACTTATTTGTGGAATATAATGAACATAACAGTCTGAGGAACAGGGTAGACCCAGAGAGGTGGAAGTAGGGTACAAACTGACAACCCTCAGAAGAGGGGTGGGGACGAGATAAACCACAGAACTTATATGCATGTATGCATAACCAATGGACACGGACAACAAAGCTGGGGTTGGGGTGGGGGGAATGGGGAGGAGGGTGTCAATGGGGAAAAGAGGAGAAACATCTGTAACAAAAATTAATTAATTAAAAAAAGTGCTGGTAACAATTTAAAATAGATTTTTAAAATCAATTTACAAATAATGACGCCTATAAGGGTGAGTTTTAAAATAATTATAAAATAAGTACATTTTATATACTCTATTGTATATCTCATTATTATATTGTTTCTCCCATAAACACTTTATATCTTTAACAGAAAGGGATATTTTTTTAAAAAACACACGCACAAAATAACATTATCATACTCAACACAATTAATGATAATTCCTTAGAATCATCTAATACCTTGCCTATGTTAATCTTCCCCAACTGTCTCAAACCTGTCTTTTTACACTCAGTAAGGAACACATACTACAACTGATTGATTGTTAAGTCTCCTTAATGGGTATCAGTGTACTATGTCTTTTTTAAAACTTCATTTACTTTGAGGGGAAAAATGTAGAATTTCCCACACTTGGCTTATTATCTTTGCAGTGTAAATTGGCATATTCTTCTGTCTCCCTTTAAAATTAGTACTTATATCTTCAGGTTTAAGTAGCTCAAATCCTTTTTTCAGGAATATTTTATAGGTGATGCTATGTAATGTCTATTGCTTTACATCCTGAGGCACATAATATTCATTTGGTCTACTTTTGGTGATATTAAGATTAATTACAGGGCTCAGGTGAAATCAGCTAAGATCCATTCATTATAATTTTCCATTAACCATCCACCTAATTGTTTTAACAACCACTGTTGATTTTTAACCACTGTAGATCCATTATTTCATTAGGTATTGCAAAATAGTGATTTTCTAATTCTATCACTTGTTCTGCATATATTAGCTGTGATTTTTTTATTAAAGAAGAATATCCCTTCAATAGTTATTTGGGTAATCTGAAATACAGTTCATACAGGAAAGGAAGAATAAATGTTCAATCCTCTATCTTTATTTATCAATTTTCAGAATAATGAGTTCGTGCTTTATCTCGCTTTTCTGCTGGATCTCCGTGGTGGTTGAAAATATTACTATATTATTTTTCATCTCTGTGTAGCACTTCTTTATCTTTTCTGTGACATCCTGATTTGATCTCAAAAAGGAACATTCCCTTAAGTGTTCTTGAGTCCATAAATCATGAATCTCCTAAAACTTCTTTTGCTTTGTGTAAGTCAGTAGGGAAAAGAAACAACACTAGATTTTTCAGTCTTCACTTTGTGGAGATGTAGTATAGGACATTAGTTACAAAAGTAATTGGAGGTCTAAAGATGTAAAACGGGAAACATATTAGTAACTGCAGGAAGTTACTACCCACCTAGGCTGAAGGAAACAGAAAATGGCGGTATGCAGTTCCCTCAAGAACTTCACCACTAAAGCTACTGGGGCAACTGAAACTGACATCGCAGCCACTGTTGCTGTCGCCACTGCGGGAGGCCTCGAACTCACAGCTCATTGATGGTCCAGGAGTTCAGAAGACTTCTGTCCTTTAGAGTCTACCTATAAGTGAAATCATATGGTAGTTGTCTTTCTCTGACTGACTTATTTCACTTACCATAATGCCCTCTAGGTCCATCCATGTTGTCTCCAATGGCAAAATTTCATTTATTTTTATGGCTGAGTAATATTCCATTGTATATGTGCACTACGTCTTCATTCATCTATCAGTGGACACCTAGGTTGCTTTCATGTATTGGCTATGATAAACAATGCTGCAATGAACATAGGGGTTTATATATTTTTTCAAATTGTTTTTGTTTTCTTAAGATAAATACCCAGAAGTGAAATTTATGTGTCATACAGTAGTTCTATTTTTAATTTTTTGAGGAATCTTCATATTGTTTTCTATAGTAGCAGCATTAGTTTATTATCTCAACAGTGCACAGTGGTTCTCTTTTCTCCACATCCTCACCAACACTTGTTATTTGTTGTCTTTTTTATAATAGCCATTCTGATAGGCGTGGGGTGATATCTCATTGAGGTTTATTTGCATTTCCTTGATGGTTAGCGATTTTTTAGAATTTATTTTTTATTGTTGGCAGGATTACGATGTCCCCCATTTTCCTCCCTGCCCCCCTCCACCCAGCCTCTGCCCCACGCCAGGCTGAGAATTAGTGAGTTTGAACATATTTTCACGTGTCTGTGTGTCTTCTGTGGAGAAATGGTTGCTCAGGTCCGCTGCCCAGTTTTGTTGTTGTTGTTAATCTTTACCCGAGGATATTTTTTCATTGATTTTTAGATAGAGTGGAAGGAAGGAGGGAGAGAGAGAGGAAAATAAAACCACATCAATGTGAAACAGACACATTGATTGTTGCCTCCTTCATGACCTTGACTGGGGCTGGGGATAGGACCTGCCACCCAGGTATGTACCCTTGACTGGGAATCAAACCCACGACCCTTTGTTCCATGGGCTGATGCTCTAACCACTGAGCCAAACTGGCCAGGGCCTCTGTCCAGTTTTTATTTGGATTATTTGTTTTTTGATATTGAGTTGTATGAGTTCTTTATATATTTTAGAAATTAACCCCTTATCAGAAATGAGAGGGGTGTGAGGTTGAGGGATGGACAGAAAAGAGGAAGGAGATTGAAAAGTACGAACTACCAGTTATAAAATAAGTCATGGGGATGTAATGTACAGCCTGGGGAACAGTCAATCGTATTGTAATAATTATGTATGGTGACATGATTACTAGACTTATGGTGATCACTTTATAAGGTATGTAAATTTTAAATCACTATACTGTAAACCTGAAACTAATATTAATATAAAATTGTATGCCAACTATAAATAAAAATAAATTTTAAAAAACATATGAAGGTGAATTTATCAAACTTTTCCTTTATGGCTTTTGAATTTTATGTTAACTAGAAAGAGTTTATCCAATCTTGGACTTTTTTTATTCTTCCATTTTTAAACATTTAAACCTCTATATTTAAATATTTTATCTATTTGGAATTCATCTCGACATGAGGCACAGGTATGATTCCAATTTTATTGTCATATACAGCTACCCATTTCCTCTGCAGTTACTTATTTTAATGACTCATCTTTTCGCTATGGATTGAGCACCTTTATAATCTACTAAATTATTTAATTTATTTGTATGTATTTCTGGACTCTGTGTTCTGTTCCATTGATTTGCCTGTTTATTCATAGTTTAAGTATTATTAGTTTAGTTACAATAATTGTTTAAGTATTGTTATTTTATAATATGTTTATCATCTGGCTACTTCTCCCTTGTTAATCTTCTAGTACTTCAAAGGCTTTAGGACATCAAGAGGTTTTGAAACTAGATCTAGGCCATCTTTTGTATGTCCGTGCAACGGGCGAGTCATAGTCCGTGAAAACGTGCAGTCAGTACCCAACGTCCAGGCTCTTCTGCTGGGTGCAGAGAGAAGCACAGTGAACTGGTGATTCAGAATGGTGCCTTTTGTAGGCATCATAGTTTAAAAAACTCAGAAAATGTTAAATAAATGTTGCTGTATAAATTCACTCCCAATTCTGCCTCAGACTGAAGAACAGGACATGAGGGAGCTACCATTTTAGAGAGTCAGGCAGAAAAGCCAAAACAGACAAAGAAGGAAAAGTGAATCTAGCATTGGAGCTGGAGCAAGGCACCTAGATCGTGAATCAACGTTACATTGATTAATTTGGGCCAGAAACTACATTTTATCATTTTATTCCCATTTGGGTAATCTTTTTTTTATTATTATTTTTTTATTTTACTGTTGACAGTATTACAGATGTCCCCCAATTTTCTCCTCCTTTACCCCTCTCCTCCCAACCCCCGCCCCACCCCAGGCCTTCACCACACTATTGTCTGTGTCCATGGGTTGTGCATATATGTATATAAGTTCTTTGGTTGCTCTCTTCCCATCTCTTCCCAATCCCCCCCTTCCCTCTAATTACCATTTGGTAATCTTCAGTCATCTTCCCTAGTTTGAGTGTGTGCATGATTCAGTTTCAACTCTGATTTATTAAGCTGTTACTGTCTGCTCTGGGAGAAAAGCAATACAGAAACATTCTTAAAATCCTTCCAAAATTCTGCAATAGATTGCCTCAGTGAAAAGCCTATTTTGTCAGTAGCTGTGGGCAAGGTGCATCAACTCTCTGTGCATCAACCCCTCCCCCCGACCCCATTTCTCCTTTCTGTAAACTGTAAATAATAGTAGTGTACTTTAGTGGGTTGTCTTGAGAACTAAATGAGAGCATCTGCTGGCCCTTAGCACAGTGCTTGACCCGTATTAGGTACTAAACAAAGTTACTGTTAACTGTAATGATGATCAGCATATCATTTATTTTAACATCTAAGTAACCATATGATGAAAATCTTATTTTTATTTTCACTTTACATAAACCAAGGTTCTATGTCTTCCCCAATTTCCGTAGCTAGGCTGTTACTGGAAGGGTGCTGTTCAAACCCTGTTTTGAGCACATTCCAATAAAGGATTTGTGGCTGTAAATCCTAAAACTCTGTGTTTTCTACATCTGATACTGACCAATGTTGAGATCTTCTAGCTTTTTCTTGTGCTTCTTCTATTGATTACTTCTGCAGTTAAGTTTGACCTCAAATCTTTGGTCACATTTAAAACCGGCCTGTATTTCCTTACCTCAGCACTTCATTATACCTCCTCGGTCACTCCCTTTAAATCCTGAAACATAATACCACTAATTGTAATTGTATCCAAGAATATCTAGTTAATTCTGAGGCGAAGCCCTGAGGCTTTCAACAAGGTCTTCAGTATTTTGTTCCTTGTTCACATTTCTTAATAAAATAATAAAAATGAAATCACTCTGAAGTTTTAACACCAAAAGGACTTGTCTTATTCAGCCTTCTGTTCCTTGTTATACCTAAAGCAAAGAAACCTTTTCCATATATAGATGAGGAAATTCAGCATCAAAAAATGACTAATTAGCCCAGCTGGTGTGGCTCAGTGGATTGAGCATTGTCACATGGACTGAGAGGTCCCTGTTTGATTCCCAGTCAGGGCACATGCCCGGGTTGCGGGCTTGATCTCCAATAGGGGGTGTGCAGGAGGTAGCCAATCAGTGTATCTCTCTCACATTGATTTTTCTATCTCTCCCTTTCCTCTCTAAAAAAGTTTTAAAAAATTAATAAAAATATTTTTTAAAATATTTTTTAAAAATGACTAATTACTCAAAGCTATAGTCAAGGATGGAGTTGAGATTAGCCCTAGGAGTGTCAGCCTTTTGTTCTCTAGCCAGTGGAATACTAACTTGGCTTGTTGCTCTAGGAAATGCTGGACCACAGGTAATGTAATACTCTGAGTAGTTCAAGTGACTGACAGTATTTCAGTGTCACGTTGGGGATAAGAAGATGATCTCACCTCTAAGAGCTCCATGTGGAAGGAGATAGATGCATGAGCATGTGGTTAAGTGATCAATTTTTAGGGTCCATGTTTCAAGCCTTTTTGCAGATTATCTATCTATCTATCTATCTATCTATCTATCTATCTATCTATCTATCTATCTATCTACCAACCTACCTACCTACCTACTTATTCATTTGCTTGTTTGTCAATGCATTTGACAAACACAAAACTTCTGGGGGAAATATGGCAAAGGCTAATTAGCCACCCCACCCCACCCTGACTATTCTAGCATCACAGCACTACATTGGGATCTAATCTGATTTACAAAACCTTGGAGGAAACAGATCAGAAGGAATCAAAGACAAACTCAACTCAAACTGATCAAATAATAGGGAACGTATTGGCTCACGTAAATGAGAAGTCCACGAGGAAGCTGAAATACGTGCCCGAATTTTGGAATAGGTGCCACTTTCCCAGTGGGTCCAGCAAAAGTCCCAAGATTCGCTCTATCTGAACCAACTTTATTCATATTCCTGTCCATGGATCACTGGGCCAAAAGAAGGGAATATACAGTTTTGCCAGGTTTCGAGGTTGAAGTTAAAGTCATCTCTCCACCCCATCCCATGCCCAAAACGATGTGAACTAAGAGTAGAGAAGGGGTGGTTTCCTGTGGGATAATGAAAGTGACATTACCAGAAGAAGAGAGAAAGGATGCCAGGCAGGCAAATGCAAACATTTACCATAGGTGATCCAAAATGTGATGACACATACTCCATTATTTCAACATTATGAAAACACAGTCTCTGCTCTCAAGGAAATCTTAGCCTTTTGAAATCATCATATCAATACATTATTATGATATATTAGGTTCCATTAAAGGTACACCCACAAAATAAGCTATGGAAATATATGTGAGGGGTATCAATTATATTCACAGAGGCCTTGGCTATGATTTTCTTATTAAATTTCACATTACTATCTACCGGCAATGTGCTAGTCCACGTAAATGTAGAGAAAACCAAAACAGAGACCTCCCTCGTAATTCTTGCTGAGGTGACTAGCCTTATTTTCGATGGATCCACAATCTAATATGGAATCAACAGCTGAGATAGTGTTTTCCTATGGTCTGCCTAAGCTTAATGCTTATAGGAAAGTGTAAGCTGGAGGCCTTCACACTGTGAATTGGTTAACTTTGTACACTGCAACTTACTTTTTGATGTACAATGTCACAGCCACTATTAAATTTCATACCATGGCAGGTAGTGATTTATTAGATAGGAAACTGCTCTCTTTAAAAAACGTCTTTCACTCTTCTACCACTTGGAAAGCACTGCAGTTTAATTGAAAATTGGTCTAATCATGCTGTCGTGGGCTCCTGAGAAATAATTTGTGTGAATAACTACCACCAAGAGCTTCCCCAAGGAAGAGCTTTCATTAGGGCTGAGAACACTTTCTGATGATTCTAATAATTACCTTTCTTTGAGTTACTGGCTTACCAGTATGGTTGGCAAAAAGTGCTTTGCTGATTTTCTTTAATACCTC
The DNA here is from genome assembly GCA_030848825.1 of Tadarida brasiliensis. Classification (NCBI taxonomy): domain Eukaryota; kingdom Metazoa; phylum Chordata; class Mammalia; order Chiroptera; family Molossidae; genus Tadarida; species Tadarida brasiliensis. The sequence continues at coordinate 44,249,627 of CM061260.1, read as the reverse complement.
TTGGCCTTGTCGCTCAAGATCCCACAACAGAAGGAGAAAACTGGTCAGGACATGAGTGTTTATTAAGCACTACTTCACATCAAGTGTTTGTTGAAATGTTTATAAAACAAACCCTGAAAATATTCTTCTAGAATGTAATAGGACTGGCCCCAGTCCGTGCTTCTAAGTTCCTAAAGGATTTTCCCTGACATGGTTGTTATTATTACTGAAATACTGCTGTGGGAATGTGGAGGGAGAGTCCTGAGATTGGAGATAGCAGATCTGGGTTTGAATCCTGGCCGCACTTAAATTATAAGGCAAGTGGGGATAATAAAACCTATGCTTTCCCATGGGTTGTTATGAAGATTTAATAAGATAGTATAGAGAGCAATGCCAAGCATTATGTATGTCACATAGAAAGTTCTCCTACATGTTTGTTGAATCTAAATTCTCGGAAAAGCAATTGAGTTAGGCTTCCAAATTTTTTATATTAGCTATTTGAGTGGCAAGAGTTCACTAACACTATGTTGTTCATTCAGTTACTGAATTAAAAAATGACACACCTCCATTTACTTTGTGCTATAATAGATGTTTGGATTGTAAACAAAGAAGGAGGTGGCGGAGGAATAGGAGGAGGAGAGGAATAGAAGGAGGAGGAGGAGGAATAGGAGGAGGAGAAGCGGGAGGAGGAGGAGGAGAAAAGATACATCAGTCCCCGCACTGATGAGTGGAAAAGCAGGGGCATGAATCATACCCTATGTTGAGTATAGTAAGAGAGGTATGTACAAGGTTCCCTAAAAGTATGAGGAAAGAAGCCTTAAATCTTCCTGAAGAAATCAGAAAAATTGTTCACAAAGAGGACAGCACTTGAGCTGAGGCATAAATAGTAAGCAAGAGTTTACCAAATGGACAGCTGAAGCAAGATGAGGAGATACTGCCAGACAGAGAGCAGAGCACATGCCTGGTGTGAGGGAAAAGGATGTGGTGAGAGAACAGAGAGCAGATCCGTATCAAAAGGAAGAAAACCAGGTGAGGGAATAAAAATCAGATTATGAAGGCTCTGGTGTGCCTTTCTACTAGTTTGAACTTTATCTCCTTAGGCAAGAATATCAGAATTGTGAGCAGATGAGCTGATGGTTTAGCTCAGAGTTGCTTATGAAGCTGAAAATCAAAATGTTAACCAGAGCTCCTGCCATCTGAAGGTTTGACAGGGCCTTCTTCCAAAATGGCTCACTCACGTGGTTATTAGCATCCGGACTCGGCTCATTGTCACTTGGGCCTCTAGTGCTGCTTGGTGTCGTCGGGACATAAAAGCTACCTTCCCTCAGATAAAGAATCTTGTATTTAGATTTGGGAGAGAGAAAGAGAGAGAAAGGAGGAGGCCACCATGCTATTTACAACCTGGTCTCAGAAGTCACACAATGACACTTCCATCATATGCTATTAGTCAGAAGTGAGTCACTACATCCAGCCCATACTCAAAAGGAAGAGAATTAGGCTCCACCTTTTGGAGGGAGGACTGTTGAAGAATTTCTGGAGAATATGTTTGAAACAGCACAGGGAGAGATCCTGCTATCCATTTGCACACCTGCTGGACGCAGTTTGGCCACCTACAAACCTGTTTGCTCTTATGTCACTTCTGTGTGGATTCCTTGTGGCCATGCCTGTGGAGATGCCTCACAGCATTGTTTGGGGTGCCACTCTCCAGACTGAAGCTGTTCTTGCCATACCCACTTCACACTTTACTCTTTCATTCCTCAGACACCATGATCTACCTCGATGCCTGGTCAATTCTCAAGATCTGATAAATGTCCTCCAAATCTCTTCAGTGACGCCATGGAAAAAGAGAGGGCTATGGAGGATGTTGAGTAGGTCCAGATACAGTTGTTAAGCTCTTGACAGTTCTGCAAGAGGGAGGGGAAGACTTTCTCACTGTTGATAGTTGGTAAGTCATTATCTCCAGATGTTTATAGTTCTCTGTTCTTAAATACCAGTTAAAGCATTGCTTAACAGTGTTCTTAGTAGGCCTTTTCTCTAACCAGTTTGTAGTTTTGTCTCACTAAGACATCTTTAAAATGCATGGTTATAGTTGTTCTGTTTCCTGGAATCATTATTCGTATAATTTGTGTTTTCCTTGTATTGCCTCTGAAAGCAAAGCCAGAGACAAGAACCAGAGTGCAAGTAGTTTATCTAGGAGATGATATCAAGAATCAGGAATGAGGACTTCCGGTCAAGATGGCGGCGTAGGTAAACGCGGTATCGCGTCCTCGCACAACCACATCAAAGTTACAACTAAACTACAGAACAACCATCATTCAAAACCGCCTGAAATCGAGCTGAACGGAAGTCCCACAACTACGAAATTAAAGAAGAAGCCGCATCGAGACTGGTAGGAGGGCGGAGGCGGACGGGCTGGTCCCACACCCACGTGTGCTGGATAAAAATTAGGAGGACACCTCGGCTGGGAAGGTCCTCCCTGAGGACTGAGGGGTCCCCGTCCCACACCAGGTGCCCAGCTCAGGGTTCCAGTGCCAGGAAGAGAAGTCCCCATAGCTTCTGGCTGTAAAACCAGCGGGAACTGAGGCTGAGGCAGCTGGAGCCCCCGGCAGCTCCTCTTAAAGGGCCCGCGCGGACTTACTCGGACTCCCTCCCTCCAGGCTCCAGTGTGCGGGAGGCAGCCTGAAAGGCACCAGAGTCATATGGGGAAGAACTGAGCTGTTTGGCATTGGAGCGAGGGCTGGAGAGGCAGCTTTCTCCTGGACAGAGGTGCTATCAGAGGCTTTTGTTCCTTTGGTGAGCCCTTCCCTGGGCCAGCAGACGCCGCCATATCTGGGACTCCAGCAACCTGGCTCACACTTTTGGCCCCACCCTGGTGATTCCCTGAGGCCCCGCCCCACCCAACTTTCAGGCCCACCCAAGCTGTTGCCAGTTGCTTTACCATAGGATTGGCCTGTCTTGGATCCTGCTTCAGCTTTTCCTAAATTCTTTCAAACAAGCAGAATCTGGTCTCAGCTAGCCCCATACCTCTCGCTAAGTAATACATAGAAACAAACACAGGGAGGCAGTCAAAAAGAGGAGACAAAGAAACAGGTCCCAAATGAAAGAACAGAACAAAACTCCAGGAAAAGCACTAAGTGAAATGGAGTTAAGCAACCTAACAGATGCTGAGTTCAAAATACTGCTTATAAGGATGCTCAATGGACTTAGTGAGAACCTCAGTGAACTTAGAGAGGGCCTCAAGAGCATAAAAAAGGACCAGTCAGAAATGAAGGAGGAACTAACTGAAATAAAGAAGAGTTTACACAGATTCAATAGTAGAGTAGGTAAAGCCAAGAAGCAAACCATCGATTTGGAATATAAGAAAGCAAAAAATACCCAATCAGAACAGCAAAAAGAAAAAAGAATCCAAAGAAATGAGGATAGTGTAAGGAGCCTCTTGGACAACTTCAAGCGTGCCAACATTCGCATCTTAGGGGTGCCAGAAGGAGAAGAGAGAGAACAAGAAATCGAAAACCTATTTGAAACAATAATGGCAGAAAACTTCCCTAACTTGGTGAAGGAAACAGACATACAAGTCCAGGAAGCACAGAGAGTCCCAAACAAGATGAACCCCAAGAGGCCCACACCAAGACACATCAACATCAAAATGCAAAAGTTTCAAGACAAAGAGAGAATCTTAAAAGCAGCAAGAGAAAAGCAGTTAGTTACCTACAAGGGAGTTCCCATAAGATTGTCAGCTGATTTCTCAAAAGAAACTTTGCAGGCCAGAAGGGAGTGGCAAGAAATATTCAGGGTGATGAAAAGCAAGAACCTACAACCAACATTACTCTATCCTGCAAAGCTGTCATTTAGAATCGATGGCCATATAAAGAGTTTCCCAAACAAGGAAAAGTTAAAGGGGTTCATCACCACCAAACCATTATTATATGAAATGTTGAAGGGTCTTCTTGAAGAAAAAGATAAAAAAATATGAACAAAATGGCAATAAATACATATCTATCAACAATTGACTCTACAAACAAAATGAACAAGCAGAACAGAAACATTCTCATAGATACAGAGAACTTTTGTTGGGTACCAGATGGGTGGGGGCTGGGGGGAGGGGTGAAAAAGGTGAAGGGATTAAGAAGTACAAATTGATTGTTAGACTGACAAACTTCAAAGGGAAGGAGGGTTGGGGGGTGGGAAGAAATAAACCAAAGAACTTATATGTATATATGCATAACCAATGGACACAGACAACAGTGTGGGGAAAAGCAGGAGGGAGGCAGGAATGGGGAGGAGGGGGCAATGGGGGAAAAATGAGGAACATATGTAATACATTCAACAATAAAGATAAGTTTAAAAAAAAAAAAAGAATCAGGAATGAGGGAGTAATGAGAGCAAAGCAGGGAAGAGAAAAAGTCAATATGAGGGTGCTTCCTCAGGTCACTTTAGGAACATTGGGATCTCAACTTCACTGGGATTGTGAGACATGTACAAAATACTTCCCAGAATTTTCCAGCCAAAGAACAGAAAGCTGGGGGCATTTAGCCACTGGCTTCTGTCCCCATTGGTGAAGGCAGTGGCCCCCACCCCCAAGTTGTTTAGTTCTCTGTATTTCTGGATCACCATCCTCGGTGGCTGAGTAGACCCCTGCAGCTTTGGAAAAGGCGTGAAAGCTTCAAGTGGGCTGCTGTCCGTGTGCCTCTGGGTTCACGTGGGGCTGTCCACTGCAGCTGCAGCTGGAGTCAGAGGTGGGCTGAGAGGATGCGCGGCAGTACAACAAAAGCCTGTAATGCAACTTGTAAATGAGTTCTGAAGACAGCATTTCAGGGCATATCTTTATTCTACAGATGTTAAAACGATCTTTGGAATAAGCTCACTGCCCCTTGAGATAACTGCTCCAAAAGAACAAGATTAATTTGGACCCATTTGAAGAGGTTTACTATCACCCCTCCTATGGGACAGCACAAGTCAGAATTTTCAAGTGGAAGGAAGATATATTTTAAATTAATAGATTTTATTGTTTAGAACGGTTTTAAATTTACATAAAAATTGAGCAGACAGTACAAAGCATCCTAACTCTCCCAGGTACAGTTTCCCCTATTTTAACACCTTACTTTATTTTAGTGTGGTATGTTTATTATCATTAATGAACCAATATTGATACACTACTAGTTGCTAAAGTCCATATTTGGTATACAGGTTCACTCTCTGTGTTGTACAGTTCTATAGGTTTAGAAAAATACATAATACACTGTATCCACCTTTACAGTATCATACAGACTAGTTTTACCACCCTAAAACTCCCCTGTGCTTCACTCTTCTGCATTCCCCCAAATCCCTGGACACCGCTGATCTTTTTACTACTCTCTAGTTTTGCCTTTTCCAGAATGTCATACAGTTGGTATTATATGGTTGTAGCCTTTTCAGAATGGCTTCTCTCACTTAGTAATATGCATTTAAAGTTCCTCTATGTCTTTTTGTGGCTTGATAGCTCATTTATTTTTGTCACTAAATAATATTCCATTGCATGGATGTGCCACAGTGTACATTTATCCATTCACTTGTTGAAGGATATCTTGGTTGTTTCCGGCTTGAGTCAATTATGAATAAAGTTGCTCTAAATATTTGCAATGTTTTGTGTAGACTGAAGTTTTCAACTCCTTTGGGTAAATACTGACTAATGCAGTTGTTGATTTATATAATAAGTTAACATTTACTTTCTAAGAAACAACCAAACTTGTCTTCCCAAGAGCTGTACAACTTTGCATTCCCTCCAGCCATGAGTGGGAGTCCTTGTTACTCCCTATCCTTACCAGCATCCTCTTCTGAAATTAGGAGTTGTATCCCATTATTGTTTCAGTTTGCAACTCCCTGAGACATATGATGTCGAGTATCTTTTTACAAGCTTATTTGTGTCTTCTCTCTTTTTTTCTTGGTTAGATTGATTAAGGTTTATCAATTTAGTTGACCTTTTCAAAGAAGCAGCTTTTGGTTTCTTTGGTTCTTCATTAATGTCTTCTAATTTTCTTTCTTTTCTTCTGCTTGCTTTCACTTAAACTGCTCTTCTTGTACTAGTTTCCTAAAGTAGAAACTTAGATTATTCATGTTAGAGCTTTATTCTTTTTAAATATATTCATTCGGTGCCATAAATTTCCCTATAAACGCCCCTTTTGCTGCAGCTCCACAAATTTTGATATTTAGTTTTAAATAATTTAAAATTATCTTTGCAAGTTCTTTCATCCTCTTCTTATTTAGAATTGTGTTGTTTAATCTCCAGTTATTTGGGATTTTACATCTGTATTTCTGTTATTGATTCCTAGTTTAATCCCATGGTGGTCTGAGAGCATACATTGTATGATTTCTATTTTTTTAATTTGTTAAGATATGTTTTATGGTTCCAAATGTAGTTTATCTTGATGAATGTTCCATGTGAATTGGAGAAGAATTTGTAGCCAGTTGTTGTATGAAGTCTTCCATAAATGTCAATTTGATGCAGTTGATTGATGATGCTGTTTAGTTCAACTATGTTCTTACCGCTTTTCTGCCTGTAGGATCTGCCAGTTACTGAGAGGCATGTTGAAATCTCCAATCCCTTTTCTCCTTGCAATTAATTCTATTAGTTTTTGCCTCGTATATTTTGATATGTGTTGCTAGCTGCGTACACATTAAGGATTGAGATACCTTTTATAGATTTGGCCCCTTAATCATTACATAATACCCTTCTTTATCTGATCATTTTTCCTGTTCTGGAGTCTGCTTTGTCTGAAATGAACTATTCCAGCTTTCATTTGATTAGTGTTAACACGATTCTCATTCCTTCACTTTTAATCTATCTGTGTATTTATATCTAAAGTGGGCTTCTTGTAGACAACATATAGTTGGTGGTTTCTTTTAATATATCTAGTTAACAATCTCTGTCTTTTAATTGGTGTGTTTATGCCATTGACATTTTAAGTGATTAACGATGTAATTGGATTAATGTCTGCCATATTTGTAACTTTTTTCTATTCTTTTCACTCTGCTTTGTTTTTCTTCTCCTTTCCTGCCCTATTTGTTTCAATTGAACATTTTATATTAATTTATTTTCTCTCCTCTTGTACCATATCGATCCTACTTCTTTAAAACATTTTTAGAGGTTGCCCTAGAGTTTGCAATACACATTTACAAATAATCGAGTTCTACTTTCAAGTAACACATTATCATTTCATAGTAGTGCAGGTACCTTATAACAGGGTATTCCCAATTCTTTCTTTCCATCCCTGATAACACTGCTGTCATTCATTTCACTTTTCCATATGTTATAATCACCTAAAGCATTGTTACTATCATTGCTTTGAATAAACAGTAATCTATTCGGTCAATTAAGAATTAGAAAGTCATATCTCAATTATACATTTGTTTTAAAAAAGAATTAGAGCCCTGGCCAGTTTGGCTCGGCGGTTAGAGCGTCGGCCTGTGGACCAGAGAGTCCCGGGTTCGGTTCCCACTAAGGGCACGTACCTCGGTTGCAGTTTGTCCCTGGCCCCCATTGGGGTCGTGTGGGTGGCAACCACTTGATGTGTCTCTCTCACATCGATGTTTCTCTCTCTTTCTTCCTCCCTCTCTCTCTCCCACTCTATCTGAAGATAAAAATGTAAAAATGTCCTCAGGTGAGGATAAAATTAATAATAATAATTAAAAAAGAATTAGAAACATAAAATATCTTACTTTACCTTCCTTTATTCCTTCTCTGATGCTTTTCATTTCTTTATGTAGATCTGAGTTTCTGATCTATGTTATTTCACCTCTCCAAAGAACTTTTAGTAAGTCTTGCAGTGTAGGTGTATTGGTGAATTCCCTCAGTTTTTGTTTGTCTGAAAAGTATTTCTCCTTCACTTTTGAATGATGATTTCACTGGATACAGATTTTTTTTTAATATATCAGTTGTTTCGCTTTAAACACTTTAAGTATTTCACTCACTCTCACCTTATTTGCATTGTTCCTGACTAGAAGTCTGGCGTCATTCTTATCCTTGTTCCCCATAGGTAAAATGTGATTTGCTCTGGATTCTTTCCAGATTTTCTTTCTTTTTGGTTTTCTGAAGTTTGAATAAGATATGTCTAGATGTAGTAATTTTTTATATATTTATCTTGTTTGGTATCTGGTCCTGTGCTTTGTTATCTTTCATTAATTTTGAAAAATTTACATCCATTATTACCTCAAACATTTCTTCTGTTCCTGTCTCTCTTTCCTTTCCTCCCCATATTCCCATTCCATGTATTTCACCCTTTTTCTAATTGCCCCACAATCCTTGGATACTCTGCTTCATTTCTTTTCTTTTTTTTTTCATTCTTTTTTCTCTCTGCATTTCAGTTTAGGAAATCTCTGCTGACAGTCAAGGTCACTGATTCTAATGAGCCCATTAAAGCCATTCTTTATTTCTTTCACAGTTTTTGTCTGGCATTTACTTTTCATTCTTAGAGTTTCCATCCCTCCGTTTACATTATTCATATGTTCTTACACATTATCTACTTTTTTCATTAGAGACTTTAATATATTAATCATAGTTACTTTAAATTTTCTATCCAATAATTCCAAAATCTGTGCCATATCTGAGTCTTGTTTTACTGTGTCTCCAGAATCTGATTTACCTTGTCTTTTAGCATGACTGGCAGTTTTTTGGTGAAAGCAGACATGATGTATTGGGAAATAAGAAGAGGGGTCATTAGGTTCTTGGTGTGCCACTCTATGTAGGAGTTAGTCTGTGTTTAATGTTTGCTGTAGCTGTAGCTGTAGCTGCCAGAGGCTTGGGTTTCCTCTAGTTTTCATTTTACTCCCCTATGTCTTTGTGCTTAACTAAGAACTCCTCAGGCTGAGTCTGTGTGCTGCAGTTCTCTCCGTTGTAATCCACTGATACTATACTGGAGTTCTGTTGGTGTGGTGTAATGTATTACAGAGGAGACACTTTCTACAATCTTATGATAAAGTCTCATTTTTTTTAGTGGGCCCAAGTCTCTGGGCTTCAGTAGTGGTTCTTAGCTTGTTTTCCCTCCTCCTCTTACCAATGATAGGAAGGCTAGCGGGGGCTGGGCCTGGCAAACTTCCTTCCTTTAGGTCAGATAAGACTCTGGCAATGTAGGCTCCCTTGCAAGGCAAGCTTTTACTGTGGAGGAGCTCTGGGCATATATCAGAAGCGTTACTTTCCCCCTCGCCCTGCTCTAAACATAGAGGAAATTTTTCTCTCATCTTCAAGGTGAGAAGCTGGTGAGATTCCTGGAGGTAAAACCCATGAAAGTGTGGAGTTCTCTCTAATGCTGGGACCCTAGGAGTTTTTAGCACAGCTAGCAGTCCATACCCAGTATGGAGAAATGTATCAAATTTCCTACGCAAGTGTTTTAACACTGTTTATGGCTCCAGTGGCTTCTGCTTCAGATAAACTAAAGCTCAGCTGCGGTTTTCTGAACTCACCCATCTCTTCAGATTTGGGGGTGGCACTTTGCTCTGTAAGCTCAATTCTTTGATGGATCTAAGAAAAGTCATTGCTTTTCAGCTTGTTTGGTGTTTCTCTTATTGTGAGGGTGCGAGTGACAACTTCCAAATTCTTTACGTGTCATAGCTCAAGAAGCATAGTGTAATACCTTTGCTGAGTTATATTTTCCATATTTAAAATTTACCTAATTCAAGTATACAATTCAATGATTTTTAGCAACCTGACTGAGCAGGACAACCACCACCATGTCAGTTTTAGAGTACATTTATCTCCCCAATAGGAGAGTATATTCGTGAGATCTCCAGCCCCCATATGTAAACTCTCCCCAAGTCCAGGCCTAAACTTCTTTGCTGATATTTCCCTGAAAGATCTGCTGGAACTCTCCTGATTGCAGGCCTTGTTTACCTTGAAGACTGGATTTGGAGTTAGATGACCCCACATTGCCACTTACTGTCTTTACCACCTTAGTAATTCATTTACACTTTCACCGAGGAAAGAAAGAAGTTGATTATCCTGATAGTCCATGCAACTAGCAAAGTAGTGGGCATACAGGTGATGATTAATGAAGATGTGTGAATGAATGAATCTGGAATTGATTTCAAGATTTGTGAAGTGAAGTGGTCTGATTGTGCAAGATCAGGAGGTGTGTTTATGGATCTATGTTTACAGTTTTGAAGGGCAAGGAATGTCCTAATACTGTATGAAATTTTTCGTAGGTATAGCCTCTGTGAGATTTTCAAAGGGCTCAAGGCCCTAAGGGGTGAAGAACAATGGACCAGATGATATCCAAGGACTTTTCCACCCCAAACATCCACCTCAGTTAATGTATTTTCTGTTCCTAAGACAGGATTTTTATAACTTAGATGTTACATAACTGAGAGCCTTTTGGCATTCGGCTCTAATTATTAGTAACTTTTATACCACACACCTGAATTTGCACAAGCACTGTTGTAAGGTGGATTCCACACCACTTAGACTCAAAGACTACAAGATGCTAGTTGACCTAAATCTAAATCTTAGGATCTCACCACTTTTAGTTAACCATGAAAAAGGAATTTGAGGGACTGAAAGGAAAAGAAATGACTAGGTCTGCAAATCAAACCATGTTGAACTTATCCAAATAGCAGACTGTGTGGCAGACATAGAGAGTTTAGTTTGCCTAGCCAGCCCAAAGAGTCAGGCCCCATTTACCTGCTTATCACTTTAAAGCAGGAAACAAGAAGTAGAATACAGGTACATCCCTTAAAAGACCATTGTACATTCAGTTTCAACTCTTCATTTTTCAGAGACAAGCAGGTAGGCAAGCTAAGAAGATGGTAGAGAGAAGAGGCAGGTCTGATGTGAAGGGAGGAGGCTGAAAATGTCTCTCTCTCCTACCCTGGATATTGGAACTCACTTTGATTGACGGGCTGTCAGTCATTGCTCCAGCATGATTTTGCCTTGAGCATGACTTCAGTTTGATAAATGCTCTGTTGTTCTAACAAATGCTTTGTTGTTTTTGCTATAACCTTTCCTTAGGCCAACTGCTGTGCTATTTCCATATGTCCTCACTCAGCGGTGCCATCATTGCTAACACCTAAGCTCTTGATACATTGAATTTATACTTAATCATTTTTCACTCACTCATACCAAATACACACACACACACACACATACACACACACACACACACACACACACAATATTATTATATTACATATATAAATGTATTTTTACTAGTAGGCAGTTAATAAATATTTATCAAATGAATGAACAAATGCATAAGTGAATGATTGCTGGCTTAAATTGCTTAAAGCATTTAGCTTGCTGGAGTGACTAACACTTCATCATTCACTGACTTATATGCCTACTTAAATCATTTTCTTCTCCTTGACCCCCAACCCACACATGATAGATATAGAGTGGTAGCAGGATAGGACAAAGGACAGATATATTTGGGGATGTAAGAAGTCAAAATCATAAGAAGAAATTTCCATTGCCTGGGCATCAGATACCAGGAACCAGGATGAGGCGTTATCTTGTGGATCATCACAATAATCCGGTAAAAACAGGTGGAGCATGATTATATTTATTTTTTTAATTTCAATTTTTTTAAAAAATCAAGTGAAAGTAATGAACTTACCCAAGGTTAAAGAGCCAGCAAGTGATACAGCCAAGCCATGAATCCAATGTCAACTCTAGTTTAACACATAGCCACCTGCATTTAACCCAAGGCTCAGGCTGAATCTAAACCTCAATCCACAGATTAGGCCCAGGTTGGCCCACAGAAATGAAGCAGTGGAGAGGTATTCTTTGGTTCCTGTTTATACTGTAGCCCATCTCTGAGGGCTCAGCAGGACAATGGTGGTAGCAAACAAAGACTTCTGACTCATGTATTTTATGCTAAAGAGTCCTGAGAAACAGGAATTTATTCTCATTAGTAGGAGAAGCACTTAGCTGCTGAACCCACAACTGCACCTCATTTTTATTTGACATTCTTAATTAAGATTGATTTTCTAGTACTAGTCTCTAAAGACAGCAGTACAGTAGGGCATGGGTTCTTAAATGACCTTACTCATAAATGGGTAAGTCATTAGTATTCTAGGAAGCCTTCTATCCATCTGTATGGCAGGGTTGGAAGGACAGGGCACAGAACAGAGTTGATGAGAACCCCCTTCCCAGCAAAATATATGGTTTATTTTCCTTGATAAATCAGGATCAAATGCCTATATGCTTATCACGCCATAGAATCACCTGGGGCACTTGTCAAAAATGTGAATTCCAGGTAGCCATCATGAGAGAGTCTGCTTGTATAGTCCTTGTGTATGGATCAGAAAAATTTGCATCAACAAGCAGTGTGGTTGATAATAATGTAGGTACTTGAACCATACTTGATAAACACAGGCTGAATCTACAAAAAGGGAAGTCAATGTTCATTTAAATAACAAAAGACTTATAAATAATATGAAATTACATTCCACAGAGATGATATAGATGCATTCATATTAATATCATAAAGCCCTATTTTTCACAGTGCAAAAATAAAGAAAGGCAGGGTCAACATTTTGCCTAGAAATTTTGGGCAAGATCTGTAAGCTTTCCCTTTTGACAATATTTCTACATCTTGGTTTTCACAGTTCTGTGTAATGCAATTAAATATTTCTCTAGCAACCTACCACATGCTGGTCCCTAAATCTCTGCCCTCTTGTCCATCAAGTCTAGTTAAGAAGACAGAAACAGATCTGTATAATAACTTCAATACAGGGGAGAATGTGATGACTATAGACCAGTGTGATAATAAACTAAAGAAAATTTTAATTGTTATAATAAATCCTTGCAGCCTACGTCAGAGATAGCTCCTGAAAAAACTAACCCAAATTGGCATTGTCCCTGGTAACCATGTAATCAATAAATATTACCTGGATAAACAGAATTGGCTGTCTAATTAACTAGATAATTTACTGCAAATTACCTTGGTTAACTGGTTTTCAATTTTTTATTTTCAGTGCACTCCTTTTACAAAGCATATGTATTATGGGATCATTTGCCTACATATAAACACAAACCTGAAACACATTGACAAAGGTCTCTGAGAACTTCTTCTAGGGCTTCCTGGAGGACAGTGTGAAAACCACTATCAAGAACAGAGAAAAAGAGAACAAGGGAAAAAGAGAAAGAATAGAAAGCACAGAATAGTTAGAAATAAATCCAAATACGTTAGTAATTACATTAAATATAAAGACTCTCTTCTGCTTCTATCCAAGGTGGAATAAGAGAAAAAACAGATTTACTTTATCTACCTTAAACAACTAGGAAAACAGAGGGGGAAAAAATACACGAAACTGTTGTTTGCAGACACCGGACAAGAAGCAGCCCAGGACTGTGATCCCAAGAAGGGGAAACAAACACTGATGTACCAGATTACTGCCTAGAGACAGCTTCCATGCTGTATGCTGCACGAAGAGAGATCTCAAATCAGAGCCCTTTGGTCCTGCTGAGCTGGAGAGGAGAGGCAGAAGTTGAAGTTGGAGAGGCCATAGTAGCCAGAATTTGTGGGGAAGAGTACTGGAGAGGAGAGAGCTGGACAGGAGAGAGAGCTCCAGAGATCTGCAGATGGTCCCCTTGAATCTTTGCCTGAATACTGCTATGCACATATATAAGTGGAAAAGAGAATGTGGTAAGAAGACCCCCTAGGTGAAGTAATTTGGCAATATGTAGAAAGAGCCATGAAATTGGCCTATACTTTGACCCAGGAATCCTAAATCTGAAAAATGTTATATACATCCACATGTGCACAGCTGCACTAATTATAATAGGGAAATAGTGACAAGTCTATAAAAAATTAAGTAATGATTATGTAAATTGAGTCATATAAACTAGATGATAACCTGGGGTCCTTGAACTCAAAGAATTCATGAACTCTGATGCTGTGCAGTAAATTTTGAGGACATAGGTATTTGGGGGCCTATCAGTGATTCTCAGTCGTGGACACATTAGTTTCACCTAGGGTTGTCTTGTTTGTTTGTTAGTGCTGATGCTTAGGTCTCCTACCTGACTAACCAAATCTGAATTTCTGAGGGCAAGGCCTGAATAGCGATCTCCTTAAATCCCCATGCTATTCTGGAGCACGCTCAAGGATGAGAATCACTGGAGTAGAAGCTTTTGTCGAGTTCTCAAAGGGATTCTCATGTAAAATATATGAATTATGTTCATTGAAAAAATAGTATTCAGTCATCAAAAATGCTTATTACAAAGTTAGGAAAATGCTTATAATCTTGAACAAGATACAATGCTAAACTGTGTGTATACTGTAATTACAACTACGTGAAGAACACACGTAAAGGTTATTGTACAGGAAGGAGATACAACACGATGTTGCCAGGAATTGTTATAGTAACTCATGAGTATTTCTTTATTTTCCAAATATTCTGATTCATTGTGTGTGTGTGTGTGTGTGTGTGTGTGTGTGTGTGTGTGTGTGTGTGTATCTTTAAAGGACACACAGTACTGGCAGGTAAGGAGACCCTAGTGGATTGCCATCCTGTGGCGCTCTCCTGTGTGCTTAGCTTCCTGACATTTCCCTTAGTGACTCAGTATGCCACTGGGTCATTGTTCAGCCTGCATCAACCTGAGTGCTCTCTTGTTAAAACTAAAAAATAGGATAGCCTAACTTAATGGTTTCCCTGCAGGATGTCTGCCTCTAACCTCTGCCCTTTGGCAAGGCTTCCAAGTCTTTCAAATTTCCCAAATCAGCGGTTTCAGATTCAACTCTTCTTGGGAATCACTGTTATAGAATAGCTATTTTTCTTCCCTGAAGAGATAGATCTAAATTAAAAGATGAACATTTGGGATCCTAAACTCTTTTCACAGAGACTGTGGAAAATCTCCTTGTGTGGAAGCTATATAATTGCTGATGCTAACCATAGCAAGGCACGAAGCATACAACTTTTAACTACTGCAAGACTAATGGAGTGATTATGACCTCTTTTCTGCTGGGTCCTAAGAACCTGTGGGTGTTCTTCTTTTTTGGAAGTTAGATAACAGCCCCTGTTGTTCTTCTTAATTTCACAAAATAGCCAATCCCTGTAGTCCTTAGTGATTTAGCCAAGTAAGCAATTATAGGAGATTGCTGAATCCATCTGCTTTTTCCTAATAGATTTGAAGATGAGAATGAGTATCTTCAGTTTTTTATTCTTCCAAAAAATCAATCAAACTCCTACTGCTTTGTGAGGTCATTGAACATCTCCTGCAGACTCCTTCCACTCTGGTTGGGAAGTTTCTTGAAACAGCAGTCCTGTTGTATTAGTCAGGTCTCCTTCGGTTGAAAATAGCAAAAGCTGCTAGCTTATGCAATAACAAACAAAGAAATGAGAGTAGGCACTATTTAATAGTTCACATAACAAGAAACCCTAGGAACAGGCTGGATGTAATATGAGGCTACTTTTCATTTCTAATATTAGAATATTAAAATAAACATATATTGCAATAAACAACTTTCATGCACGAAGCTTTATATATTTTACAATTTTTCCCCTTAAATTCTAAGAAATGGAATTATTGTGTTTAGGTATGAACAACTATAATATGATTCTTGCCACATATTGCTGTGTTGATTTCAAAAATGGTTTTAATGATTTACTTAAAATGTAAATATACTCTTTTACCATAACTTTATCAACACTGAATATTATACAACTTTACCACAACCCCTGGTTCTCCAAACTAAAGTAATACTTCCTGATCCCAACTGTCACTTGATATCCCTACACCTTGCTTACTTTTTCCATAGCACTTTCACTACCAGAGACCATAGTTACACTTACTCTGATTTTAACTCTTCTTTCACACTATCAATATAAACATCAGCTTATATGAAGTCATTCATAAAATTCTGATGAAGTCAGAATTTTACCTCTTTTGTTTATACTACAACAGTCAATGGAACACAGTAGTATATCAACAAATAAGCTTGCTTCATTTAAGTAGAGGTAAAATTTACACAGACTGAAATGTACAGATGATAAGTGTATAGTTCAGTGAGTTTTGATAAATGTACACGCCCATGTAACCAATACCCTATTAAGATATGGAGCATTTTTCCATGACTCTCCAAAGTCCCTAGTGTCTACTTCTAGTCATTACCCACTTCCACATTGGCAACCACTGTTCTTAGTTCTATGCCTGTAGAGTAGCTTTAACTTTCTTAAACTTTATGTAATTGAAATTTGACACAATGCACTTTTCTGTGTTCTTTTACTCAATATGAGGTGTATCCATATTTTTATATACCTCAGAAGTTTGTTCTTTATTTGTTGATGAGCACTATTCCGTTGCATGGATGTCTACAAGTTCCTCTTCATGGGCATCTTCAGTTTTTAGCAATTATGAATAAAGTTTCTACACACATTCTTGTACACTTTTTTGGTCGTATGTTTTTATTATCTTTTGAGTAAATACTTGGGAGTGAAATTGCTAGGTAAGTGTTTATTTAAAAAAACCCTATAAACTGTCTTTCAATGTGTTTGTGCCATTTTACACTCCTGCCAGTGATGCCAAGTGTTCCAGTTGTCGTGGAACATAAAATCTTTGTCAGTGTGCTATTTTGGTGGTTGTGTAGTAGTATATTGTTGTGGTTTTAATCTGCATTTGCCTGGTGACAATTATGGTGGGGTTGGGCACTTTTTATGTGTTTATTGTCCATTCAGTATGTTCTTTCATGAAGCGTCTTTAGTACTTGTATATTTTTATTGGGTTACCGGTGAGGCTCAGCGGTTGAACGTCGACCCGTGGACTATGAGGTTGTCAGTTCGATTCCTGGTCAGGGCACATGCCCAGGTTGTGGGCCAAATCCCCAGTGGGGGGCATGCAGGAGGCAGCCAGTCGATGTTCTCTCTCATCGATGTTTATCTATCTCTCTCCCTCTCCCTTCCTCTCTCTCTAAAAAAGCAATAAAGGAAACAAATTTACATCATCATTATTGATATTTACATATGGACAATTGTTCTTTGTTGTATATGTGTATTGCAAATATTTCTTCACAATATGTGCCTTACTTTATCTTCTTACTAACATCATTGATGAATAGAACTCTTTAATTCTGATGAAAACCAATTCCTCCATTTTTAAAAGAATTATTAGTACTTCTTTTGTCCTACCTAAGAAATCTGCCAGTCCTAACGTCACAGAGATAGTCTCCTATGTTTTATTTCCATAAGCTTTATAATTTAACTGTCATAGTTAGGTCTATGAGTCATTTCAGATTATTTTTATACATCATTTTAGGTAGGAATAAAGGCTTTTCCCCCTCTATCTTTATTCCAGGATGTCTCTGACA
Source organism: Tadarida brasiliensis (assembly GCA_030848825.1). Classification (NCBI taxonomy): domain Eukaryota; kingdom Metazoa; phylum Chordata; class Mammalia; order Chiroptera; family Molossidae; genus Tadarida; species Tadarida brasiliensis. Next base: position 44,232,378 of record CM061260.1, on the reverse strand, counting down.
TTTGGGGTCAGAAAATACTTTGTGGGGGAGACTGTCCTAGCCATTGTAGGATGTTTAGCAGCATTCCTGGCCTTTACCCACTAGATGCCAGCAGTGCCCCTACTCAGTCAGGACAATAAAAAATGTCTCCAGACATTGCAGCATGTCCCCTGGTGGTGGGGGGAGAGGGGCAAAACGGCCTCTGGTAGAGAACCACTGCTTTATACAGTTGTTCCAGCATCATCCTTTCACCACTGAATTAGCTTTTTTCCTGGACTATCTGTGCTACTCATATGATCTACTTGTCTTAATTATACCAATATCGTAATATGCCAATGCTGTACTTTTTATTGTTTTAAAATCAGGTAGCAGAAATTGCTTCAACTCTGTTCCTCTTTTTAAGATTTTTTATTTTGAGTAAGATTGAATTCTGAAATTTTCTGAAAAAAATATTAATTAGGTCTAGTAGTTGTTCTGTAGATTTCTTAGGGCTTTCTACAAATCCAAAGATGTCATCTGCAACTAAGGATAAATGTGATTCCTCCTTTCCAATCTACATGCCTTTTATTCTTTCCTTATTGCACTGAGTAGGACATCTGGTACAATGTTAAAAAAAAAAAAAAAAAAAAAAGTGAGAACAGGTACCCTTGCCTCGCTCCCAGTCTTAGAAGGAAAGCAGTCAATATATCACTGTAGGTTTTTGGTAAATGCCCTTTATGAGATTAATGAAGTTCTCTTCTATTTCTGCTTTTCTGAGAGTTTTAAATTATGAGTAGCTTAGTGCTTACATGGCATATTTGTCCACCTTTTATTTCTATCTGAATCTTTACATTTGGAGAACATCTTGTGTAGCTAGCACGTAGTTGGGCCTTGTGTTTTCATGTACATTCTGACAGTGCCTGCCTTTAAAGTGGAGAATTCAGTCCATTTTCATTTAGTGTAATTAGTGATATGGTTGGTTGAAGTCTACTTGGTTTCTAATTGTCCACGTTGATGTTTGTCCCTCTCTTCTTCTTGTCTCCCTTCTTTTGGATTAACTGAGTACTTTTTGAATTCCATTTTATTTTGCCTATTGACTTTTTAGTTATGTATCTCAATATAATTTTGTTATAGTTGTCCTAGTAATTATAATATTTATCTTTTATTTATTGTTGCCTACATTTAAATAATACTGTAGCACTTCAGATAATAACCTTGGAACAGCTTGTCCTATAATTTCATTTACCCTTTCTCTATCCCTTGTGTTATTGTTGTCATATATTTTTCATTTGTGTAGGAAATTTGATATTTTTGTCTTAAATAATCAGTTGGGGTTTTTTTAGAGAAGTTAAGAAATGGAAAAAGTCTTTTTTTTTTTTTTTACATTTACCAAGTAGTTATTCTTTCCAGTGCTGTTCATTCCTGTCTGAGGCTTCTGGTTCCCATACGCTGTTGTTTGGTTTTTCTTCAACCTGAAGACATTCCATTAGCATTTTGGTTAGCACCAAACTTCTACCAGTATATTCTTTGATTTTTTACTTTACATAGATTTCTGGCTGAAATTTTGCTGTTATTATTGTTTAATTATTTTGAAGCCATCATACCGTGGCTTTTGGCTTCTGTGTTCCTGGTAAGAAAAGAGCCAATATTCTCATCTTTGTTCCCACACCTAAGTGTGTCTTTTGACCTCTAATTGCAGGATTTTTCTCTTTATATTTGATTTTCAGCAGTTTGACAATAATGTACCTAGCGTGGCTTCCTTAGTATTTATCTGACTTGTGATTCACTGAACTAACTGGATCCCTAGATTGATGTTTTTTGGCAAATGTATGAAGTTGTTGGCTGCTATTTCTTAAAATTTATTTTTGCCCAGTTCTGCATCTCCTCTCCCACTGAGGCTCCTGTGATACACCTGTTAGATCAGTTAATATTGTCCCACAAGTTACTGGATCTGTGTACATTTTTTTAAATCATTTTTCCCCCCCTCTGCTTTATTTTGAATAGTTCCTGTTGATTTATGCTGTTAAAATTAATCTATTTGGGTTTTATCCCTAGTGCTAATGCATAGTACTTAGTATATAGTGTGTGGTTTTTTTCTTCTAGAATGTGCCCACTGGATTTCCACTGGATTTTTTTAGTTAGACAGTAAGTTCTCTCCACTCCGGATGGAGTGACTTCCATCTGCCAGCACTCTGTGTCATTTCTTGCATCAGTTGATTTCTCAGCTCTTTGTACAAGTGGCTGTGTGTCGGCCCTTGAAGGATTTTACCCAGTACAAGACCAGCCCTTGTTCACAGATTTGAGCAAAATTCACATGCAGATTTCTGGGTACTCGCCATACAACCAACTCCCTTGTTTTCAGTCTCTGCTACACAAATTCCAGCCATTTCTGTAGCCCTAAATTGATCTCTGCCTCATCAGAAGCAAACCTCTGGTTTCTACTGGGTTCAACCTACCTGTACCACAGTCAGGAAAGTGCCTCAGGGCAGAAAGCTAGGGTTAACATGGAGCTCATTACATGTGTTTTCCTTCTTTCAAGAATCACTGTCCCGTACTCCTGTTTATCAGTTCCTTATTTCTTTGTTCCAGTTTTAAAGTTGTTTATGTCAGGAGAATAAGTCCAAAATGAGTATCTTAGTCGTGGCAGGATGCCAAACTCTATCGCCTTTCAGCCTTTTGGCTAAGTCAAGCGTACTATCTGTTCTTATCAATTAAATACATTTTGGAAAAATGAATAAATGAATGATTCTTGGCAGAATCAGGAACTATTATTTTAAAAGTATGCTTTGCTAATTATTTCTATCCTCCTGACAACCTCTTACACAGACTCATCCACCTATCATGTGTCCCATTCACTAGGGAAATGTTTTTAGATCCAAATACTAACATATTAGGATATTTGCATTTTTCAAAACTTACACTTTAAGCAAAAAAAAATCTTCAAAAATTAAAAGAATAAATCTTTGAGCTTTTATGAAGCTTTACTAAGCTGATAAAATTAATGGACAAGGAATGCTCCTTTTGATCCTCAGTTTGCCCCCTCTGTTTTGCCATATACTTTACCTATTCCTGATATCAAATATATATTTACCACCTTGGTACTACACTTAATCAAATATATACTTATCACTTTGGTACTATACTCACAGCACAAAAGAACAAAGCGACATAGTTAATATTCTTTCTAACCTCATCACTTTTTTCTTCAGATCATAGCATTTTCTTTGCTTACATAGTTCTCCATGTTCTTTTCTCATTACTGCTGTTCATAACTAACAGAGAAGATGAACAGAGTGATCAGAAATTAAACAATCCTTATATCTCATGAGAGCATTGTCACCATGAAACACTATACCTCCTCAATTTACATTAATGTACTGTATTCAAACAGTCAGGTAAAGGGCACCAGGTATAAGGGAGAGAATGAGGAATCAGAAGGTCTTTATTTCTGTGTACCAGGTACTATGCCAAAAATTTTACATATTCAATGTTATATAATCCTTGCAATAATAAGTCTATGAGACTGTCAGGGTTCTCTAGAAAAATAGAACCAATAGGATATATATATATGAGGAGCTCTATTATGAAAATTTCCTCACACAATTATGGAAGCTGAGAAGTCCCACTATTAGCCATCTGCAAGATAGAGAACCAGGAAAGCTGGTGGCATAATTTAATTCAAGGCCAAACGCCTGAGAAACAGGAGGGCTAGTATAAGTCCCAGAATTCGAAGGCCTGAGGACCAGGAGATCCAATGTCTAAGGGCAAAAGAATATGGACATCCAAATCAAGAAGAAAGAGAGCAATTAGCCCTTCCTACTCTTTTTTGTTCTTTTTAGGGCCTCAATGGATTGTACGATGCCCACCCACGCTGGAGAGGACTATCTGCTTTACTCATTTTACTGATTCAAATGCTAATCTCATCCAGAGACACCCTCACAGACACACCCAGAAATGATGGCCAACTATCTGGACACCGCTTAGCCCAGTCAAGTTGACACATAAAATTAACCATCACAGAGACAGCTATTATTATTATTACCCCATTAATACTTGAAAACTGAGGTTCAGTTTCATTGTGTCTCTTCTTTTAAAAAAATTTTTTATTGATTTTAGAGAGACAGGAAGGGAGGGGGGAGAGAGAGAGAAAGAAACATCAATGTGATAGGCTGCTTCCTAAATGCCCCATGCTGGGGATCAAGCCCGAAACCTAGGAATGTGCCCCAACCTGAACTGAACCAGTGACCGTCTGGTGCATGGGACGATGCTCGACCAACTGAGCCACACTGACAAAACCGTTAGATCTCTTCTAACGGGTAAGTGGAAGAGCCAGATAGACTTAAACCTCTCTGACACCTGGGTGCAGGCTGGAAATTCCCATAATTCTAAGTGAAACAGATTCCTAAACATTTTTCTCTACGATATTAAATGTAACATCCTTTCGGAAAAAGCTTACAGGAAAACTGAATAATCTTACTGCTCCTCCTCCTGTTGATCATAATCCAGGCTGTCCCGTGTTTTCACATTGTCTGTCCATCAGATTTCGTTCCCAAGCAGAAACTTCATCTGATGCAACATTCTCCCTACAGGTTCACACATTACTGGCACTTAATAAGTGTTCATACGATATAAATAGCACCTGTTTAATAAAAGGAACACTGCCATTAATATTTCTTTGTTATCAGTTCAAATGTATTTAATAATTCTGAATGCTGAAAATATTCTCATCTTCTTAATATACATAAAAGATTATTGATATTAATATTAGCCCACGATAGACCCAGTTTGGCATAGTCTGGTTCTAGATAGACTGTACTCTAGTAAATAACCCTGGCCCAGATCTATTCCAGTTCATTCATTCATTTAGTCAATCAGTCAGTCAGTGAATTTTTAGCATTTAGAGAATATTTAGGCAAGTTATTTGCCTAGCATTATGCTAAGTGCTAGACAAATAAAACCAAGATGATTTCAGGCTTCAAAAATGTATCATCTAGTGCACTGGGGTTTAATACATAGGTAAGTAAACAGATAATAACAATTTGGTATAATAAGTACTGTGGGGTTAGTACAACAGAGGGGGCATCTAAATCAGGATTAAGGATCAGAGAAGTCATCCTACACAAAGTGATATTCCAATAAGACAAAATGTTCTCATAAATTAACCCAGTGAAGAACAGGTAGAAGAGGATTCCAGAAGGGAGAATTTGTTCAAAGAAGCAAAGATTAGGGAAAGAGAAAGGCATCATCCCCCAAACTGAATATAGTTCCATATATTCCTTAGGGGAATGGTAAGAAGTGAGATTGCAAGGTAGGCAGGCATCATCCTAAAGGACCTTATAAGCCTTATAAGCTCCATGTTAAGCCATGGGGCCTTTGCCTGGAGACAACTGAAAAGATTTAAGTGGTGAAGTGAGATGATCAGGTTTGCATCTTGGAAAGGTCACTTTGGCTGCAGTGTAGAGAGCAAATCACAGGGGACAAGGATGGATTGAAGGAGAAAAAGGGTGGGTCTTCTAAAACGATGTATAGTCAAGGCAGTAGATGAGATAAAATTCACAAAACACAGGGAGAAAGATAAGTAGTTGGGAAGGAATAAGAATCAAAGACATGCTTGTGTTTGGGGCTTAAAAAACTGGATGGATGGTGGTTCCATTCATTGGAAAAGGGAACATGGAGGGAGAAACAGCTTGCAATCAGAAAAATTGATTAATTCGGTTTTGGTTAATTCCAAAGAAAGTTGGTTTTGGTTGTTGTTTGGAATATCTTCTGGGACTATTTCAATTCCGATATAGTCCTGCTGTACCACAAATTAGCACCTATGAACTACAGTAGACTCAGTTTTATCTTTCGATATCAATTCAGTCAAAAATGCCCATCAATTACTAGAAAGGTGATGATAGGAAATGGAGATACTCACACTGAACAGCATTGATTCTTGAAGAAGGTGATGGTGGAGCATACCTCACAGGCTGGATCAGATCGGGGGGGGGGGTACTATTTTGGGCTAGTTGTAAAATTTATAAATATTATATGGTGGCCTGGGCACATGCACTATGATACTAATTCTATGGGAAATAACTGAGAGAGAGGCCCTAGAAGATTGCAAGCCAGTCTCAGCTTATAGAGCATTTCTGAACAAGTTGATACAGAATTTCTGAAAAAGGTAGCTGCTTTCATAGAAATGGAGAGACCTGGTGTATAGAAGATTAAATCGAATGTCCCAATCCAATAGCTTTCACTCCCCACTGTCATAGGAGCCCCCAAAGACTGGACCCATTCATTGAGTGAAGCAATTGGAAAGACTGTCTACCAAATTGCCTAACTGCTAAAAAATGGAGATTACCTCCAAAGAATCATGTACTCCCCAGCTGACTACATCTCCCATCAGACTATTCTACTCAATTACTTTACCTCTTAATATCTGAAGACATCTGCATTTGTGACTTCACTGCACAACAAGGCTCAATGACTTTAGCCTAGGCAATTTTCAGGGAAGGTGTAAAATCCATAGTTATAAAATTTAATGATATAATGAAATCCTTCAAAATAAATAAACTACAGGTATCTTAATGAGTTGATGTAATGGAGGATGTCTGCCAAGAAGAATGGCTTTGGCTTGGGAGCAACTGTTTCTTCTGGTAATAATTAGATAATATATCTGGTTGCCTGTTGTTTATTGAGGCCATTCCTAATTTATGAAAATAAAATCATTTTCTGAACTTAAAAGAAAAAGATTATGTTTCTGTATTCTATAGTACAGTGGCAAAAGTTGTTTAAAGTCATTGAGATAAAAGTTAAAGAGAATAGTGAAGTATGCCCAAGAGCATTTCTGTTGTATATTATTCTGCCTTATTATCTTTAAAATGATTACTTTATCCTGTTGAATTCTCAAGGTGGTATTTAGCAATGTGAAGAACACCACTGTAATTATCCCCTTAGATTAAATTTCTAAAAGTGGGATTATACCCTAGGTCAAATAATTTTGTTCAATTTACAATTTGATAAATGTACCAGATTGCTTACCATAAAAACTACCCATTTAACTCCTATCATTAAAACATGAGAGTGATTATTTCCTTATATCTTCACTAATTATGGATTTTATCTGTATTTTTAATCTATACTAAATCCAAAAACCAAAATGTATTTTATAATTTATTGTTTTCACTTATCTGATTATTAATACAGTTAGATATATTTTCACGTTTTTTTGGCCATTTGTATTTCTTCCTTTAATTACCTTCGTATAACTATTGTTAATTTTTCAATTGGGCTATTAATTTTTTTTCATTGTGGGTCTCATTTTTTTTTCTTGATTTGTAAGTTTGTAACATTAATTTTTATATCATTTTTACTGCCTGTGAATCAGTTTGTTTGGTATTATTATCATTTCCTCCTGTTTTCTTTTTATTTGTGTGTTGTTGTTTTTTTAATTTTTTTTCTTTATTGATTTTAGAGAGAGAGGAAGGGAGAGGGAGAGAGAGAGAGAAACATCAATGAGAGAGAATATTGATTGGCTGCCTCCAGCATGCCCCACACTGGGGATTTGGCCCACAACCTGGACATGTGCCCTGCCTGGGAATTGAACCGGCGACATCTTGTTGCATGGGTCAATGCTCAACTACTGAGCCACACTGGCCAGGCTTATTTGTGTTTTTTGATAGACATTTACCATATACAAGGTGGGGCAAAAGTAGGTTTACAGTTGTTCATATGGAAAATAATACAATAATTAATAAATAATAATACAAGAATAAACTGTTTTGCATACTCACAACTGTAAACCTACTTTTGCCCCACCTTGTATATTTATCTATAAATTCCTTGAGCAAAACCTAAACTTATTCAGTTTTTTACCCTCTCAAATAAGACATTCTTAGTATATTTTTACTCTCATTCCCTCAATGTTTTTTAAATCTTATTAAGTAGAGTTTTTGTTCCATTTAAAAAGTACCCACATAAAAAATATGTATTGTTTTTACATTTAGTAGTTAATTGCTATTCCCATGCATGTTACCAATTTCTGAACTCACTGTAGGTTCTTGCACCCTACTCCTTCCCTTTACGTGTAAGAATCTATGAGTGGTAAACTTTCTAGCACTCACTGTATTTGAAAACGATTATTGGTTTAGTTCTTAATCTAGAAGGATATTTTAATTGGATATAGAAAGAAAGCTTAACAGTTATTTCCCTCAGCTCCTTGAAGACATTCTTCCTTTGTCTTCTGACAATTATTACTGCTATTAAGAATTTTACTGCCAATCTACCTCTTCTTTCTGATTATCTTTCTCTTTAATTTCCTGGTTTCACTTTTCCTTTTCTGTTCAGTAGTTGGAGGGTGTTATGAGTTGAATTGTGTCTGCTAAAAAAGATATGTTGAAGTCCTAATCCCAGTACCTCAGAATGTGACATTATTTGGAAACAGGCTCCTTACAGGGGTAATCAAGTTAAAATGAGGTCATTGTGGTAGACTTTAATTCAATATGACTATTGCCCTTATAAAAAGGGGAAATTTGGACATAGAGATACACATACATAGAAGAGACAGATAGAATGCCATGTGAAGACCAAGGCTGAGACTGGGGTGATACATCTACAAACCACAGAACACCAACATTGCCAGCAGATCACCAGAAGGTAGGAGAGAGGCAGGGAACAAATTCTCCCTCACAACCCTTAGAAGGTACCAATGCTCCCAACACCTTGATTTTGGACTTGTAGCCTCCAGAACTGTGAAATAATAAATTTTTATTATTTTAAACCACCCAGTCTATGGTCCTTGGTTACAGCAGTTCTAGGAAATTAATATAGTGGACATTTTTAAATGAGGCTAATGTGTTTCTTTAATTTTAGAATATTCTTAACTGCCATATGTTGAATATTTCTTTCTACTATTCATTCTATACTTATTTTTGAATTTTTATTAAATTTACTTTGGAATATCTCAATTTATCCTCTAAGTCTTTTAACTTTTCTTTTTATGATTTGGTTGAATTTTTATGTTATATTCCAAACTGCTAATTCTCTCTTTGACTTTTTCTAGCTTATAGTTTGCCCAAATATTGATTTTCTTATTCCAATATTTACATTTTTTATCTTCAGGATTAACCTGCAAGTCAGTCAGCCCAAAGTTAACCTGAGGTTAATTCACTTTCTCATTTTTAATTGTATTGGTTTTCTTAGTATTATTTTTCTTAGTGTGCTTGAATTTTTAATTTGAACTCATATCTTCCACGGGAATTTGTGGGAGTTTTTTTGTTTGTTTTTTTACTTCTGTGTACATTCCTCTTTGCCTAACAGTATTACGGTTGTCTCAAACTCCACCTCATCTCCAAGTCCCCTTTCAAGTACCTGATGGCATTCAGTGAATGACCCTGCCAGTTGACTGGCCTGGGACCTAGGCTTGAATCTTTGTCTGCTTACTCCTGTCTCTCAATATACACAGTCCTATACAATCTGTAATCCAGGAACGTTTTTTACAACTTTCTTTCATTGGTCATAGAGCTCCCACACAGCCCTGTTTTTAAACAGTAAGCCTCACCTGAGTCTCCTGCTTTGCATGGGCCCCATTTAGTACTTGTTACTTCACCCCAGCTTTGTCTCTAATTCTGGTCCTAAAGTCCAGTGGGCTTATAGTTCACTATTTGTTGTTTTCTCTTGCATTTTCACATGCAAAGGTAAAATTTTAATTCAGCCATGTCTTTTCACTTTAGAGTTTATCTATCATTGCTATATATTAGGAGTGGCAAGTAAGGACAATAATATGAAGTCATAACCCATTTTTTAATAGAAACCCTGGATTACTTTCTAACTTTACACCTTTGTGAATCATTCTTACTTAACTACTTTTAACACTGTTTCTGCAGCCCAGTGTAGAGAACTTTGTTGGCTTGGAAAGGCCCATGTGAACTCCTCCTAGGCTATAAGAAAATTAGGCTTAAATAGCTTGTAACAAAATCAGGCTAAGATAGGTCCTATTTCGTTTCTCCAAGTTGACAAAATACACATATACCAGCACCAGGTGCCATGTAAACAGACAAAGACAGATGATGGTTTTTCCTTAACTCTGAATGCTGAGCTGGGATTATTTTCCTTCCATAATACTGAGTCAAGATTCTTGGTCCCTATCATGTCGGCATTGGGGAAGGGAAATACAGAAGACAGAGACGTATCCACTTGCTATTATCTTTTAACTTTCATTACACAGGCCTTTCCCCAGTAGCAAGCCTAGGATGCATGATGCTGTAGGATCTAAGATCAATTTTCCTCTTTCCTCAAGTGGAAGAAGTGATGAAGAGAAGCTTTGAACTCCTTTCTTGAAGACTAACAACATTCATTTCCCTCAAAACCTTTATTGTTGTTTTATTATCTTCTACTTCTAATGAAGTAAATAAGTCTGAGACCATACTGATTTTTCCTTGATGGATTTCCTACTTCTTCTGTCAATCGAGCTCTAGGATTCTTTGTCATTGAACCTCACTAACAAGAGTCTATTCCTTGTTTACCTGATTATGGTTTATATATTCCCTTAGACTTTGAGCTGAAAACCTAGTGCACAAACCCATAGCTCGCAATTAGTCATTCAGTTACTAGAGGCTGTGTGAAAAGTAAGCTGGAAAATTTTGTAGCCAAAGTTCAGGTGGGTTGTATTTGCCTGTCTCTATGAAAATGTGAGTACCTTGCTCTGGTACCTCTCCATTAACTCTAAGGAAAGAAAAAGTACCTAGTATTTGTGTGTTCCCAGCTTCCACCTCCCCAATCAGTCTTTTACAGACTTCACTAAGTAGCTGCAAATCTCCCACAATTGACACCACAACCAACAGCAAGTATTATTTACAATCTCTCTTGACACTTAATCTTGCCTTCAATCATGCACCAGATTCCTGCTAAAAACTGACAGCGTAATGTGATTTTCCCTTTCGACCTGCACTTCTGTTCTGTGGAGGAAGGATGTGTCAAATAGGCCCCTTACTCTTCTGTCTCCCATGGCTCTCTTTCATCACTGGGACTTCCTTGCCCACTTACTGACCCAACTCTTAGTATCCTCATTCATCTTTATACAAATGTAATACATCTGGCAAGTTTGTAATATGACGCTATGGTCATGCCCCTCGTAGCCCAAAACAAAAAAACTTTTTCTCTATTTTTGTTATTTCTGTAAATTTTGGACAGAGGCATAAATTATGTAAACATGCCCTGACTCTACATTCTTCCCCATAAGTTCAAGAAAGTAAGTTTTAATTTAGCAATTTATAATAAAAGTGAGAACTAGTAGGTAACCAACTGAAGAACAGGAAAAGTACAAAGGGTGGTCAGAGACGCTGGGTGGGGGCTGCTAAAAGTTTTGATTGGCTAAAATGTAGATGACATCTAAGGGAGTCATACTTCTTAGATTTTATTTATTTATTTATTTATTTATTTATTTATTTATTTATTTATTTATTAAACCTGCAGCCCAGGCATGTGCTGTTGACCAGGAATTGAACGAGACCCTTTGGTCCATAGGCTGACGCTCTAACCACTGAGCCAAACCAGCCAGATTCTTATCAGAAGTTTTCGTAGATAAAAATGATAAATATTTACACAATAATAAATTTTATTATTCCTTATGTTATCATAGGACAATGCATTTGACAAAGTAGAACTTATGCTCTGGAATAATGAACAAGGGTGTAGGATTTATACAAACTTTTATTTATTTTTCTTTTTTCAACTGGAAACAACTGCTACTAACTAGCTATGTGTACATGGCTATGGCTCCTCCCCTAACACCTCTGCAATTGATTTTCTGCAATTATCAAGTAAGGAAGTGAAATTCTCTGTTCTCTAGGGTTACTCCATGCTGCGTTTGTGCACAAATGGTAGAAAGATGACTTCTCTGCAGGTGAATTTGTCTGCCTATAGAAAATATATTTTGATCCTTGCTTAGCTATTCTCTTCAGTTTTGATAGCACAATCAACAATCATAAAAATAATTGGAAAACTTTAGTTGAGCACATTTAAGACTTTTCAAGCAGAACCTAGAGAAAAGATTTCAAAATTCCACTCAAATGAAATGTTTATCTTTTTCAAAATTTTTGTTTGAACAAATTTTGAAAACAGTACTGTATTTTATTCAAAAATTGAGTCAAGATTGTCATGATTAATACTGTTTTGGGAATAATTCATTATGACATAGTTTAAGTTCAGAAAGGACCTTCTGAATAATCTTAAAGATCTTTTCAAATTGTTTTCACCTACCTCTTATGTGAAGGACATTTTATATAAGCATAAAGTGGAAAAAATTATAAACATATATGGTTATTAATAGGAAGGCAGGTGATATTGATTAAAAGAAAACAGAAAAGGATCTCATTTGAAAGGAATTTCACAATTATATACTATGGATTAATTAGTCTAAAAACTACTATCTGAGAGTAAGTGCAAATTCTGCTTTATAATTATGAACTATTTAAGGTGAAAAATTATCAGCCTAATCACATTATCCTATACCAGGAGCCCATTCTTGCATCTGAATTTCTCTGCCATCGTACATCATTGCTATATACTATCTTCCAAGCAGTGGAGTTCAGAAGAGGAAAAGAGTCTTGTTATTTGACATTTTGCTCTACTTTTTAATAGCCAGTATATAATGAATACTCAATAAATATTGATTAATAATTTCTTTAATGAGAATTCAGTTTAAAATAAATGTTTTATTACTAATAATCTTTTTCTGAGCACAGTGTAGTACCTAGGATCATCTTGACATAATTTCCCATAAATCACAAACTGGGCAAGTTTGGGCAATTGGCTCACATCACCATTTATTTTTAGTATTATTTTGAAGTCTCCTTAGATAAGAATAAAGTAGGCCTTTGGTACAGTGTAATGTTCTCTGACATCTCATAATTCACTTATGCTGTGCAGGAGTGAAAATATTTTCAAGTATTTAGATAATGACACCTCTGGCCAGGGAAATGATGGACCAACAGGGAGAACAAACTCTCCATTTTGCCCCCCTTTTGAAAGACATTCCTCTTTGCCACAGTATACACTGCCAAGTTCTCAAAATCAATTGTGAATATGAATAACATAGGAATGTTGAAAAAATATTCAGTTCCTGAACTGACCCAAAGAGATTCTAATTAAGTTGGAAATTATGGTGGTTGCTATGACCACTTCATAGCGCTGTGGGATAGCAGATGTGAAAGATTTCTTTACAATTTGAATTTTTTTTCTTGGAGTTTAAGGTATTATTATAATAATTAACATCTCTCAAGAAACTGCATAGGAAAAATTCTATTAAATATATTTTTCTAATTATTAGAGTATTATATGCTTATTATATAGAAAATTTGGAAAATATTGCAAGGTATAAATAAGAATCTAAAATTTGCCCATATCCCACTATGGAGAAATAATAACAAATGACTTTTCTTTCTTTCTTTTTTTGTTTTATTTTGGAGCTTTTTATGGTTGTATAAAAACACAATGAAAATTGCAATAATCATATGTACTTAGCTAAGTAAATTTTCACAAACACACCTGTGTAAACAGCTTCCAGCTTCCAAATCAAGAAATAACATATTATCATCACCTCAGAATCTTCCCCATTTTATATCCCCTTTTGTCACCAAAGATAAATACCACTGTCCTGACTTCTAATGCCATAAATAAGTTTTATCTGCTTTTGATTTATATATAACATCTTTCTTTCACATGAATTGAAAGAACACAGAGATTTGTGGAGTTTTTTATATTGTCCTGTATAGCCATAGTTTATTTGTTCTCATAGCTGTGAATATACTACCACTTGGGGGCAATTTCAAATAGTTCCACTGTGAGCAGTCTGGTACTTGTTTTGTGGTGAGCATATATACACACATTTATGTTAGATATTTACTTAGGGGTGGACTTGCTGGGTCATAGGATATAGAGAGAGTATGCATACATTTAATAGATACTGCCAAATGGTTTTTCAAAGTGGTTGTACCAACTTATACTCCTCCTAACAAAGGATGAGACTTCTAGTTGCTTCACAACTTCACCAAAGCTTCATATTTTATTTTCTTATTCAAGTAAGCCATTTTGATGGATAAACTGTTGTCATATTGTGGTTTTATTTATATTTTCCTAGTGATTAATGAAGTTGAGCTCCTAACTATCATTGATATTTTGATGTACTTCGTTCAGGTCTTTTTTTTAAATGTATCTACATATATGCATTTGATATTTTAAAATTAAGATTATATTGCATATCTATTTATGTGAACACCTAAAATTACATCAAGAGAATTTTCCATATTCATAAATATTCTTCAGAAATACAATTTTTAGGATATTGTTGTGATTCATTTCATTAAAAATTACATAATCCTCTAATATTTGGGTAAAATTAAGCCAGAGAAAACAATACCTGATGTTTAAATTGAACAACTGATTCTGCTAGTTTGGTTTCTACTTTTCTCTGGTCTAAGTGATGGACAGTAAACTGATTAAACTGTGATTATTTTAGCACATGATGAGAAGCATTGGAGCAGACCTGTAGTGGCCCATTCAGACCGGGACGATGGCACGTTTATTGGCTATGTTGGGAGGGTTTGGGCAGACCAAAGAGGGTCATTTGAATCTGAAAACAGTTTGTACTATGTTAGGCAAAACATTATAATAAATTAGAAACTATCATTATAATTCTAGTAAATACGAGGCTTTCACAAAATGTTTGCAGAAGTCAGCCGCACAGGTGCCCCTCCACACGTAGAGGCTCTGTTGTGATGTTCTGCTGTGGCAGTGTTCAAGATCCCCGACTCTGTGCACATGCCATGAAGATTAATTTCCCTTTTAATCATTGTAAAGAAGAGAAATTTAGAACTGATCATAAATTTTCTCCATTAGAATAAACATAAAAAAGAATCCCAAAAATCTTTTGAAAACAAAGAATATGACTGTTAGCCAGAGTTTAGGCTTAACTTGTAAATATCCACCCAACAAACAGTAGTTTGTTACTTACATGCATACTCCCATAGAATATTTAGTAAACTCATTTTTTTTTTTCAGGGCAATTCTTAGCATCAGAGTCTCAGTAATATTGTGGACACACTGGGATATATTCATCCTAGGTGGCCACAGCTTTGACTCAGTAACCAGGAATAGCAGCTACTTATATGTCAGAACACATAACATATATATGTTCTATATATTATATGTTCCTAGTACAGAGGGGAAGGGTCTTTTCAAAGAATATTTGAAAGGAAAAGGGTGATTATTCATTGAATGTAAACCATGTTCTATATATATACTTCACAAAATAGTTTAAATGATAAATATTCCATTTAGCTGGAAGAAGAAATCACTAGCTTAATTTCTGCCACTATGTATGATGGGTTAGGCTTTAAGATGTGAGCATTTAGAAAATTGACATGAGCTATACTGAGAACCTGCTTAAGGAGGACAAGTCTGAATTCAGTCCATATTTCAAACCCTCATGGCTTCTACTCCTTTTCCCTTTGTTTATGTTGTTCATACTGTTACACCAAACACCCTGTACTTTATTACATTCGGTAATAACCTGCATTTCCCAGATAGGGAGCATTGCTAGCTTTCCCTTTTCTCCTCTTTATTATATAGTTTTAGTTGAACTTATCCACAGATGCATTATATGAATCTAAGCCTCTCTGGTGAGATATTGGGAGCACCCAGGTCTACAAAGTGACATTTCCAGAGCTAATGACAAGTGCTATATGTCATAAGCCACCCAGAACTCACAAGAAAAAAGATTAAGGTTACCAGACCAAAATCCCAAATACAGACATTTCTGAATTCATAGCAAAGATCACATTTATACAGTCGTCCTTATTCCAATCCTTCTAAACACTTCTAATGCAGCAGGATGTGAATTGTTATGGCGAGAGAGAACAGAAAAGAGTACAGCCCAGTGTTTCTCAAAATACCACTGCAGAATTTCTTGCATCAGAAGCTTCTAGAATGCTTATTGGAAAATGCCACACCTGGGCCCTCGGAATCAGAATCTGTCCTGGGTGATTCTGATGCATGATGAAGTTAGAGCATCTCTGCTATGATGTATAACAATATTTATTGGCGTTCACTCCGTGGAGCTGGGCTGCAGACAGCGCTTGGCCTGCTGGCATAATAAGCAGGGGGCATCACGAACACAGGTCAGGAAATTTTCCTAACATTCTTCAAGCCAAGCTGTTCTCTGTCATCATACTTCTATCCGGATGCTGCAGGGAGACCGTGAATCCTAACAGTAGGTCCTGGTGTTGGGAGCAGTGAATTCCAGTTAGCAAGTCCCAGACTCCTTCATGGAACAGATTTCCCTTTGAAAGTGCACTTAGAGGCATATGCACTTATGAACATAGGCAGCACCGTGAAGCACTGAAAAATAGTGTGGGATTGATAGACCTCACTTATGTGTGGACTCTAATGAACAAAATAAACTGATGAACAAAATAGATCCAGTGACATGGAAGCATGGAACAGACTCAAATATCTCACAGGGAAGGGGGGTGCAAGACGAGATTAACCAAAGAATGTATATGCATATATACATAACCCATGGACACAGACAATAGTGCTGTGAGGCCTGGTGGGGGGGAATGGGGTGGAGGGGGTCAAAGGGAGAAAAAGGGGGGACATCCGTAGTACTTTCAATGATAAAGATAAATTTTAAAATTTAAATTTAGGTACCCAACAAGGCTTACTCAGTAATTCCTTATATAGACACGAGTTTGTGTAAATTATAAAGAGCTACACAGAAGGATGCAGTATTGTGTAGTCAGAATAGCATGGACTCGAGACAAACCTGTGGTAGAATTCCAGTTCCATCACACACTGTCCATGTGACATTGGGCAAATTACTTAATGTCTCTAAGCCTCTGTTCCCTCATCTGTAAAATGGAGAGACAACAGTAACTGTTTCATAAGACAGTTGTAAAAATCAAATAAGAAAATATATGTAAGTCCCTTAGTGCAGAGTCTAGTATATCATAAGCACCCAACAAATGCTCACTATTATTATGTTAACAGTGTAAGATGTTAATAGTAATAGTATATTTTATAACCATTATCTTAATTGGTCTCCATGATAACTCTGTCACACAGGCTGATAGGTCTTGTTTTCCTCACTTCACAAGTGAGTACACTGAGGATATAGGGTCTAAGAGCGCTGGCCATCATCGCACAACTAACCAATGTCAGTCAATGTATGAACCTAGGTCTTCTTCGTTTTCTTTTTTTTTTTTTAATCCTCACCCAAGGATATTTTTCTATTTATCTTCAGATAGAGTGGGAAGGAGGGAGAAAGAAAGAAACATCAACATAAGAAGGACACATCGACTGGTTGCCTCCCACATGACCCCAACCAGGGCTGGGGATGAACCGCAGCCGGTGCCCTTGACCGGAATTGAACCCACGACTCATTGGTCTGCGGGCGACGCTCTAAGCACTGAGCCAAACTGGCCAGGACAAACCTAGGTCTTCTGACCCCAATCCAGTTACATCTGGTTCCCTGCTCCTTTTTCCTCAATAGCAGGAAGTTTGTTCAAACTATCCAGACATTTATTTTCAACACCTATTTTATTTTGACTGTCTAAACCTAGGTTAGGACTAGTAAAACAAATTCCTTTACAATTTTTTTTCAGAAAAGTGTTTTTCATAAAGGTGGCAATCAGAAAATTCTTAAGACTAGACAGAGTAAGGAATTAACTCCCTACTTCGTTTTAAAGACATCTAATTAGTACCTCCATTGTCATAGGTCCTGGGATTTTCTATTGAAGATGCATTTATTTTTATATTGAAGACTTCCTAAGAAGCAAAGGTCATCTATAAACCTACTTTTAGCAAGTTGTCATGGACCAGTGGTTCTCTCATAGAATTCTCTTTTGAATTCTGCCCTCCCCTCCAGTTCCAGTGCCCCCGACCTGGCTCAGCACCTCTCTGTCACCCCCATAACTAGCAGAGCAGTCTCTTATTTAGTCTTTGTACTCCCAGAAATACTCTAAAAATGAAATCTTACCATGCAACTCCTTGGTTTACTAATCTTCATTGATCACTGTCTATTAAAAAAAAAAATCTTACCTTGCTTGGCCATTAAAACCCTCACAACCCAACTTCCTCTCCAGCTTTGTATTACCCCCTTACCACTGCTGCCACACTGAACATTCCAGGAGAGTTCACCTGCTGCTCTCTCTGACTGCAGTGTCCTCCCCAACCAGACCCTTTACCTGAAAACTCCTACTTATCTGTCAGCTCTCACTCACATAGAATCTAGTTTATAAGGCTTTCCCATAGGACTTGGTGACACATGGTAAAATATAAAATGCGTCATGTTGCTTCTGAGTACAAATGACTCTGGAATAACTTATATGTGGATTTTTCTCAATAAATACTGTAAATGTATTTTCTCTTATGATTTTCTTAATAACACTTTCTTTTCTCTAGCTTACTTTATTGTAAGAATACAGTATATAATACATATAACATACAAAATAAGTGTCAATTGACTATGTTATCAGTAGGGCTTCCAGTCAACAGTAGGCTATTAATAGTTAAGTTTTGGGGAAGTCAAAAGTTATAAGCAGATTTTCGACTTCATGGGGGGTCAGCACCGCTAACTCCTTCATTGTTGTTGTTGTTTGTTTAAGGGTCAACTGTATGGGATAATTGCTTCCTCTTATGCCCTGAGGCCTTTCTCATATGGATTCAGTCCTCAGCGGTTGTTGATTACTATGCCTGGCACACAGTAGAGGCTCAATACATATTTAATACACACGATTAGACAATAAGAGCTCATTTGAGCAGGGCCTGTGGGAATGGATCCTAGGTTTGGAGAAAGAGGCAGGGATGCTGGAGAGAGGAGACAGGAAATATATCAACTTTGTTTTCGTTGGAGTTCTGCCTGGGGCTAATGTTTGGTGAGACACTCCCTCAGGCCTCCCATAAATCTTGAACTCTGGTTATCTGCTTGCCATTCCCCACCCAGGGAGGCTTGAGCTACAGATGTCTGTTGAGATCCCCTGAACCAGAGGAGCACCAAAGTTAATAGAATACAATTTTTTTGGAGGTAACACAAAGGATAATGTTGTCATACTTAGCAAACAAAAATGTAAGATGCCCAATTAATTTGAATTTCAGCTTAACAATGAGTACATTTTAGTATAAGTATGTCCTATACTTACATCTTATATTTTATCTCCCAACTCTAAAATAGGGCCATCAATTAAGTTTGATGATGATGAGTATTTTATTGAATGTATTGATGTCCCACTTTTCTTCAAAAAAGATTTATGCCAGCTTAAAGTAAAAGATACAAGATAAGTTAGCATATTAGAACTAGAAAACAAGGAACACATAAAATCTATAATTATTATAATTGAGCTTTACATCGGGCCCTAAGCTTTCTGAAACTGTGCAACAAGTCATGATAAATTGCGTATGTCTTAAGATTAAAAAGACCATTCCTTAGAGTGAAAAAAATTATTATCATAAAGAAGAAATCTGGTATATTAGACTGGATTTCTAGGAAGGGAGTTTGGATTCAAGTCTTTAAGTGACCCACAGTAGCCCTCTGAACCTCAGAGTTCATCAATGAAATGGGATTTCTAATGTCTGTTCCAGTCACCTACCCATGACTGTGTAGCAAATTGCCCTATAGTTTTAGCGACTTTAAACAACAGCCATCTTATTATAGCCCATGATTCTGTGGATCAGGAAAGGGAGCAGGCCTTAGCTGGATAATGTGTGTGCTCCATGCAGCGCTGCCTGAGGTCGTGCGGTGGTATTGTTCGGGTACGAGCTGTTCTGAAAATCCAAGATGGCTTCACTCCCGTATCTGTGCCTTAGCAGGATTGTGTGAAGGCCAGGCTCAGCTGGGACTGTGGCCTGAGCGACCCACATGTGGTCCCTCCAGCATGACAGCCTCAAAGTAATTGGACTTTTAACATGGCCGTTCAGGGCTTTCGGAGAGATTGTTCTAAGAGACAAGAAGTAGAAGCTGGCACTCTCTTATGGCCTGGGCCCAGAAATGGGAATAGTGCTACCTCTTCCGTATTCCACTGGTTAAAACAGAAACATCACAGAGCCAACCCAGATTCAAGGAGAGGGGCCACCTCTCATTAGAGGGAGTATCAAAAAAACTGGCCATCGACCCCCCCTCCACGGGGGAACCCAGGCGGAGCGGGGGAACCAGGCGACCCCCCCACCATGGAGGAGCCCAGGCGGGGCGGGGGAGCCGAGCGACCCCCACACCAACGGAGGAAGCCGGCAACACACAGGAGAACTGAGCAAACTGAACAACGAAATTGACCCAGAGACATGGAGGGTGGAGTACGGGATGACGGGCCTCAGAGGAGGGGGGGAGGCGGGGGAAAGAGATAAATCACAGAGCCTATGTGCATGGGTGCATAACCAATGGACATGGACAACAGGGATGGGGAGGAGGAGAAGGGGAGGGGGAGGAGGGTGTCAATGGGGGGAAAAAAAGGAAAAACATCTGTAACAAAAACAAATTAATAATAAAATAAATTATAAAAAAAAAAACTGGCCATCTTCCACTCAGACTCTTCACCAGGTTCTTGGGAAGACGGAATGAGATGGTTATACACAAGGACAGATCATGTAAACAGCCCTTTATGATCTAGGGTGCTATTCCTATCTAATCTTCCCTTAACTATAGCCTCTACCTAATCCCTGCTACAGATAATCTTTTAAGCTGAGGAAAAGGTACAAGTGTTCTATGTAAATCAGGTGACTGGGATCCTCATAGGTACTCCTTGGAAAAGCACAAGATCTCTGAATGTTAAGAGCAGCTGCTAGATCAGACACTGATTTCCAGCTGTTTTAAGGGCACTGAACCTTGCCTTAGCCATTGGACCAGAACAATCACCTTGGTTTTCTCAGTAAGCAACCCACATTCCTAATTTATAGTAATAGTTCCCAAGAATGGAAAGACTTTAGGAGTATTTTAGGGAGAGAGAATACTGTAATTTAAAAAGAAATTTAAAAATACCTGATTAATGAGAGAAAAGGATCACGTTCTTTAAAAATTCTAATGATTTTGTGCTTTGCCCATTAACAAAAGAAAATCTCCCTTAAAACTTCACTTCACATAATTAGTTGCTAACCTAAGGAATATGCAGTCAGGATTAATTCCCTACTGTAATGTTTTTCCTGCAATGCTGGGCATACCATTCTCAACTCTATTCAGCAGCAGCACCAAGACTTGAGAACCAAGCTTCCTCCCACTACTCTTCTGCCCCTAAATAGTTCTTCTATTATCACCTTGGGGGTTATTAATCACTTCCTGGAGCTGAAGACGTGCTTTAAAGAAATCTTTGCTCAAATGGCATTTTGCACCTGCTGGGTTTTAATGACCCACGGGACTTCAATGCTGGAGAGGACTTCACTGTCTCCATCCTTGTCTCTAGCCAAAGAAACAAAAGCCCAGGTAAGTTAAGTGACCTGCGTAAGCTCATAGAGCTTTAAGCAGTAAGAGCAGAACAGGATTTTAACAACTTATATATAACAATATTTAATACGCCACAAAGCTCTTATGCATATTTTACACCATTTGATCTTAATAACCTCTTCTAAGGAAACTCTTGAAGCCAAAGCACTTGAAGATTAATCAGGGATCTTTCCACTACACATCTGCCTAACATCTGAGCCCCAAGAGAATAGAACATGAGACAGGTAAACTTTGCTTTGCAGGATCGGGGTGGGAGAAGGATGAGGGTAAACAAGCTGGATGGTTTAGCAAACAGTCTGGCTAGGTCATCTGGGTGGAGAAGAGCAGGGCAGTGTAAACTGGGCAAGGAGGCCCCCGCGGAAAACAGCTATTTCCCAAATTTCCTTATTAAGCTGAATAGCTTCTTTCTTTTCCGTGAGTCCTTTTAATGGCCTTAAATGACACCTGGCTTCACATGCTCATATCTGCGGAAGAAGGTCTTGCAGTAATACAGACCGCGTAGCCTTTTCTCCTTTTTCTTTAACTGCTTTTGCTAAACTGTCAGTAAATTCCCAAGTGTCTGAGCTAAGCAGTGATGGGAATAATTTCCATTTCTGCTTCTCTCAGCATGAAAGAAGGCAATCTCTTTCCAATCCAAGGAACTTTGTTAGCAAATGTTAAGAAGCATCAGGAACCAACCAGTTTCTCTGTTCCTTTTTACTTATTTAAAAAGAAAACACAAAATATGGTTTTGGTTTGTTTCTTTGCAGCAGAATTTTCCCCAAGCTTCTGAAATGTTATTTCTAGGCTTGTTCTGTCAATATCTGAAGAACACTACACAGCAATGAGATAGCTTTTGGATGCACGGAGAGAAAATAAGCAGCACACAGACCTTTAAGTGTCACTGCCATAGCCAGAGAGCCTGAGAATATGGTTCATATCCTTCATCAGAGTCAAGAGACTCCAAATGGTGGGACTTTTATCAACAAATCCAGTAATTGCATTTCTAAATTAAAGATCCTGGGGCTTGCCCGGCTGGTGTGGCTCAGTGGTTGAGCGTCGACCCATGCACCAAGAGGTCGCCGGTTCGATTCCCAGTCAGGGCACATGCCCAGGTTGTGGGCCCGATCCCCAGTGGGGGGCATGCAGGAGGCAGCCAATCGATGTTCTCTCTCATCGATGTCTCTATCTCTCTCTTCCTTCCTCTCTCTCTAAAATTAATAAAGAAAAAAAAATTTTTTTAAAAGATCCTGGGGCTTTTGCAGTATCTGAATTTAGAAAGATCAAATAGATGATAGAAAGAAAGAAAGAAAGAAAGAAAGAAAGAAAGAAAGAAAGAAAGAAAGGAAGGAAGGAAGGAAGGAAGGAAGGAAGGAAGGAAGGAAGGAAGGAAGGAAGGAAGAAAGGAAGAAAGGAAGAAAGAAAGAAAGAAAGAAAGAAAGAAAGAAAGAAAGAAAGAAAGAAAGAAAGAAAGAAGGAAAGATGATAGGTAGATAGATAGATAGATAGATAGATAGATAGATAGATAGATAGACAGACAGACAGACAGACAGACAGACAGATAGATAGATAGATAGATAGATAGATAGATAGATAAAAGAGAAAATAGAGCTAGAGTTAGAAATGATAGATAGAGAAAGAGATTAGGGAGGGAGGAAGAGAGAAAAAAGAGAGATTAATTTACACATTTATTAAGATCACTAAACTCTATCAAATGTTTTATGAAAACCCAATTATAAGAGAGCATAGCTGAGAATAAATACTGGTCCAAGTATGGTGAGAAGATAGGAAATAATGGTCCCATTGACCCCAAATGTGTCTTGGTGCTGGAGACACACAGTGACGCAAGACTGGCATGGATAGCACCGGTAATGCCAAGGGATGTTATTGTACTGGAAATTTCAGGTACTCTCAGAAAGATTTTTTCAAAATTAAAATATTTAATTGCTTTTATTATAAATTATTTTATAATTTTGTCTTCAAGTATGTATATATGGAAAAAAGGAGGATAAAAGAGTTCCCCTCCACCTCCACACACTTCCCTCCTCACCTGTGACACACACATTTCCTGTGATCTGAATCCCGAAGGCTGGTCACTGATAACAGTTCTAATACAGACTTCTGGACTAATATGCACAAATAAATATTTTAAAATAATGTGTCCATACATTACATAATGTTCTATAGCATGCTTTTTAAAAATTTATTTATTTTAATCCTCACCGGAGGATACTTTTCCATGTATCTTCAGACAGAGTGGGAGGGGGGGGAGAGAGAGAGAGAGAGAAAGAGAGAGAAACATTGACATGAGAGAGACACATGGACTGGTTGCCTCCCGCATGACCCCGATCAGGGCTGGGAACTGAACCGCAACTGAGGTACGTGCCCTTGACTGGAATCGAACCCAGGACTCTTTGGTCTATGGGCCGATGCTCTAACCACTGTACCAAATTGGCCAGGGCTTAAAATTTATTTTTTATTGTTGACAGTATTACAGATGTCCCCCATTCCCCCCTCCTTTGGCCCCCTCCACCCAGCCCCCACCCCACCCCAGACCTTCACCACACTATTGTCTGTGTCCATGGGCTATGTATACAGTCGGCCCTCGTTTATCACGGTTAATCAGTTCCAGACTGTACCGCGGTAAATGAATTTCGGTGAAGTAGGAGTCTTTATTGATAGAGTCCTCCCTCGCCACTTCGCGCTTCCGCTTTCAGGGCTTCACTCTAGGCGGTTTTTTCAAATATAGTATAGCTGCGAAAGTCGAAGCGCGATGTGGCGGGGGAGGACTGTATACTCATAAGTTTTTTGGTTAATCTCTTCCTGCCCCCTCTATGCCCCTTTTCTCTGAGATCTGTCAGTCTGTTCCATGCATCCATGCTTCTAGACCTATTTTGTTCATCAGTTTATTTTGTTCATTAGATTCCACATGTGAGATCATGTGGTACTTGTCTTTCTCTGACTGGCTTATTTCACTCAGCATAATAATTACCCCATGCTGTCGCAAAGGGTAAGAGACCCTTCTGTTTTTCAGCTGCATAATATTCCATTGTGCAAATGTACCACAGCTTTTTTATCCACTCATCTCCTGGTGGGCACTTGAGCCATTTCCAGACCTTAACTGTTGTAAATAACACTGCTATGAACATAGGGTGCATATATTCCTTCTGATTGATGTTTCAGGGTTCTTAGGTTATATTCCCAGAAGTGGGATTGCTGGGTCAAATGGCAGTTCCATTTTTAATTTTTTGAGGAATCTCCATACTGTTTTCCATAATGGCTGCACTGTCTGCATTCCCACCAGCAGTGTACTAGAGTCCCCTTTTCTCCACACCCTCGTCAGCACTTGTTGCTTGTTGATTTATTGATGGTAGCCATTATGGCAGGTGTGAGGTGATACCTCATGGTCATTCTAATTTGCATCTGTCTGATGATTAGTGACCTTGAGCATTTTTTCATGTGTCTATGGACCATCTGTATGTCCTCTTCGGAGAAGTGTCTATTCAGGTCCTTTGCCCATTTTTTAACTGGATTGTTTGTCTTTCTTTTGTTGAGTTGTATGAATTCTTTATATATTTTGGAAAGTAACCCTTTATCAGATGTGTTATTGGCAAATGTGCTCTCCCATGCAGTGGGTTCCCTTTTCATTTTGATGATGGTTTCTTTTGCTGTGCAGAAGCTTTTTAGTTTGATTTAGTTCCTTTTTTTGTTTTTTTGTTTTTGTTTTTTCTTTGTTTCCCTTATCCTAGGAGATGTATTGATGAAAATTCTGCTATGTGAGATGTCTGAGATTTTACTACCTATGTTCTTTTCCAGGATTTTTATGGTTTCATAATTTACATTTAAGTCTTCTATCCATTTTGAGTTTATTCTTATGTATGATGTAAGTTGGTGGTCTAGTTTCTTTTCTTTTTTTTTAATGTACCTGTCCAATTTTCCCAACACCATTTATTGAAGAGACTGTCTTTACTCCATTCTTTGCTCTTGCCTCCTTTGTCAAATATTAATTGACCATAATGACGTGGGTCAGTTTCTGGGGTCTCTTTTCTGTTCCATTGATCTACATGCCTGTTCTTGTGCCAGCACCAGTCTGTTTGGATTACAATGGCTTTGTAGTACAGTCTGATATCTGGTACTATGAACCCTCCAACTTTGTTCTTCTTTCTCAAGATTGCTGCGGCCATCATGATTTTTTAATCACCAGTGTATTATAGCCATCTTTCTACTTCAACACATCTCATCTTTTGTAATTATTACATAGAAATTCATTTCCTAAAGTCCACTTTAACCAAGACCCTACTGAGTTTAGATGGTTTCCAAATGTCTTCTATTTCAAAGAGTGCTGCAATGGACGTCCTTGCATTTATATCATGATACACCTTAATGAGTATATCCTTATGGCAAATTTCTTGCAATGAAATTTTGGGCCAAAACGGTTGCACATTTTGTAATGTGATACATTTTTCTAGATTGTCTTCTAAAAGAGTATAACATTGCTCACTCCCACTAAGAACCTATAAACATTCCTGGGAAGACTTTTGTGCTGCTTCATGGAAGAGAAGGTTCTGCCATTCAGTGATTATTGAGAAAGTGATGATTTCCTCAGAAGCTAAAGAACCAATGATAAGACACCATAGGATTCAAAGACTGATTCAAAACCCAGTAGTGGCTGGGTAGCCTTCTTCAAACCTGGTGCCATATAAGAGATTTGATTGTTTGAAAAATGCCTATCCCCATGTCTTCACTGAAGGCTAAACAAGTCCCCCCAGCAACTACTTGATGGGATTTGAGTTATTTTCTTTTTACCTACCATACAGAATGCAATTAGAGAACAATATAATAGATAAAGCACTGGGCAGTAAGTTATGGTACATGGAGGTGATTCCAGCTGTGCTAGCAAGTAAGCATGTGAGGTACACAGTAGGGAAATTGATCTGTCAAGGCAACTCACGGATCAGACTAGCCATGGCTACTTAAAGTCAGGCAAGCTTAACAGTTGTAGCTATCGGTTGTGGTTAGACGGGATATGAGGCAGAAATATTGGTTTGTATCAGCAAAAGTCAAAATTGGGTGAGAAAATGAAAAGAACACACTTCAAAGCAAGCAGAGCTAGAGGTCAAGTGGAGAAAGTACTTCACAGAAAAGTAGTCCAGGCTCTGAATACTGCCCTAGATAAATGTAACTTAGACTGAGCTGAAGATCTTCTAAATTGTAATCAATTTAACAAAAATGTCAGCACACATGTAATGTGAATGTATATATATGCATGTGTATGTATATGTGTATTTATGTGTTTATATATGTATTTATTTATTTGTTTGTTTAAGGATGTATCAGTAATTAGAAAAAGTCTTTGCTCTTTTGGAGCTGGTGTATTCAACTGGAGGATCAATAAAAGCATCATAAAGATGATAGAATTTGAGACCAAACTTGAAGAAAAAATGAGCTTTCATTCCTAAGTCGTATGGAGAGGGAAGAGTATAACTTGGACTGTCTTTGTGAAATAATACAAAAGTAAAGTTATTACAAAAGTTAGGGAATACATAGAACAGAAAAAAAGACAGGAGCCAGTTTGTGGAAGGTCATTGTATTAATAAGTATTCTTTTGGGGTTGCAAGTGACAGAAAATCCAACTCAGAAAAGAGAATGTCCTATCCAAAGTAATTAAAAGTTCATAGGTAGGTTAGCTTTCAGTGTGATTTATTTAATGGCTCAAATTTTCTGCCCAGGAGCCTGCTAGACTCTCCCTCTCCCAGGTTGATTTCCTTTTCAGATTTGGAATGCTAGATGCTGACAGCTTCAAGTTTACTTCATTAGAACACCCCGTCCAGAGGAAGAATCAATCTGCTTCCAAATAGTCTCGGAGCTGAGTCCATTTGCTCTGGTTGACTGACTTGGGTGATATGCCCATCACCATCTGTGACCAATGGGGCTTGAATGCCCTAGTTGCCTCAGTCTGGATCTTATGCTGCACCCTCAAAGCCTGGTAGTAAAATATTTCCCATCACACAAATGGACCAGAGTGGGGAAGATGTGGTTCCTCACAGTGAAGAAACAGTTCTTTCTGCCATTAGAAGATATGGCTGTAGATGGCAAAGTATATTCCATGACTATGAATAAAAAGCTAAAGTTGAAGCCAATACGGTTTTTGAACTGGATAGTAATATGATCAATGCGGGCCTTTATGAAATTAATCTGGCTGTGATGTATAGGTTGCAGTGGGAGATGGATGGAGATAATAAAACTAGTTTTGAGACTGGAAAGAGGTTTAGGGAGTCTGTGCTAGGGTGGTGGTAAGAGAAGAATGGAGGAGTCAGAAACAATCGGCATTTTTGTTTGCAGATGCTTTCTCACCGGGACTTACAACTTCTAGAAAGTACATTCAATATTAAAAGCAATGTTCGGCCCTTGCTGGGTGGCTCAGTTGGTTGGAACTTCATCCTGTACACCAAAAAGGTTGTGGGTTTGATTCCCAGTTGGGGCATATACCTAGGTTGTGGGTTTGATCCCAGTATGGGAGTCAATGGATGGATGTTTCTCTCTCTCTCCTTTCCTCTCTCTCTAAACTCAATAATAATAAAAAACATATCCTTGGGTGAGGATTAAAAAAATTTAAAGTAATATTGGATTGCTGAAAGAAGACTATCATATAGATTTTTTTTAAATGTAAATTATTTTGGGTGCAATTTCTTAAATTGATTTACTAGGGGGTTCGGTCTGAAGCATCCAGCTTGCTTGTTCATTTGGAAGAGCATTGCTGCCATCTCCTAGTCACCAGAGTTCAGCCTGGGGTCTGCTGGGTGGGCTGCTGAAATGCTTTCCATAAGTGATGCCCTGAGCACCAGCTAATCCTGTTCAATGTGTCGAAGAGGACAAGTGAGCAGACTTTACTCCCTCTGATTGAACAATAAAAAACAATTAGTCGTTTTAATTTGGGTGTACAGTTATTTTGACTTTATTCTCTCCTACACCATCTTTGAGAAGCAGGGTTTAATTTGTACAGATTATAAAAGAATGGTTGAATCACCAAAAGATTATTATCCCTGATATTTTTTAAGTCCACAGCATACTGACATCATCATTGTTACTCAGCTTTTAAAAACACTTAATAAATACTGAATTTTCAGTATCCATTTAATATGCAGGAGGATTCACTTACTAATAAACAAAATATAATTTTGTCAATGCAAAATATATTCTGCTACCATTCAACTCTGTTTTTCTTTTAAGAATAATTTATTGATTTTTTTTTTTTTTTAGAGAGAGGGGAAGGGAGAAGAGAGAAACATCAATGTGAGGGCACATCTATCGGCTGCCTCCTGCACACCGCCTACCAGGGATTGAGCCCACAACCTCGATCTGTGCTCTGACCAGAACTGATCCAGCAACCTTTTGGTGGACGGGATGATGCCCAACCAACTGAGCCACACCAGCCAGCGCTACCACTTGACTCTTTAATTTTATTATAGTGATTAAAACTGCAAGTGGTATTAGAACATTTCTTGCTGTAAGAAAGCTGGGTGTGCTATGCTTTTATGTCAAGTCTTCTGGCCACTCAGAATCCAGTTAGATCATCTTGTAAATGGAGAGAGATATGCATTGTGCTTTTTTCTTGGTACTGATGTTGCTCATGTGCCATCATTGCAAAAGGCAAGATCTAGTTTTGCCACATATTTACATGAATATATAAATAAAATATAAATATATTTATTACATAAGTAAACCTTCTAGGCCACAGTGCAGCTCAAATTTGATGGTGCATACACAGCACTTAGGGATCTTGTAAAAATTCAGAATCTGATTCAGTAGGTCAGGAATGGGGCTCAAGAGTCTGCATTTCTAACAAGCTCCCAGGAGACTTGGATGCTGCTGGTTGGCAGACACACTTTGAGTAACAAGGGTCTTTGAATTTAAAATGAAAAATCTTTTCTGAAACTACGATGTGGCATTAAATCATGCTCATTTAAGGTTGAAAAACAACAATGTAAAAGGAATGAGATATGGGTTATCTTTATTTTCCTCAGAAACAGTGCATGCCTTAATAATAGGACTTATTCTGGGTTTAGCTGGGCAATCATGGCTCAGCCACTTATAAGTCAGACTGTTGCTGATGGTGGCATTACTGCCAGTGAGATGGATACCTGTATGCAGGTCTGGTTAGGAAAAATTCATTAGTAACTGTTGCACAGTGTATACGGAGATATTTTTATCTTGCTTTGTATAAGTGTAATTGTTTGAGTTTGATGCATATTACAAATTCATCTTCAAAGTTGTTTTTCCATAATTTCAATTGTTAATATGAAAACTAGAAAATCCTGTGAAAGGTCAATATATGTAAAGCATATAGATGTTTGGCAGACATTTCCATTTTTATGCAAATATTTGTGGTATCAAAGAAGGTTTGTTTGTTTGGCCTTCTGTCAATTTACCTTAATGATTCAGGGTGGAGGAAGCACTGGGGGCAGAGATTATACAAAGTGATACTTTCTCAGCATTATTGAATTCATAAGAGAGAAAGTTATGCACATTTTCTCCTTTCAAGATCTCTTAAAAACAACCTAATTTGCAAAAAGCTTTCCACAAATATAATTATATTATGATTCAGCTTTTTGTCATGCGTATCATAAAATTCTTAGGTTTCACCAGAAAACAGTTCACACCCGCTTTATCCTATCAATTTTCTACTGGTATATATACTTGCACATGAAAAGGTTTTTGCACCAAAACACCAGATTACTTGAGCTAAAATGCTAGATTTGAATGACAACTTTTGGCCCAGCTAAATGACATATGTAAATTGCTAGATGGTTTTATGAATCAAAAGTATCTCAAGATACTGACACTTGAATTGGTAATCAGCCAAGTGTCTTTGATCACAAAGCTTATATTTATAGGCTTTGAAGGAAATATTTGTATCATAGAATGGATTAAAGTTCACAACTGACGGGAATGTTTGACTAGAAGATATGAACTCTTAGATAGGGGAAATGGAGAAATTGTGTAATCATTACAGTGGTTTTAGGGGTTTTTTGTTTATTTTGGTTTTTTGTTTTTTGGGGTGTGTGTGTGTTTTGTTTGTTTGTTTGTTTTTAGAGAATCTAGACAGATTTCTCTTTCTGGGATGGTAAAATGTACTCCTGTCAGGTAGCTGGACTCTGGGTTCCACAGAGATAGAGACCATGTTTGTCTTATTCACCAGTGTATTTCAGCACTTGGCACAGCACTATCACATATTAAATTCTTAATACATTGAATGAATGAATGAAGGTATGCCTTCACAGATGTACTTGCATTCCTGAGATTTTGTGAATGTAGGAAGTAACTAAATGAGTTACTTAGGTTTAACAAAAGGATGTGAGTTCTATCTTCAACTAGGTAGCTGCCACACTGGTGCAACTACCTATGGTTGATAGCTCCTTGAATCTGCCGTTAAATAAGCATGTAATGGGTTGGAAATCTTTGGCCACACTGTTACTTCACAGATTTCTAGCACTTTCAAATCAAATACTAGAACCACCCCCCCTCCAAGGTTTTTATAGCAACACGCTAGCACTTATAATAAATAATTCCCCCACCCCCTTAAGTTTGTACAGTTTGAGGTCTCAGGAAATCATCATCACTCACCTTTTCTGGACTGGAAAAAGTTTTCTGTTTACATACTCATATATAGTATTTTATAATTTACAGCTTCCTTTGCATGCATTCATTCCTCAGCAGCCCTGTGCTGTTGGCTGGACAAATACTTGCCTTACTTCAAAAATGAGGAAATAGAGAATTAGCACACTTGCTCAAGAAGGTGGTGAGGTAGGTAGTGAGATGGAACTAGCGTTTTTACTTGCTGACTCCTATTCCAGTGCTCTGTCCTAAAAGACAAGAATTGAATAGTTTTTACAGTTTACAGTGCTTCTTAACATATTTCAAGTTCGAGGATAAAATAATGAGTTTATCTGGGTTTAGACGTGGAAAAGCTGAAGTCTAGAGAGGGTAAGGGAAATTGTCCAAATTTAACTATTGGTGGAATCAATAGGAATCCTACCTACAAATCTTAGACATTTTATGTTTGATTGGTTGGTTAGTTGGTTGGTCAGTTGTTTTAGGACCTCACATGCATTGAATTGATTAATGTTTCTTTGGTTCATTTCATTCTCTCCTTACTAGTCCATGCATGGCTCTGTTTTATTTAGTTACATAATAATTTTATAGGGTAATACATGTCCTTTGAACCTAATAGCTAAGACATTGACAATTGACCTTCATATAAAATGCCTCCCTATCCATTTCCCCTGCTTCCCCTTACCTAGTGTCACCAAGATTCTGAATACTATATTCATTGTTCTATTGCTGTCCTTTTTATATAGTTATACATAACTATATTTTTATATTCCTAGGGAGTTTATATATTTTTTTAACTTTATGAAAAGTATGTCATGCTATATACAATATTTGAGGGATTATGTCATGCTGTATATAATTTGGGGTCCAGCTGTGTGATTGGAGTTCTTTTTACCAACAAAACTAGGTAATCACTGTGTACACACATACACCACCCCATGGTGTGTGTATGTGTATGTATATACATTTATAACGTAAAGACTACATCAAACTATCCAGTCTCTTCAAATTGAGACATATTTAAATGCACTCTACCTTTAATATAGTAAAGACCCATTTATTCAACAAATATTTACAGGGTGCCTACCATGTGCCAAGAGGTACTGTACTGTGCTGTGATACATCCTTGCAAAATAGATACACTTGTCCCCCAAAACATTCTTGATCTCATGGAGATAACATTGTATATATAAACAGAGGCAGACAATAAATATGTAAAATGTACAGGATGTTAGATGATAAGTGCTGGGGAGAAAAATCATGGAAGACCTTTAAGGACTGGGATTTGTGATTTAAATAGTAGAGTGCTCGGCGATGAATTGGTGGCGGGGTGGGTGAGTGGGGAGATTCCCTATTCACCGAGTGACACGGAGGTAACTTGTGAGAGCCCAGTCAGAACAGAAGTAAACTCTTCAGAAACCCCCACGCTCATCCTATTATGTCAGTAGAATGATGGCTCAGTCGGTATTGATGGTCCCCCAGAGGGACAATGCATTTTCCTCCCACTTTTCTTGGAGCTGCCATCCGCCCAGTTAAAATCGCCCTGGCAGCTGACGCTGCACCTGACCGCCTAGCACGACCACCACCCGAGGGCACTTTGCCGCCGCTAGTGCTCATTCCCGAGTACGCGCGGGGTGGGGGGCAGGTGCGCGCCGCCCTCTGGCGGCTCCCGGTCCCGGCGGGGACGCGCGTGCGCGTGCCCGGCCCGCAGCCTCTGGGCAGGGACGCTGCCGGGGGGGCGGGGGAGGGGGGCGCGCGCCCCGCTCGGCAGCTGCGGCGGCGGCTGGTGTGGGCGCTCACGTCAGGGCTGGGAGGAGGAGGAGGCTCGCGGCGAAGAGAGTGAGAGAGACATGAGGCAGCCCGGCAGGAAGCGAGAAAGAGTTCGGCGGAGAAGGAGTGAGTTTTAGAGACGCCGGCGAACAAGACCTGCGCCTGCGGGAGAGCGTGGCCGCCCGGGCTGCTCGCCTTCTCCGCGCGCTCTCCCGCTTTCAGCACCCGGAGCGAGAACAGTTCCCGGCCGCCCGCAGCGCTGCCAGGGGCCGCCGCCCGCCCGCTACCTGGAGCCTTCGCCCGGCTGGGGCACCCTGGGAGACCAGCGTGCGCGCCTCCTTCTCCCCGCTGTCGGTGTGCAAGTAAACACGGGGAAAGCATCCGGCGGCCTCGGGAAGCCCTGAAGAAGTCGAAGCAGAATGTACCAGGGACACATGCAGGTAAGACATTTCCATCGAACTAGAAAGAAATCTTGGGGGCTCATTTATGAGCGAGGCTGTAGGTTCACCAAGTTACTGTGGTCAAGTGCTGCCTTCACACAGTTCAACAAGTGAAGTGGTGCAACATGACCATGGCATTTCTGTCCGGTGCTATCAGCCAAACTAGACATGTTTCTGAGGGTGGGAGAAGAGGAGGAAAGGCCACCTCGGAACTTCAACTGGGAAGTTTGTTTTCTGTGCATTCCCTGAGCCTGTTTCTTTAAACAAGATCAAGGAACCGAACAGAGGAAACCTGGAGCTGACTGTGTTTCCGTTGTAATCCTATTGATGCAACTGGGCATGTATGTCAACTGAAGGGCAAACAATAATAAGAAAGACAAAGCTCTTCCTTTACCATCTGCAAAGGTTTCTTGACAGAACACTTTGCACTTTTCATTATTTTTAAAGTGATATTTTAAAAATCATTTTTGCTGTATTTTCCCCCTTCAGATGATGGGACATTGTCACTATCCCTATAGCCACAGGATGACTTAGGAGGATGAATTTCAAACATGTCCAAGAGACTCTTATGTTTTCCAGGGGAGGTGCTGCTTTTGGTTATTAATGCTCATTTGAGCTGAGCCCCTGCTTTTCCCTGATGCACTCTACTCTCTTGGGCAAGATTACTTTAACCTTGACTCCAGTTCTCATTCACATGGTTGGTTCTTCCTTATAAAGGCAGGTGTATGTGTTGGGGGGGGCGGGGGGAATGAAATACCAACTCACCTTGCTAAAGTGTGAACTGAGCTCTTTTTGCTTCTTCTAAATGCTTTAGTCATCAAGTTTGATGTTTGAGCTTCCAATCCATTGCAAAGATGGTCAAATACAGTCATTATGTGTGGTGCCTTTACCCTAGTGTGTAACATGTGTGAATACTGAGGATATGGCTTTTGTGTCTTTTAGAGCAATTGAAAATAGATAAATATATTGTTGCATTCATCACTTAGTACTACCTAATATTTAATTTCCAAGTCTGTGGGGAAATTCCTTTGGATTATAATTTACTTTTATATAAAATACATTGTATCATATTGCTAAGTTTTGAAAGAATTCTGAATCATCACTATCAGAATTCCAAAAGCATTTCCAATATTGCTGACATCTTCTTGTTTTGAAAAATATTAATGGAATTATATTACAGTTGATGGACAATAATTAGTGACATGTACATTTCTAAATATATATAATAAATATCATTTTCATGTTTTTTATTGAAGCTACACTAATTGGAAAGTTTAGTAACAAAAGCATTCAAACAATGACTGCTGAAGAATTAACAAAAGATTATTACTATAGTTTTGTGCTTCATCTCCACCCAAGAATGATACTTGTAATTTTATATATTATCTATTATCTCTAAACAGTTTCTCTATAAGAGTAAAATAGGAAGGTTTTAATAAATAGAGTCATTCTTCAGAAAATTGCTCACTCACACAAAATTCATAATTGACTACTTGGGAAATTTACAAAAACTTTCCACATCATTTTGTTTGTTTGAAAATACATTTTGTGAATGAAGAATTGAAGCAACAATCTGGTAAATTCGCAAACCCCAAAACAATTTTAACTCAATTTCCTTAATATTTCAAGGGAGGATGTTATTGAAACTTGAATTATCTAGAACGATGTCTGAGGGTTTTATTTCACTTTGAGAGAATAGATAAAATGTAAGACTCTGTATATGCTCCAAACTTAATGCTTTTTTTTGCCTGTGCACTGCTGTAATAACAAATATGATGGCTTGCAGTAAAACTCACAAATCTTTGTTGCCAAGCCTAACTTGAAAATGCTACTAAATAAAGACTGTAATCAATATGCTTGCCAAAATTTCAGAGCACAATAATGTTTTTCTATTTACTATTGACCATTAATTTTTAATATAAAACGTCTAAGGCCTTACTAGTTTGGTAGCTATTAAATGATATGATCATCTGAATGGAGATCCTCCCCCCACCCCAAAAATAATGCCTATTACAACCTAATTCATAATATAGTCATTTGCTTACATTTTGAAACCACAATATCTTCCCTGAAGGAATAGTATTTACCCTATAGACAAAATTTTTATCATGTTGGTATATTTAGATTAAATAAAGAATCTTTCCTTATCAGAGATAGCATCATTTCCTATGTATACCTGACTCTAATCTCAAGGAAGAAGAAACATAGTCCAAATACTCCAAAGGGTTTATTTGAAATAGGAATACATATTTGGTGAAGTGGACCAGAATGTGCAGGTTTACTAACATTTCTGCCAACTTTGGAGTTGGTTTGAAACACTGGTGTTTCTTAGCTGATACCTTAAAACAGGAGTGAAACAGAAAAAGATGTGCCATCATTTGCTGTACCTTCTGATTCTTCTTTTTTGCATCCAAGAGATTTTAAAATAAAATAAAATGCTTTGTATAAAGGCAACCCGGAGTAGAGGACGTGTCCACATAAAGAAAAAGTAGTCAGGTTTAAAACTCCTGTATTGCCTTTGTTTTTGCAACTTAATGATTTTGTAGATAAGGTATTTTAATTCTTATACATATGGCCAAATCATCCAGTTTACTGTAGAAACTGAATTTATTTTAGAAGCCACAAACTTTTCAAAAAACACTCTGCTAGTTCATTAGGAGATAGAAGTTGACATCTATAACAGGTAGATAAACAAAGCATAGTATAGTAGCATATATTTCCTGGTTTCATAATAAATGTCATAAGTATATTTATTAGGAGCAGGGCCCCAGAGCTGTGCTGTTTTCCCACTGCCTCACCAGTTACTTCCAAGGGGAATTTATCACCCTAGCAACTTAAGCAAAGGTTGTTTCTTTAGTGACTGTTTTTTATTTACTTTTTTCCCTTACCAAAGGGGCCAATGGTAATTGTATATACTTAGCATGAGTTCTGACCAAACTCTCTATTCCTGCAGTCTTAATCCCTCCAGTACCTCTGTGTGCTATGTACTGTGATGCTTTCTTGTATATGTACATGAGTTATCACTGTCAAATAAAGCAAAATAGTTATGTGGCTCAGTATATTTCTTTAATCAAACTTTTTTCCTGGAATTAAATAGCAATCTAATTTCAATTTTGAACTAAGATTTGTTTTTGTATTGTTAATAAAGCATCCACAGTAATGTTTTTTTGTTTAAAAATAGTTATTTCAGAAGGCAAACAAAAAAATCTGTTTTTAATTATAACTGATCTTTATTATAAGCATTCAAAACAGGCTTTTTTGACTTATTCAAGCCAGCTGAGGAACCATTCCACACCCTCTGCCTTCACGAGATAAAAACTAAAGGACATGTAAATGACAAAATTATAAAATATTGACAAGTCCAAAAGTAATCATTTTATTTGTCTATCCTCCAAAGGGGTTTTGTGTTTGTCTTTATGACTTTACTTAAGCTTTTTTTAAAAAAAGTCTTCATGAAGGGGACACCTGGGTAACACAAATTATGTCAACGCATTAGATCTGGCCACTTGGGATTCACTAGAAACAACAAACTCAGAAGCCAAGGCAAGGTAAGGTTATAGAATGTTGTTTTCAACATCTGTAACAGCAGTTTGTCATAATTGAGATCCTAAACAAAACTGTAAAATAGACACTATTTAGCATGAGTGTTTCCACTTCTCTAGCAGATTCATTTTTCCCTTCCTGATGCCACCATTTTCTATCCTGTGGCATTTCTTTATTAACCCTTTGCTAACAGAGATATAATTAATACAAGTACACCGCACATACACACCTCACAGTGTATTTACATTTTCAGAGGAGAACCTTTGAAGATTGGTTTGGGGTGGGGTTTGGGGGGTGTATTTTAAGGAGAATGAAGCAATGCCGGCCTGAGGCTGGAGTTGGTTGTGTTGTTTTGGTCAGGGGTAGCTGCTGCCTTCCTCTCTCCCCCCAACTCAAATAGCACCTGCCCTCCTCCTGAAAGTCTTCCTATTAGTGATAATGAACATGAATACAATGAATTTATTGCCTGAACTATTATTAACTAGAACTTCACTGAAGGAGATTGATGTACAGAGAAACTGATGTCAAAATTTTGACAAGCTTCCGCAAGATTCTGAAGTGACTTTCTATATATTTACAAGCAAACTGTGCTTGTATGAGTGTAATATTGAGCTTCTAACACTTAAAATTATAATACTTATGGTGTAATATTGCAGAATATTTGATTAGCCTGAAAATTTTATTCCCCAACCATACCAGCCAACAGTTTACAATTTCACACTTACTGTAAGAAACACAATATGTTCTTCCTAGATTTTGTTTATGGTTTATAAACATTCTTCCTAAAAATATGTGTTTGAAAAAAATTTTCAGCATATGAATGTTTGACTATAAAACGTTTTCTTAAAGTAAAGAATAAGAAAAGGTTAAAACAGAACTTGTTAATTTTAAAACCTCGACTCTCTAGCAGTCCCACTGCCAGCCTAGGAAACGTTAAGATGTGATGCATCGTGTAGTCAAAACATCTGGCAGGCTGCGTTTTACACTTCTCAGTGCGATCACATGTTGCCAGCATGGGCATAAGCTAGAGCTGTTTAAAGGTTTTATATTCTAGAATTAACTTCTTGATACTTTTATGGAATTACTAGTGTGCGGTTCTTGCACCAAATGTGAGGGCAAACTCTGGCCTAATGTTTCCTCATTAAAAGACCCAAGTCTGATCTAAATGTTTTGGGGCATCTAAACATGATGAAATTTAATATACACAGAGAAAGTGGGGTTGCCAAGTGTCTGAAACATGTATCATCTTTTCATAATTCAACCTTATGTAAGGAAAAAATCAGCATGTAACTCAGGAATCAGAGAACAGGGTGCTATGAATTGAGGGTACATTTCTTTCAGTGACCCCCTTCCTTTATCTCAGTCCTCACCTATGCCATCCCCTCTACTAGGAATACCAAATGGAAGACTTCTTTCCCCAGTCTGTTAAGAAGAATTTTTATATATTACATATTATTATATTACACGGACTATAAACAGGAAGATAGTTAATACCCTGTTGGTTAAATATCAAAACCACTGCTGATTGTTCAGAGCTTGGTGTGTAATACAACACACTGCCGTTATTGCCTTATAATATCATTTGTTACCGATCCTTACTAGTACAGCATACTGGTTCTTCTGTTAAAACTCCATTATATAAATGATCATTATTATTCTCCATGTGAGATTTTACTAAATCAATCATACTTATGTATTATTTTTAGATGATCACTGTTAGAAATTTCACAGATGAAAAATAATGAGCTCGTTTAGATAGGAAGAGGCTGCTTATGCACCATTTCGTAGAAAAGAAGCACATAGAACCCTGCCAGCAGCTCTGAAATGGGTGAAACTGAGCCAAGAGGGAGAGTTTGCATTGCAGGTGCATATACAACTCCATAAAGCCCCTGCTCATGCGCAGAGACTTCCGAAAACCCAGACAAACCCTGCAAGTGGGACTTGGTGTGGTGAAACTATCTTATCCCAAACAGAATGCCGTATGGTGATCCATGAATCACGGAGATTCCATGGGAACACTGGTGCTTCCTTGATGCCGGAAATCTACCTAAGGAGCTACAGAATTCCCACTCTTACACGCCCTCTTTAAAAGTATGTGGTTTTTAAAGCAACTGGTATGGTAGAGGAATCCAAAACCATTTCATATGAGTAATGATTGAAGGAGCTGGGGATATTTGGCTTGGAAAGTAAAGACTCAAGGACACCATGATGACTGTACATAAATAGTTGAAGAGTTATTGTGAAGGAAGGGGATAGAATTGTTCTGTGTAGCCTTGAGGGATAAAACCGGTATGTTAGTGTGAGGTATGAAGCTTCCTCCAGACAATGACAATACGAAGACCTTGGCTATTGCACCCAGTTCCAATGTGGTGAGATGCCTACTTGGAGGTGAAAGAGGCCCAGAGTGAAGAAGGGGAGCCTACGGGTGAGCAGAGCACAGCGTCCCTGTGCACACAGGCCTCTGTTCCAAGGCCATTGTGCCTTGTGGAAGAAGTCCAGTGAAAAGCACCATCAATGGCATGTGTGTTTGTGTGTCCATGTCTGTGTGTCCTACCAAAAATGGCTGTAGTGAACTGAAGTAATGATCTAAAATAAGCAAAATCCAACATGTCCTAGGGGCAATGTTCCCCAGTTACCTGAAAGTATATGGATGAACATCAGACAGAAGCATGCCAGTGCCATCATGCAAAGTAATCAAAAATAGTGAAAGGTCAGAAAATATGGAACCTCTTTAAGGAAATGAGAAAGAGAATAACATTTAAACATGATGAGAAGATGAAGCTGCCGGAGCAACAAAACATCTTTTGCCCTCTTTCCCATGGGTGTTAGCTGTGAGATGCTTCTACTGAACGGCATCCTTCAATCACGTGGTGATGTGCCATCTGACTGGGCAGGTGATTATGTACACGTGGACCACCTGGAAGCTCGTTGGAAATGCAGAATCTCAGGAGCCACCCAGACCTACTCAATCAGAAACTGAATTCTTCAAGATATCCAGTGATTCACATGCACATTCACATTTGAGAAGCACTGTCTGAAAATGTTTACGTAGACGACAGGGTCTGATCTGTTGCACTGAGAACTTAGCAAAAACCTTGAGTCTTGGGTAGCTTTCTGATATCACAGAGGCATGATGAGGTCCCTGACAGAGGAGATGGCAAGAGTAACTATCACAACATGTTTGAATAAAATGTCTTCCTTATATTGACACCATAACCTCCATTCAATTGTTTGTAGTTTTTTCATCTGGTAAAAGCACAACAAACCTATTATGTTCCACCTGGATAAAACAAACCTTCAAATATTTAGAGAACTATTACGTCCTCATCCCATTAAATATCTTCTTCTCTATGATAAACAGCCTAATTCACTAAACCGTTTCTCATAATGACATTTCTGATGTTTTAATGGCTTCATGAAAATATGGCCTTCTGAACATGACACACTGCTCAAGATGTGATCCAACCAGTGTCAAGCACTTTGAGATTATTTATTTCTTGGGACAAACATCTACTCAGACAGCCGAAGACTACTTCAGCATCTTCAGACTAAATTGTTCTGATGTCTCTATTCTCTGAATAACATGGGAATTATCTCTCAGGTGTTAGGTCTTTATACCAGAATAATCTTGGATCCAAATGTGCTCATTAGAAAAAAACAAAAGACAAATGTGCTCATTACAATTCTACATTGACTGTCCCTTTTGTCTCTAACAATTGCACTAGCATTCAGTTTTGAGGTCATTGAATCCTGGGTTTGAAGGACTCTTGAAAATATTTTGTTCAAGTATCTCATTTCACAGATGAGCAAACTGAGGCTCAGAATAGTAAGAGACTTACTCAAGAAGTCCCATGTAGGTCAGCAGAGCTAGGGTGGCAATGAGAGATGCCTTACCCCAGTGTGCTATGTACATTCCACTATTGTTCTCTATTGTGATGTTTATTACAATAAAAAATCTAAGTGAAAGTAAACATTATAATAAACCACCATATGTTTCCAAATGTCCAGTTGTTTGATATTGAGTCATAAAAATTGGTATTTTTCTGGTTTTTAGTTTTAGTATAACTTATTTGATATTTTACGTATTCAGTTTTGGTAGTCATTTGGCTAACAGTGGAAGAAAGTCTAATCTGTAAGTGTGTTTTAAAAGTTAAATGAGGCCCATGAAAAGTTGTATAATTTCTTTTGCTAAAGGTGTTCCCCACTATTTCTCCTTGGATTGACTAGATTGACCATTTGACTGAACTGGTTTGAAATATTCTTGGGACTAGCTGCCTCAATATACAAGTAAATCAATCAGAGGTTCTTAGTTGTAAGCAACAGAAACCAACTCTTGCTTATTGAAACAGAAAAAGGATTTATTAAAAGTATAGATAGACAATTAATAAGCATAGAAGGAATGATGAAGATAGAAGAATCACCATTTTGAAATCATAGTAAAAATTGAGTCAAGTGAGAATAATAATCAATGAATGCTAAATCTGAGGAAGGGGGCAGTTTGAGGAGAAATCGAATCTTTATATAACATCCAACTAGCACCCATATAAATTACAACAGAAAAAAATAGTGACTTTTTAATGGAGAAATTGGACAACACCCTAAGTAATCAAAATCATGTCACCAATAAGGTGATCACCTGGACATCCATCTCTAGATGTGACGCCCTGAGAAGGACACAGCCTCATTCATGTAATATTATTGCTGAGAATGCACAACCTGAATCTAATCACGAGAAAACCTCAGAGAAACTCAAACTGAGGGAGACTCTAGAAAATAAGCAGATTATGTTTTTCAAAAATATTGATGTCGTGAAAAACAAGGAAGAACTGAGCTGTTTACAAATTAAAAGAGTAAAGAGACGTGACAGCTACAGGCAGGATGTGATCCTGGGCTGGGTCTCAGAGTGGGAAAGAAATTGTTACAAAGCTCACCTGTGGCACACTGAAACTTGAATGTGGACTGGAGATTAGATTAGCATTAGTGTTATATTTCCTGAATTTGATAACTGGCTGTGGCTACGTAAGAGAATATTCGTGTTCATTGGAAATGCGTGCTGCAGTATGAAGGGGGAAAGGGGCATAGTGTATGTAACCTACTCTCAAGTGATTTGGAATAATGAAAATAACAATATGTATGATATAATTACATATACCTAGAGAGGGGGGGAGTAAATATAGCACAATGTTAAAAATGGACAAATCTGGGGAAAGGGTATTATGGAAGTCCATTGTACTATTCTTGCGATTTTTCTGTAGGCTTGAGATTATTTTAAAATAAAAAGGTTTTTTTTTTTTAATGTTTACAAAAAGTACACTGGAGCACTCACAGACTCCTAGAAGTAGGCTCGAGATAGAGGGATCAGGCAATATGCAGGGCACGGCCCCGTGAAACTCCAAACCAGACTAGTAGTGACCACACTGCTGCCCTCAAAGGGCAAGGAATGTCAGAGCGTGCAACTCTGACTTGCCCCCACCCCCAGCCTTTGGGTGCTGGTTCAGCCACTGGGCACTGCTGCTGCCATGGAAACCCCATGCTGGTGCTTCAGCTGCTGCCCCCCACTGTCAGGATGAATTATCTGAATGATCTACCACAACTGCTTCTATGTGCCCCCAAATCCCAATTCAAAGTGGGGGCAGGTGTGGCCTGTTGGTGGAGCCAAGTACACATCCATACCCTATCTGCAAGATAGCCCAGAAAAGTTCCTATCTGCTTACAACAAACACTCCACAAGGGGAAATTTCCCAACTATAGTTTAGATTTGGGAAAGGTTAAAAAAAAAAAAAGCCAATGTCCACTCTAACATGTTATAGATGCTGCGTGAAAGTAAAATAAACACCTCTGTATCTTGACTAAAGTTCAATCTGCCTTGAGGGATAAGAGTTAAAAGAACATAATTCTCTTTAATCCCCATGCTTATTTGTTACTACCTGTGACATGCAGGCCTGTAGACCAGTTTAAAGCTAGAGTGTATTGGTTTGTTAAATCATGAAGCAAAGAACAGAATGACCCCTCCATCATTCATCAATGTCCATCTAGTGCTCACTCCTGCTCTTTTTCAGACATTGCAAAGAGCTCTGTGAAGAATTTAGTAATTAATCAAGGAATTAGAATACGTATAATGAACCTTAGTGATAAGAACTTTTGTCCTTCCATATGCAGGAATTTAATGTGGAAAACTGGACACATTAGTGTTTCATATTCATCCAAAGGATGATTATAATCAAGATACCCTGTGCATTTGAGTCATTAATATTGATATGCAGTCTATTATATAAGATTTATGTAAGACAAAAAGTATTCGTAAGCTTGGGGCAAGATGAAATGAGAATAGAATCTTAGAGATATAAAGGTCTTTAGGGTTCACATAGCAAAACGTTGTCGTTTCACATGTGAGGAAACTGAAGGCTAGGTCTTGATGGAATTAATTCTAATTGCTTCTCCCCAAAATGAAATACAAAGCAAAACAAAAAAATTTACTCTAAAAGGCTTTTGATGGCATGTGTCATACATCGCTTAATAACCACTCACATTTGAAGAGGCTACAAAAACATAGTGCTTAACAGCTTAAGCTTCAGGATCAAACAGCCCCAAGTTCAAATCCTGGCTTCACCATGTACTCTTGTGTGATGTGCTCTAAGACCTTATCCTCTCTAAACCTCAGTTTCCTCATCTGTGATGTGGAGATAATAAATGTACCCATACATTGTGATGACTTTGTAAGGATTAGCTCTTATGTTTTCTTTCAATGGCATAAGAATTTTATTTATCTTTTTTTTTTTTTACAGATGTCCCTCCTTTTCCCCCATTGGCACCCTCCTCTCCACTCCTGTCCCACCCCCACCTTCACAGTCTTGTTGTCTGTGTCTATTGATTATGCATATGAGTTCTTTGGTTTATCTCTTCCCACCCTCCCTTTGATGTTTGTCAACCTGTTCCCTACTTCTATGTCTCTGAGTCTATTTTGTTCATTAGATTCCACAAATAAATGAGATCATGTGGTACTTGTCTTTCTCTGACTGGCTTATTTCACTTAGCATAATACTCTTCAGGTCCCTCCATGTCATCTCAAAGATGTTTCTTTTTTATAGCTGTATAGTATTCCATTGTATAAATGTATCACAGCTTTTTTATCCACTCATCTACTGATGGGCACTTGGGCTGTTTCCAGATCTTAGCAATTGTAAATAATGCTGCTATGAACATAGGGGTACATATATTCTTTCTGATTGGTGTTTCAGGCTTCTTAGGGTATATTGCTAGAAGTGGGATCACTGGGGCAAATGGCAGTT
The DNA here is from genome assembly GCA_030848825.1 of Tadarida brasiliensis. Taxonomy (NCBI): domain Eukaryota; kingdom Metazoa; phylum Chordata; class Mammalia; order Chiroptera; family Molossidae; genus Tadarida; species Tadarida brasiliensis. The sequence goes on along the minus strand of CM061260.1, from coordinate 44,188,321 downwards.
TAATTTTTAATTTTTCGAGGAAACTCCATATTGTTTTCCATAGCGGCTGCTCCATTCCATGTTTCCACCAGCAGTGTACCAGAGTCCCCTTTTCTCCACACCTTCACCAACACGTGTTTGATGATTTGTTGATGGCAGCCATTCGGGCAGGTGTGAGGTCATACCTCATAGTCATTTTAATTTGCATCTCTCTGATGGTTATGACATTGGATTCACTCTTATGTTTTTATAGTGCTGGCAGAGTGTTTCTTGCCCATTGTGTGTGGAAGGAGTTTAGCCACTGCAGTGCCTGTTGTACTTGGTTGTTTGCAATGGTGGCAGATGCTTGGTTTTCTTGTTCTCTCACAGTTCTGGATTTTCTTTTTTCATTAGCCCATCCCCAAACTCTTGCCTTCTATATACTGACCATTTACTGATCTTTTTGTATTCCACTCAAATGTTATCTCCTCAGTGAGTGCTGCGCTGTGCCCCACCGCACCCTTCCGCCCTCCCCACACACAGTGCAGAATGCGGGATGTCTTCCTGAATGCTGCCTTAGCACCTTATATGCATCACGAACAGCACAATTGGCATATAGCTTTAGTTATTTATTTTTTGTCAATCTCCCCAACTATTGTAAACTCGTCTGTGGTAGTGACTATGTTCAATACAGCTTTATATCTCCTGAGACTAGTAGTGCTAAATACATACTATTAATATAGTATTTATTGAACGAATGAATTCGTGAATGAATGGATGAAAGAATGAGCGGATGAAATACTTAGAAGAGTTCCTGACTGTCCTGAGTAACAACTCCAAAATGGGATGTTCTTCCTGATTCTAAGATGCATACAGCCCCAGAATCTGGTCTATTCCCATGAGTTTCAGGAGCGAACACAGATCAAGTGAAGTTCCACACACTTGAAAGGGAATCAATTACAGGGGAACCTTATAAACCTTATAATTAGATTGCCACTGTAATTAACCAACACCCTGCTGTCAAAGCAGTCTACTCAGCCTAATGGGTTCAACCTCTTTAAAGCCCGAGGACAGTCTGGGGCTGCAGATTTAAAAATATAATAGATTCTCCTAAAGGTTTCTAACTATATCTCTAACGGACCAAGGTCATTTGGAATTAGCGTCCGTGCCTCTGAGAGTCTAGACACCTCCTCACCACCTCAGCTAGTTGTCAGCAGTGATTTTGATTATAGTGCTAACACACACACCCCTGAGACCACTGAGACAACAGAACATCCTAGTCTGAACTGCCCTAGGAGGCCATCATATGCTTACACCCAGTTGTAAGGGTTGTTTACACTTCCAGCCCTGACTTCCCCAGTTACACACACACACACACACACACACACACACACACACATGCACACACATTTTCCTATGGATCCAAGGAAGGAGCTACACTCACAGTGGTCATTCAGAGGACATATCCATTTTGAGAGCCTATCTAAATATGGAGAACTCATTATTAAGTCTCCCATAGTTACTCTGAAGTGGGAGCCTGAGATATGGGGACATAATTCTTCCCATTCAGATACAGTGTAAAAAAGATACCAAAATCACATGTCACAGCTCTCTCTAATAAGAGAGAGGAAGTAACTGTGCCAGTGATATGTGCCACCTGTGGGCAAATTATAAAAAGGGACCCTCTCTGGGTGGGTCAAATCCACAGAGACTCTCCTTTTCCCTGGGGACACATCCCACACTCAGACAGTTTGGCAAGTGGAGTTAGAAGGTTGGATTTCAGACAAGACTTGTGCCCCCTCATTCAGGCATCCTTGCATAACCATATGTATGGCTCTGAAGGGAGTCTCCTCGTGTGTGTGTGTGTGTGTGTGTATGTGTGTGTGTGTGTGTGTGTGTGTGTGTGAAGGTGTATGGTAAAAGGTGAAGAAATGATCTCTATTTTAGCTAAGATATTCAAACACAGATGGGATGTGAGTTTGCTAATGCCTTTATGGAAAAGGATTACTGGCTTTCCTTCAGCTCTAGGATTCTATTATTACCAGGCCTTTAATTAGTGGTACAATACATCCCTGAGTGTTTGGTCAGGGCAGATTTCCCCAGCTTACTAGAAACTATATCATGGAAAATAAATTTAAAAGTTTTGCTAATATCAATATACTTATTTCTTATGAAGCCAAAGATCATCATCTCATAATCCTTCAAAAGATGTGCTGCTTGGGATGATCCTGCTGTACTTCTCTCCATTCTGAAAATAACAATACTTTTCTGCAAAGCTATCCCCAGTATGGCAGAACTCTCAACTGTGATAGAAAGCTGATAATTTCTGCTACAATAGTCACTTTTTGTGAGAGTCTCATAAAACGTCATCTTTAGAGTGTTTCAGTGGGGTCTGGCACAAGACAGATATTTTATCTTTGTCGTGCTGATACAGAGAATATGGCTCACAGGGTTTGAGGGCTTCACCCAAACTTCCACATCTGATCAGGTGGGGACTGAGGACCAGAACCTGGGTCTTCTGATTTTTGCTCTATCACTTGAGTCTGCATAGAAAATTCAGTCCACATTTCCACATCAGTACTTCAGCTATTGCAAAATGACTCACCTAGGATTTTCAAGTTTTCTGGAACATTGCATAACCCTGGATGGTAGGAATCTCTGATGCATTCTTCCTACCATGTACGCAAGACGGATGCTAAATCCATACAGCTTTATCAACTCTCTGAACTCAATATCTATGTACACTAACACCTTGAGAATACCAATGTGTGTGATGGGGTACTCTCCTAGAGGAGTACAGAACAGCAGTGAAGCATCCATCTTTTTGTGCAGAAAGCCTCCCTAGAATCAGAAATGCCCAGGAGGCCAGGAAAATAATGAGACTGTTGGATTAACCAGAGCTCAGAAGCCCAGTGTAGTCACTGTGTTGCATGTATAGAAGCAGAATCTTGGGTTGTGTATATAAACCAAGTCAAAATATGCCCCACAAATCTGTCATTTACCTAAATATTTTACTTCAATGTTTTATTTTGCACTTTGCTGTTATAAAAGTATTCAAAATAATATGGTGGTGAACCAAATGTTTTATGTTTTACTTTGATGTTTTAACCTCTATTAAACCTATCTTTAAAATACCTGACAGTATTGAAAAATTAGTTACTACTTATTTGGGAGACCTCTCCTAATTTCTTCTACTCTTAGAGACCCATTTTTTTTTTTTGCAAGGAAAGAGAAAATACCAGCTTTGTTGAAAGAGAACTTCTAAATGGCAGAATAAAGACTACTGTGGAAATAATATACATGGATTTTATGAATCTCAATTGATATTAAAATATCTACTTGAATTGGAACTACTGTTCCCTAAATTATTAAAATTAATTTTAAACTTCCCATTGCTTTAGGAGTGGAAGGCCTAGAAGTAACATTATAAAACATTATACAAATCAAAATATGATAGCATTGATCAAGTAACTAAATGTAAAATAAAAGATACCAAAATAAAAATCATATTTTCTTTCATAGTTGATTTTGTTAAAATTAATTTTTTTCAGGAATAAACTTCTAGCACATTAATGGGATTATGGCCTGGCTTCAGAATCAATGACAAAGGAATTTAAACGGTCTGTATTATATCGAAGAAGCAATAATCTAATATCTCAATTGATATTAAATAATTTTAAGAATTACAGTATAAGTGTGGTACACCTAGCTTATCAAAAATTATTTTACCTGTGGCTTTTACTGCACTTAATTCTGCCATTTTTAATAAATGTTTAAATGGATAGTCAACCATGTTGCAGGTAAAGAAGTGTTAAAGTGACTAAATGCTGAAAACATAGTTAATCCGGCATCTATGCTCATCCTAAATCTGTATCTGCAAATCAGTCATTTCTTCCCAACTAAATAGCAGTATCACTAACTGCTATTTGCCTAATCCAACTCAAAATCAGCGCTTTCCAAGCTAGACTCATCACTACGAACAACCTTCATAAAGCTTGTCTCTTCTCTTATTTTCCTGGATTGTTTAATAATATCATCACCTACTCAATTACCTAAGTCAGAAACCTGGGAACCGTTCTCTCCTCTTTCTCCCTCATGGTAAGATTTAGTTCTTTATTACAGCCCAGTAGTACTCCATTGTGTAAATGTACCATCACTTTTTTATCCACTCACTACTGATGGACACTTGGGTTGCTTCCAAACCTTGGCTATTGTAAATAAAGCCACAATGAACATAGGATTGCATATATTTTTTTGAATTATTGTTTCTGGTTTCTTCAGATATATTCCCAAAAGTGGAATCGCTGGGTCATAAAGCAGTTCCATTTCTAATTTTTTGAGGTAACTCCATACTGCTTTCCCCAGTGGCTGCACCAGTCTGCATTCCCACCAACAATGCATGAGGGTTCCCTTTTCTCTACATCCTCGCCAACACTTGTTTGTTGATTTACTGATGATAGCCATCTGACAGGCATGAGGCAATATCTCATTATGGTTTTAATTTGCATTTCTCTCATGATTAGTGACGTTGAGCATCTTTTCATATGTCTATTGGCCATCTGTATGTCCTCTTTGGAGAAGTGTGTATTCAGGTTCTTTGCCTATTTTTTAATTGGATTGTTTGTTTTTTTGGTGTTGAGTTGTATAATTCTTTAGAAATTTTGGATATTAACCCCTTATCAGATGTTTCATTGGTGAATATGTTCTCCCATTCAGTGGGTGTTTTTCATTCGTTGATGGTTTCCTTTGTTGTGCACAAACTTTTTAGTTTGCTGTAGTCCCATTTGTTTATTTTTTTTCTTTTGTTTTCCTTGTCTGAGAAGATATCGCAAAAAAATATTGCCACAAGTGTCTGAGATTTTACTTTTATGTTTTCTTCTAGGATTTTTATGGTTTTGAGTCTCATATTTAAGTATTTAATCTATTTTCCATTTATTCTTGTGTATGGTGTAAGATAGTGGCCTTAATTTCTTTTTTTTTTTTTTGCACATATCTGTCTGATTTTTCAAACACCATTTATTGAATAGACTATCTTTATGCCATTGTATGTTCTTACCTCCTTTGTCAAATATTAATTGACCGTAAAGGCATGGGTTTATTACTGGGTGCTCTATTCTGTTCCATTGATCTATGTCTGTTTTTATGCCAGTACCATGCTGTTTTGATCAGTATAGTCTTACAGTATAGTTTGATATCAGGTAGTGTGATTCCTCCCACTTCATTCTTCTTTCTCAAGATTGCTGTGGCTATTCAGGGTCTTTTGTGATTCCATATAAATTTTTGGAATATTTATTGTAGTTCTGTGAAATACACCATTGGTATCTTAATAGGAATTGGGTTGAATCTATAGATTGCTTTGGATAGTGTGGACATTTGAATAATGTTAATTCTTTCTATCCATGAATACAGTATATGCTTCCCCTTGTTTGTATCTTCTTCAATTTCTTTCTTCAATGTCTTATAATTTTCTGAGAACAGGTGTTTTACATCCTTGTTAAATTTATTCCTAGGTTTGTTTGTTTGCTGCAATTATAAATAAAATTGTCTTCTTAGTTTCTTTTTCAGACAGTTCATTATTGGTGTATATAAATGCAATTGACATTTATTTTGTATCCTGCAATTTACTGAATTCATTTATTCTAGTAGTTATTTTTGGTGAAGTCTTTAGGGTTCTCTATATACAGTGTCATGTCATCTTCAAATAATGGCAGTTTTACCTCTTCCTTTCCAATTTGGATGCCTTTTATTTCTTCTTGTCTAATTGCTGTGACTAGGACTTCCAGTACTGTGTTAAGGGAAACACCTGTAGTTTTTACTCACTGTGTATGATGTTGGCTGTGGGTTTGTCATATATGGCCTTTATTACATTGAAGTATGTTCCTTTCATTCCCATTTTGCTGAGAGTTTTTATCACAAATGGGTGCTGGATTTTATCAAATCCTTTTTCTGCATCTGTTGATATGATCATGTGATTTTTCTCCTTCTTTTTGTTTATATGGTGTATCACATATATTGTTTTGTGGGTTTTGTACCAAACTTGCATCCCTGGAATAAACCAGATTTTACCATGGTGTATGATCTCTTTAATGTATTGCTGGATCTGCTTTGCTAATATTTTTTAAAGGATTTTAGCATCTATGTTCATCAGGGATATTGGCCTATAATTTCTTTCTTTGTAATGTCTTTATCTGGTTTTGGAATTAAGACACTGCTGGCCTTATAAAATGAGGTTGGGAGTCTTTCCTACTCTTAAATTTTTTGGAATAGGTGTTAGTTCTTCCTTGAATGCTTTGTAAATTGATCTGGGAAGCCATCCAGTTCAAGACTTTTGTTTGTTGAGAGTTTTTTGGTTATTGCTTCAATTTCATTAGTTGTGATCTGTCTATTCAGATTTTCTGATTCTTCCTGATTCAGTTTTAGAAGATTGTATGTGTCTAGGAATTTATCCATTTCGTCCAGGATGTCCAGTTTGTTGGCATATAGTTGTTTGTAATATTTTCTTACAATTATTTTTATTTCTTGGTGTCAATTGTTACTTCTCGTCTTTCATTCTAATTTTATTTACTTGGGTACTCTCTCTTTTATTCTTGATGAGTCTGTTTAAAGGTTTGCCAATCTTGTTTATTTTTTCAGAGAACCAGCTCTTGGTTTCACTGGTCTTTTGAAATTTTTTTTTTTAAGACTCTATTTCATTTATTTCTTCTCTGATCTTTGTTATGTCCTTTCTTCTACTGACTTTGGGCTTCATTGTTCTTTTTCTAGTTCCTTTAAGTGTCAAGTTAGATTGTTCATTTGATATTTTTCTTGTTTCTTGTGGTAGGGCTCTTATACTATGAATTTCCCTCTTAGAGCTGCTTTTGCTGTGTCCCATAGATTTTGGGTTGCTAGGTTCTCATTTTCATTGGTTTCAAGATTATCTTTGATTTCTTCCTTGATATAATTGTTAACCCATTCGTTGTTTAGTAACATGTTATTTAGCCTCCATGTCTTTGTGTGTTTTTCAGGGTTGTTGTTGTTTTTTTTTTCTGGTGATTGATTTCTAGTTTTATACCATTATACTTAGAGAAGATGCTTGATATGACTTCAGTCTTCTTAAATTTATTGAGACTCGTTTTGTGTCCTAACATGTGATCTATCATAGAAAAAATGTTTCATGTGTGCTTGAAAAGAATGTATAGTCTGGTGCTTTGGGTGAAATGTTCTGAAGACATCAATTAAATCTATCTGATCTAGTGTGACATTTAAGGCTGCTGTTTCCTTGTTGATTTTCTGTCTGGAAGATCTATCCATTGATATCAATGGGGTGTTAAAATACCCTACTCTGACTGTGTTACTGTTGATTTCTCCTTTTATTTCCATCAAGATTTGGTTTACATATTTAGGTGCTCCTATGTTGGGTACATAAATGTTTGCAAGGGTTACATCACCTTGTTGGGTTGCTTCCTTTATCATTGTTCAGTGTCCTTCTTTGTCTCTTACTATAGCCTTTGCTTTTAAGTCTATTTTGTCAGATATAAGTATTGCTACTCCAGCTCTTTTTCATTTCCATTTGCATTAAATATCTTTTTCAATCCATTTACTTTTAGTCTGTGAGTATCCTTCATTCTGAGGTGGGTTTCTTGTATACAGCATATATATGGGACTTGTTTTCTTTTCCATTCAACTACCCTATGTCTTTTGATTGGAGTATTTAAGCCATTTACATTTAAAGTGATTATCAATAGGTATGTGTTTATGGCCATTTTGTTCTTTTAACTACGTTCCTCTGGGTTGTTTTCTCCTCTTCCTCCTTCTCCTTCTCCTTCTCCGTTTTCTTCTTAACACTTTAACATTTCTTGTAAAATTGTTTTGGTGGTAACCAACTCCTTTAGTTTTTTCTTGTCTGAGAAGCTCTTTATTTCTCCTTCAATTTTAAATGCTAGCCTTGCTAGGTAAAGTAGTACGTATTGGTTATAGATCCATGCTTTTCATTACTTTGAATATTTTATGCCAATCCTTTCTGGTCTGAAATGTTTCTGTTGAGAAATCAGCTGACAATCTTATAGGAGCTCCCTTATAGGTAACTAACTGTCTTTCTCTTGCTGCTTTTAGAATTCTCTCTTTGTCTTTAACCTTTGTCATTTTAATTATGATGTATCTTGGTGTGGGCCTCTTTGAGTTCATCTTGTTTGAGACTCTGTGTGCTTCCCAGATATGTGTGTCTTCTTCCTTCACCAGATTAGGGAAGGTTTCAGTCATTATTTCTTCAAATATGGTTTTCCATCCCTTGTTCTTTCTCTTTTCCTTCTGGTACCCCTGTGATGTGGATATTGGTATGCTTCATGTTGTCTCAAAGGTCCCTTAAACTATTTTCATTTTTTAAAATTCTTTTTTCTTTTCACTGCTCTGATTCAGTGTGTTCTGCTACCTTGTGTTCCAAATTGCTGATTCAATCCTCTGCTTAATCAACCTACTGTTTATTCCTTCTAGTGTATTCTTCATTTCAGGTATTGTAGTGTTTATTTCTTACAGGTCCTTTTTTATGGTTTCTATGTCCTTTACCATGCTGCTGTAGTTCTCAGTAAGTTCCTTGAGCATCCTATAACCATTCTTTTGAACTCTATATCTGATAAATTGCTTGCCTATATTTCATTTAGTCCCTTTTCTGGAGATTTCTCCTTTTCTTTCATTTGGAACACGTTTCTTTGTATTCCTATTTTGGCTGCCTCTTTGTGTTTATTTCTATGTATTATGTAGGTAGATGTGCTATCACTCCCAGCCTTGGTAAGGTGGCCTTATTTATTAGGTGTTCTACAATACCCAGTGGTGCAGTCTCCTTGATCACCTGTTCTAGGTGCTACAGGAATGTCCCTTGTGTGGGTTATGTGGGCCCTCCTGTTGTAATTCAGTCTTGATTGCTATTGACCCATTTGTGCATGGGTCAACCCTTAGGCTGGCTAACTGTGAGGATCATCTCCAACCACAGTGTATGAGGTGCTGTGCAGGTGTTGACCACACAAAGTAGAATTCACCACAGCAGGTTCTGGTGTCTGCTGAGATCTCCCTTTGGATATGCTGTTTGTGAAACTAATTGCATCCTGCTCTGGTGTTGTCTGAAGCTGGTCACTGGGTATATTGGTTATGGGGCCTCTAGGGAAGGACTCTGGTGCAGGCCAGTGTCAGATGCTGCCTATGACTGGCCCTGGGCAACCCGTTTTGAACTACAAAGTGATCCACAGTTTGTGGCTGCCTCTACTGAGCCTGGGTGTGTGCAGGAAAGATCAAGCTGTGCACCAAAGCTGGCTTTCACCAGCTCTGGGCTTGTAGTCAGGTCAACAAAAGTCCCAAGGTATCCCGAGATTCCTGCCTCTGCCTGTCGGCTGCCTGTTAGGCTCAGTCACTGAAAGAGCCTCTGGTGGCACTTGAGTTGCATGAGGTATGTTCTCAGTGAGACACAAGGTAGGGGTGAGTAATATTCCTAGATGTATATAGGTTCAATCTTGGTGTTAGTGCTGTGTCTGAGGCCACTCAGCAAATATCCCAGGGTATACCAAGTCTAGATGACACCCATTGGGTGCTCACATATCTTTGTGGTGGGGCAGCATCACAGGAAATTGTCTGGGTGAAGCCAGCAGAGTTTATCAGGCTCAAACAGACCAAGATTTGCCATGTGAATGGAGGGCTCTGCACCACTCTGGCATGTGAGGGAAAATTTTTCCCCATCCTAGAGCTGCACAACTCTGTCCCAGATTCTTCCAGGAGCCCGATCTTAGCAGGACAGGGCTGTTGGGAGTCAGGAAAGAGTGGGGTGCCGGTCAGGCTTTGGGGAAGTTGGGGAGAGTTGGCTCTGCCTTAGACCCACACAACTCAGTCTGTCCTGGATTCTGTCCAGACCTCAGCAGGGCAGGGCCACCAGCAGTCAGGAGGGTTGCTCTGCTGGGGGCCCAGAGAGTGGGGCTAGCAGATCTCCCATGAGGGAGAGGCACAAGTCAGGTTCAAAGAAAAGTTCGGGGAATGGCCCTTACCCCAAAGCCACACCACTTAGTCGCTGACACCCCCTGAGTCTACTCAGACCTCTATACCCCAACACAGGCAGCTGACTCCTCAGCAGGGCACAAACTCCACAGGAATCAAAGAGGGGCTATTGCTTTTCCCCAGGCTGATGCCATATGGGAGGGTGGGCTCCACTCAAAAACGATGGCGTCTATGGTGAGGGAGAGTGGATCAGCATAGGGGTTCCAGTGGCTGTCCCCTCAGCTCTCCCCAGAGCCACAAACCCCAAACTCTCCTCACATGACTTTAGTCCATTCTGCCCTCCCTCCATTGGAGCACAGGGTGAGTGGCTGAAAATGAGATTTTATGTGTTGGCTTTTGAAAAGGGCACCTGTGTCTCTACCAGACTCTTATCTCTACCTGGTGGACAGAATCCCTGCTGATTTTCACAGCCAGATGTTATGTGAGTGCCTCTTCCTAGACCTGCTGCTCTAGGCTACGGAGCCCAGCTTGGGGCTGAAACTCCACGTTGTCAGGGGGAACCTTTGCAGCTGAGATATCCCCCTAGAATCTCAGCCACTGCCCATGGGAGCAGGGTCAGACCTTTTGGCATCTCTGCCCTTCCTACCAGTCTCCATGTGTCTTCTTCTGTAAATCTTTGTTTATAAGACTTCTCTTCAGCTAGTCTTCAGTTGGTTATTCAGGTTGATTGCTCTATAATTCAGTTTCGATTCCAGTTTGGTCCTGGGAGGAGGTGAGTGTAACTTCCACCTACTCCACACAATTTATTAATTTTTTAGGGAGAGAGAGATCAGCTGCCTCCAGGATGGACCCTACCAGGGACTGACCCTGCAACCTGGTCATGTGCCCTGACTGGGAATTGAACTGGGACCTCAGTCCATGAGACGATGCTCATCCACTGAGTCACACCGGCCAGGCTTGTTCATCTTTATCAATAACCCTGGCACCTAGCACAGAGCCTGCTCGTGGGGTGAGCAATACATATTGGATTAAGTCATGAGTCATTGAACTAATTCATCTTGTAATTACCCTGAGTTAATCTGTTCTGTTTGATTTAAACTTCTGGAGATTCCTATTGACCAGTATAAATTGAGTGTTTTATCTGGGCTCTTTGAAGATAGAGTGAAATTAAATTATGAAAATGGACTATTCCCTTTAAAAATCAATTAATTCTAAGTAATGCATTCAAATTCCTGTCTGATTAACTTTAAAGGGGGTGGGGGCACAGGTATGAGGAATGAAAGAAAGCATATAAGCCAGCAGGCAAAAGAATTGGAGGCTTCTTTCCTCCCTGACTAGTGTAGGATTGGGGGAATACCTCTTAATCTTTGTGAGTCCCATTTTTCTCATCCACAAAATAACTGAATAGAATTTTAATCTTTCCCCAGTACTATTATTTTGTTACTCTAAACTAAAATTTAGTAAATTAACATTTTGAGATATTACTTAATGCAAGAAAAAAGCAATTTCAATAAATGATATGTAGAGTTTATTATATATATGAATGTGGATTTGGGGGAGAAAAAACTGTTAATCTAGCTTTACCCTAACATGAGGCCAATATTATATTTGCTCTACCTTTTTCTACTTAGTTGTAATATTTTGCCATGTGGGTCAATTTGCATGAGTTGCTTATTATATGAAATGAAAACCATCTGTTATTTATCCCCATGAATTATACCATTATGATGAAATGAACATCATGGCATTATATAAGAAGATGATCTTCACATTTTCTTTATGGTTTTCAAAGACATGGGGAAATTTTTTGAGTGCAGTATTAATCTGAATTATAGTACTCCCTACTTGTGTGATCTTGGATAAGTTTTTTATCCTCTCTCAGCATCTCAAAGTAGAAAATTGAAATGTGCATTAAGTCATACAAAAGCCTGATTTCTTGATTTCTGACTCCTGATAAGAACACAGATTTATTGGCAAAATTTAATACTGGATTCTCTGCTTAAGAAATACCCTTTATATATTGAGGGTCAAAAAGGGTTGCTCACAGTATCCAATTAATACAGAGTGTCTCATTAAAACAGAGGCTAGAATTTCCCTTCTTAAAATTTTTTACAAGATTATTATAGTGTAAATTATACACTCAAACTAATTAGTGGAATGAGTTAGTTGTGGTGAGAAGTATTTCTATTCCCTTTCATCTGTCTGGTTCCCTCCATGACCCCAGAGAAACGCAGATATTGATGTGCTGCCCATCTGATGCCACTGCAGATCCTTAGGAAACTGCCTGTGGTATATCCATTTAGAAAGAATGGAGGGAAATGTGATGATAAATAAACATGGGAAACTAGACCCTAAGGCTGTGCTTCTACCTTAAATCACTGAAATTGCTTTTTTGAAAAATTAAAATAAGGTGACCTTGTAAGTCAAAAGTAGACAGTAGAAACTAAAAGTTTAATCAAAGCCAAGAGCTTCCTTTTATAGGAAGCCAGCAAATTTAATATCTCGGGGCAGTGAAAGTTTTTGACTAACATTGATTTATTAAAGAATAAAGAAAAAGTTGATCGAATGGGAGGAATATTTATGTACTTATTTATGCATTCTTTAAGAAGCATGATTATACAAGTGAATCACAATCCATATACATATAAACCTAAAATCCCAGAGTCTTAGAGTTCAAATTTTTTACTTTATTTCCAACTATGACTCCACATGGCCTTAAATAACCTATTTGATTCATTCCATGGCCCTGTCCACAGCTTGTTAAAGGCTGCCCCACTTAGTATTGGAAGAGATTTGTCCCTTCTCCCCCTCTCATGTCCACCCCTTAGGCACAAAATTAAAATAGACACCAATGCATAGAGCTAGAATAATATTTTCTACATATTGACCATCCACACCCGACTATAAAATGTCATTGGTTGCACTGATCTCTGTGGCTCCACAGTGTATGTTATAGAGCAGCCCAGAAGCTCCAGCCCTCTGCTCTGGATCACAATGAACGTTTCCAACAACCTGAACAAACTGAATCTGCAACAAGATCCATGAGCCATCCCAGAGGCAGGGGGAGCCCTTTGAGAAGCATAGCAGCTGGGAGTCACCAGAGAGGAAAGGCAGGCATGGATGACAGGCTTGTTGGGAACTGTCTCAATGCTGTACCTCAAGCTTTCTGTGAATTGATTTGCTGCTTTTCAGAGGAGCAGCCAGCCTCGTATTACTTACGGTGAACAAGGTCTCCAGGCCAACAAAAACTCTTCTCCTCCACCTCCTCCTCCCTAAAAAACAGATCAAACAAAAGGCAGGTTTGGAAATAGCTGCACAGTCACAAATTCTTACATTGTCTTTAACCAAAATTATTCACTAAAGAAAAATTGTGTTCTGATTTATATTGTAGTTTATGTTCACGATACTGTTGTCAAGTCAGAAGGGCAGATTATATCACTAACAGGTGCAGATTATTAGTTACTTGGCATTTCTGGTAATTGTCAGTTACAATTGGTTAGTGGTACAGCCAGGACTAACTTCCCAATGCTACATTCAGGGTTATTTCCTTTAGATATGCTTGTGTGAACTACACGCTGAGCAAGACGGTTCTAGCCCTTTCAATGATAAGGCTAACACAGACCTACCAAATGATGGAAAAATAGCAAGTATAAAATTAATCATAACCACAATTAATATATATGTTTTGTTTTTATTCATATGAGGTGCAAAATCAGAATACTACTTTTGGAGGGCAAGGACATTATCATGTCATGTATATGTTCCATACAGTGCCTGACACACTGTACAACCATCATAAATATGAATCACTAAAATCCAATTTATTTTCTGGCCATACTCCCAGCAAAGCTTATCTGATTTCCAAACTGTGAGTGCTAAAATAAAATCTGGGAAACACAGAGCAAAATAAGAAATAGATCTCTTCAGTATATCTGACATCCACCCACCTCAAGTCCTCATTCTTCATCTTACCTTTTTAAAATTTTGAACCCTGATCCCTTTCTCTGAACCTAAACCTTTTCTGAAAGGTGTGTATCCTTGTCATCTTGATAGAAGTAAATTTTCATTCATCCATTCATTATCAAATATATTTGAGCACCTTCTCTTTTTATAGAAATAAAGCTTTATAATAATCCCTCTCATTAAGGAATTTAAAATTTATTTGAAAAGACACAAGAAAACTTATATAAGATGATCATATTTAAATTAAATAAAATAAGGAAACAATTTAAGAATTTTCACAAGGCGATATAATTCATTGTGAAGTATGTGGAAAATATGTATTTAAAAATATAGCCTAGTTCATATGATTTATAGAAGTAGCACACTCAATTTGAAAGTAAATTAATAGACTACATTGTGTTTTGAATTAAGTATCAAAAAACAGTCTCCAATCAAATAGAATAGCTTGAAAAAAGTTACTATATCAGCCCTGGCCAGGTGGCCCAGTTAGTTGGGTGTCATCGCATGCATCAAAAGGTTGCAAGTTCGATTCCCGGTCAGGGCACATACCTAGGCTGTGGGTTCGAGCCACAGTTGGGGCCTGTGCAGGAGGCAAGTGATTGATGTTTCTCTCTCTCTCTCTCCCTTCCTGTCCCTTTAAAATCAATAAAAACATATCCTTGGGTGAGGATTTTTTTTAAGTTACTATATCAAAAATGACAGCTTTTTTCATAGTTCAAACTGGCCCCAGCATTAAACTACATTTTAGGAATGTATAAAGAGAGAGAAACCTGAGAAGGCATCCTGGGGCTTGAATCAGTAATCCACATTTTTTTCCCAGTGTTATTTCATAGCCTAGATGTTATGAGGGAAACTGTCCCTTTTCCAAAACAGCAGAGAGAAAATCAAAAGGATATTTCTGTCTGGGGATAGGTAAACCTTTTAGTTTGCTAAACTGCCTTTTCAAGCTAATCATAAGTTAAAAATACGTTGCTATAGTGGGTCTCCTGATTTCTTCATACTAAAACATTAAACTCAAATCTGTAAACAGACCTTTTTCCCTTTTACCATGACACAGCAGTTTACCTTATAGCAATTCTCTTATAGAGAGAATCTATTAAAGAAGTTAACCCAGTATAAAATTCCATTGTGGGACTGTAAATTCATATACAACTTATCATGCTAATAACATTACTCACTATTTTTACAATAAAAAAATTTTAGGAATAAAATTTTAAGTTAAATATTTGGTTTTATGAATCAGCAATGTTCTATTTTTCAGGATTCTAATTGATTTAAGTGTGTTGATTAACAAAGCAAAAAACCCAGATGATAAATGCAAAATTATTTTTATTTGTAAAAAGTGTTCAGACATTGACACAAATAAATTAACTAAAATAATAAATAGCTACATTTAAGAATAATACTTTACAGCTAAATACAGTATTTATATCCTAAAAATGTTTTTTTCCAAAAAAATCCATCAGCCATCAATCCTCTGTCTGTCTTTGGAAGCTCAGCACCATTCACCTCACAGGTGAAGGTCAAGGCCAGGCATTTACTAAGAGCTTGTCACTCCCAGAGCTAACCCTGGCTCGCTAGGCTGCTCTGGTGGTATACTTCTACTTCTTTTAAGAGAGAAACCAGCAAGAATTTTCTATCTCGCTCATTCCCAGATAGATAACCCAACCAGAAATATTCAAGGACAAATGAAACAATCAAATTAAAGGACACTTGGGGATATGAGTTCCGTGTTAGAATTTTGCGAGTCTCATTTATTTTAAAGTAGAAATTCTTTCTAGACAACAGGATCTTAAACATTCACAGAGAGAGAAATGGATATAGAGATAAAAAATATTTCATATCACTGAGATGACATCTGTTAATAGGAAGTTAACTTAAACATTGGAGATGGCAGGCAGTACGGATTTATATAAAACTTTGGCTGTTGTGATCTAATGACTGATCAAAGGCATTCTTCTCCACGGTATGAACTACCACATTTTCCTTGGGATAAGGCTGAGATGCTAGGATAAAATGAAGGATAGAATCAAGGACATAAAGATGAGATATTTTCTGTTGGTGGTGGTGGTGATATTGTTATAGCATTTGCTTCTTGCTTTTTATGGAAAGGAATGTGTTTTCCTTAAATTAGTCATTATTTTTTGGTCTCTGTAAACTTAAGTCCCAATACCCCCATTATATTTTTCTGTAATTTC
This sequence comes from Tadarida brasiliensis, assembly GCA_030848825.1. Lineage (NCBI taxonomy): Eukaryota > Metazoa > Chordata > Mammalia > Chiroptera > Molossidae > Tadarida > Tadarida brasiliensis. The sequence continues at coordinate 44,172,248 of CM061260.1, read as the reverse complement.
ACATGTCGATTATTATTTACACTTTTATTCTTTTATTTATTCCTTATACATTGACTGAGTGCCTACTATGTGTCAAGACAAAATCCAGACAATTTGTTTCAAATCTCTTCCATATTACCTCGATTCTTCTAACTTGGGTCCTCTCACAATTTGGCTTCCTCACCTGAGTAGTGAGATTAACATACAGAATAGTCTGAGGGCTCCTCCAGCTGTGACATTCTCGTTCAATACAATAAGACATCAGGGATGTTGCTTTGTTTTCGTTTTTAATAATAAGGGATGATGATCACTTTAAAGAACATGTCACTGTATGAAACCATTATAGATGTTTGTACCGTGAATGGAGCTTATTCTTCTCATTCTTCTGTTATACTGAGAACAGATAGTACATAACATTACATCAGAATAGAACGCCAAACAAAGAAAACAAAACTTACTCTGGAGAAAACAAGTTTTCTGAAAATTATCATTAAATTTCAGTGGCTCATTCTCTAACTTGGCAAAGGTGGGATTTGAGCCCGAAAAATCTGGTTCCAGAGTCCACCCACTTGCATACAGTATTATTAAACAAACATGTTTCAGGCATTTATCAGAATGTTAGCAACAAAGGATGCAGTGATGAATGAGGGACGGCTCTGTCCTCAGGGGTTTTCAGAGCCCTCTCATCTTTCAGCCAGCATTTCTCCAGGCTCTCCTAAGGAAGAAGAGCGCCCTCTCTGTCCAGAATTCCCACAGCACCTCGCCCATTCCTTTCTCCTGGCACTTTTACAAGTGGGTTAGTTATTGTTGGTGTCCAACTCTCAGATCCCTTGCTTAAAAGGAATATCCCTTATTTGTGTTTATACTCTATGTGGTGCTGAATAAAATGGTTTTAAAATAAGAAAACAAGCATTTTATGGTAAATACAGTGCAAGGATGAAATAAGAGCGTTTAGTAAGATCGCTGCTATTGTAAGATCAAAATCACCATTATAATCCAATTCAGGATTTCAGGGTGGGTTTTTTTTCCCCTCTACCAAAAGAAAAAAAGAGTTTAATGAAAAGAGACGTGGCTTATTTTTTTCAATAAATACATATAAGATAGAGCACACTTCTTATTATGCCTTTTTAAGACCATCCTCATATGACTTAAGAGTTTGACTTCTGTTAAGCCAGACCTCTTTCTGTTGTTTATTTTTTTAACCAGTTCCCAGATTTAAGTTTATGACATGCTTTCTGGAAACTGTATCCTCTTAGCTTGTTTTTAAAGTTTTAATTGAAATAATAGCTCTGCATGCTAGCAATTTGGGAATTCTGTGTCTCCTGTCTTTGCCTTTTCTTGGCACTAAAGTCGTGTACATTGTACTTCATTCCTAATTGAAGCACAGAATTCAGGAGCATGTTTTTTTCCCTCAACTAATAGTTTCCTGAGACCCGCTGATATGTCACAGCTAACATAAACACATTTCATTAATTTTCATTCTGCTCTCAGACTGTTCAAGGGCATAAGCTTGAATGAATTATCACACTTCCCATCGATGGTGCTAAGATTTCCCAATGCCATCAGTCCAACTGGCCATTCTGGCAGTTCACGATGGAATATGATAAACAGACATTCTAAAGAAGTCCAACAAAACTTAAAAGGCAATTACAAAATTAATATTTGATTTTTTCTGATCATACAAGTCATACGTGCTCATTGTAGAAAATTTGGACAATAAAGAAAGGTAGAAATAAATATAAAATCATCCACAATACAATAATTATTGATTTTTCAGTCATTTTTCATGAACTATTCTTTGATAAGTGTGTGGGGGGAATATTCTCAGGAAACCATGAAATACTAATTATATTTTATTCCTGTTCTTTGAATAATAATCATAAAAGCCAAATTTTATAGGATGCTTACTATATAGCCGGCAGTCTACTAAGCGTGTCATATGCATTTTTGAACTTAATTCTCTCTGGAAATGAAGCTCTGAGGAAATGCTTTGTAGTCCTCAGCCATAGTTGAAGACACTTCACAGCGTCAAGACTAATGGTCTTAGTCACAAGTGATTCAAAATTATGAAAAATAAATATTAAAACCATAAATTAAAGATTAAGATATGGATTTAAGGAATTTCTTTATAATAAAAGCATCTTGAATATAGTAAAACCTAACCTTATGTATAGTTGTTATCCAAAAAATACTCTGCGTCATCATTTTGAGTTACTGAGCCCTAAGGTGAAGGTGAGAAAACAAAGTAGCGAGAATTTTAGGCACACGCATATACACACAGAACCATTCGTGTGTTGTGTTTAACGCTTTAATGTCACTAAATGTATCATGGACAATACATTGTTGAGCATTTTCTTTATTAAAAACCAATCAGTCATAGTTTTGTATTTGTATAAGTAATTAATGCATGTTTAATTGTGTAAAAATAAATACTAACTTACTCAAGGGAACAAAACTGATCGTTTTTTTCTAAAATGAAAACAATCTCGAAAAAATACTGTTATTTTTAAAAACGACTGACAGGTCAAGTGCAGTTTCTTACTGAAGATTGCTGAATAACTAAAAAAGAAATCCTCTTCGTAACATAATTGTAAATAGAATTCTATTCTTTTTAGCACCATGGAATGAATACTTGATTTTTCAGTGTGATTCAGTGAGATATATTTTAAAATTAATTCTGCATCCCAAAGAATAGTTTGATCATATAAAGTCAGGAAATATTTACTAAAATAAAAAACATTAAGAATGGATTTGTGCCTGGCCAGTGTGGCTCAGTGGTTGAGCATCGACCCCATGCACCAAGAGGTCGCTGGTTCGATTCCCGGTCAGGGCACATGCCCAGGTTGTGGGTCTGATCCCCAGTGTGGGGCATGCAGGAGGCGGCCAATCAGTGTTCTCTCTTATCACTGTTTCTATCTCTCTCTCTCCCTCTCCCTTCCTCTCTCTCTGAAAATCAATAAAGAAAAAATATTTTAAAAAATAATAATAAAAAAATAAGAATGGATTTGTATAGGTATTTTAACTTATTCTTCCCATGTATGCTGTATATTCCATATCCTAGAATTTGTCATTCTCTTGCGTAATATATACTCTATAAAATGAGGCTTATTAACCTTTTTACTTTCTTGCTGAAATCTTTTGTCTATAACTTTATGCGATTGCCTTATTATATGAAATACGTTAACCACAATATTAAACACAACTTATCCTTTTGTTTGTATTTTTGTAGTATGTGAACCAGCATCAACATTTTATACACCAATTCTCCAATAACTACGTAATTTTCTAAAGAACATATTGGATTTAAATTGCACTAACTGTAAGACAAAACCTACCAGTTTGGGGTGTTGCTTTCCATTTATGTATTGTTTGTTTATTTTTAATGAAATCTCTATTATTAGTTTGTTGTGATAGAGATGGTGGAAGAGGGAGTTCATTTGCCTCTTTCCGATAAAAAGATTGTCCATTCATCTATCGAAGGACACTTCAGTTGTTTCCACGGCTCGGCCATCGTGACTAGAAGGTGTGGTCCATATACTATGGAATACCACTCAGCCACAAGAAAAGATGAAATACTGCCATTGTGACAACATGGATGGAACTTGGGAATAGCATGCTAAGCAAAATAAGTCAGCCAGAAAAAGTTAATAATCATATGATTTCACTCACATGTGGGATATAAAACTGAAAGTAACAAATAAGCAAACAAGAAAAACAAAAACTCATAGACAAACGATATAGTGGTTACCAGAGGGAAGGGGTGGAGGAGTACTAGAGGGTAAGGAGGGTCAAACAGTTGGTGACAGAAGATCGTCTGACTTTGGGTGGTGGGCACACAATACAATATACAGATCATGTATCATAGAAATGTACACTTGAAACCTATCTAACCTTATTAACCAATGTCACCCCAATACATTTAATTAAAAAACACAAGAAAATAAAAGTTGTACAAAAATACTCTACTTAATTGAGTATTGTTTTATGCTAGTGTTCAAGTAACCCTAAATAAATCATGCTTGATAGATGCTAGCATTAAAATATAGATAAGGTAAAACCCCTGTGTATTAATGTAACATTTAAAAATAACTTACTTTATCCAGGGGCTATTTACCAAACTTGGGGCAAATGGGATTACCAGGAAAGTGATGGATATAAAGCCATTTAATGTTGTTTTAGGCTCCACAATTCCCTTCCACTAGGCAGAGTGCCATGAGATGATAGAGGAGAACATAAAATTAAAGGAGCAAGATTGTTTTCATTCTATAAGGATTCCAGCTGCCAAGTAAGATATTGAATTTTATGGTTTCTTCTCAGGCAGGCAGTGCTAAGAAACTGTGCTCATCATCCTTCTTGCTTTCTGAAGCTCAGCGCCTCGCTGCTTTCTGTCTTTGCAAAACTCTGGCTTTTTTCAGTCTTCTGGAGTTTTAAAAAATAGCCCTTTACATGTGGTCTGTTGTCATTTCTGTGAAAGAACAAAAAGGGAAGGGGAGAAAGGAAGAGACAAAAGAGGGAGTGAGAGCTCACTCGTAATTGAACCTTATGGTTCTGCCATGAGGACTAAAAGGCTGCATTAGCAAACTGTATGTTATTTGCACTCAAAATCAAATATTCTGGGTTTTTTAAAGTTGCTTAAGCAAATTATCATGAAAACCTACTAAGCGATGCTCTTTATAATTTTCTGTAATGGTAAAAGATGGGAAGGAGAAGAAAGTCACAATATCAAAATGCTTGACAACTTCTGAATTATTAAGTATCTTAGGGACCATAGCTTCCATGTGTTTCCCCAGTCATCTTTTCAGAAGAGGATGCTACCATTTTCTTACGTTATAGCTTACACTGCCCTTTTTGGTCATTAGTGCAATTTGACACATTTAAAGATATTGAAGCCACCTGCTCTGAATAGCTAGCTCTAAGTAGTTAACGTTTAAAAGCTTTTCTCTCCACAACAACAAGATATGAAGGCACTCCTAATCTAACGTTGCTTTTGAGCTTTCATTTCCCAGAGAGTCTTTTAAATCATCATGATTTGGGTTTCAGTAATGCATTGTAATTGACAACTAACCTTGTCTTATGTGGAGATTGCCAAGGGAATTTTTCAAGGAGTGTTCGTTGGATGTAGTTCACGGGGTATTAATGGGAAGGAAGGGAAGGTGGGGATGGTGCCTCCTTTCCTGGTGTCAGGTCCTATGTGAGATGCTGTCACTGTTGCTTCTCATGTAAATGGCACATCTTGCAAAAGGTCACAAAAATTAAACAGCAGATGACCCTGCATTGGACACAGGTCTTCTATTGATTAGCACACTTTCCACGGCCCCTAGCCAATTCTCTTTTATTAGTTAACCCATTTCATAAGGAATATTATAAAGGAGTAATGTTCCATAATAAAAATGTTAAATACTTCAATGAATCACACAAAATTAATAACAGTAATACCACAGAATATACACAAGAAAAGTCAGTTGGGGCAAAGGGATATGGCAAAGATGAACAGAAAGGGCATTACTGAAGTTTTTAAATGGTATCTGTATATTTTTACAGACAAAAATATAAAACTGATACCAGGTCAGAAAGAAGTGAGCTGAAGAATATCAGCTTTAGATATATTTTAATTTCATTTGCCTTAAATGTAAGTAAATTAGAAGACATTTATTGTTAGGTCATTTGATAAACTACATCTGTAATTCGGTTTTGCCTCTCCAGACTAACTGTTATATTTTCTCAGTGGACAATTCATACAGAACATCAACTAGAGTTTCTCAATGTCAATACTATTCACACTTAAAGCTAGATAATTCGGGGGTGGGGAGACTGCCCTGTGTATGGCAAGATGTTTAGCAGATTCCCTCTTGTCCATCCACTAGATGCCAATAGCACCTTCCCAGTTCTGAGGATCAAAAATGTCTCTAGACATTGCCAAATGTCCCCTGGAGGGCAAAACCACCCAATGTGGAGAACCACTGGAGTATACAAGCATTTACCCTAGGCCAGGCATATGTAAGTGAACTAAATAAAGAACCTACTGCCCGGCTGGTGTGGCTCACTGGTTGAGCATTGACCCATGTACCAAGAGGTTGCTGGTTTGATTCCCGGTCAGGGCACATGCCGAGGTTGTGGGCCCGATCCCCAGTGGGGGGCATGCAGGAGGCAGCCAATCAATGTTCTCTCTCATCAATGTTTCTATCTCTCTCTGCTTCCCTCTCTCTAAAATCAATAAATAAAAAATATTTTAAAAAAAGAACCTGCTCTCATGGAAATTACTCTCTAGTGAGGGAGACCGAAACAAAGAAAGTAAACTATATAATACAGGAACTATATAATACAAGGACAAGAAAAACAAGGCAGGATAAGGGCATAAAGAATGATATGGATGACATTTAGATCAGCTCTCCCCAAAGAGGTTTCTTGAGCAGAAACCTGAAGTAAAATGTGAATATCTGTAGGAATGGTATTTAAGATGGACAGAATAGCAAATGTGAAGGCCCTGAGGCAGAACCAGTTTGCAATGTCTGAGAATAGTGAAGGGCTGCTTGTTGCTGGAGTTAAGTAAGGAAGGTGAAAAGATGCAAAGGGTAAAGTCAGAGAAGTGTGCAAGGGCCAGATCATGCAGAGACTTCTAGATCAGCTCTACCCAAAAGAACTGGCTGCCATGATGAAAGTGTTCCACACATTGTGCTGACCACACGTGGCTGCTGAGCACTTAAAACATGGCCATTGTTACTGAGAAACGGAATCTTTCATTTTAATTAGTTGAAATGTACACAGGCACATGTAATGAGCTGTTGTATTGAAATAGTGCAAGTCTAGACCATAAGAACTTTGGATTTTATTCTAAATATGATAGAAAACTACCAGAAGATTTTGAGCAGAGGAAAGACATAATCTCCTTAGCTTTAAAAGGATAGTAATTTTTTCCTTTGTTCATGGGACTACATCAAACTGAAAAGCTTCTGCACAGCAAAAGAAACAACCATCAAAATGGAAAGGGAACCCACTATATGGGAGAACATAATTGCCAACGATACATCAGATAAAGGGCTAATTTCCAAAATATATAGAGTGCTCATACAACTCAACAAAAGGAAGACAAAGAACCCAATTAAAAAGTGGGCAGAGGACCTAAATAGACACCTCTCCAAACAAGACATACAAATGGCCAAGAGATATATGAAAAAATGCTCAACATCACTAATCATCAGAGAGATGCAAATTAAAACAACTATGAGGTATCACCTCACACCTGCCAGAATGGCTGCCATCAACAAATCATCAAACAAGTGCTGGCGATAGTGTGGAGAAAAGGGGACTCCAGTACACTGCTGGTGGGAATGCAGACTGGTGCAGCCACTAAGGGAAACAATATGATGTTTCCTCAAAAAATTAAAAATTGAACTGCCATTTTCCCCAGTGATCCCACTTGTAGGAATATATCCTAAGAAGCCTGAAACACCAATCAGAAAGAATATGTGTACCCCTATGTTCATAGCAGCACTATTTACAATCACTAAGGTCTGGAAACAGCCCAAGTGTCCATCAGTAGATGAGTGGATAAAAAAGCTGTGGTACATATACACAATGGAACACTATGCAGCTGTAAAAAAGAAAGATCTCTTGTCCTTTGAGATGACATGGAGGGCCTGGAAAGTATTATGCTAAGTGAAATAAGCCAGTCAGAGAGAGACAAGTATCACGTGATCTCACTTATTTGTGGAATATAATGAACAAAACAAGCTGAGGAACAAAATAGACCCAGAGACATGGAAGTGGGGTGCAGACTGACAAACCTCAGAAGAGGTGGATGTGGGGGGAGGGAGGAGATAAACCACAGAACTTATATGCATGTATGTGTAAACAAGAACATAGACAATAATGCCGGGGGATGGGTAGGGATTGGGAGGAGGATGTCAATGGGGGAAAAAGGAGAAACATCTGTAACATAAATAAATAAATAAATAAATAAATAAATAAATAAATAAATAAATAAATAGTAAAAACCATAAAATCAAATACATGTCTCCCCATTTTAGCAGATCAAATCTAAATCCAGTGAGAACTTCAGCTAAATAACATACAAGGTTCCTACGATGTTCTATTTCCCTGGTCCTTTCAACTGTCTTTCCTCTGTTTTTATTTTTTAAATCATTGTTAGCTTAACATTGTGAAACTGTTTCATATCTTTTCAGGAGATGAATATAATCTAAGTAAATAAATGGTAAAAAAAAAAAAAAAAAAAAAAATTAGGCCTAATCTTCACAAATTAATGATTGGAAAAAACAATTAGTAAGCTTTATGCTTTATGAGGACATAAAATAAGATAGAACCAAAAACTGAAAGAAATAATAGAAGTTAAGGAATGTGGTCTGGAAACAACCCTCAAACCTACGCATTATAGTCACTCATTATTTGTTTAATAAATGAATCAAAAAAGAAATACTATCTGCAGATTGTCTTAATTCTTGTGACCAAGATACAGAGAAGAGAGCATAATATATGAGTTAAATTCTGATGAATGTGAAAAATAAATTATTTTAAAACTGGAAATAGCAATGATGAGTAAAATTATTATTTACCCATCAGCAGTATGTTTACACACAATGAAATGAGGTTAAACTTTGGCAGTTATTTGATTAATCTGAAGTATGCAAACAGATTAATCAAAACATTCCATTCTGCAAATGAGCTATTGAACTGAAAGCAAAAGCCAGAGAAAGGCACAAAGAGTCTAATGACTGGTAAATGTGATTTGAGGGTTCATTTCCACTTTCCATATTCTTCCCAGTAGCCTTCATTCCATCTTCCTCTAACTATGATACTTTAAAAAAAAAAAATAGGTATGTTTTAGGACATGCTTTTGACCTTGTATGTTGCTTCAATACTGTAGGGATTGAGTTTTTATGTACACTTGCAATAAAAATAATTAATAAATAAAGAAGAAAGTGGACAAGAGAATGTAAGACCTTGAGATGAATGGAAATGAGGTTGCTGCAGTAATTAATTTAAAATGTCATAGACTGCCATTAAGGGAAGGATTAGCAATTAAAGCAGAAAGGTTTTGTTAATTACTCAAGATTAAAACACAGAAAAACCTAAGAACAATAAATCCATTAACAAATATCTTTTCAAGGAAAAACTGGGCAATATTTTGTGTCACTTGATTGAAGTTGTATTGAAAATGTTCTAATTAATAGCGATAGCAGGAGGCTTCTCAAAGATAAACATGATAAAATGGATGCCCTTATACATAGATATTTCGTGCCTAATAGTGACAAATCACATTTGTAAAAATTTCAGGTAAGAAAGAAAAACATACTTGTGTTAGGAATAAATTAATACTCATCAATTCATTTATAGTTATTTTTAATTTTTCTGATATAAGAAGTAGTATTTTAATGCAGAATAATTCATTATAATTTTATCATTCTCAATGCCTATTTTTTTAAATATGTTTTTATTGATTTTCTTTTAAGAGAGAGAGAGATAGAAATGGTGTGAGTGAGAAACATCGATCGGCCACCTCCTGCATGCCCCCTACTGGGGATGGGTCCCCAAACCTGGGCATGTGCCCTGACTGGTAATCGAACCAGGACCTCTCAGTCCATGGGACGATGCTTAATCCACTGAGCCACACTGGCCGGGCTCAATGCCTTTTTTTTTTTTTAAACCTCTCCCAAGGATATTTTTCCATTTATCTTCAGACAGAGTGGGAGGGAAGTTGGGGGGGGGGGGAAGAGAAAAAAACATTGATGTGAGAGACACATCACTTAGCTGCCCTCTGCATGACCCCAACCAGGGTCAGGGACAAATCGCAACCAAGGCACATGCCCCTGACCGGAATCGAACCCGTAACTCTTTGGTCCGCGGGCCAACACTCTAATGCTGAGCCAAATCAGCCAGGGCTCAATGCCTATTTTTAATACATTATTTCTCTTTCAATCAGAAAGATTACACTCTCTTGCTACATATTATGAAAAAAAGGTTACTGTCTTATTAACACAATAAGAAAAAATTGTTCATAAGCTAAAATTTTATTTTTTAAATGTGTTTAAAGCCTTTGGCAGATTTTGTAGTTACTTTAATGTAGACTAGATCCTGAATTTATGAAAATGTTGAACAAAACTTTAACCAGTCAGATTTACATGAAATATCTAAGTTTCAATTCTAGTATTATGCATTTCTTTTATTTGAATTCTTATAGGGTGATTCAGATCAACAGTCAACTAGATATTCTGCTTTGTCAAAGTCAATAATGTTCAAACTTGTGCAAAAGAAGTCCACTTGAAGTGCTTTTGAAAGTGCAGCTCCCTGGGCCCCACCCAGGTATATCTTGGGTGGAAACCAAGGATGTCATTTTTAATAAAAATTCTGGTAGTTCTGATATGGCAAGACTTTGAACCTCTGCAGAACACAGCAGGTTAGATAGCTCAGCACCAAGTATCCAATTCATTCTGTTTGGGTGCCAGTATAGAACTGATTTCGTTTTCATTCATGTCAATATACCCAGTTGTTTTGAACATTATTTCAGTATTTTACGAACCACTTCTAGGTCCCTTTAGCTTGACCAAAATGTTTTATCTGCAGTTTGAGCCTCCATTCTATCTTATTTCCAAATTTTACCAAATGGTAACCATACAGTAAATAGTCTTAAATCAATAATCAAAACTGAATTTGATTGCCTGTCATGAGTATAAATAAAAATTATAAAAATGTTGTCTGAAATGTTTTTAATAAATTTGACCATCTATACACCTAGCAACAGAGGTCTCTGAACATTAAATTTGAGGACTGTAGAAATCTACTGGAAAGGTATCAGGATTTAATTTTCCAGCCAAGTTTCTTTTAGCCAATTCAAGAGCAAAAAATAAATTTATAGAACGACCTTTCTATTCAAGTAATATTGCTTCCAAATTGGAAAGGCTATTTCAAATAGCACTCTCTCTTCATAACTGAAATTGTCAGCTCTCTTGCAGAAGGGACACATATAAGATGCCCTGTATAAATAGTCAAGGGAGGTAATAATTGGGACCAAAGCAGTGGTAGTAGCACTTGGGAATGCGTTATCTCACAAGTCATTATTACATACACCCGCTCACTTATGTGTGCAACGGACTTCTACTAGATTTTAAATATTTTAATTACTCTTTTAATATTATCACTTTAGCCCTGGCCGGTTTGGCTTAGCGGTTAGAGCATTGGCCCGTGGACCAGAGAGACCCGGGTTTGGTTCCCACTAAAGGCACGTACCTCGGTTCCAGTTTGTCCCCGGACCTGGTTGGGGTCGTGTGGGTGGCAACCAGTTGATGTGTCTCTCTCACATCGATGTTTCTCTCTCTCTCTCTCTTCTTCCCTCTCTCCCTCCCTCTCTCCCTCCCTCTCTATCTGAAGAAAAATGCAAAAATGTCCTCGGATGAGGATAAAAAAATATATATATCTCATCACTTTAGTAACCAAAAAGAATCAAAGTAGCCTTAGCCTTTCAGGGAGCATTAGGTAAGATGTAATGATTACTTATTTGCTTTTTGTTCTTCTTGGAAAACTTTTAGGTTAAATTCAGACATTTTTATATAAAACATGTAAAAATATCTTCCCAATTGAAAAAACAGTTGTATTATCATTGAACTTGAATCAAAGATCTGAGAGGCGTCTGGAGCTTCTAGATATCAAAAGGTTTTATTTTTATTAAAGTTTTATTTTTATTAAATCTTTCAAATAATAAAGACCAATATGTGGTTTTCCAGTTGACATACATCATTTGGGCACTTTATTTAAAGGATTATATTATAAATAATATAAATTTGATTAAATAATTGTATTTTGGTTCTCTGCAGTTTGGTATTAATATGTACGGCAGTTGGGTTTTTAAATTTTGTTTTGTTTTTGTTTTCGTGCACAGTCTGAGGCCACAGAAATTAGACAGTCTTCTTTAAAACCTAAAATACTCTTCATTCAGTAACACATAAGCATGGGGCGTAATACAGATTGTTCTAATAATGGATTAAGACAGATGTTTTCTGTGTTTCACATGATAGAATAGAGTGAGCTAAGCTCCCTTTGGAGACTGAGTTTTCTGAATCAACTTGTTTACTGAACTTCTAAGGCTTGGGGCTTTATTTAGAAAAGTCTCAATAGGGTATTTGAAGCCAGGCCCCAAATCCCCACCTGAACTGTGTCAGTTTACATCTCCGTTAATAACCCAGAATGGATTAGATTTATATCACTCTTTTCTGTTTGAAAAGAGAAACTCTTTGGTCTCATCTGTTCTGGTTTCCTAGCCTGTGAAATGAGGATTTATGTGAAATGAATGAGGATTTATCCAAAGATAATGTTGAAGATCCCTTACAGGTTTAACATGCTATGAAAATACAAGATAATTCAGATCTCTATGGGAGATTCTTTCTTGCTATTGCTATTGTTTCCTGATTTAGCTAGATTAGTAACTATACTTGTGAAATTTTTCTGAAAGGAAGAGTGTTTTTATGTTTGCCATTATCTCTGTCTTTTCTTGTAAAAAATACTGTGGTAGGTGGTCTCTCTACAATTCTATGTATCTGAGTTTCTAGCAGCAGTTGAAACTAAAGTAAATATATTTTTTCTTCCTTCCTTCCTTCCTTCCTTCCTTCCTTCCTTCCTTCCTTCCTTCCTTCCTTCCTTCCTTCCTTCCTTCCTTCTTTCCTTCCTTCCTCTCTCTCTCTCTTTCTTTCTTTCTCCTCACCCGAGGATATTTTTCTATTTATCTTCAGATAGAGTAGGAGGGAGGGAGAGGGAGAGACAGGGAGAGAGAGAGAAACATCTATGTGAGAGGGACACATCGAGTGGCCGCCTCCTGCATGACCCCGACCAGGGCCAGGGACGAACCACAACCAAGGTACGTGCCCTTGACCGGAATCAAACCTGCAACTCATTGGTCCGCAGGCCAACGTTCTAACCACTAAGCCAAAAGGGCCAGGGCAAGTAAATATATCTCTTAATGGAAAATTAAAGATATGCACAAAAAGGCTTAAATTGACAGACAAATACAGGTTTGGAAAAATATTTGCAACATAGCTGACAACGGGTTTTTAGTCAAACTATGCAGAAACTTCTCACAAATGGCCAATTAATGGACCAACAACCCAATTAAAAACTGAAGCAAGGATACAGATGGGACTTTTCTAGGAGAGAGATTTCAAGTGGCCAACAAACATGAAAAGATTTTCAAAGTAACTAATAAGGAAATGGAATGAAAGAGACCACTTTACACCCATCAGACCAAGAAAAAAATTTTAAATGATTAATACCCGTTGCTGTCAAGTATGGAATTGTAATTATACAATGCTGCTGATCTGACAACATTTTAAGACAATTTTCAAATTAAAAATTAAAAGTATGGCCCTGGCCTGTTTGGCTCAGCGGTTAGAGCGTCGGTCCGCGGTCTAGAGAGACCTGGGTTCGGTTCCCGCTAAGGGCACGTACCTCAGTTACAGTTTGTCCCCGGCCCCGGTTGGGGTCCTGTGGGTGGCAACCAGTCGATGTGTCTCTCTCACATCAATGTTTCTTTCTCTCTCTCTCTCTCTCTCTCTCTCTCTCTCTCTCTCTCTCTCTCTCTCTCCCTCCCTCTCTCTCTCTTGCTCTATCTGAAGATAAATGCAAAAATGTCCTCAGGTGAGGATTAAAAAAAAAAATTAAAAGTATGTATGCTCTATTCAGCAATCCCACTCCTAAGAATCTGTCCAATAGATCTAAAACAACCAGAACTTAGGGGAATATGCACAAAGATGCTAATTGCAGGATTGTTCAGAATTGGAAAAATGAAACCAAGTGAATGCTCATTTTTTAAAAAGTTTAAGAAAGTGATGGTACATCTATACCTAGAAAAACATGCAAGAATTAAAAAATAGAAATAGAGCTATGAAGATTGATTTAGGTGACTTTATATGAGGTAAAGTTGTGAGAGAAAAACAAAGACACAAAAAAGTATAATATATTATTTGTAAAACAATGACAACCCCAGCAGGAGTAGGCAAGGAAAACAAAACAGAACAGAGACTAGATTATAAAAATAACATATATGGCATGATCCCATTTAAACATTTGTGTCAAGTTACATATGTGTATAATATATAGGCTTTAAATTTTTAATTTAAAATGATTCAAACTTACTGTTTTCAAATCACATTCACAGATCATGGCTTGAGAGCACAATAAAAAATAAATAAATGTAACTAACATTATTTATCGACTCCCCCTCCAAAGGATGTAGATAGGTTTGATTACAAGGGCAAGGTCTAAAGCCTTATTTTATGAGCAATGACAACAACAAAATTCAATAAAAACTTAAAATGTCCTCCACTAGTGATAAACTATGTAACACTGCATAACCATTGAAAATGATATTGTGAAAATACAGATAGTTACAGGTAGGAAGCTTATAATATGTTAAATTAAAAAGCAAGTAATAAAATGATATATACACTCTGACCCATATTTACCACTTATGCATTTATCAAAAACAATAGAAAATGGGCAAAATCAGAAATAATTGATGGGCTAGATTTTAATAAAATTAAAAACTTCTGCTTTTCAAAAGACAATATCAAGATAATTAGAAGAAGCAACAGACTGGGAGAAAATATTTAAACTCAACAATAAGCAAACAAACAATTTGATTAAAAAATGGGCCAAAGATCTCAACAGACACCTCACCAAAGAAGATATAAAGATGGCAAATAAGCATATGAAAAGATCCTCCACATCATATATCATCAGGGAAATGCAAATTAAAACAACAATGAGCTACTACTACACACCTATTAGGATGGACAAAATCTGGAATGCTGACACCACCAAATGCTGGCAAGGATGTGGAGCAACAGGAACTCTCATGCACTGCTGGTGGGAATGCACAATGGTACAGCCACTTTGGAAGACAGTTTGGTGATTTCTTACCAAACTAAACATACTCTTACCATACAATCCAGTACTCATGCTCCTTAGTATTTATCCAAAGGAGCTGAAAATGTATGTCCACACTAAAACCTTCACATGGGTGGTGGTTTTATTAATTTTCATTTCTTTCTTTGCCTTACCTATATTTTCTACAATAAACATGTGTTGCTATTGTAATAACAAGATTTTTTGATTTTTTTTTTTTTAAAGTGCTATCCAAACCCAGTAGATATGATCATACAATATTTTAACTCTTTATTTCACCACTCAAGAGCCAGGTCAAGAATCAGATTATTTCATAAAGTCTTCTCAAACAATTCCATCTCACATTCTTCTTAACCATTTTGCACATTCTTGTACATTTATAGTCTTCTTCATATAGTTTCTTGTATTTTAGTTGCTTCACTTTTGGAAATTTTATTTATTTAACAAATAATTACTGAGGGCGTCAGTGCCATACAGTACTTCTTAAGAGTGGGAACCATTTGTGAGACTTCCATTGCAGCTCCTGTTTTACCTCCTCCAGCTCTGGAATACAGTCAGTGTTTGATAAACACAGTGGTTGATTTTTCCCATCCGAATAGCAAATACCTATTGAGCACCTCCCATGTTTAATAATTATGCTAACCACCACAAGGAAGCTTGAAGAGATCTGTAATCCTAATAAAGAAGAAAGAATACTCCTGAAAGACAAGCTCTGGCCTCAGCTCTGTCATCAACTAGTTATGTGACCTTAAACCACTGCTTAGTTGGGGACACTGGCTTTATTCTTGGCATTTTTAACCTTTAGGTATAATTGGAATCACCTGAGAAGTGTTTTTAAATTATTACTTCTCTTTTTTAAGTAGTACTGATACCCAAGCCCACCCTGGACCAACTGTATGAGAATCTCTGGAGTGGAACGTGGGCACCTGCAGAGTTTCAAACCCCGGCTCTTCCTAGGGAAAGCTACCTAACCTCTCTTTTCCTCAGTTTCCTCATCTATACTATGAGAGTGATAAAGTTCTCATATAGTTGTAGTGAGGACTAGATGAATAAATGTATGTAAAACACTTAGAATAGGCTGGCCCATTATAAATACTCAATAAATATTAGTTATTATTATTACTTCATAGGGTATCAAGAGAGCAAAATGACTATAAGTGCTGAATAAGTATTAAACTAATGAATAAAAGAACTTTGTAAACACAAATGTGCAATTAATACATAAAATATTTGCAATCTGTAGTATGTAGGTGTGAATATTACAGAAACTTGAAGTTAAATTTTATGTTATTATGTCAAGCACAATCTATGTGTTCAATTACAAATTTAAAATATCATATGATCTCACTTATTTCTGGAATATAATGAACATAACAGTCTGAGGAACAGGGTAGTCCCAGAGACGTGGAAATAGGGTACAGACTGACAATCGCCAGAAGAGGGGGTGGGGGAGGGGAGCAATAAACCACAGAACTTATACACTTGTACGCTTAACCAATGGACATGGACAACAAAACTAGGGAAGGAGCAGGGAGGGAGGGAGAGGAGGGAGTCAATGGGGGAAAAAGGAGAAACATCTGTAACAAAAATAAATAAATAAAAATAAAATAAAATATCTTCAAAAAATAAATAAATAGAATTGACTTGGTTGCGTTTTAAAAGATCTTGACCACCAGAAACAATTCTATAATGACAATTGAAAATCTCTTGACAATGCAGTAGAATGGGAAATTTGGGGAAATAGCTTTATCTAGAAAGTGAGATTCTAGAGGAAAGGGTACTGGCTTAATTTATTTCTGTGTCTCCTGAGTGTTTGTTGTAGTGATGGGGATATGTCAGGAACACAATAAATAGAAGGAAGAAACTGGGAGGTGAGGGTGTACATCTCTTAGTTGAATTTATGAACCCAAAGGAAAATATTATGGGATGTGTTCTTAAGAACATACACTATTTACTTTTTATTAATTTTTATTTTGAACAAATATTTAACCTTTCTGTGTGATTTAGCTGTTTCAACTTTAATATTAATGTTAGCATATGAATTATTATAACTGTTCTACTTGATTTAACGTATTTGAATTTATTTTTTTTAAGTTAAATAACTTTAAGTAGTACAATGATAATGGAGATAACAGAGAACTGGAGGGGCGGGGTGGTTTGGATTAATTCAGTTGGTTTCATCGATACAACAGTGTTACTTAAGCTGGAATGGAGGGATGTCAGTCCTTATCAGTCAAATAATTACCTTTGACTATTTACTGAGTGCCTGACCTGTATCCAAAACTGCAGCTGGTGCTGGTTGGACAGACGAGACAAGTACGGGCCATGCTGCCTGGAGCCAGGGAACTTAGTTCTGTTCCGTGGCCTTAGACTTGTCCTTACCCCTGAGTTCTGCTGGTTTCCTTGGAAGCCTATGCAGAATATACCAGTGGATTCAGTTCAAGACCAGTGCCAGAAAAAGCATTCCAAGTTCATCCTTCATTTTGTGACACAATATGTATTTTCTTGTCTTTTCAAGTTTTATCTTGATAGTGGCATTTTACTGATTTTCAGTAAAGAATCTTTCAAAATAGCACAAAGAATACGCATCTAAGTTTGTTTCTATACAAACTGCAAATTGCCAAACCCTAGCAATTCCTTCTGTTTTGCTGATATCATCTTTCAGGTTTGTTACCTGTGATTTGGTTCCTACATTGTGTCTGCACTTTTAACTCCCTTCAGTGAATTCTGTACCTTGTTACCTGACTGGTTTTCCTGAGTGGGTATATACACATATGCTTAAACACCACCAATATATTCCTTCTTGAGAAACATTTTTACATTCAAATACTTCCACGTTAAGAAATACTGTTTGGCCCTGGCCGGTTTGGCTCAGCGGTTAGAGCGTCGGACTGCAGTCCAGAGAGACCCGGGTTCGGTTCCCGCTAAGGGCATGTACCTCGGTTGCAGTTTGTCCCCGGCCCTGGTTGGTCGTGCGGGTGGCGGCCACTCGATGTGTCCCTTTCACGTCGATGTTTTCCTCTCTCTATCTCTCTTCCTCTCTGTCCCTCCCACTCTATCTGAAAAAGAAATGAAAAAATGTCCTCGGGTGAGGATAAAAAAAAAAAGAAATACTGTTTGACAGATGTGATGGAGGTGTACGTAGCAGCTTGGTATCTGAATCCATGTTAAAATTTCTTAATTAACAATGTTCCTCTTTTTTAATCACTGCAAAATTACTAATTAACTGACTTCCCAATGGTTTAAATAGAAATCATAGAATTAACAACATTAAAGATTATCTTGTACAAACCCCTACTTTGAAAATGGAAAAACTGAGCTCAAAAGAGTTAAGATAACTGGCCCTCTAAGAAAGAAGGGATAAAAAGAAGGCTAGAACCCAGATGTTGACACAGACCAAAGTCCTTCTCTACCTACTTTCCAAATCAACCATCTGTAGTCATTCTTTTCCTGTATCCTTAATATTTTGCACCATTTCAGAAACGTACTGTAAAAAATACAGTTTGTGTTAAAAGCAGATAGAATAAAGAGGCAAACTTCAGAAGGGTCCGCAGCGAACTGCTCTCTGCTGGGGTCCTGCTCCACTTACTTGACAGCAGTGCCTGGGTTCGGTTTCGTTGGCTCTTTGGGGGAGGAGGGTCAAGCCAGAGCTCTTCTTGGTGCTTGGTTTTAGGCTCACGGGAAAGCAAACCGTCAAGGGATGTTCTCATGTGTCCATGAACTGCAGCTAAGCCATTCAGGGTCTTCTTAAAATAAAGCTCTGCTAGGTTTTCTCAGTACAGCATTCTAAAAGTTGACACAGCAAGAACTGCTTCTCACCAGGTCCTATTTTTAAATCCCAGTCAAACACAAAATTTTAACTTTAGGATTGAGTTTCTGAGCCATCTTTGGTGAGTCTTACCATCTTGCTAGAAAGATTGTTTTGTGGTTACACACTGTAAACTCAACCTGTTAGAAGAGAAAAGGAAAGAAGGAAGGGAGGGAGGGAAGGGAAAGAGGGAAGGGAGCTTGGACTGAGACAGGAGGGAGAGGAAAGAGAAAGGGAAGAAGAAAGGAAGAAAGGAAGGAAGGGAGGGAAAAAAGATTAGATTATATGAGCTAATATTTATTGAGTGTATTAAATGTGTTGAGTGCTATTCTAAGCACTTTACATATATTAATTATTTTTTCCCTCAACAGCTCAAGGAAATAGGTTCTCATTATTATCAAATGAGAAAATTTAGGCATAGAGGAGTTTTAAAAAAACTTGCTGAGTTTGTCCCCGGCCCTGGTTGGGGTTGTGTGGGTGGCAGCCACTCGGTGTGTCTCTCTCGCATCGATGTTTCGCTCCTCCCTCGCCCCACTCTAACTTAAGATAAATGCAGGAATGTCCTCGGGTGAGGATTAAAAAAATAAGTAAATAAATTTAAAAAAAACTTGCTGAAATCTATTCAGTTAGTATATGGCAGAGCTGGCTTTAAACCAAGCAATCTGACCTCAGAGACTAACCTCCTACATCTCCACTATATGTCTTTGAGGTGGATATTTGTCTAAAAAAAAAAAACACTAAAAGGCTGTTGACTTTTCTTGAATTTTTCTTTTTGTACTTAATCAAACATGCTCTTTTGCATTATGTCATCCCAACTTTCAATCAAATGGAAACACGCTGGAAGCAGGGGGCTAAGCTGAAAACTCAGGTTTGGATTGGTCAGAAAATTTTAAGTTCTAAGTCTGTTCTGATACTTATAGGTTTTCCAAGGCCATGTCACCTTAGACATGGCCCTGGGAAAAAAGTCCTAAACCTTTAGGGCTTTCCATTTCCTCATTTGAAAACTAAGAAAAATATAAACAAACTCATAGTAATATTATGAGAATGAAATAAGATAACAAATAGTCTTCATTGTAGTGAGTAGTAAACCATCTTCCCCAAGGCAAATTTATTATAACAAATAGAAATTTTAAATGGGTCATTCTCATTTTACTATTTATATATATATATATATATATATATATATATATATATATATATATATATATATTTCCATATATATATATATGGAAAATACAATGAGACTGTTCCTAAGAGAGCTAGCTATTATTATCATTATTATCTTATTAGGTATTAATATGTACATGTACTATGTTGGGATCAATGTACAAAGACAGCTAAATTAATACCATTAATATTCCTCTGCTCACTAAACCACCCAGATTTCGCTCATCTTCTACTTCCACACTGAGCCCAATCTTCCCAGCATGGCCCCGGAACACCATGTGGCTGGGCTCTGCAGGAACCACCAGGAAACCTGACTCATGCTTTCACACATGGGACCTCTTTTTAGCCCTAGTGCTGAATCCTCCTGCCTCTGCAAGCAGGGCTCAGAAGCCTGGGTGAGAAGTGGGTTGTCTTGTGTGCAACCAAAGTGGAACTGGGGTGAGACAGAAAGGGCCCCTGAGAGGCACTAATCAAGATCCAGGTGGTCATGCAAACAGTTCTGAAGGGACTGCATCACAGCTCCAGGTGTGAAGCCAACAGGACCAATACTAGGAAAACAGAGAGAAATAGGATGTGAAGTCGGTTAGCCTTGCCTGGATTCTCAGGGCTTTTTATGTGGCCCCAGCAATCTGAGGTGGGGACAGGGAAGAAATCATTAGAGGCAGCGCTGTCCAGCAGCCACTCAAGCTAGTTTGAAGCAGGCCGGGCAAGCAGAAGAGTGACGTGTTGACCTCTTTCATCACCTCTAAATTTGAGCGGTGAGTTGAGGTGTAGGTCAACGGCATATATAGAAATCACCTCTGGCTTCCGGCCTGGAAAAGGCTGCATTTCTGTTGTTCCAGCCTGCAATTGTTCCGAAGCTTTTCCACATGCCATTCATCTATTTCTGTCTTATTGACGGAGCCCCTTCATTCTTGACCTAAGAATTGGGTGAAACCCAAGCTACTCTGGCCTTGTACAGGGTTACACTTTTATGCTAAGTAAGAAAAATATTAATAACAGGACCTAATATATACAAAGCATTATTTCATATGCCTTGGCATATATTATTTCCCACAATCCTTGTATATAGGCAGAGGAAATGGGCTGGGAGAAGTCAGGATCCTTGACCAAATCCTAGCGATGTGTCAATACCCAGCCCTTGTTTCTATCCTACAAGAGCTGGAGTACGTAGTCCATGCTGATGTAACCAAAAGACTATTTTTTCCATCCAAAGATGAAAAAAGAGCATAGGAACATACGGTCAGCAGACCTGAATTTGATTCTGTGTTTTAGCACTTTCTGGATGGACAAAGCACTTTTTCTCTCCTAGAATCTATTTCCTCAGCTATAAATAGGAAGAACAATACCTACCTTCATGTAATTGCCTAGGGAAAGTAAAGGATGTAACCCATGTATAAGTATTTATAAACTCTAAAGCTATAATCCTTTAAAAAAATTCAGAGATGTGCTAAGTAACACAATGCAATTTATCAACATAAGACTAACTGGATTATTTCTAACATGGTCTATTATGAGATTTTCCACCAGAATCTAAAAGAGATGAATTGACTTTGTATATTATTATTAGAGGGAGGAAAAGAAAAATGAATTTTTAAGCGCAAATTGTTCTACCACCTCAGAATAAGTTTGCATTCTTTCTAGTATAACAGTGGTCTTTAAACTTTTGTCTCAGCACCTCTCTGTGCTCTTAAAACATATTGAAGACCCCAAAGAGCTTTTGTATATGTGGATTATATCTACTGGTACTTACTGGTTTAGAAAAGAAAACTAAGAAAAAGTTTAACTATGTACTTATTAATTCATTGAAAAATAGCAATAAAACACTTCATGCTAGTACCAAAAACAATTTTATTTTTTAAAACTATATTTTTTAAAAAATAGAAATTTCAGTGTGAAGTGTGACTTTGTTTTACATTTTTTCAAATTTCTTTAATAGAAGAGCTTAATCGAAGAAAATTGAATTATCGTATCTGCTTTTGCATTTAATCTGTTGCAATTGTTTTTTGGTTGGAATATAAGAAGAAAAATTCATCTTCACACAAATATACAGTTAGGAAAGGAAGGAGTATTTTATTTTATTTTCTTTATTGATGCTAGAGAGAGAGGAAGGGAGAGAGAGATAGAAACATCGATGAGAGAGAACTTCGACTGGCCGCTTCCTGCATGCCCCGCACTGGGGATTGGGCCCACAACCTGGGCATGTGCCCTGACCGGGAATTGAACCAGTGACCTCTTGGTGCATGGGTTGATGCTCAACCACTGAGCCACACTGGCCGGGCAAGGAAAGAGTATTTTTTATTTTATTTTATTTTTTAATTTTTATTTATTTATTTTTTTAACTTATCTTTATTGTTGAATGTATTACAGATGTTCCTCATTTTTCCCCCATTGCCCCCCTCCTCCCCATTCCTGCCCCCCCTCCTGCTTTTCCCCACACTGTTGTCAGTGTCCATTGGTTATGCATATATACATATAAGTTCTTTGGTTTATTTCTTCCCACCCCCGAACCCCCCTTCCCTTTGAGATTTGTCATTCTAACAACCAATTCGTAGGAAGGAGTATTTTAATAGCCTTTTTAAACAATAAGGGATATTCTTTGATACTACACTATATTTTTTAAAGTTTTAGGAGCAATGTGGAATCTGATGTGATATCAATGAACTTTGTGTACTCTTTACATTAATATCCATTGGTTTTCCTTACACTTTGAATAGCTCTTTAACTTATGCATAGTTTTGATAGCATGCCATGTATTGCTCATTTCGAAAATATTGGTTCATTGAATTATTCATATCTTTCAAGTGTTGCCATACTTCATTATACAGTATCAAATACTTCATTAATATCACTGATCTTGTCAGAAACATCTTTAACTATTAGGCAGTTATCAAACTCACAGTGGCAGATACAAGTTTTCCAAAATTCTGTCATTGAAAACTTGAATTTTGGCAAGAAATATTATTGGTTGTTTTTCTTGAAATGAGAGGTTTTCAGGGAAAAAATGCCATATCTCCCAGTCTGAGTAACCAGGATTTGTCTGTCAGTCATTTTTTTCAAGTAAATATGATTCTCACATTTATTTTAAAGCGGCCAGTTCAGTTCCTAACTGGTGCAGTTTGGTCCTATGACCTTAATTCATGATAAGATACATTTTTACCCACTGCTGCTTTTGTACTGTCCATACGATTATGAAAATAGTTTTGGCTTTGCAGACCACCTTAAGGAGTCTGGGAAGCCAGCAGGGCTCTGCAGACGGCACTCAGACACAGGCATGGTCTCTTCAGTGCTCGTACATTCTTCATTCCGATGGTTTCCGGGATCTCAAACTTTCCTAACAAAAACCTGTTACTGTGGGTGAACTTGGATGTGTAAGGTGGATATGGATGTGTGTTTGTATGAAAAAATATTTACAGTATATTGTTGAGTAAAAAGAGTAGTTTAGTATTTATACAAAATCACAGTTATGTCACAAAAATACATATGTATGTATATATGAATATATATTTATAAATACATACATATATATGCATGTCTGTGTATAAAAAGTTTTGGAATGGCATCAACAAGAGAAAATAAGAGGGATTAGAAATAATGGGAGCAATTAATTTTTTTCCTTTTTGCTATAAAGCAAAACTATTTCATTAAGTAGTTACTAAGCACCAACAATGTGATAGGCACACTTCTGTGATTTAAGAAAACTTTAGTGTTTTTTATGAGGATAAGATGGCTGCCTTTATAATTTTAGAAAGCTTTTTCCATTTGGGGCACGGTACTACCAATGGCAATGTAGATATTCCTTACTAAAGCCTTGCTTCATATCTCTTTAAAAGCCCCTCACTTTCTTATCCAAGACAATTTTACAAGAGTAAAGGAGTTTTTAAAAGATTCTTTGTTAAAATCTACATCTACTTCCAAAGATGTGTTTAAAGTAATTGAGTATGAGCCGCTGTTCTGTCTTTCAGTACCGTGTTATCCACGCACTCTGCAGTACGGTCAAAGTTGGCAAGGAGTCCTCAAAGGAACCCTGACGGGGCTCTCTAGTTGGTATGAGCTTCATGCTCTTCATCGGTGAAATTTCTCTGCTCTGTATTGTTCAAGAAGTCTTTCTCATTGTCCCTCTAAAATTTTATGATGACCTTCCTAAGAGAAGCATCTAAGATTTGGGGATTTATTCCTAAAGAGGAAAATGCAACCATTTGAACTGCAGATGGAAGAAAACGGTCAGTAGTCATCTAGACTCACTGGAAGCTGTGATCTCAAAGACGTCCACTCTAGGGCTCTGAGGTTTGCTTACCTGTAGCTGGATATCCTTCAATATTTTGCATGCAACATGGAATTGTTTTTAAATATTAATAACAAAAGTTATTAAGTAGCAAATCTCTCCAAACAAACTTTGAGCAAGAAGATAAATATTGTGTTTGAATCTACCTTCACTACCTTATCTTACTCCAGGTTTCCTCCATTATTAAGCTTTATCTTTTGACAAGTGAAAAACAAGTGGAAGCTACTGGATGTTTTTTCTTAACCACGCTCTAAATATGCCTTCTCAATTCTTTTAAAAATGCAGCTTTGATGATAGCCCCAATACATTTCCTTTTCAATATTTTATGCTCCCTGGACAGTTTAGTTCTTAGGTTTGCATAAAGAATTCCTGTTGTTGATTTTCAAAAATCACAATAAACCCTTTTAGATGCCCTGCAGTGTTGAACAATCTCACATTGTATTTTTCTTAAACAGACTCCCATTGTTTTTGTCAAATAGCAAGAAACAAGAAGTTTAGATATTGTTTTAGGACTTTATAGAGTACAAAAATTCATATCCTTCACTAAGTGCAAAATTTTTTTTTATGTCAGTCAAAATATATTCTCTCTCTTCTCTCTGTCTCTCTTTCTCCTCTCTAATTACCTATCTCTATCTCTGAAAAGATTTTTGTTTCATGGATTTTTTTCTAAAATGATTTTACATATTACTAAGTTAAGTGAGTACCTAGGATGTGTCTGTTGTAGGCCCACTTGCTGCTAATTTAATTCCTGACTACAGAAAATATGGATACTTGTATCACTTACAGTAGCCAGTATTGAAAAAGTATTTTCATGATATACAAAAGCATGTCATAATAAAATCGGTGTGTGGTCAGCTATCTCAACTTCTGTTCAAACAGGCTCCTCCGCTGTCACCCGAACACTTCAGTAGCCCCCAGTTGCTCTCCTCGCCTCCAGTCCTCTTTCCTCCACTGCATTTCCCACACTTGAGCAAGTGGGCTTCTTAAAGCACAGATTTTATGATGTCCCTCTCTGCTCAAGACCCTGCAATGGCTCCACATTGCCTTTAATATAAAGACATGATTTTCAAGACCCTGCCTTCCTCTCCAGCCTCATCTGGGATCGCTACCCCAAACCCCACACAATCATCCTCAGATGTTAGAAGGCCTGGCCATCTCTTACCTTTGGTCTTCACTCTCAGTCCTCCTTCTGCATACCCGCTCCCCAAGCCCACAGACCAGCCCCTCTACTCCACTTATCATTAGGATCGCAATTTGGACCTTGGCACATGGTGAAGTCCTACAGCCTCCTTCACATCCCCAGACTCCTCTGTCATAGGCACCTCACATTTTTATAACTGCTTGTTTGATTACCTCCCTTCCCCTGGTAGGCATCAAGCCTTGTGTTTGCAGGGACCACACCTGCCTACTATGCCCCAGAATTCAGCACGTTCATAGCAGTAATCAAAAACACTTAGAGAATGAATGAATAACACAGCATCTGAACTCAAAAAGCTCATGATACAGTGGTAAAGTAGTCCAAAATTATGGCAAAATCTGTTTTATTATCACCTTATACATGACACTCAAGTCTCTTTTATGAAAAATATCCAGATAGCTTGAATCTATAAAATGCATTAAAAATCAAAATTTAGTAGTACACTTTTATTGTTAAGTATAAACTGCATAAAATGTTTTTAAAGTGCCAGAATAAAGTGAACATACTTCATACTCATGCAAAGGAAAAATAAAATTACCATATTAGAGAAGTTCCCTCTATTCCGTATCACCAAGTAAGGGAGGTTTTATAATTGTTTATTTTTTGAAGACCACTTCTTTCTTATCATCTGATTAAGTCATATAGAATTTCCTATAAAAATCAACAAAGTGCCGCAAACACCATGTGTATTTAATGCATTTGTGCTTAGTTTTTCCAGTAATGGATGTCATATTTGTTGAAAATATCAGAGGTAATCCACTACCTATTACTAATTTTGTGATAGTAGCATAATTTTATTGACTGAATCTAGGATTCCAAGTGCTAAAAGGTGACCACGTATCAACATGAAGCAACCATTGTTATAAATTAATACAATGTTACCTGAACAAAGTCATCAAATACTTGAATGTCCAACATTGTCACGCACTCTGCCTTGCATCTTCTCAAATTAAAAACGTTTGTCTTCATGACTCAAATACACAATTTCTAGACATCAAACTCCTTTTTACCTAAGCCAAGGATTCATGGAACATTTGAGCTCAGGTGGTTGGTGACAATACTTTATATAAATGTAATTATTTAAACTTTGCCTTTCACTATATTTTCCCCCTCTATAGCAGTAATACTCTCTGTATCAAACAAGGTGTTAGTTGATGTCTATCATAAAGTAGTGTATGTGATTGGCTATTTGTCTGATGGACTCTGTTTTAATCTTTAACGGATTGTCACATGTCCAGAAGATAAATGATCTGTCTGCGGCCCAGATCTTTCTTGCTCCTATAAATCCTGCAGCTTAGAAAAGCTCCCTCAACAAGTAGTTGCCCAGAAGCCCTTATCCATGAAGAAGATAAATAGAAACCCTAGACCTGCCCACCTTCGGGGGATTGCCATGTCTTATCTGTAATGTTGTCATCAGTGAATTTACAAGTCATCGGAGAAAAGGGATGAACAAAAGAAGCCGTAGGGAGACTGATGGAGAAATGATGAGAACCAGGATTCCTGAGGTGATCAAGGCTGTGGGGAGAGCCCAGAGGAGAAAGCAATGAGCTATACCTCCAGGAAAACTGTCACTCTGAGGAACAGGAAAGATTTATTTTAAGCTGTCATGGATGCATATAGATCCATATGAGAAAGAAGTCCTCTAAAGTTATTGGAGCCATAATAAAAAGCTGGTTATAAGTCAATCAGTCACATAGATATAGCTTAATGGCAAACAACTTTAACCTTTTGCATGGATTTTATGATTGAAATACAAACTTTGAGTTGGCTCTGGTCAGAAACAAGATTTCATAGACAAATTTTTCTCATGCACGTGTCAAAGCGTCAAAGCAATGTGCGAATTTAGAAAAGGTATGAAAATAGCCCTGGCCGGTTTTGCTCAGCCGTTAGAGCATTGGCCCGAGGACTGAAGAGTCTCGGGTTTGATTCCTAGTCAAGGCACATATCTGGGTTGCAGGTTTGATTCCCGGCCCCGGTGGGGGTCGTGCAGGAGACAACCAATTGATGTGTCTCTTTCACAATGATATTTCTATCTCTCAGAAAAAAAACAGAAGGTATGAAAATAGAGACTTAATATAGTTGGGGAACAGAATGCTTATAGAAGCAGCTAGGGATTTTTCCCCCCTTTCCTTTTTATTAATATTAAATTACAAAGATGGTTGTTTTCTTCCACAATGGCATAGAATTATCATGTTCAGATCAATTGTTGTAAAGGAAGTCAGCAGCAGGTGTGCAGTGCCAGGTGTGCCAACTGCCAGTGAGAGGGAAGGAAGCCACTGAGAGGCCGATGGTAATCACACCTGAGTTTGAGACTGGAGTAAAGCGGTTTCATCCCCCAACTTGTAGGACCGATACCTATAAAACTAAAAAATCATGTCAAAAGGGATCAGAAACAGAACACCAAGGAATAGTTTCAGTTTTAAATACTTGTAGATTATTTCTTGTTTTTCTCCAGCTGCAAAGATATAGAATACATAGTTTACCCTTTGATTCGTTTTGGGGAGGCAGGGGACTTTTTAATGTGGGAGGAGTCTTTATTTGCTATTTGGGGATCAGAAATAATGTCAGTTCCCTCAGGCTCCTCTCTGAGCCTGCTGTTTGAGTGATCACAGGTAAACTACCACGTGGGAGCGCTTCACCTTGCCTGGATACAGCACCAAGACCACATAATGCCAAGAAGTCTAGTAAAATAAAACACATCACTCTTCAATCATTATTGTCTTCAGCTGGCAGAGAACTACTTTCACACGTCAGTCACTGCATGCTATACCGCTGCACTTACAGCTTCGAGAGCCAGGTCTGGAGGGAAGAAGACAATGATTTTTACGGAGACAAGAACCTTTCAGATGAAAGAATTGGACTCAATTTTTCTATTAAGAAGGACATCATTTTTTGTTTGTTTTTTTCTTTGAATGTGGTTTTGTTTTGGTTTTGGGGGGTAAAGGAAGGTTAAGAAGAGTTTACTTATTGTCCTCTAAGTGATGTGGAACATTGCTGAATCTGACATAACTGAAAGTTCAAGTTCAGTTTTTGTTTTCTGCCTACTTCATCTCAAAAAACCACCCGTGTGCTGTTCCTTAGAGCACATGTAACCCCTCTCCCTCCAAGAAGCCATTAGCGTCCTCCCCCTGCCCTGAGGCTTGGCTCCTTTGTAACATGTAGCCAGGTGAATGATTACTGCATAGCCCGGAGTACAGTGAAGTGGTTTGCAGGAAACATCGATGATCAAAGGATTCGAAATGAAGACAAGGGGATTAGCATCAACCGGACCTGCCTATCACACAGTGGATTTGTCTCAAAAAGTTGAGTTGTTTGATCACTTGCTTTTGACTGAGAACTATAAAAACCCCAGCCCTTTGATCAGAGCTCCTCTTGCCTGATCCTAATGAAAGGACCTATCGCTGGCACTCAATGCTGGAAAAGTAGTTCACTGATTTGCTTTTCACATGAAAGCTGTAGGGGGAACAAATCCTCAACTTGTAGTGCTCTTATTTTGGAAGCTTACTGAGCCAATGGTTTTGCTTTTCTGAGTTTTAAAAGTAAATTAGATAAAATAGACCTCAGAAGAAAGAATGTATAGAAATGTGACAGCGTGTACTATACTTTAAAAATATATCACAGCCCGGCCGGTGTGGCTCAGTGGTTGAGCGTCAACCCATGCACCAAGAGGGTACCAATTCGATTCCCAGTCAGGGCACATGCCCAGGTTGTGGGCTCAATCCCCAGTGGGGGGCATGCAGGAGGCAGCCAATCAATGTTCTCACTCACCGATGTTTCTATCTCTCTCTCTCCCTCTTCCTTCCTCTCTCTCTGAAATCAATAAAGAAAAATATATATATTAAAAATATATCACAGAAGATAGATGAAGATGCAAAAAAGCAAGAATGATAAAATGTTAGTGGTAGAATCTAAGTAGTAAGTATACAGGTGTCACGATAAAATTTGTTTAACTTTGCTGCATATTTGAAACTTTTCATGATAAAATATTGCAAAAGATATATAAGGTACATAACTAATAATACATTTGTATACTTAAGAAAATGTCATTGCACAACAACACAAGATTGAATAATTTTAATGGATATTTGTGTTGGAGAATTCTCATCTTTGGAAAACGTGAAAAATAAAAAGTACTTTTAAGAAACGTTATAAACTCTCAGGTTATTCTCTCACAGATGGAGTCTTCCTAAAGTTAGGAAAGCCAGCATTTAGGAGGGACTGTGAGGCTACATTGAAAATTCTATGGTGCATCATTGCCATTTTATTACCCAACTAATAAGTAATTGGAATACCCATTTTCTCAATTAGATTTAGCCTTAAGGTGAAAAAGTTACTAGCCCAGCCAGTGTGGCTCAGTGGACTGAGAGGTCCCGGTTTGATTCCTGGTCAGGGCACATGCCTAGGTTGCAGATTCGATCCCCAGTAGGGGGCGTGCAGGAGGCAGCTGATCAATGTTTCTCTCTCACATCAATGTTTCTCTCTCTGTCTCTTCCTCCCTCTAAAAAATCAATAAAAATGTATATTTTTTTTTAAAGTTACTAAATATATAGACATAGGCATATGACTTAAAACATGGTTTAAAATGCATCAACATATTTGTTGTCCTTATATTTCTTTTTTCACCCAACAATATACCTTTAGAACTGACTTTGATTGCCATATGTTCTGTTTGCCCATGCCTGGCCCAAAACTGGAAAATTGCACCCTGTGGCTATTTTGTTTCACTATAACATGATCACTGTTGGGGGGACAAACACAACTGTCAGTGTCTTTTTGAAAGAAAAAAAAAATTGTTCTTGAAAAATGCCAGACTTAACAAGCCCCTCTGCAAATGATTCTCTGTAATGATGACATTTTCCCTTTGGAAAGTTGATTTCCTCAAAATGTAAGAAAAATAAAATATCTGAAATGTGTCCTTTCTATGTGAAAGGTCAGCCCAGGCTTACATCCTAAACAGGAAACTCTCAAGCTCTTATTCCAGGCTTTTTGGGAGAAACTTCTCTTTCTTCCTTATTTCCCGTTTTTTCGTCATTTCCTAGGCTCCTACAGCAGTGGCATCTGTGCCTGTGCTGATACTGCGCATATTAAAAAAAGGTGGGGCGGGGGATATGGGACCAAAATGATGTGATGTCAAAGAACTGAGAAACTTAATATTATAAGGAAGAGTCGAGAGGAAAGGGGCATATTAAATGCAATAAACAAAACATTCACTCCACCATCCTAACACACTTTCCACAAGGGGCATAAGCAATAACTGTAGCATGAATCTCTACATTTAAAAAAAATAATAAAAATAAAAAAATAAAAGCTTTTATTCCTCCAGAAACATAATAAAGGGAGGCTAAAGCTCTGACCCAGTCATTTTTCTGCAAAGTAGATTTCAAACGAGTCTTTTCCATGGCAATTTTATGGATCTCTCCAGCAATCACATCTTGTTTACTTTTTTATTATAAAAGGGATTTATTCTTATTTCAAAGAGTACTCCCAGGTATAAAGAGAACACATAGACCATGCATAATTCCATCTCCCAGAGGAAAGGACTTTTAATATTTGGTATATATCCTTCCAGATTTTTGTTCTATAAATATATATCACATAATAGTAAATTTTAACAGAGAGACATGCAGTTTTTCTCCCAAAGGACTTTGTTCATACTTTCTTTTTTCATGAATTATCTCCCCTTACCCTCTGGTATCTACATTTTCACTTTCTCTACCAGTTTCTTGAACTATAAACATACTCAATACCTTTCCACTACCATTCTTGCTCCCTCTTTTTCCTTTTGTAACTGTGGAAATAACACTTAACCTGAAATCTACCATCTTAACAAAGTTTCCCTTTTTTGTTGAAGCTTTCCTAAGAGAAACTAAGTCCTCTCTCACTATCTGACTCCCTTACTGCCACTGTATTCATTAATTTACTCTAATTTGGCTTCCATCTTCATGAATCTTCTGTTGCTAGTCCTTCATGTCTTCCAAAATGCCAAACAGAATGTACGTTTGCTGTTCACATCCTTACTTAACCTCTCATCGGCATTTGACACCATCTGGAACTCCTGTTCCTTGCCTGCACCCTCCCAGTTCTCCTACCCAGTCCCCACTCCCACTCGGCCTCCTTCACTGGGTTCTTTGCTTTGGCCCAGTCTTTACATTTAACCTTCTCCAGGACTCCGGCCTTAGTCCTCATCTCTTTGACTCTTTTCTTCTTTAATGAACTCATCCACATCTGCAATTTTTGTTATCCCCAGCAATCCATATGCCCTGCCTTATCTCTCTTCTAAGATATAGACCTGTATATCCAAATCATCGACTGGTTCTTTCCACGTGGATGAACTTTCCAAAGACACCACAAACTCAGCAAGTACCTTCTCAGCACATCCTCTCCTGTCCCAGTCCCTCCTCCCTCTCACCACTTAAGAGCTGCAATCGTGTAAATAACAGCAAAGACATTTTTAAAAATACTCATATAACCTTGACCTCTGAAAGAAAAAATATTGCATTTATTTTGACATCTGTCGTCAATCACAATTTGCATTTGGGGCTAAGCTCTGAAAAAGGACTGCTAAAGGATTGGCTAATTAGGAGTCCATTGGCGATTATCAAGAATGCAATTACAGTCGATTGCAACCTGATTGTGATTAGTGTCAAAGTGAGGAGGAAAGAGGAACTGTTGCTAGTTAAGAATGGACCAACCATTCTTTCAAGTTTCATAGTAAAGAGATAAGACAAATTAAATGAATGCTTTTAGGACAGCAATTTTCAACCAAAGGCAAGCACACTGGTGTGTCGATAAGAATTTCTTTTTTAATTATTAACACTATTACAGATGTCCCCCATTGCCTCCCCCTTTGTGCCACAATAATTTTTGAAATTATTTAAATTATTAAACTATTTAGTCAGGGTCACTGGCCTCTTTTCTCTTGGACTGTCAAATTTAAAAAATTACAGCAGCCAATACAACAATAGACTTTTGGTGTAAATGAATCAAAATTATACCTATTTTTTGTCAGATCAGCAAAAAATATATTTCTGGTGTGCTGCAGAATTTTAGTAATTAGTGTGTGTGTGCCATAGATGAAAAAGGTTGAAAATCGCTGCTTTAGGGGAAAGCAGGAGCGAGGAAGTCATCTTTTCGGGCAGGGGAAACTAGCAGTGTGGCAGCCTGCAGGACCGAGGGTGACAGAGAAGGGATAAGGACAGGGGAAATGAGCTGACAACCACGGACAAGACAGCAGGGAGGTCTCTGTACTTTTGTGTACATAGTCTCCATGTAACATTTGCTTTAATACATTCAGGTCTACTATTTATCATTCATTGAATAAATAGTAGTAAATTAGTAAAAATAGTATTGAATAAATAATAGTACATTTTTAAATACTTACATGTAATCTTTAACCTTTTTTTTTTAAAATCCTCACCAGAGGATATTTTTTCCATTTATCTTCAGATAGAGTGGGAGGGAGGGGGAAAGAGATAAACATCAACGTGAGAGGGACACATCAATTGGCTGCCTCCCGCACGACCCTGACCAGGGTGAGGCCCGAACCGCAATCGAGGTACCTGCCCTTGACCGAAATCAACCCCGCGACTCTTTGCTCCGCCGGCCGACGCTCTAACCACTGAGCGACCCGGCCAGGACTAACCTTTACATTTATTTTGACACCTGCAGTTAGGCAAAAATTGCAGTGAGGCTGATTTGTAAAATTAACGATATCACCTGTTCCTTTTTCCCTTCAAATTTTCCTTCATATATTCCATTCCTAATGAGTATGACAAATCCTTTTCATTCAACCCAGACACAACTAGTATCTTTCAATTAATACTGTTACCTTGTAATAAAATCTTATTCTAAAATTGAATATAGGGTGCTTTATTTTTCAGGTCTCTATTCCATCAGATTTTGTTGTTGTTTTGCTATCACTTGCGAAATTGTCTTACTTAATACATTCTAGGTCTGCGACCATATATTGTTTTCCTATAGTTTCCAAGTTTTATGGTTTATTTAATTCACGTGAATAAACCTACCTCTGCATTCTACTTTTGTGGAGGAGAGCACGACGGGGTGGGAAGCAAGAGGTAGGAGAGATGGCGGAATGTCTGCAGAGAAGAGAGGGTAGCAACTAGGCTCAGTGTTCTAAGAAAAGTACAGATATGATTCAGGGGTTTTAAGAAAGTGATCAGTACTAAGAAAGAACTAGATGGTCCTTCCAGTTACCTAGAAAGGATTTAGAGTGGTGTGGGGAAGATGGGAGATACTGTTTGGGGTTTCAGAAATGGGACACTTATCTTCAGCTGAAAGAAAACTTCTTACAGGGAATGAGGCATTGTCAGCAAATGATGACTGTTTCCTTTGTCTCTCCCTTTATTTTTCCCACCTCAAAATCTTCATCGTTTCCAGCTCCACTGCACTGGTGCTCCCTCACCTGCACTTAGGTGAGCAGTGCACAAAATCGGCTGCAAGCAGGCAGCCTGCTGAGGCGGAGGGCCAGGGGTAGCTCCCCTCACTGCCTCAGTTGAAATCCTCAGCTCCAGTGTCTGCCAGGGGCGGTGGGAGGAGCACAGGAAGTGATTACCCTCTGGCTTCTCCTCCCACAGAAGCCCTGCCTCCTCACGCTTGGACAGTGGAGAGGTTAGCTTTCTTTCTCCTTCTGGTTCAGTCCTTTGGCTAATGTGAAAGACCACGCAGAAGCTGTGGAGTTGCTTTTTTGTGCTTGACAAAAGTGCATAGATAGAAGACAGGGATTCCCGGCTGGGAGGAGGGAGGAGAGCTGAAGATCCCTGCCTGGGCTGGCTGATCTAAGCAGTCCAAGTGGGAGCTGAGTGCTTGAAAGAGGATTATGCTCGCACTAGAAATAAGCAGTAAGTGAGCGAATAACCACCATGGCTTAGAAAAGGCTTACTCCCCCTGGGGTTATGGGGTGAACTTGAAAAGATTGCTTAACTCTGGAGTAAAACTGTAAGAATTCTGACTGTACAGTTGTGTGCTGTTTGGAGACTGGGGGTTTAAGTACAGAGCAGAGCTCTAAATTCCTCCTCCCACTTTTGGAAAATGCCAACTTCTACTTATAGTAGTTGGGGCTGTAATCTCCTTCCCTGACCTAGCCTCTTCCCAGGAAAATGTACTAGTGTATCAGATAAAGATTTGGGGTTAAATTGGAAATGTGGAATTTGGTATTGGCAGAAATTGTGACCTTGAATTATGTTTTATGAATGCTGACATTTTTATATCAATTAGCAGTGATTTGCTAATCACAAGGAAGTCTGGGGTGGAGCGTTAAAAAGGGAAAGCTGAGAGCTTTTATGATAAAGAGGCTGAGTAGTCCATATGTGTGGGATGAAATATAAAACTGTAATTAATAATAGGTGTTTTTTTAAAAAAAATTAAACTAAAATAGCAGTCAGGGAACATAGTGCTTGGATAAAAATTAGTTAGAAAATAAGGAAATTTTGTCTCAATGACTTTCTGTGCTAGCCTAAATTTTCACAATGTTTACAAAGTCAAGACAATGATTCAGGGATACTTCAATTATTGTCATACATTATAAATACTGTTGCTGGGCAAGATCTGTGGTTCTCTGGTCAGCAAGTTCTGGCAATGAAGCCACTGCCGCTGGTGCAAAGGATTCTGGGATGTCCAACAGTGCAATGGATGGAAGGACCCATATTCCATCTCTACTTAATGTCCTTTTGTCCAGAAATCGAGTCATGCAAATGAGCTACTTGGTACGTATACAGATCAATATTTGGAAAGGCATTTCTAAATGTTTTGCATTAGAGGGTCTCTGGACAATATCCTATGGCAACCAGTGGACTAAAAGGATACAAAAGCAAAGCAATAGGAAGGAACTCAGTTTGATTGAAACCACCCTTGTTCTTTTTGTTTTCCATTAATCTTGAAATGGAACCTCAAATGAAGGCAAGAATAACAATAGAGAGAAATACTGTGGCCATCTCTTCTGTTCTAAGTGGCTAAATCCATTAATATATGAATGAGACTTTATTTATGCATCCTAATACTTGAAGATTCAGAAATCTCTTTATTACAGAAAATTTTTAAAAACACATGAAAATAGTAGGTATGTTTATTGGAGAGGAAATGTGGAAATCTGGTTTTGAAATGTTATGGGGAGGGTGGGGGGATACAAGAATCATGCCGTGCAGTGTAAACAGATTTTTGTCATGTTCCCTGAAGGATATAGTTTTTTCCCCCCAATGAGATGGGGATTCTAATATGGCACAGTAGGTGTAAACATAAGAATTTTTTTTTTAATTCCCTTAATTCTAGTTGATGTAGCTAATACCTAAAGAAATAATTGTTTTAAAAAAATATTAACCTTGAACTGCAGCTAACTGTATAGCGATTATTTTTTCTTTTCCTTTTGTTACTGGTCCTCTACAGAGGTACTTTGATTTCTGAAATTATGAAGAAACATGTCATTTCTGGCATTCCCATCAGCCAGTGCATTGGGAGAAAGAAAGAAAAGACTCAGATAAACGACCCTTCTCCTATAAGCACAACAGTAAAATGGTTGTCATGATCTGTGTCCTTTTCTAATGTTAAAATGTTTTCTATGAGGTAGGTAGATGGAGAATGTGCCAATAAAGTCATTTTTAAAGATGGTCTGTACTCTTCTAACTTTTCAAACTAATTTTGAAAATTATTTGATTCATCTTTTTGAAATTATTTCTGAGTTGTTTTTACAATGTTAGTTTTTATCTGATTTATAAGCAAATGTAAAAAATCTAAAGATTTGTTCTCTGAGTTGCATAATACTTGTTTTATTCTTAAAAATATATAAGGGATTAAAATAAAACACTTAATAGTTGAAGTCTTAAGCCTAGTATTACTAAATGTAGTTTTGACCTTTAAGAAAAATGTGCTGAGACTTTTGAAGGAATTACTTATATTAAAGTACTCAAGAATCTTTTCTAAAACTATAGAATTGCAAAAAGAAGCATAACAATATTAAGAGAAGATTAAAGATATAATTTGTATGGAAGATGCTAAGCAAAAAATACTTAATGAATAATTATAAACCAACAGCTTTACAATAAAAACATTTGCTATTGTCCATGAGACTGACATAAAGAATGATGTATTATGACGAGTTAACAAGGCTAAGTAAACTTTATCTTTTAAAAGTATTAAGTGGGAATTAAGATTATTAATGGAAAGAAACTAAATGATCATTTAAAATTATTCTTTCACAAGAAAAGTAAAGAAAAAGGATATGGAAAACTAAGCAGTGATGAAGACCTCGAAATAATTGTTGATCAAAAGCAGGTAAGTGAATGCTTACGTACATTTTCTACTGTTTCACTGTAGAGTTTTGACATCTGAAGCCCTTGAGCGTTTGGGCTTGTCTAAGGGAGGCCTGTCTAACAGAAGCCTGCATAACAAGATAGATTTTGAAAGCAACTAATCCTCCCCTATGATGCCTCTGACCCACTGACTTTTGCATGTCAGCATGTATGTTCTGCATGTAAGAATGATGAAAAATAAAGCAGAACAAGATAAGAGAATGTTTGGAAAATTAAAAGCCCCACTTGAAAATGGAATCCAAACAACAGTAATAATTTGGGTAGAAAAATAGATTTAAACAAGAACCAGAAAGTATATTATTTTGAAAATGAGAAATGCTACCATTAGTATAAAACAATGAATATGATTTAGGGAGAAGGAGATAAAAGACTAAAAAACTAAGAAGTTTAAAATATATATAATTGCTCAATTTACTTTCTTGGCTAGTCTTTAGTAAATTTAGAGATGATGTTTGAAAAACAAAAAGAAGCTATCTAATATCTGTAATACTGCCTATAATTTGAGAAACAACTAGTTTGGGTTTTATAGGGGCCCATAAGGTGAAGTGAAAACTGCTTAATCGACCATAAACAATGACACACCAGGTAATGGAAAGTATCCAGCTCATGCCACTGAATTGGCTTTAGCCCTTAACATCTTTGTTAATTATTGGGGAGACAAGCTAACTGCACATTCATTTAATGTATAAGTGGCACTGATCCTTCGGGTGATGTAAACTCAGGTGGAGATAAAGAAATAATTCAAAGGGACCTGAGCAGATGAAGAGGTTAGAAAGACAGCAAGCTACAGAAAGGCAAGTTGAATTTGGACAATTTCCTAATAGTGCGTTTTGTTTTACATTGTGGTGATTGCATTAAAGGAGCAATTGTGTGTATTTCTGGGGGAGGGGATTTGGGGGGGAATGACCACCAGACAATAGCAACCGGAAACAGTTGACTTAGAGACTTGCTTATTAGACCTGGAATAATTGCAGTAACTGAAGTGATCTTCCGGGAAAAACTAGCCAAACAAAGCATCTCCATAAACCACCTCCGCATTTTTCTTGCCCTATCTTCACTCTCCGGCTCCTGAGTAAAACACGGGTGGAGAGTGTTTGGTCTGTATTTCTACTTGGTGCCAAATTGTCAGTTTGGATAATAAGTGCGGCTGGAGCCTGAGTGCTCCACTGGCTGTTAGCTCCAGTTTTAACTCTACCAGAATTATTACTCGGAACATGCCATCTCCATCCCCCACAGATCCTGCCTGTAGACTGGCATTCTGATCAAAGGACTGGACCCGCCTGCTGAATGAACTAGTACAATGCAATTCAGTATATGACGAGAATGCTCATGCCTATACATTCATTCTCTATTAAAATGAAAAGTTATTATTTAATTTCTTTCTTAATCATGTAGAAGGTAAATTCTTACTCTTTTTTGTCATTTCATCCTACCCCTAAGCTGCCTTTTTCTCCCTTTTCTTTTGTTTCTTTGTTTTCCTAAAGCTTCTTTTTGTTTTAACTGAATTTGAGATGTTTGGAGTGGGAAGCCCAAGGGAGTCGTGGTTCTTTTTATCTCTTGGTACCTTTCATAAATTTGTATTGTTGATTGGGCCTGCCTAAACGCATTTTATTAACTGTTATGCAGTCTTTTAAAAATGAGAGAGAGAGAGAGAGGGAGAGAGAAAACCTACTTTACTCCTTCTTCAGAAAATAACACTTTCTATACCTGAATCAAATGAGGGAGAGTTTTATTGGCCCAGTCACTGTTTCCCTTTGTAGTTACCACATTTCCTCCGGTGCCATTGTACCCGTTGCTTCCAGTTGGCAGTGACCTAGCTTTGCTGAATCATTCATGTCAAACCTATTTCAAAAGATGAGTAATTGTGCCCAGTTG
Organism: Tadarida brasiliensis; assembly: GCA_030848825.1. NCBI lineage: Eukaryota > Metazoa > Chordata > Mammalia > Chiroptera > Molossidae > Tadarida > Tadarida brasiliensis. The sequence goes on along the minus strand of CM061260.1, from coordinate 44,133,708 downwards.
GTGTGGCTCAGTGGATGGAGCATTGTCCAATGGACTGAGAGGTCCCGGTTCAATTCCCGGTCAGGGCACATGCCCGGGTTTCAGGTTCGATCCCCAGTAGGGGGCGTGCAGGAGGCAGCCGATCAATGTTTTTCTCTCACATTGATGTTTCTCTCTCTCCCTTTCTCTCTCTCTAAAAAATCAATAAAGTTATATTTTTTTTAAAAAGATGAGTAATTATGAACATGACTTGGCATTAGTGTTTGCTGTTGGCTGTCAGAGTAGGTTTTTCTTTGCGGGGCGGTTTATTTAGTGTCCATACCGTGAGTAAATCCTAGGTCGGAACAATGACAATGTTGATACCTGTAAGTAAAATATATGGTTAAACACTCTAATTGGTCTTTATAATTCTACAAAGAGTCCTTCCTGAGTTTAAGAGATCAATATTAAAGTTATGTGTGTAAAATACATGTTTAATATTGTTTCACCTTATAGACTATATATATTATTTATATATCTATGTATTTATATATTATTTATTATTTATACATATAAATAGTATATATACACACACACTATTTGGGGAGCAATCTCTATGTTCAATTTATTTTTCCTAACTTTTCAGAAACATGATAGAAATGTGGAAGTCAATCTTTACATAATTGCAAATAGCTCTTTTCAGTAAATGGTGCCAAAAGAACATCTAAGGATTAAAAAACATAGTTGAAGGCTGTGATGGGCAGAAGTCTACTGATCTCATCAAATCTGTCATTCAGAAGCTGTCACCCCACAAATGCTGTGCAAGCTATACAACGTTTTATCGGCTGCTTTGCAAGTCTTGTACTTCCACGGAAAGCCCACTGTTTGGCTTATATAGGCAAATTAATGACAGAGCAGCACAGAGTATGTGCCTTTTGTTCTTCCTGGTGCCCACATGCAAGGGGGTAAAAGGTTATTTCTGTGTTATTTCTACATAAGAAAAGTAATCTTGGAAATGTCTAAAGTTTAATTGTTGAATGGCGATATTATGCTTCTCTCTTTGTGGAATTTTATTGACAAACTTTATTTGGGATGCATATAAAACATTTCGGAAGATTCTTAGATCGGTGTTGATGTCCTCACTAATAGGCTTAGGAATAGGCTTCATGTACACATGAATTTCCTTTTGAAGTGACTGAGATTTCAGGGGTGGGATTAAAAACATTAACCGCTTTGAATAAATAATAAATTGATTATATTTTAAATTACTATGTTTAATTAGAGTCAACTTAATTCACAGTTTATGATGTGCTGGACCCAAAGAGCTTTATTTTCTAAAGTGTTTTCAAATTCCATGTAGACAGAGGAGGTAACAAAGGCCAACACAAAATTATAGAATGTTATGGTTCCATGAAGGCTGTACTTACGGTTCAAGCATTTCATCAATGGGCTTAACAGTATGCTGTGGATCTAGTTGGTTTAGGACTCAGAGTTGCAGCTGCATATCCTTTAGTGCAATATGTCAAATGTCAGCCAGTTATAAGGGGAACAAGTAAGTGACCATAGACGAGAGCAGTGGTTCTCAAACACTCGCAGCCTCAGAATCCCCTGGACAGCTTGTTAGAGTACAGAGTGCCAGGCCCCAGCTCCAGAGTTTCCACTGGGTCTGGGTGGGGCCCAAGAATTTCCACTTCTACATTCTCAGCTGCCACTGCTGGACCACACTTTGAGAACCACTGGGTCAAAGGAGATACTTATTACAGTTCTAAAGATATATAGATAGATAGATTGTGATAAATTTGACGCTGTTTAACTAGGCATTACCTGGAAATCTAAAACCCAGAATTCATAGCCATCCAACATAATGATGCTGAAAACAAGGAATCCACAACCATTTACAACCAAAGTTTCCTTTAAAGACCCAGGTTTCTATTCTGACTGAATTCCATTTGGTAGCCTTGTGATCTTGAACCTGTCTGAAGTGTATTTTCTTATTTGTAAAATAATACTTTGCTCTTTCTACCTCCTAGAGTTTCTCTGAGATAAAATTTGTAACAGTAGTCTGTAAACTGTAAGTTATTATGTCATTTTAATTAGCTAGTCATTACCACCTGTATTTATCTACTTCACCTGCCGAAACAAAATACCATAGACTGGGTGGCTTAAACAACAGACATTTATTTCCCCCAGTTCTGGAGGCTGACAGTCCAAGATCAACATGCTGGCCCATCTGGAAGGTTTCTGGTGAGAGCCTTCTTCCTGACTTGCAGATGGCTGCCTTCTCTCTGTGTCCTCACATGGCAGAGAGAGCTCTGGTGTCCCTTTCTGTTTTATGGGGACCCCACCCTTATGGCCTCATTTAACTTTATCACCTCCTCACAGGCCCTGTCTCCAAATACAATCGCATTTGGGGACTGGAGCTTTAACCTGAATTTGAGGAAGGGGCACACATTCAGTCCATACCACCACCCACAACCCCATTCTAGCAGACAGGAACATTGAGAACTAGAAAGGTGAATCAAGACAGGTGAGTCCCCGGTCAGGTGCAGAGACAGCACTGGAAGCAGCCCTCCCTCCTGACGACCAGTCTGACGCTCTATTATCCACAGGCTTGTCTACAGTTGCCCAGTACTGGTCATCCCCTATGTGTCTTAAAAAGCAGATTTGCTTCAGTGCTCCAATTATAAAAAGTAACAATCTACTAGGAATTATTATAACTGGCCAGTATTTATTCATTGAACCCTCACAGGGATAACCTTTTCCACACACACTTCTTAACTGTTTATTTCCCTCTTGGCCCCTATGGCTTTGCCAAGAGAGAAATGCCCTTTTTAGCACATGTACACCAAATTACAGCTAAAAGGTTATTGTTGACATCTACTTGTTCTTCCCTTCCCTACACGGCCTCCTTAGGGACGGCCTCAGCCAGGAAGCACCATGGAGAGAGACAACATACTTTTCTCAGTCCAAAACCTGTCTGAGAGTGTCCTTTTAAATGTATGGGTAGGAGAAGCCTGTGCAGAAAGCAATGGACACTGGAATTTCTATGATCTTTCCCTGAAGAAAAAGAAGGGATAAACTAGAGCCACCCCCTTGTGTTTCCAACAGTAACTAAGCATTGAGTAGGATTGCAGTTCTGTCCTTGTGGTCCTCGTGGGAATAGAGCCTACAGAGGAAAATAAAGGTCAACATGAAATAAAAATGCAATAATGAGAAAAACGGATTAATGGGAAAAGATACCCAGCTTCCTTCTGGTGCTAAGAGATAGTGTGAGCATTCCCCCATCTAAGCAGCTGACCTGAGAGTCTCAGACTCCTCAATAGCAAAAGGGATGGGGGTGACCTGTTTCCCTGCCTTGTCGTACTCAGCACCATCTGGCCAGTGCTTTCTTTGCCTTATCAATGTGGTGGCTGAATCTAAATATAATTTAGATGCCATTTACCAATGAGGAGACTTCTAAAGCATAAGTGTCATATGACACCTGTCTCTCGGTGTCCTATGTAACGCTTTCCCTGGATGCCTTCTTGGAACTCTGTACTTGGTCACCAAGAACAGAAAACACCTCCAGAGGTGCAGAAAGGAGACAACCTGGAGGTTCCAAACCAGTCTACCCTGAGTCACTGAAGGAACCAAACACCTTCTGCCGTGGTGGTTATCCAGATTACACTCACAGCAGACACAGGCTCATTAGCATTTTCCTCAGGAAAGATTGGTAGATGAGCAATGATTCAGTGAAAAACAAGACGCCTTATATATTTGTGGTGAGAGAGACTGAAGCTGTTCAAAGTTGCTGTCTGTCTGAAATCAGCACTGGAGTAAACAAAGATTCACTGCTGTAGTCCAATCGATGCTGTCTTGTCTGCAAAACGCTATTCATCATCAATACATATGGTACCAGGAAGGGGGAAAGTTTTACACTAGGTTAAATTGAAAAATTACTGGAATAAATCATGATCACCCTGTGTTTTATTCCTAAGTAGTCCCTATTTGTGTCAAGTAATATAAAAATAACTGGTAACTAGTAATTGGGGGTGGGAGGCTGAGGAGAAATCACCGTATCTTACTTTACGTTTTCCCCACTTCAATTTAGTGTACCGATTCCCCTGAGCATCGCCTGACTCTAGGAAGCACAGGCAGGGCAGACCTAATATCTTAATTTCAGACTGAGGTCGGAAGGGAGAAGACCAGAAAATGTAGAGGGTCGCTCTTTATAGAATGTCCCAGAGGCAAGAAGGAGCTGCAGAGGAGGCATCGTCCCAGTTTCTAGTCTCGGCCTTGCCACTTACTCAGCAGAAGACTTTGGAGTGAGCGACTGAGGTTCTCCGAGTTTCTTTCTTAATCTGTAAGATGAAATACTGCCATCTGGCTCAGATGTCTGTTGTCACGTTCAAATGGGATGGCCCTCTGGAGTGCCTGTGTCCAGCTCAGCCCCCTTGGGCCAGAGCCAAGGCTGGAACCCAGGCCACTGCTGTTCTGCCTTCTGCTCTGTCCACCAGCAACTCACGCTTCCTGAATGATGGCTTGGAAGCAGCCGTTGCATCATAACGTTTTCACTGTGGGGGGTGCTGGCTCCTCTGTCACTGCGTGTGTGTGACGTTTCGAATAGAACAGGGATGTTACAGAGGGTAAGAGCAGAGCCTTCACAGTTAAGAATCTGAAAGAAACAGGCTACATAGTAGGTGTATTACCTTAGAAAAATGAACCAGCCCCTCTGAGCTTCAGGCCATGCTATTATAAAATGGGGGAAATACTACCTAGTTCATGAAGTAGTTGGGAGGATTAAATAAGGTTTTGTATATAAATGCTTAGCGTGTGGTAAGTGCTTTATAAATGGCAGGTCCTGTGGTGGGTGGGTGGGGGGAATTGATGGGAAAACTCTTGGGTTTATTAGCTGTAGAATCTTCTTGGATTTCTTCAGGACTGAGTTATAATAATTCCAGATGGTAAAATCTATTCTGAGGTCATAGCTACAAATGCCCCCTTGGATCATCCAGGTACAGAAATGAGGAGAATAGACTGTGTGTAAGAAAAATAGTGAGTGACGGAGATGGTGTCATAAGCTGACCCCTCTAGAAAGTGTCACCAGCTTCCCCTAAGTGCCATCTGGTTGAAAACGGGCTCAGTGTCACCACAGATCCTGATTTTTCAAGAGAAGGAATCTGCTGCTTTTTAAATGTCCATAGTCAAGCCCTGGCTGGTTTGGCTCAGCGGTAAATGTCCATAGTCAATTTTAAACTGTTTAACAATGTGTAGTCAAACAAAATAGTCTGGGTCTGTATGCAGCCCTGGAGGTCCAGACTGAGCCCTGCTGTACTCAGGAGACCCTAAGGTCAAGCAGAGTAGGATGTTGACATGGCCTGATGGCCTGTGTGGCCTCTGCCCTCCCCTGCTGTTTCTCTCCTGCTTCACACCCTCCCCCCAGGAGGCTGTAACCTAGCTGTGGATCTGATTAAAATCATAGACGGCAAGGTGGCCTTAAGACCCCGCAGGAACTTTAAGTACCTCAAAAGGGAACCAGTTACCTGTGCTGTAAAAAATCCTCATTTGATAAAATGAGCAGGGCAGATATTTATCAGCAGAAGGTAATGCTGCAATCTCCGCCTGTTCGGGACTTTTACCGCCTTGTACTCTTGCTAACGCAGCATCTCTGTGAGTAAACAAGGCGCCCACGTTGAGTAGTGGGCACCCACGTTGAGTAGCGGGCACCCAGCTTTCCTTCCCAGTCCACTTTCCCCAGTCTTCCAAACAGGAATGTAACTCACAGGCTCAGTGAATAACTGTAATCACCAAGAGAGACCTTGAGTTACCACCCCAAGTTCAACAAATACCTGAAATGCTATTACATGTATTTATTTTGAGATATTGTTCAGCCTATGTTCATTACATGTGGCATAAAAGAAAAAAAACAGACTTTCAAGTTGGAAAAATATATAGGTGTTAAGTAACCTCCGAAAAGCTCTTTTTCTTTCCTTTTTAATCTAATGGGGAAAAGTGCTGGCAGCATGTTTAGTTCCTGAGAAGAGAAATGCAAAATTGAAATGACATGAGCTGACATGCTGGGTGTAAAAATGATGTGATATATGAAAATAACAGTCAGAGACAGTAATCCTTAAAAAAAAGTAGTCTCAGCCATTTGGAATACAGAAAAAAGCCCATGCAACCTTTCACTGTGGAAGGTTTGTTGTGCTTTTGCTGGTGGGGTATTTTGGGGGTGGGGGGGAGTCATGTTTTTATTGTTTTAATTAGGTTAATCTGGTCAATATGAAAACTGTAGACAATAGAGCTGAAAGGAACTTCAGGAGATAATCTAAGACAGTGGTTTTTCACCTGTGCTCTGTGGAACCCAGTCCCAGCTATTTTGAATAGGGGTGTGTGCTCTATGTGGGTGATGCTACCCCTTAGAGAACAAGGCAGCCCCGAGGTGTGCAGACAAGCTTTGTTTGATTAAAGCATGCAGCTGCTAAGAAGTTTAATGACATTGGTTTTAGTTCGGTTGAAATAAGTGAGTCTCAAACTAGGGAAGTAGCTTGACTGTGTCACTAAGTTATTTTATAGCACAGGAACTTGGGTCTGCAGCAGCCTCCAGGCTTGAGGTCATTCATGTACCCTCAAAACCGCCTTCCTAAATTAAGCTGCTTCTTACCCTTTCTTCAAAACTCCCTCTTGTTGGTAAGCTAAGCATACCAGTCAAGCCAGAAAAGTCTCTTAAGAGGTGTGTGTTTCAAGTACACAGTTAAATCTGTTACATTTGTCTGATAGATTTTTATGCAAGAATGTTTATATGAGATGTTTCCCAATTATTCATAAGGGGGTTTTCACAAAGTTTGTGACAAATTCCCGGTATATATCAGGATACAGATAGTAAAGATTTTAAAAGTGGAATTTGAATCTCCTAAAATACGCATAATGAGATTCTCAGTGCTTCATCCATATTGAAGCAGACAGTTTTTCTCCACCTGGATCAGTATGTCATCTCCCCTCAGTTGGCTGTGGGACTGTGACTCGTGTTCCCGGTTCACCATCTAGCGTCCAAATCCACCCGCTTGGAAGTGAGCTGCCAGCGCTCTTGTCTAATGAACCCTGCAGGTGAACTCACTGGTCACTGATTGGATCAGCACCTGCTCTCATAAGGGCTTTGAAAACCAGTTGTGGGTAGAAATGTTTATACTGAAATGATGTGTTGCAAATTCAAAATCTGATCAATAAAAATGACAAAGGAACAGAGAGACTATACAAACTTTTCTTTCTTATTTTAAGACTTAAACAGCAAAGAGAGTTTCAAGAGTAACCTTCCCTTCCTTCTTCTTCTGACTTTGAACCTGTGCTCTGTCATTGTCCTGACCTTGTCATTTCTGTGGCTGTGCCTTTATTTCCTCCCATTCAGACTTTGCGGTACGTCTCTCCTTTCTGCTCAGCTCACTCTGATCCCCGCCCCCGGAAGATGTCTCTTATTCTGACACTGCACGTATAAGGCTTGACAGAAACGCAGTTCTTGCAAACCTGTTTTGTTTTTTTTAAATGCTCCATTGCTTTCCTCCCTTTCTCCAAAACAACTCTATAATTCTGTCATTTCCCTTTTCAGTCATTAATTTTTCACATGGTCTACCCCCAATCAGAGTGAGTACCACTTCCTTCCTGTCTTGTGATCTAGGAAAAACACATACAAACATAAATTATCATTCAGTACAATTATTATTTAGTCCTCACCATAGTATTCTTTGTACCAAATGATCTCATTCTTGAAATATATGAATAAGTGACTTACTAAAGAAATGGTGAGACAATGTACCAGCTCGGCTTTGTGCTAGATGTTTTGAATAGAAAAAAACATTCATTCATCACTTTTTCTAACAAAATTATCTCATTTGTATAATTTGTGAATAATTAATGAATTCTCATTGTAGAAAAACACTGAGCTTGGAAGTCATTTTCTCCCAGTCAAAGGTTGTCCAGTTATCACTTCCTTACACTCTCAGCTTCTGTCGTCAAATTTTAAATGTGCCCCTGAAATTGCTGCACTAATTTTTATGAACTATGGAAGTCGTTTCTGGAAGAAAAACAAACAGAGTGATGGTGTATCAGCTGATACATTTTTTAATCAAATTGTTTAGTACAGGATAAAACAAATTGAAGCTCACAAACAGTTATTCTTAAGTTTTTAAGTTAAAGATGTAAAACCTTGAAAACTGCATTTTTAAAACAGGAATCAATTTCTTTTTCACTAAATGAATGAGCATCTTACCCTTCCATTCAGACTTTAAAGAAGTTGATTTAAAAGCATACCCTTGTGAGTTTATGAACCACTGTAGCCATACAAGACATGCTCCATGGACCCCAACACTCCTTGGCCAAGTGCCAGCCCACAGGTGGTAAGCACCCAAGATATGGAGAGAACTTGGTGCTTCTCACTGTCTCCCGAGTAGAATGCAAACGCCTCAGTTGGGTGCCCAGGACAGGCATGATCTAGCCCCTGACACCCCTTTATCCTCACCCAATGCCACCTCAACTCCATGCCCCATTCATCCTGAACAATATGAAGCACCCCAAGTATGTAGTGCTATTTCTCCCTTTTTGCCTTTTCCCTGAGTATGTGCATGTGTATATCATATATCACACATCCTCTGATATATCCCCTAGGAGCAGAAGGGCATAGACTGGAGGAAAGGAGGCCTCCTCATAGTTCTGATTGAGGCTTTCCCCTTTGAGAGTCAAAATGCAAAGGGAGGAGAAAAAGACTAAGTCCCCCTCGGCTCTGCGGGTGGGCAGACTTCCTGAGCCCTATACATGTGGGGGGAAATGAGAAGGAAAAAGACAAGATTAAAGTCTGTTCCTAAAAAGAGGAAGCAAATGGAGAAACATAAAAAAAATCTGAGAATCTATTGCTTATAGAAATGTGATATGTAAACAATTTTGCTATCTTCTGGGGCTTGGTTGTGGGAGAAAATGTATGTTTGTAAATTTTGTTGTTCTTAAGAAAACAAACATGGGCTTGATTGTGCCTGTTCCCAAGGTCCTTCCTCCGTGGGATGCTCACGGGAGGGCAGTGGTGAGCACAGCCAGCTCCCGGGTGCCGGCAGCGTTCAGCTCTCAGTGTCTGGGGAGACAGCTAATCGGAATCATATGTTTAAACACTGGTTCCAAGAAAAACTATGCGAACAAAATTAAACCGTCTTTTATTTTTCTCTATTATGGGCTAACTTAAAATAACTTCAGGAGGAAGGTGCTGACAGGGTGCTGTTTTGGAAAAAAAAAATAACATTATTTCAGTGGAAATGGTTTAGCCTTCTAGTTCATTCATTTATTTTACAAAACCTTTGTGACAGCCTACTCTTGCCAGGTGCTTCAGGTGCTGGGACGCAGAGATACATACACCCAGTCATGGCCCTGAAGACACCCACTGTACAGAGCGGACCTTCTGCTGGGGACAGTTAGGTGCTGCCGCAGGGCTGGAACCCAGTGCTCCCAGGGAGCTCTCAGCCCTGGCCGGCCCTGTGCATATTTCCCTAGCCGTGGTCCTGAAAGAGTTCCAGAGTCTTCTCAGTGTTCAATGTACTCCCTGGGTGTGACTGGGCTTTGGGAACAAGGACCAAAGAAGTTTTTAGAGCCTGGCTACTCAAAGAGAGGTGCATGGACCTGCAGCAAGTGCATGGTCTGCAGACTGTTGGAAATGGCACTCTGAGCCCCGGACTGCGTCACAGTTCCTGAGGGCGGGGCCCGGGAAGCTATGCTAACAAGTCTTCCAAAGGATTCCTATGCACTGGCTTGAGAAGCACTGTTTTAGATTATTCAAATGTCTGGTATCAAGAAAGGATCTGTTCTTATTTTGGTAAGGACATTTGCACTTTTATTTCTTACGCCTACAAAAGAACAGGAGTTAAGACAAGTATCTTAGAGTACTTTACCTGAATGTCCCCAAGCTTACAGATATCCCCTCCCAGCCTCATTCATTGAAGTGAACCTACACAGTAATCAATCTTGTGATCCAGGATGTCACAAAAGGAAAGTATAAATGATGGAGACCAAGAGGTTAAGATTGTTGACCTTCAAAAATACATATTCCTGTGTGTGTGTGTGTGTGTGTGTGAGAGAGAGAGAGAGAGAGAGAGAGAGAGAGAGAGAGAGAGAGAGATGAATACATAGCCATAAACACACACCCCCAAAAGAAAAGCCATGAAAAAGGGCAGTTGCCCAGTCCTTGGATAACTGCCCACCTCTGAAGCTATTGGGACACTGCACTGTATGAATGGCAGGACCAGGTGACCAGACAGCTTTATAAGGTAAACAGTAAGAGGCAGGTGTTGCATTGGGTTGCTACATGTTTCAAGACCTCTCACCTGAGGTGCTTCTCATGATAAATTGAATCCTTACTTTGTATCTGGGGTTATCTCTGTGCTCACCACATTTAAAAATTCCATACCTGAAACAAACCCAGGAAGTCTGTCACTTCAGCATTTGTCGAGTAGCTTTCTGTTATGGGAGCAGATCGCTGTGCTGTGAAAATGTCACTCCCACAGCTGCCCTACAGGGGCTGACCTTTCCCTCTGGCTGCAGTCCCTGCTGCACTATTGGCAAAGCTAGTTTATCCCAAGCTGTTGGCAGATCTCCAGTTTCCAGGCATGATCATCCAGAAAAGTGGTCTAAGAATTCATATCCTACCACCTCTTTAGACTTTCACCAGATGCAACTCTGCCCCTCTAAGCTCCTCAGGGTTTCTGCATCCTCCCCAAAGCAGCGCCCGCCTTCCTCCACCAGCCTTTCATGTTAGTACCAGAGGGCTGACACGCCCCCTCGGGGTCCCTTCACACTGGTTACTGTGCTAGGAGTATGAATATTCAAAATACTCCTCAGAAACTTTGAAAAAAATCAAAAGTATCACCCTTGCTCCCAAGGACTCTTCATTTTGTATACTCTCTTTTTTGCATAGTCATAAGCCAAATTTTAATTTTTTTGCATAGCTGTAGTCAAGTCAGTATGCATTTAATTTTGTATCTGCTTCTTTATGTAACATTATGCCAGGCTCATTTTCCAGACTGTTATTTAGTTTTTATAAGTGTCAGTTTAATGGTTGCCTTATATTGAATCAGGGTGAACCTTAGGCATCCCCCCCACCCCACCCCACTCTCCCTGGCTTGTGTAGTGACCATACAAATCTTTCCCTTCTTCTTTCAGGATACAAGTTATCAAACTAAAAAGGAAAGAAAGGGTTTGCAAGAAAGTCATGTACATTAGACATATACAGATTTACCATGAATTATGCATAATGTTTATGGGAATTTGCAGTGTAATCTTTTCCTATCCCTGCTGCACCTTTAAATATCACTGGGGATGCCACCGCACATATTGCATTGCTCTCATAAAACCTCAGTTTTAAATCACACCCTACATGACAGTTACACAGGATTCTGCTTCCTGAGGCTGACCACAGCCAAATCACAAGCATGGATTTGCATAAATTTGGTTTGCATGATTTTTTAAGTTTACCGAGAAGGGAAATAGACTAAATATTGTTAGAGTCATGCGTAACTTGGGATATAATTTACTTTGGTACCATATGCATTTAGGAAACGGGTGTAGGGAACCATTAGGATATTCCTGTGCCAAAAAAATAGAGAATTAAAGACCCATATTAGCCCAGCTGGTGTGGCTCAGTGGTTGAGCATTGACCTATGCACCAAGAGGTCACCAGTTTGATTCCCGGTCAGGGCACATGCCCAGGTTGTGGGCCCAATCCCCAGTGGGGGACATGCAGGAGGAGGCCAATTGATGTTCTCTCTCATTGATATTTCTATCTCTCTCTCCCTCTCCCTTCCTCTCTCTCTAAAATCAATAAAGAAAAAAAATTTTTTTTAATAAAGAAATTTTAAAATTAAATAAAGACCCATATTAAAGTCTAAGCAACTTGTATGAAGGGGATGCCACTAATGGGATTATAGATTTAAGCCTTATGACTTCTTCCTAATGAAAGTCAATGGTAAAAAGAAATAATTATGAATGCATTATAGAATCAGTAGTTTTTTGGTATGCATTCTAGATTTTTACATTTTTGCTAGTGTCTCAAAATGCAAAACTTGACAGTAATAAAGATCCAAAAAGTACAGGAAATGATTAATTTCATTAGCAGAGTTAAAATACAAGTAAGGATGCTAGGATTCAAGTTCCTGGCTCTGCCAGTGACCTTCAGTTTGACCTTGAACTAATCTCTAAGCCTTGGCTTCCCTATCAGCAAAGTGATATTTGCTTAATTCTATCTCACAAGAATTCCGGAGGAATTTCATAAAGAAAACTAAAAAATAATCCTCTGAAACACTCAAGAAGATTACTTCCTGTGTATAAGTCCAAGACAGTATCACTAATGCCCTGGGGTTATGAATCAACCTGTTAAAGAGCAACTTAAAAATAAAATCTCCTATAGGAAAATGAACACATCCATAATCATTACTTTTAGATCAGTAATACTTGGGCTGCGAGGCAAAGTGCAATTTAATTTCATGAATTTACAAATGATAGAATTACATTGTTTTTCTTTTTGAGCGGCTCTTTTGAATTTTCCCTCTATACATAATGAGACAAAAAGTGGGTAAATTTTCATATTTATATTTTTTAACTGTCTTGAAATGCTTACTTTATAAATAGGTAGTTCTAAAGAAATATCATTGGTAATTTTATCACTACTGATTCTATTTTTTTAATGAACAGTTGTTTTTCCTAGGAAAGTCAAACTTCTGCAGCGGCTTCTAAACTTTATTTTGTAGTCGAGAAATCGCATATTGCAAGTAAAAACAACATATCTGTCCCCTAAGACTAGAAACAGGCCACCCAAATGAATTTTAACACCTGAGCCTTCTTTAAAATGGTTAAAAGCATGTAGAATTCATAATCAGTCTTTAGCAAAAAGTCACATAATATCTCTCAAAACACAGAGAATCCAAATTAGCTTCAGCAAGTTGACAAAGAAGAACGTCCTCTTACATTGTAAATTGACATTTGGAACTGTTCTAATTTGAAGGAAATTAGGCCCTTTATCAATAAACTGTCTTCAGAACAATTGCTTCAGGGTATACTGGTGCAAAAGGTTAGTAACCACAAATGAGTTCCTATTATTCTTCCTTATTAGAAATCTGCTTCTGACATCACAAGGGAGGCTCGCAGTCAGTGTCCTCGGAACTTCCAGCCAATCAGGAAAGAAAAATAATCCAAAAACAGACAAACAAAACACATAAATAAGTTTTAAAGTGCATGGTGAGGCCAGATTTCGGGACAGAGGAAATAAGGGGGCAGAGAAATTTAGGTAAATCAGCTTGTGAAGAGGTCGTTTTAAACACATGCAAAGCACTGTGGATGACATGGGTGGAGGGGGGTGGAGCAAACTTGATGCCACAACTGTCCAATATAGTTACATTGTGGGCAGTGGGGGGAGGGGCAGAATAAAGGGAATCAACATTGTTGAGCACCTACCATGTGCCTGACAACATCCTGAGAGGTATTATTACAATGCCAGTTTTTCAGAAGGGGGGAACAAAAACAAGACTCAGAAAGGTTGAGAAACCTGAAAAGAGTCTCATAACTAGTAAAGCAGCAAAGATGAAATTGAAATGAAACTGCCTCCAAAGCCCATGTTCTTCCTCCCAACTGACTTCCCACAAGCTGTCAAGAAAATTAAACTGCATTGAGTTGTATTTAATTTAAAGATGCAGTTATTAGTTACTGTATATTGCCTAGCTCCCATGGGAGTTTTAAAAAAAGAACCTTTAAAAAAAGAAAAAAAAAAAACAAGCAAACTCACAGATAGCAAAGAGAAAGGTGAGGCTGGGTCAGGGTCAAAGCCAAGGCCTGCTGGTCACCTGCTGTGGAATTGCCAGTGCTTTCCAAGTGCTGAATAATGGAAGTGGGCAGGTTCTCTTGAAACACAAGAAACAAATAAAAATGAAGAATGTAGTGTCCTATTTCCTAGTTTGCACACAGCTATGTCTATATTTTACTCATAATTGACCTAAAGATAAATTGTACTGGAAAAATGGCTCATTTCATCAGGTTTTACTCCTGTTCTGAGCACCAAGTCTCCTGATATTCATGGCAGATTTTTTTCACTACAAGTTCATTCCTGACCTTGTGCTTATACAATTTAATTAGTAAAGCTATCAAAGGCAGGTGCAAAAGAAAAAAAAAAAAGGAAATATCTTTGGAACAAAAGAAGCAGCAAAATTTCCCAGGAGCCAGATGAGATCACCCCTAACATACCTTCTGGGATTTATAGAATTAACAATGTTGAGAAACACAAGAGTTTAAATATTCATATATTTTTTAACTAAAGTAGATAAAGGGAGTTGCCTAAGCAAAATATTTCACTTTGGGGAATATTTTGAGTCCCTTCCACATTGCTAGTTTCATAGTCACCTGACATTTGCTTTATCGCTGTATTCATACTGGTGGGCCATGGTCTCCTTTCCAGCTCTTTGACTTCCCTCATGATTTGCTGCATGTTGGCCTTTGAGTCTCTTCCACAGAGAGGCTCTTTGCTCCTTCACTTTGGGTGGACTGGATTTCCTAACATTATTCTACCATTTACATTCTCAGTCACGGCGAGACCCCCGGAGCTCACAGTCTCTCCCTCACTGAAGAGGGGTCATTTAGAGATGTTCCTCCCAGAACTGTGGAGGCCAGCCTAAAGACACATAAATTAGACAGCCTTCTTCTCAAAACAAAGGGAAATCTTTTCATGTTAAATAGATCAATAACTTTTTTAAACAATGTATACCTCCTTAATTACACCTGCATGCAAATCGATTGATATCAGCAGAAGAACTCTCAAATAAAAAGAATTTTACAGTTTATTTAAGCCACCGTGTTTCATTGCTTTTAATTTTGTTATCATCATCACAAATTGTTGACCACCAACCATGGACCATGTGGCATAAACATTGTTCCTGCTCTTCAAAAGTATATGTTCTCTATATATTTATGAAATTAATGCCTAAACAAAGTGGCTTTTTAAAGGCAGTAGTGTATTTCTCACTTAAGAGAAGTCTGGAGTTATCCTATTTAGGACTGGTACAAGGCTCTCCAAAGTCATCAGGGATGCAGACTTCTTCCAGCTCTCTGCTCTGCTATCTCTTGGAAGAGGCCCTACTCCTCATGTTCCAAAATGGCTGCTGAATCTCCACCCACCATCTCTGAGTTCCAGGTAGCAGGAAAGGAGAAAAGTGGAGAGAGTGGCAAGGGAACATCTACCCCTTCTTTTTTTAAATGTCCCTCTTCCTTTTCTTTTATCCACCCCTCCTTTTAAGGACACTTCCCAGAAATTCCATACAGGTGCTGGTTTTTGTTTGTTTGTTTGTTTGTTTGTTTGTTTGTTTTGCTTATTTTTAATTGTCCAGAACTTAGTCATATGGTCATCAGCTGGCTACTGAAGAGGAGTAGCTCCTAGGGAATATAGATCCATTTATTCTGCATGGTAATATGTTCACCTAAAAAGCATGTTACCAAGCAAAAAAGATATTGGGGTAGAAAACTAGCTATCTCGCCCAGCCAGTGTGGCTCAGTGGTTGAGCATTGACCCATGCACCAAGAGGTCGCTGGTTCAATTCCTGTTCATGGCACATGCCCAGGTTGTGAGCCAAATCCCCAGTGGGGGGCATGCAGGAGGCAGCCAGTCGATGTTCTCTCTCATTGATGTTTCTATCTCTCTCTCCCTCTTCCTTCCTCTCTCTCTAAAAATCAATAAAGGAAAAAAACTTAAAAAAAAAAAAGAAAACTAGCTATCTCAGCAATAATTGTCATTCTAAAATTTTCAAAAAGAAATTACACCTCTGAAATCAATAGCAAAAGAAAATAAGCATATATCAGACATTTTTGTAGATTTTTTAAAACAATTTTATCTTTAAAAATCATAAAGCTCAATAGTGTGTGGGGGAAATAGGAAGAACTGTTTTTAGGGAATATGCAAATTATCTGTAGTAATCATCTTCAGCATTTAGCAATGCAAAAGGGAATAGACTAACTTGTACATATTCTGGGGGGGGGGGGGGGAAGGAGCCAACAGTACTTGGATCTTGTGGGATAATAACTTCAGTGCAGTCCCATACCCTTTGCCATTGGGCATCACACATATGCCTCCAACATATATTTTGCTCCAAAACCCTTCTCATGTTTCCCAGAATGTTCACCAATTTGCCCCAGCCTTTCCTTATCCGTTGCACATCAGGCGTTCTTTCATCTCCCCTGCACTAATATTTCACTTGCTTTGACCCTGAGAGACATACAATGTCAGTGAGTGCCATGTTATCATGATCTTACTTTTTTTTTATTAAAAAAAAAAAAAAAAGATATTTAAAATTGATTTTTAGAGAGCAAGGAAGGGAGAGTGAGAGAGAGAAACATCAATGTGAGAGCAAAACATCAATCAGCTGCCTCCTTCACACCCCCTAGCAGGCATGTGCCCTGACCTGGACTCAAACTGACAACCTTTCGGTGCACGGGACGACACCCAACCAACTGAGCCACACCAGCCAAGGCCATGATCTTACTTTTGTTTCCTACACATTTCAATGAATATTTAAAACTGTCTCTATTGTGCATTGGCCCCATGGTGCTCACTGGGGTGTGGTGTATGCAACAGGCCCTTAGTAGATAGTACAAGATGTGAGAAGATAAGGAGGGACTCTTTTTAAAAGGCTGCCCTAATTGTTTAGCAAGTTTGTCTGTAAGCCACGCTGAGTCCCCAGCACCACAGGGCAGTGGGAAGGAAGCAAGCTGACCTGACCGTAAAGAAGCCGGGCAGAGCCATGCCGGTGTCACTAACAGAGGAAGTTCAGGTGGCAGTAGGATTTCAGGCAGTTTCACAATCCCAAGGACTCAGTTCACTTACGGCAGCCCCTCAGCGAAGGCCAATGGTTCAGGAAAGGAGGCTGACAAATGGTAGGTAAGGTGTCAGTGTCACAGCCCAGATGAGGACAGGGTCCCAGAGCAACTAAAGGTAAAACCCAGCGATACACACTGGATCCTTGAAAGGAAGAAACTACATATTATTCATCTTCATGTTCCCAGCACCTAGCATTCTCCTGCTCCTGGCAGGTTATTAATAAATGCTCATCCCTCCAGTTCCCTTATCTATGACCGCCAGGCCAGTCTGACTCAACCTGCTGGTGGAATGAAGCTACCAGTTCCTCCTACCTTTGAGGACGGGGTAGATCTCACTTGCAAGGGAGGTAGCACATCAGAGTTGGAGGGAAGGCCACCTGCCTGGACTCGGGTTTTTTATTTGCACTTGAGAACAAAACACAGTGCTCCCTGCTGTGGATGGCAGCCCAGCGTTAACACAGGCCATTTTGTGTGCAATTCTACCAAATGTGTTAAATAAAAGTGGAGACTTCGTGGGCTCTAAATTTAAAGAGTAGCCATTGGTTGACCCTCCATTATTGAAAAAAGGGAATTTTTTAAGAAGGAAAATTTGAAGAAGGAAGTAATTTCCCATGTCATATTATACTACATACAACTTTAAAATCATGCCAACAGAGTTTATACTGATATGAAAAAAATGCTTACAACATATTAAGCGAAACACAAAGGCAAGACAAAAATTTGGAAAGATTCAACTGTGTCAAAACATGCTTAGCAAAAAAAGACTCTAAGAAAACATTCTAAGCTATTAGTAGTAATTATCCCTGGATGTTGGAATAATGAGTGACTTTTAAACTACTTTTTTGTTCTTTTCAGTTCTACATTTTGATATTCATTAATTCTCCCAAAAATAATTTTTAAAAATAAAATGCTACAGCCCTGGCTGGTTTGGCTCAGTGGTTGGAGCATCAGCCTGCAGACCAAAGGGTCTCAGGTTTGATTCCCAGTCAAGGGCACGTACCTGGGTTTCAGGTTTGATCCCCAGCCCCGAAGTGGGGTCATGTGGGAGGCAACTAATCGATGTGTCTCTCTCACATTGGTATTTCTTTCTCTCTCTCCCTTTTCCCCCCTTCCCTTCCACTCTCTAAAAATCAGTGGGAAAATATCCTTGGGTGAGGATTAACCAAAATAAAATAAAATAAAATAAAAAATACCACAAAACTGACTAAAAGTAAAAAATAATGAGAAAGACCTAAACAATTAGTCAGACTATAAATAATGCTGTTCCAAAATCAGCTAGAAATAAAGGCATGTGTTTCCTCTAACCAGCAGTTCTCAACCTGTGAGTCACGACCCCTTTGGGGGTTGAACGACCCTTTCACAGGGGTCGCCTAAGACCATCAGAAAACACATATTTCCAATGGCCTTAAGAACCTAGACACCGTTCCTCTGTCCCTCTCCAGGCCGGTCGGCCCACATGCAGATACGCCCACATACAACATGAGGAACTGTATTAAAGGGTCGCGGCATTAGGAAGGTTGAGAACCACTGATACAGAAGAGACCCAGTGAAATGAGAACCAGGAAAGCTAGTCGTAGGACCTGCTTACTGTTGGCGTGCCCTTTAATGAAAATCTATGGTCTCTTCCCATGAATGTAGATATGCTGATTACTTGTGCTTAAAATCAACATTAGCAACAGTGCTCTGAAAAAACTTAGTTGCCACTTTATATAATTGTGTTCAAAGTGCATTTTACCAATGAGTATTAATAGCTTTAGCGACTTCAGATTAATAAACCAGTCCTGTGCTTCCACAGAGAGACCGTCTGAGGTAGGCAGGCATTCCTTTTGTTTATCTGGTCCTTGGTTTTCTCCGCGGCTGGTGGGGCGGGGGACTGGGGAGAAGTGAGAAATACAGCCTGCACCTACCCAGCTTTAAAAGTGATGGCATCATTTATAATTTTGCTGGATTGAGTCGGTGGCTCCTGCAAGGAGGAAATTTTGCTGAGCTCTAACTCTCTCCCTAGCTCCACACACCTGATTGTGTCTCTCCCATCTGCGATCCTGTTTATCTCCTCATTCATCTTCTCTGGTGAGATGATGACGTTGTCAGTGCCCATTTCCAAATTCTAATTTTCCTGCTCGTAATTTCTCACCTCGCTGACTGAAGTCAAACAGGAGAGAGGGAAGCTGAGCTGTTTGGGGCTGATACTTGAGATAAAGACCAAACCGAAGCTAAAATCCTGCGGGAAGGAAGACAGTCTGCTAGATAAGGGTTACAGCAGGGTTCTCTGCCACTTCTGTGAGGTTTCATCATTCATAACTTTAGGATGTGTCTGTGCCCCAAATGCAAGGACCAGGATAGGAAATTGCGGACTGAGCTGCCAGGCCCCTTGCTCTGGAATATAAATCCGTGAAATTTATAATTATGGAAAGTCAAACACATTTTTTATTTATTCCTGGATTACTAATGCTTTTAATTAAGAAAACACATCCAGCCCTGGCCGGTTTGGCTCAGCGGTTAGAGCATCGGCCTGCGGACCAGAGAGTCCCGGGTTCGGTTCCCGCTAAGGGCACGTACCTCGGTTGCAGTTTGTTCCCGGTCCTGGTTGGGGTCGTGTGGGTGGCAGCCAGCCGATGTGTCTCTCTCACATCGATGTTTCTCTCTCTCTCTTCCTCCCTCTCTCCCTCCTGCTCTATCTGAAGATAAATGCAAAAATGTCCTTGGGTGAGGATAAAAAAAAAGAACAGAAAACACATCCAATTAATAACAGTGTTCTAAAGAATAGATCTCATCCCTGTTCTTGCTGTCCACTTTTTCCCCCTTTTAAAATAACTTCTTGATTAAAACCCTTAAAATATGGTTATTGAAAAAAAAAAAGGAAACTACAGAAAGGCAGGAATGCTGTTACTTTATATGTGTACTATCTTTATATTGTTTCTGCTTTGTTTCGGAGAATCAAGCTATTATGATAGAATAAACCTTTCAAACACACCTGGGTTTTAATCCTAACTCTGCCACTTTCTAGCTGTGATTATGGACAAGATTCTTAACCTCCCTAAAACTCTTTTCTTTGGCTGAACAGTGAGGATGGGAGGATGGTCATACCTGTCTTAAACCGTTGGTGTGAGAATTCAAAATGATGTGTCCTCGGCGCGTAGATGATCAATAAATGGCAACTATAGTGATAACAATTATTATTACCTTTTAAGTCTGAGTTGAAGTTCAAACTCTCTAAAAGGATTTTTAATGCTGAGGCATTTTAGCCCTGCCCCTAATGGGTGAGTATGCCTGTCTGTGAAACCGAGCAGGGCACTGCCGGCTTCTCACGTGGGTGCACGTTCTCAATGCCTCAGGAGGGGTTGGCGGTGTCTGCCCGTTCGTTTGTGAGAGCCTCCGTTCATTCGAAAATCACCCAAGAGGGGGCTTTGTGTCTCATGTACCGGGAACCCTATGCAGCTAGTGACCGCTCAATGCACACCCACTGCTACTGACGTTGGCCCGCAGCGCTAATCACACGGCACACACTGCTCATTGATCCCTTCCTTTCTGTCACTGCACAGATCCATATGTATCCCAGCTGTTCTACAGCAGTTAGAGGTGGCCCGTGGTGTTCAGGGGCCCGAACCTGCAAAGCTGCCTGCACTGACTGACGGCCTTTCTGGCACCGCAGCTGTGTGCCGTGTGGGGGTTCAGTCATAGCCGCACGCTGCACAGCTGAGGACTTTAAAAACATGTTATGCTTCGGTCCCACCCCCAGGGATACTGATTGAATTGCCCCGGAGTTGGGCTCAGCTCTAGCTCACTCACCTGGAGCTTCCGCCTTTTCTGTAGTCATTGAAACCCTGTTACTGAATCTGCTCAGAGTTAGCTTTGCAAATTGGTTGTTTTATCTGTTCTTACGTTCCTCCTGTTCTCATCATCACTTCTGTTCCAGAATAGTTTCCCACCTAACTTCTTCATCTCTGATTTTTTTCCCTTCAGTCTCCACATGGGACCTGTAAACAAGGAATTTCAGTTAGGAGACAAGGGCTGTTGTGAGTCAGTTTGTATTTCCTAAGTCGCTGCCCTGGGCCCGCCCTGTCTGGGCACTGTACTTCATTTCGTCTTCACGGCAGTCTTGGAAGGCAGGTGGGCACAGCCCGTGAGTCACGGGGGCTCATTCACTTACCCTGGGTTATACACCAGCAGGAGCCTGGATTCAAGTTCAGATCAATCAGATTTCAAAACACTTCCTCTTTGCACTCACCATGGGTCACAAAGTCAGAGGTGGTGGGGAGAGTGGAGACCACAGAAAAGAATGAAGTTGGGTGTAAGGCAATAGGGAGAGGTAAGGACTGTGGCAAACTAGAGAATATTTCAATGCAAAACTCTTCAACACTGCCGGTCAACAAGACACATCTAGGTATACACTGAATTTGGTTTGTAAGACACCAACTTTTAAGCTTTTTTTTTTTTCTTTTCCAACTTTGAAAAATGCTCCAGTCATACAACTTCACTCTGCAACCACACAGAAGAAACAGAGAATACATTGTGTGACCTTGAGTGGAATAACTGAGACTGACGAGTGGAAGCCGAGGGAGGGGGTTCTGATCTGTCTGTTTACTAGACCTTCCTGTCAGAGCTGCCCGAGGAACAGGCGCTGAGCTGCGAAAACACCGCAGCCCTCCTCAGGAAGGACTTCTTCCCTGCGAGGAAGGTGCAATTCTGTGAAACATCTACTCAGCCTCCAGTGTGTGCCGGGCACTGTGCTGGCCCCTGGGGAAGCCGCCAAGATGCAGAACCCTCCTTAGCATCACGCTAAGAGGTTCATAGACATTGTTTCTTTAACCTTTATCTTAACCTTGAGAGGTAACTGCCATTAACCCCAGTGAAAGATGAGGATATTGAGACTTAGTTTGAGAAAGGTGTTCAAGGACACAGAGAGTAAGTGACAGAGAGAGGACTTTGTCTATAATTAAAAGTCTGTGCTCTTGATGACTGTGCCTCTCTGCAGTGGGGATACCAGCTTGGAATCCTGAGTCACCCTCAGGAAGCCTGTCCGGGCCCAGGTGTCCTGGTGCTCGAGCTTTAGTCCATTGTACACTGTCCGAACCTTGTCAAGAAAGAAAAACCTAAGAACCCCATCCGACAGCCCCTGCCAATGTGATACAGGGACTGCGGTTAACTTGGTTCCGTCCAACGGGATCACAAGGGAACCGGGAGCAAACTGTCTTAAGTTTTTCACTCAGTTGTGCCTCAAGCAGACTGTAGGACAGGAGATGTCTGAGTACAAGCACTACACAGTTTTTCTCGTTTCAAATATGACGCTGAGATCAGCATCACAACAGAATATCGAGAAATGAGCATCCTGAGAGGCAATCTTGCTTTGTGAAGAGGACATAGAGGGAGAGCTTAAGAGATCTGAGATAAAGAGCTGATTCTGTCACCTACTAGTTTTGTAACCTGGCGTTTCCCTTCATTCCGTGAGTTTCGGTTTCTGTGTGCGTGGAAACGGGGCTTGCAGATTGTCATGGGGAAGCACGCTGGTGGTCTCAGGCGCTCAGTAAGTGTTTGTCTTCCTTCCTGGAACGATAACAGAAAAGACCTACTAAAAGGGCCTTAAAACTGACATAAATTGAAATCTTACAAAATTTACAGGATTCTTTACAAATTCAGTATAGCAGTAATATGTGATGTGGTCACTTTAAGTAGCGCAAACTAGTTTTGTAAAAAAATATTTATTAAACTGAAGGGAGAAAGAGGGATTGGAAAGGGAACTGACGTTTATTAACCTCCTGGTACATACCAGGCCCTTTCCAGACTTTTCATTTAGTCCTATAACAGCCTGGGAGATAGGCAGCGTTACCCCATTTCCATAAACGATGACCCCTAAGACTGAGAGGTTATGGAAACTGCCTGAGATCGGATTTGAACTCAAATTTCCAGACTGCCTGAGCCCTTCCAGCAGGATTGTAGGGTCTTTTGATTCTTGTTAAGTTTCTTCTTAGCCCTGGCTAGTTTTGCTCAGTGGTTAGAGCGTCGGCTCAGGAGCCAAAGAGTCTCGGGTTCGATTCTGGCCAAGGGCACGTACCTCGGTTGCAGTTTGTCCTGGCCCTGATCGGGGTCATGCGGGAGGCAACCAGTTGATGTGTCTCTCTCACTTCGATGTTTCTCTCTTTCTCCCCCTCCCTCCCATTCTATCTGAAGATAAATAGAAAAATATCCTCAGGTGAGGATTAAAAAAAAAGTTTCTTCTTAAAAGTATGGGTTGAGTATAAACCTCCCATCTCTGAAGGCAGCAGTGTGTTATCACCTGAGTTAATAGTTGCTCTTCCAACAAGAACTCCTACAGACACATATTTCTACAACTTCTGATCTATTCTCTCTGCTTTCTAAAATTTAGAGCGACTCCTGATGAAAATATGTCAACATTATGACCTGTTTTTATATGGAAAAGTAGCCTGTGCGTTTATAAATGGTTCTCACTGGAATTTGAGTGGCTATAACTTTACAAACGTTTTCAGTCAGTACAGTTTCTTTGGGAGGACACATTCTGGGAAGTTTGTTGAGAGCCCCATGAAATCAAGCATCTCTTGCTCTAAACTTTTGAGGTGCCTCATTTTATCCGGAAGGCTTCTCTGGCCCTGTTTCTTTCTGTTTTGCCCATGGAGTCTGAATAGTTTATGTAGAAAGGGAAAAGGAGAGGGAGTGGAATTGGTAGAATTAAGCATTGTGTTGAGAATTGTGACCGAGCCCTTCAAGAGACCTTTGTCTGACTTAAGCATCTAAGAATTCAAGCCTTGTTTTTCTTCCTCATATATAATGACAGCACAGGCCACAGATGTCACATGCTTTGCGTGCACTGCCCTGTCTTTCTCTTTGTGATTCTCCTTGTGGTGGAAGGAACATTGCTTACGGAATTCAGATTTGCATTCCGCTTCCTGGAGGATTAGCGTGTTTCTACATTTAAATACAATAGCAAAGAATTTGACTAATTGAACATGAGTTTCTCTTCTCCTCACAATAATTTACTGCAGGCTAATTGTTACACATTTAAATACTTTGAATAAATGAATTAAAAGCCAGCTTTTATCTTTGTTCATCCGATTCATTAGATGATTTCATTTTAGGAAATGAGGAAGTAGATGGGATTCATTGTGCAACAAACGAGCAATTCACTCATTTATGCAAGGTATTAAGTACTGGCTTGGCTATCTCTGTGCTAAAAGAGGGGATGATTTCTTCCCACTGCCAGGGTCACCCCTGGGCATACCGTGAGTGCTCGCGTAGTGCAAATGCTGATGGTGGAGCGAACTTAATATAAAACTGCTGCTTTCAATACAGCGCAACCCTCATGCACCAGAAATAGAAAGTATGCATGGTTCTAAAACTACACTTAAGTTAAAAAAAATCAGCCCTTGTGAGGTGCTTTCCTTTCACAAGTGCTTTAGTATATGTTGTTTTATTTGATTGTTACACAACTTTGGATGCCAGGAGTAGCGTTATTCCCATTTTACAGAAGAGAAAACGGACATCCAGGGGACATTAGTGCATGGCCCAAGGGCACACAGATTATCAGTAGCAGAGCCAGAATTGGACCCCAGGCCTCTGGGTGCCAAAATGTTATGCTCTTTCCAGTATGTCTACTCTAAAGGACTGAATGGGGAGAGAAAGAAAAGGTCAACCTGAGAGCTGTGCCCTTTGGTTGTTCCAGCTCCTATCACCACAAAAGGACAAAACCAGGGTGTGGTATCTGGAAGGCTCAGCTGAGAAACCAGACTTGTCCCTGCCCCTTGTCTTCGATGTGTGTGTCCCAGGGACCGCAGGAGCTTGGGAGGAAACCACCCATCTTGTGGGCACAGAGGGAGAATGTGGGTGTAAGATGAGGCAGGTGAGGATTAGACGAGTGGAAAGGGAGGAGAGCTGGGGCCTTAGCCACACACTGGAGTGGTCACCCACCCCCAGGCGCCCTTCTCAGGCTCCACGCCAATGCGTTCTCAGACAGTCGAGGAGAAGCACCGGCCGCAGAAGGAGCCCTCGGAGGGACCCGTGGCCCTTGCTTGTTGGGAGCCGCACAGAAAAGGCTGTGGTGGTTCTTTGCAATATGACAGCCACTTTCTGGGAGAATTCTGTCGAGTAGTAGATTTATTTATGGCAACAGTGTTTCCTCGTGCTTGTAAAAAGCAGAGTGAACCTTAGATCCAGATCTTCTTCCACCTGTCGATCTTCTTTTTGAAATAAATGATTAATAATCTTGGTACTCTCAAAGGGAGACATGTCCTATTCCTAGTGTGAACTATATCAAAAAATTTGGGGATTGGGGGTGGTTGTTTTTTTTTAATTTTTGCAACTACCCTGACTCCCCACTCTTCCCCATCAGATGAATTGTTGTGGTGAAGAAAGGCTTGGGCTTAAGCACTACACAGACCAGGGTTCAAATCCAGGCTATGCCATTTATTAACTGTGATTTGTGAGCCAGTAACTTCTATGATCATCAGTTAATTCATCTGTAAAATGGGGGAATTGCTACCAACCTGATAGAGCTGTTGTGAGAATTACATGAATTACTGAGTGTTAAACACTTACTATAACATTATAGTTAGTGAAATTGCCCAGACCCAAAGGGATAAGTACTCTGCATCCGTCTCTGTGTGAAGCGCTGAGAGTGGTCAAATACAGACAGGGAAAGCAGAGGGCGGCTGCCGGCGGCTGGCGGGGTGAGCAAGCGTCAGTGTTGAATGGTGCTGAGCTTGGGTTTGAGAAGATGAAAAGGTTGTGGTAGAGATGGACAGTGACAATGGACGCACAACAAGGTGACTATACTAATGCCACTGAACTAACTATATCCTGAAAATGGCTAAAATGATGTCTGATGGTATGCATGTTTTAGCACAGTGAAATAAATAAATGTATGGGGGTGATCCTGGTCAATGGATTATATAAGTTCCAAGTGTACGGTGTTATAATACATCGCCTGTATTTTGCATTATGTTTATCACCCAAAGTTTAGTCTCCTTTTGTCACCATGTGTTTAACCCCCTTTGCCCTCTTCAGCCTCCCCCACCCCTCTTCCCCTCTAGCAACACCATACTGCTGTCTGTGTACATTTTTAATGCTTAAAATACAATGAGTAATAAATAAATGGCACTTCTAATCCTGTGTCCCACCCTTTGCGTACTTCTGTTATTTGCCATTTCTCACACTGCATTTTATCCACTGTCTATCACTACTATTATACTTCAATCTCCCTGAATATAAAGGATTGTCTAGTATATCTTATTCATCTTTTCTGCCCTCATAGTGTCTGGCACATAGTAAGCACTCATTAAACTATTTGGGGGAAGAGAGAAGGTTGTTAAGTATGCTTTTCCTCCTATCTTTTACATCTGAAAACCTCTAGACACAGGAGTAGTGGGTCACTTATTTCTCTTGGGTGCTAGAAAATCATTATTTGGACTAAAATAATGAGCTCACACTGCTGTACAAATGTATCAGTTTCTTTAATCTTCAGTAAATGGCAGGGACATTTCTCTAAATCGGATCTCTGAGGGTGGGATTCATGTTGTTCTTAGGTTATATCTTGCTCAGAAAATACAGGCAGAACAAAGTATCTCACCTCCACGTAACTGGAGCCCCACCCAGTGAAACTCAGAGAAACAGTGGCCAGGTGCATAGCTTTGCCGAACACTGTCCATCATTAATGAAGTTTCCCGACAGTGGTGACTGAGGAGGCCCCACAGAACCCCACACAGAAAGCCTCTCAAAAGCCTACTGTAGATCTCTTTCCTTCTCATTAAAGTTTCTCACTCACAGGAACTGCTAAAATGAAAGATCCCTCCTTGTCTCTCTCTCCCTCCTTGCCTGTCCCCCTCCTCCATACTTGTCCTCATCCATCACCCCTTGTCCATGCCCAAAGTCCAAGTTCCTTGGACATGATATGTTCCCTCTGTACACAGCATGATTGGGTCCCCTGCTCTGACTGGTACCCAGCAAGAATCAGCACATGCTCCATCCCCACCTGGGAATCCTGGTGAATAAAATTAAAATTCTGCACCTTATGAAACGCTGAGGAGTCCTGATACCGAGCGTTTCTAGGATGTGCTCATGGAGCATTACAGGCATACCGCGGAGATATTGTGGGTTGGGTTCCAGGCCATCACAGTGAAACACGGATCACAATAAGGCAAGTGGTAATCCTTTGCTGTTGGAGGGTCTTGCCTTCAATTTGTAAAAAATACAATATCTGTGAAGTACAATAAAGCAAAGCACAAAAAAATGAGATATGCCTGTGTTTGGCTATGATTATACCACTCTCATCTTTTTTTTTTTTATCCACCTTCATTTTATAGAACCAGAATTGGTAATAAATGATACGAACTCATTCTTTCTCTGAGTGTTTCCCAAATTTTTTCAGCTTTGCACCATAAGACTCTCTTCTTCTCAGGACACTCTCCAAGGAGACTTGGCTACCCTGGACCAGCCTGGTCACTCAGCAGGGCTCAAGGGCAGCTCGTGGCCCAGCTGTGCAACCTCTTCACGGCTCATGAATATGGTAGTTGAGATACTCAGCTCTGGGTAATGGGAGAAGTTTAGGAATGTGAACTGTCAGCTCATGGGACCTCTCTGCATTTGTATAAATGAGAGACCAAATTGAGCTGTATGTTCTAAGGTCTCCTCCAGCCCTAGAAGTCTATGTGTCTGTGGTTAACACAGAGAAGTACATGCATTCGAACCTAAGCCCCAGCCTCTGCTTTCTTCAGACTTCTTTGAAGCCTATTTCCCCAAGATCTAAATATTTTATTTACTCTCTTCTGAACCCTCCAGAATATCTTGCTTTAGTTTAAGGCTTGAAGGATGACCATTAACCCAGATTACCAGGCCCTACCTTCAGAGTTTCTGCTTCAGTAGAGAATTCACATTTCTAACAAGTTCTTGGGTGATTCAGGTGCTTCTGGCCTAGGGACCATGCCTTGAGACCCACTGGACTGCAAATTTCAAGAAGCCTTCATTTACCTTACCTTACTTTACCTTACCTTCCCTTTCTAGTGAGAGGTATTAATCTTGTTTTTCAGGGCTGATCACTCCTGGATTTTTTTTTTTAAGTATCTTTATTTCAAAAGATGTCTACTCAACCAAAAATTATTGTTTGGCCCTCCACCTTCATAAAAATAAAACCATGTAGGAGGCTTAATTTTTAGGACAAAGAAACCAAAGTGTAATTCTTAGGTGCATTGAATTTCCTATAGGAATTCAAATGACATCAGGTCATGGGGCAGAGTTCCAATAGCACGAAGCAGTCTTGTTCCCAATCCACATTCACTAGGCCAGGCCATCGATTTGGGGCTCATCTTTTATGATCTCTGTGATTAAAACACCCCTGACAATTGCTGAATCAGAACTTCGCCTCTAATGCAGTAGATGACTGTGTGCTGAGCTACGGAAATGATGTAAGACTGGGGTCTGATGGCTTCAGACAGGCCAGCACTGCTCTCTACCTGCCCAAGCAGCAGTTAGTTGCAGGCCCCAGAGCATTTACAAGATGCTGCACACCCTATAAATCAGTTTCTGAAGTGGAACAATGTCTCTCATAAGTTTGAAACACTCTACGAAAAGAATTGGAGCTTTTAGCCTACACCTGTACCCCTCCTTGAGGCATGTCCACCTTGAAATCTCCTTGCCCCCACTCACAGTCTTTACCTTTTCATTGCGTGGCTCCGGGGTGTTTTTCCCATTAACTCCAATTTTGTGTGGCTATGCTAATGAGCCTTTTAATGCCAAGTCCAATCGATACAAACTGTTTTAGTAAACATGCTATTTCCCTTACCCAACAAAGTGTTAAATGATGGTTTTGAGGTCTGAATCCATCCTGCTGATCTAATTATACTAGACAGCTTTGCTGAGTTTCTGGAGTAACTGGATTTGAAGGCTTTTTGTGCATATGCACAATTTTGAAAGGATTAGCAGATTAAACATCTTCTAGCCTCCCATTCGTTCACGTTAGGAACGGGCAGGTTGCCTTCTCTAGCATCTGTGCTTCATTGAACTTAACGGCAAAAATGCTAGCCCACACTTTAATAGGTGGAGGGAGGGATTTCCTGGATGTCATGAGTAGTTTCATCTCTATGGAGCTTTACTTGAGAGGGTTCACCCCATTTTGTATATTCACCTCTGCAGAGTTCATCTCAAAGATATTTAGCTCTTTAGGTCAATATTTATGATGTTTCATAAGCCTTCTTGTACCATAATTATGTGGTGGTGGTGATAGCAGTGAAAATGGTGGTGGTGAAAGTGATGTTGGAGTTGCTGGAGGCATAGGAGGCAGTAGTGCTGGTGGGGGTGGTGGAGGTACTGGAGGCGATGGGAGAGGTAGTGGCAGAGACGGTAGAAGGTGAAGGTGGAAGCGATAGAGGTGGTAGAAGTATTAAAAGTAGTGGGGGTGGTGGAGTGGAGATGGAGGTATAAGTGGAGGTGAAGATGGATGTGATAGAGGTGCAGGTATTAGAGGTGGAGGTGATAGAGGAGTTAGAAATATTAAAAGTGGTGAGGGTGGAGGAGGTGGAGAAGGTGGAGATGATAAAGGTGGGTGGGGTGGTAGAAGTGGAGATGGAGGAGGTGGAGAAGGTGGAGATGATAAAGGTGGGTGGGGTGGTAGAAGTGGAGATGGAGGTGGTGGGTGTGGAGGTGACAGAGGTGGAGGAGGTGGAGAAGGTGGAGATGATAAAGGCGGGTGGGGTGGTAGAAGTGGAGATGGAGGTGGTGGGTGTGGAGGTGACAGAGGTGGAGGAGGTGGAGAAGGTGGAGATGATAAAGGTGGGTGGGGCGGTAGAAGTGGAGGTGGAGGTGGTGGGTGTGGAGGTGACAGAGGTGGAGGAGGTGGAGAAGGTAGAGATGATAAAGGTGGGTGGGGTGGTAGAAGTGGAGATGGAGGTGGTGGGTGTGGAGGTGATAGAGGTGGAGGAAGTGGAGAAGGTAGAGATGATAAAGGCGGGTGGGGCGGTAGAAGTGGAGATGGAGGTGGTGGGTGTGGAGGTGACAGAGGTGGAGGAGGTGGTGAAGATGGAGATGATAAAGGCGGGTGGGGTGGTAGAAGTGGAGATGGAGGTGGTGGGTGTGGAGGTGATAGAGGTGGAGGAGGTGGAGAAGGTGGAGATGATAAAGGTGGGTGGGGTGGTAGAAGTGGAGATGGAGGTGGTGGGTGTGGAGGTGACAGAGGTGGAGGAGGTGGAGGAGGTGGAGAAGGTGGAGATGATAAAGGCGGGTGGGGTGGTAGAAGTGGAGATGGAGGTGGTGGGTGTGGAGGTGACAGAGGTGGAGGAGGTGGAGAAGGTGGAGATGATAAAGGTGGGTGGGGTGGTAGAAGTGGAGATGGAGGTGGTGGGTGTGGAGGTGACAGAGGTGGAGGAGGTGGAGGAGGTGGAGAAGGTGGAGATGATAAAGGCGGGTGGGGTGGTAGAAGTGGAGATGGAGGTGGTGGGTGTGGAGGTGACAGAGGTGGAGAAGGTGGAGAAGGTGGCGTTGGCAGCGTGGGTAGAGGTGGTGATGCTGGTGATGCTGCTCTGCCTTGGACATAGTTAAAAAGGACCAAGCAAAGCTAGAACTGGTAGATAACATCCTACTTTTCAGATGAAGAAACTGAAGCCCAGAGAGGAGACAGCATGATTATTTCACACAAGAGAAACCTTACCACCCGCCTCCTTCCTGATCCAAATGCACAACACCTGGTGAATGTTGAGAGGCCCTGAGAAATGACACCAATACCCTAAGATTTCAGATTGGCCAAACCCTTAAAACCAGCTATTCAGAAACACTGAAGACACTCAGCTTCCCCCAAACCAGAGAGCTGGCCTGATTTCCACCTCATCTAGTTAAACGCATCTTATATCCACTGCAAGGGCAACCCCAAAGCCTAGATCCCGTGAAGCTAGGACTTGCAGCTGAAATTGGTGAACACATTGGGCTTTCTTGGAGAAAATCAAATAAAGGTGATTGTTAAATTATGGTTACATGAAAAGAAGCCAGGGTTGAAAGATTTTAAGTATATTTACAGACAAGACTATTGAGTACCTAACAAATGCTATTTGATTTTTTTTCATAAACTTTTTCTTTTAGAGTAGCTTTAGATTTAGAGAAAAGTACAAAGATAACACCGAGTCCCCGTATACTCTGCCTTCAGTTTCTGTTGCTAGCATCTTACATTACTATGGTACACGTGTTGCAACTTATGAACCAACGTCGGTACATTGCTCTTCACTAGACTCCACACTTTATTTGTTTTTATTAGTATTCCCCTAAATATAAAACAATATGAACTTTATAAATCCCTGCTCATTCTGATCCTTTTCCTTGGTGACTAGGTTTTTGGAGACGCACATGACACCCTGTCCCTTCTCCTGTCAAGGGGACCTACGCATAACTGTGTTCAGCCTCCTCGCAAAGGCCTACTTCATTGACAGTCGAGCTTCCTTTGCAAATTGAAGGTTTTCCTGGAAGTCAATAGAGCAAAATTAGGTTCCTTAGAAGAAACCAAAAAAGGGGGAAAATCGTTACCTCCAAAGCTTAAGTTAGAAATTAAAAGAAGCCCCTTTTAATTCAATAGTAATTGCTAACACTTCCTGATGCCAAGCGCTGTTCTAAGTGGTTGATTAACTCACTTTATTATTTTAGAACTAAAAGGTAGGTTATCCCTTATACAGACAACTTCTTCCTCTCCTTCCTACTCCACACATTCAAATGAGTAGATGAAGTCCATCTGAAATGTATTAGCATCTTTTATCCTGAAAGATGGTGAAGTCCTTTGCCAATGTGTGACCCTGATTCTAGAACCCTGAAAATAATGGCAGGAGAAAAATACCAGCAATCAGGAGTATTTGTCCCAACCCTATCACCCTCAGACCCCATTCCCATCTCACACACACACACACACACACACACACACACACACACAAGCACGCGCGCGCGCGCGCGCTCGCGGCTACCATGATAACTTTCAAAATAAATCGTACTGCCTGCTTTAAACTTTACGTAATAGGGAAAGAATCAGTAGATTAAATTTTTTGAAAAGATGCATTTCCTTGCCCTGGCCTGTTTGGCTCAGCAGTTAGAGCTTTGACCCATGGACTGAAGGGTCACAGGTTCGATTCCTGGTCAAGGGCATGTACCTGGGTTGCAGGTTTGATCCCCAGCCCCAGTTGGGGTCGTGCCGAGGCAACTGATCGATGTGTCTCTCTCACATTGATGTTTCTCTCTCCCTCTGCCTCCCTTCCATTCTATCTAAAAATCAATGGAAAAAATATCCTCAGGTGAGGATTAACAACAACAAGAAGATGCATTTCCTGTAATTAAAGTAATAAATGCTCAGGGTGGAAAATAAACAACAAGAAAATACATACAGGTTTGAAAAAAGCAAAAATGACCCATAAGCATATCCCGAAGATAGACTTCTTACTATTTTATTGTAAGTCCTCCAAATCTTTTTTCTATGCATATATAGTTTTTCTTCATTGAAATCACACTGCATATACACTTTGATTCTGCCTTTTTCACACAACATTATGCATTATCATTTCCCATGTTATAAATTCTCCAAAAATATCATTTTGATGGCTACAGTAGTACATTTCATGTTATAAGTTAGGGCCAATGGAAGTCTTCTCACCTCCGTAGTTCCCTGAGCTCCCTGACTCTACACACACAACCCTTTTTACAAAAGGAATTCTGATACAATATCAAAATCATACAGGACCTTTCTTAGCTTGGTTTCTTTTCTGTGTTTGATTCACAGTCAGATTACTTCTGCCAAAATCTGGTCCTTTGTTATCCAAAATGCTTTATAATTGACATCTGGCCATTTGTAATGGGGAGGAACATAAACGCAATCACTCCAATTCAAGAGACTGAACTACCAGAAAAACCACAGTGTTTTTAAAAGGTACATTCATTGAATCAAGTGCTACTACATTAGACAATGAATATTTTAGAGATGGTAGTTTCCAAACAATTAGAGTATTAGTATTGAGTCCTTTTATGTACTCAGCAAAAACCCACACAAAATGCAAATCAATATTAGATTCATAATAATATTTTTGGTTAAATAA
Organism: Tadarida brasiliensis; assembly: GCA_030848825.1. Classification (NCBI taxonomy): domain Eukaryota; kingdom Metazoa; phylum Chordata; class Mammalia; order Chiroptera; family Molossidae; genus Tadarida; species Tadarida brasiliensis. The sequence goes on along the minus strand of CM061260.1, from coordinate 44,100,838 downwards.
TTTATTTGCTCCATGTTGTGTCAGTGAGAATAGAGCAGAGAGAATCCAGACCTTGAAATTAGATGTAACTGAAATCTAATTCCAGATCTTATATTCAGTAATTTTACTAGGCAAGTCGTTTAACCTCTGAGACTCAGAGGCCTCATTCACCAAAAATGTGTCATAGAGCCCATCTCTGTGTCCTTTGTGCTAAGGATTAATTGAGACAATTTGCGTGAAGTTTCTTAACAGTGCTCGGTGGGTAACAGACACTTCATTAATACCGATTCTCACTGCCCTTCCTTCTCCCTAAAATAGCCCAGTTTACACACATCCTTTCCAATCTTCCTCATATATATATGCTGCCATATCTGCTTGCACAGAAATGTGCTATATGTAAATGCAAATTTTACTTTATGCAAATACATATAGGACAACTTCCAGAGTAGCAGCTATTCATATGCCTGAATTGTATGCCAACCTGCTCAATCTGGATAGGGTTGGTGCAAACTTGATGTGAAAGCAAGCTGCCCAGGGCATCTGCCATGCTCATCAATTGCCAGGCTGCATTTGTAGATATGCCAGACTGGTCTGGGAGGATATTCCTTCCCCTCATGTGTCCCATTGGGTCCTTCTGAGTTCTGGGACAACCTTCCCAGAGAGTGAAGCGCTCTTCTTCCATCAAGCATGTCAGAATGGGCCATACCTCCAACTCTCACCTGTCAGAAAAAATAGGGAACAGACTGCAACCTAAAGTAATGCTAGTCAAGGTTGTCCATCAGCACCACCTGGAAGCTTATTAGAAATACAGATTCAGTGTCTCCCTGCAAACCTGAATCAGAATCTCTAGGGATGGGGCTCTTTAGGGGGCTCATGAAAGTTTAATATAAAGCGGCACTACATTCAATACACGTTTGCTAAGCACGGCCACTCTGCCCCCTCACTGGGCACCAGACACACAGGCCTCATTGCTAGACCTCGGAACAGGAAGAGGAAAAATAAAGACTTCAACATAATGAACTAGTACTCTATTTTATCAATGTTTCCAAATTTCAGACTGTTTTCCAGTTTCAGCTGAAAAGTCGTTTGAAGTGCTTGCTTTTTAGTAATAGATATTGCCCTGGTGTTGAAATGCATTCTCTCAATAGAGGGAATTGTGCATCGCCCCACAGCCTCCAGTCACTTGATCTAGGACGAGGTCCCCAAAGTGCCAACGTTAGCAGCTGGCCTGGTGCAGTGGATGGCAGCTCCTGCGTGGAAGACACATGTGCCCATAGCAGTTGTGCAGCGGGCGGCCATCGTCATCTCCGTGACTGGCCGTAGATTTCCCAGCAACGAGAGTCACTGGGGACACGAGAAGGAAGAACACACGTGGTCCGGGAACAGCTGTCACCGCTGGAAACGATACAAAATGTATGTGGATAGAATGTCTGGGGCTGTGAATTATTTCATCAACACTGTCTTTTCTAAAAAGTTAAGGGCATACACGGAGCTGAAATTAACCTTTGGTTTTCCAATTTGGAGTAAGAATCAAGTCAAACCACACCACTGTGGCTTTCGGAAGATCTTCTCTGTATGTGCCTAGCGTCCATTCCTCGGAAGAGCCTACAGCAGAAGTTGACCACGCCAAAGTGCATTCAGCTTCATTTTGTTTAAAATATGAAGGGAGATCTTTGGGCGCTTTCTTCTTCCCAATCATAAAGCTGTGCCTGCTCATGCGTAAAATGCAAGAAACACTAATAGCAAAAAAGCTCAAATTCACCATCCTGAAGTAATCACTTTCACCATTTTGAAGGTTAGTCTCACCTATGCCTCCCTATAAGCGCACACACACACACAATTTTACATAAATAGGATCATACTATAGTTGAGGTTTTGAGCCCTTTTTCCCCCTCCTCCCCATGTCCTAAAGATCTTTCTATCTCAGTAACTATGAGTATGTTTTATAGTTTTAATTACTGTGTAGAATTTTGTTTTATGGATTATCATAATGTATATAACGGATCCTCAATTCATAGACTTTGGATTATTTCCAGTTTTTCATAATTCCTAATAATATTGGAATAAGCATCCTTGCACCTGGACATCTTTGCACTTTTCTGATTAGATCATTAACATATCACTAGAAACAGCATTGGTGATAGGAGATCATGTGCATTTAAAAGCTTGATTCTATCGACAAACTACCCTCCAAAAAGACCATGTCAGTTTCCCTCCCCTGGACTGTGTCCGAGTCCTTATTTCCCTATACTCCATCCAAAATAGTGTCACTGCTTTTAATCTTTGCCAATCTGACAGATTGAAATCAACTCAGTTTTATTTCTTTACAAGTGAGGTTACAGAAAACAGAGTGTGGGGTACATTGAATATCTCAGGACCCCTCTGGTTAGCATTTGAGTTCAAAATTCCTGCTGTATTCAAGGAATTTTTCATTTATTGGAAACACTTCTTTGAACCTCCTTAGGAGAAAAATACATAGCACGTTTCTCTTAAAAGTAACAGATAAGAATAATTTAAATACATCAGAGCATACGGCTCCAGGCATCTTGTCAATTTTTAAAGATATTTATAACCTTGAAAAAAAAAAGTATTTGGGGAAAAGTCATCCTTTCCGATTTGGTCCTATCATTATAAATAATTGCCAAAGCAGACTGAAAAAAAAAAAATGACAGTCAGGAAGCCTGGGTTCTGTTCTAGGTTTGCCACCAACCAACTTGGTGACCTTATAAAATTGACTTCAGCTGCCTAGGCCTCAGTTTCCTCTGCCAAAAAATGAAAGGTGTTGAGCAGATGTTCCTGGAGGTATGATGATGATTTGCCAGGTTTTTTATTGAGAGATACCCAAACTTGGCACTAATTCAAGTAAGCTCTCCACCTTAAACATGACAATAGATATTGAGCTTAAACCTTGGTCAAATATAAACAATCCATTTTTACTTTGGTGACATTGAATAATCCAGATGATCCAGTGAGATGCATTTTTTATTTTTGCTTGTGAGTGTGTCTGTGTGTTCACGTTCATTTATTTCTCAAAGATTCATTGAGCATCTACCGTCTTACAGGGTACTGCTGGAGATACAAGAAAAAACAAGACAAAAATTTTCTTCCTCAAGTAGCTCATCTAATGAGGAAATGGACAGATAAGCAAGCAGATATGGTCTGAAAGAAAACTCAGAGTTGTGCTTAAGTAATACCATTTCTTTCTCAAAATTCACATTTTTATGAGGTGGCATTTCCCTTTTCCTCCCTTTTACTACACAGATGAAAATGACGAAAGGTTTGAGCAAGCATAAAATGTCTTTTGGGGGGAGGAAAAAGAATTAGGCCTCTTTTTAGAGTTAAGATTTGAATGACAAATCTTAACATTTCCTCTTATTTTAAGTGCTCAAATATAATTTTAAACAACACGGCAGCATTTATCATACTTCAAATCAAAGCTGGTTGTCTGATCCTAGTAAGTGAGAGAAGGGCCAGGTTAGTACAGGACTGCTCACCAAGGCAGGCAGGGCTCGCGGGCAGAGCTCTCCGCAGGAGGTTCATGAAGGTGGCACAGCACCGAGTCCATGGGCACCACACCCTCCTGTTGCAGTTGACAGTAATGGGCAGCGTCCCGGGCTCCAGCAGGTGGGCAGAGGCTGACCTTGCAGGACCCGACGTGGGTGACACCAGCATCCCAGCAGAGCGGCATTTGGCAACTAGGAAGCCATTCTGTGCATAACAGGGGCCCAGCTCCAAGCCTGCGATTCAGCTGAACTCTAAGCTGGTAAGAAGAAAATTAGAAACTGTCTAGAAAAAGAAGGTTGTAAAAGGACATTGGTAACAGAAAACACAGATCAAAGGAGAAACTCGTTTTATCACCTAGTCCAGTGGTTCTCAAACTTGGGCAGGCATCCAAATCACCAGAGGGCTTGTTAAAACTCTGAGTACTAGACCCCAGCCCCAGACTGTCTCATGCAGTAGGTTTGGGTGGGACCACAGACCTGCCTTTTCAACAACTTCCCACGTGATGCTGCCGCTTCTGTGCCAAGCCCTGGACCACGGTTTGAGAATACTGAAAGAACAGACCAAGAATTCCCTCCGGGTTCAGCAACTAGAGCCTAGGAACCTTGTTTTCCACACGCTGGCTCTGAAAGGAAGGGGAGTACTGTGGGGCCTGAGACTTTAGTCATGCTGCGTCCTGATCTGAGTGAGCAGTGGGAGTGACGGGAACCGCAAGGTGAGTTTTCACCGGGTATTGGGACAGAGCGGCAACGTGGGCAGGGCAGGGCACCAGAAGCTGAAGACGTGATTGGTTTGGGAACAGGCACTGTGGATGGGGGTTGGGGAGCACTCATGATCACAGTTGTGGGGAGCAGGGAGCCAGGAGAGGCCGGGGATTAGGCAGGCACTGGCCGTCTTGTCCACAAGGATTCGTCATCATCTCTCTGAATGAGGGCTGTTGCCGTGTGCAGACATGTGCCTGTCCTTCATGTATACTTGAAGAGTATGTCTATATATAAATTCTGCTCCAAAATATTAGGTTTAACCCTTTGAAATTGCCAATATTTAATAGCTTTTGACTCACACCCAAAAATGGCAATTTCATGAGGTTCAACTTAATACAATAAGAATAGGAACTAAAAATAAATGGAAAATTCTTTATACTTAACTCAGATCTTTATTTAAAATGAGGAATCAACTCTTAGGTTTTCCATATTTAGATGTAAGCACTTTGAGGATTTTTCCACTGCAAATTTTCCATCCCGGAGACCACTGTCACAGAGCCAGAGCTCCTCTCACTGCTGCCCCCTGCTGTCAGCGAGGGGAGCAGCCTGATCACTGTGGCTGGGAGGCTAGAGCTATTCTTTAAAAAGAATTTAGGATTTTTAAACATGTCACTTAGGCCCTGGCCGGTTTGGCTCAGCGGTTAGAGCATCGGCCTGCGGTCCTGAGAGACCCGGGTTCGGTTCCCGCTAAGGGCATGTACCTCGGTTGCAGTTTGTCCCCGGCCCTGGTTGGTCGTGCGGGTGGCAGCCACTCGATGTGTCCCTTTCACGTCGATGTTTCCCTCTCTCTCCCTCCCACTCTATCTGAACAAAAAATGAAAAAATGTCCTCGGGTGAGGATAAAAAAAACAAAAACAAAAAAAACATGTCACTTAGGATTATCCCTTGTTTCGAATAATCCTTGCCACTGCTTTTCTCCGTATAAGACTATTAAGACTCAATGGGATACGTTATTTTCATGTGAGCCCCACCAGCATGACTTATTTCCCTTCGGGATGTAACAACAGTCAGGAAAGGATAGAATTACAGGTGGACTCTCAGTAACTCACACTAATGACAGGGACAGCTGCTTACAGATTTCAGTCATCGGGCTAATGAGGGTGCCGTGAAAGGTAGTAGAACACAGGGACTCTGAGCCTGGATCTTGGGTGATTTTGCTGGAGTGAGTTTGCATCTAATTGCCTTCAATAAAAATTGGGGTTTCTGCTCTGGTGGTTTTGTTCTCCGTGTGATAAAACTGAATGAGTATAAGCCAACTCCAGTCCTTTGCCCAGTTCTTCTCGGTGACATCAAAAGGGACTGCTGGGTTTTTGTAAGAAACACTGAGTTTTAGATCTAACGCAGAAAGTGCTGCGTGCTGCTGGTGGTAAATGATGGTCACTTTCAGAAAACGAAGCAAAGTGCTTAAAATTTAGCCCAGAATCAGTTGAAAAGTTGAGATTGTAACTCAGATACACAACTGTTTAAATGCCACACACCATTTGACCTTTATTGTTAAGTCCACTCTGCCCACTGTGTCTGCAGGTGGGGGTGGGAAAGGTGTGTGGGGCTGTGAGGCCTGGCCCTGCCTCAGGCCCTGCCTGCAGATGCACCTGTTCTCTCCTGGAACAGCCAGCCTTGAACAAGCCAGGGGTCCAGAAGGGAGTGGGGTGGGTGCTCCCATTTAGGTCCCAGGTTGCAAATTTTGAATTATAGTTGTAATTTAATTCAGCAAATATTATCGAACTTCTCTCTGTAAGTAAGTAGGCTCTGGAGGCATGGGAACAAGTAAGTCCCGTCCAAAGGCTCCCAGTCCTGATTCCTCTATGTGCATGTTGGTTGGTTTACTCAGCTATTAGTGAAGTACAGGAAATTGCTGGCCGAAACTTCTTTCCTCCCAATAAACTGTTAACTACATGTATGTTGATTAGTATGCGGCACGAACACGTCCTACGCTTCACACCTATTTGTCACAAAATGAACACCAAAACCTTGAACTTGGCTCACAAGGTCCAGCCCACAGCTGCACAAACTATCTTTGCTAAAGGGTCCGTTTGTTTTGTTTTGTTTTTAGTGTCTAATCTGCTGAGGATCAGTGCTTTAATAAATACAATAAAGACTAATTATTCAAATAAATGGAAACAAAAAGTCATACAAAATGCAAGCCCAACTTTTTTATGAGATGTAACAAACATCAAGTTACTTCGTGAAATTGCTATAAAGAGATCTCTGAACACAGACCTGCCATTTCTATACTTAAATCACCTCTGTGTGTTAGCAGACAGTTCTCAGGTCTGCGCAGCACACTGTGAGAAACAGTCTAGCCCCTGTCACCGCAGGGGCTGGCTTCCCCTTCTCAGAACGTGCCACCCTCCTTGCGCTGGCACAGCTGTCTCCCCTGCCCAGAAAGCTCCCAACTCCTCTGTGCCTAATTAACTACAACCACCCATCAGCTCTCAGGTCACATGTCTCTGTCTTCCTGACATCCGAGACCTGGTGAGGGTCCCCGTTCTGAGCTGTTACCGTACCATGAACCTCTCTTATGGCACTGATCACCCGTGGGAAAATGTGACTCCCTCCCTAAGCGCAAAGCTCCGTGAACTGAGTGCTGCCATTAGTCTTGTTCACCAAGGATCCAAAATGCCTAGCACAGTTCCTGGGGCATAGTACTTGTTTAATACATCCTTGTGTAACTAATAGATAATTAAAATAGAACTTTAGCTCACATCATTCAAGCCCCCATTTTACAAATGAGAAAACTGAGTTACAGATAGTTTAAGCAATTTGCCCCAAATTCCTCAAGACATATATATATTTAAAACTAAAACCCAGATCTGACGATTTCCATGCCATGGCTTTTTTTATGACATATACTAAAATGGGACATCACACAGACATTATGAAAGCTGTTTTGGATGATAGCATTCCTGTGAGTTGAAGCCTCATTTCAATATTATCCCATTTCCAAAACTATACAAGCAGTGTGCACAGTTAAACACAACTGTATTTTATAGTCCCCCTATTTATCCCACAGATACTGAACACCTGCCCTATGCTGGGCACTGCCCTAAGTTCTGTAGCCATAGCAGCAAACGAGAAAGCCCGGCTGTGCCGCTCGGTCTCAGTCCAGCGGGAGAGACGGCAAGCGAACACTTCGGGAAATACCCATAATGAGTGATGGGGCCTATGAACAGAATAAGCACAAGATACGGGGATAGAGAGTGTAGGAGGCACTATTTTGATAATGTGATCAGAGGGCGACTCTGAGGAAGTGACACTTGAGTTGAGACCTGCACATGGAAAGGAGCCACGGGGTCTGGCAAAGGGACAGTAACTGCAAAGCCTTGGGGTGGGAACAATTGAGTTCTGCTCCAAGACCAGCAAGTGTGACTGGGCACAGTGAGTGAGCCAGAGAGGCTCTAACTCAAGGTTGGAAAGGACCAATCGTGCGTGGTTGGTTTGGACAGAGGACTGTGATATGATCTGATTTGCCTTTTCAAAAGACCACTCTGGTCTGGCCACCAGCTCAGTGGTTGAGCGTGGACCCATGCACCAAGAGGTCGCTGGTGTGATTCCCGGTCAGGACAGCCCAGGTTGCCAGGTTGTGGGCCCGATCCCCAATGGGGGGCATGTAGGAGGCGGCCAATCGATATTTCTCTCTCTCTTTTTATTTTATTTTATCCTCACCCAAGGACACCTTTGTCTTTGCATTCATCTTCAGATAGAGAGAGAGGGAGAGAGGGAGGAAGAGAGAGAGAGAAACATCGACATGAGAGAGACACATCAACTGGCTGCCACCCACATGACCCCAACCGGGGCCGGGGACAAACTGCAACCAAGGTACATGCCCTTAGCGGGAACCGAACCCAAGTGTCTCTGGTCCACGGGCCGATGTTTCTCTCTTATAGATATTTCTATCTCTCTCTCTCTCCCTCACTTCTTCTCTCTCTAAAATCAATAAAGGAAAAACAATTAAGAATAAAAAGACCACTCTGATGGTTAAGGGGAACACCAGGCGGGGGCGGGGACAGCAGGTCAGTGAGGTGCCAGTTCAGTCGTCCAGGAGAAGGACGGGCAGAGTGGCAGCAGTGGTCAGAGTCAAGGTTTCTTTTGAAGGCAGAATTGGCCAAACCTGTTAATGGATTGGACGTTGCAGGTGAGAAAGCGAGAACTCAGGATAATTGCAGGTTTTTCACCTGAGCAGCTGAGTGAAAACAGGGATGCTGGAGACGGGAGGAATACTGGGAGGGTGGGGATGGGTTTGAAATCAAGAGTAAAGCCATCTGTGGAGTAAAAGGTTCATAGCATAGATCACAGAGAGGAAAGCAAAGTTCTATTTATATTTTTATTGTAGGAATAACACTCAACATGAGATCTACCATCTTAACCAGTTTTTAAATGTGCCGTACAAGACTGTTACCTCTAGGAACTATGTTGTAAAGCAGAGCTCTAGAATTTACTCAGCCTGCATCGTTATAACCTCATACCTGTGCATTAGCAACTCTCCATTTCTGCCTCCTCAGCCCCTGGCAACCACCATTCTGCTCTCTGTTTCTATGAGTTTGAACAATTTTCAGTATAATCTATCAGCAACCTTATGATGCTGACATTTTCTTTAACAACTTTATCTGTGCTTATAGTTTGTGCTATAATTTTATTATTATGTAAGAGAAGGTTTGGCCAGAGTATTCGATAGAATAATAAAAATCAGGTAATTGAAACATTAGCACTCATATAGAATATTGGTGTAGTTTTTCGTTTGTATCTTGTCTAAAATCAAGATAATTTTCCTAAATTTAGGGATAGTGAGTTAATTTTGCTCCTTGAAAATATGTAGCACTGTGTTCAAGGTTATTTATTACAGCAGGGATTATGATGGTAAAAATAGAAAATAATCTAAAGAATCATTAATAAGACACTAGATAAATACCTCAAGGTACACCCGTACAACTGAATATTATGCAAATATAATAAAAATGAAGACATTCTCTATGTACTGATATAGAAAAACCTTTAAGATGCGTAAAGTGGTGAAAGCACAGAATAGAATGTGATTTCTTGTCATTAAAAGGTGGGAAAATAAAAAACATGTACAGTATCAGTATTTGCTTGTATAAATTTAACGCATGTCTGGAAGGGTACATGAGAAACTAATCACAGTGCTTACCTACGAATGGGCGCTCTGACGGGTGAATTAGAGAGAGAGGGAGTAAGAGTGTGAGAAAGATTTCCCACCGGGTGCCTTTTAATTTTTGAGCCATGTGGCACCTATTCCAAAAATTAAATTTTAAAAAGGAAACATAACATTAGGCAGAGTTGAAAAAGTAACCAGAATTATTATTTAAAACATATTGCTGCTGAAGAAAACGTCTAAGCAAGGCACTTCCTCTGGCCGTGAGCACCCTCCTGGGGAAGAGGAAGATGGATGTCTGATGTGAACTCTTTCCTCTGCTGGATTTTCCCATCCTCACCGCTCAGATTCTGCACACAGCCTTCCAGCGTGAGTAGCAAAGAGCCAGAATGTCTGGCTTCTCAGATGAAAGTGATAAAGAGGTCATCTTATTATATCTGCTGGATGGCTTTCTTCTTGCTCTGCCAAGTGAGTGCTTCACAGCCCTTTCCCTTTCATTATTTATTCAGCAAATATCGACTGAGCACCTCCTACGTACAGTGTACTCCAATTTATCCTAAAAGACAAAAATTATTCTAATTTAGTATCGATCCTCTTAATATAGTTAAAGTATGCGGTGGCAGGGAAATGCTCCCCTCTTCGTGGGTGGGGATAGCTTTGTGGTCCTGAGAGGTTAAGTCACAGGCCTAAAATCACACCGTACTTAATGAGGACAGGAGATGCAGCAGCCAGTTGGGTCCAGGAGGCAAAATCCATTTGCTTCCGTTTCTTTTCCAGGTGATAATAAGGATCAAATATCACTTTGGAGGAAGATAAGCCAGCTTGCTTGTCTCGTTTCTTACAGTGAGTGCTTGTCTATGTTTGAAAACATTAATGTACTCATTTATTCATTCCAAAGATATTGATCCCTCCCAGAAGCTGGGCATGAGACTAGGAGCTGAGGGGGGTATGAATGACTTAGATTTGGACCTTGTCTCAAAAAAGTGATGCCTAGATGTACACTAATGGCATACTGGTAAAGAACTAGATTACACGGCAGAAATGATCGGTGCCATAGGAGAGGTTCAGAGAAAGGGTTGTAAAGGGACAGGAGTCCGCTGTGCTGGCAAGGCAACGGGAAGACTTTATCTCAGAGCCCAAGTCAGAGGTCACTCTGATATGGTCTGGGTCAGACCTGCCCCAGAAAAAAATGAAAGACTGTGAAAACCTCCTAGTCTAAGAGAGGCTTCTGTACCCAGCGCTCCCAGTGTGGTAACAAAAGGGTATCTCTTGATTATAAAGCTTAGTTTGGTGGCTTTTCTGTGTCTTTTGAATGTATTGATAGCTCTGATGATAGTTTTGGTATTCACTGCCCACTCGAACATGATGTCACCTGATTAGAAATAAATATAGCCCCATCTGTCCTACAAGTAAAAAGATCAATAAACCCATTAGTCCAGTCACACAGATGAAAAACAGCTAAAAGTCCATTAAAGTTAACAGCCAACACTTTTCAATACTTACTGAGCTTTCTTGACTTTACAAGCATTGTTTCTTTTAATCCTTACATCAAACTTGCAAGTCAGGCACTATTATTACTGTGCCCATTGTACAGATAAGAAACTGAGGATTGAAGAGATTGTTATCTATAGTCACACAGCTACTAAGTGGTAGAGCTAGGAGTTGAATCAGCCAGATCTGGCTGATTCCAGACTTAGGTCTTAATCACAATGCTAGTGGTTTTCAAACTGTAGCATCAGAATCATCTGGAGATCTTATTAAAACACAGCTTGATGGCTTCACCCCTAGGGCTTCTAATCCAGTGGGTTGAGAGTAGGGTCCAAAAAGCTGCATTTCTCACAATTTTCCAGGTGATGCTGACGCCGCTCCCGCAGGTGCGGTGCTCTCCCCGCACTTCTCCAGGGTGTCCCCAGTGTTCTAGGGGGAACTTGAACCCAGTCTCACTGGGCAGATATTTATTCCAACCCTCCCTTTGTTGGAATGATCAAGAATTTACTTACAATCTTTGAACAGACTGACTCACAGAGAATTTAAAGCAAATGACCAATATATTAAATTTCCTAATTAAATAATTCGCTTCCTATGAAATAAATATGGAATTCTTTTTCCTTAAGGGCAAAGTTGTTCTTTCTCCATGAATTAGGGAGATTTTTTAATTAATTGAAGAGCATTCTGATCACCAGCTTATAATAGTTTCAGTGAGTGTTTTGTCATTCAGACAGAGGTCTGATATGAGCAACCAGAGCAGGAAGCTCTCAGATTCTAGAGACAGCTCTGGAGAAGCCAGAGAGGGAGCGGTTTCCTGGCACACCTAAATAAAGGAAGAGGCATGTGTCTCACATCCCACTGTCGTTTCTTCCCATAGTACCCTCTGCTTCTCCTTGATGACATTTATCTCACTTGAAAGTATTTGTGTAAAGCGCACGTCCCTCCCAAATTGTGAGGACCACATCCATCTGTCTTGTTCACCAGTGTCTGCCAGCCCAGTACTTGTTGACTGGGTGTCTCACTGGTCTCTACCCCATTGTCTTACAGGCTGCAAATCATAATCCCAGCCCTTACAAATCTGCCTGGCTAGCTCCAGAGAGGACTTTTTTAGCATGTACAGTAAATACTTATATATTGTAGGAGGTAGAGGAGGAATTGTGTGAACGCTCCATAAAACAAACAGAAGAACATGCTTCTGTTCCCATCCCTGAGCCTTTTCCTGAAGCACTTCTCTGAGATGCCTTCTTCCTGTTAAATGATTTCTGGGCTAAATTATTTTTTTAAAAATATGCATTGCTTGAGGAAAGCTACAGTTCAATGAGGCAAAAATAAAAACATTCTATGAATCCGATCCAGCTGTGAGGATATTTCCTGCCAAAAGGTGTAGGAGTTGGAGTAGTGGGGGATGTGCACGAGTGTGGATGTGAATGGATGTCTAGAGGCCCAGATGGACTGCAAGCTATATCAGGAAGAGCCAGTGACTGTGTTCTCATTGTCATGCTCCAGATGGCACAGTAACCATCCCTACCCTCGTACACCAAGGGAGGATGCTGGCTGAGTCATCTCTCTCCTATTCTGGGGCCCCATATGTCTCTCTTCATTCTCACTGTGGTTAGGATGATGATACCTGGTGGGTTTCAGAGTACTGGAAGAATAGTCATAAAGATTGAGGGAATAGATATTAAAATTTTTAGGTGGACTCCAAGCAGATAAATGAACAATACATTTGGAATTTAGTTCAAATGTGAGATGCTGGTGTCAGAGAGATGAGTGCCACCTGTGCAGAGACTGAGCCCTTAAGTAAAGCCTCATTCTGTGAGTCCCTTGAGCGCACATTCAATTGACATGATAATGTTAGATTATGCTCTAGTGTGATGCTATTTGCCAACGTGGAAGGACACAGTAAACACAGCCTAATAGAATACATCCATTATCATGCCTCCCTTAAAAATATTTTTAGGACATTATTCATTATATTATCTAATACTCTCTCTTAGGGTAGAATTCCCTAGGAGGGAAGGAAATTTTTTTAATGAATTTATTGGGGTGACATTGGTTAATACAATGATAAAGGTTTAAGTTGTACAATTATATAAGGCATCATCTGTATATTATATTGTGTGCTCACCACCACAAGTCAAGTCTCCTTCCATCACCATTTATCCCCCATTTACCCCTTTCTACCCCTCTCACCCCCCTTTCCCTCTGGTTATCACCATACTGTTGTCTGTGTCTATGAGGTGTTTTTTTTTTTTTCTCTTTTGCTTAATTCCTTCACCATTTTGACCCAGCCCCACAACCCCCCTCCCTAAGACAGCTGTCAGTTTGTTTGTTCTCTATATGAGTCTGTTTCTATTTTGTTTGTTTATTTTGTTCATTAGATTCCACATATAAGTGAAATCATATGGTACTTGTCTTTCTCTGACTGGCTTATTTCACTTAGCATAATACTCTCCAGGTCCATCCACGCTTTCTCAAAAGGTAAGATTTCCTTCTTTTTTACCGCTGAGTAGTATTCTATTGTGTAAATATACCACAGCTTTTTTATCCACTCATTACTGATGGGCATTTGGGCTACTTCCAAATCTCGGCTATTGTACATAATGCTTCAATGAACATAGAGGTGAGTATATTCTACCAAATCAGCATTTCAGGTTTCATCAGATATATTGCCAGAAGTGAAATCACTGGGTCATAAGGCAGTTCCATTTTTAATTTTTTGAGGTAACTCCATACTGTTTCCCATGGTGGCTGCACCAATCTGCATTCCCACCAACAGTGCATAAATGTTCCCTTTTCTCCACATCCTCGCCAACACTTGTTGTTTGTTGATTTATTTATGATAGCCATTCTGATAGGTGTGAGGCAATATCTCATTATGGTTTTAATTTGCATTTCTCTGATGCTTAATGATGTTGAGCATCTTTATACATGCCGTTTGTCCATCTGTATGTCTTCTTTGGAGAAGTGTCTATTCAGGTCCTTTGCCCATTTTTTAATTGGATTGTTTGTTTTTTGGGTGTTGAGTTTTCTAAGTTCTTTATAAATTTTGGATATTAACCCCTTATCAGATGTTTCATGGGTGAATATGTTCTCCCATTCAGTGGGTTGTCTTTTCATTTTGTTGATGGTTTACTTTGCTCTGCAAAAACTTTTTAGTTTAGTGTAGTCCTATTTGTTTATTTTTTTCTTTTGTTTCCCTTACCCAAAGAGACATATCAAAAAAATATTGTTTTGAGAAATGTCTGAGATTTTACTGACTATGTTTTCTTCCAGAAGTTTTATGGTTTTGAGTCTAACATTTAGGTCTTTAATCCATTTTGAGTTTAATCCTTTTGTGTGGTAAAAGGAGGTGGCCTAGTTTCATTTTTTTACACGTATCTGTCCAATTTTCCCAGCACCATTTATTGAATAGACTGCCTTTACCCCATTGTATGTTTTTGCCTCCTTTGTCAAATATTAATTGACCATATAGAAACGGATTTATTTCTTGGCTCTCTATTCTGTTCCACTGATCTATATGTCTGTTTTTATGCCAGTACCATGCTGTTTGGATTAGTGTAGCCTTGTAGAATAGTTTGATATCAGGTAGCTGATTCCTCCAACTTTGTTCTTCTTTCTGAATATTGCTGTGTCTATTTGGGGTCTTTTGTGGTTCCATATAAATTTTTGGAATATTTGTTCTAGTTCTGTGAAATACACTAATAGTATCTGATAGGAATTGTACTGAATCTATAGATTGCTTTGGGTAGTATGGACATTTTAGTGATGTTAATTCTTCCTATCCATGAACATGGTATATGCTTCCACTTATTTGTATCTCCTTAAATTTCTTTCTGCAGTGTCTTATAATTTTTCAAGTACAGGTCTTATATGCTTGGTTAAATTTATTTCTAGGTAGTTTTTGATACAACTGTAAATGGGATTGTTTTCTTAGTTTCCCTTCTAATGGTTCATTATTGGTGTATATAAATGCAACTGATTTCTACACATTTATTTTGTATCCTGCTACTTTACTGAATTCACTTATCAGTTCTAATAGTTTTTGGTGGAATCTTTAAAGTTATCTATATACAGTATCATGTCATCTGCAAATAATGACAGTTTTACTTCTTCCTTTCCCATTTGGATGCCTTTTATTTCTTCTTCTTGTCTGATTGCTGTGGCTAGGACTTCCAGTATTATGTTGAATAAGAGTGGTGAAAACAAATATCCCTATCTTGTTACCAATCTTAAGGAAAACACTTGTTGGTTTTGCCCATTGAGTATGATGTTGGCTGTGGGTTTGTCATGACCTTTATAAACATCGAGGTATGTTTCTTCTGTTCCCACTTTGTTGAGAATTTTATCATAAATGGGTGCCAGATTTTATCAAATGTTTTTTCTGCATGTATTGATATGATCATGTGATTTTTTAAAACATATGTTTTTATTGATTTTTTTAGAGAAAATAGAAGGGATAGAGAGAGATAGAAAATCAATGTGAGAGAGAAACACTGATTGGCCGCCTCCTGCATGCCCCCTATTAGGGATTGAGCCCACAACCCAGGCCTGTGCCCTGACCAGGATTGAACCAGGACCTCTCAGTCCATAGGACGACACTCAATCCACTAGCCACACCGGCCGGGCTGGTCGTATGATATTTATCCTTCATTTTGTTTATGTAGTGTATCACATTTATTGATTTGCAGGTATTCTACCAACCTTGCACTCCAAGAAGAAATTAGACTTGATCATGGTGTATAATCTTTTAATGTATTGCTGAATCCAGTTTATTAATATTTTGTTGAAGATTTTAGCATCTATATTCATCAGGGATACTGACCTATAATTTTCTTTCTTTGTGTAGTGTCTTTATCTGGTTTTGGAATTAGAATAAATCTGGCCTCGTAAAATGAGCTTGGGAGTCTTCCCTCCTGTTGAATTTTTTGAAATACTTTGAGAAGGATAGGTGTTAGTTCTTTGAATGCTTGGTAAAATTCACCTATGAAGCCATCCAGTCCAGGAGTTTTGTTTGTTGGAAGTTTTTTTTTATTACTGCTTCAATTTCACTAGTTGTAATTTGTCTGTCCAGAGTCTCTGATTCTTCCTGATTCAGTTTTGGAAGATTATATGTTTCTAGGAATGTATCTATGTATTCCAGATTGTCCAATGTGTTGGCATATATTTGTAATATTTTCTTACAATCCTTTGTATTTCTGTAGTTTCAGTTGTTACTATCCCTCTTTTATTTCTGATTTTATTTATTTGGGTCCCCTTCTTTTTTCTTCTTGATGAGTCTGGTTAAAGTTTTGTCAATCTTGTTTATCTTTTCAAAGAACCAGCTCTTGGTTTCTTTGATATTTTGTATTATATTTTTAGACCCTATTTTGTTTATCTTTGCTTTGATCTTTATTGTTTTTCCTTTGTTCTACTTACTTTGGGTTTTGTTTGTTGTTCTTTTACTAGTTTTCCTAAGTTAGATTGTTTATTTGAGATTTTTCTTGTTTCTTGAGGTAGGCCTGTAAAGCTATGAATTTTCCTCTTAGGACTGCTTTTGCTGTGTCCCATATACTTAGGTTGTTGTGTTCTCATTTTCATTTGTTTCAAAGTATCTTTTGATTTCTTTCTTGACTTCACTGTTAACCCAGTCATTGTTTAGTAACATGTTATTTAGCCTCCATGTCTTTGTGTGTTCTTCAGTTTTTTTTCTTGTGATTGATTTCTAGTTTCATACCATTGTGGTCAGAGAAGATGCTTGATATAATTTCAATGTTCTTGAATTTATTGAGACGTGTTTTGTGTCCTAACATGTGGTCTATCCTAGAAAATGTTCCATGTGCACTTGAAAAGAATGTATATTCTGCTGCTTTGGGGTGAAATGCTCTGAAGATATTAATAAAATCCATCTGATCTAGCGTGTCACTTATGGATGCTGTTTTTTGTTGATTTTCTGTCTGTAAGATCTATCCATTAATGTCAATGGGGTGTTAAAATTTCTTACTATGACTTTATTACTGTCAATCTCTCCATTTATGTCCATCGAGATTTGCTTTATATGTTCAAGTGCTCCTATGTTGGGTGCATAAATGTTTGCAAGTGTTGTATCCTCTGTTGTTGCTTTCTTTATCATTATGTAGTGTCCTTCTTTGTTTCTTACTATGGCCTTTGTTTTAAAGTCTATTTTGTCAGCTATAAATATTGCTACCCCAGCTTTTTTTTTCTCTCATTTTCATTTGCATTAAATATCTTTTTCCTGCCCTTTACTTTTAGTCTGTTTATATATTTCATTCTGAAGTGGTCTCTTGTAGACAGCATATATGTAGGTCTTGTTTTCTTATCCTTTCCACTACCCTATATCTTTTGATTGGAGCATTTAAACCATTTACATTTAAAGTGATTATTAATAGGTATGTACTTATTGCCATTTTATTCTTTCAACTGTGTTCCTCTGGGTGGTATTCTTCTTCTCCTCCTCCTTCTCCTCCTCCTCTATCACTTTCTCCTCCTCTTCTTCTATTCTTATCTTCTTAAAGAAGTTTTTTAACATTACTTGTAAAACTGGTTTGGTGGTTAAAAAAAAACTTTATTTTTTTCTTGTATGAGAAGCTCTTTATTTCTCCTTCATTTTTAAAGGATAACCCTTGCTGGGTATAGTACCCTTGGTTTTAGGTCCTTGTTCTTCATCAGATTTAATATTTCATGCCCAATTCCTTCTGGCTTGAAATATTTCTGTTGAGAAATTGGCTGACAGACTTGGTCAGTTTTGCTCAGTGGTTAGAGCATCAGCTCATGGACTGAAGGGTCATGAGTTTGATTCCAGGTCAAGGTCATGTACCTGGGTTGTAGGTTCAATCCCTGGCCCTGGTCAGGGTCATGCAGGGGTCAACCAATTGATATGTCTCACTCACATTGATATTTCTCTCTCTCTCCCTCCTTCCCTTCCACTCTATCTAAAAGTCAATGGAGAACTATTCTCTGGTGAGGATTAACAAAAAAAAAGAAAGAAAGAAATGAGCTGACAGTCTTATGGGAGTTGCTTTGTGTGTAACTGTCTTTCTCTTGCTGCTTTTAAGATTGTCTCTTTGTCTTTCATCTTTGCCATTTTAAGTATGATGTGTCTTGATGTTGCCTCTTTGGATTCATTTTGTAAGGAGGTCTTTATGCTTCCTGGACTTGTTTTTCTTTTTCCTTCACCAGGCTAGGGAAATTTTCATCTTTATTTCTTCAAATAGGTTCTCAATCCCTTGCTCTCTCTATTCTCCTTCTTGTACCCCTGGGAAGTGTATGTTGTTACATTTTATATTCTTTCAAAAGTCCCTTAAACTATCCTCATTTGAGAGGGATTCGTTTTTCTTTTTGTTGTTCAGATTTGGTGTTTCTGCCATCTTGTCTTTCAAATCACTGATTCAATCTTCTGCTTCATCCAACCTACTCTTTATTCCTTCTAGTGTATTCTTCATTTCAGATATTTTATTCTTCATTTATGACTGGTCATTTTTTTATGGTTTCTATGTCTTTTTATGCTTTCTATCTCTTTGTTGAGGTCCTCACTAAGTTTATTGAGCATCCTTATAACCATTTTTTTTTATTCTATATCTGAAAAATTGCTGACTTCAATTTCATTTAGCTCTCTTTTCTGGAGATGTCTGTTTTTCTTTCATGTGGGGCCTGTTTCTTTGTCTCCCCATTTTGGCTGCCTCTTTTTGTTTGTTTCTATGTATTAGATAGATCTGTTATGACTCCCAGTCTTGGTAGGGTGACCTTATGTATTAGGTGTCCTGTGGGATCCAGTGGTGCAGTCTCCTTGATTACCTGCTCTAGGTGCTCCAGGAATGTCCCTTGTGTGGGTTATGTGAGCCCTCCTGTTGTAACTGAATATTGATTGCTATTGGCCCATTCGTGTGTGTGGTTTTCCCTTAGGCTGGCTGACTGTGAGGATCAATCCAGACCACAGTGTACAAGCTGCTGTGCAGGTGCTGACCACACAAAGAGGAATTTGCCTCAGCAGGGTTTAGTGCCTGCCGAGATCTTTTTTTGGATATGCCATTTGTAAAGCTAATTGTATCCTGCTCTGATGTTGTCTGAAACTGAACACAGGTGTGTTAGTTCTGGAGTTCTTGGAAAGGACTCTGGTGTGGGTCAATGTCAGTTGCTCTCTGTGACTGGCCCTGGGCAACCTGTTTAGAGCTACAATGTAATCTACAGTTTGTGTCTGCCTCTGCTGGGCTAGGATATACATGGGAAAACCAAACTGTGCACCAAGCTGGCTTCTTTTCTCTCTTTTTTTTTTTTTTCCCCCAATTTTTTTTATTTACTGATATTTTGAAAGAGAGAGAGGGAGATACAACCATTTGTTGTTCCATTTATTTATGCATTCATTGGTTGATTCTTGTATGTGCCCTGACCAGGGATCTAACCTGCAATCTTGGCTTATCAAGATGATGCTCTAACCAACTGAGCTACCCGGCAAAAGCCAATGCTGCTTTTACCAGCACTGGGCCCATGGGTAGGTTAGCAAAAATCCCAAGGCACCCCAAGATTTTTCTCCACCTGCTGGCTGCCTGTTAGGTTCAGTCACTGAAAGTGCCTCTGGGGCACTCTAGTTGCGTGAGGTAGGTTCTCAGTGAGTCACCAGGTAGGGGCAAGTGGTACTCATCTGACTGATACAGGTTCACACTTGGTGCCAGTGCTAGGGTTGAGGCCACTCGGCAAATGTCCCAGCTTATACCAAGTCTAGCTGCCACCACTAGGTGCTTGTACACATTTGTGGTGGGGTAGGGTCTCAGGGAGTCATCAGGATGAGGCCAGCAGAATTTATCAGGCCCAAGCAGACCAAGATTTGGCCGTATGAAGGGAAGGCTCTGCTCCAGTCAGGTGTGCAAGGGAAAAATGGCCCTGGCCCCAAAGTCATACAACTTAGTCTATCCAGGATTCTGCTCAGACCTTGTCAGGGTAGTGCCACCAGGTGTCAGGACAGTGGGCCCACCAGGAGCCCAGAGAGTTGGGCTAGCAGGTTTCCCATAAGATGGAGGTGCCAGTCAGGTGCATAGAAAAGTGAAGGCATGGTCCCTGCACCAAAGCCACACAACTCATTCACTGACACCCCCTGAGTCTGCCCAGAGCTCCACACCCTGGCCCAGGTAGCTGACTCAACAGGGTGAAAGCTCCACAGGGTAGGGCAAGAGGAAGTCCAGAGGGTGGAGCTATTGCTTTCCCCTAGGCTGATGCCATATGGAGGGACAGGCTCCACTCAAGAAAGATGGCATCTACAGTGTGGGAGAGAAACTCAATATAGGAGTCCCAGTGGCTGTTTCTTCAGCTCTCTTCCCAGAGCCACAAACACCAGTCTCTCCTCCATGACTCTGGTCTGCTCTGCCCTCCCTCTCCTGGAGCCCAGGGTGAGTGGCTGTGAATGAGATTTTGTTCATTGGCCCTTTAAGAAGGTGCCTGTGTCTTCAGCAGACTCTCTTCTCTCCCTGGCAGACAGAACCCCGACTAATTTTCACAGCTTGATGTTATGTGGGCTCCTCTTCCCCACCCTGGTGCTCTGGGCTGGGGAGTCCAGCTTGAGGTTGAGATTCTGTGCTTCTCAGCGGGACCTTTGCAGCTCAGATATCCCTTCAGAGTCACGGTGGCTGCCTGTGGGAGTGGGGCCTGCCCTCCAGCTTGGCTCCTTCAGTGAATCCTTGGTTATAAGACTTCTCTTCAGCAAGTCTTCAGTTGGTTATTCAGGTTGATTGCATATAATTGAGTTGTAATTCCAGTTTGTTCCTGGGAGGAGGTGAGTGTAATTTCCACTCACTCTGCTGCCATCTTGGAGCCCCTATAAGATTTATCTATTTTTAAGTAAATTTAATTTCATTAGTTTATTTTAATTTATTTATTATTACTAACTTGTTTATTTTAAAACAAAACTATAAATGTTCACAGAATTTTAAATGTAAACAAATAAATGAGTAAAATTCTGTAGTACTAATTAAAAGAGACCTAAATAGACAGTAAGTACTATAACAGAGGAATCCAGGTTAAATTCTTGAAAAACTGTCCTTGTTTTCTGTGGCAAAGTTGGTTTTATTGTTGTAACTTAAACCATTATGATATTAAAATATCCAAATTCTTGAAATATATTTCTATTTTCAATTAAATCTTCTCTAAGGAACTAAGCATTTTTTTTTTAATGAAGGAAATACACAAACTATTTTATTTTCACTTTTCAAAGAAATGGTCAGAGTACTCTAAGTCTACTGGAAGAATTATTTTTTAAGTTGTTGGAAAGGTCAGACAGAAAAAAATATTTTTAGAATTTTTAAATCTTAATGACTTTAATATGGAAAGTTCAACAGAGTGGGTTGTTTTCTTTCTGAAATATAAAATCTCTTGCAATACTTTTGCAAGGAAGTCTTTACAAACATTTATTCTAGATTATATGTTGTATAAATTAGCCATGATAGAGATAGAGATAGAGATATATATTAGATATATATTGCAAAAAATATATATATGTTATAATTAAAAGTTACTGTGATCTGTGATGAACTAAGCAAACTGCAGGAAGTAAGCCTTTAAAATAACTGATCTTCTATGACCTTTATGGTAATATTTAGAGCAAAGTAGCATTTAAATGTAAAGAAATTAGAAAGAAGTCTTGTGTTTTAAAGTCTAGTGAAATACTACAGGGATTCATTTAACAAGAATACTGAGACATTTACGTGTTCTAATTAGTTGAATTTTTTTTATCATATCAAGATTCACTAAAAGGAAAAGAATACCACCTTTTAAAGTGGTAAAATTATTACATTTCTAAAATGTAGTAATGCTTCATTCTACATTACTAAGTGCAATGTACTGTACCTGATTCTTTCTTTGAAGAATGGGGTATTACAGGCCTCGGGGCTGTTACTCAGTGCATCTTTCCTGAATGGTCCCAGATGTAGCTGTCAGGTAAATATATACTGACTGTGGGACATAACTTGGAATCTTTAGAATCCTTCAAATGAGCTTGTTTGCTTATAAATTATTTTTTTCTTCTAAACATGAAATTTTCTGGAAAAATAAATTGAGGATACTGGTTGCACTGTGTCTGAACAGATTATAAGTAGCTAGAAGGAAATGGTGTTATGTTGCTAATGTGGGGGAGGGAGGGTAATTATAAATTTGCAGAAAAATAAATTTTGATAGGATTAAAGCATTTTGAGATTTCTTCAATTTAGTGTTTGCAGGAATAGCTTAAGTGCTGAAATTAAGACCTCTTATATTCCTGGGAACCTTTTCAAAGTTTAATAAGAACTGGCTTATGTTGATGTGGGAACAACTAGGATCTTAAAGAAATTGATTTTTCTTTTTTTAACTGAATACATACCATCTATCTAAAATTAAAATCAACTTCAATCTGTCTAATGAAATATCAAGATCATGTAGTTGCTTTTATCTTTGAACCTAGGACACCATGATGCATTATTTAGCAAGTTAAAATGGGTTCAGGCCAAATCTCCTTTAAATGTCAATTTAATCTCTTTTGATATATGTATCTCAGAGTTAGGAGGAAGACAATGTAGGGCTTAGCAGAGAATACAGTTTTAGGAAACTGAGAAAAACTTCATAGGCAACTTAAAATTGATATTCTCAAATTACTCGTCTGCCTATTGATAGTGACCGGGGACACAGTATACGGACGTATTTGCAGCACAGGTGACACATGCATCTGCCCAAAGCCGAGTGCAGCAATGACCCGCACCTCTGTGACTCCGTGGCAGTCCACCACGCTGTCCTAGTCCTTCCGAATCGGGAGCAAGATACGAATGTGGTGCCTATTTATAATTCCCCAGACAAACCAGTGAACTAATTAGTAGAAATATATTCTTTTGGAACTGCTGGAAGTGTTTCAACCATCTTAAGGTCCTCTATGTTGAATCCTTCCGTAGACTTTGAAAGTTGAGGTTCATTTTTTTTTTTTTAATCCTCACCTGAGGATATTTTTCCATTTATCTTCAGATAGAGTGAGAAGGAGGGGGGGGGGGGAGAGGCACAGAGAGAGAGAGAGAGAAACATCAATGTGAGAGAGACATCTCAATTGGTTGCCTCCTGCACAACCCCGACCAGGGCCGGTGACCAAACCGCAACCAAGGTGTGTGCCCTTGTCCAGAATCAAACCTGCAACTCTTTGGTCCGAGGGCCAGCACTCTAATCGCTGGGCCAGAATGGCCAGGGCAAGGGTCATTTTTATTCTGATTCTATAACTTTGGTTGAATAGATTTTCTAACACGGCTCTATATTTGTCAGTCCTACAACACATAAAACAGCCTGTGAATTCGTTAGCAAGTTTATGGTACCTTGGGGTTTTGCAACTGCTACTCGAATAGACCAAATCCAGACTTGCCTTGATTTCTATTGTTAGAGAAGTCCATTAACCTTTTCATTTCATTATAGTGTAGCATTATCAAATTACTCTTCCAAAATAATAAATAGTTCTTTCAGATACTATCGACTCCCAAATACACATAAAAAATAATGTATTTAGCTAGTAGGATTTTGCTGATTTATAGAATTATTAGAGCACACTGAATAGATTCCATGAATTTTATATATAGTATCTCTTCTATCATCACAAAAACCCTGCAGAGTCCGTAAAGCAGTTATTAGTCCCATTCTTACTTCTCCTGCTTCAAGAAAACTAAGTTGTCTGCCTAAGGTCACAGAAGAGTGAAAAGTGTTGTTTCTGGGTCTCAAACCCTGGATTTCCAACTTCATGTCCCTTGTTCTGTTAGCAGGGACTTCACCTAACCAACCTCAGTGACCATGTGTATATAAAGCCAGGTGCCTCTGTCTCTCTCTGTCTCTCTGTCTCTCTGTCTCTCTGTCTCTCTCTCTCTCTCTCTCTCTCTCTGTGTCATTAACCTGGGCAACTTGGAGTTGATAGATATGCAACTTTAATAATACCCGAGAAAGACAAAACTTGACAACTATTTCCTTCTCCTTATGGTTTGTCAGTTGAAGGAGAACCTCCAAAAAATAAATATGTAATGCAGAGAGTTGGACGTGAGTCTCAGCACATTTCAGGCACCGGCTTCAAACCCGCGAGAATCCTGACTGTCTGGAGTAGCCTGCCTGGTGGTGCTTTTACCCAGCCTCTCATGTTCACGGGGGAGAGAACTGAGAGGTTGTTTTTTCAATAAGCACTTAAATGGTAGTTTCAAGAGCAAATTTCATACATAGATTGATATTTAGAATAGTGTCCTACAGATTTGGAATTAATTAGGACTGATTATAGCCAGAAAGTCAGACAGAAAAGTAAAATGAACTGGTACATTGTCTGCATAACAATTGAAATGTTACAGATTTATGGTAATTAGAACAAAGGAACCTGGCTTTATTTAAAACATTCAGGCACTCCAGGGTCCTGATTCATTTAAAGTCCCCGATTGACATCATCCCGGGGTGACATCTTCACACAGATCGGTCCAGGCTATATCTGACAGCCAGCGCCATACTGTAAGCTGTGCCCCCGCCCCCCCCCCCAAACTGCAGAGATATTAGCAAGAACTTTTGAAAAATAAAACTACCTGTGTTACATGATTACTTTCCAATTATTCTATTTTCCCATTGTTCTATTTGTATGTCTATATCAATTATGTATTTTAACTGATGTATATATTAATTAATTGAAGTCTGTAAAATGTATATAATTTAATAAACGTTTCATTGGGCATCAATGACTTTCTTGGAGCACTCATATTTCAAAATCAAATAAATTTGTTTTTTCGCAAGAAGATTCTCTTTAAGACGTTCCAAACTATAATTTGAAGTCATGTGGCTAGAACTTCAGTGTGAGAAGGCTCAGCTCCTGTTGGCACTGGCGGACCACTGCAGACACAATCTTCACCTGAATTTCTTTGGGACAACTCTCTGACCAGTAGGTCGTGGTCCCTGACCAAACACTGCCATGGAAGCCAACTATGGCCTCCTGAGTTGAGAATTTCTATTTTTTAATATCTATGATGTCCTTTTGATCAGATCATAAATAACAAAAGGAACTAGCCAAGAAATCTTAAAATAACCCTGTTACTGAATTGTCTGTGGATTTTTCTAAGCAGTTGACTGAGGTACAAAAGCAAGCCCCTTTGTAAACTTCATAGGCAGTTGTTTAGATCTCCTTTATAGGGCTTCCATGACAAAGCACCACAGACTGGGTGGCTGAAGCAACAAAATGCATTTTCTCACAGTTCTGGAGGCTAGAAGTTTGAGATCAGGGTTTCGGCAGGGTTGGCTTCTTCTGAAACCTCTCCCCTTGGCTTGTAGATAGCTGTCTTCTCCCTGGATCTTCACACCGTTTTTATTCTATTTCCTGATGTTCTCTTCTTGTAAGACCAGTCATATTGGATTAGGACCCACTTTAACTTAATTGCTCTTTAATAAAGACACTTCTTCCAAATACAGTCATATATGAGGTACTGGGGGTTAGGCCTTCAACACATGAATTTGGGGAGACACATTCAGCCCGCAACAATTGTTTATCCCAACTCATTAGAAACTGGTTTCTCATTCTTTACTGGTGGCTGGATGCAGCATCCCAGTCCTGTTTCTGATCCGTAATCTCTATGCCTCATTAGTCCCTTTAGATTTAGGTCATCCCAACCCTGGTCTTTGCTTTTTGGCTGCAGAGACTCAGATTTCCTCTTAATTTGTTTATGGATAAGGCCTCTCATCCATACTGTGACTATTTTCTGCCTCTGTTGCTATTATTCAAGTCTCTATTCTTTTCACATCTATTTTCCAGTTGTTCACCCTTCTTATGTTTCCTGTGGCTTCTAAACTCACGTTCATGGCAGTGTTTTCTATAATAGACAAAACTGGAACCATCTCAAATATCCATCAACCACTGAACGGATGAGTTATGGTACACTCAGATGATGGAACACTCCACAGTGGTGAGAATGTAAGAACTATTGCTACTTACTCCATGGATGACTCTCACAAACATAATTTTGCATCTTTTGCCACCGACTTCATAACAACAATTAGACCATAGAGTCCATGAGCTCAGCAGTAAGAGTTCATAGTCAGTGAGCATTTATTGAGTACCTACCATGTGCCAGGCATCGTGGAAATGCTTTCAGAGATACTGTCTTATTTAATTCTCACAAAGTTATGAAGCAGAGAGATAATATTTCTATCCTAGGTAAAATGGAGGCATGGAGAGAATAATTTGTAAAAGGCAGAGCTGGAATTGAAACTCCTGCCTTCTGACTCCAGACCCAGTGCTGGTGCCAACACGCCGTGTGGCCGTCCCTCTTTCTCCCCCACTGACCGTGGAGGCTGCACTGGCCCCATTAGCTGGCGATCACCTGGACCACACCTGGTCACACACTGACTGGGACTCACAGCTCTGAGGTCTCCCTGTTCTTTCCCTAACGCCTCTCCACAAAGTGAGAGAGACCATTCATTCCCTTTCAAGGAACCGGGAGGCATTAGGGAGGAGCCAATCCACACATTGCCGACGACCCCCCGGAGAACTAAAACATGAGCAGCGATGCCAGAGTCTGATCCAGAATTTTAGAATTCCCAAAGCCTCAAGCTTCTCTTGGAGCTGTTTCAGGGAACTCAGACGGGTGGGGTACCTTAGCTGCAGACCTTCTTGGCTAGTAGCTTGTGAATTTGACCTAATTTCTGGAATTTACTTTTCTTAAGTTCGTCAACAAAACTGGGGTGTTTGATGACTGAGGAACAAGCTGGTAAAAACACTTGCATCTGCCAGAAAATGGGGAGAGCCACAACGACGACTACTGACTCGTCAGGCTCCGAGACACAACTCTTGTTCATAAATCAGTAATAGAATCTGCCTGAAACATTCATAAAGGGGATGAATTCCAGTTCACTTAATAGTCCTCTAGAATGAAAACGGATACAGTGTAGTTCTACCTAATGACATCTGGGTAAATTTGCTGTCTCCAATTCAATAATTCAGTGACAGTATATTTAACATATGGTCTTTTCATCTGTTTTAAAAAAAAGAGATTTTGATCTCTTTGCTCTAAGATAATAACCATCAACATTTAAAGGCCTCCAATTCAGTAGAAGGATGACATTCTTTCTTGTGACTTGTTTTTTGACTTGATATGCACATTTTATTTAGTAGGGGCAAGAAGTTGGGAGATACATGTAATCATTAATAAGTAAAAGTGTTTCACAGTTAATCATATCAGTCCAAGAAAACTTTTTTATGGTCTTGACCACATATTTACGTACAAGGATTGTTATTCATTATATTTACTTTGTAAAACGTTCCAATCATAGAAAATATGGAAAACACAGGAATGATTTTTAAAATCAAATATTGATATTGTACACCGATCCTCCCAATTTCCTTACCAACTTTCAACTTTCCAGTGGCAGCTTGGTTATTTGCGTATACGTAGAAACCTGACCTCCAGACCGCTTCTCCTACCTCCTCCCAGAAAAATGCCATGTCTCACGTGCCCCCATGCCCAAACACCCTTAATTAAGCATAATTTAAACAAATAACCATGCTGGTGATGAACGATTCTCATAGCATGTTGCTTTTTCTTGAGTGTTGGGACATCCATCCATTTGTGCCAGGAAGATACAAGCAGCCCAGAGTGCTTGTATTTGGGGGACATTTTTCAAAAAGAGAAAAATAATCAAGAAATCTTTAGGACTGTGTTTTTTTAGTCATTTTCCATTTTCTTAAAAATAATCCCCTCAGCCCTGGTCGGTTTGGCTCAGCGGTTAGAGCGTCGGCCTGCGGTCCAGAGAGTCCTGGGTTCGGTTCCCACTAGGGGCACGTACCTTGGTTGCAGTTTGTCCCCGGCCCTGGTTGGTCATGCGGGAGGCAGCCACTCGATGTGTCCCTTTCACGTCGATGTTTCTCTCTCTCTCTCTCTTCCTCTCTCTCCCTCCCACTCTATCTGAACAAAAAATGGAAAAATGTTCTCGGGTGAGGATAAAAATAATAATAATAATAATCCCCTCAAATGTGCCTGTTCTGTAAATCATCTGAAATATTTAGAACAAGAAATTGAAAATAACAATAGTAACCCTTTTAATTAGAATTACTTTTTTTTTTTTTTTTTTTTTGGTTACATATTTCATACAAAGCCCTCTCAAATTATAAACAAGAAATTTTGGATGTATCATCTTAACATCTCATCTACATTTACTTCTTGATTATCAAATATGTATTATTAATGTCATCCTAAATATAAGGCTAAACAAGGTCAAAAGAAAACAAATGTTTTAAGCCAGACCACCAGGTAGCAGAAGTTATTTACAGGAGCATAACAGAGAAGCTCAGTATTAACATAAAATAGGTTCCAAGTATTTAGAGCCACAGAAATCATATTAATTCTGATAGTAAGACTTCAATTCAGAACTGGTAATAGATAAGTGAGAACTGAGTGATGTTACTTTGACCATTTGTCCTGAAAGGTTGCTAAGCAAGCTGAGTAAATAAGCCTCAAGGATACGGTGAGAGTGAGGTGGGGAAATGAACCTCCTCAAATGAACCAACAAATGGATCTTGTTAATTAAAAAGAAATCTTATCTTTCCTTCACAGCAAATACTAAGCACCTTTACTTGGCAACACTTTATTAATTTTAATAAATTTTTATTTAGATACTGGAAACTTTATTTAAATCTAATTAAGTATTTCATCTAATTCAGAATCACCTTCCATCAAAGTTGGCCATATTATGTGACTTCAGTATTTTAAAGAATGTGGGAAAGCTATCCAATTCTTGTATTGGACACACACAAGTAAATTTGAGTGTCTATGCCCACAGAGACTATACCAAATAATAGAAAATAGTTCAAAAGAAATAAGCACAGTCTTTGCTCACACGAGGCGATTTCATTGATGAGACATGGTGAAAGAACATTTTACAAAGATAAAGGACTATAATAAGGTCCCTGGGGGAGTTCAGTCTACATACACAACTCAGGAATTTGGGGTACTGAGCAGTTCTATTCCTCAAAGGACCCACTGCATAATTGAAAAAAAAAGGCAAGGAGTGCTTTGGAGTGAATTGGTGACTTTGATCATTGAGCACTTCCTCGGGCAGTCAGGAACACACCCTGAGGCAGGAGAGAATGAAACGCTTAGGCCTATCGTCTGGTGGAGAGATTACCTTTGATTCACATCATTTTTACACGCCAATGTTTGCTCTCTCAGGCCTACATGTTCCAAGTTTTCTGAGAATGTCTTAAGATGGAAGCTACTAATTGGGCACCCAATAAGATTTATGAGTACATGAATCCCCCCTTATCTGCAGGGGATACGTTCCAAGACCACCAGTGGATACCTGAAATTTGAATAGCACCAAACCCTAAATACACACACGTACATACGTTTTCACTTAAAGGAAGCACTTCACGGCTTCTCTTCGGCATATCCAAATTGCTGGCATCGCTACTCTTGCCCTTTGGGGGCAGTTCTGAGGTAAGGCACGGGTGACTTGAACACAGCTCTGTGACAGTCAGTCTGATAACGGAGACAGCTACTAAGTGGCCAGCGGCAGGTGGAGTACACAGCGTGGATACGCTGGGCAGAGGGGTGATTCCCATCCCAGGCAGGGCCGCTCAGGGCAGCAGGAGATTTCATCGTGCTACTCAGAATGGCATGCAATTTAAAGCGTATGAATTCCTTGTTTCTGGAACTTTCCTTTTAATGTTTGCAGACTGCAGTTGACTGCAGGTAACTGAAATCATGGGAAGTGAAACTGTGTACGGGGGGACTGCAGTATTGTTAGAAGATCCCTGGATCCTAACAAAAATAGCGAGAGTAACAGCAGTAGCAAAGGGGTGCTTTAGGGCGGGAGCAGCCACCGGGAAGTATGGGGCGGCGGGGGAGGGGGGGGTGCAGCTGCTGCCATCTGGAGGCGAGATCAGCTCTGGGACAGCGAGCGCCATGGGAGGCCACTGACTGTTGGGAAGACACTGACCCAGAGTCAACTTACGCACTGGGCACAGTGGACACAGTTCACAGGGCCCAGGATACTTTTAAGGGCCCATAAAAATGTTTTCGTTTTAATCTCTCTTAAAATCAGAACCCCCAAAATTACTGGAATATGTAACAATACATGCAGTCTGGATTATATCTGTCTTTATACCAACTTAGTAATAAAATACAATTTTTAGCATTGTTTTGTGGAAGAAGGGACCCATGAAAGTCATCATGTCCCCCAGCACCAATCATTCAGGTTAAGGAAAGTAAGCATGTCCATGGTGGGCTTGGAACCCTAGTGACTTTCACTGGGGGAGGATTCCAGTTAAAGACCACAGAGGCTGTTCTCCACGACTCCCTCCCACCACCGCACACAGTCTGGAAGAGTGTAACAAAAATGCCAATTAATACATAACACAAACTGAGGGCGCAGGAGTTGTACTGTGGAATGTAATTAGAGTCACTCCTTATTCATCTCAGGAGACTTCCTCGAAAAGGTGCCGGCTTGGAGGAGAGTGCACCAGAAAACACTGCTGGAGGCGGGGGAAGAGAGAGGGAGAAATATGCA
Source organism: Tadarida brasiliensis (assembly GCA_030848825.1). Lineage (NCBI taxonomy): Eukaryota > Metazoa > Chordata > Mammalia > Chiroptera > Molossidae > Tadarida > Tadarida brasiliensis. The sequence goes on along the minus strand of CM061260.1, from coordinate 44,070,490 downwards.
GGGTCGGTTGGCAGTCCTCTTGTTAAATGCCCTGGGTCATCATTTGAAACAGAGAGGCACCAATTTGTTCACTGCAACTTTATTACCCATTTTAAGGAATCAGAAATCACATTGTTTCCAGCTACAAACAGATCATTGAACTGATGGTGAACTTACTGATTTGTGAACTCCACATGAGAATCTCTAGTTAAGACAATGCTGTCCATGCTTCGCCACCGTTTGCCTCTAGAGCTGTGCTTCCTTTGGGATGTTTGGAAATCGGGATGGACCAGTGTGCCCCGGCTTAGTTCTATTTGTACCGCTTTTCAAATTTACGAAACATTCTGTTGTGGGGAAATGAGCTGAACGTAACTGTGCTAGACCAGCGTGGTCTGAACCCTCCCCTGTGCTGGAGGAAATCGAGAGGAGCACGCTGAACCGGGAAAGGACACCGGGCGCACAGGGATGGCCAGTGTTCAGAAGATACCCAGAAACATTGCTCTCACATTTTCCCATGCTGGGAGTTTGAAGAGAGCATGACACCATGACATGTACCCTCCTGAGTAAAGGAATGTTATCCTGCCTCTGCGCGTGAGAGAGAGAGAAAAGCCATCAGAAATTGGACTTTTTATAGCCAGTTTCCTACAGGTGCATTTAAGTTCAGGGCCCAGAATCTATGAGATACAAAATTTTTTAGCATGTGCAAAACCGAATACCATTTCATTACTAACAAAGTTGCCAAAATGTTATAGATGGCAGGTGTTTGTTTACAGGTATGTATGTGTGAAGAAATATATTCAATACGTTCACACTTGTGAGCTTGATAGGAGTTTGTCTTCCTTAAAACATTCATCCTAAAAAACTTTAATCTTCAATGTGGTAAAGATAAAATTTGGGGGGAAATGCATGAAAACATCAGGCTTGATATGTTTCTTATTTCTGTCTTTTTCTCGATGTTTGGTAACAGCATGTATTAATTTTTGTAATCGGAATAAAAAGAAGACTTTTTAAATTTGTATATTAGATAATTGGGGGTCACTGGAGATGACTACTATTATTTAATATCTTTATAGCTTCTTAATATCTTTAATAGCTTCTATTTAATATCTCTGATAAAAAGACTGGATTATTATTTATAGATTAAGAATAATAAAGATAATTTTTAAATTACAAAACTTTATATAGTAGTAATAGAATCTGCATCTAGAAAATTGCTTATGAATGGGCTGTGTAACCACCAAATTGCATACATTAAGTATTGCGTGCACCCAAAATAGATCTCAGAAAAATACTAGTAAAGATGACATGGAATAGCACTGAGTTAGAATTTTAATCAGAATTAGAGGGATACTAAAGCCTATAAACCTAATAAGATTTACAGAATAAAAACAAGTGTGATACATGACATGCTTAGGTTAGTTTTTCATGAAGAAAGAAGAAACAGAAATGTTTTGTTGGAATTGTGCCTATGAGTGAAGTTATGTGTGGCTGATTCTTATTGATCATTGCAGATTGAAGAAAATATTTCTCAAAAATGTTTGCTTGATCCAGACTGGATCATTATACTGAGAAATGGTTGCTGCCCCAAACTTGGATGGTTTCATAAACAACCTGCATGTACGGCAGCCAGTGGGGGCTGCATGGGAGAGCCTCCAGCCTCTCGGAGCCGGATGGAGGAGATCACAGTGTGGTAGACGAGAAGGCTCACTGGCTGGGGCTGGGTTCCCTTCTGGGCTCAGCCACATACCAGCTTTGAGGCCAAATCTTTCTCTGAGCCTCAATGTCCCAAACTACCTAGGAAGGATAATTTATACCCCACAGAGGTCTCATGCAATCAAATAAGTAAACACACCTAGCAGTGCCCAGCACATAGTAGCTTCTCCAAATGCTTTAGTTCCCTTCCTTGTGAGACAGGCCTGGAGCCAACACCTCCTCATCTGAAGACATCTGGTAGCTTCACAGCCTGGTGTCCAGCCTGAGAAGACCCCGTGACTTCCAGCACTTTTTACTCTGTTTCTTATAGTCTATATTTTAAAAAGGGAAGTGAGCCAAAATTGGGTTTTCTTAATAATTTTAGTGTCACTTGCTATACGCTCCGTGTTTCATGTATACCAGGTGTTACAATAGAAGTTAATAAGATTATTCTCAAGAATTATTATTTTTTAGAAAAGCTATCGTATATTTCATTGCTGAGGAAACAAAGTGAAAAAGAGAAATATCAAAGACTTTTCTACAGCAGATCACCAAGAAAAATAGTCAAAACTATCTTGAGAAACTCAACAAGGAAGTGGGAAAAGGTGGTTTTGAAGTATTATTTAAAAAGAAGGCTGAAATCATCGCCGGAGGGTGTCAGGATGTGATCATCAACTTGCAAAGTCCCACTCTTCTGTTTTTGCTGAGAATGATGGAAAAGCATACAGGCTTAATGTAATCTAAATCCACTTACAAGCTTGAGTGTATGTTCAGTGAATATTTCATTTTTGCTGTCTTCATGTTATTTCAAATAATAGATTAATATTTATCCCTCGGTGTGGTTATATTCAGAAACTGAGGTTGAAGTCCGGATAATTATGCGCATATAATTCTTGCAATGTTTTAAGCCATTGACTTCAAAAAAGGATAAAAACCTGTACAGTTGTATTGCTGTCAGCCCTAGAAAGCTACTGCTAAGCAAAGTTGTATCGTTTTATGAATTGCCAACTCAATTATCAGCCAGGTTCTGAATTTTAGAAATGTTATCCCACAAGATAAATGGACAAGTCGGAAATAACACAGCTTGATTTTAAGATACCAAGTGGAGGTGGCAGTATGATCTGGGGAAAATCTTGCTTTGATATACGAGTGTCTTCACCAGATCTGACGGTGGTTTTAGACACTGGAACTGGAACCACGGCAAAGTCACTGCTGCCCACCTTCCTGTTCTGTTCCCGGACTGCACCACATTCGTAAAACAGGGAGGCTCTTGGGGTAATGATTCAAAAGCCAACAGGCTGTAAGGAAAAACTTTGCTAGCAGGCACTAACATGGGTGTCATGACTCTTTTCAGGTAGTAGGTGTAACCTTGAAGAAAAAGTGGCACTGTCTTCAAAAAAGTGACCTGACCCTGGCTTTGGTGGGTTTTTCTGCAAGAAATAAAAAGCACCGCATGTGTTAATTATACATCCTTTCTAGCTGACCACTGCTTTGTTCTAGAGTTCAGCATGAAAGGACTTATTTTTGTTTTGTTTTGTTTCTGTTGGTTTGTTTTAGTGAAATGGCATGTCCGTTGCTAATTCTAGCTACTATAATAGTTGCACATGTGAAAAATACCTATATGTAGTTTATGGATTGGTAGCATTTCAAATAAATAGCGTATTGAAATATTGACCTGACATTTTTTGAGATGCTCATCAATTGACCTTTTTTTCTTAGCTCAAGATAAGAGTCTGAATTATTATTTTTAAAATATTATACCTTGTAACATTAGATCTGTTCTTTTAAGTATATTAGGAATTTAAATATAAGCATGCCACTTCGTTTATTGCAATCTTATTAGAACTTCTTGGAGCATGGAAAGAATTCTTCACAAATGACTTTGCTCTTTTGAAAAAAATAAGCTGTGAAAATATTTGTTAAACTATATTTAATCTGTAAATGAGTGTAGTTTATAAAGGTATACTAAGCTATAGTATATAATGTTTCATCCAAATAATTTTTATATTTTGAAAAAATGTAAAATAGTTTAATAGTGCCATAATAAATCTTTTCCCAGAATTCAGAGTTGTATGCATCTCTGTTTTAGGAATTTCACATTACATCATTAAAGAATAAACCTGGGATCATTATGCTCCCCAATTTTTTATGTAGTGAGTTATTGTTTCCTTTTATTCTTCCAGAAGTCAGTTATTCTAAGGATTGGGGCCATATAGACATTTCAGAACATATATAATAGTAATTACTGTTATATCTGATGAATAAAATCTCTTGTAGTTGATATTTCATCATGGAAATAACACATTATCATTCAATAATGCTAGTTCTTAAATTAAAAAAGAAAGAAAGAAACTTTGAGCATTGTAAAGAGATTCACCCATTTTAAAATCTAGTCACTATAGAGGAAGTTTTTCTTTGTTTTCATAAATAAAAGCTGCCACTTGTTACATTTTAGAAAAGAGTGCCTGAGAAAACCTACAATGTTTTACTTCCTAGAATAAACCCACCTTCTAAATCCTTAAAGCCCTATGCACGACCATGATAATAATGTAACTCTATCCTTTTGTTTTGCATAGAAAGTATCAAGATTTATTAACCTTTGGAGTTAATATTAACCCCAGCTCTTAATTCCCTTTCAGATAACAGACCACATATGTCCATTTTTGTTTCTTTGTCTATGATATCTCTGAATGCTACATTTGTATTTTAAGTAGATTTACAACGCAGATATTCATGTGTGCTCTTAGTATAAAATTATTTTCTCCAGGAAAGCTCTGCCCAGAGACCCGAGAAAATGGAAGTTTTTCAAATGTTTAAAGATTATTTAATATTTACGTAGTATGAGATGGTTCTAATTGGGTTGAGAAGGTAATATTTTATTTTTTCCATTATGCCATATCTGTTCTCAAAAATGTTGTAATCTAGTACACCAAAAAGACAGAAAGCCACCCCTTATAGTCTATGACTCTGCTTGTACGAGACAAAGCAATGTAGGGAGGTATATATACCTATACATTTATATCTATCAGTGCCTCAGTTAGTAATAATTTTCCTTTTATCTCGGTTTACGGGATTCTCCAATGAAAAGACATTCTAAAATTCTATTAAAATTCTTTTGTCTCAAAAACATTGAGAATTACAATTTTTTTTTTTTTTACTAGTTCCACAAAATAAGCTGGGTGAATTCCTGTAATATTAGGCCACTGAAGACTTTTGAGAGGTTTTTATGGCACTTTACTCTCTTCATGCCTAATTCACTCAAAAATGGCAGACTCTAGAGACCGCCCACCAAGCCCTCCCTGGGAGTCAGACCCTGATCCCAATCTCTGTCCTGGACTCCTGTCATTCAAAACTTTTAGGAATTATATAGGAATAATTTATAAATGAACATAGCAGGCAATACATAATGTTTTAAAATAGATACTATAAAAATTATGTTCATGTCATGTAAATTGCCTTAAAATATATTATACATATAAAATACTATGTTAAAATTAAATATAATGCCAGCTGTAAAGGTGAAGAAGTAGCTAAAAGTTCACAATCTTTTTTCAGATATTGTGTGTTTTCTCTCCAGCCAAAAGCCTCAAGATTCACTCGCAGCAGCCTGCCTCTTCATTTATGTTGGATCGCTCTTTAAACATTAAAATATCTTGTAATAAATAATAAGTTAAAGATTTCTCCTGACACAAGTCATTGTTGGTTTCACTGTTATAGGGAAAAGGCTCTAGGGCGGCAGATAAGGCTGTTGCCATGGTGATGAAGGAGATACCGAGGGAGGAGTCTGCTGAAGAAAAGCCCCTCCTTACTATGACATCACAGGTGGGCAGACCCATAGGGTTCCTGTAGGAAGCTGACATATGTTAATATATCAGACATTGTGATTTTTAACTAGCAAAAAAAAGAAACATTAACTTGAACTAATTTTTTTAAAAGCACAGTTTCAATGAAACAATTATACATTATAAAATGAAAACCAAAATTGCTAAAAAAAAAAAAAAAATTATCATTTAGTTATTTGTGGATATTAATTTTCATTACTCAACTTTAGTTTTAAAAAAATGTACGTGCAAGTAAAACATGTTGCTTCTTTATAAAGGAGTCTTGTTAACAACTTTGAGAAAGAAATAACAATTAAGCGAATGATACATTTGAAAAACAACCAAAAAAATCAAATTCCTATGAATAAATACAAGTTATATTGTATACATATGTCAGTTTACCAGTAGAATATCTAAATTTTCTAAGTGTTAAATATATTTATGTTGTGACTATGCATACTACATATATGTCTATACATATTTATGTGGATGACTAATTTACAGGAATGAGCCAGAAGTCCCTGAGACCCCTGCAGAAAATGGCATCTGTGACCCCTCTTATACTTAGTGACCTTGACAACAAAAATATCTCTATTATAAGCACATGAGGGCCATTTTCAGCATTTATTATAACAAATATAGAAAAGGTTTGCATTTATATGCAAAGACATGCTGAGACTGTGAATGCTGTGTGTCCCCAGGGACTTTTGAAACACCCTGTAAAATCCACATACATATGTATAATGTACTCATCACCACTCTGTGGAAATATCAGTTTTAAATTCTTAAATGAAAATATTTTTACTTGCATTTATCTTATAATTTAGATTAGATTATTATCTTAAACATTTCTTTTTTCCATAATGCAGTAGTAAATGCAGTGATTCAGTTCCAATTATATGAACATGTCTAGAATTAGAAAAAATGTCCATTTATAGTCTTCATGAAAAGCATTTATATCAAAAGCTAAATTATGGCAACTTATTTTCAGAATATCATCAGATCACATCCCCAGCTGCTGCCAACATGTGTGGTTTTACTTTATTCTAAACACTATGTTGTAAGTAATGAAAATTATAACAACATATAACATCAAAATCAAAATTGAATATTTTTAAAAGTTATTAATGATTCCCAGCACTTTGGGATAAGTTTCATGTTGTGAGTTTTTTATCCATGAAGAAGAGATGCTTCTTCTCAATGGCACAGTAGTAGTTGGGAAGAAATTTGCTTGATATTTACCAGGGTCTCCATTCTTTACACAATTTGCACGGTAAAACATATAGTTTTACATTATCTCCTGCCCTTTGTAGAATCCATGTTCAAAATATTCAGTCCATAGTTTCTCAGGTCAGTGCTAAGGGAAATAAGAACCACTGTAAGTTCTTGGCTAAGGACAGAACCACACACATCAGTAGATAAGACCCATCCAGGTTTGCAATTGGCGTAGTTATTCCCCAACATATCACTTCAGAGCATCACAATGTAGGGCAGGCTCTAGTCCCCAATATTCTTTTCCCCCAAAACCATGCATTGGTGTGTGCTTTCCAGTAATCTTTTTCAAATGTCCAAAATTATCATTATCACCTAAGCTTGAATTTAAAATTTAATGCAAAATAATGTTTGATTTCTTAATTTAGAAAAAAAAAGTGTGATTATTACCATTTTTTCATATTCAGAACATTTGTGTGTACCAAGTTCCTTATTTAATCCCTGTCTAATGTTGCATTAACTGTTTTTGAGGTATTAGTTACAATTTTACTGCATGAAGATTATATAATGCTTTCTTTGATACATCATATTCTCGTTGCACACTGGCTAGTTTATGAATCAGCAAACAGTTTTCTGATTCATAAAATGCAATGCACCTGTTGTGTTGATAATTTTATGGAATTAATTCAGTGACAGCTGTGATACAATGATTTCTCAGTCAAATGCAGTTTTATTAGTTGACATACTTTTTCCACTGTACACAAGTGGCTTCTTCCCTGCTATGCACCAGTGGCGTGCACAAGCCAAAAAGCAGCAGAATGATCTGAAAAAGTGAGTACTTCTCATGACAACCACAGCATCCACTCCGTGTACCATGCCACATTCTTACACATGATCCTGTGTGAACGTATTAGTGTCTTGAAACATGTTTGTCCCAGTGCCTCCTGTAAAGCCCCTTATGACATATGCCACATGCTGCTGAATACATCGACTCATCTTCATCGCTGGTACGTCAATGCCAGCTGCTCATTCGTAGATTTCAGATAGGTCTGAAGCTAATTGCTGCTCTCTCATTAATGTCCTTGGGACAATCCCAATGGATAAAGTACAGAATACATTCTTGAAACACGGAGCTCCTCACTTGTTTAGTAACTTTATTCAACAGATTGTAAGTGCAGAATAATTTACATTGAAGCATTTTTTGTATTGTGTGATCATTACCATCACTTTGAGAGGGATTTAGCCAAACATACTCTAGGGAAGTACACTGAACAAATTGAACAAAACAGAAGAGTTGGCCAGGTGACCTGAATTCAGAGATTGCTGGACCCCTGAGAATTGCTCCTTTGACTAATTTAGTTATTAATTCTGTATTAACAAACAATATGTCAAGCACTTCAAAGAAGCCCAAGTTCGTACTGTCCTAGACTAACAATTTAAGTCAAACAGTATGTAAACAAGTGAGCATTTATGAAAGGATTGAAGAGAAGAGAAAATAGTAAATCATCAGGTCTCTGAGGAAAACGTTTCTCTAGACCTGGGCTGTCCGATACCGTAGGCACCAGCCACATCAGCTCCTGAGTGCTGTGTAACTACCCCAAACTGAGACGCGCTATGAGTATAAAATACACACCAGATTTTGAAGATTTCGTCCAAAGAAAAATAATATAAACTGGCACATTAATAATTTTTATACTGATTACATGTTCAAATGATAATATTTTGGATATATTGGACTAAATAAAATGTATTGCTAAAATTATTTTCACCTGTTTCTTTTCACTTTTTTTTTAAAGTGGCTACTAGAAAATTTAAAATAAACAGGCTCTCATTATATTTGTATTGAACAGCGCTACTCTAGACTGTCATAGCAGAAATAAATCCAATTTGAGGATAAAAGGGAAACTGTGCCAAAGATGGATTCTATTGTAGAAAAAATATAATAAAAAATTATAATTTTCATAATAATTTATGAAAATTAAATGACTTGAGCAAATATTTTTCTCTCATAAGGAACCTTAAGAAATTTTTATTTTACCTACATCTCCTGGTACTATTTTTAGCAAGGTATGGCCCCTTCATTTTTTGCTATAGAACACAGTATCTTAAAACAATGTGTTCTCGACCTCTTATTGTTAAGGAAATTTGTTTTTGCAAACTCAGCCTTTGTTTTTTCATCTGTTCCCACCCCTTATACCTCAATATTGATTTAATTTTTGTGTCTGATAAAGATTAAAGGAGTAATGTCCTTGATTGGAAAAACATTCTGAAGGCTACTAAATATATCCATCTATTACTAACTTGAAACAATTGCTTGAATTATATTATTCTGCCTGCCCTAGTGTTAGTACTACCCAAGTTGTAAACAGTAATATCTGTTCATTTTACCATGAATAAATTCACGTTTATAAATCTAACTATCCTGTCAGGAAAATATTTGTAGCCAATTGAGATTTAGATCAAGTCACAGAGTTGAAAGTTATCACATGGTTATCTTTTGCAAGAAGATCCTCTGGGACCCATATACAGCATGGAAACTGGGGTGAGGGGCAGAACCATTAGTACTAAGCTCATAAGAGATTAATTCTGTCCAGTGTCAGAGTTACCCAGACAAAGCTACCAATGTCTGAATACTTAAGGGACTCATGATAATGATTTAGTTGTCTTATCTTTTCAATGGATTTAGTCAATTAATTTAGTTTTGATATGGTCACTATTTTGGTGGGCATTGCACAAATTTCTAAACTTGGATAAGACAAATAAAGCCATAAACAAATAGTTCAATTATAAAAGTATGAACAAATGACACACTTTGAATCAAGTGTCACAAATAACAGAGGCATTTTCAAAATGTATAAAGATATTCCTTTCAAAAGTATATTTGTGTTTTCATTTACATAGAAAGAAAGCAATCTTTAATGTTTTCTATTATTTAGATGAGATAAAATACATAGTATATTATTAGAAATATTTTTTAAATCAACATTACAAATAGATGTTTGTCAGCTGTTTTTTAACTTATTAGCTTCAATGTTTTAACTTTTAAAATCATTCTTTAAGTACTAAAATGTTTAAAAATAAAAACAGAATATTTTACTTTAAACTAAACAGCTTGAGATCATCGATCTGAAGTGTAAAGTTATGGAATAATGAATTATCCTTTACAGACCTTGTTTTATCATATAAAATGTATTTTGGTTTGAAGTTAATTTGTAATGATATAAGTTATCACAAACCTTTAGCTCTATATTTTTAATGAAACACCTAAGCAATATATTGGTAAAAGACAAATAAGCTTAGATTTAAGTTACAAAACAAGCTATATAAACATATACCGGAGCTTAAATAACAGGCAGTGTTTAAAAGCAAAATACTCTCCTTTCGTCTTGGTTAAGTATTCCCCTGTAGCCTAGATCATATCATAATTTAATTTTTTAACATTGAAATTAGAGAAATTCAAGTTGAACTAAGGCAAATGCATTTTTAGAAAGTTTTAAAACAGATCATAATTCATTAAAGTTAGATGATATTGTCTGCATTTTGTTCAACACAAAACACAGTGTTGATATAAAACAACAACCAGTTTGGTCCTGTGGTGGCTAATATTAGCCACATCAACTAACCAGTCTAAGTCATAAGTAAACTGAAGACATTTGACTGGATATTTCATTCACAACCTTTGATTGCAAGGAAAGTGTAAGGTTCAGTAGTCTTTTGAATTCTGAGTGACAAGAAGCCCCTCCATGCAAGCCTCCCCTATCATCTAACTTCTGCTGCTTCCTTATGTTTCTATGTCCATTGACCCTGTAAGGGCTTTCCCTCAAAATCTCCAAATTTGAATCTCTGACCTAAAATGTCCTGAACTGTCCCTGGCCTTCTGTTTGCATTGGTCTATGGCCTTCTTCCCAGGATGACGTGGCGCAGGCCTGTGCCTTCATTTCAGTTGTTCTCATTAGACATTCGCTCTTCACATTCTTGACTTTTTGATAGAAGCCTTGCATTTGGGAATGTTCCTTTAGGTATGTCTAGGTGTCCAAACATTTAAGTGATGTGACACTGGGGGGTGGGAATTGACTTAGATTTGTGGTTCAAAACCTGTCAGGAAATTGGTAAACTTTTCCGAGGACCATTGGCCTCTCTGTAAGTTCATCAAACTCGGCATGAAATTGAGGCAATCGTTCTTTTATACAATTCACCATTCAGTTAGACTTATAAAGCCAGTCAACACTTATTAAACTGCTGCAATGAGATACAAAAAGTAAATGAATGAAGTCTCTGCTCTCAAAGAGGTCGTAGTCTAGTGGGAGGAAAACGGGTAGAACGGGTAGAGGGGGAACGTGGACACGCTGTGAGGAGGCGCTCGCTGTCCAGTGCTGAAGGGCCCACTGTGCAGTAGATCCTGAACGAGAAATAGGGACCTACCACCATTAGAAGGCCTGTGAACTTATCCAAATACCGAGAAGAGCACAGAGGATAAGAAATAAAAAGGTTACATGTGAACAAAGTGAGACCAACGCCTTAGTGACTAGTGAGGTGGACCGCTTTGATGCAGTTGCGATGGTCAGATTGGACCAAAATCGCAATCACTCCAACTCAGTTATTTAAAAAAAATTGGAAACATTTGACTCACCTTTTATTATTTTTATAACTCTGTACCCAAAGGATGAAATGTGGTAAGTTCATAAAGTATTCTCAAACTGAAGGAAGTAATTCTCAGGGAAAAGCAAGCAGTATCCTATCAATAAATAAATAAGGAGAGAAGAAATGGCCTACAATGTGGAAGTAAAGCTAAGGGGAACTGTTTGGGGGATTCAGTTCAGTTTGCAATTTTCCTTTATGACCTAAAAGATTTTTTTCTCCGGTCACCATAGGAAAACCATGAACCTGTTAGAAAATGTGGAGGAAGAGATAGGAAAAGCTATTCTTACCTATACAAATAAAAATATTGTTATTGATTATGGTTAAAATAATGATTCCTAAATTCATCTGACTGAAGACACAGTTCAAAATTGGACTGTTTGAAATCGACCTTTTTCTATCTTCAGTTTCTGCAAAGTCACTGTCCCATTCGGTAACCATCTATTGAGCCCTTCTTATATGAAGACATTCTATGTGAAGTTGTGGAGAACATAAGTATGAGTAAGCCATAGCCTCTAACCTCAGAGCTTACAAAAAAAAGGTTTCTTTATGATATCTCCTGTTTCATCTTCCATATCTCAATCAAAACAAACAAACAAAACTTCCGTTCCAAAATTACTTTTCCATGCTGTCTGAAACCTGGCCCTTTATCTCCTTCACTCAGCCCTGTCACTATCCCCCACTCCAACCCCAGCATTTCCCAAGAGCTGAACTGTGCTTCAGATTGAAAAACACTGACTCAGAGTAGTTTATGTCCTCTGATTTGTGTCTATGGAAGAAAGCCGCAAGGGCAGCTCAGTTCATGGGAACTGGGCAACCACAACCACTCCCTCAGTCCAGGTATGAAATGTGGTCGGAAACAAGACAGTAGGTGTGGAGGAGACGCAGACACTGTGAGGCAGGGATTAGGAGAAGCCGTGCCGTAGTCCTGGGCTCCCCAGAGTCTCTCTGAGCAGCCTCTTCTTTGGTTGAGAAACTGAGAATGCTAGATGTGCTTTCTCCAGAAAATAAGTCTGAAGCATGGAAGATAATAGAGACTCCAAAAGAATTTCTATTACCTTGATAAAGCAGACTCGCCTAAAAGGACAGGCTTCTCAATTAATTGTGATTTTTCCATTTAGATGTTTATGTGGACAAAGGTCTTTCTAGAATTCTTTTATCAAATTTAGACTATCATTTTTCAGTGTTTACATCTAAAAGTATGTACAGAAATCTAACACCCTGGCCTTCTAAAACTATAGGTAATGTATGCCTATTCCACAAAGGAATTTAACTGTATCCAAACTAAAGAAAAAGCATGTGGGGACATTTTTGGACTATAATTTATACTTATCTTTATATAATAATTGATCTTAAAATCATGACTAAGAGAATAACTAAATTAGCCTTAGTTATCTATGAATAGCATCAGATTCCTTCAGAGAAATAATGGCTAGCAAAGAGATAGGTATGACATTGCACATATATGTATATATATATATGTGTGTGTGTATATATACGTGTGTGTGTATACATATATACACACACACACATATATATATATATATATATATATATATATAAAACTTGGGAAGTTGCAGCTGTATTGGTTATATTTACTCTTTGCACCTTATGCACTTTAGCCAATAGATCTGAGACCTAGAAGAAGAGACCAAGTAATCGGAACGCACTGCTTAGTAAATGCAAGCCTGGTACACTAACTTCTGTGAGTGTACTGCGGTGCCATATTTGGTGGTGACCTTCACCTTCCCTGAATGTTGATAGCACAGCCAAATCCAGATCTCACTTGACATGAGGATGACACAGCCTGGAGATAAGCATTGTTGCTAAGTCAGATCCATCCCATCACTCTGGTGATAGCACACTACATGGGTTCATTACTCTAAGCACATATGGTCAAAAGGGCAAGTTCTACCAAGAAATATATATTAATGTACAGGTTCTTTGGAAACTCTTTCATGCACAAAGTTTTTACATGATCAAACTATAAATGAAATACAAGTTCTAGAAAGCGAATCACGTTTTCAGAAAAAGTAGTGGGGAGTTTTGTGAACTCAGAAGGGGTCCCAGATGTTTAACCATTTCTTCATTTTCGAGTATATTATATTCTATATCAGTGCTTTCAACTACACTTTAAGATAATAAAATTGACTTTTATGCCAGAAAATATTTATAAATCACTCCTAACCTCAAATAGACCACAGCATTTACAAAAATTCAAACATATTTTCTCTCAGAAATATGAAAGGCTCATAGTCCTTCAACATTAAAAAAATTTCAACATAAATAAGATGGATGATACCCAAGATTGTTCAAACTGAGAAAACAAAATTTAAAGGTACTCAGAGTTTCACTCATTGGTTAAAGGAGCATCCCCCCCAAAAAAGGTTAAGACAAAAACAGACCTTCAATAATTTGATTCCTGGAAAAATCTGTGAGTCTTTATACATAGGAACATTAAACTTATAATAATTTAAGAAATGTCTATCACTGTAACTTGAACACTAAAAGAAAATGGGCATTCATAAGGCTTACCCTTGATAATGTCCACGTTACTATGTATGAAAGTCACCTCACAAGGTCTATGTCAAAATCTTATACTCTAGTGAAGATCTGAGATTTATCCCTCTTTAGGTCATAGGATGAACATGAAAAAGTACCAAATGTGCCTCTTGGTTTTCAGTCTCCAAATGATCACTAAATGTTTCCATATTCCCCCTTCAGTAATAATAGCACTGCATTTTTTCTTCCCATATTTACCATTATTTATAGGTTTCTTCCCATCTTCCATAAGCTCTAAGCTATAATACCTCTGACACCGAGCTAAAGAAATAATGAACTGCAAAATGAGTAGAGTCACATAAAATATTTTGATTTGGTAATACTCCTGAACACTTCCTTTATTTTATATATGTCTCTTAAAATACAGCCTTGCAAATAAGTATTTTAAAAATCTAGAGATTTTTAGGCATATCTTTTTTTATATACTATGTAGAAAGCTAGATGGCTATGCCCATTTTAAGAAAGGCCAATATAAAATCTTGTGAAAAACTAGCAGAGTTAATTTAAGGATTAACCACTTTTGTATCATAATTATATTTTTTCCCCTTAACCACAGAAACAGAACTTAAGGAAGTCTGTATTCAAGAAGCATAGAATACCTGATAGTAAATAGGCCACTGATCGAGACCTGAAACATATCCATGGATATGTAGTTAACATGACAGTTAATATAACAATATTTTCTACTCTTTCAAAACAATGTTTGTTATGCACTTCAAAGGCATAGAGCATTCCGAGGAAATGTAAGGAAGGGTGTGTGCCAGCAGGTGTCTTGCGCTTTTCAAGAGAGGAGAAGGAGTGTTATCCCCACACACAGATGTGTGCGTGTGCTGTTACCACAGAACAGCGAGCGGCCAGTCCCACCGCATAGTCTGAAGCCACCGCTCCAGGTCTTAGTAGGAGCTTATCGTCCAAGTGAAGAGTGGGATCAGGAACAGTGATTCAATAGGTATCATTTTCTACATATTGAAATTAGAGAGTACTTCTAAAACTGTTCTAGGAGAAGGGAAAAAGGCTTGAGCTTTAAAAATTGCAGTTGGCTGCATCAAAAATGTTGATAGTGCTAAAAGGCTCATTCCCCATCCCTTGGTATTTTTTTTTCTTTCTTGCCCCTACCCCATTATTTATTGATTTATTTATTTTTTTTTTGGTAGGCTTGCTATTCTTATTTTGTTGCAAGGCTGCATTTTAACTAGTCTGATTCTGCAGTTTAACGCGGCCTTTGACACCTGTGTTCATTTGTTCTCAGCTGGTGAATGAACAGCAAGAAAGCAGACCCCTCCTGAGTCCCTCCATCGATGACTTTCTCTGTGAAACCAAATCGGAGGCAATAGCAAGACCAGTAACATCCAACACAGCTGGTAATTCTTTCACTTTTAACTGATCCTCAAGCAGAGTTAATTTTCACTGTAGTAAAATGCATATTTTCCTTCCACATGTGTTTTAAGGAGAGAATAATGTCTGTAACCAACTTAAACTTTGAGACATATACTATTCACTATAAACCAATAAATCACTTTTTATTATACTGTAAGAAACTGTGATATATATTATGCAACCAATTGTGCTGAACATCAGCGTGCCACTATCAGGAGTGAATCATTCTTCTGTGTATATTTTCATATTTACATAATCTCATCTCAAGTCACATCATATTAGGAAATCTTTAAAACAAAAGCATCTATTTCAGAGTAAGGTTTTTCAAGTTCAGGCTGGAAATACTCTGTATGACAAAAGTGGAGTAAAATAAAAACATAGGCACATGGAGGGACCTGGAGAGTACTATGCTAAGCAAAATAAGCCAATCATAGAAAGACAAATGCCACATGATCTCACTTATTTGTGGAATATAATGAACATAAAAAGCTGATCAACAAAACAGACCCAGAGAGATAGAAAGGATTACGGTTCAGACTGATAAACCCCAGAGGAGAGGGGCGGGGGGAGGGATGAGATAAAGAACTTATATGCATGTATGCGTAACCAATGGACATAGACAACAATGCTGGGGGTTGGGGGCGTTGAGAGGAGGGTGTCTGTGGGGAAAAGGAGAAATATCTGTAACAGAAATAAATTAATTTTTAAAAATAAAATAAAGAAAAAAATAAAGGAAATATAAAAAAATAAAAACAGGCAGCCCCTTCAAGTGGATTGAAATGACAATTAAAATTTCTAGAGACTTGGGATATTATAGAGCCAATTTCATTTTTATATCATGTAAATATGTTACTTGCTCCCTCTTACAGAAATTTATTTGACTGAAATTAAACATACTCAAACAGTAAATGATCATCTAATAGCCACTAATAAGTATTCACCCATTGAGGAATGTAGGATGCCACAGGTATGAATGACACTTTCTCAAGTACCCTCTGTACTTTCTAATTCTCACTGATACTGAAACTAAATCACTTAGGTAGGGCCCACCCTGGGGGAGCAACATAAGATTTCACTCAGAAGCTAATGTTCACCTTGGATCAGAGGCAGCCTTTCTGCATTGATTTCACTCAGTCAACATTCACATTAAAAGGCATGTTGTTCAAATAGGAATGAAGAAATGACGTTCAGAATCAGAACAAAGGCTATGTTGGCTTGCAGGACAGAATTTAGCGGAGAAAGATGATAACCACATACTGTCTTGTTAAATTCCTTCCATCTCTCCATCATGTCCTCAGCTTGCTGTTGCCTGGCATATTTTCGGTATACTTTTAAGTAAGTGAAGAAAATCATAGATAAAGGAAATTGTGATGTTTTTAAAATGCTAAAACAACAACAAGAATAACTAACACAAAATAGAGGCACTTTATGTGGGAGTGTAGACTACCTCTGGGGTCAAAGTTCATCATTCCAAACCTCAGTTCTGTGTTCTTGGGCAAGTTGCTTAACTCCGTTTCCTCATCTATTTAATAATAGTAAGATCTAGAACTCATCGGTTACTTGGGAAGATTAAACGAAGCAATCTATGTAAGTACTTAATACGATGTGAGCTCTAACAGGACTACCATTCCTGTTAGCTATCAGTTGAAAAACCCAACACTTCCCTTTTCAAATGCATTAACTTTCTGTATATCACACCAAAGCAATCATTTTCTAAACTCGGCTATCACTTTGAGTAATCAAGCAAATAAAATTGTGCTTGTTACATTTTAAGCAGGAAATTAAAATTCACATGCTATCAGATCAAATTCATTCTCCTTATCTATGGAGCTAGAGCTAACCTCTCCAGAACTGGACAGCCACTCCCAGAAGAACACAGTTTCTAATTGGAGGAAAATCCATGAGAATTGGATGCACTAAGAAGTTGCCACTGTTCTCAGAAAAACTGTCAAGCATAGAATTCTCAGATCTGGGTTCCAGTACCCTCTGCACTTTCCAGTTCTAACTGATGCTAAAACTAAGTCACTTAGGAAGAGCCCACAAGAAAGAGCAGCATGATATTTTGACTCCAAAGCTACTTTCACCTTGGTTTTTCTAGCATATGAGAGACCTGTGAAATATTGGAGGAAAAAGTCAAAAGAAAGTGTAATTTCTTGCAATCCCAATGCCTCCAGTATTGTCTCTGTACTAGTTTCCTGGGACTGCCAGGGCAAAATATCACAAACTGCACAGAGCAAACAACAGGAATTTATTCTCACAATTCTGGAACCTAGAAGTACAAAATCAAGGTTGGTAGGGCTGTTCTCCCTCTGAAGATGCTTGGAAAGGATCTATTCTAGGCCTGTCTCCTAGTTTCTGGTAGTTCTTGGCTTGTGACAGCATAACTCCAATCTTCACATGACATTCTTCCTGTGTGTATGTCTCTCTGTGTCCAAATTTCCCCTTTTTATAAGGATGCCAGTAGGTAGGCCCCTACTCCAATATGACTACTCTTAACTAATTATATCACCAATGACCCTATTTCCAAATGAAGTAATGTTCTGAGGTACTGGGGGTTCAGACTTCAACAGATGAGTTTTTAGGGGAGACACAATTCAATCCATAACACCCTTCAAAGTAGGAGGTCAGGAAAAGTGATATTTTGAGACTGGACTTTTCTTTTCTCAGCCTCAGCATTCAGTACATCTGGGTCATACAGATTTTTATCTTGAAGGAAGACTTTTGTTTGATAGTGTTTTTAGTTTTAAATGTATAGCTCAGGGCAGAAACACTATGTTTTTAACCCCTAATGAATATAGTTCTTTTTTAAATTATTAACAAACCTACAACTTATATCTCAATATACAACATAATTCACATTATCACACATCTTTAAACAGGAAAAGTTTTAGCATTCCAACAGCTTGGAAAGAATTTTAATTTGTTCCAATAATTTTATAGTTAAAGTTTTTAGGCAGGAGATATTGTTATTGTTTTCTGTCCAAATTTTAAATAAAAATAGTGGTTTTTAAATGGAGCACTATCATTTTATAGAATAGTATGAAATTACATTGAAAAATCAAGACAGTCATTGAATATTGTCTATGACATTCAGGTATTACACTTAATATGGATATTAAATAATTTTGGAGTAAAATATAGAAGAAATCCTGCTTCAAGTTTGAACTAAGTCAGTTAAGCTGAAATTGGAAGAACCTTATATATGAGAGGCATTTATACTGGGCATTTCCTTCCAATGAAAAATTAAAGTCAGCATGCTACCATCTTGGCATTTCCTTAAATGTTTAAGGAATATAGGTCTTACATAAATTAACACAAAATAAACAACATAGGAAATATTTATCTCTTCCAAAGATTATGCCCTGGCCGGTTTGGCTCAGCGGTTAGAGCGTCGGCCCGCAGACCAGAGAGACCCGGGTTCGGTTCCCACTAAGGGCATGTACCTCGGTTGCAGTTTGTCCCTGGCCCTGATTGGGGTCGTGTGGGTGACGACCAGTTGATGTGTCTCTCTCTTCCTCCCTCTCTCCCTCCTGCTCTATCTGAAGATAAATGTAAAAATGTCCTCGGGTGAGGATAAAAAACAAAATAAAGATTAGTTAAATAATGAGGTTTTTTTTTTCCCTACTAACCCTAAAAGAGCATATCAATCTTTTGCTTCGTAGGAGTTCTAAATTTTTTTTTTTTTAATTTCAATTATCTTTTTTACTTCCTGCTTGTTTTTCTACGCTGGAATGAACTTCTTGTCATCCAATGATGATAACTTCAAGCTGATCAAATAAAGATGTTTTTCTCTTTTTTTGTTATTAACATCCTAAATTATCTTTAATTCATCTGTGACCTAGATAGATAGCTAATTCCTTGTCCTTCTCAAACTGTATCCATAGGTGATAGGTAGGCCCAGATCAGTGCTAATATCCTTATTTAAAATGACAAATAAGTATATACTATACACAGATGCATTTATCAAATGCTCTGAAAGTAACTAGACAATAAATATGTTAAGATAGTGATTATATTATAGGACAAATAATTACTATAAAATTTGCAATAATAACTTGAAGTCTGTATTCTCCCCAAAAATCTAATATATGTCTGAGTATAGGAAAAATAGGGTTCCTTGGTTTGCATTTATCAATCTACATAATCTAAAAGAGTTGTATCCATAAACTTCAGCCATTAGGTGGACACCTATATAAGAAAGATATTTCATGGTTTAAAAAATAATGATCTCACTCCTTAATGTGGAACCTGTATGCAGTACCTGTATAAGCGATCCCTATATATAAGGGAACAGGTACTCTTAACAAAGTTCACAGTTCCCAAACAGCCACCTCATCAAATATCTTGTCTGTGAAATTAGTGTACTATTTGCACAATACATATTTATGAAGCCCAAGTAGCGATGAACTGAATGGCCTGCCTCTAGAGAGAACCTAGAAATTTGGGAAGTAGTATTAATTACATATTCCAATAAAAAGGTAAAAGTTGGTTGAATTATTTAAGTTTAATGTATCTATTTCACATCACTGGCAAAATCCTTCCTGAATGGACTTTGCTTTGCAGCCAGTGTGTTAAACAGATCTTACAGAACAGAACAGAGACCCTATCAGCTCCTTGTGGCACCTTCGCAACTGCACCTGTCATGGGTGTCCCATGATTCGTCCTCTCTGACCATTCCATGTAGAGTTATTCCTTTAGGAAATTCACCAAAACTCTGAAGCTCACTAGACTGTAGTGGAGTTAATAGCATTGTGTTTACCGTCAAAGTATCAAATCAAGGCTTCATTATAGGCGCTATTTTATTCTAACTGTTTTAAGCAGCCTCACCTCCCAAGGCCCAAGAAATCTAGTATTCGTAAACATCTTCAGTGCCTGAGGGAGTCCTCCAGTTCAATAGCATTTGATCCTCAATCAGGTGTCCTTGAATTAGATGGAAACAAATACTTATGTATTCTATCTTTAGGAAATTGCACCCAATGAAATTAGGTTATCAACAAAAAAAAGTTTCTGAAATTGCGTACTATTTACATTATGCCTGGGACTACCCAACCTGGCAAATAATTGGGAGCTAAACAAAAAATAATCATCAAAGCCACATCAATCAAAGTAGCACATTGTCTCCAGGTTCAGGTAAAGTCTAAAGAGGAATGGTGAAGAACACAGACTTTGGAGTGATAGGGCCTGTGTTTGAATCCTCTTATGTTCAATGTCCTACCAAGTGTATGAGTTTCCTATTGCTGCTGTAACAAATCACCACACATTTGGTAGTTTAAAACAACACGGATGTATTACCCTATAATTCCGGAAGTCAGCAGGCCTAAAATCAAGGCATTGGGAGGGCTGCATTCCTCCTGGAGTCTCTAAAGGAAAATTCATTCCCTTGCCTTTTCCAAGCTTCTACAGGGTACCTGGAATTCTTTTGCTTGTGGTCCCTTCCTCCATCTCCAAAGCCAAGAGCATAGCATTGTCAGCCCCCTCCCACACCCTTGTCTCTCATACACACACACCCCACACTGGTACACTTACATTTTCACATCCACTATAAGAGGTGGCTATCTTAATTTAAACACATGGTTTCTGGAACCCAAACCTTCATATGCCTAAGAGAATCTTTTAAATTGGGTTAAGAAAATCAGCAGAGCAGACACCCCCTTCTGTGCCAAGGTATTCTACACACACACACACACACACACACACACACACACACACACACAGGCTAAAATGTGATTTGTTTCTCCAAAAAAGTAAAAAGCTGCACCCATCCTTCTATGCTTTTGAAACTGTGTTCCCCGGAGATTCTCTCAACTTCAAAGCCTTCTATACAGTCTTCAGGCCACTCCCTCCATCGACTGGGTAACAAATCAGGCCTTTCGTGTGTGCCAAGCATTTGTTTCCCATTTGCTGGGGAAAGAACAAAGGAACAGAGAGCTCAGAACAAACACAGGAAGTGCTGACAGTTTGGTCAGGGAAAGAATGTTACTGAGCCAAGTTTCAATTCCCAATTCACTTTTTTTTTTTTTTTTTTTTTTTTAGTAATGCATTTATTCTGAATGGCGAGAAGCAGATATAGAATTAAATTAACACTCACCTGTTATTATTTGTAACAAACGTATTTCCTATACATAAGAAGACGAGTCCTATATAATTTGCATCTAAAAGAAGTGTGGGGGCAGGTGACTAGTTCCTAATAGTTTTTACAATTAGTAAGAAGACATAGATGGCGTTCCAGAGACCATTTTCCACTTCTTTCCTTCTATTAGAAGGAAATCACAGTGAATCTAGGATCCCTGCCGACCTAACAGAGCCCTGGAAATTTTTGTTTAAACATTCAAAGGATGTGAGATGTGGGGCCTCCTGGCCTATCTTGGCTGCGTGCCATGCTTACATTGTAGGTATCCAGCCAGGCGGCTCAGCTCCGAAAACCACTTCTCTTCTCCCACGCGCAAGTACTGGTTAGCCATGGAACTCTCCTCCAGTCCCAGAGCGTCTGAGCGTTGGAAAGTGCTCCCATCTCCTCAGAACACTCAGATGAGCTGAGCTGACACTTTCAGGCCATTTTATGATAAATTTACTTCCTAGCATCTTCTGGAGAACCAATATCTTCGTCTCATCCTCCATTTTATTCCCAGTGGTTTTTCTTCTTTCGGTCAGTGTGTGGAGCTGATTCTTGCCTGACATAGAAAGGCTCAGGGAAAATAGGAGGAGAGCAACCGAGAGGAAAAGGAAAGAAAAGCATCACAAATCGGCCACCAAAGAACGGAAATAACATTTATTGAGTGCCTATTGGATGCCTGGTATATCACACTTTCGATTTACAAATTAGAAACTTAAATCTCTGTATCATACCCAAAAGCCAATTATTCATCCCACATTTTTCAGGTGAGGAAACTAAAACTCAGAGGAGTCAAGAAACGTACTCCAAGTCATACAGCTAAGCAGTGGTACAGCCTCTGCACTGTCAACATACAACCACTGTGATTTGTAATTGAAATCAGAAGACAAGATCGTGGAGAGTAAAGCTTGGTACACTGTCGTCAGGATCCCATAGGGATGCTTAGCTCATGAGGACAGTGCAGTACTAAAGAAATCCTGGTTGTAAGCTCATCTGAGCCCTGACCCTGCCTTGAGTGCAAAGGGGAAGCAGATGGAGGAGAGTTAACAAAAATCCATTCCCTACTGTCCGGCTGGTGTGGCTCAGTGGTTGAGCATCAACCCATGCATCAAGAGGTCACCGGTTTGATTCCTGTTCAGGACACATGCCGAGGTTGTGGGCCCGATCCCCAGTAGAGGACATGCAGGAGGCAGCCAATCAATGTTCTCTTTCATCAATGTTTCTATCTCTCTCTGCCTCTCCCTTCCTCTCTCTTTAAAATCAATAAAGAAAAAAAAAATCTTTTTAAATCCATTCCCTACCAAGAGGAAAAGCTGGGAGATCAAAGAGGAGTGGTGCAGTCCTTATAGAGGGTGCCAGAAAGGGCTTTTATTGTCACTTTGGTGGCTTCTCTAAGCTAGCTGAGTGAAGAGAGCCTGGGCCGGGAAGCCACCAGGTCAGCCAGCCTCTCAGCTGACAAGGCTGGTGGAGAGCTAGGGCTCACCAGAGCTTCTGTAGCTGGAAATCTCCATTTCTCACAATGAGTCAGTCAAACACTGTGACTTGCACTGTAAGAGCAAGAAGAATGAAGAGTTTCCAAGCTTGCCTTTTTAATTCTCACTTGCCTAGTTTGCATTTGAACAAATTATTATTGCTGCCTACATTACAGTATTCAAGATCATGTAATCAACCTGCTAGGAAATAAAAGTCTAACTGTTTTATGATTTGTTACATTGAAATTGAAATTTGCATATTAAGCAGCAGAGGCGTTAACATGGGTACCTATTTGTCAACTATGGATTATAAAACACCTCTCTCGTTGAGCCCAAACAGCAAGCCATTTTCTGATTGAAATGCTTAATTAAATAGAAGATATTTAACAACATTCTTTTATACCATGTTTGCTTTAGCAGTTTGAAATTAAAACACAAAGACATTCAGAAACTTTACTATATCATCTCATAACTGTTTCACTAGCATATCTCTGAAAATGGTAGATTGAGTCTTCTCTGGAAAAACTGCACTCTAAAATAAACCTCTCTATAAATCAAGCAAAGCCAAGTAAAGGGTACCTGAATGCAGATTCAATTTTAGCATTTTAATTTCATTCAAACCTTCCAAACCTTCATCACTGGTGAGGCTGATGTAAATCCCGCTTTGCAGATTTGTACCATGGGGGGAAAAAGAACAAGCTGTAAACCTCCCCATCTAAATACAAGCTGTCTCTATAAATTGATGGTGAGAACTTGGTGCTTCTAACCTACACTACAAACACAAATTCCTTCCGCACCCAACTGAAAACTATTTTTAAAAAATAATTTCAGAGCACTAAGGGGGCTTATCTTAACCTCTTTCCTCTCTGATAGTATTGACCACAGGCTTAGATCTCCTTGACCTGAGTGAACCCGTCTCACAAACCCAAACCAAAGCCAAGAAGTTGGAGGCCCCATCGAAAACCTCATCCCTCAAGAAGAAGGCGGATGGATCTGATCTCATCGGTGCAGATGCTGAGCCGAGAGGCCAGCAGCCTCTTCGAGGCCCGGAGACGTCATCCTTGGATTTAGGTGAGGCAGAGTGGCGGCTGCTGCTCACCCTTGCCTTGATACAACAGGGAAGTTCCACAAATGACATTAAAACCCTGGGCAAAGGAGTAGGAAAGATTAATTCCATGTAGAAAACTGGGCAGGACACATTTCTTTTGTGCTTTGATTAAATGACAGTTGGGAGCTCAACTTTGCATCACCAATGTGGATTCATTCATTTATTTATCCAACCTACAAGCATTTTGTTGATCGATGGCAGGTACCATACTAGGCTCTGGAGTTATAAGTACAAATCAAACATGGATATTGCTGTCTAGGAGCATTCAGTCTAGAGGGGGAGAGAAGAGCTGGTCCAGAGAGAGAGAACTCTAACACGAGGTCCAGGAACAGCCAGACAGAATGGTAACATGTAATATACATGGAGATACATTCGATGTAATAACAGCTACCATGAACTGCAAAAACATGAACTTCAAAGCCCACGTCTTTATCCACTATACATTTTCCTGAGAAGGAAAACTTAACTCCCGCTTGTGGAACCACTCAAACTGAGCTCTCCTTTGTCAGGAGAAACGAAGGCGGCAGGTATTTTAGAAAGCCGACGGGAACAGCTATTTCTCCAGCTGTGACTGACTGGTGTGTGTGTGTGTATACATATGTGTGTGGGTAAATATTCATAAAATTAGCATATTCGTTGTGAAGATTAAAGGGGATATAATATGAAATTGCTTAGCACTGTGATGTGTACATGTTAGAAGGTCATGAATTAATTTATTCATTCATTCAGTAACCATTTCTCTGAATACCTACTGTATTCATACTGTGGGCTAGGAATACAAAGATAAATCATGTAAGCTCTCTGCCTTAGTTAAGTTTACATTCTTGCTTAGTAAGTTTACACTCTAGTAGGGAGATAGAAAAATGATTGATTATAATCAAATATGCACTGCAGTGGTCCCCCTCCTTCATAGTTCCACTTTCTGAAGTTTCAGTTGCCCGCAGTCAATCACAGTCCAAAAATGTTAAATGGAAAATTCCAGAAATAAACAATTCGTAAGTTTTAAATGGCGTGCCATTCTGAGTGGCATGATGAAGTCTCGAGCTCTCTGCATCCATCCCGCTGAGGCTGTGAACCACACCATGGACGCTTCGCACCCTTCCATCACGTAGCAGCTATCTCAGCTATCAGACTGACGGCCGAGGTGTTGCCGGGCTTGTGTTCAAGTCACCCTTGTTGTACTCAATAATGGCCCCAAAGCACACGAGTAATGATGCTGACAATTGGATATGCCAGAGAGAATCTGTAAAGTTCTTCCTGAAAGTGAAAAGGTGAAAGTTCTTGATTTAATGAGGAAAGAAAAAAAAATCATATGCTGTGGTTGCTAAGATCTATGGTAAGAATGAATCTTCTACCAGTAAAATTGCCTAATTTTTAAATTAAACTTTATCTTAGGTGTGACTGGTTAGGAAAAAAAAAATACTGCATATAGGGTTCGGTACCACCCACAGTTTCAAGCACCCACTGAGGGCCTTGGAAAGTATTCCTTGCAGATAAGGGGAGACTGCAGTACATATAACAATAAAGGGAAACCCAGGTTACTTCCTACAAGGGCACCTTGGTAGAGCCCTGACCCAGCCAGGGGTTGTAGAAGGTGTCCTATAGGAGGCACTATGTGAGCAGAGTCTGAGCGATGAGTGGAAATTTTCCAGATGCAGAAATGAAGGGGATTCACGCACAAATAGGCAAACACACAAAAAAAGTCTTTTCAACCAAATACAAGTATTGTGAAAGCATTCAAGTAGTGAGGAACAAGCCTGAGAGTCACTAGGGGTCAGGATACGGGAGTTCTTGGATGCCACGCCCTTGAGGTTGGGGGAAAGGCAGGGTTGAAGGGTTTTACACATAAGAGTGACATTGCCCTGGCCGGTTTTGCTCAGCGGTTAGAGCGTCGGCCTGTGGTCCAGAGAGACCCGGGTTCGGTTCCCGCTAAGGGCACGTACCTCAGTTGCAGTTTGTCCCCGGGCCCTGGTTGGGTCGTGCGGTAGGCAGCCACTCGATGTGTCCCTTTCACGTCGATGTTTCTCTCTCTCCCTCTCTTCCTCTCTCTCCCTCCCACTCTATCTGAACAAAAAATGGAAAAATGTCCTCGGGTGAAGATAAAAAAAAAAAGTGACATCATCAGAGTCTACTTTAAAAAACTTTTCTCTGGTGGACGTGTAGAGAAAGGAGTGGGAGTAGAGAGACTAATACAGACATCTAAGGTGGTGACAGAGGGCATAGTTAGAGGAGACAGATTTAGAAAAAATTAAAATAGAACTTGTGGACTGAGTAGATGTGTGTGTGCCTGCCAGGAAGACATACAGAATGCGCCGGACTCTGTTATGAGGATACAGAGGGGTGGGGGGAGGGGGGAAGTCAAGGTGGAAACTATTGAGTCCAGCTGTGAACCTGTTATATAGGGTGGGACAAAAGTAGGTTTACAGTCATCCATGTGGAAAATAATACGATAATTCATTGATAATAAAACAAGAATAAACTCTGTTTTATGTACTCATAGCTCTAAATCTACTTTTGCCCACCCCTGTGTTTGAGGAAACTGTGGGAGGGACTTCTCTGTGCAGAGTCCAATAGACTGTTGAATGTGTAGATCTAGAACTTGGGAGAGAGCTGAGCAGGAAATGGAGATTTGAACGTCCGAAGCCTATGAATGGATATCGCCTTCATGGGTGTAGATGACGTCACCCAAGGATAGATCGTAGAGAAAGGGAAGTGAGCCAACGTATTTCACACCAGTTGCATACCCAGGACCCCTCCCCACGGCCTGTCCCTCTCTGAGTCCTGTCTCTTTGGAGGAAAACTTTATAACTATCTCCAGTACTCCCTCACCATTAATGTGCTCCAAGTTTATTCAATGAAATGTATACATTTGTATAAGGATATATTATTAAACATATTACAATATAACACAATATGCATGTAAATGAAACACAAATGTTTCTGCTTTTGAGAAAATGTCCTGTGTAAGAAGTCATAAAAACATTTAGTTTAAAGAACTTTGGAGGACACCGACTATACACCTATATTTTCATAAAGGAAAAAAATGGACCCAAGATTATTTAAGTGGCTCATTTATAGTCGCTCACGTGTTGATGAGCGAGAACCCATCCAGGCTCTTTATCTGTAGGAATGGAACCACAGGCAGAAAATGTTCTGGCGTTCTCCTGGCTTTCTCCTTTGCCTCCTTTCTCTCCATCCCCATTATTAATTCCCTCCTTTGGCGAGAAACTAAGCAGTCTGTACAAGAGCTGTGAAAGATGTTCCAGTTTCTTCTCACCTCCTTTTAACAGGGAGGCTCTTTAAACAGAACTTCCTTGCAGAAGCGTGCCAGAAGGGCCTCAAAGCCACCGTCTGAGCTGGGGCTGACAGGACAGTCCTCCGCACGCACGCTCATTCCCGTGGGGGTGCAGGGGCTGGTGCACAGGATCCAGAATGCACACGGCTCTCGAAACAAATTCACATAACACAACCTGATTGTTTAACTGGAAAGGCAATTTCCTTAATAGGTCTCATTTTTATTCAGCTACACATGCTTTACTTTTCATGTGACCTTAAAGAAAATTGGTCTTGGGGTTTGAAAACATCAGTTGAGTGAAGTGCACTTGTGTAGCAATTCTCAATCCTAATCAGTCTCTCTCCTTCTCTCTGCCCATCCTGTTCTCCCCATCTGCCTCCCCCCTTCCGGTCTCCTTACTAGACATTCAAACCCAGCTGGAAAAATGGGATGATGTCAAGTTTCATGGAGATCGCAGTAGCAAGGGTCACCCCATGGCAGAGAGAAAATCATGCTCATCCAGAACTGGATCAAAAGAACTCCTGTGGTAAGATATTTTAGTATCAGAAAATAGCCATTTATATGTCAACGGTCTGGGTTTTTCTTCTTATGGACTGAAGTAGCCAATGAGTGAAGTCAATCCAAATACTTGGTGCCATGTATAATCCCTTATATATCAATGTTAATTATTATGGCTTCTAAAACTAAATGATTTCATCTAAATTGTAAAAAAAAAAAAAAAATCAGCCAGTAAGGATTCTGGTAGATTCATAATTCAATATTCCATATTTGTTGATAATTTTATGAATATGTAATTGAGCTGATCAAAGTAGGTGCATACATGTGTTTACTTATATATATATTCAACATATTACATGAATGACAGTTCAATGTTTCTGGTTATGCAGGTAGCCTTTTCTGACTTTCTTAATCATCACTGTCAGATAATGTACTGTTTAAGAGTAATCAATCCATGGAGGCCATGAGAAAAATTGGCTACCTGAATTTTACCTATTTTTAAAGCTTCCTAAAGGGCCACATGTTTTAGTCTCCTATTGTCCCTCACACATCTCTACTTACTATGACATTTTATATTCTAAATAAAGATTAAATCACACCTGAGACGCTTTGTGAGAATCTCTCCTCCCTCTGCCAAAATAATATTTTTTAATAAAAAGCAGAACTTTCTGTAACAAAATGGCATTGCATGTATTTACTTTTGCCCATAATTAAACTGAATTCTAAATCAAAGACAGTAATACCTAGCCCATCACAGCCACTGAAATTCCAAAGATGGTCATTAAAATAAAAACACATAAAAGTTATCTTTTCATCAAAATTCTGGTGAGAGCTTGTTAACATGGCTCTCAATGATCCAAATCATCTAGGTTTCTTGACTGGGTTTCCATCTAAATTTGTTTCTCAACGTACTTTAGTTTCCTTCATTCATCCCTTACAGGTCCTCAGAGCACCGATCTCAACCAGAACTGAGTGCTGGGAAGAGCGCCCTGAACTCTGAGTCAGCTTCAGAGTTGGAATTAGTGCCTCCGACACAGGTAACAGAGCAGTTCTTCAGGAACCCATCTTTTCCAATAGGTCGTTTATATCTTAAATATTTTATTTAAATTTTCACACAAAAAATTCTAAGTATGTGCATTCTTACTCAGTATCTGTCTCAATACTTTAAATATATATATTTGGCTGGGAAATCTTAATGAAGTCACTGTGTATTAGCACTTTTTTTTTTCCTACCATTTATTGTTACATTGTTTTGCAACGCAAAATCTGTACTACTCCATTATTAGCACTATCACTGTAGCAGAACACAAAGGAGAGGAAATTACATCTCAAGTGTTCATTTCCATCTCTGCCCTGGGAACAAGGTCCTTACACACCAGGATCCTGACTGCCACGTTCAAATACACTTCGGGGAAGGAATAAATAATTATGGTAGTAGCAGTAATGTTCATAGTAAGAGCTACCATCTGTGGACTTTACTATGTGCTTTTCGTATGTAATATATAATACTGAAATCATCCTGTGAATGTGTATTAGCCTCCCTTTAAAGATCCTTTAAAGGGTCTCAGTGAAGTAAAAATCCTTTTCCTGGGGAACCCAACTAATGACTGGTGGGAGTAGGCTGGGAATCGGACCTGTCTGTGCACCACTTGACTCTCGACTACAGTGTGACTGGCTTGTCTGTAACGAGTTACCTCCTCTGGTGCAGACTGCGAGAAGGCTGCCGTCACTCTCGATCTTTTCATTCACTCCAGCACGTTACAAGGATACAGCTGGGCTCTGAAACCACAACGATCTCTTAAGAAATGTGTCTGCATTCATGCAGTCTGCAATTTAGTTGAAAATAAGATGGGTGGAATGAAGTAAGCCAAAAATATATAGGAAAATGGGGGGGAGGGGGAAATAGGAAGAGAAATATATTGTCTGAGGTGGAGTAAAGGGATAATTATGGTAACAGCAAATATTATTGAATGCTATGATAAGGCCTTCTAATATATCTTAGCTCATTTGCTCCTGACAAATGGCGTTATGAGTTAATATATTGCCCTCATTTTATAGATGGGGAAACTAAGGCACAGTGAGATTAAGAAAGTCATCTATGTACCCACAACTAGTAAGTGGCAGAGGGAAAGAGGACCAAAAGAGAAACAAAATGGAAGGCCCCTGGCACCCTTTCTAGGCCACTAAAAGCACTCCCCACGTACACCTCACCTTCTGCAAGAGATGGGTGGACATTGCTGCCCCAAAACTCTGCTGGAAAACAAGGCAACTCACATTCAGACCAAATACCCCTGGGAGCTTAATGAATTGTAAATGTAGCACGAAAATCTATTTTCTTCCTCTGCATTCATTCTAAATGTATCTTTTTATAAAGCAAATGGATAACATTTATTAGAGAAACATTTCTTGATAAATGCATTAGAAATTTAGACTTAACTCAAGTAATTGGTCCTGTTTCGTGAACTGGAATC
This sequence comes from Tadarida brasiliensis, assembly GCA_030848825.1. NCBI lineage: Eukaryota > Metazoa > Chordata > Mammalia > Chiroptera > Molossidae > Tadarida > Tadarida brasiliensis. Next base: position 44,040,253 of record CM061260.1, on the reverse strand, counting down.
CTTGGAACAAGTGAATGTCGCACTAGAACGTTTGTTTCAGCAGCGGGGGGAGACTTGGCACAGGTGGGCTGCTCTACAAGGAGCTGGAGGCGGAGAAGTCAGCTGGGGTCCTGGTTGCCCATGGAGACCCACAATGCATGTGTCTTACTGTCCTGATGACTGCCGCTCTCCTGCTGGTTGTCTGATTTCATCCCACCACGCTGTCCTACCACTGACCCACCGTGCGCCTTTAAACAAACACAGTGTGCTTTGGAAAATTTGTATGAGATTCCCGATATTGTCCTCCAGAACAATATAAAATGCACGGTGACAGTTCTCTGTCTAGATGAATCGTAGTGAATCCTTTTAGAGGGTTACCAATGACTTGTAAAGAATGCATCCCTTCATTTGTTTTTTGTTTTTTTTTAAACACTGTGTGTCTACTTATCAAGATTTTTCTAAACTAAGGAAATGTATTATCTTTTTGTTCTAATTCCAACCTGTGGTTAAATTAGGAAAATTTCATGCATTTGAGACTTGATCATCTGAAATACGAAGTCGTTCAAATGGAGCAGCCAAAGGATTGACTGATCTACTTTAATAAAAGACAAAAAGGTGTTTTTACTGTTAGAAGCATACTGCTCTTAAACGTATGATCTCCATACATAGACAAATGGTGATGGTAGTATGAAAACTCAACTTAAACTGACTTGCAAACTATCCAGGTGAACAATTTCAGCGCAGCACAACTTACCGCTGTTTCACAGTCACTCAGATGGTTCACGGGAACCAAGGGGGTGTTTTCTTCTCTCTCAGGCCAACGTAAATCATCGTAGGCTCCACCGATGAGGAGCTGTTTGCAAGCCTTGTTTAAAAGTCATATTTCAGAATTTAAAACATGGAAGTTCACAATGAGAAGAATTCTTATGTTCTCATTTTCTCATCAAGATGGAGAAAAGGAAAGACATAGTCTAGTCTCTTCCCAATAGTGTTTTGAATACACTCATCAGAGTAGCAAGAGATTATATAATTTACTATAATAAATATATTTAAGAATAAAAGTTTTTGACACTTAAACTGTGTCATTAGTATTCCCTGGAGTTAAATGTTTAAAGAAATCATGCAGCCTGAAAAATTAGAAAACATTTGAAGAATTGAAGAAAAACACCGGAAGTAATGGTGTAAAATTAGCTTTTCCCATAGTTGGGTTGAGACAGTGATGAGGCAAAAGAAAAAGAATCCTACTTCTGCTGGGAAATGATGGCTCAAGCATGTCTCTGTCAAGTCTGGACCCGGAAGGAGCACGTCCTTGTGAAGTCTGGACCCGGAAGGAGCACGTCCTTGTGAAGTCTGGACCCGGAAGGAGCATGTCCTTGTGAAGTCTGGACCTGGAAGGAGCACGTCCTTGTGAAGTCTGGACCCGGAAGGAGCATGTCCTTGTCAAGTCTGGACCCGGGAGGAGCATGTCCTTGTGAAGTCTGGACCCGGAAGGAGCATGTCCTTGTCAAGTCTGGACCCGGGAGGAGCATGTCCTTGTGAACTCTGGACCCGGAAGGAGCATGTCCTTGTGAACTCTGGACCCGGAAGGAGCATGTCCTTGTCAAGTCTGGACCCGGAAGGAGCATGTCCTTGTGAAGTCTGGACCCGGAAGGAGCATGTCCTTGTGAAGTCTGGACCCGGAAGGAGCATGTCCTTGTGAAGTCTGGACCCGGAAGGAGCATGTCCTTGTGAAGTCTGGACCCGGAAGGAGCATGTCCTTGTGAAGTCTGGACCCGGAAGGAGCATGTCTCTGTCAAGTCTGGACCCGGAAGGAGCATGTCTCTGTCAAGTCTGGACCCGGAAGGAGCATGTCTCTGTCAAGTCTGGACCCGGAAGGAGCACGTCCTTGTGAAGTCTGGACCCGGAAGGAGCATGTCCTTGTGAAGTCTGGACCCGGAAGGAGCATGTCCTTGTGAACTCTGGACCCGGAAGGAGCATGTCCTTGTGAACTCTGGACCCGGAAGGAGCATGTCCTTGTGAACTCTGGACCCGGAAGGAGCATGTCCTTGTGAACTCTGGACCCGGAAGGAGCACGTCCTTGTCAAGTCTGGACCAGAAGGAGCACGTCCTTGTCAAGTCTGGACCAGAAGGAGCATGTCCTTGTGAAGTCTGGACCCGGAAGGAGCACGTCCTTGTGAACTCTGGACCCAGAAGGAGCATGTCCTTGTCAAGTCTGGACCCTGAAGGAGCGCTCTAAGACAGGCTCCTGCCAACCTAAATTGGACTTCACGAGAATGCAGGGCAGCCAGGCTCTCTACTACTTAGTCACAATCTTGTAACAATCTGATTTTGCTGATTTTGACACAGCAAATGATTCCTTCCACATAGTTTTAATTCCATCAAGTTGGCAGTGTCCCCAAACAGAACAATATGAAATTTAAGATGTAAGTGCAGATATGGTGTCTGAATTTTGAAAGGAGTGATGCAAAAGGAAATGTGTTTAATAGCTGTCATATTACACACTTCCTGTGCATAATGTGAAACACTTCTAATATATTCTTTGAAATGCTTACAGTAATCTTGGGAATTAATATCCCCATCTCTCAGATGAGAAATGCATCTTGGAGAGCAGAGTGAAGGTCCCAAGGTGACACAGCTAAGGAGAGGAGCCCACACAGTTCACCCCCAGCAGCTTCTAAAGCCCTTGTCGTAACCACGCAGCACCTCGAGTCAGTCACCTCACACGGACCCACCCGAGAGAACGCCCAAACCATCTGTTTGTGTTCTCATTGTGAGCCTGATGATTACGTTTATAGGGTTAATGTGAGTTAAGTGATTTTAAAGGACATTTATCTCTTTCTTCCAGAAACTTTTTAAGATACATTAGGATTGTCATCTGATCTGAAGCTAAATGCAATTTTGTGCCTCCCTTTGCCAAATCCATTCCCAAGCTCCTACCCTTAGAAATGTTGATGGCTTCCCTTTTATTCCATTCCAATTCAACAAATGAGATTGGATGTCTACTATTCATAAAGCCATAGCGAAGCAGTGAAAAGCTAGAAAGAAGAGTTTGACTGTAAGAAACATCAAGAGCTTTTTGTCTAATAGAAACAGTTAGATAGCACACTGTAAATATAGTTTTGCTTATTGGAAGACAGCACAAGAGCATATGCACAGTCCCTATGCCTCCTGGATGGACACGGTGAGCTACCAGCGAGGAAGGAAGCAAGCAAAGATGGGAGGAAGGAAATGAGAAAGGAAAGGCAGGGGCAGGAGGGCAAGGAGGAAGGAAAGAAAACTGAAAGATCATGTTCAGCCCCGTAGGAAATCTGCACACAGTAGGTACTCAACAAATACTTACTGAACTAAAAAACAATGAGAGAATGCTAACAAAAAGAAGAAACAATAAATGCTTGTCAAATGTAATAATTTATAAGTAGTGGCTAAAGGTTCAAGGGTAGAGAAAACAGAAAGACAAATTTTAATTCTTGATCATTTTGAAGCTAGTTTCAAAAGTGCTTTTCAGTTATTCATGGTCCCGGACTGTCCATCTGCAATCGGCACTGGTTTGCCTTGATGTTCTACAACGCAGACCTTTATGGTTGCAGGGAGATGGGAACCTTAGCTCCCTCCTTGCGCAAAGCTCTCAGAATTTGCTCTTTCCACATAAGGTAGAACTTCTTTTGTATGCCTTCAATGATAAATGTCTGCTGGCTGATTAAGAAAAATAAATCTGAGCATCTCAATGAAGCAAATGTTTAAATTAGCTGTTCTAGTGTAAAAATCCAACTAGTCTCCATTAACCACCCAACAAAAGTGCTCTAAGCACAGATATTTTTAATGTATTTCTAAAGTCACACCTGGTAAGTACTGACCAGAAAGATGATAAGAAAAGCCAAGTTTTATTGAGCACTTACTATGTACTGAGGCTTTTGTGTGTGTATTTACATGAATTATTGTACTCAATTCTTATGTGAATTCTATAAGTGAATACACACTTGGCAGATGAAAATACTGAGGATTCTAGAGATTAAGTAATGTGTCCAAGGTCACCAGTTCTTGGTCAATGGATTTGGCTCAAAACAGTCTGACTCCAGAGATTATGCTTTTCACCCCTATGTTACATTGTCATCCATAGTCAGCTAATTGTTACATTTTTCTCTCCTACAGTTAAGCAGATCCCTTTTCTCTTTCCTTTACCCTTGAAAAGATAATGTGTTTTGGTGGGAGATCTTTGACAATAACAGAGGCAGTATATGAGAAGCTATGAATGACTTGCATTGAGATCAGCCAACAAAGTTATGCTAAGACAAACACAGACACAAATACAGCCATGTTCAAATCATAATTTTGATCACAATCATAATTTTGAATAAGGAAAATAAAAAGATATTCTTTTCAAAGAGTTATTAATTTCTTTCTTCTTTCCCTTCACCTAGTGCTTATCATTCAGAGCAACCAACAGCTAAAGGAACTAAATACCTTTTTCCTTGGAGAGTGTAATACACTAAAATCCAATTAGCTTAAACCAATTAAAATGCTGTTTTTAGAGCCAAGGCGCTTCCAGGAGGTTGCTGTAACCATGGAGCATTTTTTCAAAATCACGCAGAGAAGAAAAGAAATGTCATTTGTGAACTACAGAGTTCACCTACATGTGCATAATGTCAATATCTAGACCAGAAGTTCTCACAGTGTGGTCCCTACACCAGCCTGCTCAGCATCACCTGGGAGCTTGTCAGAAACACAGATTCTGGGGCTGCACCCCACCTATTAAATCAGAAACCCTAGGGGCAGGGCCCAGCAATCTGCGTTTGAGCCAGACCTCCAAGTGATCCCGATGCCCACTGTAGTCTGAGAACTACTGATGCAGAGATCTACTGTGCTACCAAAACAGCTGCAACTCACACTCAGGGGTGTAACAGCCTCATTTTACATTCCTCTCAGTAAATGCTAAGTGATATCTGCAGGTATAAGCATTACTTACATATGTTTTCCCATGTCACACGTTTGCCTATGATCTTTAGTGGCATACTAATCTCAGCTTGAAAACTGCCTATGTTTGCATTCAGTATTTACCTATGTCTTATGTTTATCTCATGCTTCTTTGGGCAAAATATATTTCTTTACAATATGAGGTAGATAGCATTTGTTGACTAATACTCTAAAGCAGCGGTTCTCAACCTGTGGGTCGCGACCCCTTTGGGGGTCAAACGACCCTTTCATATGGGTCGCCTAAGACATAACAGGAGCAAAATTACAGTTATGAAGTAGCAACAAAAATAATTTTATGGTTGGGGGTCACCACAACATGAGGAACTGTATGAAAGGGTCACAGCATTAGGAAGGTTGAGAACCATAAAGCCTTTCTAACAATGTGGAAAATAGCACTTACCTGAATAGCAATTGTACTAGCAAAACAAAATTCCACCTGCACAGTAAGATACTATTTCTACCTGCTGTTTGAAGAGGTAAAGAGACTATGAACTGTAAGTCCAGGATCCTGGGAGAAAGATGTTTCCTCTTCTCCCTGATACATGGCACCCTTTACGTCCTGTGATTCATAATCCACGTGGGTCATGAAACACTGATGAAGGGAGGCTGGTGACAGTGACGGCCCGGTTAGGTCAGGCTCATGGGGAAGACAGATCGTATTTCACCAGTGAAAAGCAACTCTAATAAAAGGAGGTGGCTTGGGACAAAAACATGGGTGCTTTCTTTTCCTTCTCCTAATGCCATTCATGACTCATTCATGACATTATTACAGAAATGCACAAAGTTCATGTCTCACCATGTATCCACAGTTCAGAATTCACTTGTTTGTTTATTTCATTGATGAGGGAACCAGCAGGAAGACAAGAGAGTTGGTTCCTAAAGCAAAGGATTAGGGGACGGAGACATCTAGAACGAGTTGGGAAAGAAATGCCAAAATAAGTCTGCCAAGATAGAAACAGGACTGTTCAACATTCTACGAGACAGAAAATATCATATCACCTTTGGGGTAAACTTTTCTGCCAGGCTGTAACCCCCTAACAATTTACAAATCTTAAAAGGTCATAAACCATCTGCACCTTTATATTTGATTAACAAATATATTTGTGACCCAAGAGTGTCAGACAAGGGTTGTAATGGGCTGAATGGTAGCTGGCAAAAAGATATGTCTACGGCTTAATCCCCAGAGCCTGTGGTAGTTCATTTCACTCATCTTTTCCCTCCCTGCCTGGATTGTCTGGCTTAAGAGCAGGTGGTAGCTTCCACGGGGCCCACTGGACCTGGCCCATCCCAGAGCAAGGCACTGATGTCTACACAGGCCCCAAATGCCCTCCTCGCCCTTCCTCTTCTCACCACAGGTGTCGCTCCAGAGGCCTCACCCCGAGCTGTTCACAGGCCTTGCTCCTCACTAGGCCCTTACCAGGGCAGCCTGCAGTCGCTCCCACCCTGAAACCAGGACTTTGCTAACACAGACCTCTGCCACTTCAGGCATAGGACAAAAAAGAAGTCCCCTCTCCAACTCCTATAAACTCTCTTTAGCCTCCCGATTGGCCAGGAAACCTTGACTGAGAACACATGGTTACCTTCTGGAAGTTGGGGAGAGAAATACCTTTAATTCATTCATTCATCTGTTCAATGACAGCATATTTTTAACAAATATTTATTATTTATGAAGCACCTACCATTTGCAAGGGACACAGCAGTAAATACATCAAGGAGGAGAAAACAGAATGTTTCAGTAAAGAAACCGTCCACCTTCATGAAAGCAAAATACCGTCTAAGACCGCTGTTGATGCTCAGAAGTGTTTAGAATAATTACTTCATTATTGTTTTTAGCCCACACTGTTCTTATGGGGGTTCTTGGTTCACTCCCTCGACCAAGCATGTACCTCTGAGGGACAGCTTTTCTATATTCGGCATCTTCCTAGAACAGCCAGTGGAGCGCAACGTGGCACGAGAGGCGGCACAGGGCAGCCGTCCCGAGCACGGCCCACAGCACCGGCCCACTGCTTACTAGCCGTGAGACTGGGCAAGTCACTTAGGCTCTCTGTGCCTCAGCGTCATGGAGGTGACAATAATACCTACGTGACAGGTTGTTGAAAAGACAAGATGAGTTACAGTGTCTAAAGGACTTGGAGCAGCATCTGACACGTAGCATTACTGCTATGTAATCATAAAAGGGGCATCTTCTTGAGGGCCAATGATGGTGGAGAAAGAATGAAAAGCAGCTGAGCTTTACAGATGGAAAGTGCCGAGTGAAGAATACAGTTTTGCTATAGAACAGTGGTTTTTCAAACATGACTGCTTTTCAAAACCACCAGAGGGGCTTTTCAAACATTTAAAGCCCAGGCCCCAGCCCCAGAGATTCTTATTTCATTGGTCTAGGGTGGGACCCAGGCCTGTTCCAGCAATTCCCACAGAAACCAGGGGTGAGCATTCCTGCAAGAGAGGGAGACACCCCCTACCCCCCAAAAGGTGGAGAGGGACTCCATGCCACAAGCCTATCTCCTCCCATTCCCCAAAGACTAGCTGCCTTATCAGCACAATCCCTCACCCTACAGTCTATCCATCCACAGGCATCCTTGGGGCACGAATCACTTGTCAGCCTCTTGGCTTGGTACGGGCAATGCAAAAGTCACCAGACAAAATCTTACCTGCGTGGATCCCACAGTAGGGTCAGAAGATAGACAGGAAAACAAGCAATTGCATGGAGGAATTTGGAGACATCTTGAATGCTCATGGAGAGAGTTCTGAACAAACTACTGTACACAGTACTTACTAGGAAATCCCCAGGAAGAGTGGAGTACGTGTACAAGTACTAATTGTGGAGACTCTCCAACATATATTGTTGAGTAGAAAAGAGTAAGCTACAGAGTACCATGTCATTTATGTTTCAAAAACTAAATTTTGAAACACATTATGATATTCTATCTATGGGTGCATAAATATGTATGTAACTGCAAAGAAAATAGTCTAGAGGTGCACCTGTTATTTTCCATAACTGATTTTTTTCAAAAAGAAAATATTCATTGTTTGTCAAATTAAAAATTAATAACATTTCTTTAAATTCGAGCAGACTCTTTGGAGGGGTCTTCTGGAAATATTTGCATTTAGCTAAGCTATGTATCGCATTGCCTGTTCATTGTGACAAAGCAGTTGGAGTTATCAGGCGTGATTTTATCTAAGTGACTGTTACTGAACAGAGAGCAATGTCCTAAGGAAATGGGGCATAGATGGACGCATGCCAACAGAGGGAAGGCAAAGCAAAGAGAATCCAGCGTGATGACTTGCTGCATATTTAAAGGGAAGACCTCGCTGCCACCTTTCAGCTCTGCAGCTTCCACAGTTTTGCGTGAGGCTGGTCCTTATAACGAGCCGGAAGCTTGAATATCCGCTTTGGGGTCTAGTCTTCCAGTGGCGATCCTCCATTCTAGCTGCATGTTAGACTCGTATGGGAGACTTACTGAAATATTAACGCCCGGCTCCAAGACTAATTAAAGTAAGACCCTTGGGAGGATGGGGTGGGCGCTGGTTTTAACACGACCAGGCTGGAGACCTGTTAGAAGAATCGCGCATGCGTGCTCACACACATTTTGGCACCAGTTTGGACAACCTCATGCTCGCAAAGTACTCCAAAAATAGCATCAGTTGCAGGTGCTGCTTAAAATCTAGGGGAATATGGGGAAAGGAAAAACATTCGTACTTATGTGTTGCGCGGTGCCAGTGTTATAATACCATGTGTTTGGTTTATTTCAGGCTCGGCTGACCAAAGAACAGCGCTGGGGAAGTGCATTACTCTCCAGAAACCACTCTTTAGAAGAGGAATTTGAAAGGGCGAAAGCAGCAGTGGAGGTAACTTTTATAAAATTGTTTTTTGTTTCATGTTTCTGAGAGTGGAATTCAGACAATCAGACTTTAGCAGGATACACATGAAATGGGTCCTACTACATAGACATGAAATAACCATGATTATGATTGTTCGAATGAGACCTGATATCAAAGAACTTTTGACTTCCTACCAGGAGTAACTGATAGACGTCACCTCTTATGCCAGTTCTGTGATCGATTAGCAGGAACTAGAGTCCTGGGACAGAAAGAACTCTGAGCCTCATCTGCGCTCTGTGATGAATCTATGCTATGCATTTTCTGTGACTCTCTGTGGGGCCAAAATTCATGTCTGACATTTTCATCTCTCTAGCATCTACACAATGTCTGAAACATAGAAGGTCTCGCTGTCCCAGAAATATTATACATTTCCCTAACTGAAAGGCATGGCTGAGATATTCCGGCCAATGAAGGCCTATCTTGACTTGAGCCATAATTTTTTACTGTTAAGAGTACCCAAAACAAATGGTAAGATTTCATATTTTATGGCCAATTAATATTCTATTGTATATACATACCACATCTTCTTTATCCAGTTGTCTATCGATGGACACTTAGGTTGCTTCCATATCTTGGCTATTGTAAATAATACTGCACTGAACATAGGGGTGTATATCTCTTTTTGAATCTAAAAAACAAAATTAATGAACAAACAGCAACAAACTCACATATACAAAGAACAAACTGATGGTTGACAGGTGGGAGGGGGGTTGGAGAGATAGGTAAAAAGGTGAAGGGATTAAGAGTACAAATTGGTAGTTACAAAATAGTCACGTGGGTATAAAGTGGGCATCATAGGGAATGTAGTCAATAATATTGTAGTAACTATGTATGGTGTCAGGTGGGTACTTGAAATATTGGGGAAATCACCTCGTAAGTTGTATAAATGTCTAACCACTGTGCTGTACACCTGAAACTAATATAATATTGAATGCCAACTATAATTGAAAAATAAAAATATATTTTAAAATAAAATAAAATAAAAATAAAAGAGTATCCCAAACAATGACAGTGTTGATAAATCAAATGAGATACTGAACTTGAACATTAATTTTCTTATTTAGCCTTCTAATGAGAAAGGAAGGAAGGGAGGAAGGAAGGGAGGGAGGGAGGGAGGGAGGGAGGGAGGGAGGAAGGGAGGGAGGGAGGAAGAGAGAGGGGGGAGAGAGAGAGAAAGAAAGAAAGAAAGAAAGAAAGAAAGAAAGAAAGAAAGAAAGAAAGAAAGAAAGAGAGAGAAAGAGAGAAAGGGAAAAAGAAAAAGAGAAAGAACGAAAGGAGGAAGGGAAGCCAAAAGGGCAATCTTTGCTGTTTTTTGTCCACTTTCTCTTTGGTCAGAATCACAAAGAGTGCGTCAGAGATGCCATCTGTAATACCCATCAGAACTTTGCTAGATTGCTACTTGAGAGTGGAGCTTTCCACCAAACCCAAGTGGGAACTTGCCAGGATCTACATGTCTGTTACTGATAAGAAATCTTAAAAATCGAAAGTGTTCCTGTAATATGGTTCATTTATGTGGCTGTCTTACCATAGAATTTGCATTTATACTATGAACAGTCTTCCAGTAACTCCATACTTGAAGTGCAACTAAATCATATTTCCAGTTTAATAGTAAAAACATTCTTTATATTCTAGGAAGTAATTCCAGCTATACTCATCATTCAGAAACCCAATATGAATACACTTTTTATCTCATCACAATACAATCTCACCAAATTTCTTTTTTTTAATATTAACCCTTTTATTTAAAAAAAAATGCCTATTTAGAGCTCTTGATTGTGATGAACTGATTTATTTGAGACCAGCTGAGACCACGTTGTCCACTGCATGGAGCCTATAGCTCAGTGTATCTTAAATGTAGATTTTTTTCCAGGCTTAAGAGCTAATTTAAATTTATCTTTTGAACTCCTACTGTGTGTAGTACACTGAATTAGCACTAAAGAGAAGATGATTTAAAATCAAAGAATCTTGGGTCAGTAAAGACAGAATTTATCTGGTCCCATTTAGAATGAGAAACACAATGGATTCACACTCAAAAGGCTAAATTCCAAGTAACATATCAACAAGACAAAAGTTATCCATCTGTGTATCTATGTGTGTGATATATAGAAATAAATATATATACTCACAAAACTATTTCATCTTAGTGTTGGTAGAGACCTTAAAGTTATTTATTCCAACCAGGCTCACAAAACCTTTTTTTTTTTTTTTCTTGTTCAAGCATACTTGGGCCAAATTATTTATTCAAACATACCCTGTTTCTACTTGAACACTTCTAGTTAGGGGCAACTCACTTCTTTTCAAGAAAACCTATTTTATTTTTGGACAGTCCTAGCTATTAAAAAGCTCTGCCCTGTATTAGGCTGAAATTGGCCTCCCAGCAACTTCCGGTTTCGCTTAGTCTTGGCTTTGCTCTCTCTGAAACAAGGCAGAATGAGCTGAATGAATCCCTTCTCTACATGATGCCCACCTCACCCTTCAAAGACTTACCTTCTCCTGGCTTCTCCTAGTTGTTGTTCCAACTTCTCTCTAGTAGCTTAATATCATCAACAATATAGGTGTCCGTTTCCACACTTGCATGGACCTTTCCAGCTACAAAATCCCAGGAGACTGTAAGTTACTTCAAGTAGTCACTCATTCAACAAACATTACTGACTGTCCACATGTGCTGACTGCTGAACTAGGTCCTAGAGATAATGGGCCAGACTTCATTAGCCATCTAACAGCAGCATGGACCAGAGGACCAACTTGGACAAATCACTTGCTCCCTCTACGTTAGTTTTCTCATCTGTAAGATGAAGAATTGGATTTCTAATATACTAAAATCCTACGAATAGTAAGTACAGAATTCCCAGCAAATAAGAACGTTGTAAATAAATTTGCTTGGCTGGAAGCCTGGACCTGAGGGGCTTCCCTAAGGAATGAGGGAGGATGATGCTGACCAGAAGGTGGGAACAGGTGTGGAGAAAAAAAACGGTGGGGGGCAAGGAGTGTTTCACTAAGCTAATGGTAAATTAGACCACAAAACCACACACAGATGTGGACTATTTACTTCCTGGTATTATTCTTATCCAGGGTATAATCTAAATTCATAGATGACATCATAAAATGCATCCAAATCTTGGAAATATACATGCCCTTGACCCAGCCATTTCTTAGATTTCACCCTAGAGAAATAGTAATGAACATTGGTGATATTTTATCTATAGAACCGTTTTAAAAAATAAAAATTTTCAAACAGCCTAAGTATCCCATGATAGAGAATTAACTGAATTATATCTCTATGGTAAAATGCTATGTAACCATTAAAACTACATTATAAAAACTATTCAAGATCATGTAAAAATGTCTAGTGACAATTGGAACAATAATTTATATGACAGTTCTGCAGTACACTCCCAACTTTGTAAAACAATAATAGCATAATATCTGACATGTTCGAGCACGCACTGTGTGCCAGGCACCAGGTCGGGGGCATAGCAGGGCTTCTGGTTCAACCCTCACGGCCGTCCTGTGAAGAAGGTAATTCTGCTGCTGTTCTCATTTTGCAGATGAGAAAACTGAGGCTTAAAGAGATTGCAGACAGTTATGTGTCATTTTCTAAGCAATTAAGATAGATTGAAAAGTGAACATCCCTCCTTTAGCCAGCGACAAAGTCGTGATTTTCACCGACTCCAGAGCCCATATTCTGAATCACTGCAGTATACAAGTGTAAAGAGAGTGTGTGTTTAAATGTTAACAGTAGTATTCTTGGATGGCTGGATTTGGACTATTTTATTTCATCTCTTAGTTTATCTGTATTTTCCAAATGTTCCATCATAAACATGCATTACATTGGTAACCAAGGAAAATGTGGTTAAGTTATAGATATTATAGAGGGATATCAGATACGTAAAAGAGCTAACAGTGCCCCATTCTTCACTTCGAGACGAACAAAAAATGGTGCTGCAGATTGGCTTCATCAGAGACGTAGTTCCAGACACTAGTTAAGACCCAGAGGAAAGCCATTTTCTAAACTGAATTTTTCCAAAGTGCCCATTTTATATTTTATATCATCTGACTTCAGTATTCTTTCTATTTCACAGTCTACTCCATTCTTAAATGCTATTTTATTTTATTTATTTTTTGTCATCATCCTGCCTGATGACCTGGCGGCTGGTCCCCTTTCCAGCTCCTCTGCTCCTCAGTGCCCTCCTGAGCTCCAGGGGCACTGGTCTCCTTTCCTCTCGCACAACAACCTCATTGCCCACCGTCTCCACGCTGCCTTTCCTCTGCAAGGAACATTCTCCCCCCAGACCCTCGGGTGGCAGGTCCCTTCTTGTGGTTCAAGTTTTAGCTTGAATGTCAGCGCCTCCGAAAAGCTGAGCCTGCCCACCCCGTGGCTATCACGACACCTACAGTGTTGTTTTTCCTCCTTATATTTATCACTGGTCTTTTCTTGTTTGTTTTGATTTATTTTTCTGTTTGTTATCTGTCTTTCTGCTTTAAAATGTGACTCCCGTGAGAAAGGGGTCTTTGTCTCTCATTTACCACCATACCTCAATATCTAGGATGATGTCTGGTACCTAGTAAGTATTCAGTAAATATTTGTTGAGTTAATGGATGGATAGCTGATTATTCATCACCTAATGTGGGCAAATCTGTCTGTCATTGCACAGAAAGTGCCATATCACCTCCTAATATAATTTATATCTGCATTTCCATAGCTAATATAAACAGACGATTCTGTCTGTGGCATACAGCTTTCTGCCAGGGACTGTGGCAAAGCATTGCCCTCTGTGGCTGTCTTGGTCTCACTGACAAAAATGCAGGTAGCACCAACCAATCTTGCTGTGGAGTAATATCAGGCATATCTTGAATATCCCATGGTACAGACGAGTTTTTACTTATAATAAGTAATACCTGACAGCATGCCATTCAACTAATGTTTGAGCTAAAATGTCCTAAAATACGGTATCTTCTACTGGAGAAAAGACAGCTAACCGCACGCACACGGATTGCGTATCATAAATGACCTGGGCGCTGTTTATGTACAAAGGCCGACAGTGCTCGAGCTCAAGCTGAGTCATTAGATCCAGTGAGGCCTTGTATGGGTGAGGCTTTTTTGCCTCCCGATCTTATGTTTTATTGAAAAGTCACTGCAAATTTATCTCTGCTCAAAGTATTGTAATTTTAGGACAAAGAACCAAAAATTCCTATTTGGGACTTTTTAAAGAAATGCATCTTCCCAGAACAAGAATGGAGAAGAGCTTCCTCAGGGGTTTTCTTCCCAGCTAGCAGCCTGCGTGCACTGTCAGCTACAGTGGGTCACTAGGAAGGATGCACAGGCAGGCACAGTCGTGGGAAGCAGGGAAGGAGCCCTAGGAGCTCAGCGAAGCCTGAAGCTGCCTTCCAGGAAGGGAGATCCCCAGAGGGACCCGTGCTGCACCCGTGGAGCGGGAGAAGGTCGTGTAGGCAGTTGGCATGCCTGCAGCCACACACCAGAAATACTTCCTCTATCACTCTTCAGCAGGGAGGGAAGGAGCCAGTCAGCATCTAGTATTGTGTTTAGCTAGTTAGTCTTGCTTTAAATTCATCAGACATGTTTAAGCTTCTTCTATGGTCCAGGCACTGTGCAGGGTGCTAGAAATAGAAACTTGAATAAGACTGTCTCTGCCCTTAAAGAGCTAGAAGAATCACAGGTGTAAGCAGCTCAGGAGATCACTGAAGTATAGCTTATCACGTGGTATAGTTATTACAGTTTTACAAGTCCATCTCCACACTAGACGTTGACCTCTTACAAGCAGAACTGTGTCTCATCCTTTTTGTGTTCTCAGACCTTTCAGAGTCTTGTGCAGAGCAAGGCCCCACAAAATGTAGCTGAATAAATACATGAGCAAAAATAACAATTTATTCCTCTAATGCCCCTATTCATCTAAGCATCTCTTCTCTAATGAGTGCTTTAAAAACATCACCAACTTGCTGACTAATGGCAGATGAACTTTGTGCCCTTGACCTCAAAGTCACGTTTCACTTGGCTCCAGTATTATTATTATGACTGCATGCATTTTAATCAATGCTTTCATAGCTCTACCTTTACCCGGAGGGAGGTATTCTTGTGAGCAAATTTTGGAAAAGAATAATGGAATATGTGAATGGGGGGAAATGAAGATGCCTGGGCAAAGGAAAGTGTGGTCAGAGGCAAGAAAAAGAACAGGAAGCATAACTTGAAATCCTTCTGGCTAATTAATTGAGCCTATTAAATTCTAGAGCTCTGAACTCTTTCCATGCCCCAGTTCTCTTCACTTTGAACTTCACTTGGGATATTGCTTATGATTGTTTAAAATGTCCACAAATTCTCTGATACTTCCTTCAAAATATGGAGCTTAATTCTCCTCCCCTTGAGTGTGGGCTGGGCTTAGTGATTCACTTCTAATAAGTAGAATAAAGTGGCAGTCATGGCGTGGGACTTGACAAGTTAGGTCATAAAAGGTCCCGTGGCCTCCTCCTTGCTCTCTCTCTTGAATTGCTTTCCCTGGAGGAAACCCAGCTTCCATGTCATGTGAACCTTTAGCAGGTGAGGAACCAAGGCATTCTACCAATAGCCAGCGAGGACCTGAGGCCCCTGTCAACAGCCACACAAGTAAGTCATCCTGTAGGTGGGTCCCTCAGACCCAGTTGAACCTTGAGATAACTATAGTCCCGGCCAGCAGCTTAATTTCAACCTCATGAGAGACCCCAAATCAGAATCACCCAGCTAAGCTACTCCCAAATCCTTGTCTTTCAGAAACGGTATGAAATACTAAATGTTTGTTTTTTACGTTGCTATGGTATTGAGTAATTTGCTAAGCAGATAGGTATTGTTCTGCTCCTCTCAGCCCCCCGCCTGGTTCTACTCCACTACTCTCTCCCCCATCTCCATCCCCAACACATGTCAGTACTACAGAAATTGGGAGATTACCCTTTGAGCACAGAAACAAGGTACTCATTCACCCTACACTGTAATTTTTTGAACTCCTCCCGCTCTCATTTCTGCTGGTCCTCAGCTGATCTTCTCTGATCCCCAAGGGAGAATGCACAAAGACCTTTTTGTGACAATCCATGTTCCTTAAGGGCACATCCATCCTTTCAGGGACTTGCTTTGTCTTCATAGCACCTACACCTCTCTTCCTGATAAGCCTCATTGAAAGCTACCTCCCAACTTTCCATTTCTATGTCCTGTCTCAAAGGACACAGTCCTCAAGATAACTCCTCTTCAGGCTTCAGGCTGACTTTTCCTCCTGCAGCACTTTATGAAAAATCACAGGCAAATTGGTAACTACTGTTTAAGAAAAGGATAGTGAGAGTTTAATGCTAACTACTAATTCCTTATTCTAAAAATACGGGAGACCTTCTTTTCTGTGTTAAGTTTAGTGAGGGGATGCTATATTCAAACCAACACAATAACTAATCCCAGCTCTAGTGACATAAATTTAAAAATTCTTTTCATATATTAATCCAGTTAGAGAAAGACAAATACCATATGGTTTCACTTATATGTGGAATCTAATGAACAAAATGGGACCAGAGGCATGGATACATGGAACATACTGACAGATCTCAGCAGGAAAGGAGGTGGGGGTGGGTGAGTGGGTAGGAATTGGAAGAGATTAGCCAAAGAACACATATGCATAGCCCATGGGCACAGACCACAATGTGGTAAAGGCTAGGGGGAAGGGCAGGAGCTGTGTGGAGGGGGGTCAAAGAGGGGGAAAATGGGGGATATCTGTAATAGTGTCAACAATAAAAAAAATTATTTTCATATAGAAATTTTGTTTCACCTGAAGTTAATCTCTGTATGTACCATAGATAAGATAGGCACCTGAGAAATAGTAAATGACTGAAGAAAATTGGAGACCATTCTAGGAACTGCTTTTAATATAGAATTATGTAAGAAGATACTGACTTGGGTGCCCTCCTCCCAAGAAGATTATTTGTCTTCACCACCCCCTCATACTTCCTTTTGCTTTCTGGGACAGTGTCACCTCTTTGAAGTAGGTGGAAGAGATTAATGGACTAAACACTACTTAAATCATTCTTAGTTAGATTCAATATCCAAAAAAGAGAAAATCTTCTGAAAATATTCTTTGGGCAATATTGAAAGAATCTTAATTGATACAGATTCCCTAAAGCTCAGAATGTCATGGTAGCTAATACGCTTCCCATGTCAAATTGTAGCTAGATCACAAGAAGGTTCAACGTGTTGTGCATTCATCGGGAAGCTGGCAAAAGTTCCTTTGCTCTTACATTGATTTGATTTCTTTACACTTTTAACAAACAAAATTTGATTTCCATAAACAACATAAAGCATAGATAAAAATTATTGTATAGTGTCTTTTGATAAACCCTCATAGGTAATATAGATAAAAGTATAAAGAGATGTACAATAGTCTTAGATAAATTTATGGGTAGTTCTAGTCTTTAGTTCTGTATTTAAGTCAGTAGAGCTATCTTGCCATTTTGCTTTTAAAAGACTTTTTATAAAATAAAATAAAAATACTGAATGATTTTCTGATGGCAAACACTTAAACTGCTCATTGGTTTAGTAAATAGAACATCAAACGCACAACTATACAGAGTTCAGCGAAGAATCAGAAAACTCCCTGTGAGCAAAGTGGCATCTTAAATTTCCTTTATCCATTCAACTAAGACATATAATATACACACAACAATGGGTATGAGTTGATGTTCAATACACAAATACTTCCTGATGATTAAGAAAGCAATTCTTTTTTTTTTTTTTTTGCATTTTTTATTTATTTATTTTTGTTATAGATGTTTCTCCTTTTTCCCCATTGACACCCTCCTCCTGATCCCCCCCCCCAGCATTGTTGTCTATGTCCATTGGTTATGCATACATGCATACAAGTTCTGTGATTTATCTCTTCCCTGCCCCCCATCGCCATCTTCTGAGGTTTGTCAGTCTGTACCCTACTTCTATGTCTCTGGGTCTATTTTGTTCATCAGCTTATTTTGTTCATTATATTCCACAAATAAGAGAGATCATGCGATATTTTTCTTTCCCTGATTGGCTTATTTCACTTAGCATAATACTCTCCAGGACCCTCCATGTCGTCTCAAAGGGTAAGAGATCTGACAAAGCGATTCTTTTTTATGAGGGTAACCAGTGTCTACCCCTTCCTCCCAGATAATCGGTCGCTGTCATTCACTTAGATCTTGTATGAGTCAGAGTTCTCCAGAGAAACAGAACTGTAGAACATATACATATTTGGTTTGGAGATGTATTTATTTTCTTTCCTCAAATTTCATCTTACCTCAGATATCTTTATTTAACATATTGATTTTAATTTATGTTACAATTACTTGATATTCTTTGAAATATACATCAACCCCTGACAACAGTAGCTACCTTTACTGGGCCAAGAGGGCTGGAGGCATAGAGAAAGAGTAAGTAAAAGGCAGAGAGGTATTAAAATGATCAATGCTATATATGAGCCACATGGAAATAATTGGAGACGAATTTGATTTCCTGTGAAAACTTGAATTGTGTGGTGAAATTGGAGAATAAAAAATTTAGAAGCTTATCCTATCTTAGCTACCTTGTATCCAAAGAGTAAAAAATGGATGAATAGATAAATAAATAACATCAAGTCAAGCCCCCAAATCCAATTATTATGGTTATTAAACACCATGTGCTTCCTACATCAAAAAGCTTCGGCAGTCACAGCAAAGGGACGAGCAGTCAGATGTTCTGTGCTGTGCACATCTCTGGCATGAAAATGCAGACACAGGATTGACCACCTGATCTGACAAAAGTAGATAGATCACCCTACCTTTAAATGCAAATTCGAAAAAAGATTTGATTTTCACCAAATAATTAAACCAATCTGAATGTGTTGACTTTCTGTGATGGTAACAGGGTGTTTACTGAAGCCATTTATAGCCCCTCCCCCAAGTAGAGACTACACTTGGCAAAGCTACATTGGAAGTTAGCCACTTCCTTGACTAAGTCATTCCTTATGACTCATTTGGTCTTCTAAAGATAGTCTTCCTTTTCAAAATGAGCCATTTTTTTTTTTTATACTAAAGTATTTGTTCTCTACCTAAGGTGAACAGACATTGAACTGACACCATTGGATTGAAGAGTCACCTCATAAATTAGGTTTTAGGTTTCACCAGTCAGGTGGCAATAAAACCATTTTGTCTCCAAGATTGGAATTATCTCTTTTATTAGTGAAGTTTGACTTAATGGTTTACCAAATTACAGTGATTATTTGGATCAATAATAAAGATATACCCCATTCAAAATAATAGCTTTGCACCCTTCAGGTTGCTTGGGGTGAGTGAGAACACACACACGTGCACACACGCACACACAGACCACTACAAATTTAGGTAGAAGTCCTGACTTATTCAGGCAAGGATCTCTAGCATAATGGAGGTGAAGTGGCCACAGGAGTGGAATCAGTGCAGCTTCTCAATCCAGCTTCCTCCAGAGTCCCTCTGATGGGTGTGCAGCTGTTGGTGACACTAACTCCACAGGGCAGGCCTTTTACGCTTGGGCTTTGCATCCTTGCTCAGGACTTACATAGTCCATCCTGAACCCATCTGATTCTCGGGCTAAATGCAGAAGTCAGGAAAGATGGAGCCTCATGCTGTGTGTCCATCGAAGGAGGGGGAGAAAAGAGCAGAATGTGGCCCAGGGTCCCCAAGCACCATCTGTACCTCTAGCTCCCTGGCTTTCCAAACAGCCTACTGCCATTCTCAAAGGGAAGAGCCTAGCTTTTACAAACATTTAAAAGTATGTATGGACTTTAAGAAAAGAGTAGAAGGGAATGCAAATGTGTCAGTAACCTATCTCTGGACAGTGAGATGGAGAGATTATTAATTTTCATTGGCAATTTCAATGGTTTTTTAAAAATTATTTATAATGATAATGTATTGCTTTCATAAACATGAAATATGTTTGTTTGTTTTTTCTTTTCTTAAAACATGCCCTGTGCATCAGATCAAGGTTAAGAGACTTGAGTCCTCATTCCCCTCTGTCATCACTGCCCTGGCAGGCTGGAGACCGTCCCTGTCCCTCTCTGGACCTCAATGTTTTCATCTTTAACTTGAGATCATTGGATTATACCCATGGTACCCTAATTTGGCCGCCCATTGGAACTACCTGGGGAGCTTCCAAAACTCCTGTTGCCTGTGTCCCACCGCAGAAATTGTGATTTCATTGGCCCTGGCCATGGTGTGGGCCTTAGAATTTTGTGAAGATCCCCAGGTGATTCGATGTGCAGACAAGTTTGGAGAACCTCTGGATTCAGTAATTTTTGAGGCTGTCTTCTGCTGTGCCGTCTGTGAGTATGATTCTTCGCTTTCGCCTAGGGCCATCCCTAAGTACCAGTTCTGTTTTTAGCAATTGCTAAGAAAGAATATTCTAAAACTCTCCTAGGTGACCCATTTCGACATCTTGCAATCATTTCAATCAGAGCACATTTTCTTTATGTCTAATCTAAATTCCTGCTGCAGCAATTTAAGCCATGACGGGAAGAGAGAACGTCTAGTTATGATTGGCTTGGATATTGAATTCCTTGCCTGAACTTATATCCCCAGTTTAAGTCGTTTTTCAGTCCCAACTAAATTCTCTCATTACCAATTAACCAGAGAACGTATATGCATATATGCATAATCCATGGACACGGATAATAGTGCAGTGAAGTGGCGGGGGTGGAGGAATGAGGTGGAGGAGGTCAGTGAAGGAAAAGGGGGGGCATCTGTAATACTATTAACAATAAAGATAAATGTTTTAAAAAAGAAAATTCTCTCCTTACCATGTCTTTACCTAACAAGTTCCTTGTCAAGTTTCTCATAATGAGGGGGAACTGCAAGATTTCTTACTACCATGTTGCCCAAAGTATATTTTCCAGTTTCTGCCAAAATCATCCCTTGATATGTGTTCCTGTAAAGTTCTTAAGGGCAGTGTATTTTTAATCCTTTAAAGTTTTTATTGCTTTCCTTGGCCTTCTTTCCAGATTTCCTCTATCACTCTTCAGCGTTTTTTCCCTTTATTTGTATATTTTAAAGTTAGCAGATTTCAGCAAAACTAATTACAAGGGACTTGTCATAAGACACATCCTGGGCAAATGCTGAAGGTTCAACTAAAATGACTGAAAATACTGTGCCATTTACAAAATAATTATTTCCCACACTGAAAAAAAACGTGGTTTGACACTCTTTCCGATTGTACCGGGATTCAGGAAGGATGAATGGCATGAACATGAGCTCTCTTTTTAATCTTTTTCTTAAATAAGTTCAGGTTTTAGCAGTTAACAGTAGCTCCAAGGCTAAATGTGTTCCTTGTATATTTATGACCATTGGTTTGCAAGTGAGAATAGAAACAGTTACCTGTCGTGGTTTCAGAACTCTGGCTACGGGGCCTGATGAACTCTGACCTGCATGAGGGGCTTGGGCCACATCCCAGCCGCGTCACACCTGTGTTTTGGTGGCAGCAGGCGGGAACGCGGCAGCTTTGGAAGCTGCCTCATTGCTGAACATGACACTGATTGAGCAGCACTGTGATCCAGTAAGATTATTCCAGTTCTTTGTGATTTTTACAGGATCTTTGAAATAGTTTCAAAAGAACAGGGCCATTTTACATACAGCCACTGAACTAGGCTGACTGCTAAAAAGTGACAACGGGATTTGACCCACGCTGTGTACTTTTATCTCCTCTACACTGATCATATCTAAACGGTTACTGTGATGAAACGGTTACGTTCCTAAAGCCCTGACAGAGGAGACTCCTCTGTGTAAAACATGGGTGTGATGTGTACAGACAGAGGCATCTTCTGCTTCAGTAAAAGGAGCGCAAAGCAGAGCTCTGGGGGGGTACACTGAGGTGGGGGTCCGTGAGCTAACCGGAGACCTGCTCATGGACTTCCAGGGGAGGAGGAACAACTTAAAGTTGATTGGAAAGTTGAATTGCTTCTCACAAATTGAATCACGCATTCATGTATTTGTTTAAAAAAACATTACACTTGTTAAGTGACTACTATTGTCAGACCCTACATTAGGTAAGAGAGATACTGAAATGAGAGATATCATCCCTGCCCTCAACTTGCTCAAAATCTGATGGAAGAGAAAGATAATTGAGAATCCTAACACAATGGAATAAGGACTCTAATGAAATAAGCCCTTGGTCCCTTGAGTGCCTTTTGAAGGGGGACTCACCCCACCTGGCAAGCACAGGGGTTTCTCAGGAGCGGGCGTCACATTCACAGTTGGCAGAGGAAGTGAACACAGAAGGGAGGAGGCGTTTGAAGCAGAGGGAAGAACGCATGCAAATGCACAGAGACATAGATAGATGAGTGTCTGGTGTATCTGAGGACTTGCAGGTGTCATTGGGTCTGGTTAGAGTGCAGGTTGGGGCGGAGGAGGGGTGGGAGACGAGATGAAGAGGCACGCAGAGGAGGCGAAGCCAGATCATCCATGCTTCCCTTCAGCAGACTGTATGGTATGTGTACTGTGTGCCAAGCAGTGTGTGTGTTAGACACTGGTTTTCTCCCCCCTCACAGGCTGTTTTCCCCCAGTCACCTTTGCTGGCTTCTCCGCTTGTGTTTATCTTCTTAATATCACAGAGCCCCAGGACACAGCTCTTGCTCCTCTTCTGCATTGTCTCCTTAGCAGTGTCTTTCAGTTCTGTGAATTTAAATACTAACTATACCTTGATGGCTCTCAATCTGATTGCTCAACCTTCATCTTTTCCCAGAGGTCCTCAACTGAATATCCAATTGCCTATTGATGCTGCCACTTGGGTTCTAATATCCGCTGTGTATTTCAACATATCCAAAACCTCACTCTTGATTTTCCAAAGCAGTCCCCACCCCAGTTCAGTAATAACACCACAGTCTGCTCAGAACAAAACCCTGAAAGATGGCTTTTCTTCCCCTGTAGCCTCACATCCAATCCAACAGCATGTCCTGTTGGGATAATGTCCAAACTAAAGGAATTCGGTGGAATCTATTATCAACCCAGAGCAAACTTCCCTCCACACCAGGAACATACCTGGCCCAAACTGCTGCCACAGCCTCCTTCCTTGTCTCCCAGCTGCCAGTCTTCATCCCAAGAATTCCAGGTTCTCTTCTCAGATGGTACATCAGATCCTAACACTTCCCTGCCAATAATGGCAGTTAAAATCTGCCGGTAGTTTCCATCACAAATAAGGTGAGATCCACAGTCCTTACTTATGGTCCACAGGACATGCTCTGGCCCCTGTTATTATTCCCTCTTGTTCCTCCTCCCCACCCCCACAAGACATCCCAGCCGCACTGGCTCTTCTGCCCATTCATCCCAAGCTTATTCCCATCTCTGCATTCTGTGCCTAGAATGTTCTTACCTGGGTTGTTTAGGTCTTAGACCTCTTTAAGAGGTCTTCCTTGATCACTTTTTCTAAAAGGAGTCTTCCATAAGTGTCCTATATAATTATTTCTTAAAGTGCTAACAACTATTTGAAAATTATATTATCTATTCATGTATGTATTTTTATTATTTACCTGCTTCCTCTAGACTGGAAACTCCATGAGAACAGGGACTTTGTCTTATTTACTGTCCTATCTCCACTCCCTAGAATGGTGCACAGATAGATCATCACAAATGGTGCTAATGCAAATGAAGGAAGAGTGTAGAGGTATGTGAGTTTCTATGGCATCGAGAAGTAGAATGCAACCTTCTGCTCAATGTACCCAAAGAATCCTATTTATTTCCTCAGTATAAGACGTTAACACAATATCATAGTTTGATAGTCTAGCACTCACTTGGACATTTCTGTCTTATTTTCATTAAGAAAACTTGACCAAGTGGCACTGTTTATGACTTTGCAAAAGCTTGATTGAAGGGTGTGTTCCACTTATATTTTTAATATAATTTTGAGCTAAAGTACACAACCAGTATTGTCACCATTTGAAAAACATGATGCTGAATTGCAGTATATTCAAAGGGAAAAAAAACACATACAGTACAAAAGCCTAGGAACAATTTAGTCTTTATTCAAAAACGATTCATTTATGTCAGGTACTTTCTAATCTATACCTGATCTTGTAAACAAATTTGAATATCTTCTGAGAACCAAAATTTTTCCTGAATCTTTATTTAGAGTCAAATCTTTATGTTTCCTAACCTCAAGGCCAAAAGAAAAGGAAAATCAGTAGCATTGCATCATCACAGATGACCTGCCAGAATGAGTCCCCACCTCTTCTACCAGAAAGAGTAGATTTTCTCTTTTCAGAGGAGAAAGCCTCCTTCTTCAACAAGATTATCAGATTCTAGATTTGCTGATTAGTTTAGAGACTATGGTCACCATAACAACCAATACATTTAACAGCCTGTGTTGGAAATTTTTTTCTCCTTAAAAGCCTATCATTAGGGAACGAGCTACATCAGAACACTGAGGGAGTAGGGGAATAATATATAAATATTATGTGTTAGTGAAATGAATCAATACATTGGTTAAATTATTTATTTTTCTTTTGTAAATAATGTTTTATTTTCCAGTTACAGTTGACTTGCAATATTATATTAGTTTCAGGTATATAACATAGTGATTAGACATGTATATAATTTATGAAATGATGACCCAATAAATCTAGTACTCATCTGACACCATACATAGTTATTACAACAGTATTGACTATATTCCCTATACTGTACTTTATACCCACCCCCATGATTTGTTTTATAACTTGCAATTTTTACTTCTTAATCCCTTCCCCTTTTTACCCATTCCTCCAATCCCCCTCCCATCTGGTAACCATCAAAATGTTCCCTGTATCCATGAGTTTGTTTCTGATTTATTTGTTCATTTGTTTTTTAGATTCCACATATAAGTTAAATCATATGGTATTTGTCATTCTCTGTCTGACTTAGTTCACTTAGCATAATACCCTCTAGGTCCATCCATGTTGTTGCAGATGGTAAGATTTTATTCTTTTATGGCTGAGTAATATTCCATTGTATAAATGTACCACTTCTTCTTTATCCATTCATGTATTGATGGACATTTAGATGGTTTCCATATCTTGGCTATTGCAAATAATGCTGCAATGAACATATGGATGTATATGTCTTTTCAAGTTAGTGTTTTTGGTTTCTTCTGATAAATACCCAGAAGTGGAATTGCTGGGCCCTTCTTTGTCTCTTGTTATAGCCTTTGTTTTAAAGTCTATTTTATGTGATATAAGTATTGCTGCCCCAGCTTTCTTTTTCTGTTTCCATTTTCATGAAATACCTTTTTCCATCCCTTTTCAGTCTATGCGTGTCTTTCACTCTAAAGTGAGTCTCCTATAGACAGCATATGTAGGATCTTATTTTTAAATCCAGTCAGTCATCCTATGTCTTCTGATTAGAGCATTTAATTATTTTACATTTAAAGTAATTATTAATAGATGTATAGTTATAGCCATTTTATTATTCATATATTTTATCTTTTTTCCTTTTCTTCTTAAAGAAGTCCCTTTAACATTTCTTGTAATACTGGTTTAGTAGTGATGAACTCCTTTAGCTTTTTCTTGTCTAAGAAGCTCTTTATCTGTCCTTCAATTCTAAATGATGGCTTTACTAGGTACAGTAATCTTGGTTGTAGGTCCTTGCTCTTCATCACTTTGAATATTTTGTGCCAATCCCATCTGTCCTGAAAAGTTTCTGTTGAGAAATCAGCTGATAGTCTTATGGGAGCTCCTTTGTAGGTAACTAACTGCTTTTCTCTTGCTGCTTTTAAGATTTATTCTTTGTCTTTGACATTTGAAATTTTAATTATGATGTATTTTGGTGTGGGCCTCTTTGGGTTCATCTTTTTAGGACTCTCTGCACTTCCAGGGCTTGTATGTAAAACTTCACCAGGTTAGGGAAGTTTTCTTTAAATAGATGTTTAATTCCTTGTTCTCTCTCTTCTTCTGGTACCCCTATGGTATGAATGTTGGTACACTTGATATTGTCCCAGAGGCCCTTTAAACTATCCTTTTTTTTTTTTTCTTTGATTCTTTTTTCTTTTTGTTGTTCTTATTTGGTATTTTCTGCTACCTTATCTTCCAAATCACTGATTCGATCCTCTGCTTCATCTAATCTGTTGATTCCCTCTAATGTAGTCTTCATTTCAGTTATTGTATTCTTCATTTCTAACTGGGTTTTTTTTCATGTTTTCTATCTCCATTTTTATGTTCCATGTTTTTGTTGAAGTTCTCACTGAGATCACTGAGCATCTTTATAACCAAATTTTTGAACTCTACATCTGGTCGATTGCTTGTCTCCATTTTGTTTACTTCTTTTTCTGCGGTTTTGTTCTGTTATTTTATTTGGGACATGTTTCTTTGTCTCCTCATTTTGGCTGCCTCCCTGTATTTGTTTCTACCAGTTAGGTAAAACTTCTATGTCTCCCAGTCTTGATAGAGGGGCCTTATGTAGCAGATGTTCTGTAGGGCCCAGTGGCACAGTCTCCCTGGTCACCTGATCTGGGTGCTCAAGGTGTGTCCCTTGTGTGGGTTGTATGTGCCCTCCTATTGTAATTGACTCTTGATTGCTGTTCTCATGTCATTGGGAGGGATTGACCCTCAGGCTGATTGGTTGTGAGGACTGGTCATGACTACAGTGGAGGAGCTGTTGTGCAAGGGCTGACCCTATGGAACAAGATTCGCTTTAGAAGATTTCTGGTGCCTGTCAAGTCTGCCATTTGGGTGTGTCATTTGTGTAGGAGGCTGGGTGGTGCTCTCATGTAGTCTAAAGCTGGCCAGTGGGTGTGTTGGTTCTGGGCCCCTTGAGAGGGACTCTGGTGCATGCCAAGATCTTCTCAGCCTGTGTCCTGCCCAGGGCCACTTGGTGTGAGCTAAAAAGTGATCTGCAGATGGTTGCCACTTGTGCTGAGCTTGGAGGTGCCTGGGAGAGGCTAAGGTGCAAACCAAGACTGGCTGCCACTAGTGCAGGGCTTGGGGCTGCTTATCAAGAGGTACGAGGCATGCAGAGGCTAGATGCTGTTTGTTTGGGGTTTGTGACCTTCGAAAAATTTTAGAAAGTTTGAAGCTTGAGCCAAGACAGGCCTTTCCTATGAAAAAGCACAGAAAGCAGCTTGGGTGGGCCCAAAATTTGGGTGAGATAGTCTCGGGAAATCACCAGAACAGGGTGAAAGGTTGTTGGAGACTCAGATATGGTGCCTGCCTTGGAATAATTCTTAGTGGAATAAAATGTACTATTACTAACTCAAGCAGAAATATGCAACTTGAATAGTCCTATGACCATTAAATAAATTAAATCATTAAACATCTTCCCACCAGCCAAACATGGTTGACTAATTTTCTAATAACCAAGAATATGTATGTGGAAAAAAACTCAGCTTCATTAGTCACGACTGTAGCAAAAAAAATTTTTAAATAATAATACTAGAGGAAGAATGGACTTTTATAATATTTTTAAAGGTAATTTCACAATATATATCAAATGCTTCAACATGTTGTACCTTTTGACCTGGCAATAATTCCTTATTAATCCTCAAGAAATAATCGCTCTTGTGCATAAAGACACATGCCCCGGGATATTTGATGCAAATTTTTGTAATAGCAATAATAGAAGGTGAAATGTATTAAGATAAATCTATATAATGGAATACTACAGGATCCTTAAAATGATGTGATGGTTGTATATTTACTGACATGTAAATATATTCAAAATAAAAGGTAAAATAACCATATGTACAGTAAGGTTTCATTTTCACAAGTACATAAAGAAATAATTTGATTGAACATGATTATATTCCTGCTACTCTGCTAAATATTTTATAAATATTATGAAATTTAATCCTCACAACCACCTTATGAGGTTTGGATTTTTAACTCCTTTTTAGAGATGAGAAAACTGGAGCTCAGAGAAGGAAGTAACTGGCCCTAAGACTGAGAGTTCATGAATAATTGTTTTTATATGTAAACACAGGGGAAACCTAAAATAAGATATACCAAAGTACTCCCAGTGATTATATCTAGGTAGTAAAATAACAGAGTTATTTTTCCTTTTTGTTCATCTATTTCTTTCTAATTTGCCTGCAAGGAAAGAGTGTTACATAACTTTAAAAATATATTTTTTAAGTATTTTATTTTATCACCCAGAAACAAATATCTAAATGAAATAAAAGTCCTTGTCCTCTCATATTTTGAATGAGTTTTAGAAAATAGGCTCTTAATACCATTTAAGTCTAGTTTTAAAGATTTGGATGATCCCTAATTTAAATACATTTTAATCCTTTTATTCCCTGCCATCTAGACAGTTAATAGGCTCTGCACAGTTCCCCATATGAAAACAGAGCTTGTTTTTAGTTTATTGTCATTAAATACTTAGTTAAAATGTGGGGCTACAATTATCTCTGAAAACAGCGTTTTAATTATTTAAATGTTGTGACAGCATAGTTTAGATGCAACAGTCGACCTTTACATTTCTCTTGAGTCAGCAATGTGCTTCAGATTCTAAATATCCTATAAAAAATAAATCACAAGCTCTTTCTCCATGGGAAAGAAAGTCCCTAATGCAGTTTTGTCTTTATAACACTTAAATAGGGTTGTTTGTGCTTGGCTACTCAGCATTCGTTACTGACTGCCACACTGTGTCTTTGGACACTTAAATCACACAAGAAAAGTGGCTTTATAAAAAAAGAATACTAATACTAATAATGCCACCTGACTCCGGTATAACTCTTCACAGTTTACAGAACATTTTCCCCAAAATTTGGAAATGAAAAAAGGTTATTTATTTGTCTGAGTTCACTCCCCTAAGGTGTGGTTGCACCAGGACAAGAGACCATGTCTTCTGACATCTGGTTCAAATACTTTCAACATGCCCACAAATTTCTTCCAGGTGACCGTGAGATCCTTGAGGTCAAGAACCGTCTTTTTCAGTTTCATAGTCCAAGAACATAGAGCTAGAATCAAGGGTTTAATACATGTTAAATTTGTTTAAACCATACAACCCAAACTCTGCCTGTTTTCCCTTAGACAGACTTTTCAATCTGTCTTTTGAGAATCAAAATTGCCAAGAAAATATATTCTTGCATTCAGATTCTAAGAAATCATTTCAAATGAGCCCTAGTTCTCTGAACTAAGAGGACACAGGCCATTGAACATCTACCCAATTTTTTTTTTTTTTTTGGACTAATTTGGTGACAGTGGAGTGGAAAAGCACAGACTGGAGTCAGGAAGACTTATGTTTAAATCTCAGTTTTGCACTATGAGTCATATTCCTTGGGCAAGTTATTTAGTCTCTGTGACATCAGCTTCCTTATTATAAAAGTGGAAATAATGCATGGAAGCCCATTTGAGGAATCAAATGAAACAGAGTGCAAGAAAGGGTACATCTCAGTAAGCTCGGGAAACCATTCATTCCCAACAGGTATTTGTTGAGCACGCGTCATGCACTAGGATTCTTGGCCATCATTTCATTTAATGGGCAGAACTTGATGGGATGAGAGTAAAAGAAAACTTTATCTTCTACTGCCCATTCAGACCCCATTTGTGAGTTCGTTTTATCCTAGCCTCTGACTGAAATCACAGGTTGGTTCCTTAGATTAACTTCCAGTGGCTGTTGTAACAAAGCGTCACAAAATGAGTGGCTTAAAATGAAAGAAATGTGTTGTCTCACAGTCTGGAGGCTAGAAGTCTGAAATCAAGGTGCTGGCAGGCCGGTGCTCCCTCAAAGCCTGAGGGGAGGGTCCTTCTCTGCCTCTTACAGCATCCAGTAGCCCCAGGTGTTCTTGGGTTGTGGCAGCATCATTCCAACGTCTCTTCCATCTTCACGTGGCCATCTTCCCTCTGTGCCCGTGTCGAATTTCCCTTCTTCTTATAAGGACACCAGTGATACCAGATTAAGGGTCCACCATAAGAACCTCATCTGAACTTGATTACATCTGCAAAAATACCAGATAGCAGAGGTTGGGGCTTCACCATATCTTTTTAGGGAACACAATTCAACCCATAAGAGTCCCACAGCATTCCAGTCACTCCAAGATAATAAAAAATCCTCCTGACAGTTTTGGTCTTGAGAACAGTGTTGTTTTGATAATTAAGATATCCATTTCCTATATAATAATTAAATGAGTCCTTCTACATTCACAATTTAGAGCTTCTTGCCTCCCCAAAGTAGGAGTGCATTTAGGCCTGCTCCTCCTTGGGGGGAAGCTTCCAGGTGAACCTTCTCTCTGCTGGCTTCACTTGCCCCTCCACTCACTTGTCAGGTCTGAGTCCTCCAGGGTGGGACCAGAGCAGTGAGGAGTAGGGGGAGGGGCCCAGCCTCACATGACAGGTACAGTCATGGCCTGGCATTGGTGCTCTCTGGGCTCAGTGGCTTTTTAACACGAGTACATTCTCTCATCTTCTGCTTTTGTGGGTCTCTCAGAGATTTCTGCTGGGAATAGCCAACTGCTGTTCCAATGAGAAGGTCATCAATCCTCACCTTTTGAGGAAGTCCTCTTGGAATTCATGACACTTCCAGGTTGGCTTGCCCCTGGGTGACCCAAACCTGGTTATGACAAACACACATCCTTGACCATTCACTTCATGGAAATGCTCTCCCCCAGTCCCTTCAATGTTAGCTGTTTCATAAGGACTATAGGATGAATAGTGGGGTGGCGGGGGAATTATATATACATTTTTTTCTATTATATATACATAAAATACATTTCTTTTGTCTTAATGGAGATATATAAATATAAATATATATAAATATATATATATATATATCCATTCCTTTTGCAAGTCCTGCATAGGTAATAAGGCACCAATTGTTTTATTATATTTTCCTTCCTTTTCTTTGGAACCACAACCAAAGAGTTTTATTATAACACTCTATTGTAGCTTCCTTCATTCCTGATAGAAAAGAAGCTGAGTACAGTATCTGTTACCTGGTATTTCTAAACAGAATGAAGTTGGTTTGTCTCAGAAAATTAAGTGACAAGAGACAAGCAAAAGGGCTCTGTCCTGCTCTTTCCTCCAACCCAGGTAACATTTTCCAAGCAGCCACATTGATTGATCCTCAGTGCTGAGGACAGGTTAGAGCTGCGGAGCAGGGTGAGGGAGACAAGGTTGCGTTAATGAAAAGAGTAGGGTGGGAATTACAGATATAGGCCTGGCTCTGGTTCAGTTATTAACTAGCTAGTGACATTGGACAAATCACTCATGAAGGTCAAATAAGTTAATACACTTGAAAGCTCTTAAAAATTACACTCATTCAAGATGACAATATTGTTGCTCTGAGCAGGAAGTAGCACAGTTTTGTCACTAAATCTTATTTCTACACTTAGAAAATCTCGGGTTCGCTCTTTCCTCTCTGCTCCCATTATAATCACCCTGGTTGCAGCCCAGATTACCACAATAGCCTCCCAATTTCTCTCTCTTCTGCCCCTCCTCCCACAGTTCATCCCCATGGGGAGGGGTGGACCAGATAAATGTTCCTAAGGCTTCTTACTTGCTGTTGTGATGCTCAGATTCTATGAGACGAGAAACAGGAAAATAAAACGTAGCTATTTCTTTCCCTACCCCCACTCTCATCCTTACCCTTGGCCATGATTCAAATAAGGCATCAGACTTAACAGTTAAAGATCAGCGAGGTAGATAAGTAGATGGGTAGGTGGGTGGGTGTGTAGGTATAAATGCATAAAATTGAGGGGGTGGGGAAGCCAGTTAAGTGAAGATCAGGATTTTTCATCTACTTCACAGTTTCAGGAAGTCCACAAACACTCCAAAGATGGTTTTATTTACTGTTACAATGTATGACAGTGTGTCTTTTTTTTTTTTTTTTCATTTGCTTTCACTCCGTGGTGATCTGGCTTCCACCCTTATTCCACAGATGTTGCTCTGGATGAAATCATTGCTTCTTCATTACCAGTCACGCTCACAGATGAGCTGCAGCCCAATCTAAGCTCCAGGCAGCATTCATCATGTTAAACACTTCCTCACGTAAGGGTTCTCTTCCAGTGGATTTCCTGACCCCACCCTCTTCCTCCCTCTGAAGTGAGTTCTTCCTCCTCTGCCTATTCCTAGTTCCCCGACTGCAGCGCCCAGCAGCCTGCTCTCCACTCCTAACAAATTTCACTGGTTGAGCACATCCCCTCGTGTGATCCCAGTCAACGCTCACATGCTGATGACTCTAAAATCCACATCTCGGGCTCCGATTTCCCTCCTGAGGCTGAACCCACGTAGCACTCAGCCTACTCAGCATCTATGCGCAAACATACCAAAGGAACTTTACACTGAACATGTCCAGATTGGAGCTCTTCACCGTAACCCTACTTTACCTTTTCTGTTCAGGGAATGGGATCCTCCAAGAAAAAGCCTCCTCTCTCTCTCCCCCCACCCCCTGGTTTCTTTCTCCTTCCCACCCAACATCTATTTCTCCCCCAACATCTACTCAAATGCCAAGTCCTACTGATGCTACTAAATATAATATCTCTCAAATCTACCCATTTCTCTCCATCTCCACAGCCAACACCCTTTTCTGGTGACCATCATCTCTTATACAGACAACTGGAACAGCCTTGTAACTGGTCTCACTGCCTCCAAAGTGTCAAATGGCATGCTCGGCTTATTCCATTCTCTTCACTTCAAACAGAGAGATCTTTCTAAAGCACAGGTGTTCATAATGACTTTCCATTTGCCCTTCAAGTCCAAACTCATCCACCTGGCTCTGTAAGGTTCTTCATGATCTGGACCATTCTTGCTTCTACATCCTCAACTCTGACTCCCACCTTGATGTCTACACTGGCATCATCATAAAGGACCAGTCCCTAGAATAAGCCATGTTATCTTCCTCTTAGCTTTTCCACATGCTATTCCTCCTATGAGAAGTGTTCTTTCCTGACCCCATTACCTGGCTAATTTCTGTTCACTCTTAGAGTCTCAGTTGGTTGTCATTGCTTCCGGGAAGATCCCTGAACTCCCAAGTCTAAGTTGGTTTCCCCTCCTCTTTGCTCCTAGAGTACCTTTTCTCCCCTTATCTTACAGTACTGTATTGCATTTGTCTACGTCCCACCCACCTGTGCCCCACCCTACTGCACACCTCAGTGGCAGGGTTGGCATTTGTCTTTCGTTGCTATACCCAGGTGACTAGAACATTGCCTGCTACGTAGTAGGCTTGCCAATAATTTGGCTGGATGAGTGGATTAAATGTATAAGAATATATAATAAAGTACTTTGAGAAGGTGCTACTCTTCAAATTTTATGAATTGACTCAATAAAAAGGTTATGTATGAAAAAATCCATTTTATAGACATTAGAAAAGCACTACTATCTTGTACATCTAAGTATGTCTTTTAAAAACTGTTATTCCTGGCCCTGCAAAATGTGTTCCTAATTACATAATAGCTCCTGAGACCAGTGCAATATACATCATTTGTTAAAGTCCAGCAAACGTTGCCAGTGCAGTCTAATAACCGACAATAGAGGAATGCCAGTCCGTCCATAGCCTCCTCTCCACTGTTAGCTCGGTTCTGTAGAGAAGAGTGCTAGGATGGCAGATTTTCTCCCAGGTCATGGAGTCGCCGGCCTGGCATTTTACTGGGTTTCTCTTCTGTTTTTGATGCTGGGTATGAGTCAGTTGCTGCCAAGAAGCTACATGCAATGCCTAGTATCCTTGGCACGAAAATATTTCTCTAGTTCTATCCAAATTAGTCCTCACAGGCCAATAAATCAAAACACAAGGATAATGTATGATAATTTTGACCATCTGGAATATTTTTTAAGGCATCGGTGGGTGCAACAGAAATTACCTAGCTCCACTGTAGTTATGAACAACTGGATACTAGCTCCAGGCAGCATGAACACGTTCCCTTTCCCCCGTGATATCACCACCCTGGTCCAAGGCAAGGGGCTCCTGGCAGCCTTTCAGAATCCTTGCCTCGCCCTTGAGTCAGCAGGTTTGAGCTCAATGTCAAAGACAGCAGCCCCCGCATTTTCCTTCCCAGTTCCTTCATAAGATAACGAACTGGATCTGGACTCTGTCTTCACACCTGGTCAACAGTTGTGACAATGAGGTAGTCAAAAAAGAAAAGGGAGAAAGTCAAAACATCAGTGCAATATGATTAATACAATACGAGTGATTTTTTAAATCTGACTTTTCCATCAAAATGGCTGGCCCAATATTTTTTTCTGTAAGTAACCCTAGAGGATGGAGGGATGGAGATTTTCACCTTGGAAGGTGATGTCAACATGAGCATTAGCTATAGCAGGTAAAATTCTTTATCACCAGGAAAAATGTTGCAACAGAAACTGCTTCTAAACCAATTTCTCTTGGCCTTGCCCTGCAGCAAAGGCAAGGGGAGGAGGAAGGAGCCCGATTACACGCAGAGACGCCCTCAGCTTCAGTTGTAGCTGTACGTGCCGCCCTGGTGGGTAGCCCAGTGCTCTTCAGCAGCTGGGTCCTGTTTCAGCGTGAGAAACTGGGACACAGATTCGGTAACTTGTTCAGGGTCACACCACAACTCAGTGATGGAAGTGGAGTTCCGACCAACCTGGTGCCAGAACTCCTGCCCTCATCACTATTCCCAATATGAAGAATGTTTGCATGTTTCCAGGCTGTGAACAATTATAGAACTTAAAAGTTGTTGGTCACCAGGAAATAATTCCTTTATCAAACAGCCCCTCTTATTTAAATTATTTTAAGCGCAACATCAATAAGGGAAATCAAAAGGTTGGAGGAGGAAAGGTTAGGAACTACCCAGAAATCCCACTCCATTGATAAATTAACTGTTTTCATTTTCTCATGTGTCTTCCAGTCTTTGTCCAATCTGTATACATAATTAGATGTAGTTTCAAAGGCCATTTTCAACTAACCGTAGTTAGTTTTGAAAAAATAAATACATCAAACAAGATATCTTCCCAAAAACATACAAAAAATTATTTTAATTCTTCCCTCCACATTCTGGGTTGCATTTCCTTTTCTGGGACAGTAACAACAACAAAATCTTGAAGAATTCTGATTCGCACAGCAGATGTGAGGATTAGAGAAGCTGCCGGCTAATTGGAGATGAGTTTCACTGGGAACAATCACAGACACACACACTGTGCGGTAAATTCCTGTCCCTGGCCATTTGTCAGGATGCACCAAGTTTATCCCACCGACGACCTCTGTGTCTGGGGGACTTTATATGCTTACGCCCTGGGTCTCTGCCTCGGCATTTCCACGCCGTGTTCTGGAGAATCACACACACACACACACACACACACACACACAGTCTGGGTCACCCCCCTCTTAGATATTTAACAGGTATATTACCAGTTGAAAATCCTGGGAAGTCACACAGCAAGGAAC
Organism: Tadarida brasiliensis; assembly: GCA_030848825.1. NCBI lineage: Eukaryota > Metazoa > Chordata > Mammalia > Chiroptera > Molossidae > Tadarida > Tadarida brasiliensis. The sequence continues at coordinate 44,005,126 of CM061260.1, read as the reverse complement.
GTGTAGTTCACTTTCGTCCACAAGCTGCCGACTCAGCTGCCTCCAGGAGCCAGGCAGGCAACGGTGACGATCGGTGGTGACGACGATGGAGTGGAAGGCCACACGGACCACCTGAGAGCTGCTGCGTCTAGGCATGTGGGGCTAATATTAACAGATCGTGAACGGTCTGAAATCTGGGTTTTGATGTGAAATTCCGTGGCTAGGATTAGGAGGGAAAACGCCTCTGGGCTAGCTCTGGCCTGCAGGTGTAACCTAACGCTGCTCAGGCTCATTTGACCACAGGACTGCCTGTCGCACCCTCTGGGGAAATGCCGACCCTTTGAGGAAGCCTCACCTTTAGGTCCCTCTCTGCGCCTGGTCTTCCTCCCCTGCTCTATCCTCTGATCTAAAGTGTGTTCCAGTTACCCTGGATATGTAATAAATTACAATGACACCATGGCTTAAAACGACAATATTTATTTTGCTTCAAACATCTGTAGCTTGTGTAGGGCTCGGAGGGGGCTCCGCCTCTTTGTTCCATGGGTGTCAGTGTGGTTCAGGGCTGGGGTGCAGACCACCTGAAGCACTGTCACTCTCTGTCATACAGCTCATGCTGGTGGCCACCAGACCGTAGCTGCAGCTGCGCAGGTGCTGAAACACCAAATTGGCCTCCCTTTGAGGACCCTGGCTTCCTTGTCACCTTGTCGCTAGATTCCACAGGTTAGTATCCAGAAGGAAGGAGGGAGACAGAGACATAGGCAGAAGCTGTATCACCTTTTAGGATCTAGCCTCAAAAGTACACCAGGTCACTGTCATTGCATTCTATGTTCACGGAGTGTTCAGAGACAGGCAATAGACTCCGCCTCTCCATGGGGTGCCAAGGTACCCAAGAGGACGGGGGACCAGAAATACCGCTGTAGCCATTTTGGAAGATACAAACTGCCAGAAAAGGAAAGAAAGAAATGTCTTGAATTCTGGCTCTGTTATTTACCAGACAGTGTGACTTTGAGCAAGCAACCTCATCTCTTTTTGGGTCATTTGTTCAACCTTCCCTGAATTATAGATGCCTCTGTTTTTATTTTATCACTGGACGGTGAGCTTCTGGAGAGTGACATCACATCTAGTTGTTTCGTCCTGTTTAATAGTCCTATAATGCAAAGCACAAACACATAGTTTGGGTTTAGTAAATATTTCTAATACTTTATGTTTTAAAACTACTAGAGAGTTTCCCAGTAACTTTTCAGTCCCTGTACACATGTCTAAAGGAGAAGAAACCCCTGTGGAACCAATTCACACCGTTTGTAGTTCAGAACCCACATCCCAATCCTTTATCACATGACATTGTCACACGGAACAGGCAAGGCTCAGAACCCAGGACCCTCCCCCTCTCCTCACACCTGTGGTCAAGTAGCCCGACAGTCACATCCTGCTAGTTGCCCAAAGAGCAGCCAGGGGGCCTGCAAGAAACAAACAGCCTCTGAGATAGCGACCCCGCAAAACCTTACTCCCAAGGTGGCAGCAAACCCGGGCTTGGTCTCCAAACCTCCAGTTCCAGTGCATCTTAAGAACAGTTCTTTGCTGTGAATACAAATACCACAGGAACCACAAACACAGATACAAGCATGTGAAACTCCGGCCCTGGAAAGGCATTCATTTGCTAATCAGTAGGCGAATGACCCCTGCCCGTGTGGACAACAGGTTTTGTTCACTGTGCTTTAATACCCCATTCCTCCTTGCCCCTCGGCCGAAGAGGAGGAACAGAAAGGAAAGAACAGAAAACTACCTGAGATTCTCTGTTAGAAAGAGCTCTTGATTGCCTTCTGACATCCTGCTCAAGCCTTTTATTGCATAACTTCCAGCCTCCTGTGTCCTTTCCTCTCCTTCCCATCATTTCCAATTTTTCTTCCCCGGGGTTCTGCAGCTAATCTGCTGGCATGTTGTTTGGTGAGAGCCTCGGGCTGTTTGCCCAGGTGCCTGGCAACATCTGCAGCGATGGCCGGCTCCATCAGACACGGAGGCATGTCTAACCCAGAGGCGACCGGAAAATCTATGTTGAGTGCTAGTACCAATATTTTTGGTTTTCGACGATTCTGAACCACACAGTTTACAGTTTGTGGGATTGCATCCTCTCTCTCCTGGGAGATAATCTTCTTCATTTACAAATAGCATTAAAATAGCATTAACTGCCAAATCCTTAGTTCTTAATGTTACAAATTCTAAGCACTTTACATACATTGTTATGCTTAATCCACACAACCATCCTCAGAGACCTTTTACATTTTATAGATGAGAAAACTGAGTTAAAGAGGTCATGTGACAAGGGGCATAGCCGATTCCACCTGTTCTGTCTGAGCCAAAGCCCACGTGTTTTCTTCCCTATACTGTTTAGGTGGAGAAAGGGCCACCCGTGACAGATCCATTTCTTATCTCATTGAGATGGTATTCATTTTGAGCCTTTCCGTTTTACTCACTAAATCAATTCATTAATAGTGTTCCAACCAGAGACCCTGAGGGCTGAAAGAGACTGCAGAATTCACTAGGCCGACCTCTAACTGATCTGTGAATCGTCTTTACAATACTCCCCAGTCATCCTGTCTGTGTTTGAAGACTTCTAATGTTAGAGAACCCATCCTTCCCGGAGGAAGCAGCCCATTCCATTTTCAGGCAGCTTCATAGCATGTCTGATAAGTCTGTCTCCCTGGAACTGCGTTCACTCGTCTTCATTCTGTTATCTGCACAACAAGGCTAAGCTGGCTTGCCCTGCTCTCATCACCTCTCTGAGCCTTGCTTTACTAGGTAAATCGCTTCATAAACAGGTTACTCTTGCACTTTCACTCCTGCCTAATTAGACTCATTTGTCAATGACCCCTCACTCTGTGGGACACCCAGGACTGCACCCAGAGCTCAAACCAATCCTGACCAGGCCAAATGCTGTCCCACCCTCTTGATCAGGGGGCTGCACATCTGTGATTGCAGCCGCAGGTTGAGTGTGTTCTTTGGGCGGCCATATGGAATCCTCAGCTAATATCGAGCTTAGTCAACAAGAGATGTGTTGAGTGGGAACAGCTTAGCCAATCTTCACCAGCCTGGGCTACTGGGTCTCAGGGCAATGAGGTGCCAAACAGATGGCATATAATTACATGTCAACAAAAATTGTTTGTTGTGGCAAATACTTTACCCAACCTTGCACAGTGACTTTTCATTGCTCACCATACAAGGGATGCTTTCTTTTCTTTTGTACGTATAGAAGTGGCTGGCTAGTTGGTTGTTTTTTAAAGTTTTGATCCAGTAACAGTTAATCAATGCATGTCTAAAGAGGCAAAAAGAAAACCAGACTACTGACAGGCAGAATTGGCATGTGGTCTCACATGGATCAGTTCTTTCACAACACAGCCCCAGGACCTTTCTAATCAACAGTATGTTTAACCACTAAGTTAAAAGTACCTCTGTTTTAACTCAGGGATGACCAGAAGAGACTGGTGCATGGGAACTGGTAATATGTTGCTATCCTTAAAATTTCCTGGTTCTAAATTAAATCACTTATTTTCTTATTCTTTATAGTTTAATATAATTACTATTTGATTTCGTCATGATTTTTATGGAAATTTGCTAGTTTTACAATAAAAAACTGAAGGGAAAATGTCAAATATACTTCAGGGGAAATGCTTTAAAGTATAATTTGTGGAGATTAGTGAATAGCCTCCCTTGCCCCGTATTCTGATCTTCTGAATCAATCTGCATAGACCAAGAAGCCTGTGCCATTTCTCTGATAGACCCAATCTTCTCACTTTACACCTAAGAAAAAACAGTGGACCGATAGGTTAAAATAACTTGCTCAAGTTCACAGGGGTGCAGTTTCTAGTACATACCTCTCTTGTTCCAAACTAACACAAAATATCCTTGTGGAAGGAATTCAGAGAGGCAAGAAATTGCTCGAGTGTGGGATCATTGGAGAAAGTAAAAGTGAAAAGAAGTCAGCACCAATTCTTACTTTTTCACCAAAATAACACATGCTACTAATAGAAAATTTGGGAAATATTGACTAGAACAAGGCAAGGTGATGGGGCGAATTCCTCCCAGTCCCACCCCAGGAAAGCGGTGCTGCTGGTGCCTCCCTGGCAAGGGCTTGGCTGTTCTCCATCACTGTGATCACATGACATATCAAGAAACATTGTAACTCAAGGGCTATTCCATGCCGTAACAAACTCTTCATAAATACCACTTTAATTGCTATCTAACAGCCCATTTTTGCCATAATAGTCTTATCTTTCCTCCTATTTTTGAATGATTAATTAGAAGGGAAAGACATAAATGGCAAAAGATATCTGGAAGAAGATATGTATTCACAGCAAATTATAACACCAAGTACTCGCAGATATGTATTTGAGCTTTGAGGTTATGGGTGATTTTTGTTCATTTTTTATATTTTTTTAATGCTGCAAAAACACTATAAGAACACCTACTTTTGTTGAGCATTTACCATGTGCTTTATGCCACAGATACATTTTCTCATTTAGTCCACATAACGACTAACCAAGATCACTATTATATCTCTTCATTTTAAAGATGAGGAAAATGAGACCTAGAGAGGTCAAGGTACTTGCAGAAGGTCATTGATGGAGCCAGACCTTGTTCCCAGGTTCTGAGGACAGAGCTGCTATTCTTAACCATCATACTGCATACCCCAACTTTTTTTAAATGAATATCTACCATTGTTATAATCAGAAAACTATTGTTTTATTGATTGATTGATTTGAGAGAGGAAGGTGGAGAGAGAGAGAGAGAAACATCGATTTGTTATTCCACTTATTTATGTATTCATTGGTTGACTCTTGTATGTGCCCTTACAAGAGATATGCCTTTGGCCTATCAGGAGGACACTCTAACTAACTGAACTACCTGGCCAGGCCTCAGAAAGCTATTTTTTTTTTAATGAAAATCGTTTGCAAACAATAGCTCATTTCTTGTGTAGGCAGATAACTTATTACTCGTAGAATATAAAAAACAATCTACCAAAATCCCAGAACAACTGAAAAAATCATCAATACATTAAATCCCCTCAGTTCTGTCTAAAATATTTAAAATTCAAATATGTTTCAGGTTTCTCTGAAATTGATTAGCAATAGAAAGAAGAAGCAGTGTTAATTGCAGTTACGTGAATAAAGTCTGGATTTTGAGACTGGATGAAAATTGAGTGTGCTAAAAGTAGTCTTCTGTAATTAAATGAAACTGTGCTGTGCACTTTAATTAGTCAGAAGTTATTCTAAGTGGTAACAGTAAGTCCTGGTGTGTCTCATTAAATGAGAGCCTGGCAGCCCCACCAGAGCTAAGGTTCGTCTGTTTTCCACAGCAGTCTTATTTATGCATCTACTGCTCTAATTTGAAACTGCAGGAAAGGTGATGCATCCTTTTGAAAGCCAGATGTACACATTATAAAATCCTCCTTGTTCTTTCATTCAGAAGACTTGTAAGAGCTTCAAATTCTAGGGAACCTCACTAGGGGAACAAGTAACTGCCTTTTAAAAGTACTGGAAGTCCTTGGCATTTCACGTTACCCACCAGGGGGCTTGGGAAAGTCAGTAAACATTGCAAAATTCACTTGATAGATTTCTCTTCCTGTCTATGAAGACAGGTTGAACCTGCATCTTTGAAAAGCTATTCAAGACAGACAGTGAGTCTCTAAAAAATTTCTCCTAACTCCTCAGTAACTAAATGTTCAGGTTTCATGGTATTAAAAAAGGAAAGCTAATTTATTTTTTATATTTGTTTTTAACCTTTATTATTATAAAATCAATGCAAGATCAGAAAATTCAGAAAGTACAGAAAAATGTAAAGAAACCGGAAAAACATCACCCATTATCCCTTCATTCAGAGAGATTACTGTTAGCATGGTAGCGTATTTCCTTCCAGACTTTTATCTAGCCATGGCTTTTGTATACCTGGGATCATTCTGTTTGCACAGTTTTTGGTGTTCTACTAAAAGACTCATTAAACAAGAAATTTTGAATTTTATTCCTAATTTTAACCTGGATAAGTGTTGGCCATTCCATGTACTTCTAGCATCCCAATCACATATTCGCAAGATGCCTGTTGCCCTGAGCCTTCGTTGAGGGGTGTCCCCCAATGAAGGGACAGGACCCATTTCTGTGGTAGGAATGAGTATTCTAGATATAATAAAGGAAGAGAACAAGACCTACTATTTATTTAGTAGCCTAGGATTAATCACATTGGACTTGCCTTTATTCCCTGAACATTTGCTTGCAGAAGAAATAAGGTATATTTATCATTCCAAGCAACTTTGAAGAAGAGTTCCTGCCACAACACAACCACCGCCAGGCACGAGGGTGGGATGGAGGTGAGACAGGGAGGATAAAAAGTGAAGGGCAACCTCAGGTCAGGTTGATGATGTGTCAACAAGTCACAGGACTTAGAATCATAGACACTGAGATTTGCAGCTAGAGTATGGATCTCAGTCCCAGGCTCAGGTGTTCAGGAAATACCCATTTCTTTATTTTCTTTAAAGAAAATAGAGTGGTTTCCAAGCATCTCTCTTACCACACTGGGGAGGTAACTCAGTCTCAGACACCAGATCTGGGAAGCTTATCTACTGCCAGAAAACAAGCACAGAGTCTGCACCCTCTTATTTGTCCTGCTGACTGCTAACAGCCAACCAAGCCCCAAGTGGTTCCTTGAAATTCAATGTTTCTCTTATTTCCCTGACACCTGGGGATCGTAGTTCAAGTCAGCCCCCTCTCCCAGTCTTCCCCTCTGGAGGTCAGTCTAATTTACTAGAGAAATACCTAAAAACTAAGCACCAGTCTCCCACTCATCTCAGAACTTACCACCTTCTTCTCTCCCCACCCCTGGAAAAATTCCTCTTCTCCTAAGTTCTTTAAGACACTTTCCCCTTTTTCCTCTTACCAGGACACCCGAAACCACTCTTTTTAGGCTTAATAAAATAGAAGCCAACCTGGGACAGGCCTTGAAGGAAAATTCTGCTTCCATCCAGAACGCAAACTTCCTCTGAAGTAAAGAACATATGGCCGGGCTTCCCTTTTGAAAGATGTAAAAGAAAATTATAAGGAAAAAATAAAAAGTAATATTTTTCCAAAAAACCATCCTGCCATAGAAAAGGCCTTGAGGAGGACTCAGTCCAGTTCATAGCCAAAGCCAGGGTTCTTCAGCACCAGGAGACCAGGTCTGCCACAGGGTGATAAGCGTCCCCTTGGAAGCCAGACTAGGGGTCAGATCCCGTGCAACCCAAGCTCTGTGACCATAGCCTTCAAGGCTCACGTTTGTCCTAGCACAGTGCTTGGCACAGAGTAGAATCAATGTTATTCTTCCTCATTCACAGTTAACTGCCTCCCCAAGTCACTGCCCAGCCAGTCCCAAAGCTGTTGCTCTAAGTCCTCATATCCTAGGAGCAACTCGAGGAAAGGCCACCCTTCCTAAAATGTGTCTGGCACCCACATTCGAAATTGTTCAAGCACTGGATTTTTAGCTGAAATCGGTATGTATGATCCAGGTCCTTCAGATGGTAGTGATTTTTCTGCTGGAGAAAGTAACAATTAATCCAGTTCAACACTCTCACCACTGAGTACCCTCCAGAAGCTCTTCAGCCATGAATATCATTGGATATGGCCAGTTTCAACATTTTATTCCTCCGCAGAACTCATTGTGATCTATAAGGAAAACTGTCTTTCTGGAAATAAACCAAATGATATAGCATGTTCTTAACTCCGTATCTCTTCATTTTTCCTGTCTTCTAGTCAGATACAGAGTTTTGGGATAAGATGCAAGCAGAATGGGAAGAAATGGCCCGGAGGAACTGGATATCCGAGAACCAAGAAGCCCAGAACCAAGTTACAATCTCAGCGAGCGAGAAGGTGACCGGTGCTCTTCTTACGCATGCTGACAGGTTTTTTCAGCGTCTTTGGGTCATATAATTATAAATTAGTTGATAATTATTTTATGAAAAATCCAAGGATCAAACCGACAATATAATGTCAGTTGGACCTAAAAGAGATTCTGGTAGATGAAAACAATGTAATTATCCAATGTGTAAAAGCAGCAAAGCTGGAACAGAACACCCTTATTTTTATCAGTGTTAATACAGACAGTTTGGCAGCCAACCAGAGCGTGGCTCCTGACTGCTGGCCAGTTGCTGAACTAACTGATTTTGAGGGTGGGTTGAAACAAGACCTGGGCTAATCCCACGGTGCTTGGTGTCAGTCAGCCATGTGAGCCATGTCAATGAGCTAACAAGTGATATCAAAGGGCAGAGGAGTGAAGCAGGGCTCGGACTGGATTGCACAGGTGGACATTATGCGGCTGGCAGAGAAACTCAGTGGAAAAGACAGCCTTCACACAGCCAGGTCAAGTCCCAAGGGGATTCCTCAGCGCTACTTCCCTGACAGGATCTCCAGCAAATGTGAGCTCAGTGAACAACCAACCACATTACCCATGAGGTCCCAGTTGCCCTTGGATTTATGCTTTTAAAAACAGTTGGGGAACAAAAACTTGAAAAATTAATTTAAATGACTTGAAAGATAGAAAGAAATGTGGAATTTTCTTACACTGGGGAGGGGGTCAGATATAGTATATGCTTATATTATGGTTTTTGTGGAAGAAGCCTCAATATTTCATTGTGGATAATTTCCATGATAGTTCAATCCAACGAATACTTACTTGTGTCTACTCTATACTAGATACTGGGGAAATTATCATTGATAGTCTCTGATCTTAGGGGATTTTCAATCTACATAGTCATTAAAATGTCTTTCTTTTCCTAATATTCTGTGTCCCTTGGTAGGCCAGGCAATCTCATAAAATCAGAACATCCATCTCATTAAAAATAACTGTCTTTTCTACAAAAAAAAAAAAATCAAAACTAAGTAAGAAGAAAGAACATTGATGCAGATCATCAGACTCTGGACTATAGTCCTTGAAGCTGAGGCATGGTTAGGGCCCCGAGCTCCCCACGCCTGGGACCCCATATCCATAACACCATTGCATAAGCTCTGTGGCTTTTGATGAGGGGTTCTGTATTTCTGAAGGTCTCACTTTGATCATGTTTAAAACCTTAGGAGCATCAACAGTCTAGCTTAATTGAATCTATCAAATTAGAACGATTTTATGATAATCTATGCTAGTTAACGTTGCAACGAATAATGTCTCTCAGGTACTTACGATGAGAGTTTAAATCGGGACACATTTTCTCAAAAACAATTCAGCTACACATATCAAGGGCTTCAAGATCGTGTAGAGCCTAATAAATCCCTCTAGAAGTCTATCTTAAGGTAGCAATCAATGCAGACGAAGATTCGAGCATGAGGCTTTCACTGTAGCTTTATTCATGAAAACAAAATAACGAAAGTTGTCTGAAAGTCCATCAAGAGGGGTTTGATTAGATCAATGTTAACATAATAGAAATAGTTATAATAACTAAAGTGAAGTGGGGCTTAGGCTACAAAACTGCACCTGCAGTATGAGCTTATTTGATTAATTTATATAGTCATAGAAAAATACTAAAAGATTATTTGTACATTTTGCATTGGTTAAATTTTTACAATAAAAGAAGATCTATAACTTTAAAACGCGCATTCTTAGCGGGCGATAGAGTCACCAATGGGTCAAACACAGGTTTGAGGCGAGGGAGAGCAAAAGGAACCTTAGATATTACAACCTCAAAAGGGCCACAGTGCACAAACCGATGAACAGTACATAGTATTAACACTCCAGGGGATGGGTGGCAGCCCGTAGCAAAAATCAATCCCAAAACTCAGTTATTTTTACAAACTTGGAGGGAGGAGGGCAGGGAATGGTTAAAACAAAATGAACAAAAGAAATGTCAGAATGAAAGCAAACTCCAAAATATTAGCCGTGATCATATTTAGGTTGCAGCATGATGGGTAACTTTTTGTTTCTTTTTAAGTGTTCAATAACAAAATCTAAAATTTATACAGTGCAAATGCAGATTCATAGTAAGGAAAAAAAACAGTAATTTAAATTTAAATGTTTGATTTTACGTTCTGTATAGAAAATAAAATTTCACTACAATAAAAACATTTATTTAAAAAATAAAGACATTTCATGGCAATTAATTAAATAATTTAAATAATTTGATTTCATTTAAATTCAAGAAGAACTTACTGAATGTGAGAATGAGGAGATAAATCGCCGGATCTGTGTTGGCCCTTCTGTGTTGTAGGGCTACTACTTCCACACTGAAAACCCCTTCAAGGACTGGCCAGGTGCATTTGAAGAAGGCTTAAAAAGGCTGAAGGAAGGGGACCTCCCCGTCACCATCCTGTTCATGGAGGCAGCAATTCTTCAGGACCCTGGAGATGCAGAGGTGTCATTTTCCCTTCATCCCGCCAGACCCAGAAAGTGGCAGCATGTGCTGATAAGGGACAGAGGGTGACACAGAGCTCTGCTGGGTGGCATTTTCATCAAGTAACGGTTCTCAAAGGAGTTAACCTGGTTCAGTGTGATACAACCTGTTGTCTAACCAAATCTGCAATATCTATAGTGCCCCAAAATAAAGGGGGAGATAAGAAATGGGAAAGTAAAACCTGGAAGCTCAGCGCAGTTTTCGGGGGGCACTATGTAGTCTTGTCTGAGTCTAGAGCCACACTCTGTCTCACCATTGATGTACTCACTTCACATGTCCTGAACACGTACTGCGTCCCAGGACTGTGCCACGCACGGGCTCAGAACACTGACGAGCTGGAAAGATGGGACAGTTGAAAAGACACGTTAGTGGTCTGTCTGGAGGGACAAGTCAGCAAATCAGTGTAGTCAATGCAAATGCTCAGCAGGCTGGGAGAGCAGAGCAGACGCTGACTCGGCCTTCCCGAGTCCAGAGCTGGGTTTTCAAGGAGAGCTGATCACTAGAGACAGCAGGGGAGTCGAGCTGTTTAGAGGGAGAGGTTCTTGGCTGAGCAGAGGGACCTGAAACCTCAGGTCGGGGGCAGAGGGGAGAGGGAACGGCGGGAGTGGAGGCACGAAGAGGTGGGCCAGAGTTTGAACTTCATCCCGAAAGCCACGGGGAGGAGCCACTAGGAAAGAGCATGTTAGAAAACCCCTTTGAGGTGTGAAGGGGGATTGGAGACAGAGCTGAGAGACCACCAAAGGCCTTCTGCAACCCCGTCTTGGTCCACCACACTTCCGAAGCTCTGAAGGCCTGTCCTAAGATAGTGGCGAGTCTAAAGTCTGCCTCTGTAGTTTGTAATTTTCAGGAAACATAAGGGATATTCCCAGAAGAATTTGAGAAATTTTAGGAAGGGGGTGTACGGTGCTGAGAAGGCAGTATAGAATACTGGATACGCTTCCAGGCTCCCCTGTCCTGTGTGGGTTCAGACCGTGCCCTGCTGCTAGGGCAAGTCACAGGACCTGGGGCAAGTCACTTAAACCCTCGAAGCTTCTGTTCCCTCAGAGGTAGAGTGGAAATCACGATCGTAATAACTATCTCATTGGACTTTGTGAGGATTAAATTCGTTCACACAAGTAAAGCGCTCAGTTCAGTGTCTGGCACAACTATATTTAGCCTTAATTACTACTATTGGTTGTACTTAGTGTCGAGAGGACAGGTAAACTGATCACTAAAACCTGGTATTTTGTTAGTCAAAACATTTGTAATGAAATGAGATCAAACTGAGAGCTGGAATTCTGAACCAAAATATTAGACTTTTTAAAAAGATACTTGAAAAAGAAGGTGCCGAGATAGCCGAAGAACATGTGTGCACAGCCCGTGGACAGACAGCAGAGTGGCGGAGGCCAGGGGAGGGGCGGCAGGAGCTGGGTGGAGGTGGGCGAAATGGAGGGCATCTGTAACAGTATCAACAATTTTTAAAAAAGATATTTGAGTCATTGTAGAAGAGAAAATCATTGCATTAATAGAAAAATCAGGCCACCCCCCTCAAAATAATAACGTCATCTTACAATTCTAAGTGCTCTTTTTCATGTATATGAATATCATTTGACACAACAACTCTGGGAGGTTAAAGAAAAAAAAGTATACATTATTATCCCAGATTCGTGAACGAGAAAATTAGGACACTTGGTTACTAAAGGATCCTAGACAAGGACCCAGGGCTTCTGAATCTATGTAGACCCCAACACTGAGATAACGGACTCTGTGGACAGTGAAAACGATGCCCAGAGCCTAGGCAGAAGCCCTCCGAGAAAGACTGTTTCATCAACCTTTCTGAAGCATTCTAAAATGTGTGGAAGGTGAAATAAAAGTGCAGGCTGCTCTGTGCACATTTGAAAGATTAAAAAGTATCGCTGATATTCTGGGGGGAAATAATTAGTATTTTTATGAGTTTTTATGGTATGTGTCATGATTTGTAAGGGGAAAAGCTGATATGATTTTATAGCACTTTAAGATAGCTCTGTGTTTTCATATAGTTTGTTTAAAAATATCCATAGCATTGATTCTCAAAGGGGAGTGATGCACTTCCCAAGCCTTGTTAAATCCCTAAGACTGGGATACACCCCCGCCCCCTGCAAATTTGAGGACAACGTGTGTAATGAGAGGTGGGGTGTTTTTTGTTTGTTTGTTTATTTGTTTTGTTTTTGTTTTTATGTGCATTGCTCTCATAATGGTGTGAGAATTATTGCTCTAATAAGTATATAAGTAGAAATGTATTATATTGAAAAATGCCATTTTAGATATGAAAAACATTATCTGCTTGAAGATATTCTTCACATTATTCACAATAGCAAAGGATTGGATACAACCTCAGATAAGGGAATTGGTTGAGTAAATAATGGGATATCCATTCAGCAAAATTTAAATTAAAAACTATAAGTAGGAAGATTTTGTAAAAACATGAAAAAGTGTTTGTGGTACAATATAAAGTGTAAGTATAGGCTTTAAAAGTATATATACATTATATTGCATTTTATATGTTTTATGCATTTTAACAGTGATTATACAGGGTGGGGCAAAAGTAGGTTTACAGTTGTTCATGTGGAAAATGATACCATAAATAATAACACAGGAATAAACTGTGTGTCATGTACTTAAAACTGTAAACCTACTTTTGCCCCACCCTGTATTAGAGCAATAAACACATTTTAAGGGGTTTTGTTCATTTTCCCTCGTTCCTAAACTTCCTGTTGCCTCTTCTAATAACTGCTTGACTTTCATTTATACAAGTTAATTTTATTTTATATCTTGAGATTTCTTATTCTAAACTTTAGCTCCATTTCTGGGTTATTTTTCTACACCTTTCCCCCTCATACATGTGTACTTTCATGTGCTCATCTTTTAGTTTTAAGATACCTAATATCTCAGAAACTCGGAGGTTTCCATGGGTCACGGGAGAGAATAAATACTGAGAGTTTGTAGCTAAAGACAGAGGATCTTGACCCAGATGTCACAGAGGAGTTTGAATGAAGAAATGCATGTGACGTTTTCCCCTTTTACGAGCCTCGCATCTGAGACAGGTTGCTCTGCATAGAGGGATCTGTCGCAGGCAAACCAACCAGCAACTGCACGTGAGTGATTCTGCTTCCTCTTGCAACGCTGACATCGGTTGTTTCTTGTAGGCCTGGCAGTTCCTCGGGATCACTCAGGCAGAGAATGAAAATGAGCAAGCAGCTATTGTCGCCCTCCAGAGGTAGATGAAGCTAAGTGCAAAATCACGGGACTGGGGGACACTTGTTAATGGGCTTCCTATTGTTTCAGATTTATCTTTTGACCTTTAAACACACTGCAAAGAATTTGGCCAGAACAAGTACTGAGATGCCACATATGACTTACCCTTGGCTCTGGAAAACAGGAATTTATGAAGAAATAATGTTCCTAAATCGAAATGTTTGGCCATTTACAAATCAATTGACTTTCATTAGCATGAAAGAGTCTATGTCAAAAGCAGTCATAAAATAGACTCGGTGAATAAAGAGTTCCTTTTAACATCCTTTCCTTCTTCAGCATCTGAAAGTTTTCTTCAGAAAAAAATAGACTCAAAATAATCTCAATGCAATTTTAGCTCTTGATGTCTACAAAGCATCTCCTGAGATATTTTTAGCAACTCCTGAGCCCCTGACTAAAGCCACAGACTACTTTGGATGGGTGTAGCCTCACACCGTGCTTGATTAGAGCCCCTATTTAAACCCTGGAGGAAAAAGCCCCTACCAAATACACTTCCACTTTCCCTACTCTTTCTTTTATATATATATACACACACATACATATATATACACACATATATACACTCTTCCTAAAGCTGATATAGGTACCACCTAGGGCTTGCTATGCAAAGTCTTATCCAGGGACTCTCCTCATCCTGTCATCATCCAGGAGCCTGTCAGACCTGCACAGCCTGGGGCCCTCCCCAGGCCCTCTGTATCAGAAGCTGCATTTACCAGATCCCCAGGTGATTTCCATGCACATCAAACTTTGAAAAGCCCTTGCTCCAGGCCAGTGAAATAGCATGAACGGTAGCAGCTGTAGCCTGGGCCTCCTGTAAACCCACATCTGTAGTCTGGAAACAGAATTTCCCTCTCCTTTACAAAACACTGTGCAATCTTTCATCTCTGGATGTCCAAATTCAACTCAAGTCAGTTTGCTTTGTGGGTAAGGTGCATTTAATATAGTGACAGTAGAGCAGTGTTAAAATGACGATATGCCCTACTTCTCATTAGATCAACTACTAATAAATCATGTGCAGGGATTAGCCACATTGTCTAGTTTTAAAATCATTTATTAAAATTATCAAACCTAACACACATCAGGATGAGTTTTAACTTTCTGAAAAATAAGCTTAGGTCCCAATTTTCATGTAGATATTGAATATGATATTCTCCAGCGGATTAACAAAAACTTAGCAATGCTTTTATACCCTTTCATTAATAAAGACCTCAAATTTTCTAAGGAACTGTTCAGACTGGCTCAAAAAAGAAAAATCTGAAATTGGCTTTTTTCCCACTTCTTTCAGGTGTTTAGAATTGCAGCCCAACAACTTGAAAGCTTTGATGGCTTTGGCTGTCAGTTACACGAACACTGGCCATCAGCAGGATGCCTGTGAAGCTCTAAAGAATTGGATTAAGCAAAATCCAAAGTACAAATACCTTGTGAAGAGCAAGAAGGGATCTCCAGGCCTCACCCGGAGGATGTCTAAGTCTCCCGTTGACAGGTATCCACATCGTTACATTACAGCCATATACACAGTTAATCACCATAACGGTAATGAACGAGCCTCAGGTCCCAGCACCACCCATTCCAGGTGGTCTGGAGGAGAGCATTCTGCTGGAACAGCAGTGCTGATTTAAAAGATTGAGCTTAGCGCGGAGCCAACCTCTGGACATGTGATCTACACCGTGGGCACTCACAGACATTTATCTGAGTGCCATACTTTAAAGCCAAATGCTTTGGACATATAATTAACCCAAAATAAATTATAATAAGCAGCAATGTGCCAAGTTTTAGAAAGCCCGAGAATTAGGTATAGGGGAAAATGGAAGTCCTTTCTTCTGGAATTTTGTTTCTATCAGCAATAAATCGTGATGTTAAACTCTTTCTCACTGAGGCCTCGGGACACTCAGCCCTAGGGTTTGCTACATTGGCACTTACAGGGTCGATGGAACTCCCCTTAATCTAGCACTGTTTGTATCTGTGGATGGCAAAGTATTTCATGAAAATCAGCAGGTAGTTTAACCTGCAGTATTAATAGTATTCTCATTACACTAGGATATTTCATTATTTATTTATTTATTTTTTTTAAATCCTCACCCCAGGATATTTATCCATTGATTTTTTTTTTTTTTTTTAGATAAAGTGGAAGGGAGGGAGGGAGAGAGAGAAAAACATCAATGTAAGAGAGACACATCAATTGGTCACCTCCCAAAAAACCCATCCCTGGGGCCAGGGATGAACCTGCAGCCCCGGGACGTGCCCTTGACCAGAATCAAACCCATGACCCTTTGGTCCCCAGGCCAACGCTCTGACTGCTGAGCCAAACCTGCCAGGGCTGTGCTAAGATATTTTTAAGCAAGATTTTTTCCAGTCTGTAATGAACAGAGAACATAATACTAAATAATTTACGTTCAGACTATTTGGATTACAAATCTAATTTTTTCCCCTGGTAGCGCCGTTCTGGAAGGAGTGAAGGAATTGTATCTGGAAGCTGCCCACCAAAACGGAGATATGATCGACCCAGATCTGCAGACAGGGCTGGGGGTACTGTTCCATCTGAGTGGAGAATTTAATAGAGCAATAGATGCATTTAATGCTGCCTTAACTGTTCGGCCAGAGGTAAGTACACGCAAGAAACCATAAGGTTCTCTCTTTAAAAAAAAAAAAAAAAGTTTTCACAAATGTACTTCGTACATTTTTGCTGCACTTTATTTCCCTGCATCCAGTCGTTGAAAGTGATCAGTACTAATGAACTAATGATATGTTACTGTGGCTGTTAATACTTAAGTACCTAAAATAGAAACATGAATTGCCTGACAGCAGCCGGTAGCTGCTCCTTGATGAATGAGAGTCATCTCACAAAGCAGTCCATAAAGATTTTTTGAGGAATTCACCCGTCATGGTCCTTGTCCATGAGCACTGGATAAATTTTTAGCCATCCTCCTTCTTCTGCCGGGAAGATGAGAGTAGTCTGCCACTGTGGCTTGTACTGGTTGTTAGCTCTCCCTTTATCATCAGGACTATTCCTTGTGGAACCGTCTGGGGGCGACCTTGGCGAACGGAGACCGCAGCGAGGAGGCGGTGGAGGCCTACACGCGGGCGCTGGAGATCCAGCCGGGCTTCATCCGGTCCAGATACAACCTGGGGATAAGCTGCATCAACCTGGGCGCCTACAGGTGAAGTCCGGCGGCCAGCTGAGGGCTCAGTTTGCATAACCTGAAAGGTGGTTTGCCACTAAAAATATCGCCTTTGTAGGAGCAATCCTCCTCCTGTTAGGGGAAGCTCGGAAACTTCAGATCCTGAGGCCTGTTGCAGCAGGAAGTTTGCCTTAGTGTTTCTCAATCTCTAGAGAGCAGCAATCATGGGCACCTTGTGAAATGCAGATTCCCGGGCCCTCCTCTAGAGATTTTGACTCAGTCAGCTGGGGTTGGGACAAGTTATCTGGGTTTTTAACACCCCCAAGGGCAACTCTTTGAGAAACAGTAGTCCAACCCTTCATTTGCAGGTAAGGAAAAGAAAACCTTGGGGGTGGGGAGGAGCGGGAGAACCCAGCAAAACGACTTGGAAAGGGTCCAGGGCCAGTGTTTGGCAAAGCACAACCAAGAATCCAGGTTCTCTAAACCTAATTTACCAATAAAGTGAGTAATAAAAAAAAGTGTTTAAAACAAATATTTGTAAATGGTGGGGTTATAGTTTGTAATGTCTTTCTCCTTCTCTCATGATTCCTCTTTATCACTCAGGTCAGTCTAGGTCCCCTCCTGTCTTTTCCCCATCAGCAGGGGCCATACATGACCTTTGTTTCTTTTGCATAATGAAAGTTTGGGTGATTTTTTTTCTTCTTTCTTTTTCTATTTTTTTTAAAATTTTTTTATCTTCTAAGTAAAGAGGCATTACTTTCAGAACTGGAAAAAAGAGGACTAAATGTTAGTTTTAAACCCCACAAAAAGATGCAAACCCTTTCTCATTCTCAGAAAGCGCTGAGCTTTTAGAATCATACAAGCTTGGGTTCAAATCACAGTTATTGGTTTTATGACTCCGAGCACATAACTGGGAGCCTCAATGTCTTCACCTGCTTAACCAAGGGGAGCGATAATGTCTATCTTGCAGGATTATTGTGCAGTTTAAGTGAAATTGTCCAGCACAGAGCAGATGCTCAATACCTGGCAGGAATTAGCATTATGATTATTACTGCCATCAGCATCAGTATCATTACTATTATTATTTAGGTAAGTCATCAGAGAGCTACATCACTGGATTGCACTGTTTTGAGACCTGAAGAACTCCTGTTTCTGAACTGCATTAGGATATGGTGCCATGGACAAATATTGAGGCTTCAGAAACTAGTTGCTACATTTATAATAAAAGGATCTTAGAACATTCATTAGTCACTGGATTACACTCTGTCCTCTAAAAGGATCTTGCTCGGGTCCAGAAAGCCTGAGTGACCCCTGAGCTGCTGGTTTGTTTTGTTTCATGGACGTTGTGAAATGTACCCCTTGCTGAGGTCCTCACTGCAGCAGCTGTGCAGGGGCCCAGTGGGACCCTCCCACCGCCCTGCACATCAGTCTCTAGCTCCTGACAGTGTCCACTTTGTATGTTCACTTCATTCCTGGCTCCGTCTGATTTCCCTACCCTGATGTTATGTGTACTCCTTTTATTCACTTATTTTCTAGGTATGTTTTATGAGACACTTTAGGTTCTTTTTGGAGCCTGGAGAGATGTAAATATATATGGACGTACATATAGGCATATTGAATTCAATTACATGAGGCTTTTATAAGGCTTCTGGATGAGTATTTTTCTTAATTATAACTTCTGAGTGTAGAGAACATACTTGAGGGGCCAATAAAACACTTCCTTGGCATTCACAGGTGTAAGCCTCAGTAGGACAACTATTTGCAGGAGGCGCTGAAGGTCTGTGACAGGTAGAAATGGGCAACCCTGTTGAGGTGTGAACTTTTAATCCTCAAGCAGACAGTCTCCTGTACAAAAATGAGTCAATGTTAGGGTTACTGTATAAAATGCAGGATGCCCGGTTCAATTGGAACTTCACATACACAGTAAATATGTTTTTAGGATAAGTATTTCCCAAATATTGCATAGGACATACTTAATTCTGAAAATTATTCATTGTTTATCTGAAACTCAAATTTAACTGTGCATCCTGTATTCTTATTGGCTAAATCTGTCCATCTGGGTCAAATCACTAAGCTTTGGGAGTCTTTAATTTTCATGCAGGATATGGAAAATCTTGTGAAGCTATAAACATCTTGCATTTTTTCCTGAAAAAAAAAGACCATCAAGTGAAACATAAAATGCATTCTGAAAATAAGTTTCACCTGAGGTGTAAGTATATGTGTAGGAAATAACAATCCTCAATAGAGATGTGGCTCAGAGGAGAGCCAGGAGCAGGTACAGAGACGTCTGTGCCCATCAAAGTCTGGGACCTCTCCCCCCAGAGCTGTAGGGGTGTGTGTGTGTGTGTGTGTGTGTGTGTGTGTGTGTGTGTGAGCTATAACATTCGCTATTTGTTCTCTCACACTTTCTATAAAGAGTCAAAGGCAAGCCCTACCCTAGTACTGTATACAGTTGAAATAAGGAGAGGAAATTGTTGTCCTGAAACTAGGGTGTAGCTTAAAATGCTACCCTTTCCTCAATTGACCCTCCAGAGTAGAGCTTAGACCAATGAATCTTAACCATTTCAAAAGTGAGGGCCCTTTTTTAATGAAAAAAGAAATCTTATCCCCTTTGACAGTAATACAGGGGGGGACAGAAGTAGGTTTACAGTTGTTCTTATGGAAAAGAATACAATACTTAATAAATAATAATACAAGAATAAACTGTGTTTTTCTTATTCACAACTGTAAACATACTTTTGCCCCACCCTATTGTTTTGTTTTGTTTTGTTTTGTTTTGTTTTGTTTTGTTTTGTTTTGAGAATCAAGAGTATATTTTTACTACTGAGCATCTCTGGTTTTTTTTTTCTGGGCTTTGCTTTGAAACAATTAAAATAACTATGCTAGCCCGGCCAGTGTGGCTCAGTGGTTGAGAGTCAACCCATGCTCCAAGAGGTCGCCGGTTCGATTCCCGGTCAGGGCACAATCCCCAGTAGGGGGCATACAGGAGGCGGCCAATCGATGTTCTCTCTCATCGATGTTTCTTTCTCTCTCTCCCTCTCCCTTCCTCTCTCTGAAATCAATAAAGAAAAAAAATTTTTTAATAAATAAAATAAAATATGTTAAATTGTTTAAAAAAACATGAAAGTAAATCATATTTTAGGAGAAGCTGTCAGTGAGCAAAATCTAAAATGCATAGAACCCTAGTGAAATGAAATCTGGGTTTAATCTCAAAGAAATGTCTCCTAAACATTTGTAATTCTATGTGGAGTTTATTTGCTTTTATGTGTTATTTGCTTTATTTTTAGTATTAGTATAATGAGGGAAAGCTATAAAATGATAACTGCTTGAAAATGAATGTGCTTTTTTAAATTAACCATGACAGTATACACAATTTAAACTTATTTATACATATGTGTGAAATATTTTGAAAACTATTTACACATAAATATGTACAGTCTTCTGAGCCCCCAAAAGAACTCTGAGTTCCCAAGTTGGGGAACAGGTTTAGACTATCGTCCTGGAGAAAACCTGGAGTTGCTTGACGAGGCTAACAAGTTAGGCTACCCTTCTGCTCCTCTCCAAGTCCCTTGGAGACCACTGCCACACGCTTGGGGGCCGGGAATGAGGAATTTCCAAGATCTTCCCTCCATCCCATCCCTCCCCCAGACTTCTCACCCCCCCTCGCAGGATGAAACGAAACAGTCATGTCGTTTGAGCTTCCACCTGTGAGGGGAGCCAGAAAGGGCCTCCCAAGTAGACTTTCCCTGTGCATCTGTTTATTAGTCCTCCTCTCAGAAGAGGAGGTGATTACCACCACTGCCTTCCATCACCCAGGCTGCTGCACACGGTGCAACCATTTCCTAATTGCCTTTTCTTTCCAGGCAGATCTGACAATATAGATGAGCAAATGCCTGGATCATGTGCACTGAAATCAGACATCCAGCCTCACTCTCTTTAAGGTTTCTTATCAGATGCTTAATAATAACTGCCTCGCGGTATTAAACAGATCAAGTGTGTGAAAAGCTTTTAAGACGCGTGAAGCAGATACACATTACAGCGGCGTCACTATTCTTGGTGAAGACCAGCTCGTCAGATACATAATACACACTCTGGGTGACACAAGGTGCCCTGAGGAGGACAGACCCAGCAGGGGCCCCTGGCACACCGCAAGGGCGGACCAGCAGCATCTGACTCAGCGGTTGACACACTCTGTGCTGTCAGGACTCTTCACACTTTCAGCAGCTACTGAGAACGTCAAAGGGCTTTTGTTATGTGTGTTTTATCTATCAAATTTTACTATATTAGAAAGTAAACAGAAAATTTTAAAAGATTCATTTAAAAATAATAAATCTGCCCCACCAGTGTGGCTCAATTGATTGAGCATTGCCCCATGGACTGAGAGGTCCTGGTTCCATGCCTGGGTGGCGGGCTCGATCCCCAGTAGGGGGCGTGCAGGAGGCAGCCGATCGATGTTTCTCTCTCATATTGATGTTTCTATCTATCTCTCCCTTCCTCTCCTTCTTAAAAAAAAAAAAATCATATTTAAAAATAATAAACTAATTGCATGTTAACATAAATTACATATTTTACAAAAAAAATAATTTTCCAAAACAAAAATAAATGTTGTAGTGAGAAGAATAGCATTCTTTTATCATTTTTGTGAATTTATTAATATCTTGCTTAATAGAAGACTCTCATTTCTGCTTCTGCATTCAGTCCTCAGGGATTTCATAAACCATGTATGTAGTCCCTAGAAAATTCCAGGGTACACTTGTGAGAGGATGAGAGTGACAGGTAAAATAACATTTTAGTATTATTTTTTAAATCATTTTGGCCTCACTGATCCCCAGGCTTCTCCAGGAAACACTTTGAGATTGATCTAAATTAATAAGAGGTTTCACATAAAAAGATTCAACTGCACCTCACGAGGTTTTAAAATGACTTCTTTTCTCCCTACTGTATAGTCAGGGGAACTGAGGCTTGGAGAAGAGAAGATATTTGCCTGCAGCGAAATAATGGGATTCAAGCCCAGGTGCTCTGATAACAAACTCAGCCCCGGCTGCTCCCCATACTTCCATGGCTAATAGGAAAAGTTAGACCACTTTGTTTCCGAGGAGGGCCAGGTGCTTCCTCTTCAACCCTAGTTACATAAACCACACCTGCAGATGGATTGCATCTTCAAATCATTCCTAGAGGAGGGAAGACGTGAATGCATTAAAGAGTTAGCAGTGGCCATTATTCTTCCTCTCCTGCGTGACTTTCCTAAAATAAAAATTGCTTTGCTTCTTTCTTTCTGATTTCACTACATTGAACAGTGATTTTTCACAAAAGAATAATGACAGAATCAGAAAGTAGTTCATCTGATGATCCGACACACCACAGAGAGGTGATTGAGGGTTTTAGACTACAGTAACTTAATCTATTTTTGTTGTCCTGTTTGCTAACTCTGAAATTGGTTGCATTTTTAAATGTCTGTTTTTCCACCCTCTTAGAGAAGCAGTCAGCAATTTCCTCACTGCCCTCAGTCTGCAGAGAAAGAGCCGGAATCAACAGCAAGTTCCTCACCCTGCCATCTCCGGGAACATCTGGGCTGCGCTCAGAATCGCACTTTCTCTGATGGACCAGCCGGAACTCTTCCAGGCGGCTAATCTCGGCGACCTGGATGTCCTCCTAAGAGCTTTCAATTTGGATCCTTGAAGGAAAAGAAAAAAAAAAAAAAAAATAATAATAATCCCTCATCTGTATATGTGTACTGAGAAATGCAAACCTATTTTATTATGAATTCCAAAAAAGTGAAACCAGATGTCCAAAAGGCCGTGGTGATAAAACCCAAGGGAATTTGTACAGACAAGGCCCAGTCTCTGCTCAGATCCAAAAGCACAAAATGTTATGTAGAGAGGCAAGGTCGGGCTCGAAAGAAGAATCGAGAGGCTCAAGACAAACCAAGATGAAAGTAACTATGTGAATACTCTTTTCACAAGCTGCAAGCCTATCGCAAAACATCTTTGGGTTTTTGTCCCCACTTGTGGCCGATGACACATCTCAGGAGCCTGCTCGTGGGACACCTGGAGGAAGCACTGCCTCGGATCAGGGACTTCTGACTCTTTCTGAACTGTCCCCTGAAACTCCCCCTTTTAGAAGATTGAACATAGTTTGAGCCAAGGTGCATGCACAAATATTAACTCACCTAAAGAGAGGCATTGCTTAAACCTGTTCCAATTTTAACTTTTACTGTAGCTTTTTGATTCCAGAGAAGGAGCTTTGCTGGCAAAAGCCGTTTTTGCACTAGAAATTTTTGCTGTTCCCAATCAAAACTTTTCTGGGACTGTATATATGCACTTTAATATCTTATTTATGCCTTGCTGGAGTTTTGTTTTGTTGCTCCAATTTTTAACTTGGGGGTAAAAGATTTGAGAACTCAGCCTTGTTAGATCAATGGACCAAATAAAAATTCCTGAAAATAGTTTTTCACAGTGTAGGGTTTTGAAGGAGTTTTTTTCTTAAAGCAGATATGAGATAGGGTATAAATATGCAAACACAGATCTTATTCACGTTCTGTCTGGGACTGCAAGAACTTAAGCAAGAGATAAGATACTCTTGCATTCTCTTCATGCATTCTCTGCGGGGCGAAAGTTTGATGAGGTCGTGATTTCTACTGAGTTAACATTAACTTGCTTAAATGTCATATTTTACTTGCTTACTAACTGCCCTGCACACTGATGTTCCTTTTAAACTGTTAATATTTTAAATAGCATTTCTTAAGAGTGATAAATACATTTTTCCTTAAAAATATGTTTTTCTTAGTCCCATACTAATCTGCATTGCTTACCCTTTTGCATTCTAAGTGATCAAGATCAGTATTTTGTAGCTGAATCTCACCGAATGTCAGAGGTTTCCTATGAAAGATGCATGCCCCTTTGGCTCTCGTTTTGGACATTTATCAGGTTCCGGGACTTACTGTAGGCAGTGGTGTATTTTTTTTTTCATTGGCTACATTCCACTCAGTTCTTCAGAGAGTTTTGTGCTTGTTGGGGGCTCAGTGATTATTTGGAAAGACATGATTCTTAAAGGATTAAAAAAATTGTTTGCAAAATGCTAACCAAATTTGATTTCACCAGCGCCCAATTCTAGTAATTTGTCCTCATAAATCGTCCCATTCTTCTTCAGTTTGTCTGCTTCCTTCCTCCAGCATCCTCCCCAAAGCAGTCTGATCCCAGCTTTCCTTCATGTTCTTTGGTTAGTAATAGCTGGCTCTACTCATGATTGTGTTACCAAGAAAAACAGCATTTGGGTCAAGACAGTGCAGTTGACTAGGGAGTTAGTCTCCACTGTGAGGGAAGGTGGGGTGTGCACACATACTGAACTCGAGGTGCAGACGGAAATCGTCTCCTCTGTTACATTTGAAGTCCCTGGCGTAGGAGGGCCTCGGGTAAACATGAAACCACAAATCCTTGAGGCTTACTTATATTATAACCTATTCCAGTATATACAGGCAAAGAGTCCAGGGCGCTGTGGTGGAAGCGTGGCTATTCACCGTCAAAGCTCACCTGGGCAAAGTGATGCCTCCAACTGGACAGCAGGAGGCAGAGCGTTAAGGCATTCAGCAGTGGAAAGTGGGAACAACCCAGGTTTGACCTACTTCCCTGCAGGCTCAGAAACAAAGTAAACTCAACAAAATTTTCAAGAATGGTATTCTTCAGAATTTTGGAATCCTAGGAACTTGGCCTGGGAAAGACTCTTGGGGCCAGCCATCCCTGATAAAACAGCGTCCCTTCTCAGCGTGTTCCTGCCTCCTCCCTCTCCCTGTGCGTTGACGCTGGCCAGCTGACTTGCATCCATCCATCACGGTCCACTAGGAGCCGCTAAACAAAGGATTCAAAGCAGCGTTCACAAATGTTCTGTTGATCATGCCATTTATACTTTCAACAGAAACTGAATTTGCAGTAATAATAACAAGCTGTTTTCTTAGCTTTGCTGCCACTAGGTACAGGAAATCACTAACAATTTAAAGCCTGACAGTAGGCGTAAATGCACGATATTTTTATTTAACTTGATTTTTGCTAAGTGGTGGCAGATTCGGGTCCCAGTTTTATTTTGCTATTTGAATACAAAGCAACTTCAAACTCCAAGGAGTTGTTGTAGGCGAGAATAAACTATTTTCCAACTAATTTGGTGATTTGCAGAGCACTTGGAAGGACTTTCTCCAAAATATCTAGCATCTGTCAGAACCAAGATTTTCATAAGCTGTTCCCTGTCACAAAGTGCGGAATTATTGCCCAAGACATGTTTTCATAATATTTTTAATAAAATTAAGTTAGAAAGGTTACTAAAAAGCAAGAGAAAGTTTATAGAAATCAGAACACCTTTTTTTAAAGGCAAAACTTTTTGGTATCTTATCGCCATGGCATAAAATTGTCATGTATATTACTCTTTCCATTTGAAAGGGAGGGATGAACTTGGTTCCCTCTGAGGACTCTGGGAAGGCTTTGAGGGGGTTTTTTTTGTGTGTGTGTTTTTTTTTCTTGTATTACTAAGAGCCCAAGATTTCTTGAGGATGGTACAATTTTACAAGAGTGTCCACTCAATTGCACAGATGTGACTTTCACGGACCAATTGCACCAGGAGATTGGATGAAAATGTGGAGAAAGCCAGTGATCATTGCTGGATTTCAAAATATGTTATAACTATGTCTAGTGGGCTATTTCTCTGTGCTGCTGGACCTTAACATGAGGAAGAGTTGGAGGGACAGAGAAGAGCAGGAGAAGGAGTAAAGCAGCCACTTCCTGCCCAGTCATATCAATCCCTTTGCTTTCTCCCAAGATCACGCCCATGACTCCTTGAAAGAAAGGCTGGTCTTGTCCACCAGGAAACTTGCATAGAGACCTATGAACTGTGCTTTCTCAGCCAATCTGCGTTTCAACTAAAATAGCAAATTAATGGTTCTTAACTGGGTTGGAATGTCCAGGACACACTCACTTTCACAGTTCATGCCATTTCCTCATTCTTTTTCTTTAAAAATGTTTTTCCTTTATTGATTTTAGAGAGAGAGGAAGTGAGAGAGAGAGAGAGATAGAAACATCGATGAGCGAGAACATCCATTGGCCACCTCCTGCATGTCCCCCACTCAGGCCCACAACCTGGGCATGTGTCCTGACCGGGAATCGAACTCTGGTGACCTCCTGGTGCATGGGGCGATGCTCAACCACTGAGCCACATGGGCCAGACCATTCTTTTTCTTTAAAGAGAGCTATTGCATTGAATCTGGGGTCCATGTCAAGACTCTAGTACTAGATGAATCTTTCTAGTATATTCTTGCTATAACAAGCAACACTTAAACACAATTGTACTAGTCCCACATATAGCAGGAGCTCCCAAACTGTTCACCAAAAACCCTGTGAGCTCCTTGGGAGTGCACAAGATGGTCTTTCCGTGTTCCTTCTTCATCTGTCCCTGGATCAATTCCACAGGACCAGGCTACACTTTCCCTAAGTTGCTGCTGTTGTCTTCCACCTGGAAATGCTTCTAAAAGCGTCCTAGAGACAGGGTATTGTGAAGGCTTGATTCGTGCGCCATCTTTCTGAGGCTCCGATTTTAGAAATTATTACACATGCACACACATAATTTAAATTTCTAAAATAACTTCAAATTCATCCCCTCTCCGGATTTTACTGCACAGTTTCTCTATCTTCTCAGTATTTATAGAACTGGTTGAACGATAAATTGGTTTGAACTAAGAAGTAGATACATATATATTTTTTGAAGAGTGTTCGGAGATGAACTCTGGCATCAGGTTTGTAAAAAAGGCAATTTTAAAAAAGTAAAACATGTAACCTCAGGTGCAAAAATAACGCATGCATTAATACTACTTACAAATCTGCCTATTCGAATATTAACCAAAGCATGCGAGATAACTGTACTGAATGTAAACTTACCCAGTGCATGATTAAGTCTCATAGGTTAGCTTCTTTCCCTGGCTTCTGAACAAGGAAGCATTTCATGAACTTTGTGTTACAGTTTTTCTATTTGCTTTTAGTATCCTATCCTTGAGATCGTTTTCAGGCCATTACACTGAACCTGACATGTCCTCGTCTGCATGCAGCGTTGCAGCCCGTGCCAAACTCACCCTCTGACCGGTAGAGGCACGACAGGTCTGAAACTTAAGCAAAATCTACGTGTCTGAATGCTACTGAACAGAAGCGTGTTGATTGTTCGGCTCAGTTTGGGGTTCTAAATGCTGAACAGTGCATTTCAAATGGTTTCTAAAAGTTTAGGAATAAATTAGAAATTCTGACATTCTCATTAAGGTAGAAGGTCAGGGTACTGTCAGGTATAAAGGCAAAGTGAACATGGGGCCTTAATATCCACAAATGTCCTGCAGCGAGTGGAAGGATGCCACGCCAGTGTCCTCAACGTGGCCCTGTTTGTACGGTGGGTGAGCTACTTGGAGGATCCATATCCTTCCAGAAGCTGGTCGTGGTCAACATTAAAACTCGGGGGCGATGAGATTTCACGGTCACCAGACCGACTTGAATCCTGTCGCTGACACTCTGTAATCCCTGCTTTATGGAGGGACGAGGACAAGGAGACCAGGAACGGAGGCAGCAGAGCTCAGAGAGGCAGTCAGTCTGACGGTAGAGCAGCGTGGGCACCGTTCCGTCCACGCCCTCGCCCACACACACACATAAGCTCGGACACCAACACGCAGCGAAGACCGTTGTGTGGAGACATTAAAGAGTTAAGAAGAGGAAAAAAGAAAAAGTGTAAGGTTTAACAAACTCACATGTGGTATTTTGCCTTGAATCACGTTTCCACCACTTGCAACCTTTGCAGAAATACCAAACGAACACGCCCTAGAAACAAGCACCCCATCCCAGAACTGTCGCCTCAGGCTCTTCTCTACAAGAGAAAGCCCACTGGCCAAGTCGCGGTGTCCAGGGCTCAGCGGGACACTGCCCGCAGAGACCTGACTCACACCGATATGTTAAGATGAAAAAAAGGACAATTTTCTCAACAGGAACATGTGCTCTTTTTATCTGAGTATCTTGGCGAGGGAATGGGGTGACACGAAAAGGAATAAGGGACAGACACACTCCACTCGGTCATTCGTCAGTGTCCCTGAGAGACAGAAAATGTTTGCACGGATACCATAAAGGAACCGGCCGCGTGAGGAATGTGTTCATGGCTGACATGTTACCAGGAGTCAAAGGAAATACAGCAAACCTAAATTTTTACCAACTTCCTTTCCATTTCCCCCCTTATCATCTAACCCAAACCCTCTTCAATTTTCATTGCCCAAATATGTTTACATCAGTTTAAAAAAAATAATAACCTGATTAATTTAGTAAACTTTTTACAAACTATAACAAGCATTTATTAACTATTTAGAAAAGACATTTCTATATATTTTGTATATCTATGACTACTGTATATCTAGTCTAATCTAAAAATATGGTTTTGAGACAAATTCTTCTGTGATGCTTCTTATTATGCTCAATCATGTTTAAAATCTTGGGATTTCATTTTTAAGCTAAAATAGATAACAAAGAGAAATTTAACCTTAAATGTTTACATTGTTTCTAAATTAACACCAACCCAAATTAAGTGACCTACGGTAAATTAATGGCACTGGGTGGGTGTAACAGTTATTGGCATACTACGTGATAATGTCTGTGTATTTAGTAAAATATTGTGTATCATAGCACAACTCTGTTGGGTATTAAGGCTTCTTAATAGTTCTCTGTGTTGCTCTTTGAAATAAAATTACTACCATAAACATAAACTATTATATTGATGCGTTTAATTTACTCAGTTGGCTTATAATTTACAAAGTACCAAGACGAAGGTAGTATTTTTGTACTCTTATTGGAAGCATGCCTTCCCTTTTTCACCTTATTAAATTGTATTTATACTTGTGCCATTTTAAACTATGTTTTCAAATAAATTTTGTCTGTGGCTTCAAGATCTTTTCAGAAATCTTTCGAAATGAGGTTTGGGAATCAGAGTTGCTTCAACTCGAATAGAATCCAATTTTTGCCACTGGTTAAAAGGTCCTTTTATTGAATATCACTGCATATGATTTTGCATGAGTTCACTGAAAATCAGGAGTGCATTTTTAGATATAAAACAAAACTTTAAAGTCTTCTTCCTTTGTTAATTTTTTAAGACTAAAATATTATTTAACCTACACTTGGCTTTTGTGATTTTTTTTAGAATAAAAGTATTCAAATATATTTCCGTTTTAGGGTCTTGTTTTCCTTTTTGGTCAGTCAATAAATAATTGAGCACTACTATGTGCAGGTACTGTTCTAGTGCGGGACAGTGGTTAAGTAAATTAAACCAAACTTGCATTTGAAGAGCTTAGATTTCTGTGAGGGATCAACAAATACTTTAACACAAAACAATGTCATGAGCTAGGAGGTGCTAGAAGAACAGGGCAAATAAGATACTATCTATAGGTGGTCAGGAAATGTTCCTCTTGGGTGACATTTGGGCTGAGATTTGAGCGGCCAGAAGAAGGCCACCAGGTGGAGTTGGGGACAAGCCTTCCTGGCAGAGCCAACAGCCAGCGCAAGATGCCAAGGCAGGAATGAGCTTGGTGTGTATTCAGGGAGAAAGGAACCCAGGGCGGTGAAGGCTGCGAGCTGGGGAGACCCCAGGAGATGCCCTAAGGGTGGGAGATCAGAGGAGGTCTTTTAGGAGCAGGGTAAAGGGTGGATTCACCTCCGAGCAGAGGAGGGATGCACCGAGATGGAAGTTTCTTTGTTTCCAGAACGGTTACTAACTACAGTCCCTGAGTCCTTTTGGTGTGCTGCAGGTGCCGGTGATGAGGCGAACAGCAGGATCGGATGACGACTGTACCAGGAGGCTGGGGCTCCCCTTCCCCCTCTTCACTGCACTTAACCTTGGTGGAACCCCATTTTCTCCTCTGTAAAATCAAGCTGGGCATCTTTCTTTCCTACTTCACTGTTATTCTACATTAGGTTAAAGAAAAAAAAAAACAGTTCATCTACTTAGTGGTAAATTGAGCCTCTCCCAAGCCCTTGCATAATTTAAAGTATTTTTATGTCTCCTACCCCCACTGGGGAAAGAACATGCCAGGCAGAGGGAACGTCTCTCAAAATCCAGAGTTGTACATTCAGCTTCCGACTCAACATCAAATAGAGGTCTGATAAACATTTCAAACTCAGCAAGTCCCAAACTGGACTCCTGGTCATCCTTTCCACCTCCCCCAACCCCATTAAGCCTTCCCTATCTTAATTGCAACTACATTCTTCAGTGGCTCAGAACAAAAACTTCGGGGTTGGCCTCAGCTATTCTCATTCCCTCCTTACCCATCAGGAAATCCTACTGGCCTTACCTTCGAATGTAGCCAGAATCTGACCAGCCTTACTAAGTGCCCACCTGCTACCACTGGTCTGTCCCAGCCTTCCTCACCACAGTAGCTCCTACTTCTGTCCTCATCCTTCCAGCACCGAGGCCAGCGATTTCCAGCCTTTTCATTCATGGCACATAAACTAATTACTAAAATTCTGTGGCACACCGAAAAAATCTATTTTTTGCCAATCTGACAAAAAAGGTATAATTTTTATTCATTCACACCAGACAGCTATTGTTGTGTTGGCTGTTGTCACTTTTTTGTTTGACAATCTAAGGGCAAAGAGGTCGGTGCCCCTGACTCAATAGTCAGGTATTGCATGTTTTGTTTTGTTTTGTTTTTTATCCTCACCCGAGGACATTTTTTCATTTTTTGTTCAGATAGAGTGGGAGGGAGAGCGAGGAAGAGAGAGAGAGAGAAACATCGATGTGAAAGGGACACATCGAGTGGCTGCCACCCGCACGACCAACCAGGGCCAGGGACAAACTGCAACCGAAGTACATGCCCTTAGCGGGAACCGAACCCGGGTCTCTCTGGACCGCAGGCCGACGCTCTAACCGCTGAGCCAAACCGGCCAGGGCCAGGTATTGCATGTTTTAAAAATTCTTGGCAGCAGACCGGTTGAAAACTGCTGATCTAGTCTAAAACCAAGAACAAACTTCCTGAAACGTTGGTCAGATCAGGCCATTGCTCTGCTCAGGACCCTCTCGTGGTTCCCTGTTGGCCTCCAAGGGCCCCTCTCTGACGTCCTCTCCCACTATCCCCCTGCCCCGTTCCCTTCTTTCAAACCCCTGACAAACCAGAGGTTCCCACCTGGAGCCTCTGCCCGAACTGGCCCCTCGGACAAGCATCCTTCCCGCAAACATCCATTGGGACGACTCTTTCATTTCCTTCAAGTCTTGGTTCAAACCTCACCCCCAAACTAAGCCTTCCCTGAGTGCCCTATTTAG
This sequence comes from Tadarida brasiliensis, assembly GCA_030848825.1. Taxonomy (NCBI): domain Eukaryota; kingdom Metazoa; phylum Chordata; class Mammalia; order Chiroptera; family Molossidae; genus Tadarida; species Tadarida brasiliensis. The sequence goes on along the minus strand of CM061260.1, from coordinate 43,974,058 downwards.
TACAATCTGAACCTCCACCCTGCTCTCCATTTTTTTTTTTAAACATAGCATTTAGTATCTTCCATCATTACACACTTTACTGACTTCTTTTTTTCGTATCTGTCACTCCTTGCTGGAAAATAAACTCAACAAGAGCAGAGATCTCGGTCTACTTCGTTTACGGACACATCTAAGAACAATGCCTACACACAGCAGATGTTCAGTATTTACTGAACGATGAGCCACACTGTATAGATGGACAAAACAAATCGGCTTAAAGGAATTAGCTCTAGAAAAGTACTTTTGAAAAAGTTATCAATGTTGGGGTAATTGATTCTTTAAAAAAAATTTTAGATCGAAACTGATGTATGTACCTGGGTTAAAATGGTGATGTAAAATAGCACAGTAAAAATGTCCTGTCTGCTGGACTGTCAGATGCTCTAACTCACCTCAAGTATCATGATGCCCACGCGCGGGTGAGAGGACCGCGTCTCACCACGAGGGCTGACCAAAGCGCACAGCTCGTGTTTCGGGAGCAGGATTTGAACCTGTCTGTCCGCCTCTACTCTCGCCGTTACAGCACCCTGCCTCCCCACGTAGCTGACTTTTCCTAGTAGGTCTTTAAATAATTGCTCGCATAAAGATGAGAATAACTCAGCATTTTCCTGTTAACGTCCCACCGTGACTGAGCTTTTGTCACTGACTGCGTCTGAAGAGCAGGACTGTGAGTTCCACAGCACGGACGCCCGGGGCACGCCCGACCACGGCGGATGCATGGCAGAGCGCTGGCCTGCACATCCTCCTGGACACTCCAGTTCCGAGTCCTAAATAATCCCTCCCACCGCAATCATCTTTCTCCTCTTGTCCCCCTCACAAAACACAATACTAAACTTGGTCATTTTACTTAGATTTTTAAAATATATAGGTTCATTCTTTTTAAAATTGTAAGCACTCAATGAACATAGTTTAAGGAGCAATTAGCATTCCCTATATGGTAGGCAAAATAATGCCCCCCCAAATTGTCTACCTCCCAATCCCCCAAATGTGTGAATGTGTTATCTTACATGGCAAAAGGAACCTTGCAGGTGGTTAGGGAGCCTGAGATGGGAAGATTATCCTGGACCCGCTGGGTGGGCCCAGTGCCATCACAGGGGTCCTTATAGGCAGGAGGCAGGAGAGCCAGTCGGAGGAGAGTGACAAGGTCGCAGACACTGGACTGATGGCAATGCTGTCAGGAAGTCAGAAGCCAAGGAATGCGGACAGCTTCTAGAAGCTGGAAATGGATTCTCTCCCACCGCTTCCCCTGCTGACACCTTGGTTTTGGCCCGACGAGATCCATTTTCAGACTTCTGATCTAATAAATGTGTGTTAAGCCCCTAACTTTGTGGTCCTTTGTCACAGCAGCCACAGGAAACTTATAGAGCCTAGAAACATGGTGTCGTAGAAATGCTGAAATCTCTTGATGTAACCAGTGCCGATTCTGCTGGGACCTGCGTTAAGAAGCCACCAGCAAACTGAGAGTCGGAGCCACAGATAGGTCTCGACTCCAATATTCAACTTGACATATCAGTAGGGAACGAGGGAAAGAACCAGACTCCTCCCTGCCTGGGCCCCTCCCTTCTTCACCGGGTAACAGTTGCCACTGCAGATGTTTTGCTGCTGACGGGGACCAGGCAGCCTTGGTGCCCACACAAAGAAACCTAACAGGAAACAAAGTCAGTCCCTGTCCCAAGTTACCTGTTCCACTGATGGATGGGAACCTACAAAGAGGAGAACTAGTTTACCTGGCATTTTGCAAAAGAAAAAAAGAGAGAGAGAGAGAGAGACATAAAGGGACCTCAGATTGTGAGAATAGCTTTTAATTTTAAAACAACTGAAGCAATAAATCATCCATCTCTCTTTCAATCACAGGCAAATACTCTCCCAAAACATGAGATATTTTAAACACCAACTGTGACTTAGTGCAAAACAAAATAAAATAAATACAAATGCTTTCCAGAGCCAACATCAAAACCTGCTGGGCAGGTGGGCACGGACGCCAGGCTCAGCCCCTGCCAGGTGGAGAGCAGCAGTGCGCCGGGGGCGACGAGGTTTACACAGTATCCAACACACCGGGCTCCAACCAGACTGAACAAACACCTGGGGAGGGGGAACCCCAAGAGAATGTTGCCCAAAGACAAACAAAGACGCCCGGCACCCCCTGTGGCTGACATCCTTGGCACCTGGAGTTGCCTGAAAGGTAAGTGCGAAGTTAGAGGTGTCTAGACAGAGCTGAAGGAACAGGGTTTGGGGCTCATTTGCTTTTGTCTTTTAATTGGGGTCTTATACATATTGATTGTTTTACACAGAAAAATCTTCTGCTTTCTGGAAGGCGTTCTGTGTCTCACAGTGCTCCTGACTCCAGCGAAACCGTGTGTTGCTTCTGTCTGGATGCTTCGGAGAATTCCCTTCCGTACCTAAGGCCCTGCGCTGCCGACCCACCATCTGCGTCTAGGTTAGCTCTGCCCAATAGAAGTACAAGTCACGTGTCTAATTTAAAAATTTTTGGTAGCCACATTAAAAGAGGATAAAAAGAAATAGTTAAATTTTAATATATCTAAAATATTGTCATTTCAGCATGTAATCACTATAAAATACTGATAAAATATTTTACATTCTCTTTTTTTTTTGGTAGCAAAGCTTCAAAATCTGGTGTGCATTTTATATGCACAGCACAATCTCAGTTTGGACAAGCCAAATTTCAAGAAACCGTTAATTAGCCACACATGGCTACCGAATAGCGCAGGTCTAGAGAATATTAATACAAACTCTCAGGATGATTTACTGAGCAGGGAATCTCTGAGGCACTGTGTAGGTAATCTCATACACCAATTTATGCAGTCTTACCCAGACCCTTGTTCTGTAACCTAGGATTTCTGCCCTAAGGTGAAATACAGAATCATACTTTTTCTAACCCTCTCTCTTTGTCCAGCCCTGCCACCTGTCATCTCCCCACGGATAATGTGATTTAGACACAGTGATCCTACAAGATGAAAAGGCATCCTTCTGTGACAGGCATCTTTCTCAGCACTTATTTGGGGATCACAGTTAGAACTGAATTAGAGTAAGAAAACATTGTACAAGTGTGACAGATTTAGCTGAAGGTAGTTCTGGGGTTTTTTAGAGCGGGAGGAACGTAAAATGAATTTTTTATTTTCGAGGGGGATGGTACCAAGTACCTCATGGACTGGAAAGTGGAGAGTTTTCAAGAGTGGTGGGAAAGTGGGAAAATTACTGAAGAAGTGGAAATAGAAGTCAGGATGGGGACAATAAAAATGAGATAGGTTCCAAGCTGGGGCGTATACACTTGAACCAGCCCAAAACATAACATCTAACTACGTGATGTCACATCTCACACGTCTGACCTCAGTAGTAACATAGGAAAATAAAAATAGAATCAACTGTTAGGACAGGAAGGGACTTCTGAGCTTATCTGGTCTAACCCACTCATTCTGAAGAAAAAGGCCCAGAGAGGTAGTGACTTGGCCTCATCACACTGGGAGGTGGAGTCCGGCTGCACACCCCGGCCTCAGGGGAACGACCGCTGTGGGGAGTCCCCGCTCCAGCTGCTCACACTAGATGTCCCGCAGCCCAAAGTGAGCACAGGGGAGCGGCAGGCACATTCTACTGTAGGTGGGAGAAAACAGCTAAGTCAAAATATTGAAGCAACGCTGATGTAAAATGGCATTAAAATGTGGTTCTTCCAACGGTCCTTTCTGTATACTTTTTTCCCTTAAAAAAAAATCCCAATTTGAACCAAACTGGATTTCTAATTAGTTATATGGGCATTTAGATCAATTGGCAAAATAAAAACTTTGATACATCACATTTTCCAAAGACACATTCATTGGAATTTTACACAAATGGGTATCAAAAGGTATTTACAGGAAAAGGGGCTCTCTTTCACACGTACACCCACACACAGGAAGAATTTCACAATTAAATCACCACGCCTCACAGAGGACTCCTAACAGGCTCATAATCAATTGTCCAAATCCATACATGACTCCAGTTTTCAGTTACAAATAATCTCATCTACATACATGTGTGAAGTTAAGCAGTATGTTCCAGACTTTTTTTTTCCAGGGAAACCTGCCTTACATATATTAAGGAATACATATAAACACATTTTAAGCAAAAAAGAAACTCATTGTTTGCTCCAGTTTTTCCCCAATTCTCCATCTGAAATAAAGAATAGTACAGATACAAAACTTTGCCTTGTAGAAATAGCCCTTTGTTTTTTGAGGCAGAAAGAAAAGGCAGCCATATTATGCTTTTATATAATAAATATGTTTAGGCATCAAAAGGGCTAAATTTATTTTTCTACTTACTTAAATATCGTATAGCCTATACTTTTCTATACTGATTTTATACCATTCATTTTGCAATGTTTTATTGTAAAATTTTTATTTTGTTTAAAATACACACGCTATCTTTGTCCACATTTCAATCCAACTTCCCAATCAGCCCCCCACCCCACCCCCAAAAGGGCTTTGCTTTGTAATAGCATCGAAAACTGGTCATTTTTTATGTTTGGCGTCATCATTCCAGGGTACTCCCTCAGCCCTAAGGAGACTAGACTTTGTAAGGCTGCTTAGCGTGGGGATCTCTGCAGGAGTCAAGGACTCGTGGAACGGACTGGGGCTGCTGTAGGATATCCGAATCAGCATTAACGTGTGACACCAGTGGGCACAGTTTAGTAGAGAATTACTGCACCATGAGCTCCCTCCTTATGGCAACCTCACTTGTTCCCAAACTGAAGAAAACATCAGATGAGGGAAGGGAGGGAGAATACTCTACTAGTACCCCCCCAGGGCACGCCACCTGCTACTCTTTAAATGTTCATCCTACCAAACCTCACCCTGCCTTCAAAGCACAGTTGGAAAAAGAGAGCAGGTGTCATCCCACCATTGTGCAGACAGAGAAGGTGAGGCACAGGGAGGACGAGGGACTTGACCAACCAGGGACAGCACCCAGGGCTCCAGGCCACGTCCTCGGGCTCTGTGCCCCGTGCTCCCACGGCGTAACTGATGTCCTGTGCGACAGGCCCCATCATAACCAGAATCCTGATCATTCACAGCTCACCAGGTCGTAATCCACTGTCTCTGCCGTATTTCACCCAACTGGTTCTATTTTATTTTCCTACAGTTCTAGAAAGATCCTTCGTACCAATCAGATGCATCTTCAGCGGACAGCAGCAAATCCTTTTTCCTTTGACGGAATCATCTGAAATAGGAACTCCAGGGAGACTAGAATCTGGGACAGAGCAGCAGGAGACGCCCAGAGCACTATCCTTCCACGTCTTCATCGCATCTAAAATTCCGAGCTAATCCTAGGTTGCAACTAACATGCTGAAATACCAAATGGAAGGGATGGCCTTTCGTAATCTCATTCCAAGTTTCTCTGCATCTGAAACCCCTGGACAGCCCAGAATCACATTGTTGGTGGCAGCGGATAAGCAGTGAAGGCAAGTCAGGAGGTGATCGGCCAAGGAAGGGTAGAGGTGAGACCGGCCCCAGGAAACAGAGAAATGGAGGCAGGCAAAGAGCTCAGCGATGAGAAAATCAGACAATTTGGGGCACTTAGCATGAGTCCAAGGAGTTGTCATGGGTTATGGTAAGAAGCGATCAGCTAAAAATAACACTATACCTTAGGGGGTGCTGCTGAGACACAGAATCCATCTACCTTTGGCAAAGAATAATACTGTGCTGCTGTGGACATCTGGCGCCTGGCGTTACGTCACCATATGTCACAAACCCAAGTGAATTCTTGACAGCGCTTAAAGGGACAGCTCAGCCCTTTTTATGCCTGAAAATGTAAGTGGGGAACTGATTTTTTAAACGGTTCCTGAGTTACAGTTTCTTTAAAAGATGTACTTGCTTTTTCCAGCTATGCTTAACGCCAACTGCTTTAACCTTTAAAAACCAACCCGTCAGATTTCCTCGTTGACTCTGAAGGTCTCAACACTTTCAGTCTCACACACATTCGCACAATTGTATTCTCAATTGTGATGTGATTAAATTAAAAATATCTCATTGCAGATGCTCTAATCTACTATACATGGATAGGCTGGAAATTATTGTGTTTAATGAAAAAAATTATGTCACAAGTAAAGCCCAGCCCAGGTACTGATTTTCGATATGAAACAAAAGTGGGCTTTTTCATTTATTGTGGGTGAGGCCACGCCACTGACCCCCCAAAGCAAAACAGAGGGCTGGTGGCACAATCCTGTCTTTGACGTCGTTGGCAGACTTCCCACCGGCAACGGGAATCCTCTTCTGTTTTTAATCATTCTCTCCTTGGACATTTATAAGAAGAAAAACTATCTACAGGAGTGTACCATCACTAATAGAAATTTCTTCCCAGTTCTATTTCAGAAGGCGTCAAATGATGTTCTTTAAATAAACTATAAATACCCCATATATTCCTTCATGTCTGGCTGTCCCAACTTCTTACTTTTTTTTTTTTTTTTTTTTTTTTTTTTTTGGCAAATTAAAAAGGCGTATGGCTTCTCGCCGATTTGTACATCTGAGGTTTAGCTTGGTATCCTGTGGTAAAAGTACATGTAGCCCAGGTCTTTAGGGGGCCTTTCTGAGGCACACACTTTGTGGTCGTTGTAGATCACCCACCTGAAAACACAAGACAGAAGCATTTGGTGGATTTAAGTCAGTTCCAGGCAACTTGGCAGAAGAAAAGTCACTGCGCCATACACAAAAGAATCAGGATGTTTCAAGGTAACCGAACTCAAGTGTGTTGTATAAAAAGGAACAGAAGGCTGGTGGGAAATTATAATTGCTTTTTTATTCTTGAGCTCCATCAAAAAGTAGTTACTAAAAGAGCCTCCAAACATTTTAAACCCTTTGATCTCATAATTATTTTTGCAGAAATCCATAAACAACCTCCAAAATTGAGTCAAAGAACTACATACAATGGTGTTTGTTTCAGCCTTGGGTATAAAACTAACTAAAAATCAGAAGTAAATAGCCAGGCAGTGAACTAATATACAACTATTAAAATGTCTTCAAAGAATATTTGGTAAACGGGGAAAATAATCATAATATAATACGAAGCGAGAAAAAGCTGGTTGCAAACTCGTATGTGCTATGTACACCGAGCTTTTAGAAAAGTTATAAACACATATGTATATTTACATGTAGTATGTGTGCATACAGACTTATACACCCTCTCCTAATGAAAACAAGAAATATATCCAAATACAGACAATGACTTCCTCTAGGCTTCCAGATGACATATTTGTTGCATGTTGTTATATTTTAGCAGCTCCTTATGATGATTTTTATGGCTTTTAAAATTATAATTAAACTCATTCTCTTAAGTATTTTTAAAAGAGCTACCAGGTTGGGTAATAAAAAGAATTCACTATAAATCAAGTCCTTGTGCTCAACTATTTTATGAATCAAGTGAGGACAAGACTAAAAATACCCCAAAGAGGAACAGTCGCGCGCTGGGTGGGAACTGGCCACCCTGCAGTGAGAGGTCAGCATCCGACCAGAGAGGCCAAGGCCACATGCTCCTTCCGCATCAAAGGGCCCCAGACTGCCCTGAGCAGGGGTGCCGACCCCCAGGCCACTCAGTGGGGAGCTCTAGGAGGGAAACCAGGGGGGCCTGCGGGGATCTGGCCCAGGGAGAAGGTCCTGAGGACAGGGGCAGCCCTACATCCCAATCTGTCTCATTCCCAGGTCCCCACACACCTAACAGTTCTACTTAAGAAGCCCGGAGGCTACTGCGAGGCGGCCATAGAGCAAGACAGGACGGTTCCGGGTTGCCAGATAAAACACAGGATATCCCGACAAATCTGAACATCAGCTAAGCAACCGAAGCTGTTAGTATGTCTCGTGCAATAGCTGAGACACATTTATGTAAAAAGTTAGTCTCTGTTTATTGAAATTCAAATTTAATAGGGCATCTGGTTTTCCCTTTTCGTTGGCTTAATCTGGCAATCCTACGGAGGTTCCATGTGTGACGTACATTCTGCTGTAGGGTGCACCTTTATTTTGGAAAGTTGCCTAGGTATGGTGGCATGATGGCTGACAGTGACTTTGAACACCAGCCCTGACACAGCACTTACTAGCTAAGATCAAGCTATTTGGCCTCCCTGAGCCTCGCTGTCTTGGTATGCAAATGGCTTCAAAAGCATATCCTACAAGCCCTGGGCCAGCTGCTTGGGCGTTGTCCCATGCACCAAAAGGTTGCTGGTTCGAGTCCCTGTCAGGGCACATGGAGGGCTGTGGACTCCATTCCCAGCAGGGGGCGCGCAGGAGGCAGCCAATCGATGTTTCTCTCCCTCTCCCTTCCTCTCTCTCTAAAAATATCAATAAAAAAACTTTAAAAGAGGGGTATATCCTACAAGACCATTGTGAAAACCAAATGAAATAACACACGAGCACCTGGTACAGTGCCTAGCACTCACCAGGTGCTCAATAAAACACAGATATCATTTCCCTTCTAAAAAACACTCACCTGCCTTCCTTTTTGATATGGCAAACATAATGGCCACTCATTGTCGATGTTCCCATGTGACTGATGAATGCAAATAATTCGTACACTGTGAAAGAGGAAACAACTCATTTACAAGGCAGCACTTCTAGAAACCAACAGCACTTCTGATCAGAATTTACAGCCAACAATTTTGTAATCCAGCAACTCTTTAAATTGAAAAACAAAGTCTATTTACCTTGCTGTGCTGAGAACACACCCACCTACACACCCACCCAAAGAGACACCAAATTCAACCTTCAAATTCATAACAAAGCAGGACATAAACAATCAACATACAGCTGACAATGAATTCGTATCTGGAAGGGTCTTAAAAATCCTGGTGGCAGGCTGGTGGCAAGTTCGTGGGTTTAACAGGGTAGCCCTGGCTCTCTCACCTTCAAGCAGCCCGAGGGCAGAGAGGTTGTTCCATCTCGCTGGGCCCACTTCTTCACAAGGATGAAAAACCCACCCACCTCACGAGGTGGTGTGAGACTTAAATGAGCAATTCGGAATAGAATACCATACAAACGTCAGGACTGTGGGGAAGGCAGCAGAGAGCTGTGACCATTCATAGAAAGGGACGATGCTTCCGAATAGGCTTCTGATTTCTTCTGATTTCTGACTTGCTCATGATTGTAAACCACATGGGACCAAAATTCAGGCTTCATACTTTCTGAACAAGGAAATGTACAGCCTCTTGGAGGGTGAGACCGATGTATATTCTCTGACAAGTACCTCCGGTCATATAGCACAGGGCTGTGTATCAAACCCATGTTGACTGAATTGCAACTCCTGTTCCCCTGGCCAAACCCAGACCTACACACCACAAAGTGGGTTCCACAGACTGGAATAGATTACTGCGAGACAGGTACAGAAATTGAGTGTTTACACACTTTTATAATGTCTGGTGAATCTAGTAAGGAAAAAATGGGGGGGCATATCCACTTTTCTAGTACTCAATCTTTATTGCATTTTTCAAAGTACTGGTTCTAGACAGAACCTCCCCACACCTCTCCCTCTCCCATTCTCTCCCTCTGTCCACCCATGCTCACCCACTCACTGAGCTGTGCTCTCCACTCCTTGTCTCACTCACCCTTCAGCTCCTCATCACTGCTGATCACCTCCTTCCTCCCCAAATATCTGCCCACAGGACACAACCCTCCCTCGGCTGTCTGGTCACCTCACTGGCTCCTCCTCACCTCCCTGACCTTTCAGTGTTGACAGCGTGGGGCTCGGACCTCAGACCTCTCTTTTCACCATGCTACTGATCACATCCAGTCTCATGGCATTCAGTAGAATTATTCTTAATATCTAGAATGTTCATTGCTAATGTACAGAGATACAATTGAATTTTGTACATTGATCTTGGGCCTACAAACATGCTGAACCCATGTATTAGTTCTAACAGTTTTTTAGTAGGATTCCTTAGGATTTTCTATATACGAAATTATGTTATCTACAAATAGAGATCGTTTTACTTGTCCCTTGTTCATCTGGATGCCTTTCCCTCCTTTGCTGGCCTCACGCCTTGGCGAGGACCTCCTGCTGCAACGCTAGGTGAAGGGGCCAGCGTGGCCATCCCCGTCTGGCTCCTGATCTTAGGAGAAAAGCAGTCAGTCTTCACCATTAAGCAGGATGTGAACTGTCGGCGCTTTTTACCATGCTGAGGAAGTTCCCTTTCATTCCTAATTTGTTGAATATTCTCTCTTTAGCCTTATCTGTCTCAGTCAATGGTGATTCCATTCTTCCAGTACCTGAGGACAAAATCTTGACTTCTCCCTCACACTTTACACACACCCAATGTATCAGCAAATCCTGCTATTATTTCCCCTTCAAAATGTATCCAGAATCCAACCATTGTCACCTTCACTAGTAACCTCTGATCCAAGTCCTCATCATCCCTTGTCTGAAGTTTTACAGTAGCCTCCTAACCGGCATCGCTGCTTCCTTCCTCCCCCTACTGACTATTCTCAGTATGGCTATCAGAGTGGTCTTGAAGTGGAAGTCAAACTGTGGTTATTACTGTCCCCAAACTCCCAGTGGTGTTCTAGACCTCAGAGTAAAACCCCACTCCTAACCCACATCCCCTCGCACTCTCTCACTCCCTCCATCCAGCTCCTCCGGCCTCCAGGCTGCTCCTCAAACTCAAGTGTCTACACTCACTGTTCCCTCTCTGAAACCCTTCTTGCAGCTGTCACATGACTCCCTTCACTTCCTCGAGGTCTCAGATCAAATGTCACATCAGAGAGGCCTGCCTGAGCCAACGCACAAAAGAGCAACCCTCCCTTCCCCCACCCTCACCCCGACCTTGCTTCACCGTTGTCCACACACACGAAGGATCACCAGCCGTGTCCATGATCATGTGTGCATGTACTTCCTGTCTATCTCCCTGTGTCCCAGGCTGAGGCACAGCTCCACAATGACAAGAAGTGTGTCTGTTCTGTTTACTGAAATAGTCTAGGCACAGAGAACAGTGCATAGCATGCAGAGGCACTGAATAAGTACTTGTGGAATGAATAAATAAATGAGTGAACGAAGGAATGACTCCCTTCACTCTATTTCTTTGCTTATCTTTATATCACCTTACATTGTATATATTTTTATAAACCACCTACCAAAGTATAAATTGGAGTATAAATCAGTAAAATAATTACTTAAAAGAGAAATGAATCCAAGGAGATTGCCTTTCCTATTATTAACTAGCTATCACATCAACTAATAACCAAAACTATCCAGGTTTGAAACCAGAAACCAGGCAAAAACAGTTGTGAATGACAACCATTTAGCTTGGCACATATTTTTTGAAATAGTGACCAAGGGACTCTATCCTGCTCTGCCCTCCCTTTTGTCTCCCCCAAAACACTAAGAACCCACCCTTACCCCAGTGAGCAAGAAAAGGTGTGGGCTTCATGTTTCTTGACCCTGGTTGGTTTTTAAAGCTTTTTTGAATAATTCTATATCAAATTCTAAGTCTTCAGTTTGAGAGATACAATGTTGGGCTCCCAAAATGCAGCTGCTGTCTTAGAATTTTCATGCAATAAAGAGAGGACATGATACCCCAACCAAGCTCCCCACCCCAAAGAACTGTCCTCTAAAACAATGAGTTAGATAATTGGTCAGAGAATTTAAATGGGCACTTCCCACCATAAGCCAGGGTCACACCATTGAAACATTGCTAGGCATCAACACAGCCAATGAGTTGACAGAAGAAATAGACACAGAGAAAACGATAAATCCACACACTCTGTACACCCAACATGTCATTGAGCTGCCAAAGGAATTTTTCCCCTCTTTGATTAAAAACAATTCACATGTATACTCAGAATCATAAAAGTAAATTAAAGAAGAAAGATTAGCATAAATCTTAGTCCTACAATTAAAATTAACCATGTTTATCAATATAAGCACCCATCCCATGCATTATTCAAGACCTCCTGCTAGGGGGGAAAAAAACAGCAAAAGAGAGAATCACTCTCAACACATTTGCAAAAACTCAACAGGTTAAAAAAAATCTCACTCAATTAATATTTGTTTCCAAAGAGAAAGTCAAGGTGAATAAACCAGGGGGAAGCTCCAGCTGATTCTTTCGGAAAAACAGCATCATCACACACACACACACACACACACACACACACACACCCCAAATGTACACACCCATTTTTTTTCATGTAGAGATAGAAGAGGCAGTGTACAGCAAGGTAAATCGTCTTCAAAATGCTGACTTTCAACAGGGAATTTTTCAAAGTATTGAAAGTGGTGGAAAAAACTATGTCCAACATCTGGCGAACAGTGTCCCTCTCAACAGCCAGAATTAAACAGTGTCTGACATTAGCATCCTGCCTCCCACCTCCCTTTCCCAACAAAACCTATCCTTTTTTGAACTTAAGAATAAGTTCCCAACATTTCTAATATGAAGAATTTCTTAATGCCAAAATTTTACCACCACCACCCCTACAAACATAATAGCGATTGTACTCTGATTTTATTCTTTGAGAAAGCACTGTCAGAAAAAGGAAGGAAGGAAGGAAGGAAGGAAGGAAGGGAGGGAGGGAGGGAGGGAGGGAGGGAGGGAGGGAGGGAGGGAGGGGGGAGGGAGGGAGGGAGGGAGGGAGGGAGGGAGGGAGGGAGGGAGAGAGAGAGAGAGAGAGAGAGAGAGAGAGAGAGAGAGAAAGAAAGAAAGAAAGAAAGAAAGAAAGAAAGAAAGAAAGAAAGAAAGAAAGAAAGAAAGAAAGAAAGAAAGAAAGAAAGAAAGAAAGAAAGAAAGAAAGAAAATTGGAAAGCAGAAGAGGTGGACAGCACGCCCTCTCGTGTCATAGGGAGAAATGGCTTCCCCCGGGGTTATCTAGGGTCAGGACCCAGAGGCCAAATCCAGCCCACAGCCTATTTTTGCACTGCCAAGGAGAAAGGGAAGACGCCCACAAAGCCTGACACATTTAGTTACTATCTGTAAAAGAAAAGAGAAAGGTTTGCCAGCCCTGCTCTAGTGGAAAGAACTTAGTTCACCTCACTGCTTACTACTGATTAAAGGGCCCAGGCTTAATGAAGTTACTTAACTTGTAGATTTTTGTCTGGTAAAGATACAAAAAATTTCTCTAGTGGAACATATAACCTCAAGGATTTATAATCAATCCTGGTAGACATTCATTTTATATCTAACTCGGCAATCAAAATATCTTTAACTATCTTAGCTTTTCAGATGCTTTTTACTCAGGAATCATATCTAACTGCTTCCCTCATTAATTAATGAGTCAAAGAAAATCTGATATGTGTTCAATTCACAAGCACCAGAGAGTCGTGACTTGACCTTTGTGAAAATAATAGTTCAACAACACATGATGAACAAAAGCAACTCTAGATTCAGGAGTGCAATTAAATTAATTTATATTTTACAAACCATTGATTTGAAAAGCAGCATTATCTCGTAAGGGTTAGACACATTAATTGGTCTACAGAGAGTACTCAGAATACAGAAACATCAAAAGATTCCTTCACATCAGCACCAAGACCCCAGGGGCTCTGCAGCCTTCTGGTGGGAACCCAAACAGAGTTTTCCAACCGAATCTTCCCAACTCGAATCATTTGTATCATTACCCATCCCTAACTCCCTCTGTACAACAAAGGGGAAAGCATCATCCCCAGCTGACTAACATTTGACTCATAAACACCCTATATCTGCAAATAACTTCTATCCCCAACAGCTTGATTAGAAAACATCTGAGTTCCCAAAAAGAGAACAAGGAGGATTTAGGTAAATCAGTAAGAGCTTAAGGCAGCTGATGACATGGACAGACTTCTCAAGGGTCGATAAATGACCTCCCCAACCCCAGCAGCCTCACAATTACCGCTCCCCCTTGACTTCCCTTTGTTACACTGCCTAAGACTCCAAACAGCAAGCACTTCCCTCCAAGATTAATCGTTCTCAGTCATTCACACTTTGGTGTAAATTAGTTTATTCCACAGAGTGGCTTCCTCTTACCTTCCAGTAGCACCATGGGGGGGGGGGGGTGCACGAGAATTACAAACAGGTGCTGGAATGGGACGAGAACTAGAGCCCAGATGCATTAAGTAAGTGCATGGGGCTTTACTGTCAGCTCTCCCATGGGCTGCACCCCCTGCCCTCCAGACCCTTCGGGCTGCGTTCCTCAGGGACCTGGGCAAGCTAGGAGCCCCACTGTTATGTAAACGACACGTCTTTGGCTCCCCTTCCTGGAAAATCTCAGCTGCAGCGGAAGGTGTCTGAACCATTCCAGCGATGAGGCTGAAGGAGCCAGCGCAGGTTTTGAGTGATCACAGCCTAATCACATTGTGATTACATTGGCAGTCGGTTCTTTTTTTAAAAAAAAATAAAATGCTCATTAAGGGCAACACAGAAACAGAAATGGTTTTGCAAATGGCAGAAGCCCAGATAGGTCAGTCTGAAAGCCCGATTTTCCACTTTTTTGAGATTTTAAAAAACACAACAGAGAGTTAGGTACTCGCCCTAAAATGATGATAAAAAGAGCCTTCTGAAAAATAGCCTCCTGCCTCCATTCCAATATAGAAAGTCTGAAATAAGATGACTCAGTAGTGGGTAAAGGAGAAAGTGCACAGACTTCAAAATCAGACAGACCTGATTCCCAGGCTGGTTCCACCACTAGAAGTCCCTTAACTTGTGGGAGCCACCACCTGAAGACCCTGCGAGGAGTGAAGGACACGCCTGGAGGACGCTCTCGCTCAAAGGCCAGCTACTATCTCGCCAAGTGTCAACGGCACTAACCCTTTCAAGCAAAGTAGGCAAGACTTAAATAAAAGAATTTCATGTAATGGCAGGACTTCCTCATGCAAAAAGGTGGCAACGGTGATTTTTAATTAACATATTCCCTAAAGGAAGAACTTGATACAAACACGTATTTCATCCCCGTCCTTGTAAGAGTCACTTTTTTCCAATTCAAACACCAAACTTGTCATTATTTTCAGTGCCAACTTGGTGTGGGTATGTCCCAGTAGCCACTCTCCTCCTTTTTAAGGTAATAATAACCTAATCTTGCTTTTAAGATGTGTTTCTCTCCCTTAAACGGAATTAGAGCCCTTGGGGGCCTGCGGAAACACAGATGGCTGGGCGGCCCCCAGAGGTCCGAATCTAGTTGGCCTAGATAGGGCCCAAGAATTTGAATATCTAACAAAGTCAGAAGTGATGCTGATTCTGCTGGTCCATGACCCACACTTGAACCAGAGCTTGAAGGGGCCAACCCTTCCCTCCTCAGCTCACAAGCTAGGAAGGAAACAGTCTCCACTCCCAGGCTCCAGGTATGGGGCACATGCCATTTGCAAAGGTCAGATTCTCAGGACCTTGGCTGAGGGGCCTGGGCAGACACAACTGTAGGACGCACTGGCAGCCACCCTGTGGTCATGGGGAGAATGTCTGAGACTGGAACCAACCCCGAGGAAGCAGAGCCAACAGGCACATTCACATAAAAGGGTTTCAGTCCTGGAGTCAAGGGCAGGCCTGAGTCCTGTCACCTGGGACCTTCCAGCTTCTATGATGCAATCCTTCCGTTTCTGCTTAGACAAGTATTGCTCAGCCCTCCGCCACTTGCTACAGAACCCTGAAAACAGAGGCTGTTGGTCGGATTTGGTTTCTTTGTCTATCTGTTTGGCCTCTCCATTTTGTTCCTAAATACCAGTTACCCTTACCTTTAAATTGTCTTCAATATGCCCCATGTTAAATATCTCAACCAGCCCTGGCCAGTTTGGCTCAGCAGTTAGAGCGTCGGCCCACAGACCGATGAGTCGCGGGTTCGGTTCCGGTCAAGGGCACGTACCTCGGTTGTGGTTCATCCCTGGCCCTGGTCGGGTCGTGTGGGAGGCAGCCAGTCGATGTGTCTCTCACATCGATGTTTCTCTCTGTATCTCTCTCTCTCTCCCCCTCCCACTCTATCTGATGATAAACAGAAAAGTATCCTTGGGTGAGGAATAAATATATATATATATATATATATATCTCAACCAATTCACCAACCAACCAAAAAAAAAAAAAACCAAAAACAAAAAATTAAAAAACTGTGTCTTGGGAACATAAACAACCTACCTACACAGAATATACATCTCACCAAGTTAACGTATCAGTTTAACGTAATTCTAATCAAATCCCTGTAGAATGGCCAATTTTAAGATCAGGAAATTTCTAAAATTCACAACTAACAATTTAGAACATATAATGGGGAAAAAAGTGTTATTCATAAGTAACACACAAAATGGAATTCTGATGGGATGTTTATAAAGAAACCACAGGGGCTGGAGAAGGGAAACACGAATCTAAGGAGAAGCATAACACGTTTCTGGCCAGAAAAACTCAAATATTGTAAAGGGGCCAGGTATTCCCAAACTAACATATAATACATGAAACTCTCATACAAATCAATAAAAAACAACTGAAAACCTTAATAAAAATGGGAAAATGGGCCAAAGGAAATGAAGAAGCAATTAACACAAGAAAAAAACAAGTAGGCAATAAAGATATAAAAAATTATGAAGAGTACTCAGCCCGACGGGGAATAGGAGAGCCGCCAGTGTGCGTTTCTGGGGGGTAAGCTAATAATCCGCGTTAAAAATCTCAAAACCTTGTGGTTTTGGATGAAAAACTTCACTCTAGAAACGTACCCTAAGGACATAATCAAATGAGGGCCCAAGGATGTTCACTACAGCATTATTTTTAATAGAGAAGAAAGAGAGGGAAGAAACTTAAATGGGAAAAAATGTTTATTACCCGGATAGGGACTGAAAGAGGCACTTGCTGTACTTCTGTGAACAAAATTCATCCCTTAAGAAAAATTTTAAAAATCACTGCTGTCATCTTCAGAATATACAAATCACCCTGTTATTTAAAACTCTTTCTGTAATCATCTTTTATTTAAACAATAATTAGGTAGCCTAAAATTAGGTACGTAAATTAGATACATATAATCTATACAATGAAATGTTAATATATGTTCGATGATCTAGACTTACATATATGGACACCCACAGTTAGGGGGAAAGCAGGTTATAATATAACATGTACAGAATAAAATTTATATTTTTTATAAATGTACATATTTATACTCATTTTTATGTATTTGCACAGGAAGGTCTAAAGAATATACAGAAAACATTAACAGTTATGACTGGGTAGTAGGATTGTTGAGTCATTTTAATTTTCCTCTTTTCAGATATCAGTATTTTTTTCAAGTTGCTAAAATTATTATATATCTTTTTAATTATAAGAAAAAATAAACAATATAAATGACACATTTTTTAAAGAAAAAAAGAGAGAAGTGACGGACATGAGTTCAGGTGCTACTGTAACAAAGCACAAGAAACACCCCTTCCTTTCCTGTGACGTGTGCAGTGTGACACAGCAGGATTCCTCCACGTGGCACGTGGTGGGAAAGCAAGAAAAACAGTCCCTGTGACCACTACCTCCTGACATCCTCTTAATTCTTCATTCGATCATTCATTGCTGATCACCTCCCAGGAGCCAGGCAGTGCTAGAAAGGCTACTTTAAAAGCATCCGGGAAGGGGGTGGGAGGGCAGCGAAGGGTAAGAGGGGCCAAATATATGGTGATGGAAGACGATGTGACTTTGGGTGGTGGGCACACAGTGCAATGCACAGACCATGTATCACAGAAGTGTACATTTGAAACCTATATGATCCTATTATCCTATTAGCCAACGTCACCCCAATACATTTAATATAAAAATTTAAAAGTAATAAATGAATAAATAAAGATGTGTTCAGAGGTCAAATGCATTTGTTGAGTTAGAGTGGTTTATGTTTGCCAGTTTTTCATAATTAAAATGTTCACCTACTACTGCCCTTAGACTCTGCACACCCTGTACGTGACTTCTCATAGCACCTCACTGACTCTTTCCCCACCCCACCCACAAGTGCACTAAACTTGGGGGCAACGAGGCGTGAGGCCACGGAGTTTGGCCCACAGTGCCTTTAAATTAAGGGGTGCTTGAAAGCATCACATCACAACATCCTATTCAAAGGTGCAACTCAAAAACCAGTAGTGCCAGGAATGCCTGCAGATCACTGAGTTCACTGGGCCCAAGGAGAGGATGGGACTGTTCAGATCATTAGCAACCATCTTTGAGAGGCTGGTCGGGGTCCCTCTGGGCTCCATCAGAAGGCAGAAAACCATAATGATCAGACTCTCCCTCCGCCTGCAGCCAAGTATCTCGGCAGCTTTACAATGGCCCCACCTGGTGGTTTGTTCCTTCTGCAAGGACTCACCGAAGTCCATTACAGAGAGTCAAGGAAGCAGTGAACCGATGAACACGTAACACCTAATACATCCTGCTCGTGAATTACTAACCTGTCTGGTATAGATTTTAATATTTTAGGGAAACCACCGATTTCTAAAGAAGTAATACAAGATCCTTTACGTGAATATGGAAGTTGGGAGAACTCTACTTCATCCTTTTCTTACCTAGACGGGATAAAAAAGTTTCTAGTGAAGAAATTCCCATTTTATATAAACTAAGAAGAAAATTTCCCTCCCCCCCCTTTCTCTCTTGAGCTGGACCAATACTACACGTTAGGTCTGGTAAGACCGTTAATAAGTAGAGCTGCAGCTATACGGCGACAGGAACAACGCGAGTGTAAATTAACTCCAGTTCTTCCCTACTTGGTACTAGACACTATGAGCTTTATAAAAGTAAAACGGCCTGTCCTCCACAGCTTCCAGTCCAACAGCAGGCACAGATACTGACATAAACACCTTGACTGCAGAACGGATCTGCTACCCTAACAAGGAGGAGCAAACACAGCGGCTCCGGGCACAGGCCCTGGAGGCAGGCGGCCCGGGTCCTCCTCGTCACCAGCTCCGTGACCTGGGACATTAACCTTCTTTCCCTCAGTGTCTTCATCTGTAAACTCCAGCTTGTAGGACTGTCGTGAGGATGAGGGTGGCACAAATGGAAGTGTTGTTGATGTTGGTATAATTGTTACGAGCATGAGGTAAGGATGGACTGACTGACAAGGACCGGGAAAGCCATCCAGAGAAATGGAATCTGTGGCCAAGCTCTGGATCACGGTAAGGATTTCCGTGGGCAGTGACGGGACAGGAGAGCGTTTCAGGATTAACCTGAGCAAAGGCCTGGAGGCAGCAAGAAGAGGGTCAATGACAGCAGAGTGGGCTGGTGCTGTGGCTACAGTTCCAGGCATCTGAACCGTGGGTGGGGTGGGGGCGGGGCAGAAGAAATGACACTGGGAGACAAGGTAGGCTGACATCTGCCTGCAGGAGGTGATGACTACCAGGCTAAAGAGCCTGCACATTATTCTGTGGACGGCAGTCCAAGAAGCAGAGTATCACATGATAAAGAACATGGATTCTGGGTTTGAATCTTGGCTCCATCTCTTAAGAGCTGTGTGACCTCAGGCATGGCACCTAATCTTTCTGTGCCTCTGTTTTCTCCCCTGTAAAATAAGCATGTTGGGGATTAAATGACTGTATGCATGCCAAGTGTTTAGAACAGTGCCTGGCACACAGTGACATACATAAGTGTTTACTCTTAAAAGGTAGGACATTGGCTTATGGCAACTCTTCCTGCCATCGTGACAGCCCTTCAGAAAATTATCAGCAAGGACAAGGTCAAGGGCATATGACTGCTTTCCAACTGTTCAAAAATACCACATAAAAATAAATGGTCTCGCCCTAGCGGGTTCCGCTCAGTGGTTAGAGCATCAGCCCATGCACTGAAGGATCTCAGGTCTGATCCTCGGCCCTGGTTGGGGCACGTGCAGGAGGCAACCTATCGGCGTGTCTCTCTCACATCAATGTTTCACTCTCTTTCTCTCTCTCCCTCTTTTCCTCCCTCTCTCTCTCTCTCCCTCCCTCCTTCCCTCTCACTCCCCCTAAAAATCAATGGAGAAAACATCCTCAGGTGAGGATTAACAAAAAAAAAAAAGAAAAGAAATGTTCTCTTTTAGACAAAACACTTCCATGGTACATGAAAACAATTTATCTCACAGGACAAAGTGGAAGCTGGCGTTAAACTTAAGCACACACACTACTAGGCAACATGACTCTGAGTCTGTCTAAGACTTTATCAGATCACTGGCCATGCAAAGTGGTAAAATGCACCATCTATGAGATGAGATCTGTGCTCACTTCTGAATGATGGCAAAGGTTTTAATGAGTGGTGGGAGGGAAGGGCATGAGCTGAATGTACAGTCACAGTTGCTCAGACATCCCTCAGGCAAAGAACTTACTTCCAGATCCATCCTTGACTCTAGGTCCTTCAGGCTTGGCCTCGGAAATAATGTTTGCATTGGCGTTATTCTCCATCTCGATCACAAAGTCACTGTCCTCTTCAAACTCAGGGTGGCTGAAGATCCAATCCAGTGCTCTTTCCAGGTTACTATTCTAATGAAATAAAACATTTTCATAATGTATGCCGTCCTCAGGCCCCCTTATATCCTGACTGTTTGAACCAGGATGTCAAGCAGCTAGGGCAGGAGGCCTGAATTCATTAGTCCTATGTGTCTTCTGAGTAAGAAGCTCTGACTCTGCATATAAAATGCACTGGGCATTCTGCAAGTCTCCCAACCGAGGTCTGGAACTACATTCACTGGCAAACAGTCCTGAGCAGCAGCTCAGCATTCCAAAGTCCGTATCAGTCTTTGCTCAGCATTTCTGTAGGCTGACGCCGATAATGACGGGGTGCAGAATGCCAGAAAGTAGGGCATTTGTTTGGGTGCAGCCCTTCCTAAGGCCACAGTAACTGCACACACTACCTTCGCTACCAACTGTATTTTCTGCAGATAACCATGCCAGGTAGAAGGGTGCCAATGTGAGTAGTATATTAATGCCTCCTCCCCCCAAATGTTGGCACAATGGCTGAACTGCAGCAGAGACAAAATTAATGCCTTGACTAAGTTGAATTGTTTTCAACTGACCTCCACGCAGTTCAAACCAATTGACCAGAAAAACATGTTCCTCTCTCCCTGTTTGTTGTATCACTGGAGGGGTTTTATTTAGACATAGTCAGAATCTCCAATGAAAGTGTCAAGCAAGTAAAATAAGTAAGACATAAGCAGGTACCCCGAGTGAAACAAATGCTAGTTGAGATGCTTCCGTTGAGAACCGTGGGGACCGCAGCAAAGCACCCCAGCAGACAACCACTCAAAAACGGAATACAGTGTGGCAAGGAAGGATGAGTTAAAAAAAACAGGTACTTTCCCTCAACATTAAACAGAGGTCTGCACTGTAAAAGGAAGACGTCTGTCTATCCTCAGCTTCATGGTCTGCTCTCCTGACAGTGTTGGAAAGTTCACGGACACCAGAGGAAACGTCTCTCTCTGCAGAGAGAAACAGAGGCAGAGGATTCCAAGGAGCCATTCAGTCTTCTCTGTGAGGACTTTTGGGGACATTTCTCCAAGGTCTTGGTATCAGAAAAGCGTGACTTTCCTAAAGAACTGCCTTACTGAACACGGAAGCTCATGCACCCGTCTGCTCCAAGGCCACAGCAAGCTCCAGGTCAAATCTCTGCTCCGCTGTTAATCAACATTAAGATGGTATGGAGTGTCTCTCAGTTTGGCCATCTTGCCTCAGTTGTATGATCTCCCTATTTTTTTTTTTCTTATCTCCCTAGTTTTAAACTCTCTGTATGATTCCTTCACTCGTTTATTTGAGCTTTTATTTACTGCATGCAAATAAATCTCCGTGGGCCACGGTAGGGTGAAGAGTGAGACTAACATGACCCAGAGTGATCAAAGGACATTGGAAAGTCTTAATTGCCACTGACGAAATACAAACCACTCCAGGAAGAGAAGGGCATCCAACAGTCTCTCGTACTTACCGTTGCTCGTAGTGCCTGAATGGCCTGATTTCGATGGAATCCCATGGAGGTAATGATAGAGACAATCTCCTCCGGGGGCTGGTTATCCAGCCCAGCAGCACCAAAAACAGAGGCTCCAGCGGAAGCTGCTCCTCCAGAACCAGGTATGGTCAATGGTTCAGCAAAATCTGGGGAAAATCATCACACTCAGACCTTTTTCTTTTCTGGGTCTTAAAATAAACAACACTTTAAAACCAAGAAGGAAAAACACCTACAAAGTTACAATAATCAAGACAGTCAGTACTGGCATAAAGATGAACACATAGATCAATCAAACAGAACTGAGTAAGAAAATAAGCCCCTATACACATCCATGGTCAAATGATTTTCAACAAGGCTACCAAGACCACTGCATGGAGAGAGGACAATCCCCTCAACAGAAGCTGCTCAGACCATTTCAGATTCAGATGCAAAAGACTGAACGCGGACCTCTCCCTCACAGCATATACGGAAGTTAACTCACAGGGGACCATCGACCTAAATGTAAGAGCTAAAACTATAAAACTCTTAGAAGAAAACATATGAGTAAATCTTTGTGACCTTGAGGTAGGCAATGGTTTCTTAGATACAACACCAAAAGTACAAGTGACAAAAGAAAAAGGAAGAGATAAATTCCACTTCATCAAAATTAAAAACTTTTGTTTCTAAAGATGCCATCAAGAAAGTGAGAGGACAACTCACAGAATGGGAGACAATGTTTCCAAATCATTTATCTAAGGTACTCGTATTCAGCACACAAAAAGGACTCTCAGAACTCAACAATAAAAAGACAAATAACCTTGCCCGGCCGGTGTGGCTCAGTGGTTGAGCGTCGACCCCTGCACCAAGAGGTTGCCGGTTCGATTCCCGGTCAGGGCACATGCCCAGGTTGTGGGCCAAATCCCCAGTGGGGGGCCTGCAGGAGGCGGCTAATCGATGTTCTCGCTCATCTATGTTTCTATCTCTTTCTCCTCTCCCTTCCTCTCTCTCTAAAATCAATAAAGAAAAAAAAAATTTTTTAAGACAAATAACCTCATTACAAATGGGCAAAGGGTCTGAATAGACATTTCTCCAAAGACATATAAATGACCAACAATGTGAAAAGATGCACCACACCTTAGTCCTGAGGGAAATGCAGATCAAAACCACAACGAGATACCACTTCGCGCCCACTGGAATGGCTATCATAAGAACAACAGTGACAGGGTTGGCGAGGATGTGGAGAACTGAAAGTCCCAAACATTGCTGGTGGAATGCTCCAGCCCCTGCTGAAAACAATCTGGCAGTTCCCAAACAGGTACGCAGAGTTACATATGACACAGCAACTCCCTTCACAAGAAATGAAAACATGTCCACACAAAAATGTGTACACAAAGTATTTACAGCGACATTATTCATCATAGCCAAGACGTGGAAACAACCTGAGTGGCCATCAGTTGACAGAAGGATAAGTAAAATGCAGTTTGTCCATACAGCAAAATATTATTCAGTCATAAGGAGGAATGCAGTACTGACACATGCTACAACACAGATGAACCTTGAAAGCATTTTGCTACGTGAGAGAAGCCGGACGCAAAGACCTCAAGTTGCATGGACCCATTCGTGTGAAACGCCTGGAACAGGCAAGCCCACCAGGCCGGAAAGCAGACTGGGCTGCCAGGGCCGGAGAGGGCGATGGGAAGCGGCTGCTGGTGTGCACAGGGTTCCTCTCGGGGGACAGCAGTCAGCCCGTGGTGATAGCTGTACAACTCTAAGTTTACCAAAAACCACTGAAACGTACACTGTAAATGGGTGAATTATCTTAATAAGGTAGAGGAAACTAAAAGCTAACGAAACAGACCCCGTGTCTTCACACACGTGTTTCCATTTCAAGTCCTCATCCTCTCCTAGCCAGAAGTACATCCCACACCTTTCCACTGGCCTTCTTGCCACTTTACAGGCTGAGTTATATCTCAACCAAGCTTCAATTACCAAAAAAAAAAAGAGGGAAGACAAACACTGTGACTTTGCTCCACAGACAAGGGTAGTCCCTCACACACACACACACACACACACACACACACACACACACACACTGCAGCAGACTGTGAGCTAAAAAGTCGTTTTTGGGACCTGGAAGAACCACGGCTTCGTGAGCATCGGCGAGGACTGCATCAGACTACAACGCCATTCCACTTTCCGGCCACCCACCTGGCTCTTCCATGTGAACAATGATCCAGTTGAAGGCCACCTCGGCCCCCATGTTTCCAGTGAAGTACACCGCCTTGCGACACGCTTCCAGAGGGAAACCCATCTCGGCCAGCTGCATCACCGACGACTCGTCGACATCCGATGCTACAGGGCGCACAGGACATTCTGGTGTAAAAGGTAAACTCCCTTCCCGTCTTAGCTTCTCTTCACCCCTTTATCCCCATGCTATCCGAAGAAAGAGCTACTTTGTTAGGTGTGCTTTGTTTTGTTTTAAGCCATCCAAACATTAAGCTATCGGAGTTGAATTGACCTAAATCTTTGCCCTCAGTAGGAACCATGATAATCACCTGGACAATGCAAGCCCTGAAAAAGAATTCTCTAATTTCATTTGGGGAGATCTAGTGTATTCCCAGAACCACTTCAGCCTCTCAGATCACACTGAAGACCTCTACAGCAGCCTCGCCTATGACTGGAATTGGAAGAGAAAAGCATTATCTACAGGTCAAAAGGCCTGTTCCTTAAATCTCACAGGAAGTTACAGCAGGCCCTTAGGTCCATCAGCAATCAAAGCAAGTAATCAACTCTGGGAAATGGAGAGCCCAGATGTTAACAACAGTTCGTCTCCAGAAAGGCTCTGTAGACAAAAATGTTCAGAGTATTCAGTATTAAACACTCCCACTTTCTCCTAATTAATATCTAAATAGTCACTATAAATAGAGGGTTTTTTAATGTTCTTTTTAGACAACCAAGAGTATCAGTTCCCACAGGACTAAAGGAAATAAAAGGCTACAAAATTAACACACAATCCAATGAAATGAATAACCTTGAGAGTATTAATTAATACTACCGTATCCTGTCAGATGTGTGTCCAGCGTCAGGAGTGTAAAAAAATGACTGGCCACTGTGCTATCACTGCAACAAGAGGGATCCTCACGGGGCCAGAGAGGAAAGAAATGGCATCGCCAGCCCCCACTCACTCATGAGGAAACTGGGGCTCAGAGAGGTTAAGTAAATTATTCTAGGTCACACAGACATAAATGGAAGAGCCCGAATTCCAACCCAGGGCTGGTTGGCTCTCATGCTAATGGTCACTCTCCTGAGCTCCAGGGCCACTGACTCACCATGTCACTGGTTTACATTTGCTACCTCAACTTGCAGAGAAAGAATCGTTTTCACTGAGGAAAAGCTGCCTACACCCACGTACAGAAAAATGCCCTTTTTCTGAACCCCCACAGACATATGTGTCAGACAGTAACAATTGTAGGACACTAGGAAAAATTTCAAAGATACATACGGTCTATCAGTTGGTTCATCAGGCGATCTGGAAATTAAGGGAGAGGGAATAAAATGAGATCAAACTGTGGCAAGGTGTTTTAGAGAAAGAAAAAGAGTCCATGCAGGGCACCCCCTAACTCCATCACCCCTCAGGCCCCCACACTGGTGTCAACCTGTCATGCAGACCGCCCCAGCCTGCCCAACATAAAGTCATTACAGTAAGGAGGGAAAACGCCAGGTTTCCGGCATTTAGAGCAGATAAAACATGATGCTCTGATGATCATCCTAATGAACTAAATCAGTTCTCTCCCTGTATTTCTAAAAACTCTGTATGATTACAAGCCAAGGATTCTAGCATGAACCTCAGAGAAAGCAGGAGCCATGCTCATAAGCCATCTTGTCCTTCGGTGATACTCATACTGATCTTTCTTGAATTCCTTTAAAGAATCACCTGCACCCATAACCCAGAATGCTCCGTGTGCGGGGCTCTCTGTGCGTTAACACTTGACTTAGCATTAGAGATCTATGGAACAAAGACGCCTATCTGGAGTCCTGTGCTGCTATTCTTGGATTCACCTTACCCTCCTGTGCACTCAAACTAGGTCGTGAATAATATTCCCTGCTCAACTGATGAAAGACCTTTGGTGGAGGGGCCCAGAGTGCTCTGTCGCAGAGGTATTTCAGTCAATTAACTCTTTAGGAAGGTGAACCGTAAACAAGCGAGCAAACAAAGTCAGAGTGAAACTGATTTAATCAGAATAAATGAGCTAATATTAGGACCATGATTTTTCAGCACTGTCCTTGGAACCGCAAGGTGAGGCAACTATTTTTTTGCATGTCCTTTTCCCTTCAAAAGTTAAGCATTACGAACAATCACCAATTTAGCATCCACGGAGTGAAAGAGAAACCACTCCCTCGCTCTGAAGCCGTGATGAAGCTGGGGAGAGGAGATGCGGGCACGATTTTTAAACCAACGCACACTGCTGAATGTCCCCTTTGGGTTGTCCAAAGGCACTCCCCAGAATGACACAGCTTCCCTAGACTAGCAGCCTACTCAATACACTTTCTTTTTCCCCTGCAGGTCCATCTGGGGAAGTGGAAAGAGGAAGAAGGCAAAGCCAGAGGCAACATAACCTAAAAACTTCCTGGAGACTGGATGGCCTCTGTAGCCCGTGATTGCCACAGGTCCCTTTCGAGTACTGGTGATGGGTCTGTGCCTCTTCCCACGCCTATTGAAAGTCTATGGTTGCAGCCAGGCCTCACTGCTGTGTCTATGGTGTGTTACAACAGAGGAAGGCAGCCAAGGGACGGCAGAGTGGTGGGAGAAGAGTGACTATTCCAGCCCTGGCCGGTTTGGCTCAGCAGCTGGAGCATCGGCCTGTGGACCAGAGAGTCCCAGGTTCAGTTCCCGCTAAGGGCATGTACCTCGGTTGCAGTTTGTCCCCAGCCCTGGTTGGGGTCATGTGGGTGGCAACCAGTCGATGTGTCTCTCTCACATCGATGTTTCTCTCTCTTTCTTCGTCCCTCTCTCCCTCTCGCTCTATCTGAAGATGAATGCAAAAATGTCCTTGGGTGAGGATAAAAAAAAAAAAAGTGACTATTCCAGCAGAGGAGGGTGGTGGGGAGGGGTAGAGAACGTCCTCCTGGAAGACAATACCTTTTGAGTCATCAGGAATGACAATGGGGGGGCTGATGTCCGGAAGTTCCTCCTCTCCTGGCTGTAACCCCCTGGCTCGGAGATGGTTGATATCAAGTAGGTCTGGCATATCAATAGAAACATCTGCAAAATGAGAAAGATCACATTCACCAAATTCTCTGCAATCCCACAATCACCTCCTAAAATCAGCACCGCTGACTCTACATGCATATGTCTAGGCAGAGCTAAGGGGGGGCTTTTCAGTTCCCTGGAGTAATCACTGGACCAGTAGACTCATCAAGGCTGATTAGATTTTGATGGAGACCCAGGGGAAAGTACAGAGGGTGGCAGGATTTCACACTGATCAAGAACAAATGGGAAAAGCCAGAGGCCATAAACTGGCAGCCCAGAGACCATTTGTAGCCCAGGCACTTTCTGTGTGATGTTTTAAAAATGTTAGCAACAAATTCCAATTTTTAAATCAGAGGATTTTAATTTAGAAACCCAGATTTCCAGCTTATTTTGGAAAACAAAGCTGTAGCACATTCTCATATGGATGCCCTCTGTGACAGTCTGTCACAGACCTCACCGTTCCCTATTGCCCCCATTCCCCTGAGCATCATATTTGTGCTTTTCTGATTCTTACAGCAGAAAAATGTTTTCTAATCCATGTCTTTATCCAAAGTGGAATAGCCAAGAAAGACCAAGATAGCTACATGTCTCTTATACCCAGCCCATTTCTTTAATTTACGTTATCACCCTGCCCTCACCACGCATTTGAGTTTGTAACCCCTAATTTGTGCCTTTTCTCAGATCATGATGAGTAATGTGATTTAACTAAGGTAATAAATAAAGAATGAAGTTTTAAAGAAATTAGTTGAATCTCAAGTCTTGGGGGACTTTTTTTTTTAACTTCTCAGCTCAGTTGTTCTTGTGTTGACTTACATACAAAATTTATCAGTCTAATATCTTGCTGCGATTTAGTTGCATATGTTCAGATATAATAATAAATGGGTTCAAATGTTGGTGTAGGGTATATGTCTTGGGCTAGCAAACAGAACCTGAAAATAGTATCCCTAAAACCAGTTATGATGCCAGGTGTAACAATCCTACTTTAAAACAATAACCCAAAGAAAAAGCTTAGTTAAAAAAAAAATTTAATCTCAGAGGACAGCAAAAATAAACATAATGTCTGACCTACAAAATCAATACAATTGTTCCTCAACAGAAAAATTCAGGTTCATTGAAAGAAAGCTTTGGGACACCTTTAAATTCAGCAAGTCTATGAAATCTCATCTGAATTTTTGTTCCTTTATTGGAATTCCAAGGACAAAGAAAACTATTTCCAAAGCAGTTCAAAGCCTTTAGAAGAAGTCGGTTTTTCCCCAGGTACTTCTCAGGTCCATGGGGGAAAAGCTAAGTGGTGAGCATCCTGCCCTCTGCCCTGCCCTGGCCCACAAAATCATTCCACCAGGAAGAGTAAAGACCTGCCAGAAAATCAGTCACAGCCTGGCATGATGTCAAACAAGTGCTGTGTAAACTGTTAGAGCTGGAGGGTTCTGGGAAATCACTCCAACCGATTTTCCATTCGTTTTACCCATCCCCTTCAAATGAGCAGATGAGTGCTTAATTAAAGCCTGAGTAGTTGTTTTTTTTAAGTGCTCAAAAACATAAAAACTTTAAAAGACTGGCAAACAGTCTGAGTTACTTGCTTGAAAGACCACAGAGGGTAAAACTGGACATCCTTCTATACCACTAAGGATAGCCTAATAACATCCTTGGTATTAGATCATGCTGGTAGAAAAAAAAGTTCTTATGCACTGTCTGGAAAATTAACCTCTAACAATGGTCAAGGGCCTTTAAAATTAGCAAAAAGAAAGTCCAATTAAGCCAAAAACACATCCCTGTTTAATGCAACTGACTACACTCATTTTATTATTAATAAGATTTATATGATTTAAGAGGATGTCTTAGCTTGCTTCAGAAGCACAGGAGAGATGCTAAGAGAAAAGCGTATTTTCAAAAACTAGCCTTGCACCTCCAAGTGTGGCCTTTGGACCAGCAGAACCAGCATTGCCTAGGAGCTTGTTAGAAATAAAGAATCCCATGTGAAAGGGTCTTCTTTAAAAAGAAGAAAAAAAAAAGCATGCAAGGAACATAGTTAAAAGAATAAAATGGCAATAAATGTGTACCTATCAATAATCACTTTAAATGTAAATGGCTTAAATGTTCCAATCAAAAGACATAGGGTAGCTGAGTGGATAAGAAAACTAGACCCATATATGGGGTGGCTCGGTTTGTTGAGCGCCTTCCCATGCACCAAGAGGTCACTGGTGAGGGCACATGTAGGGGGTGTGCAGGAGGCAGCCAACTGATGGTTCTCTCTCATCGATGTTTCTCTCTCCGATGTTTCTCTCTCCCTCTTCCTTTCTCTCTCTCTCTGAAAAAAAAAAAAAGGTGGGGTAGTAATACTTATATCTGACAAAATAGACTTTAAAACAAAGGCTATAATAAGAGACAAAGAAGGACACCACATAATGATAAAGAAAGACACAATCCAACAAGAGGACATAACCCTTGTAAACATTTATGCACCCAACATAGGAGCACCTAAATATGTAATCCAAATCTTGATGGACACAAAGGGAGAGATTGACAGTAATAAAGCCATAGCAGGGGATTTTAACACCCCACTAACATTAATGGATAGATCTTCTAGATAGAAAATCAACAATGCAACAGCAGCCTTGAATGACACACTACATCAGATGGATTTAATTGATATCTTCATAGCATTTCACCCCAAAGCATCAGAATATATATTCTTTTCAAGTATACATGGAGCATTTTCCAGGATAGACCACATAGTAGGACACAAAACAAGTCTCAGTAAATTTAAGAACACTGAAATCATATCAAGCATCTTCTCTAACCACAATGGTATGAAACTAGAAATCAATCACAAGAGAAAAACTGAAAAACACACAATGACACGGAGGCTAAGTAAAATGTTACTAAACAATGAATGGGTTAACAATGAGATCAGGGAATAAATCAAAAGATATCTTGAAACAAGTGAAAATAAGAATACAACAATCCAAAATCTACAGGAGACAGTGAAAGCAGTCCTAAGAGGGAAATTCGCAGCATTACAGGCCTATTTGAAGAAACAAGAAAAATCTGAAATGAACAATCTAACTTTACACTTAAAGAAACTAGAAAAAGAACAAGTGAAGCCCAAAGTGAGTAGATGAAAGGAAATAATAAAGATCAGAGCAGAAATAGACCTAATAGAATCTTAAAAAAAAAAAAATACAAAAGATCAATGATACTAAGAGCTGGTCCTTTGAGAAGATAAACAAGATTGAAAAACCTTTAACCAGACTCATCAAGAAATAAAGGAAGAGGGACCAAATAAATAAAATCAGAAATAAAAGAAGAAAAGTAACAACTGACTCCACTGAAATACAAAGGATTATAAGAAAATATTATGAACAGCTATATGTCAACAAATTGGACAAAATATAGGCAGTAAAATCTCAGACATTTCTTGTAACAATATTTTTTCTGATATATCTCCTTGGGCAAGGGAAACAAAAGAAAAAATGAACAAATGGGACTACATCAAACAAAAATGTTTTTGCACAGCAACGGAAACCATCAACAAAATTAAAAGACAACCCACTGAATGAGAGAACATATTTGCCAATGATACTTATTAACTCCGGGTTAATAGCCAAAATTTATAAAGAACTTATACAACTCAACACCAAAAAAACAAACAATCCAATTAAAAAATGGTCAAAGTACCTGAAAAGACACTTCTCCAAAGAGGACATACAGATGGCCAATAGACATATGAAAAGATGGTTAATGTCACTAATCATCAAAAAATACAAATTAAAACCACAATGAGATATCACCTGTCAGAATGGCTAACATCAATAAATCAACAAACAACAGGTGTTGGTGAGGATGTGGAGAAAGGGAACCCTCATGCACTCTTGGTGACAATGCAGATGGTGCAGCCACTGTCGAAAGCAGTATGGAGTTACTTCAAAATATTAAAAATGGAACTGCCTTATGACCCAGCAATTCCACTTCTGGGAATATATCTGAGGAAACCCAAAACACTAATTAGAAAGAATATATGCACCCCCACGTTCACTGCAGCATTATTTACAACAGCCAAGATTTGGAAGCAGAACAAGTGTCCATCATTAGATGAGTGGATAAAAAAGCCATGGTACCTTTACACAACAGAATACTACTTGGCCGTTAAAAAAAAAAAAAGGAAATCTTACCTTTTTCAACAGCATGAATGGACCTGGAGAGTATTATGCTAAGTGAAATAAGCCAGTCAGAGAAAGACAAGTACCATATGATTTCACTTATATGTGGAATCTAATGAACAAAATAAACTAACAAACAAAATAAAAACAGACTCCTCGATACCAAGAACAGACTGACAGCTGTCAGAGGGGACGGAGATGGAGGTGGGGTGAAACAAGTAAAGGGATTAAGCAAAGAAACAAAAATAAAAACAAAAAAAACTGATGGACACAGACAACAGTATGGCGATTAGCAGAGGGAAAGAGGAGTTGGGGGAGGCAGGAGAGGGTAAAGGGGAGATAAATGCTGATAGAAGGAGACTTGGGGTGCTGAACACACAATACATCATAGAGATGATATATTATAGAATTGTACACCTGAAACCTGTATAATTATATTAACCAATATCACCCCAATAAATACAATAAAAAATAATAAATAAATATATAAATAAATAAATAAATAAATAAATAAATAAATAAATAAATAAATAAATAAATGTAAAAATACAAACTATTTTTACAAACTATTCAATGATTTAAAAAAAAAAAAGAAAAGAAAAGAATCCCCAGTCCCACCTCAGGCCTGCTGAATCAGCATCTGCATTTTATCAAGAGTCCCAGGTAATCTGTACACACCGTAAGGTTTGGGAAGCACTGTCTATTTGATGATGTGGGGGTCTTTTTTTCACTCCTAGAATCCACTCATTCCAGACCCCATTATTAGAGGGGTGGCTTAGCATGTGGTAATTTTATCATCAGTGCTTATCATATACTCTGATTCAAAAGAGGTGGAAATAACAGAAAAAGAATGAAATGGAACTTCCTGGCAGCCAACCACTCATGGCTCTTTCACATGCCATGGTTTTTAAATGGCTAGTTTGATGTTTTAAGCAAAAGCATGCAAAAGATACCTACCAAATTTTTTGGGAACCCAGTCAAGACCAAAAGTGAACTTCTTTATCTGCACTACCAAGTATTCAGGGAATGAGGCAAAGCGAGATGTTCTGGGAAACACAAGGGGATTATATCAATGAAACAAGGCAGCAAGAATTGTGAGCACAGTTCATGAAGCATCACCTTAGTCTGAGGCCCACCTGCAGTTCCAGTGACCGAGCGGAGAACAGCAAACAGACATCAGCGGACACACTCACCCACTCCGGCATTCATCCTGGCCCTTTTATCAACGTAGGAGAATGCTGTCCTTTGAAAATAATTTTGGACCCATTGCCAAATTATTACTTTTACTTTGCTGGGGCATTTGATATTTCTGAAAAGTGCTTTTCGACCATAAACATCAGTTTTCTCTAAAACCCTTGATGGAATTTAGTATATATGTTTGTAGGTATGTGAGAACATGCATGCATTGTGTATGTGGCTTTTGTTTTGTTTTAATACATTCAGTATTATTTTGTAGTAGTTTCAGGTGTACAGCACAGTGGTTAGATGATCATATGTTTTACAAAGTGGTCCCCCCGATATTTCTAGTACCCACCTGGCACCATACATAGCTATTACAATATTATTGACTATATTCCCTAGACTGTACTTCACATCCCTGTGACTATTCTGTAACTACCAATTTGTACTTTTTAACCTCTTTACTTCTGCATTATGTGTTTGTATGTGGAGTTTTAAAAAAGCTCACCAAGCAATCCTGGAAATGCCAGGGCCCCTATTAAAATACTACTGCATCGAAATCCATGGTCACACGGATCCTAGAAGTATATATATTATGGGTAAGAAAGGCTGAATTGCCTGGACTTGAGTTAGGCAATTTTATACACAGACTATATTCAATTTGTACACCTAATTCATGCCCTGGTTCCAGCTCATTCTCTCAGTAATTATCATCTTAGTTATAACGATCATTTCTATTTCAATGTCAATGTGAATGTGATGGGTATATATAAAAAATAAAAGTAGCTGTAGACAGGTACTATAGATACCTTCTGAAATAAAAAATTCTAGAACAGCCTCCCTGTAAACGCCACTTTCCAAATCTCAGTCAGTACCTTCTCCTTGGAATAATTGAGAAAACAAACGCAAATCACTGCTGCCCCCTAGTGCAGAAGGGAAGTCACAGTACAGGGACTGCACTGTCCAAAAAGAGTTACAAGACATGAATTGTGATGGGTCTTGGATATTCTATTCACTTCACTCCAAATCTGGGCACATCACTGCGTCGCCCTGAGGTTCCATTTTCACATCTACAAAATGGATTTATTAATAATATCTACCTGCTAGGGCTGTGCAATGTTCACAGAATTCTGTGAAACCGCTTGGCGCACTAGAATGCACTATTTATGCCTAAGGAATTAACATGATCATTTTGTCATGAAAGAGCTAGACTCCATGAGGCCTTGGACACAGACTCAGTCTGTCACCGACCTGTATTTTGCCCCAGGAAAGTCACTTAACCAACTGCATCTCAAATTCTGCATCACAGTGATGGTGGAAGGAAACAGGCAATAACATAAGGAAGCTCTTCAAGAAAACAGGAGCTTAACCATCCTAAGAAACCAATCTATTATGACCCTGGCTCACTCTCCAGAAATTACATATTACCTAATTAAGTTTTCCTATTTTCTGAGAAGCAGCAATAAATACCATTCTTACTTAATTACAGCCAAGTCCTCAATTCCACCAAAAACCAACAAACTCCACCCGATATGTTCAACTAATGTAAAAATGTAACTCCTCTGACCTCTTCCTCTTACCACATTAGCTTAAAATCTGGAAAATATATAACAGTGAAATCAACCAAAAGTCATCAGTAAATCAATGATTTTC
This sequence comes from Tadarida brasiliensis, assembly GCA_030848825.1. NCBI lineage: Eukaryota > Metazoa > Chordata > Mammalia > Chiroptera > Molossidae > Tadarida > Tadarida brasiliensis. Next base: position 43,939,971 of record CM061260.1, on the reverse strand, counting down.
AAAATGTGGTTAAGAGCCCTAGACTCTTGGCTGCTCTGTGGTCAGTGTCTGGGTGAAGCATCAGTTCGTAAGTACACCCATGGGTGGGGGGCAGTGGAGGGAACTCAAAGCTGGGGCAGGGTGGGGGGAGGGGAACATAATTTAACATTCTTATGGATAACTACCAATCTAAGAGTACCAGAAAACAGTTAGATGGTGTCCGCATTATATTTGCCCTGTTGGGTAAATATCTTATCTTCATCTTCGTAACCTCTACAAGTCTCAAGTTGAATGACACATGTAGTGGCAGCTCAATGTATATATGGACATTCAGTGAGTTAAGACATATAAAATGCTTAGAATAGTGCCTGACCTCGCAATTGTGTTGTCTATTGACAAACTACTATCACTACTTAAAATAAATCAATTGTTCACTTATTAAAATTAAGAAAATACTATGAAAACCTTATTAAGAAAATATAAGCTGTCCCTCTCCCCAAAATTAAGATTGTCTATTGTATTAAAAACCTGGCAACAACAACAACAAAAATACAATTCAATCCTTTCTATTAAATATGGTAAAAATATGATAATTATTCAACGACTCTCAAATTGTATAATCTAAGGAAAAATAATAAGGAAAGATAAAAATAACTGTAGCAATGATCACAGCATACATTTACTCTGCACTGGGCACTGTGCAAAGCACTTTACGTGGCTTATCTCGCCTTAACCCTCACCTACCCAGTTGAGGAAAGTACTGTTTTATCCCCAGTTTACAGATAAGGAAACAGGGGTTTAAGGAGGTAAGGTCACTTGGCCAAAGTCACAGACCAGTAGGTTCAACACTAGAGATTCACCTAAAGTTTGCGTTCTGCAAACCAACACTGTTCTTGGCTACACACTCTTGGCAAAACAAAAACAAATTCTTAATAGAGGATAAACGATAAACCACAACCTTGCTTTAAGAAAAAAAAAAAAAAAAGTATTCCCTCCCTAGCACATAATATAGAGTGTAAGCCTGTTTTATTGGACAGATCTCACACAAGTGAAGTGTATAACAACTAAGGTTGTGTGAATCATAATCCTATCTCACCACACATGAGCAAGCATATGCGGACTCATACAGTACCCTACCACCTCTCCCCCACCCCCGTTCCCACCTCTCAAGGCCTCCTCCTTACCCCACCACCAGCAAACAAGCACACACAAGAGCACATGTGCGTGCACACACATGCACACTTACTTCACACCCGCGGACTTTGCCTGTAGGGCACTGCTCCAGAAATCATCCACGTTTTCTGGTTCAGAAAAGGCCTGAAGGCAGGCACTAAATGGTATCTTGGCACGAACCAACTCAGGAAGGGGTCTTCTGTTTGCTTCTGCTTCCCTTCTCGTTAATTCATAGGCGATCAGTTCATCTGAGTAAAGGAGCAAGCAAACGAATGTCTTTGCCATCGCTCTGATCTTCTTGAAACAGAAAACACCCCCTCTGGACAACCTTCCCTGAAGGCTCCTGGGCTGGGGCAGGGTTGGCTGTTCTTCACAGATCCAGAAAAGCATGCAGAAAGGCTGCCCTTGGGGTGTCTTTAGAGTAGCACTGACAGGCTGCATCGATCCACTCATATTTTTTTGCCTGTTCCCCTTTGAGACTGATGGGAGGGAACTGTGAACTCGGGCCCAGATAAGAGGTTCAGACCCTGTGTGTGATGTGAGTGACGTGTGACCCTGGTCTCCCACATGTCCGGAGATCAAAGCTGGCTTACCCAAATGCCACCCTCCGATCACAAAGTCTTCACACAGAACTTCACACTGAAAGAACCCCAAGGGCTTGTCTCCTCCCAGGTCCTTCTCAATGATTACAGGTCATGGGGGGTACAGGCCAAGGAGCAAAAGGAATTAACGGACTGCAGTTATCCTCGGCACACAACCTGGGAGACTGACATCGTCAAGGCAACTTCCGGCGGAGGTTACTCACCACCTCGGCTATCAGAGCACCAGCCCAGAAGGCCCTTCTACACTGTCCCTGCTCAAATGATTAAACACCAAGGAGAAAAGAAGTGAGTGCACTGTGAGCTTCCCAAGAGTCAGCACACCTGCTCTAGGAAACCACCTGCAAGTCAAAATTGTATATAGATTTTGAATGGGCCTTTCCGCGAATTCCTTTTGTGTTACCAAAAAAAAAAAGCCCAGCCAGTGTGGCTCAGTGGATTGAGCATCGCCCCACGGACTGAGTGGTCCCGGTTCAATTCCTGGTCAGGGCACATGCCCAGGTTTCAGGCTTGATCCCCAGTAGGGGGCATACAGGAGGCAGCTGATGGATGTTTCTCTCTCACATCGATGTTTCTATTTCTCTCTCCCTTCCTCTCGCTTTAAAAATCAATAAAACATTTTTTTTTTAAATCACTCCTGATTCAGTTTTTAGGCACACTTAGGTACTTAGGTGTTTTCTTAAACACATCTGACTGCACTTTTAAAATTCATCTCCCAGTCCATCACTTCACAATGTACTTAGATCTAGGATGCTGGTGTTCCTAGCAATCAACACCCAGAAACTAAATTATCAATCTTCTCTCTGAACAAAATAGTTACCACTCATAAATGATGAACAGCAAGTCAGACAGGATCACAGGACTGGGCAGAACACTGTCAATCAGTATCCCCGGGGTCGGCAAGAGAAACAAGCCACACACCCTCACCCTCATTTCTACCCTTATAAAGGATAAGAATGTAAAAACTGGTCAAAAGCTGCAGGAGCTTATAAAAATGGAAATCATTTTACCTTGAAATCACCAGAAGCATCACTTTCCAATTCTCGCAATAAAGTGACCACCCCAACCAAAAAAAATAGAGGGAAAAGGGAATCCAGGAAGCTGCTGGACTTTACAGAAATGACCCATTCATAGGAGAGAAGCAACCTAGCAGATATTTTGCCCTTTTCGGCTTCTAAAATGTTAATTCTAAGTAATTTCATGTATCTATTCTGCCTGGGAAGAACCAGATTAGACAGCCTGAAGGAACCTTCCTCTCGGATATTGCACCCGACCTGGCTGCAATATCTCTGCCTTCTTCCTGCTCCCAAAGTCCAGAGGCCCCTCTAATGGGCCTCGAGCCTGCAACACCTCATCATCTATAAGAGACATCGGAAAACTCAGATGCCAAAGCTGGATTACGTCAGGAGACCTCTGCTTGAACGTCTCACATCAAAAGTGCAGTTCCGATCATTTCCCTCAGACTTCATAGCACAACTTAGGAGTGATACAACTGTGAAAGAATTTTCCACATGTATAATTACAAATATTTTCCCCAGAATTAAGCTGACTCCAAGCCAAACAGTTGGTCAAATTTACAGGCACTGAAGTAAGTTCCATCCATAACCCTCCACAAAAATCTGTGACGCATTTGATTCTTTTCAAAAGAAAGTCGCATGAGGACTGAGGGAAAGAGGGAAAGAGACTTGCAAACCAGACACCATCCAGGCTGGGTCTTCTGGCAGAACTGCGCAGTGACTGAAGCGTACGACTGATCTCTGCCTCCAGGGCCTGCACACAGGAAGAAGCCCGCTGCTCATCTCCCACTTGGAACCATCACCTTTGTTGGTTGCTGCCTCCATGGCCACAGGTAACTGCATCAGGTAATCCACCCTCTCCGTGTAGCGGACTTTTCGGCTCTGACAGCACTGAATACGTTCTTCCACCAAAAACCGAAAAACATCACTTGGATTTTCTGAGCCAATGCGGTTCCGCTGAAGGTTAGATTATATCAGGTTAGTGAATGAATGATTATTAAGCCATAAATAAAAATTAGCATCAGCTCAACTATAACTCTGATGTAACCTGGTGTTATGAAACGACCCCTCCGGGCATGCCATTTCACCAGAGCACTTTAAAAGCAAAACACCGGTATTTCTCTGAAGTCCCCAAATGGGGGATTGGCTTAATAAAGTATGATTCATCCCGTGAATTAATATTATGCAGCCACGAAAAGTCATGGGAGAGGGCCCAGCCGGTGTGGCTCAGTGGCTGAGCATCGACCCATGCACCAAGAGGTCGCCGGTTCGACTCCCAGTCAGGGCACATGCCCAGGTTCTGGGCCCAATCCTCAGTGCGGGGCATGCAGGAAGAAGCCAATCGATGTTTCTCTCTCATCGCTGTTTCTATCTCTCTCCCTCTCTCACTTCCTCTCTCTCTAAAATCAATAAAGAAAAAAAAATTTTTTTAAATAGAAATAGAAGTCATGGGAGAGGGACTGACCTAGATGGAGTTAGAAGAAACGCGGTAAGGGAGCCAAACTAAAGAGAAAGGGGGAAAAAATAAAGGACTGCCCTGGAAAAACCAAGGCCACGTATATGATTATATAAACGCATTCGTGCAAATTATATCCAGATAAAAAGAAACCTCGCTAAGTTCAAATATGCAGCGACACGGCCAACGCTCACAGCAGGTAAGCGGCAAACACTGCTGGGACACCGCCTGTTTCTACACGCGCCTGGACAACGACGGGTGGCCAGACGCCGAAAGGCCGCACGGTTGTTTGCAGGGGCTGGTGCTGTGGTGAGTTTGACGTTCTCCTCTGTGCCTTGCTATATGTTCCACAAAGCACACATTTGTAATCGGGGGGGGAAAAAGTTGTTTTTAAGAGGGAGGAAAATCTTAAATCATGAATTCTTAGTGGCTTTCATAAACTACAGCATTTAATGTGACTCAACTGTGCTGCGAGCAAAGTGGCCATCTCTGAGCGGCGGCAGGAGGACAGCAAATACCACACGGGACTCAAGCAGCTTCGTCACCGCAGCCAGAGAGAAAGGAAACAGAATGGGGAATGAACTAACAATGAACACTCCCAGAACACGTTCAAAATGAAAGAACAGCAGATCCACAGATACCTAGAACACAGGACAGGAGGAGCTATGCCATCAACGGGCTGGTCGGGTGTGGGCAGAGAGAGATCTGGGTAAGGGGGTGGCGGCACTCTGGCCAAGCCCGAAAGGACTGCCCTCAGGGGCCAGGCACACTTCTTACCACCCTTTTGAGCATTTCTGAAGACGGCTTACTCACCTCGACTAGGTTCACCAGGTGCAAGAAGAATTCCTGGGCATCCTGCTGTCTGTTAGAGGAGAATTCTGGATGACTCTTGCTTACAAAGGCCTTAAACATGCGTGGAGAGATCCCATTCTGTCGAGGCTACAGTGCAGAAATAAAACCAACTCACAATACTTTCATACGCATTAACAGCGCTAGGTAGCAGGCCGAGTGGGGATTACCATGAACCTAATTTTCCGATGAGAAAACTGAAGCCCACAGAAGCTAAATGAGCACGCCAGCATGCACTGGATGTTTAGTACATTCCAGGCCCTGCACTCTGAACCTGATCGGAGGACAGGATGGGACTCTTCCTGTTCGGTCAAAACTAAAGACATGACAAACATCCCACTTGCCGAGAGGCACTAGGCCCACCCTCACAGGACTTGCTACGCGGTGGCCAAACTGTCCGGTCCAGCCCACTGCAGAGCTGGCTACGCATCAGGGAAGAGAGCGCTGCAGCGTCTCCCTTTGCCCTGCATGAGGGATATGAGAGAACCCCTAGCAGAGCACGGGGTACCTGCCAGAAAAGGAAATGGCACTGCGTGCCCCGGGAACCCGAGCCGTTTCTGGAGCAGAGCACAGGGAGTTGCCAGGAGCGTGCCCCTCACCTGGAGCAGCGGACGGAGGCTGGCTGCAGCTGCCAGGATGGCAGAGAGGGAGGAGGGAGTGGCAGGGACAATTCTGTCAGGACAAGGACATGTGAGCTTCCCTAGGGGCTAAAGGATAGCACGGAAGGCAGCCAGCTCCCCCAGAAAGGACATTTGTAAGAGGATGGCAGGTCAGTGGGCCAAGGAGTCTCGGGGCAGGAGCTGGGGTGGGGGATTACAGGGTCTGCTGGACAGGGCATCAGGAAAGGTCCTCATAGGGGTCCCTGCGGGGACAAGTGGGGGGCATCCCTAAAGAGCTACTAATGTGCCCCACAAAAAGGCAGTCACGACAGAAGACCCAACGCAGCCACAAGAAAGCCAAATGCACCCGCTCTGTGAGAGACTCTGCCTTTTCGCTAATCTCCCAGCCCTTGATCCTGGACTCAGGGGCCAGAGGAGGAAGCAGGAAGCACAGAGGTGGAGCAAGGACAAAAATAATGCCAGATGATGCCAGACTGACACTGCTGCACCACTGGTTTCTGAGACTCCTGAGCTCCGTGGGGGGAGGAGCTTGGAACTGACTGTGATGTGAACTGGACCGTTTAGTGCCGGTGATGCAGGACACCATGGGACGTCTAGGCGATCTCCCTGAGACGCTCCAAAGGGGCAGAGTGGGAAGAGTCCACATCGCCTTGAGGACAGAGGTGGGCACGTGATAACGCCATTTCCTGAGTCCCCTCCAGGTCCAGCCCATCTAATGATGGGGCTACATATCACCACAGTAGCCCTATGAGGAAAGCACTACCGTTATCCCCATCTGATAGCTAGGGAAGCTGAGACTGGCGGAAGCGTGCCAGGGAGGTCTTTCCACTGAACGTGGTCTTGCACCAGATTACCACACAGCTAACAAAGAGCGGAACCAGAACGAACTCCTGGTTCTCAGGCAGGTCCAGGCTCTCTGTGGCAAAAATGGAGTGGCAGCTGTAGCACACAGTAGGTCTCAGCCACACAAACCTCTCCTTGCCAGTCAAGCTGAAGAAGTAGTTCACGAGCTCTCTGCAAACGTGTGCCTGCTGTCTACTCCTCAAAACCACCACGTGCTCAGCTCTCAGGCCACGTTCCCACTCCGAAGTCCAGAGAACGCGCTGTGTGGGCCATCACTGGGCGCAGGGTACAAAGTGCCTTCCCTTCACTTTCTGCCTGCTCTGGCCCGTCTGACCGCAGCTTGGCAGGCGGAAGCCACGTCTCACACTTCTCTGAGATCTCCTGGACATCCCAGTCAATGCCTGGGATCTGGAGACCACGACAGGTGCACACAATCAACAGTCAGATGCAGTAGGTGATGGAAAAACTCCCACAGCCACCGGCCAAGGACGGCTCTACCCGCAGAATCTCTCCAACGCACATGTTCTAAGCAATGTTTCTAATAAAACTCGGGCGAACTTGCTGTCTTGCTGAAAATATACCTGATCTAGTCATCCAGTATTTACTGACCACCTACTGCCTGCAGAGCACTGTTGGGGATTCCGCCCTCCGCGAGCTGACAGACAACACGTGGATCCATAACAAACGGGAAAGAACGGCGCAGGCGACCCGAAACTGCAGCTCTGAGAATTCCCAGGACTCAGAACCTGCACACAAGTGACGAGCTTACACAAACATGGCTCCGGATATGCTGCCAGTGGTATGGGAAGACCAATTTATACCTGATCATTAATTTTACTACCTGCATACACATCCCCTGAAAACTACGTGGAAGTGGTAACTTTCTCCACTCACGATGCTGGTGTAGATGTACGCAGAGCCAACACAAATATGCAGAAATAACCCTTATCTTGGTGCATAATGGTAATATTCACTCAACAGAAATGTACTGTTACACAATGTCACACACTAGTCTAGGTACTAGGATGAATACTTACGAGGCCCAGGCATAGTTCTGAGCACTATGCGTGTGTATCTTAACTCACCCGACCTCATGAGGTGATTAATAGGGCTATTCTTTTCTCCACTTGACAGATGAAGAAATTGAGGCAAAGCCGTGTGAAGTAACTGGCCCAGGATCACAGCTAGAAAAGTCAGTCTCTCCCTCTGCGCCTTCTCTCTCCATCTCTCTCATGTCCTAATCCTGCTTCTTGCACACAAGTGACTAGTTCTCATCTCTGATGACCCTGAGTTCATCTCGCCAGTCGCAGAAAAAAAAAACCACAATATGTCTTGGACCCTGGGTAAGCCCTCCTCAAACCCACGCACCACTGGGGCCAACATTACCAGCCAGTCCAGCAATTACTTCCCCACTATCAGCCGTGCGGAGGCCCCACTTTGCGTAAATCTCCTCGCGTTGCGCGGTCCTGTCCAGGCGCTCCCACGGGCATGCACTCGCTGCCTGCTCCTGACAGAGCACTTCTTGCAGACTGTGCTTCGAGTGCCATGTGGCTGCCAGTCCCCACCAAGGCAGCTGCTCTGGACAGTTCAGCAAGTCAGTACATTCTGAAAGGCTGCCTGCTGCCCCGTGCCACCATATGGTTGTACAACTGGAAGGAGACTTTTCCATAGAGATCCTGGTGAAAAGCCCAGAAAACCCAGACACTCAGAATGAACTGTGGCCGGGCTTATTCATTTCCCTCCCACGCCTCTTTTTCTGTGCCCATTTCATGTCTCTTCCCTCGACTGATCTTTCTCAATCCTTTGTTCAACAGGGAAGCTGTAGCTTGAGAATGTTGACCATTGAGAAGCTATTTGAAAAGGCTTCCTAACCAGAGAGATGGTACCGCTCTCCGTGTCCACTTCACGCTGCAGACCCGCTCCTGGCTTTCACAGCTGGGTTCGAGCATTTCGGCGCAAACTCAGCTACTCCACACGTAACGTTCTGGTCGTCAGCCAGCCCTGCCCGCCTGCACCCACACCTGTGCTAGCTCTGATTTCAGAAGGGAGGTCTCACAGATTCCCATGCTCAACTATTACTGCGTTCACTTCATATCTTGTATATTAGAAAGTCAATAAAAAGTTGAGCCTGAATCTAATTAAGCTTCCAGATCTAACTTCCAGCTTATAAGAAACACAAGCTAAACACCAGCTTAAGGAAGCAATCTTCAGAGGAATTCCAGGCAAAGGATCCAGCTCCTTCAACAAATCAATAGCGTGCAGAAAGGAAAAGAAGGGGCTTAAAAGAGATGTCTTTAATACCACAGGGAAAAACCTGGATAGGGGCTGTGCATGTTTAAAATTTTAAATATTTTTTTTAAAGGCCAGGCTCTGGGTAAAACAGTCTAATACTTACAAGAAACTAAAAGCCAAAATAAGAACCAAAGAACTAAGTCAAAGAAACCATATTTCCTGGTTGGCAGGGGGTTGGTGACATCACCTGAGTGCCCCCTACGGACCTGTCACTGCACAGGATGAGATCAGGGAGCACACACGCTCGCCGTGAGCCAGCCCTCGGACACCTGAGGCCATGGCCAGTCCTGACAACCGGCTTTGTAAGAGGGAGCCCCACACAGCCTCCAAAATAGCAACCACCTAAGGAAACTGGCGTATTTATAGGATACTGTACTTACTTTCTCCATCAGCAATTGCAAAACAGATGAGCTAAAATTACAGAGAGGCCTAGGGTGTTTGAAATCTTTCCCCAGTGCTTACATAGGACTTTCTGTTGAACACTGCACAAGAGGGCAGACACTGTCTACTCATATTCCCCGAGCCTGATGCTTTACTTAATAAACAAACAGCACAACTGACACTTTGTATCACTTTAGAGCAACTCTTGTTCAGATATATATTGTAAGACCACAGGAATGAAATAAAAATAGACCCATCTCAGCCTGTCCCCAGTACACAAGTGCATGACATCTGTTGATTCAAACCAGAAGTTCCTAACCCAGATCCAAATCCCAAATCTCCTTCGCTAAAGGGACAGAGGACATTCCCCAAGCTGTTTTTCATATTTCAGAAGGTGAGTTAAAAATGTTACATTTGCCCAACCCAGGAAAATGGAGGTTAGTAAAAACAAAGTTCTTAGTTTGGGGCTAAAATTACATCACCTCCAAGCAGAACACTGGTTATCTCACGCTTATCAAAAACTGAGACCAGCAACTATGTATCAAGGATTATTTAGATGGGATATCAAATGAACTGCTGCTTAAGAAACGCAGAATTGTTTAAAACATGTTATCTTCGGAAGGAGAAACAAATTACAGAGTATTCAGCATTAAAATGTGTGAAAGCACTGTCTCAGAATGCATAAAAACCAGGCACGTCTTTTTCGAAGAAGGAAAAGCATCCTTTGGCAGTGAGGTTTTATCTACTACAGATACACATTAATTCATAAAGTCAATTCAAAAATGTATGTAGAAATGGCAGTGCCCAGAACAAAAACTGCAGATCTTTTTACAGATGAAAAAAATGTATTAAGCATGCATATATAAAAACTAGATTTCACCCCGGTCTACAGCAGACCAGTTTAACACCAGGAAGTATATATTCTAGAAATGACCCAAGATGTAAGACAGGGGTGAGAAACCCAAGTGACCGGGCTCCTGGTAATTCTGCGAGCTTTAACCACCCCCTGTCATCCGCCCTCCACCATCCACACATGGAGGCACTGGGAGCCGGACACAATGACTGGAACAGCTGTCAGGGAAGCAGGCGAGCGCAGTGGTCAAACACACAGACTCGGGGGCCCGACTGCCTGAGAGCCCAGCCCTCCCACTCCCTGGCTTTGTAACTTTAGGCAGGTTTCTGAGCATCAGTGAACCTACAGGAAGAGCCTGGCCTTTCGTTAGTACTGTGTGATGTCAGTATTCGTATCAGCGGTGGCAGTGGCCCTGTAAAGAGGCATTCTCGCCACAGGGCTCTGACCCCTCTCCGCTCTTCCCCTCTACCACACGTGCCTCTAGTGATCTGCCCTCTTCCCTGCTTCGGCACACCTATGTTCCTCCCTTGGGGCATTTCAGGCTCATCTACAAGTCACAAACGCCAGAGGCCTGGGACAAGACCAAAGGGCTTGAAAGAAGAAAGATTCTCACCATTTGGTTTCTCTGAAACCAACTGCCAGTGAAAATCCTGATGCCCCAGACAGTAGATCCCTCCACTGTCAAGGGGAGTGGAGATTTTACTGTGAATTACTTGCCTCAAAGAAAGGAACACCTTCAGGACTCAAAGAAAATCATCTAGTCAATTCAAGCTCATTTTGAACGTTAAAGGGACCCTACTGATCACGGCACCACAGAGCAGAGAAAGGCTTTTACAAATCATCTAGATGAAGGGTTATACAGCCCAAACTCCCAGCCTGTCAGCCAGGTCGTGAATCACCGAAGGACTGGAGCCAGCTGGGGACCGTGAGACAGGAGGCCTGCCACTCAGCTCCGCCAACTGCTTCCAGGCCTGGAATTGCCAGAGGTTGAGTGTTCAAGGGAAGCTGGAGATTCATGTGTGGGCCAAGCAAAACACACACCTGCAGGACAGAAATGGCCCAAAGGCTGCTAGGTTACACCCCTAGAGCCAGACAGAGCAGGGGGTCCCACCTGCAATCCTCAGAGCCCTGGAGATCACAGAGCTACTGCACAACAGTCACTAAGGCCATGGGCAGGGAGGGGCAGGGGCCCCAACCCGGCACTGCTCGAAGACGGAATGAATAACATGCCTTACTCATGCAAGAACTACTTTTTTTCCCTAATGTAAAAGGACTCTGTGAAATTAACAAAAACAAATTTTACTTCCAAACATGGCTTAATTGATGAATTTTCATCTCACATTTTCTCAAACGGAGAGATTCCAAAAGCACAGCAACAGCCATGTAATGTACAGATTTTATTTATATCAGAGAGGGTGGGTGCCCTCACACTCGCAATACTCACAACCACCACCCAGACCGATTCTGCCACTTGACCGCTGAGACTGAAAACTCCGAAGCCCCTTGAGGCCAGGAGAGGAAGCCAGGCTCCCGAGTCCCAATCAAGTCCCCTCCTTCACCGGGGGGGTGGACTCTGCCCCAACAGTGGCCCAAGAAATGACTGCCTGGGTGAAAACCCAGGATAAATGTGATCAAAAACAAAATTCTGAACCAAGTCTTTTTCACCATCACGTCTTCCAAGTTTCACAGGGGCTTCAAGGTGGAAGGAGCAGGGATAACCCGATGCTGCAGCCCTACACCCAAACCATCTCCTCAGCTGCACCCCAGATGCGGGTCTTCCCGAGGGTGGACAGGGAATTCTTGATCTTGCAAGGCCCGATAACAACGCAAGTGGAGAACTTGTCTTCCTGCCCCCACAACCCTCTGCTCTCCTGGCCTAGCCATTCAGAATGTCTACACCCCTCTCCACCTTCCTCAAGACCTACTTCCTTCTCCCCCACCCCAAACGCTGCCTCTGTCTGTTCGTATGCTCCGTTCATTACCTCCCTTCTCCCGCTGACTCCATTTCCCCAGCTAACCAGCTTCATCACAAAAAAGAGTCTGCTCACTTCCGATCCTTCCTTCGGTCTGCAGGTATCAGTGAAGGAGGGCTGATGTGAGAGAGGCAGAGGTCCCACACCTGAGCAGCAGAACGGCAGAACTCGCCCACTACGTCAGAACAGGGCGCTGAAGGCAGAGCAGGTGTTGGGGAAGTGGGGCATGCACTCCACGCAGGACATCTGCAGCAGTGGGAGCCAAGGCCGCCAGACACAGCCGCGTAAGCTGTGCAGGCAAACGCCAAGGGCACCGCTCAAACAGACCAGGTTGCGAGCAGCGCCCTCTGGAGTTGTGTAACAGGGCAGCCCAGAGAGGCGTCAGGGGCTCATCCGGCGGGTACGTGGGAATCTTTCCATTACTCTTATCAATGAAGAGCGAGTCGATGGCCAACTGAGTTTTTCAGACTTGAGTGGGCTTACAAATCCCCTGGCAGCTTCCCAAAAACAAGGACTGCCCAGCCCTCCCTAGAAATTCAGAATCCGCGGCTCTGGGGGCTGGGAATGTGTGTGTGGTCTTTGAACAGCCGGCCTCTGAGGAAACCCCAGCAAACAAAGCTGAGGTGTAGGACAAGAACACTCTAAGGGCCAAGACTGTGTTACCAAAAGGAAATGTTTATACTCCATAAAGCTTAGTTCTTCCATCTCAGCTGTGTTTTATGAGGAGTACTGAGTGTGGAGACCATTACTGGTGGCAATCACATAAAACCCATGAAGCAACTGACTGGCAACCCCGCCCCTGGCTGTTCCTTTTTTGAGAGCATGCAATCACCCTAGACTCTGAAATGAAATAGCTATTCTGACAGCTTGTTAAATTTATAGCCACCATTTGCCAAACCCCAGGAAATCCACATTCCAGCTGGTAAAAACGCCTCCTCCCTGACACACCAACACGGCGACCGTCAGACACATACCTTATGGTCCTCCTTCAGCACCTGTTCAATGAGTTCGGATTTCACCGGAGGTTTTGAATACTGGCCTGAGAGAAGGCCGTGTCCTAGCTTAGTCCTGGACAAGAGGGAGAAACAAAAACAAAGAGGTCATTATTGTTTCCCCTTAGAGATATTAAAATTATCTGTGAATTTCATTAAGTACAGCTACTTAAAAGCAAACCGCTTTATCTCAATTACTCACAAATAACTTATTTCTTTGATTCTACTTGACACTGATTCCATTTTCAAATTCTCTGAGGTGCTTTATACGTAACTTTATTAATGTCTTTCTTCTTATAAAAGTAACATGTGCTCATTTTAGAGCACTTTAAAACAATACATAAAATAAATAATAAAATAAAGACAATTGCCCTTAATTCTGCAACCCAAAAAGAACCACTATGGAGACTTTTCTTACAAACTACAATTGGGCACTTACATCTGTGTATTGAAATCTTGTGTTGGATCTAAAGGAGAGTAGTCAAATATTCTTGGAAGATTTCCTACATACCTAGAAAATGAGATGAGACAGTCAAAACATCGGAATTGAGAGAAGAACAGAACCAAAATAAGCCGTCGTCCTAGGGAAGACCTTCTTACCGGTCATTCAAAAGTAAATCATCCACCTGAAGAAAAGTGTTTTCCTGAGCTGCTCCTTCTGCAGCCACATCCATGGACCTCCCTAAAATGTCTGTGCTTCTATCAGTGGACCTCAACCCTGGTTGTGAGTTAGAATCCCCTAAAGAGTTTCTTGAAAATATAAAAGCCGGAGCCACTCCCAAGTTCTGAATTCACTGTCTGAGACTGAGGCTGGGATGTGGAATCTTTTACAAGTTCCCCAAGTGGTTCTCACACGTGGCCAGAGTCAAGAACAATGAGCTCAGACCATCGCAACTGCCGCCTCAAAACAAGTAAGGTGAGGAATTGTTCCAATGATGTCAAAATGAGTAATAATGATAACAGCAGTGACAACATCATTTCTTGAGGGTTTCTTGTGTCACCTGGTTCAATCTTCATTACAACCATATGAGGAAGTGGTTAGTATTGTTACCCCATTTGAAAGATGAGAAATTGGGATGCAAATTCATTAGGTACCTTCCAAAGTTACTCAGGGAAGGAATGATGAAGCCAGAGTGAACCTAGGCAGCCTGGCCCTAAGCTGTGCTCTGAACCTTCCTGCCAGCTGCACCTGCCCCATCCACGGACGCTGGAGCAGTCCACAGCCCCTCCTTCTGACCAGTTCGTCCTGACAGCAGTGCTAACTTAACCACCCATCTCTGAGCTCAACGTACAGTCATTCCTTTCACTTCCTAAATTCATTGCCTACTTCACACCCTCTGCTTTGCATTGTTCATCTTTCCCTCTCTGGGCTTTGACTCTGAGCCTGAAAGAATCCAGAAGCAGATCCCTTTCCCTGATCCTTCATGCACCCTGCTCCACCCACTTCTCTCAACTCATCCCCCACACACACACAATGTCCCCCCACCTGCCCTTCTTGCTGCCCAAGGGCACATCATGCTCGCTCCCGCTTCAAGGTCAGGCCATCTGCTGTCTCATTCCTGGAACACTCCCTCCACAGATCCCTGTTCCTTCTCAGGTCTGATTAAAAGTCATCTCCCACCCTTCCTCATCTCCCTATCGCCTGACCCTGGCTTACTTTCTTCTTGGTATGTATCACTATTTGCAATTATACCATTTATGCTCTTGTTTATTGTCTGTCTCTCGAGAGATTACCTACTTGGATATAGTCTCCATGAAGGCAGAGACGAAATCATTGCATCTCCAACACTAGAACAGCACCAACGTGTAAAAGACACTCAATAAACATGTTAAATGAATACATTCCTAACGTGTAATCACATAACCCATTTCCATAACTGACTACCTATAACCCAACAGAAAAACATTACTGCAATAAAGCCTTAGCTGGGATCCACGACACCTAGTAGTTAGCAACGACCTCAGCTGGATCCCTCAGCCACTAGAAACCCCAACTAGTGACACCTCTGCTGACAGACTCAGAACGTGTAACCAGGTTATGCTCCTACATCAAAATGAACCGAGCACGTTTCTCCGGACAGTCCCACTCAAATGGCTTTGGGATGTGTCACTAGGGCAACAATTCCATCTAGAAACTGTCAACAAACCAAGAGCCAAATAAGAGATAAACCAAACTTTGGAACCAAACTATTCAGAGCCAGAGGCTACACTGATGAATTCTTAGTGACATAAAACACGATGAACTCATTACGCTCAGTCTTTTTGCACCTGAAAACGGCAAAACAAACTCACTGGGAAGATGCACATCTGTGAAAAGGTTTATGTTTTCAGGCAAGATTGGTGAAGAGGAATAAAGTTAAACGGGGGCTATCTTTGATGTCAAAAAATTCCATTTTGCTAGTAATTTATATTCCTTCTCTAATCACTGAGGAATGTCATCCATTACAACAAAATTAAATTAAAATGCAGAATACTAGATAATTTTTAAATACATATTATACCTTCAGTTTATAATCTAGTGGTTCTCAGAGAAAAGACATTGCTTTGCTACCTGAGAATCCATATTGGCTGTCATTCGATTGGTACACCTGCTCATTTAGATTTGAGCCTCATCAGAATTATTCTGAAATGTAAACTGGGTCCAAGTGGCAGACGGGGTCTCAAAGAGTAGGGCTGATGTTCCCAAATTACACTGTGATTGTGCATAAGTCACTTAATCTCTCTGTGAGTCATTCTTTCTACTTACAAACGGAGGCAAGCTCCTGGACCTAACTCCACTGAGGCAGTCCCCGCTGGGGGAAAACGAGTGTGAAGAGAAAGTATTTCAATCCAGTGGTTATTTGGTTAAAAAAAAATAGGGGATGAGGATGAATAATAAGTTGCTCATGTTTTAATATCCATAGTAAGTGTTTAGAAAACAGAATATAAAATATTAGATAATATAAAATTCTAAAACCCTTGAAACAAGACTGAGGTGAGAGATTTGAATCTTAAATCCCAAACACAGACATGAGGTATATTTCTGATTGAAAAAAATCAGAAGGCTAATGTTCATCAAACTTTGGAATGTAGAAAGAATTTTCAAAAACTCTAAGTTGTAAATCACTAAAAATGTTGTTGGGCTTTGTAACGAAAGAACACAAGTTCCTCCATTCTAGTTTAACAGAAATAATAATTATATGACAGCTACCATAAGGACATTCCTTCAATATTTAAAAATAACCTTGGAGCATGAGACATTTTAGATGAACCACACTGTTGTCCAATCAGCTAGTAATACAAATATGAGAAATGGGTAAGAATTAATGAAAAATAATACGATGCACAATGCATACCTTTGAAAAGGTTTTCCCGTCTCAGAGTTTCAGATTTGCTCTTCCTTCTGTGCAACACCCTCTGTCCCCACGCCCCGCAAACATCCATCAAAGTGTATGTCCCTTCGTGTGTCCTTTCTTCAAAGAGATCCTCCTGACCACCTCCTTCCCTTCTCCTTCATGGAACTCCCCATGTTTATAATCACGCCGCTGTTCTTACGGTTATTTAGTTAATGTTAGTCTCCCCAAGCGTATCACTGAACCACCACACCCAGCACACTGCTGAGCGCAGCAGAACCCACTGTTTATTGGCTGGATGAAAACCAGGCATGCAAAACTGACCAGAAATTTCCAAAACCAGAAAACAGTAAGAGGCAAGTCTTCAAATACCGGGAGAGGAAAGAAAGGGATATTTGCTGTATCTTTTTATTAGTGGCTGTTGAAGTCATTAGCATTTCAACTCCAGCTGGGTAAAAAACTGCCCGGTGCCATTCCTAGTGTGCTGTCTGCCTGTCTGTCTGAGCACACGTGTGTTCTCTTCCATTCTGGAGCCAAGGTGGAAACCCACCCACTTTGGAAAACCCTGGAGACTATTTCTAAACCTAGGCAGTGGCTGCCCAGGACTGCTCTGCCGTGGGTTCCAGTCCCTGTGGCTCCATGTCCAAGCACAGCCTAAGGAAGAAAAGGGCCACAGACGGCCACCCTGCCCCTCGGTGCGGAAGGATGAAGGCAGCCTGTACCGCACAGGTAAGAAGCGCCCTAAATCAGTGCCTCCCAAATTATCTTCAGCGAAGGGCCACGAGTTCTTTCAACTCATGTAGATGATACATTTAAAAATACAATAGCCCTGGCCGGTTTGGCTCAGCGGTTAGAGCACCAGCCCTTGGACCAAAGGTTGCGGGTTCGATTCCGGTCAAGGGCATATACCTCGGTTGCGATTCGACCCCGGCCCTGGTCGGGTCATGCGGGAGGCAACCAGTTGATGTGTCTCTCTCACATCGATGTTTCTCTCTCTCTCTCTCTCTCTCTCTCTCTCTCTCTCTTGCTCTCGCTCTCTCGCTCTCGCTCCCTCCCACTCTGTCTGATGATAAATGGAAAAATATCCTTGGGTGAGGATTAAAAAAATAAAATAAATAAATAAAAATAAAATAAAATAAAAACAAATTATTAGAAAAATGAAATGCCATTTATAAAACACGGCCATGTCAAATTGCTACAAAAATTGCTACACACTGGCTCACTCTCACTTTCCATTCTCATCTCTGCACCACGTCCAGCAGAGGGAGGACCAGCACCAGTCTGTGAATCACATTTTCAAAGGCAAAACAATGAAAAGCTGAAATCCTCTAAGAACGCCCCTGACCAGCAGGGCAGCACTGACCGAACAGGTCAGTCTCTCCTCGAGCATTTAGGAAGGGATCGCCGGCGGCTGTGAAGACTCAAGGCCAACATTTTCTAGGCCTAGAGGGTGGTGGTCGAAGAATGGAAGCCATTATCAGGACGACACACCCCTGTGGGAGGCTTCTCCGTTTACAAGCGCTCCCTCTCTCGCCGGGTCCACGCAACCTTGACAAGGGCTCTCACCCAGCTTCAGTGCAGCAGCCACAGCACGGAGGACGTGGGAGAGGTGCCCGGGGGCGAGGGCAGCGGTGCGCCCGGTCTGGGGGAACTCACGCTCTCTGGAACTCCGGGATGCTGAAGATGGCCTGCATGACGGAGCTGAGATAGCAGCTGTTGCCCAGGTTCTTGAGGCCCGTGTACCCAGGGCCATACATGGGCTTCAGCTTCGTCCCCGTCTCCTGGATCACTTCCCACTCGCTGACCCGCGGCTTGATGTCATTGTCCCGGAGCCCATTCTCTGTCTGGGGCAAAGTCATTGAAGAAACACAACTTTAGCTGTGCTCATCACTGGATGTCCCGTGAAATATTTCTAACAGCAATGGCTGTTCCTGCCTCTTTTCCCCAAACAGACAGAGGAAAACAACCTCATTAAAAGAGAGTGAGATGGTGATGCTTGCGCAACAATGTACACATAGTTAATGCCACAGAACCACACACGTAAAAATGGCTCATGTGGTACATTTTATGTTATGTCTATCTTTCCGTGGTTAAAAGAAAACACATTTAAAATATTTAAAAGTAAGAGAGACTGAGAAGAAAGGAGATAGGAGGAGAAAGAAAGACAAATAGAAATTTTTTAAAAAAAGAAGCAAGTAGAGAAATTTCAAGAAAGAACATAACACAACCCAGCAAACAAAAAGGCAAGGCCAACCAAATTAATTCAAGACGGACTGTGTTTTTATGACACATGTATTCCAACGCCCTTGAATTATGAGTAAATACATAGGCTCTCAAAAATATAAATAATACAAAATCAAAAAAAAAAAAAAAAGGCAAGGCCATTGGAGAGGAAAGTAAAGTAAAACCATGGGCTTGGGCGTGCCTGGAAACAGGAGGAGGGCTTACAGAAGAGCTGAGAGAATAAATTAACAAGTGACATCAGTGAGAAGGAGGAGACGGGAGAACACGAGGAGAGGGAGATGCCTGGGCTCGGAGGAAAGGACTAAACAGAGCACACACATTTAAATAGCTCCTCACAGGGACAAACATCACACAGTCATGACAGCAGCCTGCAAACACAGTATCAAATGAAGCAAAGCTCTTCCATCAACAGTAATGTGCTGGCTTCTTCGATCCACCCCCCACGAGCTCTGCTTCCCTTCCTGAAATTAACTAAAGTGATGCTGGTCACAGATAATGTTCAAGGTCATCTCGCTGCCCTACCTTCTCCCTTTAGTGAACAAAGAGCGATTCATGCAACTCTCCATCCATGGAGATTTTGCACGGAAACTCCAACTAAACCAAATGGTACTTGACGGGGTGCCATTTTTATTACAACAAAAAAGTCTAAGCTGGTAACCAAAAGAAAACACCAATTAATTACATTCGGGAAGCAAATGCAAACACTGAAACCTATAAAATGAAGAATCATGTTAGAGAAATGATACGTTAAATAAAACCGTTCCCTCCCCACAAGATGGGAACAGAGACAAAAACAGACATTCTCACCCCGTGCATATGAAGCATGTCAATTCCAAAATGAGCTAAGTGCTTGGCCAAGTGAGGGTCCAAAACAGGTTCCTCTTCTTGAAAAGAATAAACATCTAGAGGGTGAAGAGAAAATACACTGTAATCAAGTCATTCAAAATTCGGCATATATTTATTGAGCTCCTACCATGCACCAGGCTTGGGAGGCATCAAGGAACAAAACCAAAACCTCCTGTGAGTTACCTTCAACTGGGAAAGGCAGATTGGTGAACAACAAACATAAGAAACGGGTATTTTTAGTAAATGTACCCATAGGTCAATTCTTGTGACATTTCAGGAATATAAAAAGGTTTTCTGAAACTAGCAAAGAGCAGTGTCTCAAGTTAAACTAATTTAAAATTAGACAAACACAATGCCTTAGCAGTTGCTTTTTCTAACCAAACCACAGTGGTGTGATTCTAAGTTCAGGAGGAGAAAAGGATGAAGGAGGAGAGGGGTGACCCTGTGTGCACACGGCAGGGAGAGACTCCGGAGGACACAGGCCCTCAGCGGCAGCTGAAAGGCTGGATTGGGGTGTTAGGTCCAGGACACAACACAGTTCTGCCTGTGGAACCGTTAGAGTAGGCAGCTAAACAGACATGAGCTGAGAGAGGTAGCTAGGGCCTGGAGGGGACACATGACGAACCCAAACTAGCAAAATCCAGCAGCCCCAAATATGAAGGAGGGGAGACATCAAACCGCTCCAGGATGTGGTCTCCCTGAGAGCACGGCATCCGGGCAGGGCAGCTTGGAGCTTAAGGAGATGTGTTTTCTGAGACATGAGGGAGGGAGGTGACTTGCTCCTTGCCTAGGAGTGTTCCATCCTAGGGGTACAAATCCTCCAGACTCCTAGATAAGCGGTGCACTTGGCTCGACTTCGGAGCCAAGCTGCCCGTTCAGACCACATCCGAGTGCATTTCCTTTTGTTGCAAATAAATTCTTGCATACTTTGCTGCTATTTGTTGCTGTCTCTCGTTTGAATTCCTTCCTACAAGGAGACAAGAACTGGGGGTGCAGAGACCACCTCTGTCCACCGCTGACGGAACCCTCTACCGTCTCAGACCTATCAGCTCTCCAACTTCCACCTCCCGCCGGCCCCCCATCCCTCCTTCCCCACTTCGGTGTCCACACCTCACAGAGTTGGCAAGGGACGTGTGAGGACGGTGCAGTGCCTCCCCAACGTGCCCACCTCGGTGCACACACAGAGGACGGTGCGCTTGGCACAGCAGGGTAACTCGAGGCGCTCCAGCCGCCCCAGGCGCTGCTCCTCTCCCCCTGCCCCTGGGCCCAAGGGGTGGCATGTTGGCCTGTCGGTCACCCATCTGTGGCGCACTAGCGTGGGGGAGCTCTGTGCTGAGGTAGAGGCTTCTCTCCTCAGGATCCGAATCCTCCACCTGACAAGGGAACTAGCAGGTGAAACCTGGCTTCTCAAAGCGCACACACCCGGGGCAGCCCGGACCTACTGAATGAGAATGTGCATTTTAATAAGATCCCAGATGCCAGCCGAACCAGTTGTCTGTCCTCACAGCAGTGCGATGTGGGAGAGGAACAGCTTCAGGCCCACTGTGTAGATGAGGCAAAGAGGGCAGAAAGGTGACATGATTTGCCCTGCAGGTGGCCCAGAACCCAGGTACTCTGACTCCTGGCCCAGTCCTTTCTCCTCCACACCAGACTATTTCCTGAAATCTCTCAGGAGACCCGCAGACTTGCTGAAGCACCGTCCTGGGCCCTTAGCAGGCATGGAGAGTCAAAAACCACAATTTCTTCACTCCTACATTTGAAAAACAAAATTTATACAAGGGAAATAGATATAAAAATATCATTCTTTAGGACAGAAAAAGATAGACTGTCCAAGGAGTTTCCTGCTCTTTGGAACATCACCGGGGGCGGGGGGGGAGCAATATATAGAAACTATGGTGACCCTTTGGCCCAAACCCAGATACACAGAGGTTCACTGTCACCAAAGGAAGCCAGTCTTTGTATTATTAATAGATCAGACATCTTTTCCTTCTCTCCTTCTTTCCCTAGAGGTCCATTTTAATCTGTGGGTAGAAGCCTTCATTCATATTCTTTTTTTTTTAACGTAATTCAGTGCTTAAAAGCAAAAACAAAAATCAAAACCCCCAACCCAATTAAGAAACAATTTCCAAAAAGTTTAAATACTAAAAACACCAACAAAATCTTTGAACTAATAACTTCAAACAAATACATCAACAGTATTTTTCACCTGTGACAAATGACAGAAAAATGCTACCCAATACTGGCAGGAAGGTGAAAATGTCATTCCCTGGGCACCTTAACTCTGGGTATTATTAACTAGTGAGATCGCTTCGAAGACTTGAGACTTTAAGCCTCTACTTACAGAGATCGATTAGAAAATAATAAAATTGCTAGAACTGCCTTCAGCATTAGCCTAGGGTGTTGAAACAAGAGAAAGTCACAGAGCTATCTCTGGTTCTTAACCCGTTAGCCTCATGTCACACGGAGAAATGAATGTTTCCTGTCTCCAGTCATGAATTGCTCCTAAGATGTGACATGATTTGGTCAGACACTACAGTTATTTCTTACTCCGATGACAAAAGCAGTTTGGTGAGTAATACACAAGTGACCTAAAAATGAACTGTGATCCTTAAACGTGGTCATTAGGAAGACTTTAAAAATGACATGGAGTCATAGAAAAAAAATCTGAAGTGGACTCAGAGGCTGAAAGTCCTGGCTTCTACATTTTTCACTGGGAAATTCACTTTATCTCTAACTTCGGCTTAGCCAAGTCAAGTCTTAGCTCAGAAACTATTGTAGCAAATAAGCATTGCCCCACAGTGTGACCCTCCCCCACCCCTAACTTGACTTAAAAACTTGGGCCCTGGCCTGTTTGGCCCAGTGGTTAGAGCACTGGCCCGTGAACCAAAGGGTCTCGGGTTCAATTCCCGGTCAAGGGCATGCAGGTTCGATCCTCAGCCCTGGTTGGGCCCCGTTTGGGCCCCAGGTGGGGTTAAGCAGGAGGCAACCAATCAATGTGTCTCTCTCACATCTTGTTTCTTTCTCCCTCCCTCCCTCCCTCCCTCCTTTCCACTCTATCTGAAAAATCAATGGAAACGTATCCTTGGCTGAGGATTAACAAAAAACACCCAAAAACGTGGCGCCAAGAATCATAGTTAGGAAGTTTCCAGAGGGACCCTCCCAGGGATAGCCCAGGCAGTGTTTCATAAGTAGCTGCGTTCCCTTTAGAAGGAAACCAACACTGTTTTGTTTCCAGCTAAATGACGAACTAAACCCGGAGACCATGGAGAGAGCCACGAAGGGGAAAGATGAAAGAGAGCTTTAGAGGATGATGAAGCCACTGATATGATGAGCATGTTAGGAAATAGTTCATACAATAACTTCCAAAAGTAACTAAGGAGAAAGTTAGAGAACAGAAGTGGAAACTAAGAATCTGTAAGAAATTATATCAAAATGGTAATAATTTGTTATCTCTAAATGAGAAGATTTTTTGTGGTTGTAGGTTTTGCTTTTTTATATTTTCCAAATTTATTATAATATATTGATTGAAAAAAAATTCTTATAAGCAGTTCCCAAAGATTATAGATCCAGAGACATGGAAACAAGGAACATACTGACAAACCTCAGAAGGGGGAGGGGAGTGGGAAGAGATAAGCCAAAGAACTTATATGCATATATGCACAACCAATGGACACACACAACAGTGTGGTGAAGAGAGGGGCGGGAGAGGATGTGGTATTTTTTTTTTTCCTTTATTGATTTTAGAGAGAGAGGAAGTGAGAGAGGAAAAGAGATAGAAACAGCGATGAGAGAGAACATCAATTGGCCGCCTCCTGCACGCCCCCCACTAGGGATCGGGCCTACAACCAGGGCATGTGTCCTGACTGGGAATCAAACCTGCTACTTCTTGGTGCATGGGTCGATGCCCAACCACTGAGCCACACTGGCTGGACACAGAGAGTGTGGTATTTTTATTTTATTTTATTTTATTTTATTTTATTTTATTTTATTTTATTTTATTTTATTTGTTACAGATGTTTCTCCTTTTGCCCCCACTGACACCCACCTCCCAATCCCACAATCCCCTCCCCCCAGCATTGTTGTCTATGTCCATGGTTATGCATACATGCATGTAAGTTGTGTGGTTTATCTCTTCCCCCTCTCCCCGACCCCCAGCCCCTCTTCTGAGGTTTGTCAGTCTGTAAAGGGTGTGGTATTTTTAAAAAATGATTCTGTTGGATGGCACGGTATTAGTGTACCACCGGTCATCCTTGTTCCTCCACATGGATTAACGTACTCACTCATTCACTCATTCATTCGTCGTGTTGAAAAAGTATTCACTGAACACCAGATATATACAAACGCAGACAGTATGCTGTTAAATCAGTCCAGCAGGGTCTCTCTGCTTTCACGAGTTTAGACTTTGCTATTTCAAACAGTCTTAGAAGAAATGCTGGCTTAGAGTAAAGGACCTCAACAGACATCTTCTTGGGTACGGTTTAGTCACATGACTTTGGGATCTCTTCCCAAGCCCCAGATAATGGCAGAAATCCAAATCCTGCCCTTAGATTCCTACACAGGAAAGCAGAAGGGAGAGGTAAAGATGCACCTCAACAAGCTCGTGTGTTTAGAAATAAAAAGCCAGGAAGCTGGCTTTGCTGCTCTTTTCTCACGGCTCAAGTGGAGAGAGAAACAGAACTCTTGGTCCAACAGTGAATACTGAGAGGAAAGGACGAGACGAGGGTCTCTGCAGAGTAAGTGCTGATCCATCCACCCAAACTGCGTCTTCCCCTTGGGCTTCTATCTGTGTGTCTAAGACCCTCTGCATGGACAAGAGAAGAAGAGGAACCAGAGAATGCTCCAGTAATGACTGGAGAAATAAATACAGACTGACTGAGGTCAAAGGCATGTACCATCACCTGAGAGTGTCACTCCCAGGCCAGGCAAAACCTACACTGTGGTCAGGAAAGGAAGACAAGTAAAAGGACACTAATAAAACAGGAAAAAATAAGGAAAGAAAAAGGTGAATCAGAGGAGCAAATTGTATTGGTGTGTCTTCCTTCATCTGTTTACGCCACAAATATTTACTGAGCACCTACTACGTGTGAGGGGCCACACTAGAAGCTAGAGGTATAACAGTGTACAGCACGGCGCTCAGGCGCTGCTGTCCGACCATTAAACACAGACGCGGGGTCTTGAGGAAAACCCTCCGATGGAGCAGTACCAGGAGGGGCACGAGCCAGGGCAAAACAAGATGAAGCCATCAATGCCTCGACTCCAAACCCTCCTCTCGCCAAGGAAAGCTTTTGGTGTGTTTGTTTGTTTCGTGATCTGTTTCCTGGTTTGTTTGTTGTTGTACCCATGGGGACCCAGAGTGGAATCTGATAGGGGGCCCATTTTTATTACCTAGGCCACCACAATGGCCAAGCCTGGGGATCAGGGCCTCTTGGAAGAACGAATTCCAAGTTGAGACCTCAAGATGAGTGGTTTGTCACTGAACAGGTATCTCCTTCTAGGGGAGAAGGAAACCAGGATGATCGGATCACACGGCCATGAAATAGTTGAGTCCACAACCTGCTTGGATTCCATGTTTACTGAACAATATTCTAAATATAATCCATCTTCCCACAGGGAAGGAATGTACCGATCAAGCAGGCAGTTGTGGTTCTTGTTATAAACTAAAAAGTAAACACCTTGGATTTGAGACTTTCGCTTGTGAGTTGAATCAGCCTCAATCAGCCTAGCGAGCTTGGACTATGGGACCCGCAGTGGTGGTACCTTCAGCAGGAGCGACCACCCTGCCCCTGGTGGGGAGCCTGCCTTCCTGGGCCTCGGAGTACACAAGGTCCATCACACGATTTTTAAGGAAACTTTACACGTTTTCATGAGCTTCTTTGGCTTTTAAATAAGCAATAAGTTACCGTTAGCAATCGATTAAACACCGATTTAAAAGAAACTAAAATCAAATGGATGCATCACATACCCTTGTACAAAATGATAATTAGACTGAAAATAAGCATTTGTGTTAAAACCAACTCTGCACAAGATAAGCAGGAATCAAATCCTGATCTTTTTTCAAAAAGTGAACTTCATTTCAGCTAAATGAATTCAAGAACCCTCACCACAGGGTATATGATCCACACTGCTACTGCGGGTGTTTTATTCATCTATGATTGAAACAGGAGTATTTATTAAAACACTGTCAACTATATAATAAAGAAAATCTTAAAAGTTCTCCTTCTACAAAAACTTAACTATGGCAGATAATGGGTTAATCTTCTTAATAGCGAAAGTTGTTTTAAACCAATAATACCTACACATAAACTTACTAGAAAACCGGCCTAAGAAATTCACAAAAAGTTACTATGAATGGCCGAGAGTACTATAAAAAATGTTCAGCCTCACTAGGAAAGCATATTAAAACAAGACACCAGATTAACAAAGGTTTTTAAAATTTCTGAATACCCAAAGTTGTCCAAGATTTGATGAATGTAAGTTACTACAACTCTTTAAAAAAGAAATCAGCAACTGAAAATTTTAAAGGTTGAGCCCTTTATTCATAGAAAGTTATCCTAAAAAAAAAAAAAAAAATTATTAGATGAACACCCAAAGATGTGTATATGTACAAGGATGTTCATCAGAACAGCAAAAAAATTCTAACAACTCACAGGGAAATAGTGAAATGATTTATAGAACTATCGTGGGATACTGATTAACATTTAAGGTCATGAAAAGCAAAGTTAAATCAAGAAAAATAAAACTTTACCCAGTGTAATTCGAATCTGGGTGGAGGGCAGCCTTTGTATAAGAACTAACCAAGGCCTTAAAAAAGAATAGAGACTGAGCCCTGGCCAGCTTGGCTCAGCAGTGGGAGTGTCAGCCCGTGGACCAACGAGTCTTGAGTCTGATTCTGGTCAAGGGCACGTACCTCGCTTAGGGTTCATCCCCCGCATGGTCAGGGTCATGCGGGAGGTAACCAGTGGATGTGTCTCTCTCACATCAATGTTTCTCTCTCCCTCTCCCTCCCTCTCTCCCTCCCACTCTATCTGAAGATAAATAGAAAAATATCCTCAGGTGAGGATAAAAAAGAAAAAAGACTGAAAGAAAATACCCTAATTGTTAGAAGTGATTTGTCTGGCAAGTGTATTACTAGCGATTTTTATTTACTTCTCTACACTTTTCTCTGTTTTCTAAATATGTTACACTTAACATCTGCTTCTTGTATAATCAAGGGGCAAATGTAAACTTCCCTTCCTCGAGTCAAAAGGAAAAAAACTTCAGATGTACTCTAAATTGCAGTCTAAAAATAAGTTTCACTCTAGAAAAGAGGCTTCTGGAAAATTAAAGACACATAGAAAATAGAATTAACCTTTGCCTGTAATATTAACATACATTTAAACAAAATCTAATTAATTAAATACTTATATACCAGTTGGCTCATTTTATAAAAGTATGTGTACCTACCATGTATAAGATTTTTGCATGGAGCCCAGAGATAAGTAAGAGATAGCCCAGCCTTCAAACAACTAAAATTTTATAACTAAGCCACGTATGTAAACATCTGTAGTCTTGGACAGGTTGTTCTAAGAGCTGGACTTCTAACAACTGGTTTTATCAAAGCACTACATAAGAGCATAGAAAGTAGAAACATTTGAGTTATTCTTCCCTTATAATTTCATCCGAGAGAATTCCTGTATTACAAACCCTTCTCTCTGTGGTCCCATGAAGAGACAAAGGTGGTTGGTTGCCATCTACAGCCGTCATTCAACATAGCGATGACCTGCAAACACTTTGCTGGAACCCAAACACATGTCCTGAATTTCCTCTTCAGATCCTGGAGGTCTTGGGATTCGCCCTGGCTGGTGCAGAGTTGTGTTTGCTTGGGGGGAATGTTGGCACCAGCAGCTGGGCCTCTTGCAGCTACTTTTCTCAAATGAGTTCAAATAAGTCCCCTAACTTGAGAAGCAGGAAAATTATCCAAAATGTGAATCAAAAGAATCTTGACATGACCTAACTGCCAGCCCTTGGTGTATGAAACAAGTGAGAAACCAAACCAGTTCGATGGAAAAGGCACGGCTGGCAAGAGCACCGTAGTTAGTGAGAACATCCTAGCCAGTTAACTCTAAGGCAGGCTAATTCAGTCACAGAAAAAGAACAGAAAAGACAAAATATCTTCATATTG
Organism: Tadarida brasiliensis; assembly: GCA_030848825.1. Classification (NCBI taxonomy): domain Eukaryota; kingdom Metazoa; phylum Chordata; class Mammalia; order Chiroptera; family Molossidae; genus Tadarida; species Tadarida brasiliensis. Next base: position 43,912,362 of record CM061260.1, on the reverse strand, counting down.
CTCCTAAAAACTCATCTTACCTTAAAATAAAGAAGATAACGCCCGGCCGGTGTGGCTCAGTGGATTGAGCATCACCCCATGGACTGAGAGGTCCCGGTTCGATTCCCGGTCAGGGCACATACCAGGTTGCAGGCTCAATCCCCAGTAGGGGGTGTGCAAGAGGCAGCCGATCGATGTTTCTCTCTCTCTCTCCCTTCCTCTCTCTTTAAAACATCAATGGAAATATATTTTTTTTAAAGAAGAAGAAGATATGGATTCTAAAGCCCAGGAAGATGGAGAAGATGGACCTCGGTGTGGATCCTGACCTGTGCTTAATAAATGTTTGCAATGATGCTCAGATGATGGATGGGTTCTTATGGCCACGGCTCAATATTTAAGTTTCTCATTACTGACCGTGATGGGATTTCCTTTTTCCTCACAAAATGGTAGAAGGAATTAACTGTATAAACATGGCCAAAGCTATCGTTTTAAAGCATACAGTGTGCGACCATAAGAAAAGACAGTTCTGAAGCTGACAGTCCACACAGGAGCCCATTCCAACCCCTCGCTGCACGTGAACCACCACTGCCCCTGGACGGCAGGGGCTCCGCACACAGCGGCTCTCCTCCACACCCGCCTTCTCCACAATGAATCCGCTTGCTCCTAACATAATACTCGTCCCGTAAGGAACTCTAGGGCTCCCCCTACTGTTCCGGTGGGTTTCATTGTGCACACTCGCTTCACAAGTCCTGGTTCCTGCTTCTGCTCTCAGCCAAGAGCTATACAGAAAGAGAGTAAAAGCAGCTAACTTTTATTAAGACCTTACTGTGCGCACTGGGCCGAGAGCGCGTGCACCTGAACAGACCTATGAGGGAGGTACCATGGTTATCCTCAAGATGAGGACCCTGATACTTACAAGGGTTTGAAAACTCGCCCAAGACCTCACAGCTCATAAGAGGCAGAATCAGGGTTCAAATCTGAGCTCCTGGAGTCTAGAGCCTACCAGCTCCAACCCTCAGATAAAAGCATTGCTTAAATCTTGGATCTGGTTCCCCGAGTCGGCACCTTCACTCACCTGCCCCATCGGGAGTGATGGTTCCCAGTTTCACAGCTAGAGGGTAGCCCATGTCTCTGTAATGCTCCAGCGCGTGCCCATTGCCCCCGGAGCTGTCAAAGAACCACTTCCCACACAGCACGGAGCCGTCGGTGAGATTCAACCAGAGGTTTTCCCGCAGGTCACACCTGGCACACTTCCAACCACTGGAAAGTCATTAGAGAACAGTTAGTACAGCTGGAATACAAGGCATAATTAGAAAATTAACATTGGAGGAACAAAATGTCTCAAGCTGGGGCCACAGTAAATGAGCAATGGAGATATCTGAGACCCTCCCAGAGCAGCAGGGCCCCTCAGTACCCTGCCTGCCACCAGATGGGGACCGGCTTCCGCCTCCCCTCCACGAAGGCTCGTTGACATTAGAAAACTAACACAGAACCTGACGACAGAAGGGAAGGTCATTTCCTTAAAATTCCTACGGGAGGGACCGTGGAGCTTGACTAAGTTTAAAACATTAAGGATTCCATGTATATAAACATCTAAAGTTCAAAAGCATTAACCACACCTAGGAAAACTAGTTTAAACAAAACCCTACTAGATGGCAAATCTAAATTAAGTGAAAAGGAAATCAACCTAACCAAAGAGTAAATGTCAGGTACGTGCCAGGTACTCACAGAAGCTCTACCACTTCATCCTAATAAACACCCCTCAGCATCAGTATTTCCATCCCCACTGTGAACAGGAGAAACTGAGGTATCGTGCCTTCACTAAGACTACGCAGAACAGGACTGCAGCACAGTTAGGGTTCAACAAGGCTGGGCATGTTCCTAATCTGTCTGTTCTTTCCTTCTAGCACCTGCCTCTGGAAGCACACCAGCACCTAACAGGAGATGCTGACGTGGCCCAGAGACCACCAGCCGAGGACATGACAACCACGGCTGCTGAAAGCTGGGTTCCCTGAGAAACAGACGCAGACAAAAATGTGAATGCAAATGACTGTTTGGGAGATGATCCCAGGAAGCCCCACAGGGAAGTGAGACTAGAAAGGGCAGGAAGCATGGGCAGTTGGGGCTCAGTCCAGCTGGGGAGCTCCAAGGGACAGTTATCCCACCTGAGTGGTGGGGACCTGGGGTATTTACCCAGCCACTCCACAGTCACTGGTTGAGGGCTGCTCCAGGAGGACAGGAAGGAGCACTGACTCCATAGCATTTCTGACTGTTCCGTGCACAGGCCTACCTGGCTTCGGCAGGCAGAGAAAGCCCTCAAGCAAAGAGTTGCTCTAACCAAGGAGCTACCCAGCCAGAGCCTAGAGAGGATTTTTCGAGATTTTTTTTTTTAATCCTCACCCGAGGATATTTTTTCTATTTATCTTCAGATAGAGTGTGTGTGGGGGGGGGACCTTGACGTGAGAGGGACACATTGACTGGTTGCCTCCCACAAGACCCCGACCAGGACTGAGGAGGAACTGCAACCAAGGTACGTGCCCTTGACCGGAACCGAACCCAAGACTCATTGGTCCGTGGGCCAACACTCCAACTGCTGAGCCAAACCAGCCAGGGCTTGAGTTTATTTTTAATAAAAGGCATGTGATAAGGAAATATACTAACTGCTAATCCAGAGAAGAGGTAGAAAAGTAGGTATTCTTTTGGTCAGTTGTCGGGGGTAACATTCCATTTCCCTATCTGACTCTCACCTTGGAGGAATCCTGACCCCATTGTCCAGCTGGGTGAGGTTATTGGCATACTTGGATACTGGCAATTCACTTTCCCATGTGTCTGGGTCCTGCTTTCTGTATGGAGATTTTGAGCTAAGAACTGCATCACAAGCAATTGTCACCTGTAAGACAAACCCAAATGTAATATATTAAAACAGGTTGAGAGAATAGCAACTTCTATAAAATAAATTTAAAAGTATATTAAAAACATAGCTTAGTCTAAGAAAATTCAAATGGTACAGGTACCACAAAAGCAAGATCCTAGCTTCCTGAGTCCGGCATCTTCTCCCTGGATCTAGCTGGGTTTCGCCCCTGGCCTGGAGTTTTCAGTACTGATAGGCGCACAGGATAGCAAGGAAGAAAACCCAGTTTGTAAACCCAAGCGCAGGAGTCAAGTTTAAAAATCCCTACCTCTTAGCAAGCACAGTGAAAAGTAAAAGGGGAACAATTTACAAGGGTGAAATTAGCTACAGGAACGCCTAGGATTTACCCAAGTAGAGTGTTTTCCTCCTAACAAATATACACCCAGATATTCAATATCCTCAACTCATCACACAATGGCATGTGGTCAAGGGCACTTGAATGGAATGCAAGCAGCAACGGCTTCATTACTTAATCAGGTGCAAATGTGACCCTGGACAGGGACATGCCTGGGTGTCTCTGTGCCAGATCAGTCCACATTATGAGCAAATCTGTGACGTTCAGCTGGTACCAACTGGCTGGGCAGGGGGGTGGGGGGCAGAGAGGTCAGATTCTCTGCTTTCTCCCAAACCCAACTGATCTTGGACATATGCCTATCATCACATTTGCTATTTGCTTAATGATATAAGTCATTGCTGGCTGTCTTAAAAAACATATTCTGGTGGGAACATAAAATGGCGCAGCCACTTTGGAAAACAGTTCAGCAGGTCCTCAAATGGTTCGAGTTACCACATGACCCAGGAACTCCATTCCTAGGTATACACCCACGATAAATGAAAATACGTGTCCACACAAAAACACACACACGCCCTGGCCAGTTTGGCTCAGCAGTTGGAGCGGCGGCCCGTGTACTGAGGGGTTACAGGTTCAATTCCTGGCCCCAGTCAGGGTCATGCAGGAGGCAACCAGCTGGTGTGTCTCTCTCACATCGATGTTTCTCTCTCTCTCTCTCCTTCCTTCCCACTCTATCTAAAAGAATCGATGGAAAAAATATCCTCAGGTGAGGATTAAAGAAAAAACAAGACAAAAAAAACTTATATACAAATGTTCATGGGAGCATTATTTATAATAGCCAAAAAGGAGACCCATCCTGAATGTCCATTAATGATAAATGGGCAAGTGAACTGTCATATGTGTATACAATAGACTGCCATTTACAGTAAAAAGAAATGGAGTTCTGATGCATGCTACAACATGGAAAAATCTTGAAAAGAGGTGCTAAGTGAAAATAAGACAGCCACAAAAAAACATGTATTACATAATTCCACTTAAATGAAATGTCCAGAATAGGCAAATCCATAGAGACAGAAAGTAGACTGGCGACTGCCAGAAGCTAGGGGGATGAGAGGTTGAGAGGTGATGGCCGTGAGTAATAAAAATACTCTAGAATGAGTTAGTGGTGATGGATGCCCAGCTCAATATAACAGAAGCCAATGGATTGTTAAAAATAAAATTTTTAAACAGAACTTTGTATTCTGCATCACTGACATCCTGCACAATTAGCTGAACTTCATGCGGAATCTTTTCCCTGGATAGCACTGATTGGCACTAGAATTGAGAGACCGTGGAGGAGGTTCCCTTAGCTGCCACGCACCCCATCCAGCCCGTGGGAAATTCCTATCAGTCCTACATCCAAAACCTCTTGGGAACCTACCTCTTCTCGATTGTGACACACCATCCAAGTTCCAACACCATCACAGCTCACCTGGATGGCCACACAGCAGGCCCTGACAGTCTCCCTCCAGCAGCCAGAATGACCCGCTATGAGTATCAGATCTTATCCTTCCCCAGTTTAAAACTCTCCCGGGTTACACTGAACACTTCCAGCTGACGACACTGGGCGAGGCACGGTCAGGAATAAGGAGAAGGTTCCTGCCCTCAAAAAGCTTTTACTCCATGACAGATCCGGCATCTATAGATAAAGTTTTTTAAAAGACACTCCCATTCATCTCTCACCACAAGTGCTGCTATATAATTACCCTTTCCTTTCAATTATCAAAGTTCATCTCTTATCCCCCTACCAGGGCTGGCCCTAGAGAACTGGGCTGAGTTCCCACCAGCCCCTTTCTGATTTTATGGGTTTCTTAAAGCTGCCTCTGCACTTCCGACTACGCGTCCTAATCCTTTTAGTCTGGTCTGTTGTTATAACGCCCTTCTTGTTTCACTGTATTCCTCAAGCCCTTCCCAGTCCTCGTCTGAACCTTCTCTACCCCACCAGATCTTTTAGCATTCTGGTTTGCAATGCACACTGTTTTTTATTAAGATTTGGATACAGTATTTCTTTTCTTTGAATATCCTTCCTTATGTCACTCAACAAAATTTTCCTTAAATTCTGGGCCACCAAAAAACACTGATCTAGTGTTTTTAGAACTTCATCTAAAATCACTTAGAGGCCCTTTTATGGATCATCGCTGAAGGTCAGGATACGTCATCCTGTAATTATCTTTCCCTGGGTTTGTTATTGGGAGTGAAGTGAGAGACCTTGTTACTAGTCCTGGCTCCATCCCAAGTCTCCATGGGCCTCAAGTTCAGTGGGTGCTGGAACCGGCTCAAACAGGCTCACAGACTCGATTGTTAAATATTAAGAAATTCTTTAAGATGGTTGTTAAACACGGCCATTACTAAAAATCAAATGATATAAACTTACCATTAAATGAACTATATTTATCAAGGTAGCAAATATTTAAAACACCTTGTAATGGTTTTACAATATCTCACTTTATCTATGGTCTCCTGACATTATTTACATCTACGTTATGTGAACGGTGGAAATCCTTTATAATGGCGTGCTACTGCGTATGCCTTCCCAACGCTTTCAGCCACGGTGGCAGTATTCACACCACCAGACGAGCAAACTCTGCAAAGCAGACGTTTCTGCAGGGAGCTAGCTGGTTGCTACCATCTACAAGCACACCACTGCTGAGTTCCTGAAGTCTGAAGCGAGGTACTGGACTCTACATCAGAAAATCCTTACTGAGCCCCAAACGCTATGTCTCTGTGCACGTGCAGGCTAAGAGGCACTTTAACTTTTGGTAGACTCTACAGAGTAACTATATGAAACTGAATTTTTCCAGTGCTGAGAAGCTCAAGAGATGAAGGAAGGGTGACCTGGTTGGGGGATTTTGAGCACAATAATGTTGTTATTTAAAAGAAATTTTTAAACATGAAAATGTCACAAAAGCATGCAAAGAAAATGTAGTATAGATAAGTCCTATCAGTTACCATCAGACAAATCCAGGCTTTTCCTTCAACCTCCCCTTCCAAATAATTCTCTATTCTTTTTCAATTCTTAAAGTATTTCTTAATTCTAAAAGACTCTGTATGAAAAGTTATGATATATCCATGTCACTGCACTTTTAAACAGAAGTGTTCATACTTTGAATTATGTTCTGAGCATGGGAATAATTTAAAGTATTTAGAGACTTTTTTATTAAGTTTTTCACATACAGACTTTTCCTTCATGAGTGAATGGGAGGAAACCCGTTTCCCATGACATTCATTCACAATGTGCTGCTTCTCTTCTGACGGCAGCCGGGGCTATTAGACAAGGGCCATAAGAACTCTCAGTGTGACGAAGACATAAGCTGCAGTGTGTCATTCCAGGCAGTGGGACAAACCAAGACCGCCTGTCCACGCCTATATTTTATCCTTGGTGAGAGCCACAAGTCCACACGGGGAATCAGAGAAAGCAGAGGTAATTTTATTCTGTATGCCTCACTAAAGGTGTGCACTTACAACTAAAAGGATGTGTTACATGTCATCATTAGAGGAAAGAGCTACAAGCCTAAATACAGAAAATGTTCATCTCTATGGTCTTATACTTAGGTATGAAGTAAGTCAGGGGCAGAAGAGGTGGAATGGTGGAAACTTGACCCCTAAAAACATGGGAACCCCAAGCCCCTCTCGGCAGGGACAAGTGAGCAGGTGGCGGCAGACAGGGTCACACTAAGTCCTGAAGACTCTGGGACCTAAAGACCTGGCTGTGGCCCTGGCAGAGCTTGAGAAGGGGAAGCATGAACTGGCATGTCTACACTCACACTGCCCCTGACCCGGCCCAGGGCATCTGTGGCCAGGCTCTGAGAACCCAGAGTGTACACAGAGTGGAAAAGAGGAAAAGAGGACAACAGCAAGAAGGAGGGAGTGGCAGAGGCAGGACAGGAAAGGAGGAGAGAACAGGAAACGGTTAGGGTCCCTGCAGGAACTCTGTGCCCCCGCCCAGGATCCAAGAATCAGGTGAACCCGCCTGGCTGCCTCCACCCGGCTCTAAGCTGCTCAGGAAGATGAAAGCTGCTCCACAGAAATGAAGGAAGAAAAAAACTCACCACTAAATCTAAGTCCCCAAACCTAGAAAGTAACCTTCATCCTCGTGAGGAACCACACTGAAAAGTGGGTTCACAGTACCGCACAGCTGCGGCAGACCCGGGACGTGGGAATAGTCGGTTATTTTTATCATCGTCCTGCTGCTGTTTCAGCAGTAGAACTCTTATTTTATCCCAAACAAAATCCTGCACAAAAGGCCAACATGCAGACCAGATAAAAATACAGTCAGACCCTTGCCCAGCCCCTGCACCTCTGGGCAGGATCTGAAGAATCTAAGCCCCAGACTTCGAGTCCCAGGCAGCAAGAAGCCCGCCCCCGGGGGGAGGCGGCCCAGGGAGCCCACAGCCCACAGCCTGGGGAACAGGCAGCGGAGGGGATCTGGGCCGAGCTGCTGCAACGGAGCCCTGCAAGCCTTCTGCACAGAGGAGAAGCCCTTCGGCTCCTTCTCCTCCTCTCCCATCAGCCCTCCCCACCCAAGGGCACACACGCTGCACACGCACACACACCTGACACAGAGAGCCACGCGCATCTAGCTAGCAGCCGTGCACACTCACTGACCAGGGCAGGTAACTCCTCAATATTTGGTAGTGCTATTTCATAGTGGTCTGGGAATATAACAAGTTTGGCTTCATCTTCATATTCATAATCGTCGCTATTTAAATCGTCATCAGTATCTAGATCTGAGGAGAAAACAAAAACAAAGAACAAGACGTGAAGAAAGAACATTCCACACTGAGGCAGCACTCACTGGGGAAGCCAGACGTCCACGGGGGTGACAGACCGAGGCGGCACGCTGACAACTCCCTCCTCTGACACGACCATCCACCTGCCCCGGGCCAGGAGGGAAGGCCTTCCACCTGCCCTCAGTCACGAGCACTTACTTAGAAGTGACAGACATACGAAGCCCGGGGCCTATCACACAGCTGTACCGTTAAACACAGGCAGAGACTGTGCATCATGATTTGTCAGGTACCTGGTTCTTGTTTCACAAGAATGGGTTGGAATGTTTCTCCCAACACTGTAATGTGGACGAAAGTACATGGGCTTCAGGAGGAGATAAACATAGGTTCGATTCTGGCTCCAAAAATTAATGTTACTTTGGGCAAGTCACAAACTCTCTAAGCCTTAGTTCCCTCATTTGTGCAATGGAGGTAATAACACTTATCTCACACACTTTATATGGGGAATACATAAGAAACATAGACAAGAGATCTGGCACAGAATAGGTCGCCAATAATAGGAGCTATTATTGAATAATAAAATCTCCATTGCCCCCTTTCTCTCTCTCCCCCTCTCACTCTCCTCCCCTCTGGGAGTTGTTGAGATACTGGATAGTACACCAGAGGGGGAAACTCCGTAACATAAATAGTCCTGTTGTCCTCGGGCTGTGGACATCTTTCAGTAAGGAAAATGAGGTCCTCTAGGCTATGTCTGTCAGGTCCTTGCCTCTTTGCTGGGCTCATCTCTGGTACAGGTTAGATGAAGGCTCAAGGAAATGTCTTGTCACAATATTTACATGGACATTTCAGCCTTGTGTTCACACGATACCAGCACCCCAGGTTATGTTTGTGTATTTACATGTTTGGAACTATGGTGACAAGGAGCTACTGAGCCACATTCCACTCACACACACACAAAGCCACACATAAACAGGTACACAGACATGGGCTCTGTAACAGGAGAAAGTTACAGATTCTGTTAGGACCCTGTTGTTTGCCTCCAACCAAAAACCTAGTATCTTTTTGTGGACAGCTCTGCTCTTGAATTCTCAAAGGCAGGGCAGTTTTAGGTAGAAAATGAGATACAGCTAAAACACAGTCTAAACATGTTAGCGAAGGATCCTAAATGACAAGGCTCAGAAATGCCAAAATAGAGACACAAATACATTGTTAGATAGCCATAAGAGGTTCGTTCCATAGGAAGCAATGTTAAAGAAGATTCTAAGAGTTTAAGTGGTAACTAAAGGCATTTATTTCAAGGAAATGATTCAAAGATAGACATTCTGTGTTATAAAAATTTGAATGCCCCAATATCTATAGTAAAAAAACAGAAAACCTAAACGTCCAATGAGTATGGTGCTCAACCCAATAGACTATTACTCAAATGTTATTTATTTAGAGTAGGTAGAAACATGAAAGTGTGTGTGCTATGTTAATGCTAAAAACACAAAATCATGTTCACTATAAAGATAACTTTGTAGAAGTTATGCTCATAGACAAGAAATGGAAGGAGCCCGGTGGTGTGGCTCAGTGGTTAAGCATCGACTCATGCACTAAGAAGTCGCCGGTTCGATTTCCACTCAGGGCACATGCCCAGGTTGTGGGCCCAATCCCCAGTGGGGGGCAGGCAGGAGGCGGCCAGTTGATGTTCTCTCTCATCGATGTTTCTACCTCTCTCTCCCTCTCCCTTCCTCTCTCTTTAAAATCAATAAAGGAAAAAAAAAATAACTGGAAGGAAATCTGAGCAAATGAAAATAGTGGGTGAACTTTTCTCTATTTTTAAAGTTTCCTTTATTATATTGTTTATAATAATTTTAAATAACCAAAGTACAAATCTTTTGTTTTATGTATAGAGTCAGCTTATACAACATTTTACGTAGGTGTTTCTTTTCCACAGAAAACATACTCACTTAATGTTAATTCAAATTTTACCTGGCCAAAAACAATGATAAACTAAGTCTGAGAACATCCCACCCTGGCATTCACTAGCTATGTAACACCGGGCAAGTTCTTCCCAAGTTCATGTTCTTCACAAGTAAACTATGGATACTACTCTCTACTCCGCAAGCTTGTTGAGAGGATCTAACAAGGTAAGGTCTTAAGCACCTAGTACAGGGCCTGGCGGGTCTGAGGGGCTCCACAGAGTAGGTGCATCACCTCCATCATCACCATCACCGCCTTCTCTGCACTCCTAACAACATGAGCAAAGTGCCTTCCCTTCCTTTCGGCTGCCCCAGCTCCAGAGCATGCCTGGAATACAGTTCAGGAAGACCAAGGCCCACGTGGGTCTGCCCTGTGTTCTGACTGTGGAGAGTATGGACTGCGAGCGCTTCCAGCCTGAGCTGTAAGAGGGCACAGGTCGCAGTCACCTTCCGGATGCCCGGCCCCGCACCGGGCCCTGCACACACCACACACGCAGTACACGTCTGTGAGAGGAGACTTTAACAAGTAAACACCATCCGGCCGGTGTGGCTCAGTGGTTGAGCATCGACCCATGCACCAAGAGGTCGCAGGTTCGATTCCCGGTCAGGGCACATGCCCAGGTTGTGGGCCCGATCCCCAGTGGGGGGCCTGCAGGAGGCGGCCAGTCGATGTTCTCTCTCATCGATGTTTCTCTCTCTCTCTCTCTCTCTCTTTCTCAAATCAATAAAGGAAAAAAAATTTTTTAAAAAACAAGTAAAAACCCCACCATGCTAAGGACAACGGCAAGGTAAGAGCATCAAAAGGGTTGCTATGGTTTCAGGGGTTTTTTAATTGGAAACTGATGTGTGTTTTAAAAGAAGCAAGGCTGCTATTGTGAAGGGGAAAAGCAGAACCTTGTTGGGCTTCTTAACGCTTAGTTTCTAGTTCAGTTTTATTTCTAATTCAGCGGAATGGAAGGGACCATGCTCTTTCCCAAACATCTTAACCCAAATAATAGAAAGTAAACGGAAGGAACCTACACTCTGATTTCAAGGGACAAATCTAAGGTTTCTCCTGAATATATATGACCCCACAATCCTAAGTATAAATCTGTAATTTCTCTAATTAGAGTCTCACCACCCCAAAAATATCTAGCTGAGAAACCTACAGAGTAAGCATGCCCTGGTAGGACTGGGACCCCCAACTTCTCCCAGCGGTCACTTCCCATCGCGGCTAGTCACTGGTAATACCTGCATGGGCTCTTCCTATGTTTAAAAGAACGTGTTTTTTAAAAATTCCCCGACTCTACTTCAATGATCCTCTCAGATCCCAGGGAGACGTGGCTGAGATCACACCCATTTCTAGGAAGTAACTTGCCTAAACGACAAAGCAGCACAGTGAGGGGTGGACCCCTAAGGAAGAGCGGGCTCTGAAGCCCAGCTCAGAGTCCAGCTCACTTGACTTGTGTGCTGGAGGCGGGCAGTCTGGCTGTCCCCGTGCTGTGAACTCTGACCAGCCACTTACCCCCGAGAGAAGGGACAGGAAAGCCCTTGAGTGCAGACTCTACCTCAGAAGGAAGGGCAACATAGAATCCACGAGAACCTTCCGGTCACGATAGGCACAGGTGAGTTTTCGGAACAGACCCATCCCTGGCGCTTTCCACAAATGCTCTCTTTGCCACCTGTTTCTCATCAAGGATGAGTGGCAGGGCTAAAGCCAGAAACACGGACCTGAAGCTCCCTGAGGCTGCGCAGCTCTCTGAAATCCCAGCCTTCAGACACAGCAGGCCCTAACTCGTGCACTCCTGTTTACGAATGTTGGGAGGATGGGGTACTTAATAAAAATATGAATATTTCACACAATTTTTAGGACATACCAAAGATATGGAAATTTTTATGACATACATTAGCAGTTATTTATACATGTACTCACATTTGTAACTTTGCTGGAAAAAACATATAAGATTAGGCCAGAATCATGTCCCGAGACTTGGGGTATTTCTTTGAAGATCTCAGACTCCCTTACATCCCTTCCTCTCTCTTTCCATCCCATAAAACAGTATTTTACATCAGCTTATTCCCCAAATTCACAATCTGTCCTATTGTTGTAAGTTATCTTTCTAAAAGACAACCAAATAGTGTCCCTTTCAGCTTGAAACATTGATGCAGAGCTACCCACACTTTCTCAGGTCACAGCATCCCAGCAATTCTCACACAGCAACAGGAAGCCAAGAACAGAAGGCCTAGCCCTGGCCTGTTTGGCTCAGTGGTTAGAGCGTCGGCCCGCAGGCCAGTGAGTCGCGGGTTCAATTCCAGACAAGGGCACATACCTCAGCTGCAGTTCATCCCCGGCCCTGGTCGGGGTTGCACAGGAGGCAACCTGTCGATGTGTCCCTCTCACATCGATGTTTCTCTCTCTCTCTCTCCCCGTCCCACCCTCCCACTCTATCTGAAGATAAATGGAAAAATGCCCTCTAGTGATGATTAAAAAAGAAAAAAAAAAAGGGCCTAGTAGTTCCATTTATCCAAACAACTCAATAAGTATTTATGTTCTAACTACTTAGTAACCACTTGAAAAAATAAATTGAAAGAAAAAAATGTTTTATTTCCTTCTTAAATAGCCACAATTCCTTTCACAGGGGACAAGTGCACCTGTTGGGTACTCCGCAGCTGCTCTTTGCATCCGACTGGACGCTGCCTCCCTTTTCCCATCCCACATTCATTGTCACATGGTGCTTGCCTTTCACCATAGAAACCACCAAAAAAACAGCTTCACCAAGAGATGGAGTCACTGAAAGGAATACTGGATACTCTAATAATGAAACTACAAGAGCTAATGGTTCATGTAGTGTTCAAGCATCACTGTGTTCCCTCGAAGAGTTAAAATACCCCGAGGTGCACCTGTGAGTCTGCTGCACACCCCAGGGTGCCTCAGAGCACAGGTGGGAAACCAAAGTGTTAATGGCTCACCACTGCCTACAGAATAAAGTCTAAAAGCATGCTATATGTATAGACTATCACTGGAAGAATATACAAGATATATAAGCATGTACTAACAGAAAATGCTGTCTCTGGGAGACTAACCAAGGAGCTGGAAGACATGGGAGAGAAAGAAAATTACTCTTCATTACAGAGCCTCTTACAACTTTGCAATTTTAAGCTTTGTCCATGTGTTATACATACACAAATATTTTTAAAGTCTTAAATGCAAAAGGAAATATAATACGTAAATTATTCAAATGTTACCCATAGTTGTCATTGTTGGTTAAAAAAAAAAAATTACCAGCAAAAACTAGAGCTGAGGGAAGAATCCGTAACTATGATTTCATTGATGAGTATCAATGCAATCGGAAGAGGAACCTGACTGTTGAGGGCAGGATGGTGCTCAGGAGACTTGGGGTAAGCCACTCAGCACCAGTGAATGGCCTCGGTTTCCCTTAGAAAACCAATATTGAAGGTCATAACTGAATGAGTCAATGGTTTCAATGTGATTGCTGAACCAAAAGAAGAGGAATTATTCACAAGTCATCAAGTGAATGTGGAGAAATGCCTCTCTCCAGGAGAAAGCGCTAGTCATCTACATCTGTTTATGGTCTGCACCAGGGATGCCTAAGTCTAGTGTTGTAAACGGAATGGATTTAATATCTGGCGATCAAAATCTTGCTCCAGAGGTTGGCATGCAGGAGGCTCCCATCTGTTCATGAAGGAGAAGGGATATCACAACGACATTTCAACAGCAAGTGAAAAGGTACTTTCCATTCCAAGAGACAAGAGAGACTGCAAGAGTCCTGATTCCCTTCCTCTCCATGACGAGACAACCCCCACGTCCCTTTTAGGGAAGGAATCTGGGGCAGAAGATACTAGCTGCCTCCTGGTATCCATTCTCCTCTTCTTGCTTAATAAAAGGCTTTACTCAGTGAAGCCAGTTCACAGACTCTACTTTCCAGTCTCCTGCGCAGCACCTGGTGCGGCCATGTGTCCAAGTTCTGACCAGAGAGGTGTAAACTGAAGTGCTGCTTGAGGATCTGTGAGAAGGCCGACAAAAAGAAGTAACCCCATTGGGAGATTAGATTTTTGTCCTTCCCCCTTCATCTTTCTTGCTTTCCAGAATAGGGGTGTGATGACTGGAGCTCCAGCAGCCATTTTGCACCATGAAGTAACCATGAGGTTGGACATCACAGGCCTGGATGGAGGGTGAAGCAGAAACATGGGAGGAATCTAGATTCTAATAGAACATGAGGCTGTCACATCAGCCTGGTCCTGCTGCTTCCCCACATCCTCTGCATGAGAGAGAAATAAACAACCATCTTGTTTAAAGTCACCAATATTTTAAGTTATCTGTTACATTAGCCAGACGTAATCCTAATACAGTCCTTCGCCGCAGTTCATTTACAGGCCATATCAACTTGAAAACAGAGCTGTGATCAGGGTGACAAGAGAAAAGTGCCTCTACTGGAAGATATGTAGCATCAGTTGAGAGGGCTGTACATGAGGGATTGCAAAACCAAGTTCTTACTGGGATGAAGTCGCTACGATAAATTTGTGAAGCATCAGGTGTAACACAATAGAGAGAAATGGCCTGCGGCAAGCCCCAGAGTGCTAATCAGGTTCAAATTTGATTTTTTTAAAAACTGGTATAGTTCAAATAGCACATTTTTTGCTGGTCTGTGAGTTTAGGCACATCGTGTCTTCTGAGATATGGGACGCTGAGTGCACAGAGAAGCCTGTAGACAAGTCCCACCCCAATGAGCTGGCGAGCTGGTGCTCCCAGGAAGCCATGGAAGGGTCCACAGAGAAGGAGCACAAACCTCAGTGCTTACCTTTGGATTAACGTTTTAAGACAGTTACTTGACATCATCATCTACCACCAAAATGATCACTAAAGAAATCAAACCCCAAAGTCTTTTAAGTAAAAGAAACAAGGTTAAAGATGGAGAATAAAAGCAGGAAGAAAAGTCAGCTCTGTGACTGTTTCCAATGGCTTTCCTTTTCAAATAATGAATACATCCTTTTATTACAACAGTACCATAGTTTGGTTATGCAAAAAAAATTAAAAACAGATAAGCAAAAAGAACATAAAAATCACCTCAATCACACACCAGAAAATAACTACTTTGAACAATTTAGAGTATATTCTGCCAGACTCCTGCAGACTCTCAGTCATATATGCATAAGTTTAGGGTTGTGAGTACATGAAACACAGTTTATTATTGTATTATTGTTGATTAATTATTGCATTATTTTCCATACAAACAACTTATACACATATATGTGTGTGTACAGATTTTTTTTTTTTTGTGGACAAAACCTCAAGGAGAAACAAGATATTAGCATAGTCTCCAAATATCACTCCCAACACATTTATTAATTACACTGTAACTTTACAGTGGAGAATCCCAGTGGACACCCCTCACCAAGTGGTCCGGTAGACATCACCAGCATGAAGACACAGCAGCGTACGTGCCCCTGATGTCATGCAGAGGAGGGCACATCACTCTGGTATTCTTGCCAAAAATGCATAATCTCAGACTTACCAGGAAACATCAAACAAACACAAATTGAGGTACATTCTACAAAATAACTGGCCACTACTCTTCAAAAATGTCACAGCTATTAAAGATGAGAAGAGAGTGAGGCGCTGTCACCAATGAGACAGGCTGAGGAGACGTGACAACTAGATGCCACGTGGGATCCTGGAACACACAGGACACTAGTGGGGAGAATGGTGAAACCCGAACAAAGTTTGTAGTTTGGGTAACGTTAAAACAGGAAAAACAGGAAAAGTGTCTCTTCTTTGAAAGCAGTGAAAACAGAGACCAGAAGCCGAATCACGGTTACTCTCCAGCCCTATAAGCATAACTGCTTCAAAACACTGACCTGGCTCAGGGTGGTAACATCCTTCAGACCAGGTAAACATGCCACGGGGTCAGATCATCAGGTTAACCTGGTTCCACTCGTCCTTAACTTGTAGTGCAATGAACCGCCTACTACTCCGAATCAAACGCGCGCGCGCGCGCACACACACACACACACACACACACACACACACACAGCAAATCTGGGCACACAACTGATAACTGTGTACATTACCTAAAAAAATCTTGGAATTCCTCCTTTTTGGTAAAGCTCCACCAGACGCCCCTTTTACTTTCTGAAAAGAAAACAAGATATTGTTAAAATGCAGCCCATGAAACAGACGCCTGGGGGTGGGGGGCCAGTAGATCTCAGAGGTTCCCAGTTTTTATAAAAGTCCAAAGGATTAGAGATTCCAGGATAAACAGGAACTTGACCCAGGTCAATGGAGGCAAGTGTAGGGCAATGCCATTGTTCCACCTGATTATTTTCACCAAGTTATAAAGAAAACACTTCTGGAAAGGGAAGTGGAACCAGGCATCAAAGTGAAATACATGCTCCAACTTCCAATCGACACGTTCTCCCGAGAGGCCCAGCCCACGCCCAGCGCTGGAGCCACTCTGGATGGGAACAGGAGGGAGGCGCTTATTCCCCTGCGACCTCCTGGGTCCCCACTGGCTGGGCATGGGCATGCCCAACAATTACTGTTGAAAGATTTAATAAATATTAATACATAGTCACTGATATTCTGGTCATATTACATCAATTTATCCTCCCTAAACATTTCTGGAGCGCTGTCCGATGGCTGGCTATGTCGTGCATTTTCTACCTGTCATGGAAGTAAGTCCCAGCAGCAATGAAATAGACACCCATCCAGTGTTTAGGCAAAAGAGGTCACACATTACCCTCTGACGCTCACACAAAAAACTTTACTCTCAAATAGGAGTATAAAAATGTCTGTTTCCAATGCCCAAAACAACCTCTCCACATCGTGTGTTCTTTTGGCTAACAGAAAAGAGCACATTTCCAACACACAGAGGGGTGCAGGTAGAACCCCGACACCTTCTCACGTGGTCACATGTCACGGCAGCATCGAGGCCTTGCTGCCTCTTTAGTTTGTGCTCCTCTTAGTCCTAAGTCTCCTTCCCCACATTTCAGCATTTGGCACTGAAGGCTGACTCATCTTTGTGATTCTCACATTACGTCTTTACAGCTTCTACTCTTAAGTTTCTAGTTCACGTCCTAGGAATGTGAAAATTATTGAACACCTTAGCTCAGAAACTGTCTCTCCAAATACTAATTAATGTCAAATGCATGTCACTCTCTTGGAATCTTCTCCTCCATGGTCTCAGAGCCTCTGTTCCTCTCCCCTCCACTTACCTGCCTCAAAAAGGGGTAAACCTGTACCAAAGGCACATTTAACAATCCTGGAGGTCACTGAAATCTCTCTACAGAAGTTTACGGTATCCTTCCTTCAAACGTACTGCCTTCAATAATAACATAAGGAGGAAATGACAGTTCTGCAGGTGGAAGGTGTGGCCAGGGATGGTCAGGTAAGAAGAGCAGCAGGCATGGCCGACAGCGGCTGCTCAGCCAGCACTGCTGGATGGATGATGGATGATGAACACAGATGGATGTGCTAACCACAGGGAATTCGGCAGGTAAAAGAGGGGTGGGGGTAGAAGTAGAGTATCCCAGACCAAAAAAACAAAAACCATGTACAAAGGCATGAAATCAGTGTGTTCCGAAAAGGAGAAGTGGCTTGCTATGTCTAGAGCACAAAGTGGTTGAGTAGGAGTGAGGATGAGAGAGGCCGCTTGGCCAGACCATGGAGGGCCTTGTAATCACCTGCAAAAGTCTGGACTTCATCCTGAAAGAAAGGGAGAGACGTCGGAGAATAGCCAGAAGCGCAGATGGAGGCACTGGGAAGATCACTCTGGTGCAGCACGCAGACTGGGTGCATGAAAGGTGGCAAGTTTGAAGGAAGGGGACCAGTCAGCGCTAGTCCTTGTAAGGGACGATGAGCACTCAGACAAGAAGAACAGGGGTGAAGAGGACAGGATGGACTTCAGAGCTCTCTGGGAGCCCAGATAACAAGACTTGGTGACCAACCAGTCATGGAATGAAAGCAGGGTCCAAAGGATGTCTAAGTTTCCAGAATTCAAGACAAAGGACAACTCGGAGAAACAGGAGCGATAACTCACTCGGTCCAGACACAGTGAGTCTGTAATACCTATGTTTCGAGTAGAAAAAGCCAGGTCAGAGTCAGATGGTCAGACCTTTGCTCTGGAGAGACATCAGCTCGGAGACAGTGGTTAAACAAAGACATGCCGACAGTGATGAGGAAGACCAGCTTTCAGAGAAAGAAGGCAGGAGGGTCAAAGGGAATCCTAGGAAATGCCCACGTTTAAGGGGTAAGTGAAGAAAGCGATGCTAGAACGTGAAAAGGGTCAGTCCGAAAGGCAGGAAATCCAGGAAAGAATTGTGCCCAAGAAAGCAGGGAGGAGCAGTTCCAAAGGAAAAACAAGTTCAAATAATGAAAAGTCAAGTAAAAGCAGGGCTAAAACATATCCACCAAGTGTGACACGGATGAGGTCGCTGACAACGTCAGGGTTGAAATGGATTCACAGGAGATCAATCAGACTGCCAGGCTGAACTTAAGGGAAGGTGTAGGAGCGATGATGAGAACAGCAAAGTTTTTAAAGAAGCCTTAATTGAAGGATGGGACGAGCAAAGGAGGACACATTCAGTGATTAGAGGGACGTTCTGTAGTATGTTCTTCTTTAAGGTGGGAGAAAATAAGCCAGAAGAGGGAGAGGTTGGGGATGTCAGAGGGAGCGGAGCTAAGGAAGGAGCAGGTTTCCCGAGGCGGGAGGAAACAGGACCAGGAGGACGGAGAACACAGCTTTCTGCTGAGACGGAGGAACTGGATGCAGAGGAGTTCCCAGGAGGCGAGAAAGGGGTGTGGGGAGTTCCTGTCCAGGGGTTCCTGTTTTCTCTGTAAAGTACAAGCCAAATCGTTTTCTTTTTTTTCTAATTTTTTTTTCCTTTATTGATTCTAGAGAGAGAGGAAATGAGAGGGAGAGGGAGATAGAAACATCGATGAGAGAGAACATCGATTGGCCGCCTCCTGCGTGCCCCCACTGGGGATCGGGCCCATAACCTGGGCATGTGCCCTGACAGGGAATCAAACCAGCGACCTCTTGGTACATGGGTTGATGCTCAACCACTGAGCCACACCGGCCGGACCAAATCGTTTTCTGAGAATCAGGAGGGAGGAAAGCATTTGAAGTCTGGAGAGGGAGACGGTACAGACGAGGTTTTCTGGGCAGTGACAGGGCCCAGCAGAGGGGGAGGCCAGGGACAGGAGATGGTCCCAGACCCCGTGGCACACGGGTTCCCAGCAGTGTGCGCAGGAAGGCAGAGGATGAAACTAATGCCATGACTGGCTGGACTTCTGGAGGACAGTTAAGGAGACAGGACAAGGCAATGAGGGTCAGTTGAGGGTATTGGTGATAAGGGAATGTTTAAAGTCACAGATCCTGATACGCAGGCTAACCAAACAGGGGAAGGGGCTGCCTGGACAAGTCACAGGCCTGGAGCTGTCAGAGAGGGAGAATAACAGATCAAAATAGGAACAAATGAGTGAAAGAGCTAAACTGAGAGAGGGTCGTGGTCAGAGTGAAGTATTTAACCTCAAATTTCAGAGGCAGAACTAACTGGACAAGAGTACCAGCATTCTGCAATTCTGTCCTGACTTTGTGGCCGTGAGCAAGTTATTTCAAGTCTCTGGGCCTGTGCCTTTTTTTCCCCCAGGTTTTATAAAATTTCCATCACTTTATACTAAGAAATATGTGGGATAAAGCAGACAGATTTCACAAGAATTGCTATGTCCTGACTAACAGGAATAGTGAACATAAATCATATAATATTAGGCCAACATTAAATTATTTTAAAGCTAATCATTGAGTTTATGGCTTATCTGACCTCCTGGCCTTTCTTCCTCCTCTTCTCCTTACTCTCCTCACTGTCTAATTTTGGGATCTCTCCTCACTGTCTAAAATAAACAGAGGACATATTAAGTAGGCTAGAGAGAGAGATTAGATGAACTTCAAATCAGCACTGATGATTTAGAAGATCCAAGATAGTCCCCAAACTATTAGGACTAAAGTGAAAGTTGAATGTTGCTAAATATAAAATCAACATTTGACAATCAATAACATCCCCAAACACCATCAATCACCAATTAAAATGCATAAAAAAATAAAAGATAGCAATTGCAAGTTACAAAAATTACAGAGAACCTTTTAAAAACCTAGTAAAAATATAAGCTTCTTTACTGAAAATTACAAAATATTATCAAAGGACATAAAAGAGCCCTGAGTAAATAGAAGGGCATGCCATGTTGAATAGTCATTCAATGAACATTTATGAAGCGCCTACTATATGCTGGGCACTGTTAAGTGCTGAGGACACAGAAGTGAACAAAACAGACAGAAATACCTGCCCTCGCCCTGGCCAGTGTGGCTCAGTTGGTTGAGCAGTGTCCCATGTACCAAAAGGTCACCGGTTTGATTCCCAGTCAGGGCACATGCCCGGGTTGAGGGCTAGATCCCTGGTAGAGGGAGTGCAGGGGGCAGCCAATCGATGTTTCTCTCTCACATCAATGTTTCTCTCCCCCCTCCCTCTCCCTTCCTCTCTAAAATCAATAAAAACATATTAAAAAAAAAAAAATACCTGCCCTCATGAAGTTTACACCATGATATGGATTATAGATTAATCTACAGATTGAATGTGATGGTGATCAAAATCTCAACAGGATTTTTTAAACTAGATGAACTGATTCCAAAATCCATGTAGAAAAATGTCAAAACCCAAGAAAGCTCTGGGGAAAATTAACATGGAAGAAGGCTTACACTTCCCGGTTTCAAGCTTGTCGCACCGATGCAGAGACAGAAAACTAAGATGAACAGAGAAGAGCTGAGCCCCAGATGACCCAAGTGGGAATGGCAGGTCAAAATATAAAAAGATGGCACTACCAGTCACTGGGGAAGACTGCACAGCTCTAGCAACAGCGCGACACCTGGTTATCGATACGGAGAATAAAATGTAGATTCCCACACTCACAGAAATATAAAATAACGTATATGGATTAAAGGCCTAAAATGTTAAAGTGCACACACACACACACTTCTAAAAGAATAAAAGTTTCGCCCTGGCCGGTTTGGCTCAGCGGTTAGAGCGTCGGCCTGCGGTCCAGAGAGACCCGGGTTCGGTTCCCGCTAAGGGCACGTACCTCGGTTGCAATTTGTCCCCGGCCCCTGGTTGGGTCGTGTGGGAGGCAGCCACTCGATGTGTCCCTTTCACATCGATGTTTCTCTCTCTCTCTCTCTTCCTCTCTCTCCCTCCCACTCTATCTGAACAAAGGATGGAAAAATGTCCTCGGGTGAGGATTAAAAAAATAAAATAAAATAAAAGAATAAAAGTTTCAGAAGAAATATCTTTATGACCTTTAGGTAGAAAATAATTTCTTAGACATGATACGTAAAGCACAATTTATAAGAGAAAAGATTAGTACATCAAAATTCAAAACTTCTGTTTTACAAAATAATTCCTAAACAAAGCAAAAGGGTTTTATATCCAGAATGTGAAAAGAACTAAATGAAACTTTTAAGAAAAAGATAAACCCATACAGAAAGAGGCCAAAAATATAAATAGGCAACTCAGAGAAGAGAAAACCAAAATGGCCAATAAACATATATAAAGATGTTCAACTCTCACAAAATGCCAAATATTTAGATGCTACTTCACAACCATCAGAG
This sequence comes from Tadarida brasiliensis, assembly GCA_030848825.1. NCBI lineage: Eukaryota > Metazoa > Chordata > Mammalia > Chiroptera > Molossidae > Tadarida > Tadarida brasiliensis. The sequence continues at coordinate 43,890,799 of CM061260.1, read as the reverse complement.
TGGCAAAATGAAAAGTCTGACCAAGAGTTGGTGAGGCTGTGGAAAGCCAGGAGCTCACAGTCACTGCAGACAGGAGTATAAACTGGTGCAACCACTCTGGGGAAGAATTTGTCAATAACTAGTAAAAACAGGGTAAGCACACCCGTAAGCCAGCACTACCACTTCCCCATCTATTTCCTTAAAAAATATTGTGCACGTACTCCTAGGAGAAAAAGATGAAAATGTCAATTGTTGCATTGTTAATAGAAGCAAAAACAATAGAAACAATGTAAATGTTCATCAGTAGGAGAATAGAATAATAAATGACAATACCAAACAACTAGTAAAATGAATTAAGTACACAAGAATGTATCACACCGTGAATAGATTTCAAGAACAATGTTGAAAGGGAGAGCTTTACACACGGAATGATAGGTAACAGTATGATAGTATTTATCTACATCTTCAAAACACACCGTCATTCCACACATTGATGCTAAATGCCTACACATACATAAAATAGAACGACATGCACAGGGATGAGAAACAACAAATTCACAGCTGTGGTTACTTCTGGGGAGTGAGGGAAACACAAGGGACGTCAGCTTTCAGGAACGCTCTTTCTCTTGTTGAAAAAAAACCTGAAGCAAAATTATCCAAATATTTTTTATTTCTGATTTTTGGATCCATGAGTGGTTCTAGTATTATTTTCTGTACATTTTTGTATTTTTTTTTTTACTTAATTTTTTTTTCAATCAGTCAACCCATATCTTCTTAACTCCAAGCAGAGGTTCAGAGGAAGAGAAAAATAAAACTGGGTCAAGTTAAGATTTGGGAGGAAGCTATGAACTTCTGCAGACAGTCCTGTTGTTGTTTCCCATCATCAGGAGAATCAGAGTTATGTGGGCACAGTAAAATCTCCATGTGACACACACACTAAGACAACGTTACAGGAAAGGTATCAGGCAGTTCCCCAAAGGTGTTATCTCTCACCTCTCGCACATGTCTTTTCAGGTGCATGTATACACTCTGTCCGGTTTTCCGAAAATGTCTTTCAACATGTTCCCTTCCAAAGGCCAAAAATGTATTCATGCATACATAGAGTCCACCTTCAGAATTCTAGAAGAAAGACACAGATTACATTAGCCAAGGATGCCTCACCAAGGAGTCTAGATATAGACAAAGGGAAGGGGAAGGAAGGCAAATGATGAAGACAAAGCCTGTCCACAGCCATTGCAGTGACCCCCAGTGGCCCCAAGGACATTGCAGTGACCCCCAGTGGCCCCAAGGACATTGCAGTGACCCCCAGTGGCTCCACAGTCATTGCAGTGACCCTCAGTGGCTCCACAGCCATTGCAGTGACCCCCAGTGGCCCCAAGGACATTGCAGTGACCCCCAGTGGCTCCAGCCATTGCAGTGACCCCCAGTGGCTCCACAGCCATTGCAGTGACCCCCAGTGGCCCCAAGGACATTGCAGTGACCCCCAGTGGCCCCAAGGACATTGCAGTGACCCCCAGTGGCTCCACAGTCATTGCAGTGACCCTCAGTGGCTCCACAGCCATTGCAGTGACCCCCAGTGGCCCCAAGGACATTGCAGTGACCCCCAGTGGCCCCAAGGACATTGCAGTGACCCCCAGTGGCCCCAAGGACATTGCAGTGACCCCCAGTGGCCCCAAGGACATTGCAGTGACCCCCAGTGGCCCCAAGGACATTGCAGTGACCCCCAGTGGCCCCAAGGACATTGCAGTGACCCCCAGTGGCTCCACAGCCATTGCAGTGACCCCCAGTGGCCCCAAGGACATTGCAGTGACCCCCAGTGGCCCCAAGGACATTGCAGTGACCCCCAGTGGCTCCACAGTCATTGCAGTGACCCCCAGTGGCTCCACAGTCATTGCAGTGACCCCCAGTGGCCCCAAGGACATTGCAGTGACCCCCAGTGGCTCCACAGCCATTGCAGTGACCCCCAGTGGCTCCACAGCCATTGCAGTGACCCCCAGTGGCCCCAAGGACATTGCAGTGACCCCCAGTGGCTCCACAGCCATTGCAGTGACCCCCAGTGGCTCCAAGGACATTGCAGTGACCCCCAGTGGCCCCAAGGACATTGCAGTGACCCCCAGTGGCTCCACAGCCATTGCAGTGACCCCCAGTGGCTCCACAGTCATTGCAGTGACCCCAAGTGGCTCCAAGGACATTGCAGTGACCCCAGTGGCCCCAAGGACATTGCAGTGACCCCCAGTGGCTCCACAGCCATTGCAGTGACCCCCAGTGGCTCCACAGCCACCACAGTGGCAGTGACTGCCCGGACCCTGGGTTCCAGGCGCTCCTAGACAACTGAGCCGCATCTCATAGCACGAGACCCTCAGAGGCCCGGGCAGTAAAAGTGGTTGTCTGACTCTCCAAACTGGGGTAAATGACAATAAGGGACAGAAGAAAGTTGGCAAGCGATCCAACAACCCTCACTGCAGTGGTCTGTCATCATTACTCCCTCGTTTGTCTGTGCAAGTCTCCAGGAACATGGAGTTTTCAGGCCCTGTTAGCAGGACAGGGTTCTTCAAAGATCTTGTTCCTTGAAGATAAGACACTTGATGGTATCCACTAATTATAACAATTTAATGCATAAATAATAATTTAATAAGTAAATGCTAAAGGATGGGAGTCCTATAATAATCATAGCTACGTATTATTGCATGCCTGACATGTGCCAGGTGCTTTGCATATATTATTTCTAATCCAAACAATACTGCAAGCTGCTTATTATTATTTCCACTTTACAGTTTTTTTAAAAAACTAAGGATAAGTCACTTGCCCAAGTTCACACAACTTGGATGTGTCAGAGTTCAAGTTGAATCTTTCTCTTTTTATCTCTCTATGCCATATTTCAAATATTATTTCATTATAGACATACTGCTACAATGAATAGTCAAAAATATTGTTCACATTTTAGATACTTGATTTTCTATCCCAATCTCATCTCTTCTTTTCCTTCAATCTGCTTAACATGCTTCTCTGTAAACTTAGCATCTAAAATTAGCCATTGTGCCCTGGTCGGTTTGGCTCAGTGGTTAGAGCATCAGCCCATGAACCAAAGAGTCACAGGTTCGATTCCTGTCAAGGGCACGTACCTCGGTTGCAGTTCATCCCTGGCCCTGGTCAAGGTCGTGCGGGAGGCAACCAGTCAATGTGTGTCTCTCACATCGATGTTTCTCTGTCTCTCTCTCTGTCTCTGTCTCTCTCTCTCGCTCTCCCTCCCACTCTATCTGAAGATAAATGGAGAAATGTCCTTGGGTGAGGATTTAAGAAAAATAAAAAATAAAATTAGCCATTGTGCCTTAGTGGGAGTGAATTTTTATTAAGCTTTTTATTAGTCTCACTCCTGCAAATAAAAAAATATTTTTTCTTAAATACCCATCAGAATTGCCAATAAACACTTATTAAAATTCCTTACATTGTATTTTTTTTTAATTTTATTGACTTTTTTTGGTGACATTGGTTAATAAAATTATATAGGTTTCAGGAGTACAATTCTATTTTGTTTGTTAATCCTCACTCAAGGATATTTTTTCCATTGATTTTTAAAGAGAGTGGAAGGAGGAAGGGAGGAAGGGGGAGAGAGAGAGAGAGACATATCAATTGGTTGCCTCCCACTCGTGCCCCGACCAGGGCTGGGGATTGAACCTGTAACCCAGGTATGTGCCCTTGACCAAAAATCAAACCCGCAACCCGCTGGTGCTCAGGCTGATGCTCTAACCATTGATCCACACTGCTCAGGGCTCAGGTGTACAATTCTATATAATACATCGTCTGTATATTATATGGTGTTCACCACACCCAGTCAAGTCTCCTTCCACCACCATTTCTCTCTCCTTTACAATGTCAAAACATACACTGATGCTCATTACCGATCTATAAAAACAATTTTTAGCTCTGGCCAGTTTGGCTCAGCGGTTAGAGCGTCAGCCCGCGGGCCAAAGAGTCCTGGGTTCAATTCCAGCCAAGGGCACAGACCTCGGATGCAGTTCATCCCCTGCCCCAGTTGGGGTTGTGTGGGAGGCAGCCAATCGATGTATCTCTCTCACATCAATGTTTCTCTCTTTCTCTCTTCCTCCCTCTATCCCTCCTGTTCTTTCTGGAGATAAATGTAAAAATATCCTCAGGTGAGGATAAAAAATAATAATAATAATAATTTTTAAAGTTCTAATAATTCAAGATTGTTTTTTTTTTAATTTCTAATAAAATTCTCCAACACCGTGTTTGTGGTTTATAAGCCAGACATAAAGGAGTCTTGTCACAAAGAGAACATTATTAACAGCACTAGTTCAAATGCATGCCTATTATCATAGCATAGACATTGCAAAAGTCAAGGGAAAAAGGCATAAAGATCACAACGAAAGAAGTAAAAAGCCTTAATTTGCTGATGATATTATAGTCTATATGCAAAACCCTACGGAATCTAGAAACTCCTAACAACTAGTAAAACTAATGCATGAGTTTGGCAAAGTCACGGGATACAGGTTAATAGACAAAAATCTATTTCAAATTTATATCCTGGCAACTAATACTTTCAAATGAAATCTTTAAAACTTGACTATAAAATAGCATCCAAAAAACTCAGAATTCTATACTTGTGCTTCTGGATAAATTTTTCCCTTAAATGAGATCATCTGAATAAAATTAGAAAAGTTCTTCACATTACATCCGTTTGATCAATAAGTCAGGTAAATATTTTTCAAAGATTAAAAAAAAATAAACATGTTCTTTTGCATAGTCAAAACCCTTGAGAAAAAATTATTTCATCATAGTGGGCAGTTAGTTATTCGTTAAGCCTATTATATTGAGTACCACATACTGTGATTTAAAAAAAAAAAAAAACACATCCATTCTCTTCCAATAAAATGGAATTCTGCCCAAAAGAATGAAAACCAGAAGACATACTGGGGAAAACGAAGGCAGGTTATTAGACAGTCTCTGAGCTTCAGTATCTACCTCTATAAACATGGCTATTCCAATAATTCGCACCTCACAGGGTTTCATGAAGTTCAAAGAAAATGAAACCCATTCTGTGCTGTGATGCTCAGAAATGTTGGAATTGTTCATTGCAAGCTAGGAGTTCTGAGCTACATGCACTTTTACCTCAGCGGCTTACAAAGGGGGAAACAAGCAGATGGAAGAAAACGTGAGTCTGACCGCCACACAGGCTAAGGGTGACAAATATTAATCTGTCAGAAAAATACATTAGGCAACTAGTGGGAGAACCGAGAAATGACCAAGCAGCAGAAGAAAAATGTTTAAGTGTATACTAGCTTTATAACGCAAGAGTTTATAATCTCTAAAATAATCATAAAGTCTTTGTTGGTTTTATTGCCGAGAGTTTTTGACTTATTAGGGAATGTGACAAAAATTTAACAAACCAAACATTCATTCTCAATTTCTGGAGTCACTTGATATTGTCACAAAGTCCATAATCAAAGAGAAAAATGCGATGGCACTCACAGGCGAATGGCCCCGCGCAGGGATGGAGTCTGTGACAAACGTCACAGACATCTTCCATCAGACACACAGGCCGACCTCTGAAGCAGCCTATGCCCCTCTGCTGGCAGCTCCGAGACGGGGGCACCGCCCAGGGAACTGGCCAGTAATTCTAAAAATTCAGGACACACTGAGACAGAAAACACTTTAAAAGCTACCCCATAAGGAACAAACAAACGCACCAGTCTAATGATCTACACTTTCTTTCCTCTTGCCTTGTTAATGTCTAAATATTGGTCCCATAAGACACTTTTTTTTTCATATACACAGGCAGTACTCCATGCCATGTACATCTTCTTTCACCACTGATGACAAGTCTATGCTGAGAAATCTCTCCCAACTCCTTTGTGACCAAAGCACAGAGAATGGCTTATCTCTGCGATCAGATATAAGCTGGTGGACTTTCAAGATTTCTGAACCCTCAACCTCACCCTCTCATTAACCATCACACCCCCACTAACATCACTGCCTCAGAAAGCACCCTAAAGCGCTTGCCTTCACGTGGCCAAGAGCGCAGCCAGAAGCCAGGCGGGACCTTCCGTACCGGCACTGTGCTCAAGCTGAAGACACCAGGACCACATCGCGGCTTCTGGAACAACGCACAGTACGCACAAGAAGAAAAGCAACCACGAGATTGTAAAGGCTGGAGTGAACCTCTTTCCTAATGTCCAGTGTCCTTTGTCTTAAGATTTGGTGCAATGTGTCTTTAAAAGAACATAAAAATTAAACATTTTTCTTTCAATCAGGCAGGTTTAGGGAACTGTACTGACAGTGGAATGCAACTCGAAGAGTAAGAGGAAAGAATACAAAATGATACTTTTTTCAAGTCATGGTGGTAGAGTGCTTTATTAAAATAGATTACAAATGAAATTCATATATATTGGGTTAACTTCCGACATAAATGGTAGCATAACAATGGCGATTCCAAAAACATATTCATTCTATAGTCAAAAACTCTTAATATGGCAAACCACAAGAAATACAAAAATGAGGAGGGAAATCACTAATAAAAGTTACTGTTACACTTAGACTTCAGTACAGAAGAAAATGAACCTAGATCCACATCTTATAGCAAACACTGCAATGAGGCCCAGAAAGATCCAAGAGATAACATTTTAAGAACTAAAGAGCAGCCCTGGCTGGTTTGGCTCAGCGGTTAGAGCGTCGGCCTGTAGACCAGAGAGTTCTGGGTTCAATTCCCGCTAAGGGCACGTACCTCGGTTGCAGTTTGTCCCCGTCCCCAGTTGGGGTTGTGCAGGCGGCAGCCAATCGATGTGTCTCTCTCCCATCGATGTTTCTCCCTCTCTCTTCCTCCTCTCTCTCTCCCACTCTATCTGAAGATAAATGCAAAAAAAACGTCCTCAGGTGAGGATAAAAAATAATTAAATAAATAAATTTAAAAAAAGAACAGCAGAACAACACATTTATCCCACTTGTAAAGGGGAAAATAACTTCTGGCCAAGAAAATATAGAATCACAAAAGATTCTAATGAAAAAGTTTCACACCACAAAATATAATGAAGCAAATAGAAAACCAACAATGACAGAATGGGTAAATGAAGAAAAGCTTATGTGAAAACTCTATAAAATTACAAGGTGTCAACATCCAGGTTCAACTTGGTAAGAGTTTGTTTTTTGTTGTTTTAAGATTGTTTAGTTTTAAATGTGAGAAAATATTAAAATCAAATCATCACATCCTCACCACCTCCTGAAGTAAGCACATTAAAACAACCTCACAGTGAGTACATATGCCCAATAAACTAGCAAAAAAAGCATTATAATCGCACAGCCTTGAGCCACAGAAAAGTCTGTGTATCTACTACAACAGAAATCGTTTCTGACTTTCCACAGAGCGATACAACTTTGGGTACAGACTCCTCCGGGAACCCAAAAGAAATAGACTTTGTTCAAAAATATTCATGATGCACTATTTCTAACAGGAAAAAATAGCAATGGCTTCGATAGAGGAGCTACTTGTGGCACATAAACACAACGAAATACGTTAACATTATCTAAAACAGTGGTTCTCAACCTTCCTAATGCCGCGACCCTTTATTACAGTTCCTCGTGTTGTATGTGGGCGTATCTGCATGTGGGTGACCCGCCTGGAGACGGACAGAGGAGCGGTGTCTCGGTTCCTAAGGCCACCGGAAATATGTGTTTTCCGATGGTCTTAGGCGACCCCTGTGAAAGGGTCGTTCGACCCCCAAAGGGGTCACGACCCACAGGTTGAGAACCGCTGATCTAAAATGACACCTTTATGAACTGTGTGCGATGTGTGCAGAACGTGTGTATAGGATTGTATATAATGTGCATAGAAAAATAATGTTCATGAAAAAAGAACACATGCTGATGACAAGGGGTAAAGGGAAGGCGGAAGGTGAGCCTGCACAGGGATGGAGACCCAACATGAAAATGGAATGTGACAAATGGTTTTAGATTTATTTAAGTCCTTGACTTTGGGGCCCGCAGCCTCACCTCCCATTAAATTACCTCCATGCTTGGTCTAGAGTGGTATTTCTCAAACGAATGTCAGGAAGGACCAGGTTATTTTGTTTGTTTCTATTCATTAGGGTCCTCCTGCACAGTTAGTTCCCAGCTCCAGCCAGATGTGAACTGTCTCACACGTGTAAGTCCCACAAAACCCAAATGGGTCTACATCCTGTTCAAACAAACGAGTCCGCTGCTCACACCCTTGGATGTGGCTGCAAAGTCAAGCTGCTATAGAAATTTCTAAACACCTACTCTCAATGTTTGTACTTACCTCTTGGCACCAGTCAGCAGGCTACACGTTGAGTAGCATTGTTACAGAGCTGGGTGAACTGCCCAATCCTAAGTGTCTCACTGTCAGGAAAGCATCACTTCAAGGACCTTCAGGGACACCAGATCAGACCTCCAGCCTCCAGCGCAGCCCCATCAAAACCAGCTGCCCATGCCCACGCTGATGCCTGCACACTGCAGATGCTCCACAGGCCCCACACCTGCCCCCACCCAACCTCTGCCCGTGACCGATTCCCACGGCTCCCTGCTCATCCAGCTGCGCTGGCAGTCCTGGACCCCAAACCCACTTTCATTTCACAACTGTTAGATTCTTGCTATTTGAAATCGGTAGCTGTGAGAAACCCAAGCTCCCTTCGTTTGGGGCCACTACATTCAGAAGCTGAGCTACACAGCTGCTCCTTGAGAGCGGAAAACTGTATCACATTCATCACCGAATTCCAAAAACAGTATCTGGTACAGAGCAGGACTGCACAAACCTTTATGGAATGAATGGCAAGGTCTGTGTAATTTGCCACTCCGTTACATAGCTTAATTTCTCTCTCTAACTGGTCCTCGGTGACCTTTTCAAAAATACTTCTTAGCACAGGCTCCATTTCAAGACTTCGGCATAACTAAATAATGAGGATCATATCAAAAGAAAACTGGCCCTGGCCAGGTGGCTCAGTCAATTACAGTGTCGTCCTGTACACCAAAATGTTGCAGGTTCGATTCCCGGTCAGGGCACATACCTAGGTTGGGGGTTCAATTCTTGGTCGGGGCATGTTCCAGGGAGGGGCAACCAATCAATGTTTCTCACTCACATCAATGTTTCTCTCTTTCTCTCTCTCTCTCTCTCAAAGTCAATGAAAACATGTCCTCGGGTGACAATTAAAAAAGAAAAAGAAAACTGATGGTCATGCATAGAAATACAGCCTGAGACACCAGCAGGAATACTAGCTTTACTGGTTTGTTTGGCTAAAGTCACACTCTCAGCAGCTTGGACACTTGAACTCCACTGTCCCAGCTCTCCTACCTTCTGTAACCAAGCCAGCTTCACATGGCTCTTTGGGACAGTGGCTGCCATCTCCACACCCCACCCCACCCTGGACTCTTATCTGGCTCCTATGTTCAGAGAGCAATGGCCAAAGTGAGCTTCTCTGCATGTTCTTAGCTAAATAAGATTCTAATCATCATCTCCATGATGCACTAAAGAGAAACTTCACCAAGATGCAAGACTTGATTTAGAAACCTGAAATCTCAAGGAAGTCAAGAAATACCACTCAGAATCTCTCTAAGCCTTTATAATGATTCCCTGTGAAAACTTCTCCCATCCCACGATCAACCCGTAAGAGAGAGGAGCAGCATTAGAAGCCCATGCATTGTTTAAACCCACTCTTCAATGCATGTCAATATAGATACAATATATCCACAGCCATTCATGTGTTACTTTACACTGTAGTACCTACATACTATTCAGAAGTAACATCAAGGAAGAAGTCACCTTTTTTTTGTACTGCCACTTAGAAGAATATTCAACCAGTGGCGAATATAAAGGTCAAGGTGACAACATGTTTCAGAGTAGCCAGTGACCAGTCATTTTAATTAAAAATACACCGCATTGTCAATCGGTAGGTGTTCAGAGAACTCTGTTTACGATGCTGTGTTCTTGGAGACCGGCCCCGTGGAAGACAGGAAGGGAGCGTGAGCCTGTGTGAGCAGCGCGCTCAGGAAGCAGCGGCTGCGTAACGCTTGTTTTTAGAACCACAGGCCAGTGTGGAAAACACGCGGTCATCGCCACAAAGAGAACATGATGCAGGGAGATGGAGTCGCGACACACCCACACACAGGACAAGTTACGTACTAACGCCCCGCAAGACTGACTCACACACTTGTGCAAAAGGGACAAGAACGCGGTATTTTCTAGAACACCGATTTTTAAAAAAGGAAAAAGAAAAGAAGTTAACTAAATTAGGTGCTTATAATAGAGAAAAGAAATAACCTGAATGGCCAACAACAGATTTGTTGAGTAATGTATGGCATATCCATGAAATGTAAGAGTCTTCGGCCATTTATAATTGACTTTGATGACTACTTATTGAAAGGTATATCTGAGTGATGAATGCAGGGGACAAAACTGTGTGTGTGATGTGATAAATTACATGGCATGTGCCAGCTGCGTGGCGTGATGTTATCTCAGCATGGGGAGATCATGTGGGATTTTCTTCTTCATGTTGTCTTTTGGCATTTTCTAATTTTTCTTCTGGAATGATAAGATTTTCCTTAACTAAACGTATTTAGACCCAAATACATATATATATGGAATAGAACAAGCAGTCATTCCAATGTTCCCTTTTCTTCACCAAAGCTTTTCTTGGGCTTTTACAAGCCAACTTCACGGCTTAAGGGACTGCATATTCTCATTATTCAAAGTGAAAGTGCAGTCTGAAATAACTATGAGATTATTTTGAAATGTGTAGCTAAGGAAATTTGGGAGAACACAAGTAACACCGAGGAGATGGGGACTGTAATCTCAGGGAACCAGACCAGAATGTTACAACTGAAAAATGAAACAAATCAAGGACGCTGTACCCCAGTTGGATGCCATCCAGGCTTGCAGCAGGAGGACGGTCTGTGTGGAGTCTGGAAAACAAGCTGTGAAAGAGAATGAAGCTGTGATGGCTTCTCTGGGGGCAGGAGAAGCTGGTGGGGTAGGGACAGGAGTGTATTCAGCAGAGAGAGAGAGAGAGAGAGAGACAGAGAGAGACAGAGAGAGGGAGAAGCAAGGTTGGTGCCCTGATGACATTTACATCCTAGTAAGGAGAGACAGAAAAAAACAAAGAAGGGGATAGAGAAGATCATTTCCAGTGGTGATAAGAGATGGAGAAGCCTGAGGGAAGGTAGAGAGACTAGAGGGTTGGGGGGTCATTATGCAGCTCAGGGGATGGGGTGGGGGGGTGAGGGTTAGGGGGTGAGGCCAGAGCTCAAGGATGAGGGGCCAGGCAAGCAAAGTGGGAGGAGCGCCCTGGCTAGACGAAAAAGCAGTGCAAAGGCCACAACTCCAGAGAAAGCTTAGCTACATCCTCAAAAAGCAGGGAGAAAGTCAGGATGCTAAAGTCGAGTGAGAGGGAGAGGTAGCAGCGGGTGAGGAGAGGCCTGCAGAGACCGGCAGAGTTGGCCTCCCAGGCGTGAGAAGAGCTAGAGTTCACTCTAAGTGAGATGCAAAGCCACTGGAGGGTTTTAAAGTGCGAAGTGCCACAATCTGATCTACATTTTTAAAAGATCACTCTGGCCGCTGGGGGAGAACTATGCGGGGGGGGGGGGGGGGGGGGGGGCGGTGAAGAGAATGTGTGGTTACGAGGCTGTTATATATTCTAGACCCATGCTGTCCAATACAGTTGCCACGGGCCACATGTGAATATTTAAATCTAAATTAATTTAAATTAGGTTAAATTAAAAGTTCAGTTTCTCAATCACACTGGACACATTTCTAATTGCTCAATGACCACCTGTGGCTAGGGGTTACCACAGTGGGCAGTGCAAACACAGCAGAATCCCATCATCACAGTAAGCTATTTAGACAGCCCTTGTCTGAACAAGGCACCCTGATGGCTTAGCCTGGGGGAGGTGGCAGGAGGAAGAGGGAAGGGGGCTCAGAGCCGAGATGGGGACATTGGGCAGATTCAGGGTATAATTTTAGGATGGAGCCCATAAGCCTAGGAGATGCATTAGAGGTAGGGGTGTGTGGAAAAGGGCCAAATCAAGGACAACTCCTCACTGTTTTGACATTACTTTGCAAGACTGCCCACCTCTCTCTGCTCAATCCTTGCTTTCATGAAGCAACCATCTGCCTATTAATTCAGCCTCTCGGGTAGCTCCATATCTGACTGGTAGATATGAATATTCCAATGTACAGATCCCCAGTACATTCTGCCTTCTCGAGCAAAACAGACAACGGTTTTTAAATGCAAAATTAAGTACATGCCGATGGGAAGCAAATGTGCCATAAGAAAGTAAAACAAGGTTCCAGATCAAGTGCAGCCAGGACGAAGCCCAAAGAAGGGGAAATATGGAAAAAAGCACTGCCCCAAAATAGGCTGGAGCTCAAGCAAAGACTCCACAGTCGACCAGTAGAACAGAACTAGTAGATACAATATTTGCAAAATCCAAAATTTTGGTTTCAACAGCAAATCCACTTAAACAAATTTGTTTATATAAGCTAAGAAGAAAACAACAAAAGCACACCATCTCAAGATGGTGTCAGCCTCTCTGCTGAACACTGATAAATCCTGCTGTGGCCAGGAAGTGTTAAGAAAAAACAGAGATGTTAATGCAGTAATAGTTCTAGCTTGCTCCAACGCGGAGGTTTTCCCCTCTGCAGAGGGCTCCTGCACCTTGGAGCTGCACAGGCTAAAGGCAGGGTCCAAACAGCGAGGTTATGACACGATATAAATTCACTGTCCCCCTGAGGCATCACTTATTAACTTTTTTCCTAAGTATGAAACCACAGCCTCGCGCTGGGTACTTGGAACAATGAGAACGCTGTCACTCGAAGAGCTGGGGGATGACGGGCTCAGGCAGGGCACAAAGAGCAGCTACCACAATGCTCACGGGACAAATGGGCAAAATTAAAATCGTCAGAGGATGAAGACACCGAGGTGAGTGTCTGCAGCAGTCCTAAAATGAAGCCGTAATGCATGGAAGTTGTTCCCAGCTTACATCTAAAACAAAGGAAATGTGAAACCACCTTGTCAGAGGTAAAAACCTTTTATGGTTCTCTTCAGCACGCATTTCCCCTGATCAGCTACATTATACATGAGGATTAGGTCTGCAGGCCGACCCATGAAAGCCCATCACAAGGAGCTGAAATGAATAACAGCCTTGCACTGAGTCCCTCTCAGGAGGCAGCACACACTCATGCTCAAGGCCGTCGCTTCAGGGCACAGCCTCAGGCAGAACTACCAAGCACAGCACGTCTCTCTTTGACAAAGCCAAGACCATATAAATCCCGCTTCATCTTCTTCTCAGAGGGATCCCTCCCATTAAATCCCACTAGAGAGATGGGTAGCAGTAAGTCACGTTTAATGGGCAGCTGTGATTACAACCCTGCACAATAGGTACGAGAGGAAAACCAAGGCCCAGAGAAATCCAGTTAAATTAAGGCACTTGCTGAAGTCACATTGCTATTAAGTAGTAAAGGGGCGGGGGGATTTGAACCCAGGCCAGTCTGCGCACCCCCCCCCCCCCCGCACCTGCTGCCTGAAGCAACTGAGAAGCGCATGTTGTTTTGGTGGCAGGAGCTAGGTGGGCGGCTGTCGGCAAGCACGCACCATGGTGGGGGCCTGGGGAAAAGAGCAGTTTCTTTTTTTTCCCAAGGCTGCTTCATTCCAACAAAATAAAAGGGACAGGCAAAGGAGAGCCACCTCACTCAAGTAAGTAGCTTGTACCAGGTGCTCTGCCAGGCTTTCCTGCAGGGGAGGAGAGGGACTTCAGCAGGCCCCACCAGCTCCAGTCCCCAAACTCCAAAGGGCAGCTGAAGTCCCTGGGAGGTGGCTGCTCCAGGCTGACAGGTCCCTGACAAGACTCAAGGTGGTGGGCTCCGAGATGCTGGTGAAATAGCTCAGGGTCTGGCCACCCTACAGTCCACCCACCCTCATCAATTTTTGTCTAGCCACTGGATCTACCCACGGTCCCGCTCTGCTGGTCGGGGGCCTGAAGAGAGAGCCCACACCAACCGAGGCTCCTCCCAAAGCCTTAGGCGAGAGACTCAGTGGCAGAACCTGCCCAATGGCACATCCACAAGAGCAGTTCAGCAGCTGTTCCCAAAGGATACAATATACGGATTACTGTCACCCTGCCTCCTGCCCCATTCCTTACCTTCAGGCCCATATGCTCTCTTTCCTCCTGGCCAATCAACCCACTAATCCCACTAACAGATCGCCAAGCCTATTTCTGAAAACTGCTGGGGACAGAGACATCTAGGTCCAGGTCACCACTTTACAGCCACACCCAAAGAATTAGCCAGGACAAAAAAGCCAACACTTGGTTTGATTAGGAGAAAGTTTTCATAATTGCAACTCCTTACAAGAACCGTCAACTTCTTGGCCAATCACCCATGTAGTTAATATGGGGCAGACTTCCTTGAGAGTGATTTTATTTCATAAAACATTAAAGTCTACATGTATTCCATCTATAACTACTAGTGCAACATGATTATCTGTTCAAATTTCTAACTCCTGGAAAAAATACTGCTCCAGGCTCCTGAGTTTCTCTGGAAATTGAGCCAATCAGTGTAGGGCAAGAGCCATGTGCCAGCCGCTGCTTCCTCTACAACTTGGGGGAAGAGGTCCAGGAGCAGAGAGGCGGGGCCCTGGGGCCCTTCACAAGGAAGGGCTATTCACAAATCCAGGGTCTCTAAACTAGGGACTGCCAGACTCTGCAGTCCGAACCCTGCCCTCTGAGCTCCAGCCCCAGCTGCCCCAGTGGGCACGCAGGACTTGCCCACTTACATATGACCATCTCACCTTCCACATTTATGTCCTTGATTTACCCCATCTCCCAAGCCACAAGGTGTGAAGGGACCTTTAACTCCTCCCACTCCTTCACCCACTGCATATTCTGCCACTAAGTTGGGCCATACCGTTCATGAAAATTTGAGTTTATTCCTACCACCCAACCACTTCTATCCCCACTGAATTCCCCCTAATGAAAGCACACCCCCTCCAATATGACAAGAGACTCCTAGTTGAATTCCTACTCAAGGTCTCCTCACCTCCCAACCAACTACTCCTCATGCCACTTCCAGAACCCACACCAAATAACCACTGTCCTTACGCTGTGCCCTTGCCACACTGTTTAAAACCTAAATATCCTAGATGTGCTTCAGGGTCTCACCTCATGACACATCAGGGCTGTCCCATGTCTGTCACATCCCAGTCTTAGAACAAGTCTTTGAACAAGCTACTTAACCTGTGACTCTCAGTTTCCTCGTCTGTAAAACAGGGCAGCAATACTAATGTACATTTATAAGCCAATTCCTATTGTAATTACATGAGATAATATATATAAAAGCACCTAGTACAGTGTTTGACTCATAACAGATACTCAAAATCGGTGCTTCCATTCCATTATGGGAGAAAGACCCATGTCATATCCTCCCTTCCTGGGGTCCTGTTTCCCTCCTGAACACCCACACCCACCCACCTCCTACAGCACCGAGCACAGTGCTGGGTGTACAGTAGGCTCTGAGTAAGTACTAATACTTGCTAATAAATACAAATCAAAATGTTTCTTTTCAATATTACCCCAAGAAGCACAACTGTGCACCTCAAACAACATCTCTAAGCTGCTGGCCTGTTCAGCTCCATTAAATTCTTGTCATTACCGCACTGTCCTGCTGTTCTAACCCTTAAATCAGGTGCTCGTGTTCACATCTTCCCTGTGCATGGGGACCAGAAGGGTCCTCGACTGATCACCCACAACACTGAGCAGCACAGAGGCCTGGGCTACATCCACAGGGACCAGCCCTCTTGTCATCTCCCTGAGGGACACCACATGTGATCACGTCTACCAACCTCCCCTGGGGCACCTAGAATCACAACACACAAAACACTCAGCAAGTCTCCAAGACAACTTTCCCTGGATTTTCAAGGGTCAAGTTTATGACTTGTCAGATAATATGATAAAATTTTTAAAATACAATATTGGCTATTTTTAGTAACATTTTTATGCCAAAATACATGGTGATGATCTTTTCAAAAATAGGAAAACAAACGATGCAGCCTACTAGACACAGGTTCCCAAAGGGCAGACTCTTCAGTCCTCTACGCTTTTCCCTTTAATTCGCAAAGGCCTCAGCTCTTCTGTGTCTTCAACAGTCAGTACCCCCACCCTGACAGAGATGTACAAAATGCTTTGAAAGCACAGGGAAATGCATGTCTCACTGAGCTGGGGAGCGGGGAGGGGGCTCACAGAGAACACCTGAGCTGTGCTGAAGGACTGGTAGGGTTTTCTTGCTGGGGGCAGGGTGATGGGTTGGGACAAGGCATTCCAGGCTGGGCACAGAGCATCTGAAGAACACAACATCCTTTGGGCCAAACGGAATGTAACCAGATGGCAGGTGCTAAGTGACGGCATTGGCTGAGAAAGTTGGATTAACACGTGCAATGTTAGAAACGTCGGAATGGGGCCGTTGAAAACTTTTAGACAGGAAATGACATGATAAGACCCATGTTTCAGAAAAACAACTGAGAGTAGTGTGACAGGCAGGAAGGGAGGCAAGGTGGTTGGTTAAAAGGCTTCTGCAAGAGTCCAGGCAAGAAATGATGAGGGCCTGAACCCTGGCCATGGAGGAGGAGAGGCGGAGCTCTGCCGGAGCCTGGGAACCTGCTCTCTAGTGGGATGGGATGTAAAAGAGAAGAGGTGCACCCTGGCTCACAGCAGCATTATTCACAATAGCCAAAAGGTGGAAGCAACGCGAGTGGCCAACAACAGATGAATGGGCAAACCAAGTGTGGCACACACACACACACACAATGGAATCTTATTCTGCTTTAAAAGGGGAGGAAATTACGACACATGCTACAACGTGTGAACCTTAGAAACGTAATGGTAAGTGAAACACGCCCGTCACAGAAGGACAAACTCTGAATGGTCTTACTTACATGAGGTACCTAGGCGGGCCACATGCATAGCGACAAAGCAGAACTGTGGCCGCCAGGGGCTGGGGAGGAGGCAGGAATGGGAGTTCTTGTTGACAGGCACAGAGTTTCAGTTCTGCCAGATGGAAAGAGTTCTGGAGATGGATGGTGCTGATGGCTGCCCAACAATGTGAATGTACTTAGTACCACTAAACTGTGTACTTACAAATGGTGAAGATGGGGCCCGCAGACCAATGAGTCCCGGTTCGATTCCGGCCAAGGGCACGTACCTCGGTTACAGTTCATCCCAGCCCTGGTCGGGGTCGTAAGGGAGGCAACCAGTCGATGTGACCCTCTCATGTTGATGTTTCTCTCTACCTCCCTTTCTCTCCCTCTCTCTCTACCTGAAGATAAATATAAGAAAAAAAATATCCTCAGGTGAGGATTTTTTTTTAAAAAATGGTGAAGATGGTCAATATTAGGTTATATGTATTTTACACAATTTTTTTTAAAAGAGAGGGAGGGAGACGGGCTGGCACTGTGCATCTCCCAGCCGGGCACTGAGTGGTGGTGCCCCCCGAGAGTGAGCTCCCACCCACCGACGAAGCACGCAGGGAGTAGAAGCAGAATTCAGAACTGCACAGATGTCCAGACCCAGTACAAGCCAAGATCACAAACTTTCTCAAAAAGTCTCCCTGACAGGATCAGCATCAACTCTTACATCCCAGAACTCGAAAAGTGAGACAACTTTAAAGGTAATTACTGCCAAAAAGAGACAGCAAGTGACTTCTTGATTATTAGTTTGGAAAAGTAGGACTCTAGGGAATCTAGGGCAGACTACACACACACAGCAATTTCACTCCTTTCTGAAATCCAAATAAAAGGACAGTAAAGAGATTTTTGTGTGGCCGGTGTGGCTCAGTGGTTGAGCGTCAACCCATGCACTAAGAGGTCACCAGTTCAATTCCTGGTCAGGACACACGCCCAGGTTGTGGGCCCGATCCCCAGTGGGGGGGCATGCAGGAGGCGGCCAATCGATGTTCTCTCTCATTGATGTTTCTGTCTCTCTCTTCCTCTCATTTCCTCTCTCTCTAAAATCAATAAAGGGGGGGAAAAAAAAGAGAGAGATTTCTGAAAACATAAACCACAGCAACCAAACCTAGAGAGTGGATTGCAGATGGGTAAGTGCTAAAAAGACTAAGACAAGCCGACAAAGCTGGATCCCAAGCCCGCAGCAGGGAAAGCCAAGGTAAAATCTGATTTACACCCCAGAATTTCCGAAAGACTCCAGAATGGGTAGCCCCAGGTAACTCTGGAAGTTGGGGTAAAGCAGGGACTAACACAAGGAGGAAGGGTGGAAATCTGTCTAGGTAGCAGCCAGAGCACCAGAGCCCTCCTCCACTCCAGTGGTCCCTCCCACATCAGCAAACTTCTGGAGATTTGTTCTAAAGCAAGTAGAAACAAAGGACTCGGGTCTGCAGGACACTGGGCTCAGTTAGAATAGGGGTTTCATCCTGAGTACACAAAGACTTAGAGATGTAGGTGTAATATATGTGTATCAGTCCAGATTTAGTCAGAAAAGACAAACTATTCTAGGTATTTCAGGCAGGAAGGGATTTAATACAGGGAATTGGAGGCTTACAAAATCACAGGAAGAGCTGTGAGAGCCAAGGACAGAAAATCACCACTCATGTTCAGGAAATCAAGGATGCACAAGCATCACAAAAACTGCACAGATGGCCCCAGCCTCCCCACAACTGAGGTGGCTTTGAGTCCCACAAGAACTAGGAAAATCCCACGTCTGCCACTGTGAAGCAACTGTGGCTTCTCTTTACCTTCTGAATCTCTCACTGGCAGATTAAAATCAAAATCCTGCTGACAAAGGTGTCCCCTGCGACACAGGAAAAAGCTTAGCGAAATAGGGACAGGGTTGAGAACCAGAAGACAGTATCCAGCCAGTACCAATATCCAGATGCTGAGACCATCCTCATCCTCTTCTCCCACTCAGTGCCGTAAGTACTGTCAGATAGGCTTTCACCATCTAGGCGAGAGATGACAAAGGTCTCCTAACCAGTGGTCAAAGGAAACAAATCTTGATGCTCAAATTTAAGGTTCCCCAAAGAAACAGCCCAGCCAGATTACACCATGGTGAAGCTTGCAGTCAACAGAGAAGAATTCTCATCTCTGAAAGAGCCAACAATTCCCAGTCCAGGTAGCTGCAAATTTTTTCAAAAGAAATCAAATTCTCTACATTTTAATTTGCTTCAAAAAGAATGTACTAGCCCTGGCCAGGTAGCTCAGTTGGTTAGAGCATCATCCTGATATGCCAAGGTTGCAGGTTCAATCCTTGGTCAGGACACATCCAAGGAGTAACCAATGAATGCATAAATACATGGAACAACAAATCAATGTTTCTCTCTCTTTCTCTTTCTCTCTCTCTAAAAATCAATCAATAAATTTTTTTAAAAGAATGTACAAGACATATGACATTTCTGACTGAGCTAAGATTAACAACCAATCATTCAATCACCACAAATGTGAATACATAACCCCATAAAACCCACAATGCAGGTGGGGCATGTCACCAGAGGAACCAGCTGTACTTCTCTTGCCCAAACTCTAGAATTTTGGTTTTCAAATTATAATCCAGGAACCCTGAGATGTCCCTAAAACCTTTCAAGTAATCTGCAAGGTCAAGCTGTTTCCATAGCATGACTGTGTCACTCTCATTCTCACAAATACAGCAGCATTTGTCAGAGTCTTCGTGACATGATGACATCACCACTCGAACAGCTAATGGAATGGAAGCTATTTTAAATTTTTCTGTCTTAATTTCTAATACAGTCACTATCATAGATAGAAACCACATAAAAGTTCTTAAGGGTCCTCAAAAATATTTAAGAGTATAAAGGGGCCAAAGAGCTTGAGAATCGTTGCTATAAAACAGCTTTTTAGTTAGCTGCTTTGGGAGGGAACTTTTGATATGTGAAACTAATTAGACTTAGTTTAGGTTTACATCTTCAAAGAAAAAAAGATCTGTACCTCCCACATTTTGCTTTACTATCTTATATCAGTTTCTGTTTATCCATTAGGATAACGATTTTTCCACACAGATCCTAAATTATTTTTCCCCTTCCAAGTAAGCTCTATGAGGGCAAGTCTCATTGCCTGGAAGGCAGCATGCACAGCACAACAGTAAAAAGCACAGAGTCTATGGGGACTCAAACAGATACTTACACACCAGTGATCACAGCAGCTTTATCCATAACAGCCAAAAGGTAGAAACAAACCCATGTCCATCAACAGAGGAATGCAGAAACCAAATGCGGTACACACACACACTGGACTATTATTCAGCCTTTAAAAGGAAGGAAATTGATACATACTACAACACGGATGAACCTTGAAGATATGCTAAGTGAAAAAGGCCGGTCACAAAAGGACAAATACTGTGTGATCCCACTTACATGAAGGCCTAGAATAGAGCAGAAAATAGAACGGTGGTGACAGGCGTGGTTGAAAGGGGCTTGTTAAGCCCTGGGCAGTATGGCTCAGCGGTAAGAGCGTTGCCTGCGGACCAAAGAGTCCCAGGTTCGGTTCCCGCTAAGGGCACGTACCTTGGTTGCGGTTCATCCCTGGCCCCGGTTGGGGTTGTGTGGGTGGCAACCAATCAATGTGTCTCTCTCACATCGATGTTTCTCTCTCTCTCTACCTCCAGCTCTATCTGAAGATTAATGTAAAAATATCCTCAGGTGAGGATCAAAAAAAAAAAAAGAAAGGGGCTTGTTAAGAATTAAAAAAATAACATTTTCATTGCTCTTAACACTTAGGAAATTCCAAGAGTTTTAGGAACTCTGTGCCAGGAACAAAGACCAAATATACGTTCCTTGTAATAAATCACAATACCACAGAAGGATTTACTGAGGCCCTAACATGAAGTGTTCCTACAAGTACATGACCTCAAGGCCCTTCCCAATGGATATCCAAACCAGCCATTCCCATGAGGCCTCATTCACCAGAGTTTGGCAAAGACTCCTAGAAAAGCAGAGAACCAACCGTGACATCTCAACATCACCAAGAGAGCTCAGAGCTTTGGAGAATGGGGGAAAACTCCTTTTTTTACAAAACAGTGCTGACTGGTGCTGGGAGGGAAGAAGAGGTACGGGCCACCTTTGTGGTGCGTATAGCTGCTTGCCCAGCAGGTGTGGCCTGATGTCCCAGCCTTACTGCACCAGGGTCTCTTCCTTCTCAGCTGCTGCTGGTCACGGGGAGCCTGCCGGGAGCCCGCTCAGCCTCTCCAGCACAATTACCTAGAAGAGTAAGGGAGTTTCACCCTGGAGCACCCTTGACCAATGGGCCATGGGAGTCAGTGGATAAAAGCCCCTCTTCTGTGTCCCAGGTGGATGATGCAGAGGTACATTCAATAGCTCCCCAGAGTCCATGCCCAGACTAAGCACCAGTGGCCACCGTGGGCTGGCTCAAGCACTCACTCTTGGATTGGCTTTCCTTCCTTCCCTTTGTCACTATTCCCTTGGACGTTCTTCCACTTCTGTTCCCTGGGATACCTTTCCAAAATAAACTGCCTGGGCCTAAGCCCTGCTCTGGATGTTTCAGTTGACCCAGCTAAGACCAGGCTTAAGGTAAGCTCTCCACCCCAGACAGGCGGGGAGGGGGCATATAAGCACAAGAGTGGCCCAGCTCCTCCCATACCTAATGCTTGGTAGGAGGCTTCACGCCTCGTCGGTGTTTTCAAACTACCAGTTAAATGGGTAAAAGAAAAGAAAATATGGCAAACTATGGAAGACACACTGTAACTAACTGCTGCAGTGTATGACACACACTCTCGGGAATGATGGGGAGTCAGAGGAAAGGATGGAGTCTGAAGCAGAACGGGAAAGGTGAGGAAGAGCCCTGAAAGATGATCAAGAGCGGAAGGTGGTCCTGAAAAGGAAATGGATCTCACACATTGAAAACCCAGGGACTGGCCTGCCTGGAGCTGGCAACCTGGAAACTGGGGAGGCAGGGACAAAGTTCACTGCAGTGAAGGAGGGCTCAACAACACGGGGATGGGAGCAGATTTCAAATGGCGGCTCTTGAAGACTTGCGAGCAGAAGTGTGAACCAATTTCCCCACTTAACCACACGAAGCTTTCTGCATAACCCCTGACAACCAAACACTCGGGTTTACAACCACGACTGACTCTCTTCATCACTTTCTTTTCTTTCTACAGTGATTATCAACATATTAATTTGTTTAATCCACAAAACAACCCCGTGAGGTAGGTTCTATCATTAGCCCCATTTCACAGATGGAGAAACTGAGGCACATAGAAGTTACATAGCTGGGTGACAGAGCTAGGACTCTGCCTATCTGGCTCTTTCTTTCACATGTGTCCCCCACAATCAATGAAGTCACTACATTCTACATAATCCCACTTGATTCTTCTCCCAAAGTTTCCCATACGTTGTGTCCTTACCATTAGCAGAACCTGTAACCAAAGGCAATTCTTACATTTCCTATATAGCAGATGCTGGGCAGGCTACTGAGGACACCAAGATGCACAGTCCCCACTCTCCAGGAAGGTCACATTACAGATCCTGCAAGGTGAGCCAAGTCATGGAGAGGTGAACCTACAGGTCAAGGTAGCAAAGTAGGTCTGGGATGAAACCAAATTGGCAGATGAAAAAAACAAATTCTCACTCATGCCCCAGAACTGTTACTGAGCTAAGCCCTAGAAGGTGAGAAGAAAGGAAGGAGAGGGACACTGATATGAGTTATGCCATCCCACTCAATACTCACACACACAAAGAGGGACCACAGCAAAGGTGTGCACATGGTAGATACATAATAAAAATGTATCTGCTGTCTTCCTCTAACACCAGTATAAATCACATTACTGTAAGTAGCTTTCCATAAGTAGGTTACAGGTATACAAAATCAAATCCTCTTTGCCCTGGCCAGTTTGAGTGTTGGCCCAAGGACCAAAGAGTCTCAAGTTTGATTCCTGGTCAAGGGGGTCAAGGGCACGTACCTCAGTTGCAGGTTCAATCCCAGCCCTGGTTGGGGTCTTGCGGGAGTCTACCAATTGATGGTGTCTCTCACATCAATGTTTCTGTCTCTCTCTCTCCCTCCCTCCCTCCCTCCTTCCCTCCCTCCCACTCTATCTAAACAAATGAATAGAAAAATATCCTCAGGTGAGGATTTAAAAATAAATAAATAAGTAAACATCAGATCCTGTACTAGGTATTCAAGAACCCCATCTTCTACTCTCTATTTGGTTCTGACTCACATCTTGTTAAATCAATCTTTTCCTTCAAAATACATTACAAGCAAATAAGAAAATAATATTCACACTTTATGTGATTACACATGTGATTTACCTTGCTTGGAATGCTGATCTCCTTTATTTATATCCATCTTTATCTGTGACCTTTTTCAAAAGTATCCAAAGCAAGGATGACTACTGTGTTTTTTCACTCACGTGGTTTTGGTCTTTTCTCTACAACAGTCCTAAAGTACCTGTGGATTGAAGTTTCTGGTGTGTTTGACACCGATGAATTTTGCTCTGTGTGATTCTTATAGCCATGCCTGTATGAGCTAGCACATAGTAGGCACTCAAGAAACTTTTCTGGATTCATGATGAAATGTTAAGTAAGTACCATGGGGAAAGATCTCACATTATCATGCACCGTGCTTTAATAAAACTTAGTATAAACTCTTCTTTCTCCTCCTCCCCCAAACAGATAATAAAATATACTGATTCATCGGCCTTGTAAATAAGCCCAGTCTTCCCCAAGGAACTACTATGACATGAATGAAATCATCATTTTACATTGGACAAGATGCTTCTAGAATAGTATTTGGCACACAGTACGTTCTCAATAACTATTTGTAGAAGTGAATTAAAATCATCAGCTTTTTCACACCTGCTATACACTATATAATGAGGTAAATATTTCCAATAAAAACTGTGTAAAAAAAAAAAGTGAAGATCAACCCAGACCAAACACAGAAAAAGAAGTTTTACCCACTTGACATGCTGTGCTCTCCTAAAAGACTGAGGGCACTTTTTCCTTCCTGGAATTCACAATCTGCCAGTTGTTTAAGTGAGGACCAAGACCCTTCTGCACCCTTAGGAGCTGTTAGTGGGAACCTGCCCAGCACAGGACAAAGAAAATCTGAAAATGGTATTTTCAAATACTTTGTGGATAGCGGAATTTAATGCCATTGCTGACAATCACTTTAAATAATGTGATCACAATATGCTAAATATTAAATACAACCATTTCATTCCACTCTACATAGACCTTTTTGAAAGAAAAAATAAGTAATGGACATATAAGTGAGATTTCTATCCTCCAAATGACCTGTAATTAGTATAAAAGAAAAACTAAATGTCACAGAGAGGATACTAATTCTGGTGCTCCAACAATGTATAACAAACAAAAATGCTTTGAAATCAGCCAAGTAACCCACAAGATACTTTGGGAAATTTGCCACTCATTGGGTTGTTGTTTTTTTGTTTCGTTTTGTTTTTTCTCCAACAATAGTCTACATAATATGAATAAAATGTGTTAGTGTTAGACTATTGTAAAACCCGCATCAGTCCCTCCGATCCATGCACCTCCGGTTGCATTGAGATCTGCCGGGGTGACACATGAGATCTAAAGTGGGTGGATAAAAATAACCTGGTCCTCAGAAAGACATGATAAACGCCAGACAGCTGAGTCACTTTGAAGCCCATTTTGACTCCTGAAAGGGACATTCACCCTCCTTTTCCTTCTCACACATACACATACAACCTGGTGAAAACCACCATCAGTGCCCTGGGTGAAAGGCAGGGATCAATCTTAACTTCCCCCTCCCGTCTCCGGGGTCACGACTGGAGATTGAACTTTTAATAATTTATACTAGTGCATTTCAGTTCAAAGGAGGAAGGGGAGAGGTTTAAGAAAACCATAATAATCCAGGAGACTCCCTATTTCTGCTGCCCCAGTAGGTACCGGAAGGTTTCTTCTGACATTCTTATGGAAAGAAAAGGAGTGGGAAGAAATTGAAAGTGGAAGAAGCAAAGCTCAGAGAGGAAATTAGGCTTGTCCAGGAGTGGGAATCCCTGGGCAAAGCAAATGGTCCGAGGGAAAGGCTGTGGGTGTCGGCAGTCAGCCGGGTGCAGCTCTGCGCCCTCCGCTCTCGCCCCGGGAAGACGCAAACCCTCTGCAGCGTGCAGCCGGACCAGGGAACTCTTCCGTTCGCTTTTTCAAACGGCGGCGGAGCTGTGGGCAGGCTGGTGGGACGTGAGGCCCTGCCAGCCTAGGAAGGCTGGCGGAGCAAAACCTCCGGGCGACCCAATCTTCGGCTTCAGGCTGCGCCGAGTACCCAGTAGGCACTCACTAAGTGCTTGCCAAACTGCAGTACCCCTGAGCCAACTCCGCCGCCCGGAGGAGGAGGTCCCCGGCGGCCACTGCGCATCGCCTGCTCCCGCTTCACGTGCCGCCCGGGTCCCCAGCTCGCGGCCGCCCCAGGCCGCTCGCACCGCGACCCTCCCCCGAGGTGCGGGGAGCGCCGCCGAGCCTCACTCACCGGCGAGTCGTAGGAGAAGGCGCATTCGTTCTTGTAGACCCTGTCCCCGGACCGGGGCACGCGAATCGTGGGCATGTGGGGCACCAGCAGCTCGCCGATGTCTCCTGCAGCCATCTTCCTGCTGCCGCTGCCGCTGCCGCCCGGCATGCCGAACAGGGCGCCCCGGCGCTGCATGGCCGCGGCGCGCACAGCCGAGCCGAGCCGAGTGCTGGGTCTGCCCGCGGCGGGACGGGCTGCGCGGGCGACGGAGCCGAGCCGGGCGGGCGGGAGAGCGGGCCGCGGGCGGGCGCGGGCACGGGGGCCTGGGGCGGGCGGGCGGGGCGGGGGGACGCTGCTATTTTTAATCCAATGGCGAATCGCGGGCCCAGCTGCAGCGTCAGGCGGGGCGCCGGGGAGCGCCAGCCGCAGCGCGCGGGGAGGGGGCGCTGGCGAGGGGCCCTGGGCCGGGCCGGGCGGCGGGGGCGGAGGGCGAGCCCGGGGCGTCGGCGGGGGAGCCCGGGGCGGGCGAGGGACGTTTCTCGCCCACGCTGGCGGCCTGCCGTGGGGCACCACCACGGGCTTTAGGTTGCGAGGGAGTAACTCCGAGGCAGCAATACAAAGAGCAGGGATGGGGTTTTAAAAACCGCTTGATTTTAAAATAACTGAAGATAGAATGGGGACGTCCCCTGATTGGGTAGGGGTGGGACTCCATGTACAAATCTGGACCCTAACGTCGGGCCCAAATCTAGATGTGCGGTTTACACTTCGGTGTCACCCTCACTCGGGCTTGTTCCTCGCTGAACATCTAAAGCTCATCGAAAGAGAATAGGATCCCGTGAACATAGACTATATTTTTGCTCTAAGACAGAATGTTCTTATGTATTGGGGCAAGGGGGTGGTCAAGATCTTATCCGGGTGGGGTGGGGCATTATATATTTCTCTATCTTTGTACCGGCTTCTGCGTGATTCGAGGTCTCTCTGTCCAACATTTTATTGCCTGCTTTGGGGATCTTACGTGCAGACACATATATATTCCTGTCTTGCACTCCAGTTTCTCAAAATAGATAATGAATGGGGTTGGTTGGGAGGGGGGAATAATTTTCGAACAGAGCATGTCTCACAGCATACTCCATTTTATTAAAAAAAAAAAAAAAAAAAACCACACACCTCTTAAAACACGGGCTCAATCCATTGAGGTTCCCTTACTACACCCAACAGTAAAGGGCAGGATACCTTGTGATTCCTGCCAGTTAATGAAACAGAAATAGCAAAAAATAGTGAAACTCCTCTCCCAGATCAAATTGTCCTTAAATTCTTTTTTCCTTCTATTGTTTCTCTGTTATTCCCCCTGATTCTGCAGATGTGCTGGTTCTTCTAGGGAGGCAGGAGGGGTACCTGGAATTTGAGGTGAAGTGGACAGACAAATCCTCTCTGGCCTCACCCTTCTAAATTTCAATTCCCTCAAACAAGGGTCAAGTACACAATATATTCATGTAACTCCCAACTTCCTAATGCTACCTGATAGAAATGGAGAAGGCATAGAGGCAGAAAGCAAAAAATTAAACACTATTCCTGTCCCCATCATTGGGCAGACATAAGGAGTTTTTGCTTTTTATTTTTTCTCACCAGCTTATCACCCTCTAGTAAGTAGTATCTGTGTCTGTTTCAGATTCATGGATGAAGCTTGCTTGTCCAATTACATAGAAAAACTTGATTCAAAAGCATTCCAAACTTAAAATGTTAACTATTTTTAGGTTAAATGCAAATTAAATGGAGACACCATTTTTTAACCTTCACACTGATAAAGATATATTGAGTTGGCCTGATTTTGGGAAATAGACCATCATAAACATTGTTGGAGGGAATAAAAATGGTAAACCTCTTTGGAAGGAAATTGACCAACCTCAATCATAATTTTATATGCTTATTCTGTACTGTTTAACCCAGCAATTCTCCATCTAGACATTTATGCCACAGATAAATTCACACTGGGTATGAATTGTTGTTGGAGCATTGTTTATAGTGCAAAAGACTGAGAATAGCTTAAAGATCCATCGACAGAAAGTGGTTAAAATACAGTACCATTGAAAAGAACGAAGAGCTCTATATGTGCTAATGTGGGACAGTCTCCAAATAATATTGCTAGATGGAAAAAGCCAAGTGCAACGTTGCCGGTTTGGCGCAGCGCTTAGAGCAATGGTCCTCAGACCAAGGAGTCGCTGGTTTGATTTCAGTCAAAGGCACTACCTCGGTTGCGGTTCAGTCCCTGGCGCTGGTCAGGGTCGTGCGTGCGGGAGGCAGCCAATCCATGTGTCTCTCTCACATGGATGTTTCTCTCTCTCACACACATCAATGTTTCTCTCTCTCTCTCTCTCTCTCCTCTCTCTCTCTCTCTCTCTCTCCTCCCCCGCCCCACTCTCCCACTCTATATGAAGATAAATGGAAAAATATCCTCAGGTGAGGATTATCACACAGAAAAAAAAGCCAAGTGCAAATCAGTGTGTGAAAGCAAGGAACACATGCAAGGCTGATGGTTTGCAGTAAGCGCTCTGGCTCATCCTATACACCATGGGCCTTCCTTCCAGTTGGTTGTAACCGTGGTAAAATTTTTTAATGATACATATATATATATATGCACAATGATAGATAGATAGACAGTTGCTTGTTTGGCCTTAGGAAGTCTGCAGAAACTACATAAGAAATCAACCGAAGATGGACTCTGTGGAGAGGAACACAATGCCTGAGATTAGAGGAGAACTTATTACCACTTTTAATCTTTCTGCACTATTTACATTTTTATTATGTGCAATTATTGATTTAAAAAGTAATTAAATCTCAATTATAAAAAACACTCTAAGTTCAGTAGTCAGTAATATTAATAGAAATTGAAGATGATTACTGCATCCCTGTAAAAATGCATCCCACCTTTTTTCATGTAATGGCATACATCAAAAATGATATTTGTACAGCCCACTAAACTTATCAGTGAAGGATGCTTCTCGCAGCCTGAGGCTACTAGTCTGGGAGCCCAGTCACTGAGGGACCCACCCACAGCCTCCCGAGGACCCAAGAGACCTTATCGCACCTGAATTCCCATCTCTGCACACCAGATGGAAAGTTCTAATCAAAACAGGGAAAAATGGAAACCATCTAAACATAGAGAAATGAGTAAATTGTGTATATCTACTCAAAGACAATTAAACAAATTTTTAAGATGATTAATACACTCTAGTATGTCAGCTTAAAATATTTACAACACTTATACAGTATTATTTTAACTGGGTAAAAATATACATTTTGACAAGACTAGAAAGATGCAAATTTTAAATAGTTATTAAATTTGATTATAGGATTTTGTTTCTGCTTTGAAAATGTCTTCAACAGTGTTACATTTGTTTCATAATATAAAAAAATGTATTGAGACAAAAAGTTAAGAGAAACGTCACTGAATTCAGACTATGCCATAACCGGGCTTTTTTAGGGGGGGGGGGATTCTAGTTCAACTATTAGAACTATTTAACTTGATTTTGCAAATTCCACATATGAATTTATTGCTGGACTCTTCTACTGTGGGGCCGGTTTCTACATATGGATCTTGATCAAAGAGCAGGAATGCAGTGATACTGGTCAAACAATTTTAACTTCCAACATAAATTTGAAGTCTTACCGAAGAGATTTCAGAGGACCTAAGTCCAGGCTGAATTTCGTCACACCAACTTGTTCAGGCCACCATGTCATTCTACTGCTAAAACGCCTCCTCCCATGATGTTCAGGGTGGAGCTCGGACTCTGTTAGCCTGACGTTCAAGGACCTCTCCCCTTCAGCAATCCTTTCAGACTTTCCTCTCACTCCCACACTCCTGGAAAGCTCGCTTTACTGTCCCCCAAGGATAAATGTACTTGTCTCCTAGCCTTAGCTGAAATCTCCCCCCTCCGATTTCTATCTTCTCAAGCCTTTCAAGACTTACTATTTTTTCTGTAGAGCCTTTTCTGAGTGCTCCAACCCTGAGGGGCTGATATTTTTCAAATGACAGCCCCTATTGCCTGTACCCATCATTGGACACTGCCTTATAACATCTTTTGTACTGTTATTTAATTAATCTTGGTTCTATATCTCGTCCCTCTATATAGAAAGCAAATCCTTTGAAAGAAGTTATACTTCTTAGTCTCCTTGCACATCGTGGAAGCTTGGTGTTCATGGAAGGTTGCTCACGTGGGAAGGTAGTGCTCTGTTTATTTTAGGTACTCAATAAGTAGATACCAAAGGAATGACTCACACTGGTGACATTGTAATAGATACGGTCTGCAGTCTGCTTTGTGCCTTTTAGGTTAAAATTATTGCTGCACAAATGTTGTTCCCAGAACTGACAGAGGTTACATTAAAACATGACGTGAATTTTAGTTACTATGACTAATGCCATAAAAAGGAGAATTGGGGAACTTTACAGAGAAAAGAGATATCTTAATTATTTCAATTAATGGAATAGCTCTTAACCTCAGATGTGCTCCAGAAATGTTCAATGATCTGGTAAGGCCATAGGTGGTGACAGCTGATTGAGGAGGCATATCCATGAAATTGTCTACACTGGCAGATAGCCCCTGCAAGAAACACTGATTATTAAATGTGAAGCAATAGGTCACTGTCTAAGAACTGTAAGGCACTTTCTGTTTGAGGAAATTGTATGTAACCATTCAAAGTCATGTCATATAAGAATATTTATTGACATGGAAAAAATTATCACTGTACTGCAAACTTCAAGAGCAAGCTAATAAGTGAGTGTATACACTATTACTCTGTTTAAATATACACACACATACACATAATCATAGGATTAAAAAAGACTAGATTGCACACATTATGGTGGTTATCTTTGGGTGAAAAAAATATTTCTGCATGGAGTATCGATTTCTCTTTTTTTTCTATAAACCTTTTCTTTTCAATTTTTTTTTCTTTATTGATTTTAGAGAGAGAGGAAGGGAGAGGGAGAGAGAGATAGAAACATCGATGAGCAAGAACATCGATTGGCCACCTCCCACATGCCCCCCTCTGGGGATCTGGCCCACAACCTGGACATGTGCCCTGACCGGGAATCAAACCGGTGACCTCTTGGTGCATGGGTCGATGCTCAGCCATTGAGCCACACCGGCCGGGCAGGTATCCATTTCTTTTTGTGAGTAAGGAGAAATGTTAACTTTTACACTATCTCTGATGACATCTGTTTTTTCTTTCACCTAGCGTTTCTTACCTGCTTGTCCCCTTCACCACCCATTAAAAAGCAAGCGGGTTTCTGCTGCTAGGTTTACAGACAGTCCTCTGGGCTAGAAGGTAGGTTCACATTGGAATGAGCAAACTCCTTGAACAGCTCTTAACGTCAAGATGAGGTAAGCTGTTATTCAGTGTAGGAGGAAATCTGAGCCCTCCGTTCACCTTTTTGGGTTTCATGATGTGTAATGCTCACCACAGTCCTTCCAGGAGCCTGACTCGTAAGTTCTCACCGAGGTGGATAGGAGATTGCCTTTCAGGTCAGTTTGAACCAGCCTACTCAGGCCCACCAACATTTCCATGCACACATGAGAAGACATGTCCTCTGCTCCCACGCAGAAAAGCCAGGTGTGAACACAGTTTTTTTAAATAATTGATCATGGGGCCACAGGCTGCTTTTCAGGTTTCCTAGTAAATGGGCAAAGCAAGTTAGCTAAATATGATACATATTGCCTCCATAATCCAAACAAAGTCACCTGATATCATGCCTCATTCTTAATGATAGGGAACTCCAGAAGAAAAATTTGACTTTCACTTTTCTATATTATTAAACCGCCCCCTGGAATTTCACCGGGATGGCAAGCCCCTGTGTTTCCTCAGACTCTATCTCCTACCTTCTTTCACAGGGCACCTGCCACTTCCTGCTCCCCAGGTCCTGTCTGCACATTGTCATCACCGTAAGGACTAGCACGTCTGTAGATGCTGATGGTCAAGAGCAAGAGTGGGCCTACAGTGGCCCATGGAACAAGTCCAGCCTGCAGCCTGCCGCCTGCTTTGGTAAATCAAGTTTTGCTGGAACCCAGCCACGCTCATCCATTTACATAGTGTCCATGGCACTAAAACAGCAAAGTGGAGTAGTTGCAACAGAAACCATGTGGGCTAAAGCCCAAGAAGTTTACTGTCTGGCCCTTTACAGAAAATGTTTGCCAACTGCTGGTCAAGATCCCTACAGTCTGTGTGTTATGATCCCGAATCAGAGACCTTGGGCTTCTGATCCTGTAGGGGATGGCAAACCTGTTTATCTGAATGGAGAAAATGCTTTCGCCAGACCAGTAGCTACAAACCAGATGCTGGGAGATACATTAATTTGCTTTAGTAAGGAGATCATCTCTGGAACATCAACCAAGTTGAAACACCACCTTGATAACTTTATCACAGTTCACCATCATTCTCCTTTCGAATGGGAGAAAGAATGGAGGTATGATAGGACCCCCAAGCCTGTGTCTTCCTGGTCTGGGATGCTGGCACAAATTCCTGCAGTTCCACTCCAAGTACAGCCTTGTTTCATATATACACTGTTGTTAGGGAGAGGGGACACTGGTGGCATCTTCTTGGTCCTTCCTACCCCAGATCAGGGAGCCAGTGTGAAGATTCTACAGTGTGCTAAGGTTATGTATTCCAGTAATACCTTCAGAAACTGCAGTACTATCCACGGGATCAGCTTGGGGTCCCCCTGGGCCTACCGAGTGAACAAGGCTCAGAAGCCCTTATAGCATCTTCTCCCAATAGCCTCCACGCTGGCAGACAGGAGTGGTATTCCAACAGGCTATAGTTTCCATCAGAGCCAGTTTCGACGGTCTCTAAAAAGCTGGACTATTTCCCACTCTCCAGGACACAGTTACTAAGGGAGTGGCTGCAGGGGAAGCCAGGAGGAAGGTTCACAGCGTCCATATTTAATGATACTGTAGCATCTTTCCTAATCAAGGCTCCACTCCAATCAAGGAGCTCTGAGAATGCCAAGTAACTCCCGTCTCTAACTGTGACTGTCTAGTGTGGTGGCTTGATTCACTCCTCTGCTTGTTAAACTTGGAGCTGGGGAGGGTGGGGGATGATATCTTAGTGGAATGTGCATTGCTTACAGTCCTAGGAACTCCATGATAAACTGTAGCCAGTTATCTGTGAATCATGTCTGGGCTACTGCCTCAGATCATAACCATGCTGGCTTTGCCTCTGGCAGTGAATTACTACCACCCAGGTATCACCCGGGACTCCTCCCAGCCCCACAGGGATCAGAAAGCCCACTTCCTGGGCAACACGTCAGCCGCACTCAGAACTAGTTGGAACGATTAGTAAATTACCTTGGAAAGATTCTGGGCCCCCCTGGAGACACATTTGGTAAATCAAAGTCAGCATTTCTGTCTCTTGAGTTCCTTCCTCTGTGCTATGCCAAGAGATTCCTAGCCCTTTGTCATCATTTAGCAGGAGCCAGCATTTGGTCTAGGTTTGTGCTGGACAACCCAAGTTCGCACTCGGATCATGCCCACGCTAATAGAGAATGTCTACTGAGTAAATTCATTTGAACAATTTGACCTGATCCAAATTTGTGTTTTGCCATCCTTGGTCAAACATCCTCAAAATCCATTCCCACAGACATTGCCCCATTTTGTAGAACTTTCTGACTCTTGTGACAACTTTGAGCATACTAGCCGAACTCTGATTCCGCAGTTTACTCTTGGAGACCATGCTGAATTACCAGTGAACATGATTATCAGTGGAAAACACTGAATGGTTAGACAACGGAGAAAATGCTAATTTCCTTCTTAAAGGGTCGATGGCTTCCTTGCCGCCGAAGGAAAGAGTGCGGGGAGAAGTTCGGAAGTGTTTCAGAATCTGGGATTCTCCATTGTCTTTTGAAACAGAGCCCTGACATTTCCCACTCCCTGGGGTCTAGGGAAGCACCTTTCTTAGCTTCATAGCTCTGGGCGCACAGTCTCAAACAACACGAGTGCTAACTTGGGTGATCTATTTCACAACTGAGTACCGGAGTCTGCTGTTGTCTATCTTGAAATCGGAATAGAAGTCTAACTGCCTTCTACCCAATTTTAACTGAAAAGCGATTCCAAACACCCCCCTCATATCCCTGACGATCTGCTGCTTGCAACATGTCCTCTGATACTGAAAGGTTAGAGTGCTTCTGCGGTAAGCAATGGAAACTAGCTCTGACCAGCATAAGCAATAAGAAAGGGTGTCTTGAAAAAGCAATGGGTGAACTCCCAGAAACGGAAGCTCCAAGGATCACAGTAGCAGCCACACATAGACCTTCCTTCCAGATGCTGCCACCAGGTGTACAGCAATAACTCCATTCCATCCACATGTGTCTCTGCTCAAGATCTAGATTTCTGGGAGAGAGTCTGGTTGAGCCTCCAAATGTGCCCACACCTGTGAGTGGGAAGGGACCGTTCTGCAGAGCAGGGGTGCTGATCAGACCAAAATCAACTACAGAAATGCTATACTCACCTTGCGGAATTGTTAAAAGGATATGAAATGTTTGTAAAACATGAAAGTTTCTGGAACATGCTCACATTCTTATTATTTCTATCATTATTCACAAACCTGACCCCTTCCTTCCTCTCTAGGAGAGTGACTGCAGGTTACTTTGGGGAACTGCTTTCCTCCATGTATATCTCCAAACAAATCAGCCTACTCGATATTCACTGATCACTTCATGAACATTCATGCTTTATACGTTTCCTCATGATAAAATTCAGTTGGAATACTATCCCTTATTCATTCAACTTTTCTAAATCCTTCTTGCCCCACATTTTTTCAGAAAGTCTACCACATATATTTACTACCTATAGGACTCATTAGTGTATTTTTAAAAAAATTTTATGCCTTCCTAATTAGATTGCAAATCACTTAAGAGCAGAGACCATCATAATACATCATTGTATCATATAGAAGTTGCTCCAAAAAATTGTTGTTTTTAAGAGTGTTCCTGTGAAGAGAATGCTAATGGATTTTCAATATCCAGCTCCCCTTCCCTCTCAGAAAAAGAAATTAAGTAATGTGCTCAAGTGAAAAACTAAATTTTCCAACTTTGCATCTATATGCAACTATAACGTTCTAGACGTGAAGAGGTAAGGAGAAGGTGCTGTGCCTGTCTGACGCTTGCCGTCTGGGTGTAATGCCTGGGGCTGCAGCAGCCACCAGGACCATGCAGTGACCTGAGGATGGAGCCCAGGCGTGGCAGGGCATACAGGTGGAAAGTACCGGTCTCTGTCGATGTCTTAGAGCTGTCTACGCACTAGTCAGCTCTGGACTGCCCACTTCTAGATGGTCTTCATAAAACAAAAATAGATTTCTGTTGTTTAAATCACCTTTTCGAAAGAGGTAGTCAGTGGAGAATGTTACATTACAAATAGGTCAGCACAACTTCTAAATAATACAACTACTATTATAAAATACAGACCAATTAAAAAAAAAAAACTCTTAGTACTAAGTAATCAAGTACTCTTTATTTTTAACATTCCTATATGAAAATTTCTTAAGCATTCTTATGATCCCGTGACTTGCAGAGTAGGCTAATAATGTCCCCTGCAAGGATATCTGCTCATATCCTAATCCCTGGAACCTATGAATATTATATGGCCAAAAAAGGGCATTTGTTATTCAATTAAGGATGTGAGATGGGGAGACGACCTGGGTTGTCTGAGTGGGCCCTAACTGTAACTACAGATGTCCTGACGAGAGAGAGGCAGGATGTGAGTTTACACACACAGAAGAGGAAATGGCACTGTGACCACGTAGGCACAGATCAGAGTGATGTGGCCGCCAGCAAAGGAAGCTGGAAGAGGCAAGAACAGATTCTCTCCCGGAGCCTCCGAAGGGAGCACAGCCCTGGCAATGGCTTGATTTCAGCTCAGTAATACTGCCTTTGTACTTGGCTTCCAGAATTTCGAAATCATGAATGTCTGTCATTTTAAGCCACCAAGATTGTGGAAATTTGTTACAGTCGCCCTAGGAAACCATACCACTTGAATTACCTCTCTACTTCCCCTCTAAGGAGGATCTTTACTTCCTTCCACAAACCACCTGTTACCTTCTTAACTCCTACCTCCCAACATCTCATGCCTGACACATCACAGATGCCCCAAATACATTTGATAAGTGTGTGAGTCCACACATTTTCCCTTTGCCTACCTAAGGTGCACTGTCCCACAAATAATACGTACGCGATTAACCATCAACTGCGTGATGCAGATAATAACTAGCATACTAGGGGAATGCACTGAGTAAATTTAAAGGACAGACTGGTGTGGCAAGAATCGGTCATCCAGAAAGTTTATCGATGAAAAAAGTGTGATGCTCAGGCTGATTGGAATGGGGGCAAGGACTCTGGGCTTCCTCCTACAGGCAATGGAGAGCCCCAGGGCAAGGGGGGCGGCAACTGGTCGATTTTGTGCTCTCACATGGTTGTTTCTCTTTTCTCTCTTTCTCTCGCTCTAAAAATCAACAAAGTATTCTTTAAAAAAAGAGAAAGAGAGAGAGTCACTGAAGGTTGTCTAGCAGGAAGGTGGCATACATGAAAGTAACCTTGGAGGAAGCCAAGGCTGGTGGCAATGCCTAGGTGGCAGGGGGTGGCTGCAAGCAGAAGGAGGCTACCGGGAGGAATGTCAAGAATGCAGCAAGAGGGAAGCCCTGCAACTACGAAATTAAAGAAGCAGCAGAATGGAGACGGCATACTGCCCTCCAGGACCCTCCTTGTCGCCTGAAAGGAAACGAGATCCTGCAGCCAGGAGCGCCTGTGGAAGCTGAGCGACCCCCCCACCACGGAGGAACCCAGGCGCAAGGGAGCCGGGCGGCCCCCCCCCCACCACGGAGGAACCCAGGAGCGAGGGAGCCGGGCGACCCCCACACCAACGGAGGAAGCCGGCAACACACAGGAGAACTGAGCAAACTGAACAACGAAATTGACCCAGAGACATGGAGGGTGGAGTACGGGATGACGGGCCTCAGAGGAAGGGGGGAGGCGGGGGAAAGAGATAAATCACAGAGCCTATGTGCATGGGTGCATAACCAATGGACATGGACAACAGGGATGGGGAGGAGGAGAAGGGGAGGGGGAGGAGGGTGTCAATGGGGGAAAAAAAGGAAAAACATCTGTAACAAAAACAAATTAATAATAAAATAAATTATTAAAAAAAAAAAAAAAAGAATGCAGCAAGAAGTGACCAAACCCCTTCCAGGCGGGTCACTGGAAATCAAGTTTTGAGAGGAGCTTACAAAATACAAACAGACAGGACAGCTACCCAGCCCTACTTCCTAGTTGTATCACCTGAACAATTGTATTAACTGCTTTGCACTTTGATCTCTTTATCTGTAAAATGTTAAGTAAAAAATTACTTTCTATGGATGAAAAAAAAATTATATATAAAATTGTACTTTTCGTCCCTTTCTTCTCATTCTCTTCATTTCTTTATAACTCAGACATTTTCTAAACTCTCCTGAAATGATGACATGTCAAGAGACCACACTAGGGGCCCTGGCCAGGTATCTCAGTTGGTTAGAGCATGGTCCCGATACGCCAAGATTGCAGGTTCGATCCCTAGTCAGGGCACATACAAGAATCAACTGAAGAATGCATAAATCAGTGGAACAACAAATTGATGTTTCTCTCTCTCTCTCCCCTCTTCCTCTCTCTCTCTAAAATCAATCAATACATTTTGCCCTGGCCAGTTTGGCTCAGCGGTTAGAGCGTTGGCCCGCGGTCCGGAGAGACCCGGGTTCGGTTCCCGCTAGGGACATGTACCTTGGTTGCGGTTTGTCCCCGGCCCTGGTTGGTCATGCGGGTGGCAGCCGCTCGATGTGGCCCTTTCGCGTCGATGTTTCTCTCTCTCTCTCTTCCTCTCTCTCCCTCCTACTCTATCTGAACAAAAAATGAAAAAATGTCCTCGGGTGAGGATTAGAAAAAAAAATAAAAATAAAAAAATAAAATCAATCAATACATTTTTGTTTTGTTTTTTTAAAGAGACCACACTAGGGAGAAAGCTCCAAAGTATATGAGGAACTCGAGATGTGCTAATGAAACTTCTCACAGATATGTAGTGTCATTTATTACAAATTATGCTGTTTTATTTCTGTTGTCGCTTTGCTAGCCCCAACAAATATAAGCAGCTTTCAAGAACATATACTTCTCGAGAAAACTTTATCCTGTGAAACTAACAAGAGAAGAAGAGGTATAGGACAACGAACGGAAGAGGAGGAGGGAAAGGAAAAAGAGAAGAGAGGGAAATGGGAGAAGAGTGAAAAGCTATTGAGTATCTTCTATACCAGAGGCTACATATGTATTATCTCATTTAATCCTCACAACAAACCTAAAGGTAGGGCCTATTATTCCCATTTTACAGATGAGGAACTCAAGATTACACAAAGTCCAACAACACGCCCAAGGTAACACAGCTAGAAGACAAAAGAACTGAAATCCAAAGCCCTAATCTCTGCTTTCAAGCAGCTTATAGTTTGATAAAAGAGCAAAATGTCAGCATGTGACGTAAGTGAAGAAACAAAACAAGACAACATGGAATCAAGATTCATTCCTGTCCTACCCTTCCCATGCTTACCTGTGAGCAAAGCATCGTCATCGAAAGCTGCTCTTTCAGTCTCGATTCTTGGTACCAGCAGAGCCCAGCAGATCCAAAGCTAGCCTTTAGCCCTTAAGACCAAGACATAGTTGCTCATTATTATAAGGCACTGAGATGTTGGGGTTGCCTGTTTCCATAGCAGAAACCGACTAGCACAGACCCAAATATGCAGCACTGCTTCAGGCGGTGAGGATTCCTGCGAAATGTTATTCCTTCTTCTGTTATTGCCCAGACAAAAAGCAATATTCCCTTCCTTCCTGGTTTTGAAGAACATAGACAAAAATGTTCCTGTGAACTGAACATTAGTTCCCTCAAATAGAAATGATTCTTCCATTTTCCCACCACAGTAGTCCTAATAAACGATATTAAGAACATTGAGAAAAAACAAAGTTACAAGGAAAACATCCGAAATTCTTTCACTCAGAATTACCATTATTAATAACAGGTGAACTTCACTGTGTCTACAGATTAAAAGATGGATGAATGGATGACTAGTCAGAAATAATTTTATAAAAAGGGGAACATGTGATGCCTGAATCAAGCTTGATTTTTCTACCTTATACTTAATCTGGCTTTTCTACCTAGAAATGTCCCCTACCCCTATTTTAATTTTTTAATGCAGTACAGTGTTATCAACTGTAGTCACCATGTTACACGTTAGATCCTATCAGATTCATCTTATAGCTAAAAGTTTGTACCCTTTTACCATCTCTCCCTATTCCCTCCACTTTAAAGCCTTAAAATGCAATCACTTAACTAGGATATGTCTTCGTGTCTATTGTTGCATTATTTCTTAGTGCACAATATGCCCTTTTATCTTCAGATGCGGTTCTTCCTTTATTTCTTGGACATTTCCCTTCTTATACCTCCACCTCAGGGCCATCGAAGCTCCTACTTCCCACGACACAAATGCAGCCCTGGGCCAAAAGTGGGCTTCCCGAGAGGTTTACTGCCTTCTCCAGGGGAGTAGGCTACCAGTGCCAGTGTCCTTGAGTTCAATACCTACCTATATATATTTTACTATAGCATGCCCCATCTCTCTCCCTTCCCTCCCCCAAAACACACAAGAATTCTCCTTAGTCTCTCTCTCCCTCTTTCTTTCTCCCTCCTTCCCTTGATCCTTTCAAGAATCTGAAGTCTTGCTTTTCTTGCTTATTTGGTCAGAACTTCCCTTACCTTCAAGGTGGCATTAATTCTCCCCTTTCTCTAGAGTCATAATGATGATCTGGTTCCAGGGGCACAAGATTTACAATGGGGAACCTATGGAAAGAATCTACTTCCTTTCCCCAGGCATGCTAGTGAGTGAGTGTGACATCATCTGAAGATCTCACATCATCTTTAGGTTAATGCTGGTATACTAATATTTTATTCAGAGAAGACAGAGAAACCTACCTAGAAATCTACCTTCTCCTTTAAAAGCATCCAGTCTGGGGGAGATTACCCAAAATGTTATACTATGGGAGCAAATAATGTGGTCTCCGAGCAAATTTAGTAGATACATGCTTCTCTCTAAGTCTAGGGGAAGGCTCTAGTGCTGATGGGTAAGAACGCCATGAAATGCAAAACCACAGAAAGGCACCTGGAAAATAACCCAGCTCTGGAGAAACTGTGGCCTCGTATCCAGGACAAAGTGGATTCCATGTTTTCTAAGGACTCACTGAGATTAGAGACAGGCTGCTTGCCAGAGAGGTGCCAGCCACCGCCCGCACTGATGCCACAGCTCCGTGTGAAGTCACTCAGGCCTCTCAGAACACTGGTCTGGATCTGGGAAGACGTCCTTCTTTCAGCCTTGGGCATCACGACCAAGGTCTCAGGGGCACCACAGAAAGCCTGAGGGATGTGCCCCTGATTAAAACTGCAGATAAAGTAAAACACAGCAAAGACATACTGCTGATCATGTTGGGTATCTCCACGTTCTCTTCCAGGTCGATGACCCAGCAGGTATTTCACAAAGGCAGCATCTACAACCCCAAAATGCTTGACATTCTTGCTTGCTATAGGGAATCCAAAATAATGTCAGTGTTTATCTGTAGATTGGTTAAACTAAGTGGTACATCAGTACCCCACCCTATCATCAATGAGTACAAGTGGGATCTGACTGTGTCGGTGGAGATCAATTTCATCTTTAAAATGCTTTTGGACTGGCAATGCTTTGCAGAAACAAATGCAAGGGAAATCAAACGCTCACAGTAGAAAAATAAGTAAGCATACAAGAAAAACAAGGCACAATGAGTGAGAACAGCTGAAACAACCAATACACAAAAACATACCTGCAAGATTTCAGATATTTGAATTCTCACAGAATATAAAATTACTATGATTATCATGTTCAAGAAATGAAAGACTAATTTTAAAATACCTGCAAGGAACAGAAGACAACTTTCTGAAGAAATTTGTTTTGTTGTCATTAATCATCTTTTATTGCAATTCAATTTAGTAAACAGAGTCAAATTACCAAGATCTGGAATGCTTAGCAAAGGTATAAGGTCTGTGTTGAGTGGGAAATATGTTGAGAATTACACTTTTCACAAGCCCTTGGGGCCCTGGCTGGTTTGGCTCAGAGGCTGGAGCGTCGGCCCGCGGACCAGAGAGTCCCGGGTTCGGTTCCCGCTAAGGGCACGTACCTCGGTTGCGGTTCGTCCCCGGCCCCAGTTGGGGTCGTGCGGGTGGCAGCCACTCGATGTGTCTCTCTCACATCGATGCTTCTCTCTCTCTCTTCCTCCCACTCTATCTGAAGATAAATGCAAAAACAACAAAAACAAAACAAAAAAACACAAGCCCTTGGGGATGTTGAAAGAAACTGTCACAAAATCCTACCAAGAGACAAGACACTTGAAGACTAAACCTTTGGGGCCTGAGAAAATTGTTCCCCTCTTATACTGACAATGTGAATATGAATTGGTACAACATTCAGGAGGGCAACATGTATCAAAAGCCTGAAAACATACTCTTTGGCCAAAATCTCCTTCCAGTTTATCTTAAAGAACCAATTGCAACTGCATGGAAAGTTCTGGATTAGAAGCAATATAAATGTCCCAGAATAGGGGATTGTTAGATAAAGTATACATATCCATGGGAATGAAGGAGGGCACTGGCACTGGGAGAGATGCACCAAATAGTCACTTCCTAGTGACTTTTGGCCCAGTCCTGCCACTTCCTCCCCAAGACTGGTGTACTTCTATTTATTTATTTTTAATGCCTTTGAAAATTTGGTATAACTTTTATTAGCTGTAACCTTTAGCTACTGACTTTATTTAACCTTGCTGAGACTCAGTTTTCCTATTTAAGTGAAGATAGTAAAATCTACCCTGAAGCATTATTGTAAAAAATAAAGAGGGTAACATATATAAAGTGTTTAATTAGTGTTTGCTACATATTGGACTCTATAAATGATAACTGCTTTTAATTTATTTATAAAAAAAAACAATGTAAAACATAATAACATCACAGGAAGTTGGATGTTTGTGGAGGGATAATAATTCCTCCACCTTAAGGCAACAATTTTAACTTTTTTGTTTCACTTTTAGATTTTGTTCAATATTTGCAATTATGGTATCCATGTACTTATTTTATATATATATAATTTTTAAATTGAGAGTAATTCTAAAGTTGCAAAATAAAAATAATATAACACCTATATTTTTTATCAGATTATCTATAAACCTTTTGCTTCATTTGCTTGTATTTGCTCTCCCTCACTCCTGTGTATGTGTGTAATTTACACACACAGATATGCAGATGTACATATATATTGTAATAGTCTAGTAGATGCCATAACAAAGTACACAGCCTGGGTGGCTAGAAATCCAAGATGAGGGGTCAGCTCGGTTGGTTTCTTTGGAGGTCCCTCCCCTTAGCTTGTAGACGGCCGCCTCCTCCCTGTGTCTCACATGGTCTTCCCTGTGTACATGTCTGTGTCCTAATCTCGTCTTCTTAAAAGACCAGTCACATTGGATTAGGACCCTCCCCTAGGCCACCTTAATTACTTTAAGGGCTTCATCTCCAAATAGTCATATTCTAAGGTATCTGGGTTAGGACTTCAACATATCAATTTTGGAGTGACACAACTCATCCCGTAACACACAAATAAACATATAATCTACATATATACATGTGTATGTATATACACACACATATGTATGTATATATACATGTGTATATATACACACACACATACACACACACACACATATATATATATACACATAAATAGTTTTTGTGAACCATTTGCAGGGAAGTCATATACATCATATTACATACATCACCTTTACCCCTAAATGTCTATTTTCTCCCTTAAATATGTCTATTTCCTAAGAATAATGATATTCTCTTACATAACCAACCACAGTGCACTGTCAACTTCTTCAATCCACTCTAATACTTTTATTTATTTATTTATTTATTTATTTATTTATTTATTTATTTATTTATTTTTAATCCTCACCCGAGGACATTTTTGCATCTATCTTCAGATAGAGCGGGAGGGAGAGAGGAGGGAAGAGAGAGAGAGAGAGAGAGAGAGAGAGAGAGAGGGAGAGAAACATCGATGTGAGAGACACATCGACAGGCTGCCACCCACATGACCCCAACCGGGGCCAGGGACAAACTGCAACCGAGGTACGTGCCCTTAGTGGGAACCGAACCCGGGACTCTCTAGTCCGCGGGCTGACGCTTCAACCGCTGAGCCAAACTGGCCAGGGCAATCCACTCTAATACTTTTAATAATGTCCTTTAATACTTCTCCCGCTTGAGTACAGAAAAGATGAAATACTGCCATTTGCAACACCATGGATAGACCTTGTGAATATTATGCTAAGCGAAATAAGTCAGTAGTCAGAAAAAGCTCAGAACCACATGATTTCACTTATATGTGGGTTATAAAACTGAAACTCAAAGACACAGACAACAGTATGATGGTTACCAGAGGGAAGGGGGTAAGGGCATACTGAAGGGTAAGGGGCGCCACATATATGGTGATGGAAGATGATGTGACTTTGGGTCGTGGGCACACAATGCAATATACAGATCATGTATCATAGAAGTGTAATTTAAACCTATACGATCTTATTAACCAATGTCACCCCAATAAATTTAATAAAAATTAAAAAATAAATGCCATGCTAAATGATATGCTTTAGCAATTAACCTATAATTTAGAAAACATAAAAATGTGATTTAAGCAAAACTATAATTGATACTTTAAGCAGCGGTTCTCAACCTGTGGGTTGCGACCCCTTTGGGGGGTCGAATGACCCTTTCATCTGGTCCGCGGGCCGACACTCTAACCGCTGAGCCAAACCGGCCAGGGCTAAAAAGGTCAATTTAAAAATATATTAATTATATATCATATGTGAAGGCAAAAGTAGAGTTGGTTGAAATCGAGGACTGAAATTTGGGAAACAGTAATACAAGAGCTTGAGCCCAGGGAATTCACTGCTAACGCCTGTGATTTCCAGAAGTGTATTCATCTCTAATGAGAACAATATGGTTAATTTACATTGTAGAATTTGGTACACTTGACTTTTTCCATGATTTGAAAGTACTTTTAAAAACACTGCCCATTGTCCTGGCTGGTGTGGCTCGGTGGTTAGAGCATCAGCCTGCACACCAAAGGGTCGTGGGTTTGATTCCCAGTCAAGGGCACGGACCTTGGTTGCAGGTTCAATTCCCGGCCCTGGCCAGGGCATGTGTGGGAGGCAACCAATCCATGTGTGTCTCTCACATCGATGTTTCTCTCTCTCTTCCTTCCCTCCCTATCTTCCACTCTCTCTAAAAACCAATGGAAAACATATCCTCAGATGAGGATCAAACAAACAAAAAAACCACTGCCCAGTGCCGACTGGTGTGGCTCAGTTGGTTAAGTATCGTCCCATGTACCGAGAGGTTGTCGGTTTAATTCCCAGTCAGGGCACATGTCTGGGTTGTGGGCGTGATCCCCAGTAGAGGGTATGTAAGAGGCAGCCGATCAATGTTTCTCTCTCATCAATGTTTCTCTCTCTCTCCCTCTCCCTCTCTCTAAAATCAATAAAAAATAAAACAC
Organism: Tadarida brasiliensis; assembly: GCA_030848825.1. NCBI lineage: Eukaryota > Metazoa > Chordata > Mammalia > Chiroptera > Molossidae > Tadarida > Tadarida brasiliensis. The sequence continues at coordinate 43,846,673 of CM061260.1, read as the reverse complement.
TGCCCAATGACTGTAGTCTACCTATAACTATTACTCTTTGAAGTCAATAAGCCTGAAGCAGAGATAGTATAGGACATATAATTTTCTTGATAAAGGATCGAACCATTTCAATCTTTAGTTGACAGAAAAAGTGTTTATTTTTCACCTAATACTTACCAGTGTAGTAGGCACTTTACATACATGGTCCCAGTAATCTTCACAACAGTTCCGTGGGATGAAGAACACAATCCCATTTTAGACACAGGGTTTGAAGCAGTGAAGGAACTTTCATACCCTGGCCGGTTTGGCTCAGTGGTTAGAGCGTTGGCCCGCGGACCAGAGAGTCCCAGGTTCGGTTCCCGCTAAGGGCACGTACCTTGGTTGCAGTTTGTCCCCGGCCCCAGTTGGGGTCGTGTGGTTGGCAACCACTCGATGTGTCTCTCTCACATCAATGTTTCTCTCTCTCTCTCTCTTCCTCCCTCTCTCCCTCCTGCTCTGTCTGAATGTAGATGCAAAAATGTCCTTGGGTGAGGATAATATAAAAAAATATAAAAAATTTTTAAAAAAGAAGGAACTTTTGTAAGATGAGATACAAGGGAAGATTAAATATATAAAGCTCCTAGTGTAGTGTCTGGCACATGTAGCAAGTACTACATAGATGGTAGTCATTATTATTGTTATAGTAACTGGAAAGCTCAGAATTTAGCCTGAAGTCTGCTCAATTCAAGCCCATGCTTTTTTTATAAGACCATGCTAGGCCATGTACAATTGTAGAAAAAAAGGAAAAAAGATAATTTAAAGATAACCAAAAACAAAGTTAAATCCATGTATCATTTACTCCACAGATCTTTACTCAGTGTCTACTACATTCCAGATGTTATGAAATAATCTTACAGTCACTGCATGTACCCTTAGGCCAGCTTGGGATCCCACAGGTTGCTACACCTGCCCTGTTCTTCCCCTATCAAACCCAATGCATATAGTTTCTGATTTAATATCTATCATCTGTGTTAAAGAGTAAAACTCTTTAGAGAAAACATGTGTACTGTGATGACCACTTTATTACCAGTATGTATCATAGTGAACAATATATAACAAACTTTAACATTTGAATAGGAAAAAGAGTTTGTATAAAAATCAGTATTTTATATATATGCTTTATTAATGTTTCCCTCCAAGAAACACAAATTTTAAAAAAAATATTCCACTTTATATATATGATCCCAGCTATGTTAAAAAAAGAAAAAAAAAAAAGACAAGGAAATTTCTTAAATTTCTTTATGGGCGGTGAGATTGTCAGTATTTCTTATGTTGTTTTCCTTACATCTATAGTAGTAGAAAGGAGAAAACAGAGTAAAACCTACTAATGCGTAAAAACAACCTCTGTAAAGTCTAAAAAGGAGTGAACATAAATATACAGATGTTTACAATTACCACATATATGACCTGTCTGCTCTCATCCTCCTTACCTGTCCCTTACAAACTGAATGGTTCGTGCAAGCAGGTGCTTAGGGGAGCATGCCCTTCTCCCAAATCCCTGAGCAGAATTACGAGGTGGTAATTAGATCACATAGGGTATCCTCAGAACCAAATCTGGAGGGAGCTGGGAGAGGCAGCCCTCTGCTGGGGAAATAAGAAAATGCAACCACCCCAAAGGATCTTGGCTGAATTGTAAAGGGCACCCAGCGCCCTTAGGGCAAGAGGGCACTCAAAAGGTATTCACTGAAAATTATTAATTTTTAAAGCTAAAACGTCATTTTGGAAGTTGAAATGTAAATGTTTATTTGGGTAAATCTGAGTACGTGTTTAAAATCTCTGAGCCTCAATTTCTCAACTCTGAAGCACAGAATGGTTACAAAATGACCTCTTAAGGTCATTTTGAAAACAATGTGAAAAAATGCAGCAGACAGTACATGTTTAATAAGTGACAGCCATTATTTTAGCTTTTACTCACATTTCATAACCTCTGAAGTAATCATTTTACCTTTTGGAACAACTCCAGTGTTTGCAAAGAAGGACTTGAAAGAATCTTAGAGTTTAAGAAAAATATGTGTGTGTGTGTGTGTGTGTGTGTATTTAAAAAGAATGATAGATGGCTAAAACCCATCAAAACAAACTTTGAGATTTGTTCACTGAAAATGTTTATTAATGTGTTAATGTTTTATATAGTTGGTTCAATTTGTATAATTTAAAACTCTGAGTTGCCCCTGAAAAACCAGATGTCTACAATACTGACATCTATATAAACTACTATATTTCCTGATACTCAACATACTCAGATTTCTCTAACTTCCATTTATCATACAAGTAAAACGCTAACCTTTCCAAGTTACACCTTTAAGAAGTTCACAAATTCCTATTTCTCCAAGTATATTTTTTATTTTAAACCTTCTTAAAAGAGGAAGCTAAAACTCTCAAATCAAAAGCCTTAATCTGCCACTCACAATGTATGCATATATCAAATAATCACGATGTACACTTTAAATATCTTACATTTTTTGTCAATTATAACTCAAAAAGCTGAAAAAAAAATTGAAATCACACACAAAACAGCCTTAGTCTGAACCAACACAGAGAAATAGAGCAATGGAAGAGGATCTTTTATTCATTACTCTGAGCAAAAATACAGAATATATTTATTACTTCATTTTCCCATAAAGAGAATATATTTTGTATTTAGAGAAATAAAAAATTAGTTGTCGGGATTTGCTTTTGGAGAATGATCAATAAGCTCCTTATCAATGGTCGGATAATGAAACCAGGGACCATCGCCTCTCGCACGCATTAATCTTCGTACTTCCAGCTCCTTTAACCTGTAACAAATGAAACAGGAATATTGTGATGCTAACATTTCCAAATTCAAATTTAATGAATTACCACCATAGAAAACAACCACTAGAGAGGCCTTTTGCTTTATGTATAGTGCCCCTCTCCAAATCCATGTGTATGCATAAAAATGATACATACCTATAGCAAAACTTAGGACTTATTTTTGACTTTTATTATCTTGTTTATATAGTTACCCAAAAAATATTGTTTTTAATCATCAAAATATTACTTGAACTGGTAATTGGTTCTCTCCTTCTGTCCCTGCTCTTTGTCTGGACAGAGCATTTTCATTTGAATAGTGGCAATGTATTTCCTGTTTTTAATGCCTACTATTATGGCCGTATGCTGTGCCAAGTGCTAGGAATTAAAAAATAAAGATGCCTTCTTGGAGGAGCTCACACTCCCTTGTTTATACTGGCTGTCCATCACCATTAGGACAGAAAACCTCCTGAGAGCAGGAATGGGATCTTATTCACCAGCCACCAGCCTCACACTGAGCCTGGTCAACATCAGACAATTGATATTTGTAAGGAAAAGAAGAAAGAAAAATCATGACTAAGAAAAACATTCTCCAACTCCAAGACCTACTTACTTGTTCCCATCCTTCTTCACAACTGAATAACCTCTATTCTATAAAGATACTTTCCCCTTTTACAGCCAAGCCTTTGTCCAAACTATCACACATTCCTGAAACAGTCCCTCTCCATCAAACCTTTTCCTTTACATTTTTATAGACTACATGTCAACTTTTTCATATGACTAGAAATTTATCACATTTAAATAATTCACTTTATTATATAGCCCAGCTGGTGTGGCTCAGTGGTTGAGTGTCGACCCATGCACCAAGAGGTTGCCAGTTCGATTTCCAGTCAGGGCACATGCCCAGGTTGTAGGCCAAATCCCCAGTGGGGGGCATGCAGGAGGTGGCCAATCGATGTTCTCTCTCATCGATGTTTCTATCTCTCTCTCCTTCTCCCTTCCTTTCTCTCTAAAAAATCAATAAAGGAAAAAAAATTTTTTAAAAAAGGAGTATTTTTAAAAAGAATTCCTTTTAATCTGACAGATATTATCTCCTAATTGTTCCCTAAGTCTCCACTTTAAACAGGCTAATTCTCACCCATCTTCATTCTTTTACATAAAGCAGCCCATAGCACTGATAGTTTTTTTTTTTTAATCCTCACCCAAGGACATTTTTCCATTTTTTGTTCAGATAGAGTGGGAGGGAGAGAGGGGAAGAGAGAGAGAGAGAGAGAGAGAGAGAGAGAGAGAGAGAGAGAGAAACATCGACGTGAAAGGGACACATCGAGTGGCTGCCTCCAGCACGACCAACCAGGGCCGGGGACAAACTGCAACCGAGGTACGTGCCCTTAGCAGGAACCAAACCCGGGTCTCTCTGGACCGCAGGCCGACACTCTAACCGCTGAGCCAAACTGGCCAGGACACACTGATAGTTTTTTTTTTTTTTTAATTAATTAATTTTTTTCAGTGCAGTGTCATAAAGGAGACAGGGGAATGGAGGGGGTGTGAGAGATGGAGAGTGAAAGAAGGAGAAGAAAGGAGAGGGAGAGAGAGTGGAGAAGGGAGAGGGGCGAGTGAATGAGTGGGAGAAGGGGAGCGGGGAGGACGGGCAGAGGGAGTGGGAGAGCGCGAGGGCTGGCAGGGTTCGGGGAGAAGCCGAGGAGGCTGATAGTTTTATTAAATTTTTTCTTATGATTTGACTAAAGGGTTTTCTCCCCCCCCCAGCCCCCCTCTTTTTTTTTTTTACCGTAATTCAGCCTTTTCAGCTTCAATTTGAAGGATAGCCATTGTTCGTTCATAATTCTTTTCAGGACTATCATAGAAAGTTCGGGCAATCCATCTTGATATAGGATGCTACAAGAGAAAATTTGTGTAAAATTAGTTTCTGAACAGTATTTTGCTTTTCCAGCTTACTATTCTTTACAATGATAATCTCAGATAAACCAATAATACTTACTAGGTGCCAACTAATTTATCCCTTAGGTGGACACTATTTTTGTTCCCATTTTATTGATGAGCAAATTGCACAAAGTTATATAGTTACTAAGGGGCAGCACCTGGACTCAAACCAGGCCTGTCTGACTCCAAAACCTGTGCTGAGTATCTACAGTGGCAGATTTAGGGACCAAGCACAGGGTTTGGTGATCCAAAAATGGAGCTCTTTATACCAGGTGGGAAAGATCAACGAATTGTATGGCTTATCTTAAGATTTAATAATGAAGTACTTCTTCCCTAAAACATAATTCACTCAGATAATAAAACATGACAGGATATACTCTAATAAGGCCACTCACTACAACACTTGTGAAGACAAATAACAGAATTAATTTTGGGTTTTAGGAGCAGTCGGTGGTAAAATGACTAATTAACAGTGCAGGCTCTGGAGTCAAGACTACCTGGGTTCAAACTCTGGCCCCATCTCTTGTACAGGTCACTTAATCTCTTTTAAGCCTCCAGTTTCCTCCTCTTTAAAATGGGAATATTATAGTACCTTTTACATGGAGTGAGATACCTGCAAAACACCACAGTGCCTGCCACACAGTAGGTGCCCAATAAATGACAGCTAGCACTAGTATTGATAAAATCTTTCCTAGGGCATCGAACTTGGAATAAATTGTGACTGTTATTCTGCTTGTTCGAGAACACACTGCAATCATCCTTTAAAAACCCATAAAGCCTAAAATAATAAAACAATGCAGAAAATTACCAAAAGAATCTCTTGTAAAAAGAGAGCACAAAATGTACTTATTTACTTGATATCAAAAACTGAATATAAAACTCTATCTTAATTGCTGAATTAAGACATTGACAAAATACCCAAGAGAAAGTAACTTTTGGTGACTACACTAACCTTGTAATATTCCCAGTGTTCTGGGATATAGCCTTCTGGAATTTCTGCTAACTCAGCTTCACCTAATAAGAGAAAATAGTGATTTTCAACTTTAGCATCAGGAGTGTATAATATTAAGTCTACACTATTTAAGTAAGAAACCAACCTCTTGTGGTTTTAAGGTGACCTCTGATTTATATCAATGAAGATAGCTAATATTTTAAATTCACTTCAGTCTGGTTGTGATTTATTAGATATTTTTTAGGTGTCTTCTATATGTAAGGCATTGTCTGTAGGATTATATGAGAGTTTCCTGTTTTGTGTTTATACAGTACACCAAGATATAATAAAAGACATTATTCCTTTTGGTTTTCCCAATACCAACTAGATAAAACATTTTAGAATTCAAGATGTCAGAAGTACTTTGAGCAGAATTTCCCATAAAAATCTAACGTTTACTGTCACTCACAATTTCATTCCTTTTTAGATTATAATTTTATGTGTTCAAAATGGATAATAACACTCTGCCATCCCTCAGCCTCTCTTCCATGTATCTCTATTTTCCTTTCTGTCTTATCAAAGCTGGATTTGGGAAATGAGGAAGAGGAGAAGGCTTTATGAAGCCTTTTATGTGGCCACTACAGAATGGATGACCTAGAGCTTTTGGAAGAAAACCAAGATGTTTAAAAAATAAATAAAAATCATTGTACACTATTGCAGATTAAGTTTTAATTATTTTAAAATAAATTCCAATGCTTGTTTATTTTATTATTTAAAGAGCCTTCCCTTATCCATAATTTATCTTTTTAAAAAATGTACATAGGTTTTTGCCCCAGCTGGTTTGGCTCAGCGGTTGGAGCGCTGGCCTGCGGACCAGAGAGTCCTGGGTTCGGTTTCCGCTAGGGGCACGTACCAAAAAAAAAAAAAAAAATGTACATAGGTTTTTAAAATTTATCAATTTTTTATCAAATTCTTCAGGAAGGAGGAGGGACTTACCAATGAATACATTCACCAGAGTTATGCCAATTACTACTGGAACCCCAGTCAACAAAATGTAGAATTTCTGTTAAGATTAAAAAAAAAAGTTTTCACATAACCATTTCCTAACCCTCTTTTCCCACCCTCAAATTGTCCTTATTACATCATTTCCATATTTCTTGTAAGATAAACTTAGCAAATTGGAGATGCAGTATCAAGTTATTTATTTCTGTGATTTTCTTTTGTTCTAGTTTTTAGATGCCTAATTAACACCAAAAATGAAAGAAAAAAGGATTAATTGTACAAGTATAATACAAAGTATATTTAAGTGATTTTTCATTTTTTGGTTAAAACAATGTAATGAAAGTTAGAAATTTTTGTATTAAGAAGAAAAGTACATACCAAATTTTACACCTGAAACCTATATAATTTTATTAACCAATGTCACCCCAATAAATTCAATAAAAAAGAAGTGTAAAAACATCAGGTTGATTTCAGGCACTGTATAAAGTCTGAGTTGGCCATGACAAGAATAGTGGGAGCTCAACCAAGGGGGTGGAGAGGGGCATTAAGCACAATGACAGAGCAAGAGGTCTGGGGGGCAGCCCATGCTTAAATGGTGGGTCATGGCTTCAGGAACAGTGGCAAAGAGTTCAGATAACCTTCCATCTTCTACACCCCTACTTTTCATTATAGACCCTTGAGTTAATAATGTACAGTCAGTACCCTGCTTCACTCTCTGAATCAATGTTCCTAAACAGTATAGAAATAAAGTCATATCTCATAATAATGGAGTTTCTTATGTAAAGAAATACTTCAATTAGTTCTTTGGTAATTTAAAGAATATTTCAGTAATATAAATAATTATCCCCAAATAAATCTGTTTCCAAAATTCTATAATTTATAGATTTATTTATTTTTGTCAGAGAACACAGATTATTTTTTAAAACCCCATAATCTTGAGAAGAAAGGAATGGCTCAATTTTTACTTCCAATAAGCATAAATCTTTATTGAAAAGAAAAAGGTTAACTAACTTAAAAAGAAATTCATTAACAAATCAGACTTTACTACCCATCTCAATATCTTTTGAGAAAAGAAATATGAATTTACAAAATAAAATAGTTTACAAAATAAAAGATGTTTTCTAAATAGGCCAAAATGTTCTTCCTATTTATATGAAAAGAGGTTAGTTCAACAAAAATTGTAACTCACCAGTAAATTCAAAAAACGCCTGTCATAGAATCCAGAAGGTTTGACAACAAACAGTCTTTTCCCATGGTCTCCACTGTGTCTCACAGGAGCTGGAAATATTAAATTACCATGTTTTATATAAGCTTCATATTGGTATACTGTTACTTTCTGAGATAAAGTCAGATGATAAGAAAATGCACATGCATAAATGTTTAATATGAATTAAGGTAAAAAATGCATGTTCTTTAAGTATTAAAGGCAGGACAGGTAGGGCATCTTTAAACAGATTGATGTACTGTTCTAAACTATAGCTTTCTTCATTTTTATTCAATGTTAAAGAAATATCTAAACAATTGTTTGAATTTGTTTCAATAGCAGGCAGGAAGGTCAGCTACTCTTGGTGGGCTACTTTATTTACCCTCTGCAATAAATATTTGCTAATGCTGCAAAAGAAATAAATTTAAATTATGCCATTCCATGAGGCAATAAACACTAGAACTTGCTACAAAATAGATAAAAAGATATTTATTCAACATATATACAGCAGGAATTTGAACTTGTTACAAAAGTAAACACTCTACATATCTTGATAAAATCCCTTTGTAAGCCATTTCTCAATACCAATATCCTCCTCTTCAAATCCTCCCAAGATGGTATTTAATAAAAAATTGCTGGAGCCCGGGCTGGTTTGGTTTAGCGGTTAGAGTGTAGGCCCACGGACCAATGAGTCTCGGGTCCGATTCCGGTCAAAGGCAGGTACCTCGGTTACAGTTCATCCCTGGCCCTGGTTGGGGTCGTCGGGGACGTTGGGGAGGCAGCCACTCGATGTGTCCCTCTCACATCGAGGTTTGTTTCTCTCTCCCTCTCTCTGCCTCCCTCCCACTCTATCTGAAGATAAATAGAAAAATATCCTTGGGTGAGGAATAAAAAAAAAATTGCTGGAGATAAAGTGAGGCAAAATTTCATTCCTGGATCTTCTTTCTACACCATTTCCCTTCCTTGGAAGTCTGGAAAGATCCCACAGACACTCTAAGCCTTTCTTCCGGAAGCAGGAAAGGCTCTGTTACTGAGAACTGAGGGTTACTCTGCTTCTGCTGTGTAACTGCATTCTGTATCTGTTGTTCAAGCTTAAGTGTCTGGAATGCCCTCCCCTTAACTGAAATCTATTCTTTAGGCCCAGATGACATCTTATCCTTCAAGAAACCAACATTCTTCCCGACCAGAAGAGACCTCCCTTACCTTTGAATTACTGTATATTCTAGGGAAGTGTGTAATTGCTTTCACTCCCCCAATGACATATGTCTTGAAGGCAGAAACTGTTCTCTTGATTTTGGTAGCACCTGCAGCAGCTTGCAATTAATTAGGAGGTTAATTCACAAAAGAATTAGAAGCTGGCATGAATTTCCTAAGTACAATTTGTAATACTAAGGCTTTTAAAATAACAAGGTAAGAGACTTCCAGTCAAGATGGCAGCGTAGGTAGATGCGGTATTCACCTCCTCCCACAACCACATCAAAGTTACAACTAAACTACAGAACAGCCATCATTCAGAACCGCCTGACATCGAGCTGAATGGAAGTCCTACAACTACAAAATTAAAGAAGAGGCAACATCGAGACTGGTAGGAGGGGCAGATAAAAATCAGGATGGATATCTCAGCTGTGAAGGTCCTCCCTGAGGAGTGAGGGGTCCCTGTCCCACACCAAGCCCCCCAGCTCAGGGTTCCAGAGCCAGGAAGAGAAGTCCCTGTAACTTCTGGCTGCAAAAACCAGCAGGACCTGAGGCTGAGGGAGGCTGAAGCTGCTGGAGCCCCAGACAGCTTCTCTTAAAGGGCCCATGCACGGACTTGCTCGGACCCGCTCCCTCTGAGCTCCAGCGCAGAGGGGAGGCAGCTTGAAAGGCAACAGAAACATACGGGGAAGAACTGAATTGTTTGACATCGGGGCGAGAGTTGGAGACACAGCTTTCTCCCAGACAGAAGTGCTGGTGAAGTCCGTTGTTCCTTTGGTGAGCCCTTCCCCACGGGGCAGGCAGATGGCTGCCATATCTGGGACCCAGCAACCTGGCTCACACTGTTTGACCCACCCTAATGATTCCTGAAGCCCTGCCTCACCCAACTTTTGGGCCCACCCAAGCTGTTTCCAGTGGCTTTACTATAGGATTGGCGGGTCTTGGCTCCTGCTTCAGATTTTCCTAAGTTCTCGCAAACAAGCAGCCAATGGCCTCAGCGAGCCCTATACCTCTTGCTAAGTGGCCCCAGGCCCAGCACTAGAAGCAGCCAGCCTTGGTTCACAGGTTGGCTTTGCCTAGGCACCTCCAAGCCCAGCACAAGAAGCAGCCTTCTGCAGATCACTTTGTAGCTTATGCCGGGTGGCCTTGGGTAGAACACAGGCAGTGGTTGACCTTGCCCCAGAGTCAGCACACCCAGTGGACATCTTCAGACCACATCGAAACACCACCACCCAACCACCTCTATAAGCGACACACTCAATGAGTGGACTCAGTGGGTATCAGAACCCTGCTGAAGTAAATCTTGCTGTGTGGTGGTCCCCTGCACAGCTAATCCTCCAAGGTAGTCAGAGGTCAGTTGTCAGTGGCACAGACAGTCCTTGCAGCTGATCAGCTTGAGTAAATCCCTCCCACTGATGTGCCAACAGCAATCAAGACTCATACAACAGAAGGGTGGACAGTCCACACAAGGGATGCACCTTGAGGGCCCAGCTGGAGTAATCAGGACGCCACTGGACCCCATAGGACACCTACTCCAATAGGCCACCCTACGAAGTCTAGGTAGCAACTCTACCTAATACATAGAAACAAACACAGGGAAGCAGCCAAAATGAGGAGACAAAGAAACATCCCAAATGAAAGAACAGAACAAAACTCCAGGAAAAGAACTAAATGAAATGGATAAGCAATCTAACAGTTGCAGAGTTCAAAACACTAGTTATAAGGACGCTTAATGAACTTAGTGAGAACTTCAAGGAATTAAAGGAGAACTCCAAGGAACTAAAGGAGAACTCCAAGGAACTTAGTGAGAACATCAACAATATGAAAAAGGACCAGTCAGAAATGAAGGATGCACTACTGAAATAAAGAATAATTTATAGGGAATCAATAGTAGAGTAGGTGAAGCCAAGAATCAAACCATCGATTTGGAATATAAGGAAGCAAAAAACACCCAATCAGAACAAAAAGAAACAAGAATCCAAAAAATGAGGATAGTGTAAGGAACCTCTGGGACAACTTCAAGCGTACCAACATTCAAATCATGGGGGTGCCAGGAGGAGGACAGAGCAAGAAATTGAAAACCTATTTGAAAACACAATGACAGAAAACTTCCCTAACTTGGTGAAGGAAACAGACATACAAGTCCAGGAAGCACAGAGTCCCAAACAAGATGAACCCAAAGAGGTCCACACCAAGACACATCATCATCAAAATGCAAAAGGTTAAAGACAAAGAGAGAATCTTAAAAGCAGCGAGAGAAAAGCAGTTGGTTACCTACAAAGGAGCTCTCATAAGACTGTCAGCTGATTTCTCAAAAGAAACTTTGCAGGCCAGAAAGGAGTGGCAAGAAATATTCAAAGTGATGAAAAGCAAGGACCTACAACCAAGATTAATCTATCCTGCAAAGCTATCATTTAGAATTTATGGGCCTATAAAGAGTTTTCCAGACAAGAAAAAGCTAAAGGAGTTCCTCACCACCAAACCAGTATTACATGAAATGTTGAAAGGTCTTCTTGAAGGAGAAGAAGAACAAAAATATGAACAATAAAATGGCAAAAAATATATATCTATCAACAACTGAATCTACAAACAAAATGTACAAGCAGAACAGAAACAGACTCATGGATACAGATAACTTTTTGTTGGTTGCCAGATGGGAGGGGGGTGAAGGGATGGGTAAAAAAGGTAATGGATTAAGAAGTACAAATTGGTTGTTAGACCAATGAACCTCAGAGGGAAGGGGGGAGGGGCGGGAATAGATAAGCCAGAGAACTTATATGCATATATGCATAACCAATGGACACAGACAATAGTTTCTTTTAGAACACTGAGCACTAAGCCCAATTATTTTGTTAAAGTCCATCAGGTCAGGGACTGTCTTATTTAGTACATACTGTTATCTCCAGTACTCTTGGTGTCTGCCATATGGTAGGTGCTCTATAAATATTGTTGAATTTACATTTCTTAAGTAAATTAAATGTTGGTAGGGGACCTTTCCTTAGTCCCTGAAAGTAAAGCTACTCATAAGAGACAGTATACTTCCAACTTTCCCCTTCAATCAGACAAACAGACACACAGAGAGAAAGACATAAAAACTAACTTGATGTTGTTTTAGGGACAACTGATTACAAATGACACTATCAATAGATATGGAAAGTGTAACAAAAAACTATGGAAGACTAGTCTAGGTGCATTCTAGCAATATTAATGCAGTTATTAATGTGAACTGCTTGTTTTCTTTACATAAAATTACCCTATTGCTAAACAACAATTATTCATGACATTAAATGTGCTAGAAAATTCAGTACCATTAACTGTTCTTTGTTTTGTTTTTATCCTCACCCGAGGACATTTTTTTTGCATTTATCTTCAGATAGAGTGGGAAGGAGAGAGGGAGAAAGACAGAAATATCGACATGAGAGAGACACATTGAGTGGCTGCCACCCACACAACCCCCACCGGGGCCTGGGACAAACTGCAACTGAGGTACGTGCCCTTAGCAGGAACCAAACCCGGGACTCTCTGGTTCGCGGGCTGATGCTCCAACCACTGAGCCAAATCAGCCAGGGCCCATTAACTGTTTTAAAGTATATTTCATAGCACTAAACTCTTTCCAAATATTCTGAGCCTTCATACTTGTTTATGTATTAGGGCCATGTGCTTAAAATCTAAAAATATTAGGGTGGCCCTGGCCAGTGTGGCTCAGTCTGTTGGGTCAAAAGGTTGCCAGTTCAATTCCTGGTCAAGGCACATGCTTGGGTTTCAGGCTCCCATACCCAGTAGGGGGCGTGCAGGAGGCAGCTGATTGATGTTTTGCTCTCACAAGGATGTTTCCCTCTCCCTCTCCCTTCCTCTCTCCAAAAATCAACTTTAAAAACCTTTATAAAATAAAAATAAAAATATTAGGGTGAACATTACTTACACACAGGTGACTGCCAGGATTTATGCAACTCAGACCCTCCTGCCATGAAAATAGGCATCTTCCACTACTTTGTAAAGTCTGGAATTTCTCAAGTATTCATTCATATGTGCAACTAGGTTTCAAAAGCAATTTTTTAAAATGCAAATAACTTTGGGAAAGTTACATTTTGACAACTGTGGTCTTTGTGAGATCACATAAGATACTGTATGATTTTGTGCATGTGTTTCCAAGACAACAGTTAAAAATTGGTCATTTTTTTTCTCTCATTCTCAGACTATTTCCAGTTAATGACACCACCAACTCAATTAGACAGGCTAAAAATCTCAGTCGTCTTCCTTGTACCTAAACCTCATTCATCAGTTGTCAAGGCCTCTTGATTTTCAGACTCAAACATTCCATTTCTTTCCTTGCTCTCTTTATCTCAATGGCTTAAGTAATGAACATTCCCTAGAAGCCATCCAATATTCAGAAGCATCTTCTTAAAACACACTACCGATGTTGCTTTTTTGCTAAAACACTCTCTGCTGCCTACAAAAGAGTAAATATACTTTGGCTTTATATTCATTCCCTCCCCTTACCAATTTGGTCCCAACTTCCTTATTTTTATAAATTTATTTTTCTTTTTCAATTACAGTCTATATCCAATATCATTTCATATTAGTTTCAGATGTACAGCATAGTGGTCAGAAAATCATGCACTTTACAGAGTGGTCCTCACCATGCTTTAGGCACCCACCTGGCCCCATACATAGCTATTACGATATTATCGACTATATTCCCTATGCTATAATACATATTTCTGTAACTATTCTCCAACTTCCCTTTTTTTAGCCTTCTCTCTCAACAGCTATATATCCCAAGAGCCCCATATTCAGATATATCAGAAAACACTTTACTTTTCTGCCTGTATTTGTACCTGTTCAAACTACCCTAGAATCCAGTTAAAATGCCCCATCTTCCATGTCTGAATAAACTCCACATGACTTTATTATATAATAATTTTAATACTGTTCTCAGTTTTCTAAAACCAAAATATGCACACTAAAAAATAAAAAGAAAACTAAAAAAGAAAAAAAAATATGTGCACATCAGTCTTCAACATTAAAGTTCACTGCAGCTAAGGAAGAACTTTAGCTCATTTCTTGAATCCCTTGCTATTTGACATTTAATGAATAATTTAATTAAATAGAGAAAATACATTAATCTGCTTGTTTTCTAAGAGAGGTTTTTACTGAGGGTAAATAAAGATAACATGACAGTACTAGCTGTTTAAGAAAGATGTAGCCACAGCGCCCTGTAAAAGGCTAGTGCTAGGTGCCCTAACTAGCCTTTCACTCTAAACAACTACCTTATAAGATAGGTTAAAATTATCATCCTCTCTCGCTTTTTTTTACAGTTCTCATGGTAAGAAACAAGCTGATTTCAAACGGACATTTCTAGAAATATACAAAATTATGCAGAAATACATTTCAAGTTCTAAACACTTGTCAATAGGAAAAAGATTAGTTTTATTTTATTTCCCTGCCAGGTCAACAGAACAAGCACACTTGTAATAAACTTCCTCTTTTTTAGAGATGAAAAAATACAGGTTTCAATAGATTAAGTGCCTTCCAGTTAGCTTCCAAGATGTGATGACCCAAGGTCACACAGCTACTAAACTGTGGAGCCAGGATTTGAACCTAGGTAATCTAACTCCAGAGGCAACAAAACAAGGTTCTTTACTCTGCTAGAACTCACATTCCCCCAGGGGCAGACATAAGTAATAATATAACAGATTAAAACCTTTCATTGCACAGTGACAGGTTAAGGCTTCACATGCAAAATACCTTCGAAAGCAGGTACACAGCTGAAACAGTAACCCCCAGCACTGCTATTAGATCCTTTCCTGCTCCCAGTGGAAAGGGCACAGATTACCTGTAATGATCCTTCCAGAACTCCAAGAGTGGGGAACAGTGTATAAAGGCAGGAATATTTACCTCAGTTTATTTCCAGCCAGGCATGATGAAATACTATCCACCGAGTACTTAAAGAGGAGGATATTTGCATTTTTATTTTTTTTTTAAAAAGGCTTACAAAGGTTTTTATCAAGGAGTGTTACCCAAGTCGTTTTGTAACAGGTCAATTCCTGCTGGAAATTTGCTGAATACTCTCCTTCGGTTCCAGCAAGTCCCTATGCATAATGCATTCCCGTGCGCTCTCCGCCTGTCTACACAAAAGTGAGCATCAGCACCTAGTTCAGCGGGAAACTACAAACAGCTGGTGCCCGAGAGACGTGGGTCTCAGTCCTTTCCGACCTCAGCTTCACCCGCAAATTAGCACCAACTGGGATGGCTGAATGGTAAAGTGTTTCACAAATGCTAATTAATCATTTAAATGCGATCGATCGGACTGCTTCAAGAAAACCCTCCAGCTCCCCACACAGCTCTCCAACCCAAGCCCGCAATTTCTCCGGGCTCCCTCCAGGTCCCACCAAGGTCACCCTGGAAGAGTCCATCTGTCACCCCGCTTCCCCTGAGAGCGCTTTCTCCCAAAGCCAGCACCCACCTAGAGGCTTCGGAAAGCCACGCGAGAGAAAGCCCCCGAGTCCAAGCCGAGTGCCCAGGCGGCGGCCAGACAGAGCGGCCACCGCAGTGACCGAAGCCCGCTGCAGCAAGCTCATGGCCGCCATGCCTACTCCGGGCAATAGGAAGCACCGGGGAGAGTAACGGGAGCCGAGAGAGCCAATTCACCTTCGAACGCAAAGGCGGAAGACGGCCATGTCGAGTGAGGGCAGAAGCCGTTTCAGCTCTCTCCTTCCGGTCGGAGCGAGGCGCCGGAAGTGACGTCATTTTTGGCGAAAACGCGCTTTGCTTACGCGAAAAGATGGCTGCTGCCAGTTTATCCATTCTTTGCAGAAGAGTGTCAGCCGTCCTGAAGATTTCCAGGTCGTTAATAGGTCCTCAGGCCCCTGCTGGCACAGGGTAAGTGTTGCGAGGAGTAGGTTTGCCCACCTCTGCAACTTTGGATTTTGTTTGGTTGCAGAGATGCTGAGAACAGCTCAGGGATGGAAGGGGCGCGGGGTTGGCTTGAGCCCGAACCCAACTCTGGGAGGAATGAGTGAGTTTGTTCAAGTCGCCCACCGACGACATTTCTGTGCCTGTCTCATTGTGTTGCCAGCTATTGTGGACTAAGCAGAGCACGACGTCTGCAGATGCCCAATATTTGTTGAATTTAAGCTAGAGGTATAGAAGTATCCCGTTTGGCTGGGGGGAATTGGGAAGAACTTCACTGAAGAGCTTTTGGCTATGGAACTGAAGAATGTGTCAGGCTTGGACAGATTAAAAAGAAGGGGCCTTTCTGCTTCTGGAATATGTCACAAAGGCATTGTTCAGTAAATGCTGAGTGAATAAAAGAAAGGAGTCAAATAAACAAAAAGTTGTCCTTGCAGGTAGGAGAAAGGAATATCCTAACCTGGTGTTCATTATTTCTGGCAAGTCAGCTTGTCTTCTGGTCAGACCAACCATTTTTGACTTTAGGTTGTATGGTTTCCTCCCTTATATTGGCTTTGTCTAGAATTTGAATTTTATAAATAGTGGGATATGTCGAATGCTTTTTTTCCTAAAAGGAAGTATGTATGTGCTCTTGAATCCAGCACAATTATTGAGCATCTATTATGTTGCAGTATTATTACATACACTAATTTCAGAGATAAGCATTTTTTTTCCATTTTGCAGAGACTCAGAGGTTATAACTTGATCAAGATGGCAAACTTGAATCAATCGTCTCTTCCATCTCTAGTTATCCTTTTACCTTAAAAATTAATTTTAATTTGTTATTATAATAAAATATGTTCATTCGCAGACACTTTGGAAAATAGGGTAAAGTATTTTGAAGAAGAAAGTAAAAATCAACTATAACTCTACCACTCAGAGATAAACAGATTTCCTTCCCTTTTTAACTTTGCATATATGCATATACGTGTAATTTTAAAATAAAGTCAGGACTACATTTAATATATGCATTCTTGTGCTCCACCTTTGTTTCTCCAACTTTTTATTTTTTAAAATTTCAGACCAACAGAAAAATTGTGAGTAGTACCAAGAATAACCATATACTCATTATCTCTATTCATCAAGCCTTAGCATTTTGTTACATTTTTTTGTTGTTGTTAGTCCTCGCTTGAAGATACTTTTCCATTGATTTTTTTAGATAGAGTGGGAGGGAGGGAGGGAGAGAGAGAGAGACAGACAGACAGACAGACATCAATGTGAAAGAGACATATCCATATCAATTGGTTGCCTCCTGCACGACCTGACCAGGACCTGGGCCAGGGATCGAACCTGAAACCCAGGTACGCACCCTTGACCAGGAATTAAACTACAGACCCTTCAGTCCACGGGCTTATGCTCTAACAACTGAGCCAAACTGGCCAGTGCACATTTTTCTTTATCTCTTTATATCCATGCCTTTTTTTTCTGAACTATTTGAGGCATATCAGAATTGCAAACATTATGACACTTTAGCATATGTCTCCTAAGAAAAGAACAGTGTCTTAACCAAAATACTTCAGTGATCACACTGGGGAACTTAATATTGATACCCTACTATTATTTCACTACTATTATCTAGCATATAGCCCAAATTCAAATGTCCTCAATTGTCCTGGTAATTTTTTTTTCTTTCTTAATTTTTATTCAGGATCCAAACGATTTTTTTTTTTTTTTGCATTAGTTGTTATGTTTCTTTAGTCTTAAAGTCCAGAATTGTTCCTTTTTTTTTTTTTCTTTCTTTCTTTCATGACACTGACATATTTTATAAGATCAGTCTTTTTAGAATATCCCTCCATTTGGGTATGTGTGATTGTTTCCTCATGATTAGATTCAGGTTAAATTTTTTTGGTAGGAATGCAACACTTGTGATACACTTCACTATTGTATTTTAAATTATTTACCTAGGTCATTAAATATTCTTTTAAAACATGATTTTTAAATTACTGCATAATAGATTGTCACGTGGACGCACAATTTTTTAAACCATTCATGGTTGCACCTGTCATCCCATGGACTGAGAGGTACCAGTTCAATTCCTGGTCAGGGCACATGCCTGGGTTGCCAGCTTGATCCCCTGTAGGGGGCGTGCAGGAGGCAGCCGATGGATGTTTCTCTCTCACACTGATGTTTCTCTCTCTCCCCTCCTCTCTAAAACAATCAATAAAAACATATTAAGATATATATAATTATGTAAATACATTACCTCCAAAATTATAGGGTAGCAGCATCTACAATGCAATATTTAAAACAATTTATAGTTTGTTGTTTCTTGTGCAGAAACCATGAGTCAGTTTTTTAACATTGTAGATGAGGAAATTATTCCATTTATTGCTTATAAAATTCAAATGTTGTAAAACTTTAATAAAATTGTTTATATATGTTCAATTGCAGGTTTTCTCTTAATCTGTTGCCTAAGAATACACCAGATGTCTCATCTTTACACCAGTGTAGAATACTTCATACCACATTGTCAAGGAAAGGACTAGAAGAATTTTTTGATGATCCAAAGAATTGGGGAGAAGAAAAAGTGAAATCTGGTGAGATATTTGGGTTGATTGGTATTAAATATATATTTTAAACCATCCATTGTTTGGGGATTATTTATCCAGTTTAGGAATTACTTGAGTGTTTCCTTTTTTAAATTTCCTTTGGGAATGTCTATTAGTGAAAATTAAAAGGACAATATGATAGAGTTAATTGTTCCTTGGCAGCTTGGCAAAAGTTTAGAAGAGGAGTAGGCTGAAATTTTTTACTAAATTGATGTCTGAGGTTTGTTTTAAAATTTTTAATTTATTGATTTCTAGAGAGAGGAAGCGGGGAGAGAGAAACAGACAGACAGACAGACATCGCTTTGTTGCCACTTATTTATGCATTCATTGGTTGATTCTTGTATATGCACTGACCAGGGATATAACCTGCAATCTTGGCGTATTGGGAAGACACTAACAGCTGAGCTCCCCAGCCAGGGCCTGGATTTTATATTTTAGGAATAATTGAAAATTAATTTATAATGATACAAAGTTTTTTTTTTACCTTAGACTGTGAAAATACATTTTATGCTCATACTAACATTCTTTCAATGCTGTTGCCAGTCTCACTACTTATATTTTCATATGTATTAGCTAATTTAATCCCAATTTAATTCTAATTATATTTTATACTGTAAGATAATAAAGCTGTTATGTATTTTACAGATAAGGAAACTGGTTTAGAGAGGTTAAGTAATTTGCCAAAGGGCATATAGCTAGAAAATTATTTCATGTTATGAATTTATCATTTTAATAGGAGCTTCATGGACATGTCAGCAATTAAGGAACAAAAGTAATGAAGATTTACATAAACTTTGGTAAGTATACCGAGTACATGAACATCTAGGTGTTTGAAGCAGTTACAGTATAAAAATTAGGTATAAACTTTATGTACTGCAAGAAATTGAGTAAAGTGGTTTGTCCCACAGTACTATGGATGACATACAAGATCATTACAGATTTTATAGATATAACAGTTTAAGTTATATTAAGACAAATGTACCAGAGTTCTCAAGTAGTTGGGGGTTTGGAAATTTTACTGTAATTGCTATTAGTCATACTATACCGTTATTCTAACAGTTTCAGTAAACTAATAAAATGAAATGGAGAAGAGTTGGTGACATTTAGGCCTTCCTCCTCTTTCTTACCTTTTGCATGGTCTGAAATCTTTAGCTTATTTGCTTTGGGGAAGTGTGTTAGAAGGTGCATTTAATTGGGAATTTAGGTAGATTTTCAGGCCGTTTCTCCTGATGAATTAGAGTTGAGAGGATTTAAGACAGGGTTGTGTGTGTGTGTGTGTGTGTGTGTGCATTTTTTTTTTCTATTTATCTTCAGAGTGGGAGGGAGTGAGGGAGAGAGAGAGAGAGAAACATCAACGTGAGAGGGGACACATCGACTGGTTGCCTTCCATAAGACCCCGACCAGGGCTGGGGACAAACTGTAACCGAGGTACATGCCCTTGACCAGAATTGAACCCATGATTCATTGGTCCGTGGGCCGACACTCTTAACCACTGAGCCAAACTGGCCAGGGCCTATGTATATTTTTTATTGAGGTATAATTGACATAACATTATGTTAGTTTCAGGTATATAATGTAATGATTCAATATGTGTATATAGTGCAAAATGATCATCACAGTAAGTCCAGGTAACATCCATCACCACACACATTTTTTTTCCCTGTGATGAGAACTTTTGAGACCCACTCTCACAGCTACTTTCAAATATGCAATACAATGTTATTAACTATAGTCACCATGCTGATGTACTCATTTTATAACTAGAAATTTGTACCTTTTGTCCCCCTTTACCCATTTCACCCACCCTCCCACCCCTTACATTAACTGACAATATTCTGCCAAAGATACATTTTGTTTGGACTTACTATGGTTTTTAAATTGAGAGATTTCACACAAAAACAAAGAGTTGTGGCTCCTCTTGAATAATCAGACCTGTGACCTGGCAGCACTGGACCCACATTCCTGCATGGTGACACCTGCTGCTCAGTGTAGCCGCTGCCCAGACTGGATGTGTGCACCTCTCCCTACCCATCCTGCTGTCTTTCACCAAGCCCACCTCACTCAGCTGTTATCTGGCTAAGCACTGTAGTGGACATTTAAAGTTTTATGCCTCTATTTAAAGGGTTATTTATCTTTCATGGCAGATTAAGTTATAGAAAGCTTATAGGAACCACTGATATTATAGGTTTATTGTGTGATACAATAAGAAATATGTATTTGGTTTTTGTCCCCATTCATTGACACACAGCTCCTAAACCCCTTGGTATTTCCTGAGTGGTAGGAGTGTCTTTTGTTCAAATTAGGCAACTCTTGGTAGGGGGCCTCGGAATGGCGGCTGGTCACCGGAAAGTCCACGGTGTGATGAAAGGGTGGACTTTCAGGCTCACCACCACCCTCACCTCTGAGGAGGGGTAGAGGTACTGGAGATTGAGTTGTCACCAGTGGTCAGTGATTTGATCAGTTGTGCTCACATAATGAAATCTCTGTAAAAACCCCTAAACAACTGGGTTTGGAGAGAGCTTCCAAGTTGATGAACACAGGGAGGTGCTGGAGGGTGCATGCCTTGAGAAGGCACAGAAGATCGCACCCCTTTGCATACACCTTGCATCTCTTCCATTTGGCTGTTCCTGAGTGATATCCTTTGTAATAAACCAGTCTGTGAGCCATTCTATCAAATGCTGAACCCAAGGAGGGGCTCATTGGAACGCCCACTTGATAGCTTGTCAGTCCGATATATGGTAGCCCTGGAACTTGCTATTGACATCTGAAGTGGGGAACAGTCTTGTGGGACTGAACCCTTAAATCTGTGGAACGTTGTGCTAACTCCAGGTAGTTAGTGTCAGAAGGTTGGAGAAGTGGTGTAAGAAAAGACAACGCACCCTGGCCGGTTTGGCTCAGCGGTTAGAGCGTCGGCCTGCGGTCCAGAGAGACCCGGGTTCGGTTCCCGCTAAGGGCATGTACCTCGGTTGCAGTTTGTCCCCGGCCCTGGTTGGTCGTGCAGGTGGCAGCCACTCGATGTGTCCCTTTCACGTCGATGTTTCTCTCTCTCTCTCTCTCTTCCTCTCTCTCCCTCCTACTCTATCTGAACAAAAAAATGGAAAAATGTCCTCAGGTGAGGATAAAAAAAAAAAAGAAAAGACAACGCATTTGGTGTCAAGAGGGGAAAGAAACCTTTCATTCCGTGTCTGAAGTGTTATATGTAAAACAGCACAGATTTATTATAGAAAAATAAGTCATATTAAAAATGAGAAGTGTAAGTTGTGCCTAAAGCACTGTTACTGTGAGTTATTAGTAAAAGGGTAGTTAGGGCTGTTTCAATATTCATCGTGGCTAGCCCTGGCCAGGTAGCTCAGTTGGTTAGAGCATTGTCCTGATACACTAAGGTTGCAGGTTCAATTGCTGGCCAGGGCACATACGAGAATCAACCAAAGAATACATAAATAAGTGGAACAACAAGTCGATGTTTCTCTCTCTCTTTCTCAAATTAATTTAAAAAAAAGAAAGAAAAGAAAATGTTTGGCCTGGCTGGTTTGGCTCAGCAGTTAGAGTGTCCGTCCACCTGAGGACCAAAGAGTCCCTGGTTCGATTCCCGGTCAAGGGCACATTTGATCCCCGGCCCTGGTGGGGGTCTTGCGAGAGGCAGCCAGTCAACGTGTCTCTCTCACATCAATGTTTCTCTCTCCCTCCCTCCCATTCTAAAAAAAAAAAAAAAAATCAATGGAAAAATATCCTCATGTGAGGATTTTAAAAAAAAAACCTAAAAATATTTTCATCATGGCAAAAATCAATCTATCCTCTTGCCACCACTTCCCCCAAAATTGTCTTCTTCCATAGCATAAAGTACCCCAGTTCCTTTGTCTCCTATTCAGTGCCCTCCACATTTATTTCCTTTCCTTTCTTTCAGCTCTAATTCTTAATCAAACAGTTATTCACAAAACCTACCCTCACTCCTGCTTTCCCACTGCTTTCCTTTCCAGTCAAATCCCATCTCTGTGAAGCTTTTCTTGAGCATCTTAGCTAGAAGAAACGTCTCCTCTCTCTCACTTAATTCTTCTGGTATTTGTTGTCTATACCACTCAATACACCACATCACATTGCGGTTTTGGGGGCAGCCTAGTGGAGTACAAAGAGAGTAGGTTTTGCACACTAGAAGTCCAGGATTTGAATCTTGAGTTAGTTATGTGCTCCAGAATACTCTGCTTCTCTCAGCCTTAGTTTCTTCATTTAGAAAACAGAAATACTAATAACAACAAAGGGCAGTTATAAGAATTAAATGAAACCTATATAAAGTGTGTAGCACATTGCCTAACAGGCACTGAATAAATATTATTTATCTTCCATATTCTCTCTCCACTTGGAATATAGGGACTGTATTTTATACTTTTTTGTAACTTTCTTGGCACTTAATACAATATGTGGCACATGGAAAATTTATTGAACAAATGAATAAGAATAGATATAGCTCTGTTTAAAGGATTATTCTTTGTAATGATATTCTGTGTATCGAGATTTCTAAAAGACTTGAGAACAGATCATTAATTTTTATGTCAAAAATCACAAGTTTAGCCCTGGCCAGTGTGGCTTGGTTGGTTGGAGCATCGTCCCATACACCAAGGGGTGACAGGTTTGATTCCTGGTCAGGGCACATGTCCAGGTAGTGGGTTCAATCCCCCGCTGGGGTGCGTGTGTGAGGCAACTGATCAGTGTTTCTCTCACATTGATGTCAGTCTCTCTCTCTCTCTCTCTCTCTCTCTCTCTCTCTCTCCCCTGCCCCCTTCCTCTCTCAAAGATCAATAAAATAAAACAAAAAATTTTAAATCACAGCTTTATTAATGTTATCACAAAATAGCATCACAAGCTTTGTGTTCTTTTGTGTAGGTATGTCCTACTGAAAGAAAGGAACATGCTTCTAACTCTGGAGCAGGAGGCCAAGCGGCAGATATTACCAATGCCAAGCCCGGAGCGGTTAGACAAGGTAGGGCTGGAGGAGGCTGTTTTGTGGGATAAAGTTCACAGGAGTGAGAGTATGGTTCCTATATTTCCTATCAAGTAGATTTTTTCTATTTCTGTTTGATTTTTAGTAAATTTATAGAGTTGTGTAACCATGACTATTGTCTAATTTTAGAACATTTCCATCACCTCAGAACAGAATCTCAAGCCCATCTGCAGTAACTCCCCATTTCTGCCTGCAACCCCCAACATATGTGTGGACATACGTTTTTAGTTCTCTTGGATACATACCTTGAAATGAAATTGCTGGATCATATGGTAAATCTGTGTTTCACGTGTTAGGAACCAGCCAAACTGTTTTCTAAAGTAGCGGCACCATTTGACATTTTAGTTCTAGCTTAGCCACTTCCTTGCCTACTAGGTCAAATTTTATTTGTGCACTTTTTATTGTGGTAAAAACACATAACATAACATTTACTCTCTTAATCACTTTTAAATGTATAGTTCAGTAGTGTTAAGTATATTTATATTGTTGTGAAAAGGTCAACTATTTTTTAAATTAGGCTTTTTTTTTTTTAGTCATAAAAAATACCTTGGGTTCCTTATTTCCTTTTCTAGAGGTAATTAGTCATATGTTTCCTATTTAATTCTACATGAAGAAGTTTTCTTTGCATGTAGAAAATCTGAGCTAGCCCTGGCTGGTTTGGCTCAGCGGTTAGAGCGTCGGCCTGCAGTCCAGAGAGACCTGGGTTCGGTTCCTGCTAAGGGCATGTACTTCGGTTGTGGTTTGTCCCGGCCCTGGTTGGTCGTGCGGGTGGCAGCCACTCGATGTGTCCCTTTCACGTTGATGTTTCCCTCTCTCTCTCTTCCTCTCTCTCCCTCCCACTCTATCTGAACAAAAAATGAAAAAATGTCCTCGGGTGAGGAAAATCTGAGCTAAATAGGTTTTCATTTAAATGAAACTATTAAAAAATTACAAAAAAGTGATATTACAGACACCCATGTATACCTGTGCCAAAAAGATTTTTAGGAGATATGTGACAGAATGGTTCTTTGACAAAAATATTCATAGGCTTTCTGTAGCATAATCTTTATATGTTCTCTTTCTTTGGAATTCTGTTGTAGATGATTGAATTATACCTTTGTATTGTCTTCTCAGGTAATAGAATCCATGGATGCATTAGATAAAGTTGTCCAGGAACGAGAAGATGCCCTAAGACTCCTTCAGACTGGTCAAGAAAAAGCTAGACCTGGTGCTTGGAGAAAAGACATCTTTGGAAGAATCATCTGGTACATAGTTTACATTGTGGCTTTTCTAAGATGAGAGTCGAAGTCCCATGCCTCTTTCCCTGTCCAATATCTTTTAAGAAGACTCTCATTGTATAAGATGTATTATATATTAGAGATATATCTAATATAAATAGAGGTCCCCAGACCCCTTTGGAACTCCAGGATATAAATGAAGGTAGATTTATCTACTAATCCAGGCATTCCATTCTCATGATTCAGTGATCTAAAGGTACTTTATAACAGTAGTTCTTAATCTTATGTGAATCACATGATCTTTGGAGGATTTGATGATAGTTATAGATCCTTTCCCCAGAAAAGTGTATGTGTGTATATGTAATTCAGAGGGTTATAAATGCAGTGAACCTAATTTTAGGACACACACCTGTCTTCTTTGCCCATTGAGAACCTGGAACTGTTAAGAAGTTTATGAAGAATAAGACCACATTAACCAGGATAAGCCCTTGTCCAAGTTACAAAACAGTTTAATCTTGTCTCCTAAGTGTAGTTCCCAAAGTCCTACCAGATCTTGGAAAAAGATCTGATAACAAGCATTTATCCTGAGATAGAAATAATTGAGAAGACCCAGTGTGTTCTCTCCCTGCCAGGGGTTTACTTACATTTAGGTTGAGCTGCCAAAAGCAGACATCATTAATAGAATTTTAAACATTGTCAGCAAAATGGAGAAGGCACTTTGGGGTGGTTGGAGACCTTCCCTGTACTCTTGAAATTATATCACTTAATAGCATTTACTCATTTAATGGATTCTTTAATAGAGTTTGGGGTAATGGGGCTGCTTGGAGCCACATTTAGGGGAGTAGCTGTGCAGTCTTTAACCATGTAATCCAATGCGGAAGAGAGATAAATTGCTAACATATCTGACTAAAAACTCTGATCTATTTCGTTTTCTACTAATTCTTATTTGGATTAATCCAGTTGAGGTCAATTAAGAAAGGGTGGGGATGAGAGGAGAGAGAATCTATGTCAATTTTAGAATCTCTAAGAATGCTGTTCTCTTTAAGGGTTTTTAATTTTGCTTTTTATTTATCGACAACATATTTAGTCCAAAGAAAGCTAAAACTCTGTATCTGTTTGAAAATGTATTAAATGTTTTCTGTAAGGGTGATACCTTTTTGCTTTCTTGGCAGGCACAAGTTCAAGCAGTGGCCTATACCTTGGTACCTCAATAAAAGGTACAATAGGAAACGATTCTTTGCAATGCCCTATGTGGAACGTTTTGACAGGTGAGTACAGGCACCCTTACATCTTTACATTAGATGACATGCATTAAGCTTTTACATAAAAAAATACATGTTTGTTGTGGAAAAAAATTGAAAAATCAGGTGAAAAAAGAAATTAAAGTCTCGTATAATCTCACCATCCAGAAATAGCCTTCTATTAACTTTCTAGTGTATATCCTTTCAAAAATGTTATTGCCTGTCTATTCATCATTCTATATGTAAGTAGATGGTTAAATCTTTTCTGTAATGTTAAAAGGAAGGTCGAGATACTTTAGTTGCATAAAATGTGAGCTAATATCATCGCAAGGTTGATGAAGTTAATTCCCCAAACTTCCAGTGGAAGGGAGAAAGAGTTGCAAGTTTGTGGTTTCCAGAGGAAGTGCACCACTCAACTCCGTGGCTTTGGCTACCAAAAATGGACAAGGATGTGGAAACTGTAGTTGCTGGCTAACGGTGCTAGAGATCAGGATTCAAGGCAGAAAATTTAAAGGGGAAATTCTAGCAGCATAAGAACCACAGCTTTTAACAACTGCCTTAGATAATGTTCTACTTTCAGCAAGAGTTCTTTAAAAACTGACTTTCTCGCGTGGCCGGTGTGGCTCAGTGGTTGAGTGTCAACCCATGCACCAAGAGGTCGCCAGTTCGATTCCCGGTCAGGGTACATGCCCAGGTTGTGGGCCCATTCCCCAGTAGGGGCATGCAGGAGGTGGCAAATCTATGTTCTCTCTCATGGATGTTTCTCTCTCTCCCTTTCTCTTCCTCTCTCTCTAAAATCAATAAAGAAAAAAAAACAAAACTGACTTTCTCATCCTGGCTGATGTGGCTCAGTTTGTTGGGTGTCATCCCATGCACCAAAAGGTTCCTGGTTCGATTCCCAGTCAGGGCACATGCCCAGGTTATGGGTGGGGGGGCAGGAGGCAATGAATCAATGTGTCTCTCTCACATCGATGTTTCTCTCTCTCCCTTCCTCCCTCCCTTCCACTGTACCTGAATAAAAAAAATTAATGGAAAAATATCTTCAGGTAAGGATTAAATAAAAATAAAAAGTTATAAAAAATAATTTAAACAGGAATGAAATATATCTTTAAACTGATCTCAAAGGTATTTTACTATGCTTTAGAATCACAATTTAAATTGTTCATTTGCCCCACCAAACCAGCTACTTCTCCTCATTTCTAGTTTTATTTGTTGTGATTTATAGTAAAAAATGTATGTTTACTTTGTTCCTGTTTCTGTCATGGAGCTCCTAAAACCGTTTCTTTTTTTTTTTTTTCCCCTTACTTGTCACCCAAAGATTTTTTTTTAGAGAGAGAGAAAAGGGAGGGAGAGAGAGAGAAAGAAAAAAAAAACATCAGTGTGAGAGAGACACGTAGATTGGTTGCCTCCCGTACTTGCCCAGGGATCAAACCTGCAACCCAGGTATGTGCCCTTGACTGGGAATCAAACCCGAGACCCTTTGGTCAGTAGACCTACGTTCTAACCACTGAGCAACACCCTCCAGGGCCTAAAATCCTTTCTTTTTAAAAATTTATTTGTTGATTTTTTAGAGAGAGGAATGGGAGGAGAGAGAAACATCAATGTGAGAGAAAAATATCAATCGTCTGTTTCCTGCATGCCCCCTGCTAGGGATCCAGCCTGCAACCCAGGCATGTGCCCTGACCCCTGACCTGAATCAAACCAGGACCTAATCCACTGAGCCACAGCTAAAATCCTTTCTTAATGCCAGAAAAAAAAGAAAAAGCAAAGGTGTCTTTTGTTATGTTAATTAATGACTTTTGGAAAGCACCTAAGGTTGGGGGCTGGTTGCCAGGGGAACCAACCTTGACTACAAGATTGAAATTTTCAGCCCTATCCCGTGATTTCTGGGGAGGGGAAAGGGGCTGGAGGTTGAATTAATCGCCTGTGGTGAATAATTTAACGAATAGTGCCGATGTGATGGAGCCTCCATAAAAAGGGAATCCCAAAAGGACAGGGTTTGGAGAGCTGGTTTGATGAAGAGGTGGAGATTTGGTGAGAGGGGTGTGGCTAGAGAAGGCATGGAAACTCTGCCCTTTCCCCTAAACCTTGCCCTGTGCATGTCATTTGGCTGTTCGTGAGTTATATCCTTTTATACCAAATCAGTAAGGCAGTGAGTAAACAGGTTTCCTGAGTTCTGTGATGTGCCGTAGCCAGTCAGTCAGAAGTACAGGTAACAACCTGGACTTGTGACTGGTGTCTAGTCCAAGGGGGGAATCGGTCAGAAGCATAGGTGACACCTCTGACACCATGTCTGGATAGGTAGTGTCAGAATTGAGTTGAATTCTTGACACTGGTGGTGTCTGACAATTGTTTGGTGGTGTGGGAAACCCGTACGTACCCGTGGAATTGGGTCCAGAACCCCTTTATCTACAGTATATGCACTCTAATTTGATGCTACACGTCACTCATCTTTTTCATCACCAGTGCTCTAGACTCAGTCAGTCCTTGATTTAAGTTTCCCTGCAGACTGTCTGCAGGGTCTGTCCTTCCTCCACGCGCTCTGCCCTAGTGCAGTCCCTCTTCGTCAAATTGAATGGTTGAACATCTTTCTTGCTTTAGTCTCAGATACTGCTTCCACTCACACTAATTTTCCTCAAACCTGTTTATCACATCAGTACTGTTCAAACCCTCAAAACAGTAGCTTCTTGTTTACAGGATAAAATCCAAACCTCTCTCTACCCACTGTTCCCATAATTCAGTCTTAGCTACTTACCCTTCACCGAAGTCAGACTTTTCTTCTGGTTTCCTAAACATGACTTGTTTTTCTTTTTTTCTGCTCCTGTTCCTACAGCGTTGCAATCTCTCCACCTATACACATTTTAAGACCAGATCAGATGCTAAGCAATTGAAAATAATCTAACTGTACTGACTGGCTGTGTTTTGTGCCAAGCCTAATGTGCCATTTGACCTTTCTGCCCCTTAGTCATATAAGGTGAAGCTATAAATAACATGACTTTTAAAACAATATGAGAAATTATGAATCCAGTGTTAACTTTTTTTTTTAATCCTCACCCGAGAATATTTATCTATCTTCAGATAGAGTGGGAGGGAGGGGGAGAGAGAGAGAAACATCAACGTGAGAGAGACACATTGACTGGCTGCCTCCCACACAACCCCAACCAGGGCCGGGGACGAACCACAACCAAGGTACGTGCCCTTGATCAGAATTGAACCCGAGACTCTTTGGTCCGCGGGCCGAGCCAAACCAGCCAGAGCAAATCCAGGGTTACTCTTACAGGTTTTATACACATGCTAATTATTTTCTTTTTGAAACTGCTTTTTAAAATTTATTGTTGTTACAGATGTCCCCCCCCCAACAGACACCCTCCTCCCTATCCACCCCCTCCCCCCCAGCATTGTTGTCTATGTCCATTGGTTATGCATACATGCATGTAAGTTCTTTGGTTTATCTCATCCCTACCCACCCCCAACCCCTCTCCTCTGAGGTTTGTCAGTCTGAACCATACTCCTTTCTTTGTCTCCGGGACTGTTTTATTCATCAGCTTTTTTTGTTCATTATATTCCACAGATAAGTGAGGTCATGTGGTATTTGTCTCTCTCTGAATATTCTTAAGAATAGCAAA
This sequence comes from Tadarida brasiliensis, assembly GCA_030848825.1. Taxonomy (NCBI): domain Eukaryota; kingdom Metazoa; phylum Chordata; class Mammalia; order Chiroptera; family Molossidae; genus Tadarida; species Tadarida brasiliensis. The sequence goes on along the minus strand of CM061260.1, from coordinate 43,817,037 downwards.
CCTTTATTCTTTCAGATATGGTTATTTCTTATAAATGGTCAAAATTTAATTGGAGCAAAGATTAATGAGTAGAATAATCTGATTTCAACTTTGATTAGTCTTATTAATTTACAAGGTAGCTTATATCATTTTTTTTATATACACGTTGTCTTTACCCAAATATCCCCCTTATCTCCAATTTCTGTGACCTCCACCATAGCATTGGCATATTGCTTATTCAGTACTTGTCTCTTGTATTAAATTTCATATTAGATTCAGTACTGAAGAGGCTTGGCATCCATGCATTTATTGTTTACAGTTCTGACAATTCCTACATGACCATAGAGGTCAACATAATTTGGTGAGGCACAAATGCCTCATGCCCCGGGATGCCGATGGGTACAAACAAACTCACTTAGGAGAAGAGGGGTGAGTCTAACTAGCACCTAGGCATCATCTCTAAACATGGCTTTGTTCTCTCTGTTGTAGGGGAAAGGATATGCTAGACTGAGTGCTATTTGAAATTAGGGAATTCCCAGAAATCTCAGGATATATCTCAAGATATTAAAAAATCTAATGTAGTCAGTAAAATTACAGTGTTTTTAAATAAGGTGGAAAGATAGATCATTCTTCTACAGGGTCAGAAGATCTGTTCATTCATTCTAGACAGGAAATAAGAATTGCTGCAGGGTTACAGATGTGGTTTTTGTTGTTGTTAATCCTCACCTGAGGATATTTTTCCATTGATTTTCAGAGAGAGTGGAAGGGAGGTGGGAAGGACGGGGGAATGGGGGAGGGAGAGAGAGAAACCTCATGTGAGGGACACACATCTATTGGTTGATTGATTGGTTGCCTCTCACACGTGCCCTGACCTGGGCAGGGATTGAACCTGCAACCCAGGTACATGCCCTTGACCAGGAATCGAACCCCAGACCCTTTGGTACAAGGGCTGACACGCTAACCACTGAGTAACACCAGCCATGGCAGATTACCGATGCTCTTGATTTCACATTTATCTTTGACCTGTGTAGGTTCACAGTGATTACGCAAGTTTAATATACATGACATACCTAACATAGAGACTGGCATCATTGAGGGCTTTAATTAATTGATTTGGGCATGTTTTGTTTTTGATAGTACTGAGTAACAGAAAGAGATCTGTATAATTTGCTTTTATGCTTTTATTATTCCAGACTGAAATGTGAGAAACAAGCCCGTATCCAAGCAAGGAAGAAAAATTTAGAGAAAAAGAAAGCAATACGTCTTCAGGAAAAGTTTCCACATCTTTCCGAAGCCCAGAAGTCAAGTGTTGTCTAAGATGTCTGAACTCTTAATTTACCATTTTGTTTCTCTTCAATAACAATCTGGATAGGAAAGTAACTATCTGTTAAGAGGTTTATAAAGAAATTGTAGTTTTAGTCAAACAGCTGTTTTAAGTGTTTTAATATGACATGCTAATTCTGGAAGTGCTCATGCTTTTAAAAATCCAGATATAAAATTCAGATTAAATTTTCATTTTATCAATTACGACATCTAAGCAGACTTCAGTATCACCTGTATCTTAGAATGGGAAAGTAATGTAAATGTCTGCAGGAACGGCAATTCTGGTTACATGCTTCCTACTATTAAAAGGATATGAAGGTAGTGTGGACACTGCTGTTAATAAACAGTGACTACTTTCATTGAAAATGCTGATAAATACATTAGTACTTAAAGTAGCAAGTCATAACACAACAGTCCAAAAACATTTCTGGAATGGCTAGTATTTTTATTTAATTTTTAAGCCTAAGGTAAAAAGTATAGGCAATAAGTTTTACTCATCAATAAAAAACAATTCTAACATTTCACTGGTAATTAATATACTAAGCACAGTTGAAAAGCATCTGATGGAAAGCAAAATATTTAGAAAAAATAGATATTTATACAAAATTATAAAATGCTTATAATAAGAATAAGTACATTTCAAGGACAGCACAACCTAATTTTAACTAATAGAGCCAGTTAAAGCCTTGAAAAATTTAACTGGAAATTGAAAAATACAAAAATGTATAAACATTCTACAAAAGATGGTCATTCTTTTCCTGAGTGTACTAAAGCTATGAAACGTAAGGTGACAGGAAGGTGGAGGTGTGGGAACACTTTTCAAGGGCACTTCCTTTCTACACACTGCTTCCCTCCTTCTTCATATTCTTGTTTGGAAATCCACATCTGTTGAAAGGTTCCCTGTAAAATGGAAACAAAAATTATATATCTTTATTTTCACAACTCCCAATTTTTTAAGAAGTCTTAAACCCACTGCCCCCAAACAGTATTCCTTTACTCTCTTATTTCTGCCCCCCTCCAGAACACCCACAGACACTACTTAAGGTTAGAAAGAATATTAAATCCTTCTATACCTGTTACACTGTCATGAGGACAGAAAAAGGCTGTGAAAGGAAGATGGAGGGTTTAGCTATGATTGCTTGGTGCCAATCTAAGACAACAACAGAAACTGCTGGAAGGCTTGAAACTAGTACAGAATTGAAGAGATGTTCTAGGACTGATTAATAGTAACATTTAGAACTGAAAAGTGCTCATCAGAACCAGGATAAAATTTCACAAGTACACACACAAGAGTACAAGCACTTTACCAAATAAACATAAGATGGTGAAAGGAGGAAAGTGACCAAAGGAAGGAGGAACCTGGGCTATGTGACTAACTGTTCAAGTGCATTCATACATGGTATCTAGGTTTCCTCTAGGATCTGCTGAAAGACTGGAAATACGTAGAACATAGACAAGAAATACATGCATGGACAGTTCCAAACGTAATTGCTTAAAAATGTTTAGCACAAGTACTTGGTGACATTTATTTGATTGCTCTGAAGAGAAGGGAACATTCTCCAGTCTAGGGTGCAGATAAGTATAAGGACTTTTTCTCCTGATCAAGGCAGGTGCCAGTCTAAGCAACATGTAAAACCCAGCACCATGACTGCACCATTTGCCCCAAGAACCAATTCCTGACTTTCTCTATCTCAGCAACAGGCCAGGGAGCAACCGAAACCTGAGAAGGACTGATTCAATTTTTAGAATGCTGCAGGTAAGTCCTCAGCAGTGCCAATGAGAGTACTATTGGAAAAGGTGTGAATAGGTTAGCAGATTCCCTCCCACTTGTTTGAGAGAAGTCTTTTTACTAAATTTAGTGTTTTCAGTGGTATATTTAACTTAAATCATAAAACACGAATTGTTACCTATTTTTCAAAGTAGTTTATCTACTCACCAGAGAAGCTAAAATAGAGCCACCAATCCATGAACTGAACCTCCGTTCCACTGTCGTATTATTTGCAATCAATTTCAACCGCATACTCTAAAATTGAGAGCCAAGAATAAATATTATTAGTATGATTAAATATAATACAACAGGTAATTCCAATTAGGAAATTCAGCTTTGAGGACTTCCTAACGACTAGTTTAAACAGATCATGCATTTTTTTTTTTTTTTTTTTTTGCACAAGCTGGGCTTATAATAGGCATAGGTTGACCTACTATATAGATTTTTTAAAAGTACTTTATGGATTTTAATGTGTAATATTTGATAAGAAAATAAATTCTATAAACCTTAGAAAACTGCATACTTAAAGAGTGTGGCATTTACCTTTTATATCCTATAACTGTAAACATCCTTAACACTTACTATAAATCAGGTACCGTGCTATGTGCTACATATATTGCTTCACTTCTGCCAGCACAAAGTCCAATTATTACCCCAACCTGCAGCCCCTTCCGCAGTCCTAAATTTTCTCACTACTACTCTTTTAGGCTTCATGGTATCCTAACCCTTCTTTCTTAGTTCACCCCTCCACACCCCAACACCCTCTCCCACTTAGAAAATAAAATGCAGACATCAGATCTCAGGTGTTTTATTCATACTGCTTACCTTTCTAATTAGTGTTTCTGCTTTGAACTCAACACTCTTGCTAAACAGGTTTCTGCCTCAGCGCTATCACTCTCACTTCCTGAATCAAGACATTTTTATCATCTACCTAGGAATTTGCCACTGGGGACAGTTCACAAATTGTTGATACTTTCATTACTCTGAATTCAATGTACTCATAGTGTGAGTCTTTTTCACAGTGAAATAAATGTGTGGCAGGATTGGATGGACTATGTTGTATGGGTGGGAGGGAGTGATTGGAATAGGAGGGATGAATGAGGGTTTTGTAGATGAGGAACTGGTTATCTACTACAGTGGACTTTTTCTATTTCATTAATTTTTAATTGCCCCCTAATGAATAAGAGTAGTTAGTATCTAACTGGTCTTGATAGCCAATGTCTATATTTACTATTCTGGGACTTTCTAAGAAATCCAATGATTAGCACTATAATGAAGGTATGTTCCAGATCTGACTAAATCTCCAAGAATGGTGTAAATATAAGGCAAGAGTCAATTAGTGCCTATATCAATATTTAAATAACAATTACAAAATGTGGCATATGTAAAATATTCCTTTATACTTGAAACCAAAAGACTATCAAATAAATACACAAATATTGTTAAGGTCTATGTAATCCTTAGTAAGTTTTTTAGTTTTTATTGATTTTTAAGAGAGAGAAACAAACATCAATTTGTTGTTCCACTTATTTATACATTCACTGGTTGATTCTTGCATGTGCCCTGACTGGGGATCCAACTTACTACCTTGGTACTCTAACCAACTGAACTAGTTGGCCAGGGCACCACTAATAAGTTTTTGTAATTAACATTAGTTTAGAATACCTTACAAGAAACTACGTGACAGAAGTTTTAAAACTGAAAGGTTATAACTGCTACTCTATCAATGTATAATGTAAACTACCTACTCCCCAAACCAGGTTCTTCTATCCTTTTAAAAGTTATCACAACGTACACAGATATTTTTTATTTTATTTTACTTATTTGTTTTTAATGAGGTTGATTCATTTTTTCAAAACATTTTTTTATTGAATATTTTTTAGAGAGAAAAAGGGAGATAGAGATAGAAACATCTATGTGAGAAACAACAATCAGCTGCCTCCTGCACGCCCCCTACTGGGGATCAGGCCCGCAACCTGGGTATGTGCCCTGAGGGGGAATTGAACCGGGACCTCCCAGTCCCAGGGAGGATGCTCAATCCACTGAGCCACACGGGCCAGGCCAGACATCTTTTTTAAACAAACATAGGAGCTCTTCAGTCCTCTGCCAAATTCGATCCTTTATGTTTGCTATTAATAAAGGACATGACGTGGTACATATCTGTAACTGTACTGTGTCCCCCAAAGAGCTATACTGAAGTTCTAATCCTTGGTACTTGTGAATGTGATCTTATTTAGAAACAGGGTCTTTGCAAATGTAATTAAGATATAAATTAAGAAATGGAAAGGGAACCCACTATATGGGACAGCATAATTGCCAACAATACATCAGATAAGGGGTTAATTTCCAAAATATATAGAGTACTCATACAACTCCACAAAAGGAAGACAAAGAACACAATTAAAAAATGGGCAGAGGACCTAAATAGACACCTCTCTAAACAGGACATACAAATGGCCAAGAGACATATGAAGAAATGCTCAACATCACTAATCATCAGAGAGATGCAAATTAAAATGACTATGAGGTATCACCTCACACCTGCCAGAATGGCTGCCGTCAACAAATCATCAAACAACAAGTGCTAGCGAGGGTGTGGAGAAAAGGGGACTCTAGACACTGCTGGTGGGAATGCAGACTGGTATAGCCACTGTGGAAAACAATATGGTGTTTCCTCAAAAAATTAAAAATTGAACTGCTATTTGACCCAGTGATCCCACTTCTAGGAATATATCCCAAGAAGCCTGAAACACCAATCAGAAAGAATATATGCACCCCTATGTTCATAGCAGCACTATTTACAATTGCTAAGATCTGGAAACAGACCAAGTGTCCATCAATAGATGAGTGGATAAAAAAGCTGTGGTACATATACACAATGGAACATTATACAGCTGTAAGAAAGAAAGATCTCGTATCCTTTGAGATGACATGGAGGGACCTGGAGAATATTATGCTGAGTGAAATAAGCCAATCAGAGAAAGACAAATACCACATGATCTCACTTATTTGTGGAATATAATGAACAAAAAAAGCTGATGAACAAAACAGACCCAGAGACATAGAAAAGAGTATGGTTCAGACTGATAAATCTCAGAGGAGAGGGGCGGGGGGGAGGGATGAGATAAACCACAGAACTTGCATGTATGCGTAACCAATGGACATAGACAACAATGCTTGGTGGGGGGCGGGATAGGGAGGAGGGTGTCTGAGGGGAAAAAGGAGAAACATCTGTAACAAAAATAAATAAATTAAAAAAAAAAAGATTGCAAATAAAAAAAAGATATAAATTAAGATGAGGTCGTGCTAGAGTAGGGTGGGACCTTAATCCATTATGACTAGTGTTCTTATAAGAACAGACCCATGAGGAGAGAATGCCATATGACCCCAGAGACAGAGACTGAAGTGTTGTAGCTGCAATCCAGGAAATGCTTTGGAAAGTTGGCAAACCCGCACATGCCAGGAAGAGGGAAGGAAGGATTCTCAGAGAGAGCATGGTCCTACCGACACTTTATTTATTTTCCATTATTGATTTTAGAGAGAGAGGAAGTGAGAGGGAGAGACAGAAACATTGATGAGAGAGAACATCAACTGGCCACCTCCTGCATACCCCAGTAAGGATCTGGCCTACAACCTGGGCATGTGTCCTGACCGGTAATCGAACTGGCAACCTCTTGGTGCATGGGTTGATACTCAACCACTGAGCCACACCGGCCGGACCCTACCAACACTTTAATGTGAGACCTCTGACTTTCAGAACTGAGAAAATAAATTTCTGTTGTTATATGTTGTTTATTTTTTAATTTAAATAACAATAATTTATTGTCTCACTTCTGGAGTATTGAAGTCCAAGATCAGTATGTGTGCCAATACTATTTCTAGTGAGAGCTCTCTACCTGGCTTACACACTGCCCAATTCTCAGTGTGACCTTACATGGCAGAAAGAGAGAGAGATAAGTTTCTGTTGTTTTAAGCCACCCACTTTGTGGTACTTTGTTATGGCAGCCCTGGGAAACAAAACACCATCCAATAACCAGCCATATTCCTCTCCCCACTTCTGCACCAATGATAAGCCGACTACTCTGAGATACTGGAATATGCCACCTTCCATTCATATTGTGCACGTGGTTTTCCCTTCACCTAGTGGTCCTTGCATAAATTACCAACCACTTAACTCTTATTCATACCACTTGCTTCTTCATGAGGCTTTCCTCTCCTCACTGTTCCCAAGAGCACCTGGTTCATGACATACTGAACCACGGAGCACATTATATTTTCCATGTCTGTTCATCCTTGCAGAATGAGCACCTGCTGCGCAGGGACTATCTTTTATATCCCCAGTGCCCAGTAGACTATAGGCACTTAGGTATGGCATCAATGACTAAAATGAGAGTCAAATAGTACAAGAGTAACTAATAGATGTCATCTAGGAAAATTTGATTAATAAGGGATATTAACTTTATTGAAGTAATACTGTACCTGGCACACACAAAATATCAATCTACTGAAAAACAAACCTTATCTAGAAAATGACAGCAGTGGCTGAAGAATACCACTAAAGAGCAAACAAAACTTACCGGGGGAGTTTTCTGAGAGAGTTCTCTATTCAACCTGTCAGTGAAGCTCTGTATTAGCGTGTTTCCTCCTGCCACTATGACACTGCCATAGAGACCCTAGGACGCAAAACAAAAATAAATTAGTTGCAAATGTTCCAACAGTTGTTAAACACAACTACAAATAAAACCATGTCCTCCACTAAAATTTCCCTTTCTATTTAAATTGTTTTACTTCTATCTAGACCTAGTAGCTTAACCCAGTGGTTCTCAGTACTGACTGTACATTCCATTGATTTAGGCAGATTTAAAAACGCCAGTGCCTGGGCAGTTAAATACAAATACCTGGGGATGGATTTTTTTAGTTGTTTACAACTCTCCAGATGATTCTAATATGCATTAAAGTTTAAGGACCTCTAACTTAAAGTTATTATTCTAAAACCCATCATTATTTTTTGGCAGATAGCTGCCAATATTTAATTAGAGGTATATTTTATAATGACTTCAGCTTAGAATGCTCATCCAGAAGTTCTGGTATTTAAAATGAGACACTGTGATTCTTTAATGATTGTGATGGGCAATGGACACGCTGACAACATTCCTGGAAAATTACTGCTGTCTTTCTCTTTTGCACGGGTGTGCATCCGAATTGTTGGAGAGCTTCTACAAAATCCACATGCTGAGGCCTCTCCAAATAAAAATAAATTCCTACTTAGAGGAGTACATTTACCTCTAGTCTGCAAGTATGCATCAGAAAGTTAAATGTCAGTCTGCTTTTTTAGTGGCTAAGTTCATATTTTTTAAAATATTTCAAAGGTATAAATCATCTAACTTTTTGAAAGACAAAATGGAGTACAGAAGAATCTCTTGTGCAGTCAACATTAGTTAAAAGAAGTTTCACTAAAAACAGAAAGCTGTTCAATTGCATTCCCTCAAAAGTGGCCTTAGGTTTGCACTAAAGAATTCCACATTATAACCCTATCGTCCTGGAAACAGCACATGCCTGCTAGGTGAACAGTCGAAATAATGAACATTTTTTTATAGCCCTATGATTAACAACATGGTTTTTAAATCCACCCTTAGCTTTTGGCACTATGCTCTAAGCAAAGGAATTACCTCAAAGAAAATTGAGGCAGGATACAGGAGTTGGCAAAGGTAGGTTTGCAGTTGTGAGTGACATTCTTTTGAGTTAATAAGCTCTGGTAATAATCATCACCTCCATGTGCCCACCCCTGTATTGGCTACTAACTGAATCCAGGGTTTAAGTATAATATAGTCTATCTATAATCAGTGTGGTAATATAATATGAAGTTAGTACTTAAAACTTGGAAAAGCACAACAGTATGAGAGTAAGGAGATCATTTAAACTGCATTACTTGTAAAAGTTAATAATTTAAACCACACCTTATTGAAAAATTGTACTATATACAAGAAAAAACGCCAATAATATATACTTTGGTGTGTCACATTTCAGGAAATCTCTACAACAGCACTGTCCCAAGAACTTTGTCAGATGGAAATGCTGTGTATCTGCACTGTCATACAGTGGCTCCCAGCTACATTTATAATGTGGCCTGTATGACCTAAGAACTGACTTTGAAATTTTTGTTTTATTTGTTTATTTATTTATTTATTATTATTATTATTATTGTTTTTATCCTCACCCAAGGACATTTTTGCATTTATCTTCAGATGGAGCGGGAGGGAGAGAGGGGAGAAGAGAAAGAGAGAAACATCAATGTGAGAGAGACACATCAACTGGCCGCCACCCACACAACCCCAACTGGGGCCGGGGACAAACTGCAACCGAGGTACGTGCCCTTAGCAGGAACCGAACCCAGGACTCTCTGGTCCGCAGGCCGACGCTCTAACCACTTAGCCAAACCGGCCAGAGCAATTTGTTTTAATTTAAACTGCCCCATGTGGCCAGTTGATACCACGTTGGACACCACAGCTCTACAGTGTTGCAGTTTTTCCTTTTCCTGTACTCCATCTTTTTACATATTCTATTATAAAATGGACTTCAAAGTCAATGAACACAGCCGCCAACTTAAATAATGATTTGGGGGCATTTCAGTGCCCTAAAAGATACCTCCATGCCATATACAGGAGACTGGCACTTACTGGTCTGATATCAATATCGCACATCCCAACACTTGTAGTGACAACGTGACTGACTCCCAGCATCGTATTTCCTGATAATCCCTACAACAAAATAAAATGAGTAGTGACACAGAGAACTTCAAACAATAAAGTGCATCCAAAAAAATTTAGTATTTATATAGGTTTTATAATTACACAAGATCTCTACACATACAGGAAAAGCCAGGCTAATTATGAAATAAGCTTTCATACCTTTACATTGGAAGGATCAAATAATCCTTCAGGAATCTTTAACCGTTCTGCTCCAAAATCACAGTTGTAGCCATTGGGGAATTCATAATGAACAGTTGGCATCTGTGCAGCTACTCTGAAAACACAGTAAGCATCATTAAACAAAAACAAAAGCAATCCTCTTAAAAAATGATAAACTACTAAGGAATCAACTTATATAAAAGCAGAGTGAGAATATCTACTTTCTTTTCAAATGTTATTTCATATTTCTTAACATAACTTTTTACCTTTCAACCAGTTAAGCATGTTCTACAATTCTTTTTTTACCTAAAATCAATTTCATTCCTCATCTAGGAAGTATACAGTTTTTAAAAAACTAGTATGAAGGTTTTTATGAGCTATTAAATTATGTCTCATAGGCAAAATAAGAAAACATACTGTTCATCATAAGGTGAATCTGACACTTGAAGTACTGAAGCTTGAAAATCCTGGATAACACACTATGGATAAAAGTAAAGAGAGTTTAAGAAACAAGGTTATTGAGATTTGTCTTTGCAATCTATAGTTTCATAACATTATCTATAAAATACTTTTCTTAAGGAAACCGGGTCATGTTCCTGGATGGGTAAGTAATTTCAAGGGTATAAATCTATCTAGCAAGGAGTCTTAAGTATCAAAGAAATCCAATTATAAGCATCTAAATATAAGGGAAAATGCAGAACATTTAAATCACAACAATTATGGATGGACGATGCGATAAAAACATCTGAGAACTCTTGTACCACAGTCCTGCACAACAAAACCAGTTTCAAAACACTGTTTTTACCATAAAAATAAGCTTAGACTTAGAAGCAAGATTTCATTACGTGGATACATACACACACACACACACACACACACACACACACACACACACAAGTATATACATTGCATTTGATGTTACTTTACATGACTGCATATAGTGTAAAACAATTTAATAATTTGCTCTAAAATACATGACCTCTGAACTGCTAAGGATAAATCTTGTCTAATATGTAGTCAAAATTGCTAATCATTTCTACAATTTTCCTTCACCAAACACCAACAAAAAACCTTTATCTTTAGGTGCAAAAATAGTCAGACAGGATATATTCCTGCCACAGTGAATTATGACTTTCATATCCTTTTACTGTGAGAGATGAATGTATATCTGTGCAATGAGAAATTGTTTTACTAACCTGTCCCCCTGTCAGTAGTAAGTCCAATGTTCAGAAACAAATTTTTAATCAAGAGAATCTCTCGTTGGCTCCTTGCTATGTACAATAATCCACATTCATTATATGGCTGACTGATGTTAGGCAAGAGAACATAACGGAACCATACCAGGAGACTGCTATAGACGAAAACCATTTCACCACCACCAAAAAAATAAAACTGAAAAAAAAAAAGCCCAGAATAGCATAATGCTTGTTTTTACCTCAAAACCAAAATTCCTTCCAGGTCTCACCACAATAATCTAAATGAATACATAGTCGTTTGTTGACATATTTGTTTGGCAAGCATGAAAAGCAACCCCACCCAAAAAAAAAACTATTAATTCTATTTCTAGAATATCATAAAAAACGTAAAGATTGAAAATAGTGCTCATATTGTATTCAAAGACTTACAGCCTATAACTCTTTCATAAAGAGGATAATGGTCACTTACGTTACACATATAATTGTGCCAAGACCTTGTAACCTGAGGCAGCTTCTCTTTTCTTTTCCAGTTTGCTGGTGATCCTTCACGCACAGGTTCCTGCGTACCAAGAGCATGGGCCAGGTTAACAGAGCTCACAAAATGAGGTGAAGAGGTAAATTCCAAAAAGATACTTCAGTCATCACTTACTTTTGATGCGATCATATATGGAGGAATCAGTTCTATGCTCATTTCCTGGAAGAGCTCTCTACATTGCATAGTAATAAAGTCTCCAGCAAGAGGGGACTTCACAATACCTATGAGACAGATTAAACGAGGCTAGGAGAGCAGTAAGTCCAAACCCCTTGGGACAAATGTCCTCTGTGGACTGATGTATAAATAATTATTTTCAAGTAGAATTAACAGAACTATTCCTGAAAGCATGCACGTACATCAGTTTTAAATCTACATTATATACCAACATTTTTAAAAACTGTCTTTAGAAAAATGACATTATTTGGAACCTGGTTATGTTTTGACAGCCCAGTGTCATTATCTGCACCCTCATGACAGCTAACATTGTCTTGGCACATGATGGTGAAATACACTTACCTTGCTGAAGGACATAGCCATCGTGAACTGGAATTGCAGTGGTATGAGTGGCTCCGCTGTCCAAAATAAGCCCAGTCGAACGCCCATTCGCAAATCTAGTTTAAAGCATTAAGGAAAAGTAAGGCTCAGGGCTCCTAAAATAATGTTTATTATAAAGGGAAGGTTTTATTAAAGTCTTTGTAAACATAGGCATTATGGCTTAAAATGTGTTAAAGTAAATCTAGAGGTTAACATTGGTATCCAATAATGACTGTGTCTTAAAAACAAAGACAACAGGCAGGACAGACTTCCAGAGTGGTGGTGTGAGGAACTTGGGGAAACCTGTCCTCTGGAGAGAGACATGTTAAACTGTTCAAAATTACCATAATCACACAAAGTCTCTGGAGATATATCAAATGGCTTATGACAAACTGTGAAGCACTTATTTAACAAAATCCACAGGAACTTAGTAAGAACAGTGGGAGGCTGTGGACTTTCAGCTAGAACTAAAACCATTGTTACAGATTAAAGAGGTACTTCAGCAGTGTGGCAGCTGAGTGGCAGTTTCCACCCAGGTAGATTCACAGCCTGTGAATATTGGGAGATCCCATTTTCCATAATTCTGCCCGAAACATCTTGAACCACTGTTTAGGAATATGGCCATTCACTTGGTCATCAAATATTTACTGAGCATCTATTATGTGCCTACTGATGAGTTTGATGTTCAATAAAGGAGAGAGGTCAGTGTGGTGCTAGCATTCCTTAAGCACAGAAGACACAAAAGGTGAGCCACCTGTTTCTGCCCTGAAGGATATCCTGTTTAGTGAAGTAGAGATCAGTAAGTAAAGCTGTATAAAGAACACCTCAGATGGCCTGGCCAGTGAGGCTCAGTGGATTGAGCATCCTTCCATGGATTGAGAGGTCCTGGTTCAATTGCTGGTCAGGGCACATGCCTGGGTTGTGGGGCTCGATCCCCAGTGGGGGGCGTGCGGGAGGCAGCCAATTGATCTCTCATCCATGTTTCTCTCCCTCCAAAAAATCGGTAAAACATATTAAAAAAACACAAAACACACAGCTCAGGATGCCCTGGGGGTATTAAAGACCACCTAACCAATCCCTGGGAAATCCCACTGTAACCTGGGGAGGGGCACATGGGGAAGAGCAGGAACATGAGAAAAGACCAGGAGGGCAAGAGAGCAGGTGAGGTCAGGGAAATGCAAGTAGTTCAGTACAGCCTAAAAGAAGAATGAAGAAAAGAATGTGGAAGATGATTCTGGCTTAAAGCAGGCTGGCAATTACATAGATTATAAGAGTTGCAGTGTGAAGAATGAGCAAGGTAAGAGTAAGGGTTGCAATAATCTCGGAAGCAGCTTGCACCTAATGCAAGGGTAATGGATAGAGAGAAATAAATGAATTTGACGATGGTGGGGTGAAAAACGAAGTCTTGATGACTGGTGGGAGTAGGATGATACACAGAAGGAGAAGAAACGACTTTGAGGGGAGTGAAGATAAAGTCAGTTTGGGACATAATGAGTTTAAAGTGCTTATACAAACTACAGAAAGTGTTCCAGTAGGCAGCTGAGCCTGGAGCTCACAAAAAAGATCTGGGAAACAAATATGGATTGGGAATTTGTCACTGAATAACTGGTACCTGAAGTCAAGAAAATGAGGAAGTGAAGAGAGAAAATGCATGTCAAGAGAGATGAAGGCCTAAGGGTAGAAAACCAAGGAATGGGTATAGATGATCAGAGGGAAGAGGTCTGAGAATAAATGGCCAGTAACATAGGATAATGATTTATGCTTGCTATTACTGGTACTCTATTGACCTCCCCTCAACTATATACATAAACATTAATTGTATCACTATTAGTACAAATTGATACAGTATCACCAGTTTACCAAGTGTTTGTCCAAAGGTTTGTGGACCCTCCTACAGATGGCAATTATAAAATTGGGAGAATTTTTTTTGTTATTTAAATTTATTGGGGTAATATTGGTTAATAGGGTCATATAGGTTTCAAGTGTACGTTACTATGATAGATGATCTGTATATCGCATTGTGTACCCACCACCCATAGTCAAACTGTCTTCCATCACCATATATTTGGCCCCCTTTACCCTCTACCTCCCCCACCCCTTCCCACCATACTGCTGTCTGTCTGTGTCTCTGAATTTCAGTCTATTATTTTAAATGAGCATTTTAAGATGCTGGGAAGTGTTCAAAAGCCGTCAAAATTCAGCCAATATTTATACTCGTAAAGCGGTAACTTGCAGAAGAATCCCAAGTTTGCAATTCCCTTGCCTGAAAGTGCTCCCCAGGGTCATGGCTGTGGCTTAGCAAAGCAATGGTAGGAAAACAGCTGGACACTTAAGGCAGAACCCTTGGAAGCCAGAGAACCACAGAAGGGGGGGAACCCAAAATCTGAGTATAAAATCTACCCAAATCTCTGGCTGACTATTAAACTTCAAGTACAGGACTTAAGGGGGCCCAACAAAAATGAGAAGAACAGCAAGTAAGCCACTTTTGAAAAACAGAGCTGTACCAATGAGTTCTGTGATTTTGTTACCTTTTTAACTAAATGTATTCTCCAACAGTATGGATCTAGGACAGCAGAAAACTGAAAGCTTCCTTACGGTGTCAACAAGACAGAGCCTACAGCTGGCAGATATGAGAACCCAGCCATCATCAATTAAGTCAGACAAATTCTTATTTTTAATATTTTTAAATTATAGAAAATTTTAGTTAATATTTTATAAAATATAATTGTTTTCATAAAAATGTTATTTGTGTTACTAAGTCTAGTTTGTTATATTAAAATGAACCAATAAGTAAATGTTAAATTCTTAGTTTTAATTTGTCAAACAATAATATTGATAAATATAACCTATATAAACAAAAGCTCTTTGGAGTTTTCAGTAACTTTTAAGTGTAAAGGAATCCTGGGGTCATAATATTTGAGAAGTCAAAACAATTTTATAATAACACTAAGATGTTATTTGTCTTATTCACCATCATTATCTCATAAGCATATATGGGAGTTTTCCAGAGGGCATGTCATGTGTGATCCACAACAGACTGAATGCAAAAGCCAGATAGGAGACTCCAACTTCGGCTGTTAACTGCAACATTCAAGATACTTGAGCCCTGGCCGGTTTGGCTCAACGGTTAGAGCGTTGGCTTGCGGTCCAGAGAGACCCGGGTTCGGTTCCCGCTAGGGGCACATACCTCGGTTGCAATTTGTCCCTGGCCCTGGTTGGTCGTGCGGAAGGCAGCCACTCGATGTGTCCCTTTCACGTCGATGTTTCTCTCTCTCTCTCTTCCTCTCTCTCCTTCCCACTCTATCTGAACAAAAAATGGAAAAATGTCCTCGGGTGAGGATAAAAAAAAGATACTTGAAAAAATGTAAAACAATTCTACTCTTCTCATTAATATTTTTCATTTTGGAAAAGTTTTCATTAAAATATTTTATTTATATTAAAATATATTTATTATTAATTTACTAAAAAATAATCTACACAAATATGATTGTAAAGTTTCTGTTTTAATTTCAGATAAGTTAAATGCTGCCAGATACAACACACATACATAAAAGTTCTGGGTATAAAAAGTTTGAGAACTGCTGGGCTAGAAATGATACTAGTCAGGAAAATTCAAAATGTGGGAAATTCTACAGGACAAACAAACTACTTCCCTGAAAAAAAGAATTACATGAGGAAAAAAAAAGGGGAGGAGGAAGAGTAGAATCTACACATTAAAACAGATCTAGGAGGCCCTGGCCGGGTAGCTCAATTGGTTCTGATACCCCAAGGTTATAGGTTAGATTCCCGGTCAGGGCACATAAAAGAATGAACCAACAAATGCATAAATAATTAGAACAATAAATCATGTTTTTCTCTCTCTCAAATTGATTAAAAATTTTTTTTTTCTTAATTGATTTTTAGAGAGAGAGGAAGGGAGAAGGAGAGAGAGATAGAAACATCGATGAGAGAGAACATCGACTGGTCACCTCCTGCATGCTCCCCATTGGGGATTGGGCCCACAACCAAGCATGTGCCCTGACTGGGAACGGAACTGGCGACCTCTTGGTGCATGGGTCGTTGTTCAACCACTGAGCCACACCAGCTGGGCTCAATCAATCAATTTTTTTAAATGTATGTGTGTTTTCTTTAAAAGAGAGAGACCTAGTAGACACTGAACAAATACAATGTATGACCCTTGTTGTTTGGGTCCTGACTCAAATATACTAAACTTTTAAAAAATAAGATAAACTGTGGTTACATCTATTTCATAGATGTTTTTAGAGAACATGGTAAAATCTTTTATAGATACATACATGCTAAAGTTTCTGTGAATAAAAATTACATAGCATTTGGGATTTACTTCAAAATCATGGTGGAAAGGGAGATGGGTGGGGTTATACCTAATGCAACTTAGCTATATACTGAAAACTATTGAACCTGGGTGATAAATCTATGGAGGATCAATATAATATTCTATCTTTTTTTGCTTGTGTTAGAAATCTATAATAAAAGGTTAAAAAATAAAACAATGCCCATTCTATTTACACATTCTTTATAAAGAAACAGCCAAAGACATGTTAAAATTGGGGACAGCCATGTTCAAATTGTGAACTTGGACCAATTTGACATGGTTAGCATGCAAATCAAATGAAACAATGCACACACCATGTGTTTGCTAGTATTCTACATCCTGGACTCAAAAACCTGCAATGGTTCTCTGGAAAGTGAAGTTTATATCAACAATCAGACTTAAAACTATTTTAACAACTCCTTCTGAAGTATGACATAATCTTAAACTATAAACTAAATCACTGTAACAAAAGCTTATACTTTCTACCTCTATACTTTTGTAAATCATCTCCAAGACGTGACACTATTGACAAATATTAGATTACAATTACCACAGTTCATTTCGTGTTTACATAAAATTTACTTCTATATTACAGCGATCCAGGGAGGCATACAAGATAATTGAGTTAAAGTTCAGGTTTTAAATACCTAATTCAAGACTGCATAGTTTGTAAGCACTACAACTTGAATTCTACATATGGGGCTCTTTCTCCCATATCATACAACTAAATTTGTTTATAAAGGTTTATCATTCTAGTATATTATTCCAGTAAACTGCCACAATTGCTAAACAAAAAATACAAATTAATCATTACTTTATGACTTTGCCAATGGTATTTTGAAGTACTATTTAAGTCTGTTATTTAGCTTCTAACAAGACTATTCCATTATAAATTCTTTGAGGTGAGGACTTATTTCCTTACCTCTCCCTTAATAGGCTTGTAATAACTATCTGGTGATTAATTCTTAAGTGAATTTATGGCCAATTTCTACTTTCAAGATGGGACTGGAGGGGATGAAGGAAATGGCAATCTTTGAACTATATTAGGAAACTGGCTATAACACTGCCTTCTATGGACATTCCTCTTCAAAAAGCAAAAGTCTTAAAAACCTTGTTAACAAGCAGGATTTGAGTGTATCTTCCCCATTACCCTCTCACAGTTTCTGGCATGTTGATTACAAAAAGAAATACAAAAAATGGGTAGAAAAAAGCGAGAGAGAAAACACCCCAAAGTTTTGAACAAACGAAACTGGCCCATGTCTTCCTGCTGGGGCATCAGCTTCAGGAGCACCGCATTTACTTTTAGAGAAAAGCTAAGCATTACAGTCAAGGATACGCTGTCAAAACTGCAGTTTTGCAAAGGAAGAATGCAGGGATGTTGTAGTGTTCAAACATCAACTCTGTCAGTTTCTCTCTCTTGGCTCTAGTGTTCCACTGGAGAAGAGGGAAAAAGAAATGCAAGTTGTTTGTTGTTTAAGAACTAAATGTTGATTTATCTCGAGACGCTAATTTATAGCACTACATTAACAAAGATGTAAAACATTAAAAATAGAATCATACCTTGACAAATAATCTTCATAAAAATTTTATAACATTTATTTCATTTCTATTGGTAAAAGGATTTAATAAATAAATGTAAATTAGAATTTGGTTATTGTCTAATAAAAAGTAAAATTGCTGCTATAAGTAGTAGAAATTACCAATTTTTTAATTAAGGAATTAGGATTGTTATAAACATAAAGTACTATTAAATTTTAAGAGTGAATATAGTAATCAGAATCCTAAGTATGAATTTTAAACCACCAAATTCTCATACAGTTGTTATTCATAAAATAAACTAGTGGTTAAAAACAGTAACAGAATATTGATAACTTAGGTATTTCACATGAGAATTTGGTCCAGCCATTTGCAGCCCCTGTTCAACATTTGACCTCTCTCCTAGAGACCTGAATATAAAAGCAGATATGCACTGCCACATCGACAATTCATAAACCAAAATGGGAAGAAACCTAAGGATTCTAATGTTAAATACATCCCTGAAAAAATAGATAAATAACCACCAGAACCCATTAGGGTGCTCTGGTATTATTATTATTATTATTATTATTATTATTATTATTATTTTTATTTTTAACTTATCTTTATTGTTGAATGTATTACAGATGTTCCTCATTTCTCCCCTATTGCCCCCCTCCTCCCCATTCCCGCCCCCCTCCTGCCTTTCCCCACACTGTTGTCTGTGTCCATTGGTTATGCATATATACATATAAGTTCTTTGGTTTATTTCTTCCCACCCTCCTACCCCCCTTCCCTTTGAGGTTTGTCAGTCTAACAACCAATTTGTACTTAATCCCTTCACCTTTTTCACACATCCCCCCAGCCCCCACCCATCTGGTAACCAACAAAAGTTCTCTGTATCTATGAGAATGTTTCTGTTCTGCTTGTTCATTTTGTTTGTAGATTCAATTGTTGATAGATATGTATTTATTGCCATTTTGTTTGTTCATATTTTTTTATCTTTTTCTTCAAGAAGACCCTTCAACATTTCATATAATAATGGTTTGGTGGTGATGAACTCCTTTAGCTTTTCCTTGTCTGGGAAACTCTTTATATGGCCATCGATTCTAAATGACAGCTTTGCAGGATAGAGTACTCTTGGTTGTAGGTTCTTGCTTTTCATCGCTCTGAATATTTCTTGCCACTCCCTTCTGGCCTGCAAAGTTTCTTTTGAGAAATCAGCTGACAGTCTTATGGGAACTCCCTTGTAGGTAACTAACTGCTTTTCTCTTGCTGCTTTTAAGATTCTCTCTTTGTCTTGAACCTTTTGCATTTTGATGATGATGTGTATTGGTGTGGGCCTCTTGGGGTTCATCTTGTTTGGGACTCTCTGTGCTTCCTGGACTTGTATGTCTGTTTCCTTCACCAAGTTAGGGAAGTTTTCTGCCATTATTGTTTCAAATAGGTTTTCGATTTCTTGTTCTCTCTCTTCTCCTTCTGGCACCCTCAAGATGCGAATGTTGGCATGCTTGAAGTTGTCCCAGAGGCTCCTTACACTATTCTCATTTTTTTGGATTCTGTTTTCTTTTTGCTGTTCTGATTGGGTGTTTTTTGCTTCCGTATATTCCAAATTGATGGTTTGCTTCTTGACTTTACCTACTCTACTATTGAATCTGTGTAAACTATTCATTTCAGTTAGTGCCTCCTTCATTTCTGACTGGTCCTTTTTTATGCTCTTGAGTCCCTCACTAAGTTCACTGAGGTTCTCACTAAGTCCACTGAGCATCCTTATAAGCAGTGTTTTGAACTTAGCATCTGTTAGGTTGCTTAATTCCATTTCACTTAGTTCTTTTCCTAGAGTTTTGTTCTGTTCTTTCATTTGGGACCTGTTTCTTTGTCTCCTCATTTTGTCTGCCTCCCTGTGTTTGTTTCTATGTATTACTTAGCAAGAGGTATGGGGCTAGCTGAAACCAGATGCTGCTTGTTTGAAAGAATTTAGGAAAAGCTGAAGCAGGATCCAAGATAGGCCAATCCTATGGTAAAGCAACTGGCAACAGCTTGGGTGGGCCTGAAAGTTGGGTGGGGCGGGGCCTCAGGGAATCACCAGGGCGGGGCCAACAGTGTGAGCCAGGTTGCTGGAGTCCCAGATATGGCGGCGTCTGCTGGCCCAGGGAAGGGCTCACCAAAGGAACAAAAGCCTCTGACAGCATGTCTGTCTAGGAGAAAGCTGCCTCTCCAGCCCTTGCTCCAATGCCAAACAGCTCAGTTCTTCCCCATATGACTCTGGTGCCTTTCAAGCTGCCTCCCCCACACTGGAGCCTGGAGGGTGGGAGTACGATTAAGTCCCTATGTGGGCCCTTTAAGAGGAGCTGCCGGGGACTTTAGCCACCTCAGCCTCAGTTACCGGTGGTTTTTCCAGCCAGAAGTTATGGGGACTTCTCTTCCTGGCACTGGAACCCTGAGCTGGGTGCCTGTTGTGGGATGGGGACCCCTCAGTCCTCAGGGAAGACCTCTTCAGCCGAGGTGTCCTCCTGATTTTTATCCGCCACACGTGGGTGTGGGACCAGCCTGTCGCGCCTCAGCCCCTCCTACCAGACTCGATGCGGCTTCTTCTTTAATTTAATAGTTGTAGGACTGCCATTCAGCTTGATTTCAGGCAGTTTTGAATGATGGTTGTTCTGTAGTTTAGTTGTAACTTTGATGTGGTTGTGAGAGGATGCGATAACGCGTTTACCCACGCCGCCATCTTGACCAGAAGTTCCATGTGGCTTCTTTAATTTCGTAGTTGTAGGACTTCCATTCACCTCGATTTCAGGCGGTTCTGAAGGATGTTTGTTCTGTAGTTTATTTGTAATTTTGATGTGGTTGTGGGAGGAGGTGAGTACCATGTTTACCTACGCTGCCACCTTGACCGGAAGTCCAATTTTTTTTTCTGGTATTATTCTTTGAATGTTTTATTCATTGAATACACAAAACTTATAATATTATTTAAATATTGCCGAGCCGGTGTGGTTCAGTGGATTGAGTGTCGTCCCATGGACTGAGAGGTCCCAGTTCAATTTCCACTCAGGGCACATGCCCAGGTTGCAGGCTGTATTCCCAGTAGGGAGCATGCAGAAGGCAGCCCTTTGATGTGTCTCTCTCACATCGATGTTTCTATCTCTCTCTCCCTTCCTCTTTTTCTAAAAAAAATCAGTAAAAACATATTTAAAAATAAACCCCCCTTTCCCTAATATTCAAAATTCAAAATATAAATTTCTATGCCTCTTCTAAGAAAAAGGAAACATTTTTCAAATGAATAGGAGCAAATAAAGAGAAAAAGTGAGAAAAGAAAGTCTTGTTCTTACCGGTGCTTCTGACATGAGGACAGGATGCAGGCTGGGTTCTGATTTGACATGCATTTTGTAGGTATGATCCAAAATAGCCTGGAAACTATCCCAGTCTTCAACTAGAATATGAAATTAATACCTTGACGACAATGCTTAGTTGGAGATGAATACAGCATCTTTTGTGGGGCTGTTCCTAAGATTTAGCATTAAACATTTGAATATACAGAACCTACTTACTCTACAGATCTGCTTCATAGCAAGTACTTCATATAGACATCATCTTTGCTCTAGATATAGAACCTTTTCTGGTTCCTCCAGCCCCAACAATATCACAACCCTAAGACCTGTCCAAATGTAAGTAATATACACAACAGATTTAAGTACCACATAAATATTATTCAGTAAGTACTTATTAGAGACCCAGCATGCAATCGGAATGGTAAGAAGACAGAATCATATCATCTAGACCTGACATTCAAAAACCTTACAATCTATTTAGAAAAATAAAATAAGACATAAAAAATATTCAGAGAATAACAAATATGTCTTCAATTTGGCTTCCACCTGAAAATTCCATTAAAACTGTTTGCCTAAGTCACTAATGAACATTCTAATGAGGAAATCCAGTGGACACTTCACATCTGTAATTTCACTTGAACTCTCTAAATTATCTGACACTTCTGACTACTTCAAGACTTTACAAACTTTCTCTGCCAAAGTCCAAAGAAGAAATGTCACTACCTGTATAACATACTTCCACAGGCCTAGCAGGATAAATTTTATGGTCAATGACCTTTGTTAATAGTTCTAATTTCTCTCTCCCCTTCTTAGTGTAAACCTAAATGTCACAGCTGAGAGTAATGGACTTCTAAGCTTCCAGAACTTTTACTTATTTTGTCCTCCTAAATTTTCTCCTACACCCCTAAATATTCCTTCACCCTCATCTTCATGGACACCTCTTCTTCTCTATTGGTTAAATACAGAACAAGTTTTTACAAGGAAGCCCAACTTCAACACTGAACTTATATTTCAAACTCTTTCTGGGTAATATGATGCAGCTCTGTGTCTTAAAATCTTTGTCTCCTGCTTACAACACCAGCACCTATGTTCAAACACTTTGAACTCAGTAACAAATTCATTTCCTTGCTGTACAGAAAAGATTTAACACAGCAGGCCTGAGAAACACCTGTTTGCAAGGTTGACCCTTGGCTGGCATCTGGAAACTTGACTGGTAAACAGTTCCCTACACTGACACTTTCCCCTACATGATAAGAGTAGCTCATTGTGCCTAAACCGTTTGTGCAAAGAATGTGGCTTATGATGAACACCTTCTTTCCTTCTGGGAGTCTGGGAGTTTGGTATTTGCTAGGCACAGGGTAGCTTCATGACCAGCCCCAAATAAACATAAACACCTTGGGTACCGAATCTCTAATGGGATCTGCTGGTGGACAACTTGCATGTTGTTACAACTTGATGCTGGAGGAATTAAGCACATCCAGTCTGACTGCACTGTGAGAAGACTCTTGGAAGTTTGTTCCAGTTTCCTCTGGACTTCACTCCATGCCCCCCTATTCCCTTTGCTGATTTTGTTTGTATCATTTTATTGTAATAATCTTAGCTATGAGTACAACTATATGCTGAGTCCTGTCAGTCCTCCTAGGGAATAACCGAATGTCAGAGTGATCTTGGGTATTAGCAGTACGCTTGCCTTTTAAGACCATTATAAAACTTTTTTTTTTTGCCTTCTATTCCTACCGCAATACATGTTACTCTCAATTCAGTCACCCCACTGGAAAACATAAATATCTTTCTTAACTCTCCTCTTCTTTTCACGCCTCCAATCATTTAAGTACCATCTGTCTCCTAGATATCTCTGAAAGCCACCTCAGGGATCTCTGACATCAGTGTTACAATCTAAATACTCATTTCTCCACTGGACTGCCACCATCATAACTGAACCTCTTGTCTCTAGCATCTTCCTCCAGTCTAGAGCCTACATATTGCTCTTAGAGACATCTTTCCAGCTGGCAAATAGGAACACTTCACATCTCAGTTTAAATTCTTTTCAGGGTGCCTTTATTGCCACCTTAGTACACCCTGGCATGGCTTACAAGCCCTTTTATGATTGCTTTTTGCCTACTTTCCCTGCAACTGGCCATAAGGCACCCAATGTTACAGCCATATGTAACTGATGACATTTCTAAACATGTGAGTTTCTTCCACAACTCCATCTCGTCACACATGCTGGTTGCTCTGCTTTACCTAACCTTGTCAGTCAAGCTAATTCTTCTTCATTGATCAATATTCAGTACAAAAGTTACCACCTTTGTGAAAACCATCACTGACTTCCAACGACAGAGTTAAACATCATTCCTCTCTAATCCCACTGATTATCAGACATAGCTATATTATAGCACTTATCCACACATTTGTATATATACATCTAACCCCCTGACCTATGAGTTTCTTCAGGAAAAGGAATGTGTTTTATGCATCTCTGTATTCTCAGTGCCTGGAACATCAGTTTGTGGATACTGAAACAAACAAATAAATCGCTGATGTTCAACTTATAAGAAGCAGTTACTTTATATATAAAATGCACCCAGTATACTCTATGTTTATAACAAACTACATAGAAAAAAGAATCGTACCCATCCCATTTTTCAGTGGTGAAATGGCCTCCATATTCTCCCTGGGAACACGCAGGGCATTAGTATCTATGTAATAGGTGGGACCGCCTTGTTTGCCTTTATCACCATCTATTTCCATCAATGTGCTTCCATCATCTCTTTCTAGTACCATGCCAATAGCTGTGGGGAAATCCACCTGTAAGAGTCAAAAACATGGTATCATGGTTTTATCTGCTTTATCAAGGAGTCTTCCCACTCCCCCTCCAACTCCCCCTCCCCCAAGTAATGCCTTTTGTCATATTTGAGTCATATTTCTGCATAAATTTAATTCTACATGAATGGCCCTTACATATCCAAATAACTCTACCATTACACTTACCTTGGGACAGTCCTCACCAGCATAACCAGCTCTCACAGTATAGGATCCAATGTCAAAAACAAGGGCTCCAACTTCATCTGAAAAGATGAGAGGATAATTAAGAGGTAATAAACTTACAATATCATACAAAAATTAAAAGAGTACTTATCACAGTTAAAATGAGAACATATGTGAAACCTCTATAAAAATGAAAACAGACACCCCAGCTGGGTGGTTCAGTTCATCAGAGCTCTGTCCCGTACACTAAATAGTCTGCGGGTTCAGTTCTCGGTCAGGGCACATACCTAGGTTGCGGGTTCGATCCCCACTCGGGGTGCATATGGGAGGCAACCAATCAATGTTTCTCTCTTACTTTGAAGTTTCTCTCTCTCTCCCTTCCTCTCTCTCCAAAAATCTGTAAAAACATATCCTCAGGTGAGGATTAAAAAAGAAATTATTTTTTAAAAATCCAAATAGGCATTACATTCATACTTCATTACCTTGAACCTAGTTTTAATTTAAATACACCTTAAACTAAAGACTTATTTAATTAAAATATAATGTCATACATGGTGTATCACTAGAAGTTCAATCAGGAAAGAGATCCTAAACTAAATGGGATAAGTTGAAGAAAGTATACTTATTAAAATAACTATTTACAAAGATATAGACACAGCCCGGCCGATGTGGCTCAGTGGTTGAGCGTCGACCCACATACCAAGAGGTTGCCGGTTCGATTCCCGGTCACAGCACATACCCAGGTTGTGGGCCAAATCCCCAGTAGGGGGCATGCAGGAGGCGGCCAATGCATGTTCTCTCTCATCAATGTTTCTATCTCTCTCTCCCTCTCCTTTCAAAATCAATAAAGAAAAATTACTTAAAAAAAAAATGATATAGACACAATACAGGAAAACGAGAAAAAACAGTATAGTACCCTAGGACTTAAAATATCAGAGATCTGTTGCCACCCTTAAGAGTTGAAGAAATGAAGAAAGAACTATTTCTAGACTCCAGAGTGTGTTCAGATGGCTACCTGACAGGAGCTGTGACCTTCAGTTGAGGGATGCAGTCAGCCTTGGCAAATAAACATGCCAACCTCTCTAGTTCCCCTATTTGGAATATAGGGTATTCTGTAATTTCTCATGCAAACTGGGCTACTTCTAAATGTGAAAAGGCCCTATTAATAATTGTATCAGGACAAGAGACACTAAGTAGGAAGTATGGGTACCCTACCATGGCCCAAACCAGAGGTCAAGTAAACCCACTGATGTAGTCTACGTGGGTCAGTCTTCAACAGCACAGAGTGAGTGGAAATGTATGGGAGGTGGGTCTGGAGGGGGCAAAGGGAAGATATTCAGTACACCTAGGTACTATTTTTCATACATTAAGAAAAGTAATATTCCATGCAATTAGGAAAGAAACTTAGCAAAATCCCAAGTAAAGACCCCGAAGAATAAGAATTTAAGGTATAATAATATAAGCCAAGAAAAAAAAAATCATTAAAATGAAGTTATCATCAAACTTTGAACATTTCAAAGATTTTAGGACATAAAGTTTAATGCTGCTTGCCCTGGCTGGTTTGGCTCAGCAGTGAGAGCATCCAACCTCAGACCAAAGAGTCAGGGGTTCGATTCCGATCAAGGGCATGTACCTGGGTTGCAGGTTCGATCCCCAACTGGGAGGGTCATGCAGGAGGCAACCAATCGATGTATCTTACATCAGTGTTTCTCTCTATCTCTCTCTCTCTCCCTCCCTCCCTCCCTCCCTCTCTTTCACTCTATCTAAAAATTAATAGAAAAATATCCTCAGGTGAGGATTAACAAAGAAGTTTAATGCTGATGGGAGAAAGCTGGTGATTTTGTTTTCACATTCAAATTCACAGAAAAGCCTCTAATTATTCTTTAAAATTACTTCAGCTCAAACAGCATGCCTCCTAAAACAAAACACTGTTTTTTCCAGGCACTGATTTTTCTTTTTTTTTTTTTTAATTCCTCACCCGAGGACATTTTTCCATTTATCATCAGATAGAGTGGGAGGGAGGGAGAGAGAGAGAGACAGAGAGAAACATTGATGTGATAGAGCCACATCGACTGGTTGCCTTCCGCATGACCCGATCAGGGCCGGGGATGAACCGCAACCGAGGTATGTGCCCTTGACTGGAATCGAACCCACGACTCATTGGTCCAAGGGCTGAGGCTCTAACCACTGAGCCAAACCAGCCAGGGCCAGGCACTGATTTTTGAAAGAAGAAATTTTTTTCAATTATTAAATATAATAAAGACTATTTACCCGCAGGAAATTGGCAAAAATTGATGTCTGATAAGATCAAGTGTTGTCAAAGATATCGAGAAAGAGGAGCTTCTATACGTCAATTAGTAAAAGGTGTGAATTAGCCCTGGCCAGTTTGGCTCAGCAGTTAGAGCGTCAGCCCGTGGAACAGTAGTCACAGGTTCGATTCTGGTCAAGGGCACATACCTCAGTTGCGGTTTGTCCCTGGCCCTGGTCGGGGTCCTGCGGGAGGCAGCCACTCAATGTGTATCTCTTGCATCGATGTTCTTCTCTCTCTCCCTCCCTCCCAACTCTATCTGAAGGTAAATAGAAAAATACCCTCGGGTGAGGATTTAAAAAAAAAAAAAACGGGTGTAAATTAGTATAACCACTATGGGCAATTTACTCACATCTACTAAAAGTTGAAAATGTGCATACATAGAAATTACACTTGTCTTCTGTAGAGCAGCTCTCTCACATATATTATAAAAAGACACTTACCAGAATGTTCACTAGGTATGTGACCTTGGGAGATTTACTAACTGCTTTGCCTCAATTCCCTATCTCAGAGGATGCTATAATGATTAAATGTGTTAAATACTTTAATGTATGTAAGCACTTAGTACTTGGCACATAGCAAACACTGTAAGTGGTAACTGCTATGATGATCATTATTGTCACACTGCTTGCCATGGGAAAAGGTAGAAATTATTTAATGGCCTCTCAGTAGGGAAACTGATAAACTACAGTTTATCCTTATAGTGAGATATTACACCAGTTAAAGGAGTGATCTAGCTCTACATGTATCATCATGGATAAATCTCAAAAGAATCATTTTAAAAAGCTAGTTACTATACACACACACATTATAATGCTATTTAATTCACTATGGTTACGTACACACTTAGTAAAAGTATAAAAACATGATGCATGGGGATGCCTGGCTGGTGTGGCTCAGTGGTTGAGCATCGACCCATGCCCAAGAGGTCGCCAGTTCGATTCCTGGTCAGGGCACATGCCCAAGTTGTGGGCCTGATCCCCAGTGGGGGGGCATGCAGGAGTCGGCCAATCAATGTTCTCTCTCATCGATGTTCCTATCTCTCTCTTCCTCTCTCTCTAAAAATCAATAAAGGAAAAAAAATTTTAAAAAAACACAACATGATGCATGGGGTCTAGGAATGTTACATACCTCTGAAGAGGAAGAGAAGGGAACTCTACATCAGTAACATCTTATCTCTTAAAATATCTGAGACAAATATGGCAGAATATCACATCTATATAATTTAAGTAGTGAGTACAGAAGTATCACAAACTTACACATACTTTTTTTAGTATGTTTGAACTATTTTAAACATTTTAAAAACAAAATTTAGAATGAAGAAAATTATTATTACACACTTCAAACATTCACAGTTTAGAGAAGATGTCTTTATAAAATAATGATCTCATTTTCATTTAAAAATAATGAACAGCCATCTATTTTTTTTTCTTCCTAGTTTGAAACGAAGTTGCTACATTTCCCAAAGTAATTTACCTTCTCTATACAATTCTTGGGTTGGACTATTTAGTCTGAAAGCAGTCCTTAAGAGCAGAACACTACATTTGTTCTCACCATACCATGTAAACTCAAGCACAAATAGTAACTGAAGTTTACAAACAACATAAATTAGTAAACTTTAACACTTTGTTTAACCAGAATACCTGGTAAAGAAATAACCTAAAGAAATTAATTAATTGCCTACTTAACCAAATATTTCAATTTCTGTTCTCAAAATCAATCTTTTGCCCTGCAACCAGTCTCCTAATATCTTCTGTGTCATGGACCCACTTGACAATGTTCTAGTCTGAATTGTTTCTCCCTAAAATTCATATGTTGAAGTCTTAACCCCTGATACCTTAGAATGTGACTATACTTGGATAGGTCTTTATAGATGTGATTAAATTAAAATGAGATCTTTAGGGTGGGCTCTAATCTAATATGACTGGTGTCCATCCCTATATGAAGAGAAAATTGGGACATAGATGTGTACAGAGGAAAGACCCTTTGAAATAGGGATAAGACAACCATTTAACCCAAAGAGAAAGACCTCTGAGAATACAATTCCGCAGACAGGTTGACCTCAAATTTCTAGCTCCAGAACTGTAAGAAAATTCATTTCTGTTGTTTAAGCCACTCAGTCTTTGGCACTTTGTTATGGCATCCCGGCAGTTTAGGAAACTTATAAATCCCTTCTTAAACTGTTTTAAAATAGATTATAAAAGAAACCAATTATAATAAAATGTAATTTTATCCATAGAATCCTAGGGAATGCCAGGGACACCACTTTAGGAGCCCTTCCTCTAATTTACCCTTTCTTAGGTAACCTGTTCAACTCCCACAGCCTAAATACTAATAATTCCAATATCAAATCTCTCTTTTAAGTCCTCACCTTCATCTACACCAGCGGTTCTCAACCTGTGGGTCACGACCCCTTTGGGGGTTGAACGACTCTTTCACAGGGGTTGCCTAAGACCATCAGAAAACACATCTTTCCGATGGTCTTAGGAACCGAGATGACGCTCCTCTATCGTCTCCAGGCGGGTCGGCCCACGTGCAGATACGCCCACATACATCATGAGGAACTGTATTAAAGGGTCGCGGAATTAGGAAGGTTGAGAACCACTGATCTAGACCCACATCTTGAACGTCTTACTGTCCATCAATATTAATTCCACGTGATGTCCATGAGTACCTCATATTCAACATATCTGAAGCACTATGTTTTCTCTATCCTATCTAATTGAAGCCTTGCTTGCCAGTTAGTGGACCCAGTCACCAGAGGCAAAAATCTCTAAATATTTTCAGAATCATGAACACCTTCGTATTTCTCACCCCTCATCAATTTCTGCCAAATATTTGCTAAATACTTCTCAAATCCGTTCCTCTTTAATACCATTGCCCCTGTTGAGTCAAGCTCTTATCTCAACAGGGAACTATTACAGTTCAGCACAGGGATTGTGCTTCTATCTCTTCACCTTCTCAATCCTCTTGTTATACCTGCACTGTGATCTTTCAAAGTTGTAACTCTGAACCTAAGTTCTTCAATGAAAAGAGGAGACTCACTCAGTAGATTTTCATTATCTACAAGATAAAATTCAAATCATTCTACCCAGTTGATAGTCAAGGCCTAGTATAATCTGGCAGCAGTCTCACTTCTCACCTCATACACTAGTGTAACTGCTAATATGTGGTCCCTAAACGCACCATGTAACCTCACTCAGTAAGCCTTTGCATATGCTGTCCCCCTCCACTCCTCTTCCATCATCCCCATAACCTTTCTTATAAAGTACCCTGACTGCCCCACACTGAGTTAGTAACTTTCTTGTCTGTTACCTTTGTACTGTCTACATATCTGTCATTACTGAACATAGTTCATTGAATGAGTTATCCCTTCTAAGAAAAAAACATGTTGCCAATTAAACTCTGCCATGCCATCAATATTAAGAAAATTCTACTGTTTAAATGTGGTGAAAAATGTACAACAGAAAATAAATAAAATATGGTGTCTATTTACTTGACTGATTCACCTACAAGATTGAGAGCTTCTTGCCCTGGTTGGTGTGGCTCAGTTGATTGGGGGTCTTCCCATGCACCAGGAGCTTGCCTGTTCCACTCCCTGTCATGGCACATGCCGGGGTTGTGGGCTAGATCCCAGGTAGGGGTCATGCAGGAGACAGCTACTCCATGTTTCGCCCTCATATCGATGTTTCTCTCTCTTTCTCTCTCTCTAAAACCAATTAAAAAAATACAATCTACTGTTAATGACACAAACATTAGCAGGTGAGAGGTTTGAATGCTTTTCACAGTAAACCTTTTGGAAAATGTGGCCCACTATGTGTAAATACTGGCCATACAGTAATAACTCAAACACAAAATTATATACTTACTTTTGGGAGTTTTGAATACTTTTTATGTGAAATAGGCTTTAAGACCTATTTACACAGCAAAGGAGAAACAAGATGTTTATTCTGAGTACCTATAATATGAATATGCATGCTATGCTTATATACTTGGAAAATGAATTATGGAAAAACAACCAAAAACCTCTTTTTAAAGGATTTTACTGAGTTCTGGCCAGCATGGCTCAGCGGTTTCAGTGTCAGCCCCAACACTGAAGGGTTGGGGTGTTCGATTCCCGGTCAAGAGTGCAATCCTGGATTGCAGGTTGGAGACCCAGCCCAGTCCAGGCACACGTGGGAAGCACCAATCCATGTATCTCTTTCACATCAATGTTTCTCTCCTTCCTTCCCTTCTACTCTCTCTTTAAAAAAATCAATGAAATATCTTTGAGTGAGGATTAACAAAACAAAAAAAATGTTTCTACTGAAATGCCTTTTCTTCATTGGAGAGTCTTTGTCCCCATTTACTAGGATGTTATGTAACTTTGGGCCAGTTACTTAATCTTCTTTATACCTCATTTTCTTCTTCAATAAAATGGGGATAGTAGTATCACCTTCTATGACTGTTGGGGATTAACTGAGTTCATTAACATATTAAATGCAATCCATGAAAAACCTCTGGAACAGTTATCGGTACACAGTATACACTCAATAAATGTTAGCTACTGGCATTATTAGTATTCATTTCTACCTTACCCACATTAAACCATTCCTTTTAACAAAATGCTCAATGCACAGCCTCTAGATCCTTAGATCAGTCAACCAAAAGGTCAAAATAGAGTCAACAGCAGCTTCCAGGAGGCAAAGGCACACACACCCAGTTTTTTTTGTTTTGGTCAGGATTGCATCTTCAGGCAGAGAAGAGGTAAGTCATGAAGATCCACTTGGCTTTCTCCAAAGGAAAATGGAAAACTACTGATGTTCACCTTTGCACAATCAAAACCAAGAACATAAACAGAAAATGAAGGAGTGAGAGTCAGCACATCACCTCAAAAAAGACTCTAGCTACACTAGAAAAACTAAGAACTTTGAAATATTTATTTTTATCCTCAACCAATAAAATGCCATCCTCTCCAGAATGTTATTACTAGACACAATAACAACAGCAACACTTTGCTTCTGTCTCCTTGTTCTCCAACTCATCAAACAGGAACACAAAACAAGCATCATGTACATCTGTGCTTCCTTTAGGTATCTTGAAAAAATGGAAGCTCTGACTCAGTAGATTTACACTGGGGCTTGAGAGTCTGCATTTCCAAAAAACTTGCTGAACTACTGATGCATGGACCACACTTTCAGTGCAAGTGTAGCAATTATCTCATTTAACCTTCAACCACCCCATTGGCCAGTGTGGGGATGAACAAACTTTTCCCTACCCTAAAGGTTCTTTTGGCGGATCTGATCATCAAATAGACATGAGACGGATTAGCAGAAGGAAATAACCAAATTTAATATATGCATATGTATGGGAACTCTGAAGACATGAGAGAGTCAGAGACCCCACATGCACAAGGGGGTCAGAGACAGAAGAGTGTATTCAGTATATAAGTCATTCTGAAATAGGGATGAGGTAATGCACCTTGGGAGCTTCAAAGGGTCACTGCAGGATGATAAGAGCAGATGTATAGTAACTAAAAGTTTGCTGTGCCATACAGGTGGGTCAATAAGAGATTATTGCTGTTAGTCTCTTATGGGCAAGGACCCTAATTCCAGCTCTTCTGGGTAAAGGAAGGAGAAGTTTCTCTTGAGCCTGAAGCTAAAACTGACATTAGCTCTAAATAATCCGCATACCACTGAGGCACATCTTGGGGTGTCTCGTTATGAAACCCCACAACTGAACGGCCTGAAGTTGGGGGAAGTTAAGTCACCTGCCCAAGGCCAAAGCACGACAGGAATGGTGAGGCTGACGTTACAACCCGGGTCCCCTTAACTCCCTGCCCCTGGTAAGCATCCTTTCTACTGCCCGAGGAAAGCATCCTTCAATTGCACATGTTCCTAATGAATCCCGAGCACTGCCCCGCAGGAGTAACTGGGAGAATCCGCGGTCAACAGGAGGAGAAGGGTGAGAGGCAGCCCGAGCGCGCAGCGCCGACAGGAGGCCGGGTCCCGCGTGGCCGCCACTCGTCCCAGCAGCCCCGTCCACGCTCGCAAACTGCGGGAACTCCCAAGTTGAAACTCGCGCGCGCACCCCCGACACAGCCGAGTTACGCAGACACCGGAGAGCCCGACCCTGGCGCCGGTCACTCAAGCCGGGGCTCGGCGGGACGACCCGGGAGGGAGCCTCACTCCCCGCCGCCAGGCCGACGCGCACCCCAAACGCGCCCCTCCGGGGGCCGAGGCTGAAGGGTCGCAGGGGGCGGAGACTCCGGGCGCCCGAGGCGCTCAGCGAGCCGGGTGGGCACCGGGCCCGCAGAGCGCGGGGCGGGGAAGGGGCGGGGAGGCGGGAGTCCCGACGCGGGGAGACCGGAAGGGACCGCCGCCGAGGGGAGGGGCGGGCAGGGGCGGCGGTTACGAACCCCACACTGAAACGGCGCGCTGTGGTCCGGCCGCGCTCACTCACCTCCCCCGTACACGCCGCCGCTCATGGCTGCTGTCGGCGCGATTCCTACGCTGAAGGCTACCGGGCGACGTGGCTGCAACGACGGCGAGCGCGGGTCCTGAGAAGCGCTAGCCTCTGACCCCCTTAACTTCCACCGCCACCCCCCTCAGGCAACAAAGCGGCGTCCACACACCCGGTGCGCAGTCACACTTGCTGGCTTCTCTTCTCAGCCAATCACGAGAGGTCCGGCTGTCCTTCAGCCAATGATAACTGGGCTCTGGGGCATCCTGCCGCGACACTGTCATGTTAGCCAATCGAAGGCAGCCATGGGACGGGGAGAGGGAAAAGCGACGAAAGGAGGGAAGGAATTGGACCGCGGAGTTGAAGGGGGCGGAGCCATCTGAGTAGTCGGGAGAAGGCGGTGGTGGGAGCAGGACTGGGTGGAGGAAAGTGTAGGGGCGGGTCCAAGGTTGATGCTGGGCGCGGAGGGTCCCTGGGAACCCTCTAGGGCCCGGTGAACCTCTGAAAATCTGGAAACGGGGCGGGTGTCTCCACGCGGTGATTCCGGGCTTGGGAGTGTGGCGATGCAGACTTTTTCTTCTAGAAAACGTATTTTCAACTAACATTTGTGTTGAAATAATAAAAATGTTTTGCTCTAGTTTGGGGTAAGGGAATCAGTAGATCAGACAATGTAATAGGATTCTGTAATTTTTAAAAATGGATATTTATAATTCAAACATAAAAGAGATTTATATACTACCCCAACCATATTTAGGTAGCGCTTTAAAAGTAATTTGTGTCATCAATCTCATTTTATCCTGTGAGACAGATACAGAACAATGTAGTCAGTACTCATCCAATCAAGTACCTAATCCTAAATACATCTCCAATCTGTCTATTCTTTTTTTGTCCTTCTTTCTGCCAGCTCAGTTGAAATCACCATTGTCTCTTCCCTGAATTACTGCAACAACTTGTTTCTTTACCTCTTGGCCACACTGCAGGCAACTTGACATGAAAACATCCAATTTTGTAACCCAACTCCAACACAGACCCTCAAGATCAGTGGTATATACTTGTAGTTGATAGCCGTTCTTAAATTGGTTTGTCTAGAGCCTAGACGTAAAGGGCTGCTCTTAACCTAAAGAACAATTGAATAAAACCCATTAGTCTCAGTGCCAGCAGTGTGGCAGAAAGTGATTGATAGTAAGGTAGAACAAGGCTAGTGAGAAAACTCCCACTCGCTTTTCAGTATAATCACCATGTATCTGATCATTTAGATGGAAACCACCACTAACTCAATGACATAATATAGAAGTCAGCAAATCATAATCCCAGGGCCAAATTCAACCAGCTTTCTGTTTTTGTATGGCCTGTGAGGTAAGAATGACTCTTCCATTTCTCAATGGTTTTTTAAAAATACTTTTAAGGATAATGTTTTCTGATGTGAAAATTATATGGAAATCATATTTCAGTGACTATAAACTAAGTTTCACTGAAACACAGCCAGGCTTATTCGCTTATGGCTGCTTTTGCTCTGTAAGGACAGAGCTGATCAGTTAAGATGGACTGTGACCAACTAAACTGGAAAACATATTTACTGAGACCCCTTTATAGAAAGAGTTTATTGACCCCTGAGATAATGAGTGTAACTCATCTAGCACAGTTCCCCTAAGTACTTTAAAATATATTAACTTTTGCCACCTTAATACAGCTGTCACTGTGGATACTGTTAAAAAACAATTCAACTGATTAAATTTGAAGATCTAATCAGCTTTATTAAATGATTTATGAATCAGACTCTCCAAGGAGTTGTACAAAATGAAAGGATTTTATAAGAAAAACGGTGGGACAAGGGACTTACTTGGAAAAGAAAATAAAGGATTGTTTTTCAGCTGGGACATCTTTTCTTTGGGGGAAGAGAAGGTGAAGGGTTTTTATTATGTAGAATGCCTCCTCTTTCAATGGGAGATAGAAAGGGCCTATGTGATAGATTACCTTGTGGTGCTTGACCAGAAAATTCCATAATGGTTAACTAAGATTACATTTCTGGGAGAGGTCGAAACTGCAATTAGATCAGGCATTAAATCTGGGTATGGTACTATAGAGTGACACCTTCTGGGCCTGTGGTTTTCTCTTTAACAATTTCCCCTTTTGGATCATATCTCAGTTTAACTGAGACATGTGATTAAAGAAAAAAAACATGTTATAATCCCATTTTATAAATTATGACATCTAAACAGACTTCAAAAGCACCTGAATCTTACAGTGGGAAAGAAATGTTAACTGCTATAGCAAAGGCAATTCCGGTAACATTTTTACTACTATTGTTAATAGACAATGAGGTGGTGTGGATACTCCTGTTAATAAACAGTGAATACTGGCACTGAAAATGCTGATAAATACATTTCGTACTTAAAGTAGCAAGTCACAAGACAACATCAATCCAAAAACGTATTTCTGGACGGCTAGCAATTTTTATTTAAATTTGCAAGCCTAAGGTAAAAGGCATAGGCAATAAGTTTTGCTCATCAATAAAAAGCAATTCTATCAATCCATTGGTAATTAATATACTAAGCAGAGTTGGAAAGCATTTGACTGAAAGCAAAATATTTAGAGAAAATAGACATTTGTACAAAATTATAAAATGCTTATAATAAGAATAAATGCATTCCAAGGAAAGCACAAACTTATTTTAATTTATAGAGCCAGTTAAAGCCTTGAAAAATTTAACTGGAAATTGAAATATGCAAAAATGTATAAACATTCTACAAAAGATGGTCATTCTTTTCCTGAGTGTACTAAAGCTATGAAACGTAAGGTGACAGGAAGGTGGAGGTGTGGGAACACTTTTCAAGGGCACTTCCTTTCTACACACTGCTTCCCTCCTTCTTCATATTCTTGTTTGGAAATCCACATCTGTTGAAAGGTTCCCTGTAAAATGGAAACAAAAATTATATATCTTTATTTTCACAACTCCCAATTTTTTAAGAAGTCTTAAACCCACTGCCCCCAAACAGTATTCCTTTACTCTCTTATTTCTGCCCCCCTCCAGAACACCCACAGACACTACTTAAGGTTAGAAAGAATATTAAATCCTTCTATACCTGTTACACTGTCATGAGGACAGAAAAAGGCTGTGAAAGGAAGATGGAGGGTTTAGCTATGATTGCTTGGTGCCAATCTAAGACAACAACAGAAACTGCTGGAAGGCTTGAAACTAGTACAGAATTGAAGAGATGTTCTAGGACTGATTAATAGTAACATTTAGAACTGAAAAGTGCTCATCAGAACCAGGATAAAATTTCACAAGTACACACACAAGAGTACAAGCACTTTACCAAATAAACATAAGATGGTGAAAGGAGGAAAGTGACCAAAGGAAGGAGGAACCTGGGCTATGTGACTAACTGTTCAAGTGCATTCATACATGGTATCTAGGTTTCCTCTAGGATCTGCTGAAAGACTGGAAATACGTAGAACATAGACAAGAAATACATGCATGGACAGTTCCAAACGTAATTGCTTAAAAATGTTTAGCACAAGTACTTGGTGACATTTATTTGATTGCTCTGAAGAGAAGGGAACATTCTCCAGTCTAGGGTGCAGATAAGTATAAGGACTTTTTCTCCTGATCAAGGCAGGTGCCAGTCTAAGCAACATGTAAAACCCAGCACCATGACTGCACCATTTGCCCCAAGAACCAATTCCTGACTTTCTCTATCTCAGCAACAGGCCAGGGAGCAACCGAAACCTGAGGACTGATTCAGTTTTTTAAATGCTGCAGGTAAGTCCTCAGCAGTGCCAATGAGAGTACAATTGGAAGAGGCATGAATAGGTTAGCAGATTCCCTCCCACCTTTTTGAGAGGGGAAATTGAAATTAGGCTGACGAATATCCACTAATAAGACAACAAAGCATTTTGTTACATTACAACATGTAAAACTGGTATTATTGGTCCTCTACTCCTTTGAAATAGTTATAAAATGCAAAGATAAATGATGCACTGGAATTATATTTAGTCTTTTTACTAAGTTTGTGTTTTCAGTGGTATATTTAACTTAAATCCTTCAACACGAATTATCTAATTTTCAAAGTAGTTTACTCACCAGAGAAGCTAGAATAGAGCCACCAATCCATGAACTGAACCTCCGTTCCACTGTTGTATTATTTGCAATCAATTTCAACCGCATACTCTAAAATCAGGAGGGAAAAATAAGTTTTATTAGTATGATCAAATACAATAGGTGAATCAAATTAGGAAATTTAACTTTGAGGACTTCTTAATGACTGCTTTAAACATAGATTATATAGATTATACATGATTTTTTCCCAAAAGCTAGGCTTATAGTAGGCATAGGTTGACCTATTGTATAGGAAGATTTAAAAAAATACATTAACTATGGCTTTTAATGAGTAATATTTAATAAGAAAATAAATTATATAAACCTTAGAAAACAGCATACTAAAGAGTGTGGCATTTACCTTTTATATCCTATAACTGTAAACATCCTTAATACTTACTATAAATCTGGTACCATGCTACGTGCTACATATATTGCTTCACTTCTTCCAACACAAAGTCCAATTATTACTCCAACCTGTGGCCCCTTCCGCAGTCCTAAATTTTCTCACTACTACAGTCGTCCCTCATTTATTGCGGTCAATCTGTTCCAGACTCTAGCGGTTGCACCTGGCGTGGAAGGATTCCTGGGGTGCTCGAATACATAGGCCTAACAGTCCGTACGTACAGTAATTTTAATTTTAATTGTAATACAGGGGTGTATAATTGACTCAGACAACTGAGTGCACGCTGTATCATTTTCACTGTCTCGATCAACTTTTTAATGAATATATTTGAAAAAACCTCGCTAGAGTGAAGCTGCGAAAGTCGAAGTGCAAAGTGGAGAGGGACGACTGTACTCTTTTAGGCTTCATGCTATCCTAACCCTTCTTTCTTAG
Source organism: Tadarida brasiliensis (assembly GCA_030848825.1). NCBI lineage: Eukaryota > Metazoa > Chordata > Mammalia > Chiroptera > Molossidae > Tadarida > Tadarida brasiliensis. Next base: position 43,778,943 of record CM061260.1, on the reverse strand, counting down.
TTCACCCCTCCACACCCCAACACCCTCCCCCACTTAGAAAATAAAATGCAGACATCAGATCTCAGGTGTTTTATTCACACTGCTTTCCTTTCTAATTAGTGTTTCTGTTTTGAACTTACACTCTCGATAACATAGGTTTCTGCCTCAGCACTATTACTCTCACTTCCTGAATCCAGACATTTTTACCCCCTATCTAGTAATTTGCTTCTGGGGATAGTTCACAAATTGTTGATCCTTTCATTATTCTAAATATAAATACATAATGTGAGTCTTTTTCACAGTGAAATCATTGTGTGGCAGGAGTGTACTCTGTTGTATCAGTGGGAGGGGTGCAGGGAACAGGAGTGATGAATGTGGGTTTTTGTAGGCGAGGAGTTGGTTTATATCTAGTACACTGGAATTTTTCCCTGTTATTTCATTAATTTTTAATTGCCTCCTAATAAGGATAGACAGTATCTAACTGGTCTTGATAGCTGATTTCTATATTCACTATTATGGGACTTTCTAAGAAGTCCAATGATTAGCACTATAATTAAGGTATATTCCAGATCAGACTATGTATCCAAGAATCGTGTAAATATAAGGCAAAAGAGTCCGTTTGTGCCTATATCAATATTTAACACAATTATAAAAAATGTGGCATATGTAAATTATTCCTTTATATGAGAAACCAAAAGACTATCAAATATACAAATATGGTTAGGGTCCATGTAATCCCTAACAAGTTTTTAAAAATAACAGTAGTTTAGAATACCTTATAAGAAACTACATGATAGAAGTTTTAAAATCGAAAGGTTATAACTGCTACTCTGTTATCAATGTATGATGTAAACTACCTTCTCCCCAAACCAGGTTCTTCTATCATAGAGAGCTCTTTTTAAAACAAACACAGGGCCCGGCCGGTGTGGCTCAGTGGTTGAGCGTTGACCCATGCACCAAGAGGTCGCCAGTTCGATTCCCGGTCAGGGCACATGCCCAGGTTGTGGGCCAAATCCCCAGTGGGGGGCATGCAGGAGGCAGCCAGTCGATGTCCTCTCTCATCAATGTTTCTCTCTCTCTCTCCTTCTCCCTTCCTCTCTCCCTAAAATCAATAAAGAATAAATAAATAAATAAATAAATAAATAAATAAATAAATAAATAAATAAAACAAACACAGGAGCTCTTCATCCTCTGCCAAATTCAATCCTTTAAGTTCACTATTAATAGGCGACATGACGTGGTACATGACGTGACTCTACTGTGTACCCCAAAGAGACATACTGAAGTTCTAATCCTGGGTGCCTGTGAATGTGATCTTATTTAGAAATAGGGTCTTTGTAAATGTAATTAAGATATAAATTAAGATGAGGTCATACTAGAGCAGGGTGGGACCTTAATCCATTATGACTAGTGTTCTTATAAGAAAAGAACAGACCCACGAGGAAAGAATGCCATATGACGACAGAGACAGAGTCTGAAGTGTTGTAGCTGCAATCCAGGAAACACTATGGAAAGCTGGAAAACCCTCACATGCTAAGAAGAAAGGAAGGACTCCCCTCTCTGTAGGTTTCAGACAGAGCATGGCCCTGCTGACACATTAATGTCAGACTTCTAGCTTCCAGAATGAACTGAGAGAGAATAAATTTCTGGTATTTTAAGCCACCCACTTTGCAGTACTTTGTTACAGCAGCCATAAGAAACCAATGCACCATCCATCAAACCAGCCATATCGCTCTCCCCACTTCTGCACAGATGATATGCCAACTACTTTGAGATACTGGAATATGCCACCTTTGCTTCATACTGTGCACATGGTTTCCCTCCACATAGATGTCCTTGTATAAATTACCAACCAATTAACTCCTATTCAAACAACTTCTTCATGAGGCTTTCCTCTGATACTCTTAGGAAGTTAAGTGCTTGCTCCTCACTGTTCCCAAGAGCGCCTGGTTCATGACATACTGAACCACGGAGCACATTATATTTTCCATGTCTTTTCATCCTTGCAGAATGAGCACCTGCTGGGCAGGGACTATCTTTTATATCCCCAGTACCCAGTAGACTATAGGCACTTAGGTATGGCATCAATGACTAAAATGAGAGTCAAATAGTACAAGAGTAACTAATAGATGTCATCTAGGAAAATTTGATTAATAAGGGATATTGACTTTATTGAAGTAATACTGTACCTGGCACACACAAAGTATCAATCTACTGAAAAACAAACCTTATCTATAAAATGATAGCAGTGGATGAAGAATACCACTAAAGAGCAAACAAAACTTACCGGGGGAGTTTTCTGAGAGAGTTCTCTATTCAACCTGTCAGTGAAGCTCTGTATTAGCGTGTTTCCTCCTGCCACTATGACACTGCCATAGAGACCCTAGGACGCAAAACAAAAATAAATTAGTTCCAAAGGTTTCCAACAGTTTTTGAACACAACTACAAATAAAACTATGGCTGCCGTTACAATTTCATATAGACCTAGTGGCTTAACCCAGTGGTTCTCAATACTGGCTACATATTCCATAAATTTAGGCAGATTTTAAAACACCAGTGCCTGCCCAGCCAGTGTGGCTCAGTGGACTGAGCGTCGTCCCATGGACTGAGAGGTCTCAGTTCAATTCCCCATCAGGGCACATAATGCGGTTGCGGGCTCAAACCCCAGTAGGGGGTGTTCAGTGGGTGGCCAATCAATGTTTCTCTCTCACATCAATGTTTCTATCTCTCCCTTCCTCTCTCTCTAAAATATCAATAAAAACATATAAATAAATAAATAAATAAATAAATAAATAAATAAATAAATAAATAAATAAATAAATAAATAAAAAACACCACTGAGTGGGCAATAAAATAAAAATCTCTGGGAATACGGTCTTTATTTTTCATTTATTTTTTAAATTTTATTTGATTGACTGATTTGAAAGAGAGAGAGGAAAGGGGGGAGAGAGAGAGAGGAAAAACAAAACAAAACATCAGTTTGTTGTTCCACTTACGTATGCATTCATTGGTTGCTTTCTTGTGTGTGCCCTGACTTGGGACTGAACCTGCAACCTTGGTGCATCAGGATGAGTCTAAACCAGCTGAGCTACATGGACAGGGCCTGGGGTTTTAATTTTGTTTTAGTTGTTTACAATTCTCCAGATGATTCTAATATGTATTAAAATTTAAAGACCACTAATGCAAAGTCATTATTCTAAAATTCATTGTTATTTTTTGACAGATAGCTGCCAATATTTAATTAGAGGTATATATTTTAATTTCTTTTTTCTTTATTGATTTTAGAGAGAGAAGAAGGGAGAGAGAGAGAGAGAGAGAGATGGAAACATCGATGAGAGAGAACATCGACTGGCACCTCCTGCATGCCCCTGCCACTGGGGATTTGGCCCATAAACTGGGCATGTGCCCTGACCGGGAATTGAAATGGCGACCTCTTGGTGCATGGGTCGATGCTCAACCACAGAGCCACACTGGCCGGGCATTTTAGAGGTATATTTTATAATGACTTCAGCTTAGAATGCTCATCCAGAAGTTCTGGTATTTTAAATGAGACACTGTGATTCTTTAATGACTGTGATGGACAATGGACACGCTGACAACATTCCTGGAAAATTACTGCTGTCTTTCTCTTTTGCACGGGTGTGCATCCGAATTGTTGGAGAGCTTTTACAAAATCCACATGCTGAGGCCTCTCCAAATAAAAATAAATTCCTACTTAGAGGAGTACATTTACCTCTAGTCTGCAAGTATACATCAGAAAGTTAAATGTCAGTCTGCTTTTTTAGTGGCTAAGTTCATATTTTCAAAAATATTTCAGAGGTATAAATCATCTAACTTTTTGAAAGACAAAATGGAGTACAGAAAAATCACCTCTGCAATCAACATTAGTTAAAGGGAGAAGTTTCACTAAAAACAGAAAGCTGTTCAATTGCATTCCCTCAAAAGTGGCCTTAGGTTTGCACTAAAGAATTCCACATTAACCCGGCCAGTGTGGCTCAGTGGTTGAGCATCGACCCATGCACCAAGAGGTTGCCGGTTCAATTCCCAGTCAGGACACATGCCCAGGTTGTGGGCCAAACCCCCAGTGGGGAGCATGCAGGAGGCAGCCAATATATGTTCTCTCTCATCTATGTTTCCCTCCCTCTCTAAAATCAATAAAGAAAAAAAAATTCCACATTATATCCCTATCGTCCTGGAAACAGCACATGCCTGCTAGGTAAATAGTTGAAATAATGAACTTTTTTTTTTTTTTTTATAGCCATCCAAAGTGTGTTTTAACAACATGGTTTTTAAATCCACCCTTCGATTTTGGCACTATGCTCTAAGCAAAGGAATTACCTCAAAGAAAATCTACACAATATATTGGCTATAAATTGAGTCCAGGGTTTAAGTATAATATAATCAATCTAATAATCAGTGTGGTAATATAATATATAGTTAGTATTTAAAACTTGGAAAAGCGTAACAAAATGAGGGTAAGGAGATCATTTAAACTACATCCCTTGTAAAAGTTACATAATTTAAACCACACCTTCTTGAGAAAACTATAGAATATATAAGAAAAATCACCAATAATATATACTTTGGTGTGTCACATTTCAGGAAATCTCTAGAACAGCACTGTCCCAAAGAACTTTGTCAGATGGAAATACTGTGTATCTGCACTGTCATACAGTGGCTCCCAGCTACATTTATAATGTGGCCTGTACGACCTAAGAACTGACTGAAATTTTTGTTTTAATTTAAACTGCCCCATGTGGCCAGTTGATACCACGTTGGACACCACAGCTCTACAGTGTTGCAGTTTTTCCTTTTCCTGTACTCCATCTTTTTACATATTCTATTATAAAATGGACTTCAAAGTCAATGAACACAGCTGCCAACTTAATGATTTGGGGGCATTTCAGTGCCCTAAAAGATACCTCCATGCCATATACAGGAGACTGGCACTTACTGGTCTGATATCAATATCGCACATCCCAACACTTGTAGTGACAACGTGACTGACTCCCAGCATCGTATTTCCTGATAATCCCTACAACAAAATAAAATGAGTAGTGACACAGAGAACTTCAAACAATAAAGTGCATCCAAAAAAATTTAGTATTATATAGGTTTTATAATTACACAAGATCTCTACACATACAGGAAAAGCCAGGCTAATTATGAAATAAGCTTTCATACCTTTACATTGGAAGGATCAAATAATCCTTCAGGAATCTTTAACCGTTCTGCTCCAAAATCACAGTTGTAGCCATTGGGGAATTCATAATGAACAGTTGGCATCTGTGCGGCTACTCTGAAAACACAGTAAGCATCATTAAACAAAAACAAAAGCAATCCTCTTAAAAAATGATAAACTACTAAGGAATCAACTTATATAAAAGCAGAGTGAGAATATCTACTTTCTTTTCAAATGTTATTTCATATTTCTTAACATAACTTTTTGCCTTTCAATCAGTTAAGCATACTCTATAATTCTTTTTTTACCTAAACAAATCAATTTCTTTCCTCATTTAGGAAATACACAGTTTTCAAAAAGGTTAGTATGAAGCCCTGGCCGGTGTGGCTCAGCTGGTTGGAGCGTTGTCCCATGCACTGAAAGGTAGTGGGTTTGATTCCCAGTCAGATACATGCCTGGTGGCGGGTTTGAACTCTGGTGGATCCCCAGTCGGGGAGCATATGGGAGGCAACCAATGAATGTTTCTCTCTTGCATCTATGTTTCTCTCACTGTCTCTCAGCCTTCCTCTCTCTTTAAAATCAATAAAAAAAATATCCTCAAGTGAGGATTAAAAAAAAAGAGATTAGTATGAAGGTCTTAACGCGCTATTAAATTTTGTCTGGTGGGGTGTTCTTCCCTTAAGGAGTACATCCATGCCTTTCTGCTCTCTCAGGCGTGCATCTCCTAAAATCTAAGGGTCTCCACAAGACGTACAAAAAGGGAAGCAATGGGCACCGGCAGCTTGTCCCGGGCTAATCCCCAGACCTGTCTCTAAGGCCTTCTTTTCTATGACTTTCCAGGGAACCAAAAGCAACCCTGCCTAGACTCATTTCTTTCCTATAACATTTCTAGAGAGCCAACAGGCCAGCCTAGGCCTTCTCCTGTTGCGTCTTCTATCCTAAGCCCTTCCTTGTTTCACTGTCCCCAGCTTTAATAAATGTACTCTCAAAATAAAAATAAATGAATAAATAAATAATGTCGTATAGACAAAATAAGAAAACATACTGTTCATCATAAGGTGAATCTGACACTTGAAGTACTGAAGCTTGAAAATCCTGGATAACACACTATGGATAAAAGTAAGAACATTTAAGAAACAAGGTTACTGAGATTTGTCTTTGCAATCTATAGTTTCACAACATCATCTATAAAATACTTTTCTTAAGGAAACTGGGCCATGTTGCTAGATGGGTAAGTAATTTCAAGGGTATAAATTTATCCAGTAAGGAGTCTTAAGTATCTAAAAAACCCAATTATAAGCATCTGAATAGAAGCTAAAATTCAGAACATTTAAATCACAACAGTTATGGACCGATGATGAGATAAAAACATCTGAGAACTCTTGTACCACAGTCCTGCACAACAAAGCCAGTTTCAAAACACTGTTTTTACCATAAAAATAAGCTTAGACTTAGAAGCAAGATTTCATTACCTGGACACACACACACACACACACACACACACACACACACACACACTGCATTTGAAGTAACTTCACATGACTGCATCTAGTGTAAAACAATTTAAATTTTTTCCTTTATTGATTTTAGAGAGAGAGGAAGGGAGAAGGAGAGAGATAGAAACATCGATGAGAGAGAACTTCAACTGGCCACCTCCTGCATGTCCCCCACTGGGGATTTGGCCCACAACCTGGGCATGTGCCCTGACTGGGAATCAAACTGGTGACCTCTTGATACACGGGTCGACGCTCAACCACAGAGTCACACCGGCTGGGCAAGTGTAATACAATTTAAAAATTTGCTCTGAAATACATGGGCTGCTAAGGATAAATTTTGTCTAATATCTAGTCAAAATTGCTAATCATTTCCATAATTTTTCCTTGTACCAAACACCTACAAAAAACCTTTATCTTTAGGTGCAAAAAAGTCAGATAGGATATATTCCTGACATAGTGAATTATGACTTTCATATCCTTTTACTGTAAGAAATGAATGAATATCTGTGCTATGAGAGGTTGTTGTACTAGTCTCTCCCCCGTCACTAAGTCCAATGTTCAGAAATGAATTTTTAATCAAGAGACTGTCGTTGGCTCCTTGCTATGTACAATAATCCACATTCATTATATGGCTGACTGATGTTAGGCAAGAGAACATAATGGAGCCATACCAGGAAATTTCTATAGATGAAAATCATTTCACCACCAAAAAAAAAAAATTTGTCTAGAACAGCATAATGCTTGTTTTTACCCGAAAATCAAAATTCCTTCCAGGTCTCACCACAATAATCTAAATGAATACATAGTCGTTTGTTGACATATTTGTTTGGTAAGCATGAAAAGCAACCCCACCCAAAAAAAACTATTAATTCTATTTCTAGAATATCATAAAAAACATAAAGATTGAAAATAGTGCTCATATTGTATTCAAAGACTTACAGCCTATAACTCTTTCATAAAGAGGATAATGGTCACTTACGTTACACATATAATTGTGCCAAGACCTTGTAACCTGAGGCAACTTCTCTTTTCTTTTCCAGTTTGCTGGTGATCCTTCACGCACAGGTTCCTGCGTACCAAGAGCATGGGCCAGGTTAACAGAGCTCACAAAATGAGGTGAAGAGGTAAATTCCAAAAAGATACTTCAGTCATCACTTACTTTTGATGCGATCATATATGGAGGAATCAGTTCTATGCTCATTTCCTGGAAGAGCTCTCTGCATTGCATAGTAATAAAGTCTCCAGCAAGAGGGGACTTCACAATACCTATGAGACAGATTAAACGAGGCTAGGAGAGCAGTAAGTCCAAACCCCTTGAGACAAATGTCCTCTGTGGATTGATGTATAATTATTTTCAAGAAGAATTAACAGAACTAACCCTCATAGCATGCATGTAGATCAGTTTTAAATCTACATTACATACCACCATTAAAAAAAAACTCTTTAAAAAATGACATTATTTGGAACGTGGTATGTTTTGACAGCCCAGTGTCATTATCTGCACCCTCATGACAGCTAACATTGTCTCGGCACCCACTGGTGAAATACACTTACCTTGCTGAAGGACATAGCCATCGTGAACTGGAATTGCAGTGGTATGAGTGGCTCCACTGTCCAAAATAAGCCCAGTTGAACGCCCATTCGCAAATCTAGTTTAAAGCATTAAGGAAAAGTAAGGCTCAAGGCTCCTAAAATAATGTTTATTATAAAGGGAAGGTTTTATTAAGGTCTTTGTAAAATTAAGCACTATGGCTTAAAATATGTTAAAGTATAACTAGAGGCATGTCGGTTACAAAAAGAAATACTAAAAAATGGGTAGAAAAAAGCAAGAGAGAAAACACTCCAAAGTTTTGAACAAGCGAAAGCTGGCTCATGTCTTCTGCTGGGGCATCAGTGTCAGGAGCACCGCATTTACTTTTAGAGAAAAGCTAAGCATTACAGTCAAGGATACGCTGTCAAAACTGCAGTTTTGCAAAGGAAGAATGCGGGGATGTTGTAGTGTTCAAACATCAACTCTGTCAGTTTCTCTCTCTTGGCTCTAGTGTTCCACTGGAGAAGAGGGAAAAAGAAATGCAAGTCATTTGTTGTTTAAGAACTAAATGTTGATTTATCTCGAGACGCACTATAGTACTACATTAACAAAGATGTAAAACATTAAAAACAGAATCAAATACCTTGACAAATAATCTTCATAACAATAATTTTATAACATTTATTTCATTTATATTGGTAAAAGGATTTAATAAATAAATGTTAATTAGAATTTTGTCATTGTCTAATAAAAAGTAAAATTGCTGCTGTAAGTAGTAGAAATTACCAATTTTTTAATTAAGGAATTAGGATTGTTATAAACATAAAGTACTATTAAATTTTAAGAGTGAATATAGTAATCAGAATCCTAAGTATGAATTTTAAACCACCAAATTCTCATACTCACAGTTGTTATTCATAAAATAAACTAGTGGTTAAAAACTATAACAGACTATTGATAACTTAGGTATTTAACAAGAGAATTTGGTCCAGCCAATTGCAGCCCCTGTTCAACGTTTGACCTCTCTCCTACAGACCTGAATATAAAAGCAGATATGCACTGCCACAGCGACAATACATAAACCAAAATGGGAAGAGGCCTAAGGATTCTAATATTAAATACATCCCTGAAAATATAGATAAATAACCACCAGAACCCATTAGGGTGCTCTGGTATTATTCTTTGAGTATTTTATTCATCGAATATACAAAACTTATAATATTATTTAAAAATTGCCCAGCCAGTGTGGCTCAGTGGATTGAGTGTTGTCCCATGGACTGAGAGGTCCCAGTTTGATTTCCAGTCAGGGCACATGACCGGGTTGCAGGCTGCATTCCCAGTAGGGGGCATGCAGAAAGCAGCCATTCGATGTGTCCTCTCACATCGATGTTTCTCTCTCTCTCCCCCTTCCTCTTTTTCTAAAAAAAATCAGTAAAAACATATTTAAAAATAAACCCCCCTTTCCCTAATATTCAAAATTCAAAATATAAATTTCTATGCCTCTTCTAAGAAAAAGGAAACATTTTTCAAATGAATAGGAGCAAATAAAGAGAAAAAGTGAGAAAAGAAAGTCTTGTTCTTACCGGTGCTTCTGACATGAGGACAGGATGCAGGCTGGGTTCTGATTTGACATGCATTTTGTAGGTATGATCCAAAATAGCCTGGAAACTATCCCAGTCTTCAACTAGAATATGAAATTAATACCTTGACGACAATGCTTAGTTGGAGATGAATACAGCATCTTTTGTGGGGCTGTTTCTAAGATTTAGCATTAAACACTTGAATATACAGAACCTACTTACTCTACAGATCTGCTTCATAGCAAGTACTTCATATATAGACATCATCTTTGCTCTAGATATAGAACCTTTTCTGGTTACTCCAGCCCCAACAATATCACAACCCTAAGACCTGTCCAAATGTAAGTAATATACACAACAGATTTAAGTACCACATAAATATTATTCAGTGAGTACTCATTAGAGACCCAGCATGCAACCGGAATGGTAAGAGGACAGAATCCTATCATCTAGACCTGACATTCAAAAACCTTACAATCTATTTAGAAAAATAAAATAAGACATAAAAAATATTCAGAGAATAACAAATATGTCTTCAATTTGGCTTCCACCTGAACATTCCATTAAAACTGTTTGCCTAAGTCACTAATGAACATTCTAATGAGGAAATCCAGTGGACACTTCACATCTGTAATTTCACTTGAACTCTCTAAATTATCTGACACTCCTGACTCCTTAAAGACTTTACAAACTTTCTCTGCCAAAGTCCAAAGAAGAAATGTCACTACCTGTATAACATACTTCCACAGGCCTAGCAGGATATATTTTTTGGTCAATGACCTTTGTTAATAGTTCTAATTTCTCTCTCCCCTTCTTAGTGTAAACCTAAATGTCACAGCTGAGAGTAATGGACTTCTAAGCTTCCAGAACTTTTACTTATTTTGTCCTCCTAAATTTTCTCCTACACCCCTAAATATTCCTTCACACTCACCTTCATGGGCACCTCTTGTTTTCTATTGGTTAAAAACAGAATAAGTTTTCACAAGGAAGCCCAACTTCAACACTGAACTTATATTTCAAACTCTTTCTGGGTAATATGATGCAGCTCTGTGTCTTAAAATCTTTGTCTCCTGCTTACAACACCAGCACCTATGTTCAAACACTTTGAACTCAGTAACAAATTCATTTCCTTGCTGTGCAGAAAAGATTTAACACAGCAGGCCTGAGAAACACCTGTTTGCAAGGTTGACCCTTGGCTGGCATCTGGGAACTTGACTGGTAAACAGTTCCCTACACTGACACTTTCCCCTACATGATAAGAGTAGCTCACTGTGCCTAAACCGTTTGTGCAAAGAATGTGGCTTATGATGAACACCTTCTTTCCTTCTGGGAGTCAGGGACTTTGGTATTTGCTAGGCACAGGGTAGCTTCATGACCAGCCCCAAATAAACATAAACACCTTGGGTACCGAATCTCTAATGGGATCTGCTGGTGGACAACTTGCATGTTGTTACAACTTGATGCTGGAGGAATTAAGCACATCCAGTCTGACTGCACTGTGAGAAGACTCTTGGAAGTTTGTTGCAGTTTCCTCTGGACTTCACTCCATGCCCCCCTATTCCCTTTGCTGATTTTGTTTGTATCATTTTATTGTAATAATCTTAGCTATGAGTACAACTATATGCTGAGTCCTGTCAGTCCTCCTAGGGAATAACCGAATGTCAGAGTGATCTTGGGTATTAGCAGTACACTTGCCTTTTAAGACCATTATAAAACTTTTTTTTTGCCTTCTATTCCTACCGCAATACATGTTACTCTCAATTCAGTCACCCCACTGGAAAACATAAATATCTTTCTTAACTCTCCTCTTCTTTTCACGCCTCCAATCATTTAAGTACCATCTGTCTCCTAGATATCTCTAAAAGCCACCTCAGGGATCTCTGACATCAGTGTTACAATCTAAATACTCATTTCTCCACTGGACTGCCACCATCATAACTGAACCTCTTGTCTCTAGCATCTTCCTCCAGTCTAGAGCCTACATATTGCTCTTAGAGACATCTTTCCAGCTGGCAAATAGGAACACTTCACATCTCAGTTTAAATTCTTTTCAGGGTGCCTTTATTGCCACCTTAGTACACCCTGGCATGGCTTACAAGCCCTTTTATGATTGCTTTTTGCCTACTTTCCCTGCAACTGGCCATAAGGCACCCAATGTTACAGCCATATGTAACTGATGACATTTCTAAACATGTGAGTTTCTTCCACAACTCCATCTCGTCACACATGCTGGTTGCTCTGTTTTACCTAACCTTGTCAGTCAAGCTAATTCTTCTTCATTGATCAATATTCAGTACAAAAGTTACCACCTTTGTGAAAACCATCACTGACTTCCAACGACAGAGTTAAACACCATTCCTCTCTAATCCCACTGATTATCAGACATAGCTATATTATAGCACTTATCCACACATTTGTATATATACATCTAACCCCCTGACCTATGAGTTTCTTCAGGAAAAGGAATGTGTTTTATGCATCTCTGTATTCTCAGTGCCTGGAACATCAGTTTGTGGATACTGAAACAAACAAATAAATCGCTGATGTTCAACTTATAAGAAGCAGTTACTTTATATATAAAATGCACCCAGTATACTCTATGTTTATAACAAACTACATAGAAAAAAGAATCGTACCCATCCCATTTTTCAGTGGTGAAATGGCCTCCATATTCTCCCTGGGAACACGCAGGGCATTAGTATCTATGTAATAGGTGGGACCGCCTTGTTTGCCTTTATCACCATCTATTTCCATCAATGTGCTTCCATCATCTCTTTCTAGTACCATGCCAATAGCTGTGGGGAAATCCACCTGTAAGAGTCAAAAACATGGTATCATGGTTTAATCTGCTTTTATCAAGGAGTCTTCCCCCTCCCCCTCAAACTCCCCCTGCCTCAAGTAATGCCTTTTGTCATATTTGAGTCATATTTCTGCATAAATTTAATTCTACATGAATGGCCCTTACATATCCAAATAACTCTACCATTACACTTACCTTGGGACAGTCCTCACCAGCATAACCAGCTCTCACAGTATAGGATCCAATGTCAAAAACAAGGGCTCCAACTTCATCTGAAAAGATGACAGGATAATTAACATTAAAAACTTACAACTATTGCCCTGGCTGGTGTTGTTCAGTGGTTAGAGCGTTGACCCACACACCAAAGGGTCATGGGTTAGATTCCTGGTCAAGGGCACATACTTGGGTTCAGGTTCAATCCCCGGCTCTGGTTGGGGCATGTGCGGGAGAGTGCGGGAGGCAACCAATCGATGTGTCTCTCACACATAGATGTTTCTGTTTCTCTCTCTCTCTCCCCCACCCACCCCCCATCCCTCCCTTTCACTTTCTCTAAAAATCAATGGAAAAATATATCCTAGGGTGAGGATTAACAAACACACACACACACACACACACACACACACACACACAACCTTACAAATATCATATAAAAATTAAGACTATTTAACACATTGTTGACTGGCAATTTTACACCAAAGTTATCTCATGTCACCGGCTATTTTTTCATAATTGAATATGAAAGTGAAACAATCTAAATAAACTTCAGTATACTTTATTTATACATAATGAATTTAAATGAAACTTTGTACATATCTGCTACATATTATATTTTATACATATTATATATTTTAGTAATTTTTTGGTATGGTATACTGTATAGCAATCACCTACATGTAATGGTACACAACATGTTTTGCAAATATATCTGGTTTCGCTGCACTTTCCTTTTGAAACATACACTTTACACATTCTAGTTGGATTTTTTTTATACCAGTGACTATTTTTTCTAAAACGTGGTCTTTTAGATGCCCTGAAAGCCTAAAAGATGAATCAATGTAAGGAGCTCTTTTAGAAGTACCAGAAGAAGTGTTAGGTTCTGAGCTGCACTCATTTGAACCAGCAGATATCTATTCCCTAGCTATTTCAAGTAGAACTTTTTTGTATCTTATTTTATTTTGTTTATTGTAATTACAGTAAATTTTGAATGCATTGAATAAAGTGCAATTGATCAGAAAGAATGCTACTTTTTTAGACCACTTTATACTTTTTCAAAATATACTGCTGTTCACCAAATATGGGTCTGCTCGATTGACTCCTTTCCTGTATTTGTTGTAGTCTAATATGCACGCAGGTTTAACTATATCTTCCATAGAATTTCTTTTTCGCTTCCCAGTTGTTTTCATAGAGGCATCGTAGATAGTTGATATCATATTCACTAGTCTTTAATCTTTCCATGATATAAGGACAATGGGTCCTTTCCGTAAAAACGTCATTTCCCCTCTCTAAAGATTCTTTGACTTTTCTTTTAGTACCTTTGGCAAGCCACGGTTTTCTCTATGGTACCACAGATTAACGTTTTCTTTTCTAATAATATTTCAGCTGTAGAAACACTGTTGTAGTAATTATCTTGGTATACATGATGCCAAGAATCAAGACATGGCTCTAAGACAGATAATATAGTGTCTTGCAGCCTTTTGCCTTCACCCAAATAAATCTCGAAGTTGCAAATGTATCCACTCTCACTTTCACAAAGCATTCTCACTAAAATCCCGTATTTTATTATTTTTGCCGGATTATATGTTCTGAAGCTGATACGTCCTCTATATGGTATCATTACTTCATCTAGGGATAACTCCTGCTTAGGTACATACAAAGACTGAAATTTTGGAAGAAAGTAATACAAAAGAGGCCTAATTTTATACAATCTGTCTTCATTAGATGTATGTTGTGAATTATCACTAAGATGGAAAAATGTAAGAATTTGAACCTCACTCTGCTCATAGTTTTAGGAAATATTGGAGCTTCAACCAAAGAGTCTGTTCACCAGTAATCCCTCCAATGTGATTTTTTCATTTGTCCTATCAATATCAACAAACCAAGAAACTTCTTTAAGTCGGTATTGGTAGCTTTCGTCCATGGTACAGTTTTAGTAGACTTTTTGTAAAATTGTTCCATTTGGTGGTGGTATAAACTGGTTTCAGAAACAACTAAATCAAAACAAATCATCACTAAAAAGTAATTCCGTCACTTCCCTGATGCTCCATGGATCACCAAGGTCGGCAGTTACACCCGAAATATCTGAATAATCCTCCAAAGTTGGTGTAGTATCATTTTCAATCCACTCTTCTTCAAAATCACTTTCACTATCAGATCTTATTACATTTCTTTTTTGTCATTTTGGTGGTCTAATACCCAACTCATTACTGTCTTCCAATAAACTATCAATTTCTACATCACTACAATATATTTCAAAATCACTCGGACAATCAGATAAAGTGTCTGCATATAATTCATTGAAAAGTTCTTCACCTTCACGATCCGTCATGGTTGAAAATTTTGTAATACTATAATTGTGATAAAAACCTAAATATCAAGAAAAGTCACTTTTTTTATAATAAACTGAACACGATTGAACACAACGAAGAAAGATTTTACAATATCCTTGACATGTATGTTCAAACTGCGAGCGGTTAGAAGATAGTCCAAGTTTAGACGGCTTGACACTGATAGTTTTTGTTCACCGTACCTTCTATTTTGCAGTATCACGCCCGGAGGAGTGGGAAGAAAAGGAGCTCGCATGAAAATATAGAACAGTGTGCTGTTCTTCGAACTTCGACCCTCAGGGTGAAGAGTCACAAATACAATAATCCTATATTACTCTGAGTTTCAAAAATTGAAATAGCTAATGCAAGTGCAAACACGAGTTAACTCGTGATCGGTCAACAACGTTTGCACATGAAAACACGAGTTAACTCGTGAGCGGTCAACTTATGCTTAAAATGAGAATGTATGTGAAAGCTCTATAAAAATTAAAACAGGCATTACATTCATACTGTTACTACCTTGAACCTAATTTTACTTTAAATACACCTTATCCTAAGGATTCACTTAATTAAATATGTCATACATGGCGTGTCAGTGGAGGTTCAATCAGGAAAGAGAAGCTACACTAAAATTGAGTAACTTGTCGAGAGTTTACTTATTAAAGGGACTATTTACAAAGATATACTCAAAATATTAAAAAAACAAGAAAACTCCTGGCAGGTGTGGCTCTGTGATTAGCACACTGGCCCATGCACCAAAGGGTTGAGGGTGCGATTCCCAGTCAAGGGCACATGCCTGGCCCCCAGTTAAGGCACATTCGGGAGGCAACCAATCGATGTGTCTCTCTCACATAGATGTTTCTCTCTCTCCCCCCCACATACACACACTATCTCTCTCTAAAAATCAATGAAAAAAAAATCCTTAGGTGAGGATTAAAAAAAATAAAACAAACAAGAAAAGATAATACTATACCATAGGACTTATAATATCAGGCCACCCTTAGAGTCGAAATGAAGAAGGAACTATTTCTAGACTCCAGAGAGTTGTGTTTGGAGGGATACCTGACAGGAGCTGTGACCTTCTGTTGAGGGATGCATGCAGTCAGCCCTGGTGACTCTGAGGGGAAGGAACCAGGCTAATAAACATGCCAACCTCTCTAGTTTCCCTCCTCATGGGCTAGGGTGATCTTATAATGTCTCATCCAAACTGGACTATTTCTGAATGTGAAAGAGGCCTTATTAGTAATTGTACCAGGACAAGAGGCACTAAGCAGGAAGTATGGTTACCCTACCACTGCCCAAACCAGAGGTCAAGGGAGCCCACTGATGCAGTCTACGTGGGTTAATCTTCAAAGGGCATAGAGAGGGTAGAAATGTGTGGAGGTCGATCTAAAGGGGTAAAAGGAAGATACTTTGTACATTTTTTCATACGTTAAGGAAAATAATATTCCATGCAATTAGGAAAGTAACTTAGCAAAATTCCAAATAGGGACCTTGAAGAATAAGAGTTTAGGCATAACAATATAAGCCAAGGAAAAACCATTAAAACGAAAGTATCTTCAACGTTTGCACATTTCAAAGATTTTTAAGACATAAAATTTAATGCTGAAGGAGAAAGCTAGCAATTCTTTTCACATTCAAATTCAGAGAAAGCCTCCAGTTATACTTTAAAATTACTTCAGCTCAAACAGCACACCTCATAAAACAGAACACTTGGATTTTCCAGGCACTGGTTTTTCAAGGGACTTTTTTTCAGTGATTAAAAATAGTGAAGAGCCCTGGCTGGTTTGGCTCAGCAGTTAGAGTGTCAGTCCGTGGACTGAAGAGTCTCGGGTTTGATTCCGGTCAAGGGCACGTACCTCGGTTGCAGTTTGGTCCCTGGCCCTGGTCAGGGTCATGTGGGAGGCAACCAATCGATGTCCTCTCTCACATCGATGTCTCTCTCTCTCTCTCTCTCTCTCTCCTCTCTCTCTCTCTCTCTCTCTCCCTCCCCCTCCCTCCCACTCTATCTGAAAATCAATGGAAAAGTACCCTTTGGTGAGGATTAAAAAAAAAAAATATATATATATATATATATAAAGTAAAGAAATACTATTTCCCTCAAGAAATTGGCAAAAATTGATGTCTGATATGACCAAGTGTTGTCTAAGATGTAGGGAAAGAGGAGCTTTTATATGTCTGCTAGTAAAAGTTATAAATTGGTACAAACACTATGGGCAATTTACTCATATCTAGTAAAGTTGAAAACATACATTCACGGAAATTACACTTACGTTCTCTAGAGAAACTCTCTCTATATATAAAGATACCTACGAGAATGTTCACTAGCTATGTGCTCTTGGGCAATTTACTAACTTCTCTGCTTCAGTTTCCTATCTCAGAGGATGCTATAATGATTAAATGTGTTAAATGCTTTAATGTATGTAAGTAAGCACTTATGTATGAAGCCCTTAGAACAGTACCTGGCACACAACAAGCACTGTAAGTGGTAGCTGCCATGATAATCATTATTGTCACACTGCTTGCCATGGGGAAAGGTAGAAATTATCTAATGGTCTCTCAGTAAGGAAACAGATAAACTACAGTTTATCCTAAAGTGAAATACTTCACCAGTTAAAGGAGTGTTGTAGATGTACAATGTATCAACATGGATAAATCATCCACAAATAAAAGTTTAAAATGCTAATTACTCTGTGTGTGTGTGTGTGTGTGTGTATACACACATACATTATGATACTATTTAATTCATTATGGATACATACACATTTAGTAAAAGTATAAAAATATGCATTGAGTCTGAGAATGTTATATACCAACTTCAGTTCAGTGTTTACCTCTAAAGAAGGAAAGAGGGGGACTCTATATCAGTTACATTTTATTTCTTAAATAAATATAAAACCCAACTGTGGCTCAGTTGGTCGAGAGTTGTCCCATGTACCAGGAGGTCGCTGGTTGATTCCCAGTCAGAGCACATGCCAGAGTTGCAGACTAGATCCCCAGTAAGGGGTGTGTGGGAGGCAACCAGTCAATGTTCTCTCTCATCGATGTTTTTCTCTCTCTCTCTCCCTGAAATCAATAAAAACATATTTAAAAAATAAAATCTGAGTCAAATATGCAGTACACTATATCTATTTAAACTAAGCAGTGAGTACAGAAGTATCACAAATATATATTTCAATTTTTAGTATATTTAAAGTATTTCAAAAATTTAAATAATGAAACAGAATAAAAAATCAGTTATTATACTACAAATATTCACAGTTGAGGGATGGTACTTTTACAGAATAATGATCTCATTTTTATTTAAATAAAATAAAGATCCACTGATTTTTTCTTTTTATGTATTCATTTTTATTTTTTAGAGAGAGGAAAGGGGGGGAGAAACATCGATCAGATGCCTCCCGCATGTACCCCAACTGGGACTGAACCCACAACCTAGACATGTGCCCTGACTGGAAATCAAACCTGCTACCTTTTGGTGTACATGACAACGCTCCAACCAACTGAGCCACACCAACCAAGGCCACCAATTTTTACTTTTAATTTGAAAGAAGTTTCTGCGTTTGGTATGTCCCCAAAGTAATTAATCCTTCTCTATAAAATATTCTGGTCTAAATTATTTTGTCTGAAAGCAGGAGTCCTTAAGAGCATAACACTGCGTTTGTTTTCGTCATAACATGTAAACTCAAATACAAATAGTATTTAAAGTTTACCAATGAACATAAATTAGTAAACTTTAATAATAATTAACCAAAATGTCAGATAAACAAATATTCTAAGTAATTACTTGCCTGATTAACCAAAAATTTCAACTCCTATTCTCAAGAATCAATCTTTTGACCTGCAACAGGCCTCTTAATCTTTTGTGTTACAGTCCCCTTTGACAATGTTGTAGGTTGAATTATTTCCCCCTAAAATTCGTAAGTTGAAGTCTTAACCCCTAGTACCTTAGAATGTGACTATATTTGGAGGTAAGGTCTTTTAAGATGTGATTAAATTTAAATGATATCAAAGTGGGTGTTAATCATTTTTAAAATTTTTATTTTATTATTATTATTATTATTTTGGTTCACATATGCATAAAAGTTCTTTGGTTTATCTCTTCCCACCCCTACCCTCTCTTCCCTCTGAGGTTTGTCAGTCTGTTCCCTACTTCCATGTCTCTGGATCTATTTTGATCGACAGCTTATTTTGTTCATGATATTCCACAAACAAGTGAGATCATGTGGTACTTGTCTCTCTCTGACTGGCTTGTTTCACTCAGCGTAATACTCTCCAGGTCCCTCTATGTCATCTCAAAGGGTAAGAGATCTTTCTTTCTTACAGCTGCATAGTATTCCACTGTGTAAATGTACCATTGCTTTTTTATACACTCATCTACTGATGAATACCTTGGGTTGTTTCCAGATCTTAGCTACTGTAAATAGCACTGCTATGAACATAGGGGTGCATATATTCTTTCTAATGGGTGTTTCAGGCTTCTTAGGATATATTCCCAGAAGTGGAATTACTGGGTAAAATGGCAATTCCATTTTTTTTTTCCCCATCCTCACCTGAGGACATTTTTTCCATTTATCTTCAAATAGAGTGGGAGGGAAGGAGAGAGAGGGAGAAAGATAGAAACATCTACGCGAGAGAGACACATCGACCAGCTGTCTCCCACATGACCCCAACCAGGGCCGGCGACGACCGCAACCAAGGTATGTGCCCTTGACCAGAACTGAACCCGCGACTCATTGGTCTGTGGGCCGACGCTCCAATCGCTGAACCAAACCAGCCAGGGCCCATTTTTAATTTTTTGAGGAAACACCATATTGTCTTCCATAGTGGCTGCACCAGTCTGCATTCCCACCAGCAGTGTACCAGAGCACCCTTTTCTCCACATCCTCTCTAGCACTTGTTGTTTGAAGATTTGTTGATGGCAGCCATTCTGGCAGGTATTTATTGAGTTTAGAGAGAGGAAGGAAGGGGGGGTGGGGAGATAGGGGGAGAGAGATTTGTTATTCTACTTATCATTGCATTCATTCGCTGCTTTTTGTATGTGCCTGGACAATGGTCTAGCCAACTGAGCTACCTGGCCAGGGCAGGTGGACTCTAATCTAATATGACTAGTGTTCATCCTTATAAGAAGAGGAAATTAGGACACAGATATGTACAGAGGAAAGACCCTTTAGAACAGGGATAAGACAACCATTTAAGCCAAGGAGAAAGACCTCCAAGAATACAATACTGCTTGACCTCAGATTTCTAGCCTCCAGAACTGTAAGAAAATTAATTTCTGCTGTTTAAGCCACTCAGTCTGTGGTACTTTATTATGGCAGCTTCAACAAACTGATACAGACAGCTTTGGAAACTTATATGGATCCCTTCTTAGAATGTTTTAAAATATACTTTTTAAAAGTTATAAATTACAGTTCTATCCATGGACCCTACCCTTAGGGGAAGCCAGGGATCCCATTTTAGGAGCCCTTCCCCTAATTTACCCTTTCTTGGGTAATCTGTTCAACTCCCACAGCCTCAACTTCTACCTAAATACTAATAATTCCAATATCAAATATCTCTTTCAAGTCCTCACCTTCATCTAGACCCACATCTTGAACGTCTTACTGTCCATCAACATCAATTCCACGCGATGTCCATGAGTACCTCATATTCAACATATCTGAAGCACTGTTTTCTCTATCCTGTCTAATTGAAGCCTTGCTTGTCAGTTAGTGGACCCAGTCATCAGAGGCAAAAACCTCTAAATATTTTCAGAATCATGAACACCTTCATATTTCTCACCCCTCAACTTCTGCCAAATATTTGCTAAATACTTCTCAAATCCCTTCCTCTTTAATACTATTGCCCCTGTTGAGTCAAGCTCTTATCTCAACAGGGAACTATTACAGTTCAGCACAGGGATTGTGCTTCTATCTCTTCACCTTCTCAATCCTCTTGTTATACCTGCACTGTGATCTTTCAAAGTTGTAACTCTGAACCTAAGTTCTTCAATGAAAAGAGGAGACTCACTCAGTAGATTTTCATTATCTACAAGATAAAATTCAAATCATTCTACCCAGCTGATATTCAAGGCCTAGTATAATCTGGCAGCAGTCTCACTTCTCACCTCATACACTAGTGTAACTGCTAATATGTGGTCCCTAAACGCACCATGTAACCTCACTCAGTAAGCCTTTGCATATGCTGTCCCCCTCCACTCCTCTTCCATCATCCCCATAACCTTTCTTATAAAGTACCCTGACTGCCCCACACTGAGTTATCAACTTTTTTTTCAATTACAGTTGACATTCAATATTATTTTATATTAGTGTCAGGTGTACAGCATAATGTTTAGTGATACCCTCAATAAGCCTGGTACCCACCTGGCACCATACATAGTTATTACAATATAATTGACTATATTCCCTATGCTGTACTTTATTTTTTATTATTATTATTATTATTTTTTTAACTTATCCTCACCCGAGGACATTTTTGCATTTATCTTCAGATACAGCGGGAGGGAGAGAGGTGGGAAGAGAGAGAGAGAGAGAAACATCGACGTGAGAGAGACACATGGAGTGGTCGCCACCCACACGACCCCAACCAGGGCCGGGGACAAACTGCAACCAAGGTACATGCCCTTAGCAGGAACCAAACCCGGGACTCTCTGGTCCGCAGGCCGACGCTGTAACCATGGAGCAAAACTGGCCAGGGCCCTATGCTGTACTTTACATCCCCATGACTATTTTATAATTGCCAATTTGTGCTTCTTAATCCCTTCACCTTTTTCACCTAGTTCCCCCACCCCCTCCCATCTGGCAACCATCAGTTGTTCATTATTTCTATTAGTCTGTTTTGTTTGTTCAGTTATTGTATTCTTTAGATTCCACATATAAGTGATATCATATGGTATTTGTCTTTCTCTGCCTGACTTATTTCACTTAACATAATACCCCCTATGTCAATCCATGTTGTTGCAAATGGCAAGATGTCATTCTTTTTTATGGCTGAGTAACATTCCATTGTATTAGGGGGACCGGAAAGTAATGTCGTTAAAGTAATGCCATGTTAAGGGCGGAAGTGGAAGCAAATCCATGTCAATCGAGGAACTGTCAAACACTCTTAACCAACCTTGGTCGACCATCCAAGAACATTTGCAGCAGATTGATACAGTAAGCAGAGCAGGTGTATGGGTCCCGCATAATCTGTCCGAAGAAAACAAAGCTAACCGGTCCACCACATGCAACTTATTGCTTCAGAGGCACAATACAGAAGCGTTTTTGGATCACTTGATCACTGGAGATGAAAAATGGGTCCTCTATGATAATCCAAAATGCAAAAGGCAGGGGCTCTCTCCAAATGAATCGCCACGAAGTACAGCTAAGCCAGGTTTACACCCCAAAAAGGCACTTTTGTGTGTTTGGTGAAGTATTCGCGGGGTTGTTCATTTTGAAGTGCTGAAACCTGGACAAACTGAATGCAGACCTTTACTGTGAACAACTGGATCAAGTAAATCAATCTTTAATTGAAAAGTGCCCAGCAACTGTCACCAGAAAAGGCGTTATTCTGCAACACGATAATGCAAGACCGCACTATGCAAGACGAACCCTGGAAAAAATTAATGAATTGCGGTGGGAGATACTGCCTCACCCACCATACTCGCCCGATATTGTGCCATCGGATTTCCATTTCTTCCGACTGCTACAACATTTTCTAAGTGGCAAAAAATTTGAAAATTTGGATGATGTCCAAAATGCCATCTCCAGATATTTTGCTCAAAAACCAATTGATTTTTATCGATCCGGCATTGAAAATTTGCACACTAGATGGCAAAAGGTTGTTGATAACAAGGGTGATTACATCATTGATTAAAAATAAAAACTTGTTAAAAACTTATCTGTTTGAATTTAATGTAAAAAAACGACATTACTTTCCGGTCCCCCTAATATATATGTATCACATCTTTATCTAACTGCCTACTGATGGACTCTTACGTTGTTTCCATAGCTTGGCTACTGCAAATAATGCTGCAATGAGCATTATTAATGCCGGCCGGAATGGCTCAGTGGCTGAGCGTCAACCCATGCACCAAAAGGTCACCAGTTCAATTCCCAGTCAAGGCACATGCCCAGGTTGTGGGCCAGATCCCCAGTGGAGGACATGCAGGAGGTAGCCAGTTAATGTTCTTGCTCATCAATGTTTCTCTCTCTCCCTCTCCCTTCCTCTCTCTCTAAAAATCAATAAAGAAAAAAAATTAAAAAAAAAAATGCTGCAATGAACATAGAGGTGCATATATCATTCTGAATTAGTGTTTTTGATTTCTTCAAATAAATACCCAGAAGTGGAATTCCTGGGTCATAAGGTAGTTCTGTTTTTAATTTTTTGAGAAACCTCCATACTGTTTTCCACAGTGGCTGAACAAATTTGCAATCCCACCAACAGTCCATGAGGGTTCCCTTTTCTCTACATCCTCACCAACACTTTTTGTTTGTTGATTTATCGATGATAGCCAATCTGACAGATGTGAGGTAATATCTCCTTGTGGTTTTAATTTGTATTTCTCTTATGATCAGTCACATTGAGCATTTTTTCATGTCTATTGGCCATCTGTATGTCCTCTTGAGTTAATAATTTTGCCTGTTACCTTTATACCTCCTATATATTGTCATTACTGAACATACTTCATTGAATGACTTACCGTTTCTCATCCATTTAACATGTTATAAACAATAAGATGCACCACTATTTCATGCACCACTAAGAAAAAAAACATGGTGCCAATTAAACTCTCCCATGCCATCAATATTAAGAAATATTCCACTATTTAAGTGTTGTGAAAAAACATACAACTAAAAATAAATGAAATATTTACTTGACTGACTTATCAGAAGAATAAGAGTTTCTTAAAGTAAGAGGCACATAGCAAGCACTCAAAACATTTTTTTTTTGTTAAAATGAAAAATCTAACAAATCAGTTGTTTTCCTGTCTTAATTAGTATGGTATCCTGGGCATAGTGGAATTTGAGTAAGATGCTTGATACTAAGAATTTTGCACCTGCTCATTTTTCAAGGATGGGATAAATGTCTATTTCTTGTACCTTGTTTTGTTAAAATCCAAGCACCAAGGAACCTGAAAGAGGAGAATGGTAAAGGGAGATAGAAGGCTTAAAATCAAAACATCAGAAGTCTGGATATTTAAAAACTAGGATGCATGCTAATGGATAAAAACCCTCAAGGCTTTAATCCCTTTTCTACTAAAAGTGTTACTACTTTGACTTTTTTGAGGACTTTGATGTTTTTCCCCAGAGTAAATGGCTTCCAAGTTCAGAAATAATGTTATTTCAATTTCTGGGAAAGTTCAAGCAATGGTGGCAATCTTCTAATCTGGTCTTAAACATTCCAATAGGACACTGAATGCTAATGTTCTTGGGAGGAGGTGGGGCTCATTTTTTTGTATGGAAAAGTGTGCCCCAACTGATAAGGAAGATGATTTTTTAGAAAGTTTTAAGGGTAGACATTTAGTGGTGCAGAAGTGATAAAACTACCAAGTTGAGCTGGTAGTATACATGTTCATTTTTAACATGGAAAGGAGTCTGAAGTAGAGAACTACCATTGAAGATGACTGCAACAGCAATGAGTGGGCCCAGAGACCAGTTACATAGTACAGAAACCTGGATAAATTACCATTATTCCTAAAGCTAAAGATCAGTATCCAGTCTTGTCAGAAATCATTATTGGAATGAGACAACCATAAATTTAAAAGTTGAAACTACAAAAATATTTTTAATAAGCACACATGTTAAAAATATAATCTGGTCCTGGCCAGTGTGGCTCAGTTGGCTAGGCATTGTCCCATGCACCAAAAGACTGCCTCCTCAGTTTGGTTCCTGGTCAGGGCACAATGCCTAGACTGTGGGCTAGATCCTGGGTAGGGGGTGTGCAGGAGGCAGCTGACCAATGTTTCACTCTCATATTGATGTTTCTCTCTCTCACCCTCTCCCTTCCTCTTTCTCTAAAAATCTATTTTAAAAAATACAACCCACTGTTAATTACACAACATTTATGTGAGAGGTTTGGTTGCTTTTCACAGTAAACCTTTTGGAAAATGTGACCCATTATATGTAAATCCTGGCCATACAGTAATAACTCAAACACAAAAACATATACTTACTTTTGTGAGTTTTAAATATTTTTTATGTGAAATAGGCTTTAAGATCTATTTACACAGCAAATGGGAAAAAAGATGTTTATTTTGAATACTATAACATGAATGTGCTGTGGTTATACATCGGAAAAATGTTTTATGGAAAAAAAAACAAAACCTCTTTTTAAAGGTTTTTACAGAAATGCCTTTTCTTTTTATTTATTTTTTTTTCCCTTTATTGATTTTAGAGAGAGAGGAAGTGAGAGGGAGAGACAGAGACATCAATGAGAGAGAACATCGATTGGCCGCCTCCTGCATGCTACCCACTGGGGATCTGACCCACAATCCAGGCATGTGTCCTGGCCAGAAATCGAACCAGCGACCTCTTGGTGCATGGGTCAATGCTCAACCACTGAGCCACACCGGCAGGACCTGAAATGCCTTTTCTTAATCCCAGAGAGTCTTGGTCCTCATTTACTAGAAAATTAAGTAACTTTGGACTGGTTACTTAATCATTTTTATACCTCATTTTCTTCTTCAATAAAATGGGGATAGTGGAACCATCTTCTATGATTGTTGGAGACTAATTGATTTGATGAACATATTAAAAGTAACCCATGAAAACCTCTGGAACAGTTATTGGTACACAGTATACTCTCAATAAATGTTAGCTGCTGGCACTGTTAGTATCCATTTCTACCTTACCCACATTAAACCATTCCTTTTAACAAAATGCTCAATGCACAGCCTCTAGATCCTTGGATCAGTCAACCAAAAGGTCAAACAGAGTCAACAGCAGCTTCCAGGAGGCAAAGGCATACACACCCAGTTTTTTTTGTTTTGGTCAGGATTGCATCTTCAGGCAGAGAAGAGGTAAGTCATGAAGATCCACTTGGATTTCTCCAAAGGAAAATGGAAAACTACTGATGTTCACCTTTGCACAATCAAAACCAAGAACATAAACAGAAAATGAAGGAGTGAGGGTCAGCACATCACCTCAAAAAAGACTCTAGCTACACTAGAAAAACTAAGAACTTTGAAATATTTATTTTTATCCTCAACCAATAAAATGCCATCCTCTCCAGAATGTTATTACTAGACACAATAACAGCAGCAACACTTTGCTTCTGTCTCCTTGTTCTCCAACTCATCAAACAGGAACACAAAACAAGCATCATGTACATCTGTGCTTCCTTTAGGTATCTTGAAAAAATGGAAGCTCTGATTCAGTAGATTTACACTGGGGCTTGAGGGTCTGCGTTTCTAAAAAGTCTGAAGGTGATACTGAACTGTTAATGCATGGGGCAAACTTTTGAGTGCAAGTGTAGCAATTATCTCATTTAACCTTCACAACCACCCCATTGGCCAGTGTGGGGATGAACAAACTTTTCCCTACCCTAAAGGTTCTTTTGGCGGGTCTGATCATCAAATAGACATGAGACGGATTAGCAGAAGAAAATAACCAAATTTAATATATGCAGATGTATGGGAACTCTGAAGACATGAGAGAGTCAGAGACCCCACATGCACAAGGGGGTCAAAGACAGAAGAGTGTATTCAGTATATAAGTCATTCTGAAATAGGGATGAGGTAATGCACCTTGGGAGCTTCAAAGGGTCACTGCAGGATGATAAGAGCAGATGTATAGTAACTAAAAGTTTGCTGTGCCATACAGGTGGGTCAATAAGAGATTATTGCTGTTAGTCTCTTATGGGCAAGGACCCTAATTCCAGCTCTTCTGGGTAAAGGAAGGAGAAGTTTCTCTTGAGCCTGAAGCTAAAACTGACATTAGCTCTAAATAATCTGCATACCACTGGGGCACATCTTGGGGTGTCTCGTTATGAAACCCCACAACTGAACGGCCTGAAGTTGGGGGAAGTTAAGTCACCTGCCCAAGGCCAAAGCACGACAGGAATGGTGAGGCTGACGTTACAACCCGGGTCCCCTTAACTCCCTGCCCCTGGTAAGCATCCTTTCTACTGCCCGAGGAAAGCATCCTTCAATTGCACATGTTCCTAATGAATCCCGAGCACTGCCCCGCAGGAGTAACTGGGAGAATCCGCGGTCAACAGGAGGAGAAGGGTGAGAGGCAGCCCGAGCGCGCAGCGCCGACAGGAGGCCGGGTCCCGCGTGGCCGCCACTCGTCCCAGCAGCCCCGTCCACGCTCGCAAACTGCGGGAACTCCCAAGTTGAAACTCGCGCGCGCACCCCCGACACAGCCGAGTTACGCAGACACCGGAGAGCCCGACCCTGGCGCCGGTCACTCAAGCCGGGGCTCGGCGGGACGACCCGGGAGGGAGCCTCACTCCCCGCCGCCAGGCCGACGCGCACCCCAAACGCGCCCCTCCGGGGGCCGAGGCTGAAGGGTCGCAGGGGGCGGAGACTCCGGGCGCCCGAGGCGCTCAGCGAGCCGGGTGGGCACCGGGCCCGCAGAGCGCGGGGCGGGGAAGGGGCGGGGAGGCGGGAGTCCCGAC
Organism: Tadarida brasiliensis; assembly: GCA_030848825.1. Taxonomy (NCBI): domain Eukaryota; kingdom Metazoa; phylum Chordata; class Mammalia; order Chiroptera; family Molossidae; genus Tadarida; species Tadarida brasiliensis. Next base: position 43,751,229 of record CM061260.1, on the reverse strand, counting down.
GCGGGGAGACCGGAAGGGACCGCCGCCGAGGGGAGGGGCGGGCAGGGGCGGCGGTTACGAACCCCACACTGAAGCGGCGCGCTGTGGTCCGGCCGCGCTCACTCACCTCCCCCGTACACGCCGCCGCTCATGGCTGCTGTCGGCGCGATTCCTACGCTGAAGGCTACCGGGCGACGTGGCTGCAACGACGGCGAGCGCGGGTCCTGAGAAGCGCTAGCCTCTGACCCCCTTAACTTCCACCGCCACCCCCCTCAGGCAACAAAGCGGCGTCCACACACCCGGTGCGCAGTCACACTTGCTGGCTTCTCTTCTCAGCCAATCACGAGAGGTCCGGCTGTCCTTCAGCCAATGATAACTGGGCTCTGGGGCATCCTGCCGCGACACTGTCATGTTAGCCAATGGAAGGCAGCCATGGGACGGGGAGAGGGAAAAGCGACGAAAGGAGGGAAGGAATTGGACCGCGGAGTTGAAGGGGGCGGAGCCATCTGAGTAGGCGGGAGAAGGCGGTGGTAGGAGCAGGACTGGGAGGAGGAAAGTGTAGGGGCGGGTCCAAGGTTGATGCTGGGCGCGAAGGGTCCCTGGGAACCAGCTAGGGCCCGGTGAACCTCTGAAAAGTCTGGAAACGGGGCAGGTGATTCCGGGTTTGGGAGTGTGACGATGCAGATTTTTTTTCTAGAAAAAGTATTTTCAACTAACTTTTATGTTGAAATAATAAAAATGTTATGCTCCACTTTCGTGTATGGGAATCAGTAGTTCTGAAAGCCCAGTTGAGATCTGCATTATCTTTTTTTCCTGGATTACTGCAACAACTTGTTGCTTTGCCTCTTGGCCACAGGGCAGGCAGCTTGATCTATATGAAAACACCCAATTCTGTGACACAACTCCAGTTCAGACCTTCAATCAAGATCAGTGGTATATACTTGCAGTTGATAGCCCTTCTTAAATTGGTTTGTCTGGAGTCTAGACATAAAGGGCTGCTCTTAACGTGAAGAACAATTGAATAAAACCCCATTAGTCTCAGTGCCAGCAGTGTGGCAGAAAGTGATTGATAGTAGAGTGGGGAAGGAGGCTAGTGAGACAACACTTTCCCAATGCCTTGACAGTGTCATTACCATATATCTGATCATCTTCAAAACCCCCACTCACCTAGGAGATAATGCAGAGGTCAGCAAAACTATGGGCCTGTGCCAAATGCAAGCTGCTTTCTGTTTTTGTATGGTCTGTGAGCTAAGACTGACTGACTATTCCACTTCTCAATGTTTTTGTTTTGTTTTGTTTTTTATTCCTCACCCGAGGATACTTTTCTGTTTATCATCAGATAGAGTGGGAGGGAGGGAGAGACAGAGAGAAACATCCATGTGATAAAGCTACATCGACTGGTTGCCTCCCGCATGACCTGACCAGGGCCAGGGGACTAACCACAACCAAGGTATGTGCCTTGACCTGAATTGAACCCAGGACTCATTGGTCCTTGGGCTGACGCTCTAACCGCTGAGCCAAACCAGTCAGGGTGACTTCTCAATGGTTTTTTAAAAATATTTTTAAGAATAATATTTTGTGACAGGTGAAAATTACATGAAATTCACATTTCAATGACCACAAACTAAGATTCATTGGAACACAGCCAAGCTTATTCATTTATGGCTACTTTTTTTCTGTAAGGGTAGCGGTGAGTAGTTACACCGGCTGATCCACTCAGCTGGGAAACATATTTACTATTCGGCCTCTTTATAGCTCACTGACCCCTGAGATAATGTGTGTAACACATCTAGCACAGTACACCTAACTACTCTGTGTTAACTTGTTGCCCCCATGATTAAAGCTCTCATGGTAGATGCTATGCAATCAAATACTAACAATATTTCTATTTGTACTGTACATTTTTATGTTTTCTGTGACTAATAAAACTGATGAATTATAAAATATGTGCTACTTTGGTAATAATTAAATATCAAAGAGATAATATTTTTGTTTATAATACCAGTAATCCATTTACATCAATTTACCATTTAAAGTGTAGTATTTCTTATAGAGCAAGTTAAATAGATTAGATAGATCTCTCAGCAATATTATTTCTATTATCTTCTGTGAATGTAGAAATAAGACACTATCTGGGCTGAAAAAGAGTAAAATATTTGTTCCACTAGTTCAGAGTTCATCAGAAAATGAAACAGTTTAGCAGGGTTAATGAGGACCACGCCCCTAGCCTTCAGGGAGGTTTAAGATGCTGTGATTGTTTTCAACCACTGAGAACACACTGGAGTGCAGGCGAAATCTTCAGTCTGATAGCACAAAGAAAACAGCTTGAAGAAATATTGGAAAGTCATGATTAGATGGTTTTACTTAAAGTAAGGGCGTTGCTTCATTTAGAAATTTGAAAAAATATTAGAAAACATATACATTTATATAATTTCAGGTCAGCTTTTTCTCTTGATATATCATTGGGTACATTGCTTTAATAAACCACTGAAATGAACTTCAAATTAAAAGAACTTCACAGTACATCTGACATATCAGGACTAATCACATGTTAAAGTACATAAAAGTGCACACTTACACCCTTCATAAATTTTAATCAGCAAAAACATGTAACAGGGCACTAAGATCATTGGCTGTAAAGTATTGAATTGCTGGAGGAATTGACTGTTGAAAAAGGAAACCTATTCAGCATCTTAAATAAATATGTCAGGGGACTACACAAACACAGTAACAATGACATTGTTTCCTTAGAGGGGAAACATACTATGGAAGTTTGCTTTTTCATTCTTCATAATTAGAAAAACTGGCAGAACATACATTAAAAGAAAAATACTGACCCAGCAGAATCTACAAAATATAAAATATATGAGGGTTTTTTTGCATCAATATTTCTCCTCTGTAGCCTAATGTTTTCTCCAAAGTCTTTGCTCAACCTACGTTAATGTAATTGATAGCTGGTCAGATTAAAAAACAACAAAAACACAACAAATCAAAGGTTATGTTTGTATGTCAGTTCTCAAGGGCATCATAACATCAAAACAATCAATGCTTGCAATTCCTGCCCCCTCCCCCAGCCAGCATATTCCCTGTCAACCTAGAAATAAAATATATTGGAGTAACATGTATGTAAACTTGTGTAACCCACAGTGGATGTTCAATGGTTGACTCTGAATCCAGATATAGAAAAATAGTGCCCTTTCAGAAATCCTTTGTAATCTGCAAACATCAAGAATTTCCTGAAGTACCTGAGTGCAATACTTGGTTTTGCCTCATGGGGCCGCTGCTCTTCCATTCCTGTAACGCTACACTAGAACTCGACGCTGCAGCCTCATTCCTTTTTTCACCAACTTTTTCAGAATTCAGATTTTGGAATCATGCACAGCGGTCATTACAAAATGTTACTGATCTTGTCCTCTGTCTCAGCCTTTAACAAGTTCAGAGTTGAAGAAAAATTGCAATTGTTATAATGCAAGCTAGTAAACATTCAGCAGATTATCATCTGTTAAGAAGAATGACACAAAAATGTATTTAGAATTATTTAAATTCATGCTGCAAAATATATGCCATTAGCAATTATGAAAAGCAAATTTAAATATAAAATTTTGTGTGTCTCTGTGTGTATGTATAAGGGGTCATAAATACCATACTCTTTTTATCGAAGATACAAAAAATATACTCATGCAAGCACCACTGAGATAAAGGATACATATCTGGAGTGTGGCTTTTTCACCAATAGATACATGATCAGTCAGATTCACACATCTATTTACCATTAGAATAGTAAGAGATCTTCTAGCCATTCCAAATAATATGACCTAGATAAAGAAGCAAATGAAATTATATTTAGTCATAGCTGGTACCTTATAACATACCTATAGATTTGTAATAGATTAGTATTAATAACGTTCAAAGAAAAAATGAAAAAAGATGGATTTTACAAGTCTTTATTGTTATTTCATTATCACTTTAAAAATCTCTTTGCTCACCTGACATAGCTCTTGTGAGAAATCACAAAACGAGTAAGAAATATCAGCATTTAATCAATTGATGCTGTGAAGTGGCACCATGCCACCTTGGGTTACTTTGGGGCAAGTCATGGGCTTCCCACTGACCTAGGTCAGTGCCAACGCCACGTTATGGGCTGTTACACAGCCCAAGGAGCAACACTGAACCGAGTCCAAGGTTCTTGCTCTGTAATGCTTCTTTAGAACCCTTGAAACTGTTTTGGAATTGGAAGGATTTCATCTGCCATATGATAATAATGACTACAAATTACTGACTTCCTAATATGTGCTATGGTAGGAAATGTGGTTCAAAGCTAATATTTCCCATGTAATCCACAGAACATCCCCATGGGGGTTTTATTTTTCAATAGTTGTGTGCTGTTGCAAGTTGCCTAACATCACACAGCTATTGAAAGAGTCCAGACCTGAAACTAAGGCTGTCTGACCCTACTAAGCATGCTGTTCCTACTTCCTAAGATACTCCTTTCTACTTCCTTTACACTTCTAGTACACTTTAAAAACAGTAATTTTAATTTTTATTATATACATGTCTATAATATATATTCATATATGCACACACACACACATATACTTTTTAAAAGCAAAAGGTACAAAAAGATATACAAGAGTATGTCTCCCATTTGAGTCCTCCTCATCAGAGATGGTTCTATTCTTCAAGTAATTATGTAGACATATACCCTTCCCCCCATTTTTTCTAATACAAAATGGTAAGTCACAGTATGCCACTGAGCTTTAAAAAACCTTCTCCTCGCCCTGGCCAGTGTGGCTTCAGTGGATTAAGCGTTGTCCCAAGGACTGAGAGGTTCCCATTCGATTCCTGGTCAGGGCACATGCCTGGGTTTCAGGCTGGATCTCCAGCAGGGCGTTTACAGGAGGCAACAGATTGATGTTTTGCTTTCACATCGATGTTTCTCTCCCTCTCCTTTCCTCTCTCTCTAAAAATCAATAAAAATATATTCTTAAAAAAAATTTTTAGTAGGTAGTCTACACACATGGATAGAACTGAAGCAATACAAAAGAGTGAAAAGCAAGTCTCCTTCCTTCCCAGCTCTATCCTTGAAATTTCTTAGTTCTTCCCCAAAGTGAACCACTGTTAACCATTTTCTTATGCAGCTTTCCAGAGATAGGCTTTTCAAATAAACGCATATATTTGCATCCCTTCCCTCTACTACTTTTGTTTATTTACCTAAGACTAGCTAGCATACTGAACACGTTGTTTTGCATCTGACTTTTTTCACTTAATCATAATATCTTGGAGATCATCCCATGTCAGTACGTATAATTCTATCGTATTCATTTTTCACATCAGCTCAGAATTCCATTATATGTATACAACATAATTTATTTCACCAGTTCTCTATACATGGACGCTTAAGTTATTTCTAGTTTTTTGCTAGTAGAAAGAATGCTGCAATGACACTTTTTTCTGTGTGCATACGTAAGAGAGTTTTTATGCAGGATGAATTCCCAGAAGTAGGTCACGGGGAATATGTATTTATTTTAATGGTCATTGCCAAATTACACAGATTATACAATTTACATTTCCACACTAACAAATTTGGGAGTATACTTTTTCCTCACCAACACAGAACTTCATCAGACTTCTGTCAAGATGGAGTTTTTATGTAAGATGTTTTATTCATTCACAAGCACTTTAGGTAGAGCCTCTGATTTTACTGATTGTACCATTAATGGTGCACCAGATCCAGGACTACATTTGGGAGGTTCTAGACATTGGATGACAAAAGCAAGCTGAACCTTTGATCAGCTAATTCATTGAACGTTTACTCTTGGCCAGGCATGGGGAATACAAGAGGAAATGAGCCACGGCTCCACTCAAGGACTGTTAAGAGTCCTCACGTTAAGAGAAAGTGGCTGCCAACACATTCCAGCTGCTACTTACAAATGGATCCCAAATGTTCACTTACACTTAGGCTTCCACCAAAGCCTGAGAAGATGTGGGTGGTGGTTACACAACCCTTCCATTTAAAGTCTTTTATCTGTACTCTAGCATATGAATAAGACAGTTGCAAACAAAAGAGAAGGTATATGGCACACCTAATAGGTGGTGTTCACATTTTCATTGCCATATGCACTGTATCTCCAATTAGGGAACAGGTTATAGCCTTTGTGTAGTTTTTAAATTTGTGTTGATTTGAGAGAGAGAGAGAGAGAGAGAGAGAGAGAGAGAGAGAGAGAGACAGATTTGTTGTTCCACTTATTTATGCATTCCTTGGTTGATTTCTTGTATGTGCTCTGCCCTGTCCAGGGATCAAACCTGCAACCTTGGGATATCAGGACGATGCCCTAACCAACTGAACTACCCAGCCAGGGCTATAGCCTTTGTTTTGTTTTGTTGGCAGGTAGGGAGAAGGTATTCTTTAGTTCTGTTTTTTTAGGGGGGGATGGGGAGGGGAGAACATAAAAGTTTTAAAGAAAAAACATATAAGAAACAGAGGAATGAATTATTAATTACAAAACCATCAGTTTTTGCAGATGATTCAAATAACTGCATTCTCCCAGCTCTACCTAAACGGGCTATAAGAAAGCCTATATTTAAGCTCACCATTATGTGGGTTGATTTCTAATAAATAGGTCAAAAAAGTGCCCATAATCCAGCCCTGGCTGGGTGGCTTAGTTGGTTGGAGCATCATCCTATACACCAAAGGGTTGCCGGTTTGATTTCCTGTGAGGGCACCTGCCCAGGTTTCCGGCTCGATCCCAGGTAGGGGGCATACAGGAGTCAGCAGATCGATGTTTCACTCTCACATCGATTTTTTTTTTCTCTCTCTCCCTCTAAAAATCAATTTTAAATCATTTAAAAAATTAAAATAAAATAAACATATCCTTGGGTGAGGATTTTTTTTTTAAGTTCCCACAATCCAGATAGAAAAACCCAATCACTGAAGAATTTGAGCACTAAATTAGGTCCTAATTAGCCTATTGTATTTAATCAACTCGATGAGGTTATGATTCTTGAGTTCAACCTCTCATTCCCACCCCTCTTTACACATGTAGTTTATAGAGTCACATTACATATGCTACTGTAAAATGGTTCACCTTGCTTATCAACTGTCAGACTTCAATAAACTCACACAGGGTTAAAAAGCCTCTGATTTCACTGTTCGTACCATCAGCAGTGCGCCAGATCCAGGAGTATGTTTCGGGGGCTCTGGACTCTGGATGACAAAAGCAAGTAGAAATTTACAAGCTGAAACTTTGATCCCTTCATATGGCTCTGTCAGCTGCTGGAAGCATCCAAGTCATTCCCACTGTGCCAGCTGGGCTACAGGAAGAAGCAGAGAGGTAGCAATGCTCCGGGAACCTTTTCGGTGTCTATCCCCTGGGAAATGTGAACAAACAGATTCTGAGGGATTTGATACAGTATCCCTTCTGAAAGGGTCTTGAATAACATTTGACAGTAACATTTGTGATTGCATTTGCTAGTTTTCGCCAAGAATCCTTAATTTAAAAAGTTTCCTATAATTGCTCAACTTCACCTTATTATCACTATGCTCATAATCACAGCTATTAACTAATATTCATTGAATTGTGCTCAATAAAACACTAACTGCTGACCCTGAGAACACAATAGGAATAAGGCAAAGAAGACCAGGAAAATATATATATTATCACAAGTATGTAGAGCAGATAAGGGTTGAAAGGGAACAAAGAGACTTGAAAATGGTTGTACTGACTAGTAGAGTTATGTGTATGTTTCTTAATGTTTCATTTTGTGCCATAAATGGTTTTAAACATGATTGATTTTTAAAACTTTAATACAAAAAATAAAAATACATTTAAAATTTTTACACTAGGAAAATAATTTTACAATCCTAAATTGATATTTTCATCTCCAGGTTAACATTTTGGCACTTTCAGGCTTTTTTTCCTAGCTTGCACTGTCTCTTCATCTATGTAAAAAAATAATATAATTTTATAATTAGAATATTTTCGTATGTAGTAATATATATAGTTACACACAATTTTATTTACATAATTTGATAGTTAATAAAGTAATAACATATTATATAAATACATATTTAGTTCTGCAACATGCATTTTTCACTTAATATCATTTTGACAGGTTTCTAGAATATTGTATGTAGATGTACATAATTTTTTTAAATGATTGTTTAGAACAGGGGTCAGCAAACTATAACATGTCGGCCAGTCACCTATTTCTGTTATCAGAGCTTTAAGTTTTAATGGAACAAAGTCACTCTCTTCTGTTTCCATATTGTCTGGGGAAGTTTCTGCATTCTATTGCAGAATCGAGTAGTTATAAAATAGGCGTTATGCCTCACAAGCCTAAAATATTTATTACCTGGCATTTTATGAAAAGGAAAGCCTTTACATAGCATTGTAGCAATTGCCTATTGATTGACGTTTCAATCATTTCTAATTTTCTGCTGTTAAAAATATTTATTTACATTAAACCATAGTTTTCTCTTGTATGATAAGTATCTTAGATAGGTATGTCTGCATGTTTATGAATATTTATTGATATATAGAAGTTTTTAAAAAATTTATATTGATATTACTACATCAGTTTTTTTAAATATGTTTTTTATTGATTCTTTGCAGCAGTTCTCAACCTGTGGGTCGTGACCCCTTTGGGGATCGAATGACCCTTTCACCGGGGTCGCCTAAGACCACCGGAAAACACATATTTCCGATGGTGATTCATAACAGTAGCAAAATTACAGTTATGAAGTAGCAACGAAAATAATTTTATGGTTGGGGGTCACCACAACATGAGGAACTGTATTAAAGGGTCGCAGCATTAGGAAGGTTGAGAACCACTGCTTTAGAGAGAGAGGATGGGAGAGATAGAAACATCAATGTGAGAGACAGACATCGATTGGCTGCCTCCTGCACACCCCCTACTGGGGATCGAGCCCGAAACCCGGGCATATGCCCTGACCGGGAATCAAACGGGGACCTCTCAGTCCATGGGATGGTGCTCAATCCACTGAGCCACATCGGCTGGGCTACATCAATCTTTTTTTTCTTTATTGATATTAGAGAGAGAGGAAGGGAGAGAGAGATAGAAACATCGATGAGAAAGAACATGAATTGGCCACCTCTGCATGCCCCCCACTGGGGATCAGGCCCAAACCTGGGCATGTGTCCTGACTGGGAATCGAACCGGCGACCTCTTGGTGCATGGGTCGATGCTCAACCACCGAGCCACACTGGCCGGGCTACATCAATTTTTTTAAAGATTTTTTAAAAATTGATCTTTAGAGAGAGAAGAAGGGAGGGGGAAAGAGAAACATCAGTGGAAAAGCCAAACATGGATCTGCTGCCTCCTGCATGACCCCACCCAGGATTGAGCTGGAAACCCAGCCGTGTGCCCTGACAGACAACCTTCAGTGCACTGGAGGACGCCCAACCAACTGAGCCACACTGACCAGGGCCATCCAGCTTTTTCTTTTTCTTTCTTTTTTTTTAATCCTTACCCGAGGACATTTTTTGCATTTATCTTCAGACAGAGTGGAAGGGAGAGAAGGAGGAAGAGAGAGAGAGAAACATCGATGTAAGAGAGACACATGGACTAGCTGCCACCCACACGACCCCAATCGGCCAGGGACAAACTGCAACCGAGGTATGTGCCCTTAGCCCATCCATCTTTTTCTTTATGATTTTTGCCTTTAGTATCATGCACGGAAAGGTACATAGCTCACTGTTGTTAAAATATCCAACCCAGAGCTACCAAAAACTGGGTTTTTGTTTGTTTTCAGAAAATCTAGCCTTGTGCTGAATTTTTCAGTGCTTGGATGGGCCTGGTCATCCTTTTTCCATTTACATCAGGAAGACTGCTTAAAACCAAAGCAGGAAGAGGCTAGCGGCTGCCCAGGACTCAGCCTCCTTGCCCTGGTTGTGCTTCAGCTGCTGGCATCTAAATCGATCTTCGTGGGCTCTGGCTGAACTTCTCCATTTCCTTACTAACTCCAAATTCTGACTAGCCACTGAAAGACACCTCCTGGACCCGCCTGGCCTGGCTGTCCTCACTCAGCCTTCCCATGACTCTGGCTGTGCCCCTGGTTGGCCAGGCACAGCGGAACTCAGAATGCCAACCTCACCCGGCTGCCAGGACTCCGTACTTGCTCATGCCCTCCAAACCAGTCTCACACTGTTGGCTGCAACTTTTGACCTGCTGGCTTGCCCTGTTGTGTAGTACTATCTCTGAGAGGCTAACAGAACCATTGCCAAGTTAAATTCCTCTCCAGATAGTTCTCTGTGTATGAAGTTTGTATACATAAGTATTCGTTACTAAAGAAAAAAATTCATTAAGAAAAATCCAACTAGCCCTCTGAAGATAATGCCTCTCATACTTTCAAATGCCTGAACTAAATCACAGCATACTTCGAATACCATTCAGAAAGAGATTCGATGGCGCCGGGGAGAGAGGTGGGGAGGATAGTGTCTATATGTAATGAAATTAACTATTACAGTGAACGATTTTTAATGAAAATAAACTGAGTCCAGCTGGTGTGGCTCAGTGGTTGAGCGTCGACCCATGCATCAAGAGGTCACCAGTTCAATTCCCAGTCAGGACACATGCCCAGGTTGTGGGCCCGATCCCCAGTGAGGGACATGCAGGGGGCGGCCAGTTCATGTTCTCGCTCATCGATGTTTCTATCTCTCTCTCCCTCTCACTTCCTCTCTTTCTAAAAAAAGTCAATAAAGGAAAAAAAAATTTTTCTTTCAAGAAAATAAACTGATTCAGAAGACCTAAAGGATGATACTACAGCATAATAATTTATAGGACAATGTGGAATTTTCATTAAACTTTAAAAAGTACTTTCTTTTGGAGATTAAGATAATGTATTGTCACAAGATTTTTCTTGCTCTCTTAGGAATTAATTTTCTCATAAATTGTACAGAATATCTTGCAAAAAGTAAATACATGGAATAGCTATTTCTAAAAAGCAATGTTTTTCACCCTGGCTGGGTAGCTCAGTTGGTTGGAGCATCGTCTCGATACACCAAGGTTGTGGGTTCAATCCCTAGTCAGGGCACATAGAAAGGTAACCAATGAATGCATAAATAAGTGGAACAGCAAATCAATGTTACTCCTTCTCTCTCTCCATCCTTCCCTCCCTTCCCATCTCTCTCTCTCAAATCAATTTAAAAAAAAAAAGAAAAGCAATATTTTTTCTTTTATCCTCTCTCAATTGTTGTTGTCAATCATTACCTGAGGATACTTTTTCCATTGATTTTTCAGATAGAGTAGAAGGGAGGGAGGGAGGGAGGGAGGGAGAGAGAGAGAGAGAAAGGAACCCTGATGTGAGAGAGACACATTGATTGGTTACCTCCCACCGGGGCCAAACCTGCAACCCAGGTTTATGCCCTTGACAGGAATGAAACCTGAGATCCTTTGGTGAGCCAAACCGGCCAGAGCTATCCTCTCTCTCTCTCTTGTCATTTATAGCTCTCTTCAAATCTTTCCAGAATGAATTTCCAATTCTTTTCAGACTGACAAACATAACTTCAAAACACCTTGGAATCTGTGTATAAGCATAAATTTCTGAATTTAGCTGTTACTTCTATTAAATTTTAAAGATGAGGCATAGCAAATGAAAACCCCTCATTATTTTGCCACCTAATTCCAGCTCTCATTTTCTTGCCTTTTCCTGACATTAGGAAGTCAGAGCCTGGATTCCTCTTAATCGTCTCCTTCGATGTTAGTTCTCTATTGCTGCTGTAACAAGGTATCACAAAATTAATGGTTTAAAACACCACAGATTTGTTCTCTTACACTTCTGAAGATCAGAAGTCCAGAACGGGGTCTTAGGGGGGATATCAAAGTGTCTGCAGAGCTGTTTCTTCTGAGGCTCAAGGAGAGAATCCATTCCTTGCCCTTTCCAGCTTCCAGAGGCTGCCTGCATTCCTTGGGTCCTGGTCCCACATCACTCCAAGCTCTGCTTCTGTCCACACATCTCCTCTGGCTCTCACCCTCTTGCCTATATTTTATAAGGATCCTTGTGATTACATTGTATGCACCTAGGTAATCGCCCAATCTCAAGGTGCTAACCTTAATCACATCTGCAAAGCCCATTTTGCCATGGGAAGCAGTATATTCACAGGTTCCAGGGATTAGGAAATGGACATCTTTGGGGGCATGGGGCGGGGAACACCATTATTCTGTCTATTACAGAGTCCTAATCCAGTCATACACTGAATCTACTTTATAATTTTGCTTAGATTAACACACTAATAGGAAAACACCATTAATATTTTCTGCCTTTAAAACTAAAGTATAAAAGCAATAGCTATGTCCATGAAAAGAGACAAAAGAGGACATTAGGGCAGGTATATTTCTGTAATGATCTATTTCTTAAATTGTATAACCACCTCTCCTCTGTTAGTCCTCCCTTTTCATACTTCAGCTCCGTCCATTCTCACATCTCCCAAGCCTCGCCTTTAATTAGGATCTCCTGTTGGGCGTCAGGAACTCCCTGTTCCAGGGTCAACAAGCTCCCCTACATCCTTGAACACACTGTCTTAAATACAGTTCATGCCTCACTACGGTTACTACTTGTTTTTTCTCTGATACCACTGTTACCTCGATGGAACACTACTTCCTGACATGTTCCCCATGACCCACAGAGTAAGGAGGCATTGGCATATTTTACTTCATAGCTACTTTGCTATTTTTTTCTCCGCTACTCCTCCCAACACCGTATCTGTTTTGGAAGGAAGCCTAAGCTATTCACTTAGGTTTCTCTCTTCCTTATTATCATCTACGAAAGTGCAGGGGACCCTTCGCTTTCCTTGATCATTTCAGGATCTCAGTCCTTTTCTCTATTCCATCCACTGCCACAAACCCCAACAGTCACATATAAACTTCCCAACAGTCTAACCTCACACTTCTTATAGGCATAATTCCCTAAGCTTCACATGACCCTTCTCCTTGGCAGCTGGGTCCACATAACCCTTGATTAGCCCCAATCTGCCATGGTCAAAAGCCTGGGAGAAGGTCTGCATCACCATTCGGAGGGTTCAAAGGTAAACAGACCTTCTTGCCGCTGAACTCTTACTTTATGTTTCACTTCTAGAAACTGGGCTTCAACTTGATATCAAGGGTTGGTAGGGTGTTGGAGAAGAAGGGTGAAAGGTTAAGGGATCAAGAAAGATAAATTGGCAGTTATAAAAAGTCACAGGATGTAAAGTATAGCGTAGGAAATACAGTGCATAATATTGTAATAACTATGTATGGTGCCTGATAGATACTAGGTTATCACTTTGCAAGTTATATAAATGTCTAATCAGCCCTGGCCAGTTTGGCTCAGCGGTTAGAGCGTTGGCCTGCGGACTGGAGAGTCCTGGGTTCGGTTCCTGCTAAGGGCATGTAACTCTGTTGCAGTTTGTCCCCAGCCCCGGTTGGGGTTGTGTGGGTGGCAACCACTTGATGTGTCTGTCTCACGTCGATGTTTCTCTCTCTCTCTTCCCCCCTCTTACCCTCCCGCTCTATCTGAAATGCAAAAAAAAAAAAATGTCCTCCAGTGAGGATAAATATAATGTCTAATCAATATGTTGTACACCTGAAACGAATATAATATTGTACATCAACTGTAATTGAAAAATTTTTAATTTTTATAAATAAAAATAAATTTACCAAGGAATAAAAGTGGTTTTCATTCTATTTTCCTGTATTTAAATCCCTATGACAATGTCCTGATTCCTCCATGGGTCTTGACCTCTGTCCTCTGGAACTTCAGTCCAAGGCTGGGGTTTATCTACGGGAAACCTTCCTGGTACCTAAAACCTGCCTCTGGGCATCGTCTCAAGTTTGAATACTACCTTGACCAGGTTCAAGCAGCCACATCCTCCCTGAGGTTCACCGTTCCCTTGAACCCTGAATTTTATAAGTTCACACATTTCCTGACTACTGTGTTCTGTCTGCTTGACTAGACATTCTCCCTGTACCGACAGAGACCCTGGCACTTACCTGCTCACCCAGGTAGACTGGTCCAGCTTCAATTCAGTCTACCCCACCAGGCTGCGATGAACTTTTCTGTGACCAGCTGTGAAATGCAATGTGATGATACCGCCCCCCAGCCCAGCTTTCTACTACTCTGACTCCAATCAAACGAGACTTTCCCTCTCCCTTAGCTCTCTGGTCCCTTAACATCTGCCTTGCCCCACGGGCTCTCTGCTTCTTTCTTGCATCACTTGCTTCCCTCACTGCTCCAGGACAATCCATTTCAGAGTCTCAACTCTCCTGGTTTCTCTGCCATGTTCTCTCTGCCAGTATTGTAATCTTGGTTAGGCCGTTTACAAAACTTCTAGTTTTCCTCCCTCCAGGTATATAGGAGGGTCTTACTTTCCCACCCATTCTTTTTCAGCCAGTGAAATGTGAGTAGTTATGAAAAGTCTCGTTTCCAGGCAGTAGCTTTAAGAGACATGCGTCCTTTGCTGTGTTCTCTTTGGCTGCACGAGCGGCAATATCTGAGTGAGGAAAGTGGCTCTGAATGATCTACATGGACATGCAACAAAAGAAGAAACAACTCTTTGATGTTCTAAGTCTTTGAGATTAGGGGTTTTTTGTTTTATAGCATAATCTAACCTATCCTGACAGATACTGATCCTCCCATCTATTTTCTCCACTCATGTTTCCAAGCTCTAGTGAACCTGGTTGTTTTGGCTGACAAGCACTCCTTTGGAAAACCACCCCTTCCCCACTTTGGGTCTGTGTGATTCATGGCTTCAAGGGTGAATGCATGACCCAGATCCAGACTATCAAACTATCGTATCCCCTTGGCCCCGGGGATTAGTCCAACTCTGGGCATATTACCCAAGCTGGGGCAGTTATAATCTACACTGGGGTTTGGGCTGGAAAAATGGGAAAGAAGTGCTCTTTTGCGGGGGTTTGCTAAAGCAGGCAGACTGTATTCTTGGAACTGCCAGTGGTTATCTTAAAAAGTGGAGCCAAACAATGGAGAGAAACATATTTTTGATGACACTGTTTGAGGCCCTGGATTTACTCACGCCTTGAATCATACTCTTTAGGCTTTGCTGTTATGTAAGCCAATACATTTCCTTTTTTCCTTAATCTAGTCTGAATTGTGATTTCTGTCACTTGCAATAGAAAGAGTGCTGAATAAAAGAGCTGCGAAGCATTAACAGAAACATCAGGAATCTATACAATTTTTCCTTATATTTTTATGCTATAGACTAGCAACTGATCTCTCACTGGGATCAGCAGTCCTCTGTTCAGCTTTATTTACTTCCTAGTATATTCCTCATGGTGACTATTCCAAACATTTCTGTTCTCCTTAATTCCTTTCCCATTCTCTAAGATGAACTAGCCTTTCACTTCTCTGAAATCAAATTCACCTGTCTGGAGCTTCCTCTTCTTTAACCTTATTCCTATTTATTTTCATCTATCCATATCTTTCCAAAGTTAACCATATCACTTGTTCCTCCTTTGGTGGCTTTTGGGTCCTGTTGTTCCTTTTATATTTCTGACTACTCCTGTGTCTCCATTTCCTCCTTCTGCAGCCTGGGACAGCTATCCACAGCCTCTACCTCTCTTCTCCTTCCAGTGAAGATCCTTGAATACCTCATCCATTCCTTTATCTGTCACCCATAGGCAAATTGCTTTCAAATCTATATATTCTAAGCTTGACCTGCTAGACTTTTCATTCACATGTCCCAATTGGAAATGTACCTCAATCTCAACACATCCAAAGTTGAAATTATTGTTCTGTTCCAAAATTCAAACTCTGAGTTATTCTAGGGAGTCTCAGCCTCCTCTGCACCTTCAGATCCAATTAGTTACCATGTCCTATGAATATCACTCTATAATGCCTCTCCAAACTATACCCTCCTGACTACATACACAGCTACTAGTTCTGGCTTTTATTATCTTTGTCATAGACTCATGCAATGATTGCCTCAGTTGCCCTTGGATGATCAGAATCCAGAAAGCCAAAAACAAAATGAAGTGAAAAGGCACAAAATGAAGTAAGTTTTAGGTTGCTACCTCTTGTCCAGGCACATACATCAGCTCAAGACTCTCAGTTGGATGCCTGCTAGAGCTATGTCATTTACAAGTTAGGTCTCATTAGTTCACACCCCAAATGATAACCTCAACACACTTGGAAATAGGGCATCTTATATTCAGCAGCCATTACTGCAAAATTCTTATGTGGACCTCATGGCTTCACTGAAAAAAATTTTCTTTAAATATGTTTTTATTGATTTTTTTTTTTTTTTTTTAGAGAGAGAGAGGAAGGGAGAGGGAGAGAAAGATAGAAACATCGATGTGAGAGAAACATCAGTTGGCTGCCTCCTGCACACAACCCGGCATGTGCCCTGACTAGGAATTGAACCCAGACCTCTCAGTCCATGGGATGACACTCAATCCACTGAGCCACACCGGCCAGGTCCCACTGAAAATTTCAAATGTGCTATTTTGAAAATATTTTAGAGCATGTGCAATATCACTGTTTTGTTGGAGAATATTCTCCCGGCCTTATCCCAGACACTACGACCCTATTGTTCCACTAGTATTCTCAACAGGCTTTTGTATCAAGGCTTAACCATACACATTACAGAAGCCTCGAATATATGTGTATAAACCTGTAAGGATCAGCCCCAACATTCTCTTTAGAAGGTGGTTCCAGTTCTTTTCCTGAAGCACAGGTTCTGTTGCTCGCACTAACTACAGAATTCAACCCAAACTTGTTTGCCTGTAGTGCACTTGAGTTGCTAAAACAGATATTATTAACTGGGTAAAAAACAACTGAATTTATTTCTGAAGGCTGAAAGTCCAAGATCAAGGTGTCAGTAGGGTTGGTTTCTTCTGAGGCCACTCTCCTTGGCTTGGAGATGGCCACCTCCTACCTTTGTCTTCATGTGATTTTTTCTCTGGTGCATGCACGTCAAAATGTTCTCTTTTCATAAGGACATCTGTCATATTAGATTAAGGCCACCTTAATGACTTCATTTTAACTTGATTATCTCTTTAGAGAACACTCATCTAAGGTTTTTGAACGGTAGATTTGACTTTGACGTGCAGAGGTAGGGGATGCTGTAAGGGTGCGATATTATGATCAAAGCCTAGAGGCAAGGAAACCTCAGGGAATGATGAGCAGCCAGTTGTCTGGCTAGAATCAGATATTGGGGAACATAATTGAATAGTTTGTGTCATGGGCTGAATTGGGTCTCCCCAAAATGTATATCCCCTAGTTACCTTAGAATGCAAGTGTATTTGAAGACAAGTTCTTTAAGGAGGTAGTTAAGTTAAAGTGAGGTCTTTAATGTGGGCCCTAACCTAACTCCTATCTTTTATAAATTCATTGCAAACACTGAGTTAGCCAATACTGAACGATTATTCCTAAGGGAAATACAGGATTAAGTTCCTGTGAGCCTCTGATCACAATTTTTTCATCAACCAATCAATACATAACCTTCTTTTATGTGTGTTTCTGTTTAAAGAAACATCTTATTTAATATATCTTATTTAATATATTGTCAATTCTAAAACATTGAGCTCACAGCCAGCACCACTATAACTCATTCCTGAACAAAGCCTGTCTAACACACGGATTCTCTTTATGAGGCACAACACAGCTTTCTTCTGCTCAGGAAGTGTCCACTGGGCAGTACTTCAGCAGTACACTTGGGCTATTTTAAGTGAAAAAGCACAAAATTGCAAAAATAAGGCATTAAATAGACCATCAAAAATTTGTCTATAGCACGAGCTGAGACAAGAAAGCAGAGCATCACCTTCTCTGACGGCTGGGGACGGGTGTGTTGGGCAGCTCAGATTTTTCATTGCGCTGCATGTGTTTATGAATGACTACAGAAGTGTTGCAGCATTGATTTGGGGACCACAGATCAATTCTAGCAATTAGATAAATCTGCAAACATGGAGTTCATGAATAATGAGGATCAGCTATACTATGAATCCCATTTTATAGGTAAGAAAACTGAGACT
This sequence comes from Tadarida brasiliensis, assembly GCA_030848825.1. Classification (NCBI taxonomy): domain Eukaryota; kingdom Metazoa; phylum Chordata; class Mammalia; order Chiroptera; family Molossidae; genus Tadarida; species Tadarida brasiliensis. The sequence goes on along the minus strand of CM061260.1, from coordinate 43,733,268 downwards.
CAGGGCAGTTAAGATCTTGTACAAAATTATATCCTGTGAAAGTGGCACAGCCAGGATTCAAACTCCACTTTGAAAGAGTTTTGTGTTTGTTTGTTTTGTTTTGTTTTGTTTTACCTATACTGCATCAGGATAGGAAAGTCAAGGAAACCGATATGGAGGCTGCAAATAGAGAAGAGCTTCTGCAAAAACTTGACAATTATATGAAGCATGCTTTCTGGGAATGGCACCAAAATATTCGTGAATAGCAGTTTCACACTTTAAACAAAGCAGACCATTGTTAGAAGTACAGTACTAATATATTTATCTGATGACCCCAAAGCCCAAGTGACCAAAATCCACAATCTTTGTTTCTGCAGAATTTGTGTTGTCATCTTCTCAATGCAATTCTGTTAAAAAAAAAAAAAAAGTTCATTCACACCCAGGCATTGCGTAGTATAAAGAAGCATAATCAGAGACATATTATAGTAGGGCAATTCAAAGAATTAGTTGTCAATGCTGTAAAAGGGCCTTCATGCACCAGAAGCATAGTATAATTCTATTACAATAAGCCATTTTTTTAAAACACAATTTACTCATCCAAAAAAAAAAAAAAATCTATTGAGCTGCCACTGTGTACTGGATGTCTTGTTAGGTACTCAACAACAATGATGAATATGAAATACTTTCTGCCTTGCCTATATTCATAGTCTAGTACCTGAGACAAGTTTAAAAATAACTGTGTATGCCTGTGTGTGCATGTCCCTTGGAGGTTCCTCTCTGTTCCCTCTCCACCCCCACTCCCCACCTGTAGATTTGCACAGCTGCCGAGAACCTCTGAGAACTCAAACCATCATCTCCATTAGGGTTCAGATACATACAACCTATCAGCTGATATGGGGATGTCAGAAGCCAAATTGTAAAGCAATTTCAAGCTCTCTGGGAGATAATTCACCTGGGACAAGGAGGAGTCGGGGATGATAAGCAAGGGCAATAAGAGGTTCTGGAAGAGCCAGGGAAATGGAGCTCTTTCTTGAGACTACCTTCTGAGCCACCACCCAGGCATCAACATGCCCCTGATTTTCTTCCTGTCTCACTGACCTCCCCTTTGCAGAACCTCTCTTTCCAGCTTCTAAATGTCCTAGGACTCAGTCCTCAAATCTCTTTTCTTTTCTATCTCTTCTCATTCCCTAAGTGCTCTCATCCAATCTTGAGGCCCTAACAGGAAACAGATTGCACACTCAAATTAAGAGCAAGAAAGCAGCTGGCCAGTGTGGCTCAGGGGATTGAGTGTTGTCCTGTGGACTGAGAGGTCCCAGTTTGATTCCTGGTCAGGGCACAGGCTTGGTTTTCAGGCTCTATCCCCAGTAGGGGGCATACAGGAGGCAGCCCATGGATGTTTCTCACATTGATGTTTTCTATCTCTCTCTCTAAAAAATAAAAAATAAAAAAAACATTAGAAAAAAAAAGAGGTTCAGGGAGGCAGGGTTCACTAACAGGACTAGAGTAGTCCCTCCTTATGTGTAGGGCATACATTCCATGACCCCCAATGGATGCCTGAAACTGCGGATAGCCTAAATCTTACATATACTGTTTTTTCCTACACACACACCCTTTCACTTAAAGGCAGCGCCTTATGTTATGCTTCTCTTTGTCATAGCCGAATTGACAGCATCACTACCCTTGCACTTTGGGCCATTATTAAGTAAAATAAGGGTTACTGGAACACAGGCACTGCAATCCCACACCAGTGGATCTGATAACCAAGACGGCTACTCAGTGACTAACAGGTGGGGAGCGTTTACAACCTGAGGATTTGCTGGACAAAAGGATGATTCACAGCTGGGTGGGATGGGGTGGGATGGCATGAGATTTGATCACATTTCTCAGAGCAGCATGCTTATGTATTGTTTATTTCTGGAACCATTTAATATTTTTGGACTGTGGATGACCATGGGTAACTGAAACCAAGGAAGGTGAATGGGGTGGGGAGACTACTGTATTTATAAAGGTGTAAGGATAGCAGTACTCTGAGGGTAGTAAGGGGAGGGGATGTTACCACCCATGGGCCTGAAGAGGTGAAAGGAGCGAGCAGTTACTGCATCTGGAGAGAGACAGCCATGTGGGGACCTGCCTCACAGGAACTGTGAATTTTATGGAGGGACTCAGGCAACTCAGGAGGAACTTCAGGGAGGGAGCCAGGGAAATAAATGATCTCAGTTTGATCTCCTCCCTTCTGAAATGCTGCCTGGCTGGCTGAATCCAACTGGAAATCAGAGGGTTGGAGATAATTGACTTCACCCATATAGGTTAGTCTGTATGAGGCAGAGAGCAAGGTGGAGAGGCATGGAGAGAGAATCTGGAAGGTCAGCACACTCTCATGTGTTGAAGACTCCCAATTTTTAAAGTATTTCCAACCCTAACCTTTTGAGCTGAATTACACTGGCCTACTAGACATCTCCTCCTGAATTTTTACTTCATTGTCCCATGCCCTAGACCAGTTTCTGCCTATCCTCTTGCTTCCCAACTCCCCTCCCCGTTTCACCACCATTCACTTGATTCTTTAGGTCCAAACCTAGATTTCATCCCTGAATCCTTTATTTCTCTTATACCCAGTCCATGAGCAGTTATGTCAGCTCCACTTTTAACAAGTGTCCAGAACTGGATACGTCTCACCACCTCCACTGCTTTCACTCTAGTCCATACCTGCGTCATCTCTTGCTCATATGACTGCAGTAGACTCCTAAGAGGTCTCCCCACTTCTCCTCTTGTTTTCACTGTGGCCCATTCTACGTTGGCCCCAGTAGATCTACACAATAGCCAGACTGAGTTTTCTCCAGTCACTCTCTAACCCTTTATCTTGTTTAAATTTTCTCCCCAGCTACCATCTCCACTCAAATGTCTATTTGTTTGTTTGTTTATTGTCATTTTCTGCATTAAAATGTAGGCTCCACAAAGACAAGGATTTTCTTATCTAATGAATTGTCCCCTCAGTTGGATAGACTATTTATTGAATTAAAAAAATGAATAATATCTCTGCAAAAGTCACTGTTAAGAGAATGAGAAGACAAGCCACAGACTGGGATAAATTATTTGTGAAAGATATATCTGATAAAAGACTGTTACCCAAAATATACAAAGTACCTTTAAAATTCAACAATAAAAAAACAAACAACTTGATTTTTAAAATGGGCAAAAGACCTGAACAGATGACTAACCAAAGAATATATACAGATGACAAATAAGCACATGAAAAGATGGTGAATATCATATGTCATTGGGGAATTGCAAATGAAAACAATGAGATGCCACTACACATCCATTAGAATGGCCCAAATCCAAAACATTGACAACATTAAATGCTGACAGGGATGCGGAGCAACAGGAACCCTCATTCGCTGCTGGTGGGAATGCAAAATGGTACAGCCACTTTGGGAGACAGTTTGGTGGTTCCTTACAAAACTAAATATACTCCTACTATACGCTACTGCAATCACATTCCTTGGTATTTACCCAAATGAATTGAAATTTACATCCACACAAAAACCTGCACACAAGTGTTTACCTCAGCTTTATTCATCATTGCCGAAACTTGAAAACAACCAAGATGTCCTTCGCTAGATAAAAGGATAAAGTGTAGTACAACCAGTCAATGGAATATTTATTCAGTGCTAGAAAGAAATGAGCTATCAAGCCAGGAAAAGATGTGAAAGAAACTTAAATGCATGTTACTAAATGAAAGAAGCCAATCTGAAATGACAACATACTATATGATTCAAACTATATGACATTTTAGAAAAGGCTAAACGATGGGGATAGTGAAAGAATCACTGGTTACCAGGGGATAGGGGAGAGGGAGAGATGAATAAGATAAAAACAGAGGACTTTTAGGGCAGTGAAACTATTTTGTATTATACTGTAATGATGGAGATATGCAATTATACATTTGTCAACACCCATAGAATGTAAAATACTAACAGTGAACCATAATGCAAACTATGGACTTCAGGTGATAATAGAGGATCATTGATTATAACACATTTACCACTCTAGTTTATGATGTTGATAGTTGGGAGGAAGGAGATTATGGATGTGTGGAGCAGGGGTTATATGGGAAATCTCTGTACTTTAGAACCTAAAACTGCTCTAAAAGTAAAGTCTATTTTTAAAAAAGAATGTGTGGAGACCCTGGAGAAAAAAGGACCATAAATCTAGAAGAACTGTCCCACTACACTCTGAAAGTAACCAGAACCCTGAAACATCCTGGTTTAGCAGTCTTGGTAGTCTTACGAGAATGCAATGGATAGTGGGGAGCAGGAGGGGGAATGCGGGGGTACTGCTTCTGCAGCTCCAAATAGAAAAAAGCATAGGGAAGATCTCTGATTAATCTAACTTGGTTTACATCTACTTCCTGACTTGATAAGGGGAATGGGCTGCTAAGAAAACCTGAGCCAGATTCACCTGCCCGGGTAAGCCAGTGGACACCAGCAGCGACGTCCCCAAGGCTGAAATCCTGATACACCCATATCTATTGTTATATAACCACTGTTGAAATCCACCAAGTAAGTACCTCTCTGCTGCCACTGCCTTGGCCCTTCACCATATCCCCTGGACCATCCCTTACCATCCAGCTGCTAAAAGAGCAACTCCACAGCTCAGCTGGGCTACTATGGCTGACTCACAATTTGATCAGTTGGGCCACACCATAACAATTGTTAAACATTTTGACTGGGAGCTTCCAGGTCGAGAAATTCAGAATGCTTCTACATAGTACATGCTGGGGCCCCAAGCTCCAAGACGACAGAAGCTCTTCGTTCAAGACTTTGCCCTATGACCCTCTTCATGTGGCTGTTGCCTTGCCATGAATAAGGGATTTCAACTGTGTAAAGAATGGCTACACATTCCAGTGATTCATTGTTAACCAGAGAGTACTGCAGTCATTTGAAAGATACAGACAACTTCTAAACCCACAACTGGTTTCACCTGAATTAAGAAAAATGCTGTGGCCCTAGACGGTTTGGCTCAGCGGTTAGAGCATCGGCCTGAGGACCAGAGAGTCGCGGTTTCGGTTCCGGTCAAAGGCTGGTTGAGGTTCAGTTCCAGCCCTGGTCAGGGTTGTGCAGGAGGCAACCAGTCGATGTGTCTCTTTCACATCTCTCTCTCTCTCTCTCTCTCTCTCTCTCTCTCTCTCCCTCCCTCCCTCCCTCCCTCCCTCTCCCTCCCTCCCTCCCTCCCTCCCTCCCTCCCTCTCTCTCTCTCTCTCTCTCTCCCTCTCATTCTGTCTGAAAATAAATGGAAAAATATCCTTGGATGAGGATTAAAAAAAAGAAAGAAAAAGCTGTGATTTTAATCTACATGATGTCAGATTAGAATTGTTGAAAAAGAAATAAGCAATCTTTCTGGAGATTTGGGAAAGTTGAAAAAAAAAAAAAATAGTCACGTCATTAAGACCAGAGGCTTTGTTCCTAAGATTGTTCGATGCTGACCGGAACCTAATTGTCCTGAAGCCTTAATGATTAAGGGAGTAAACTTGCAAGGAAGGAGACAGGCAGATTTGGATGTTCTTACATGGGCAGCTGAATGCAGGAACAGCCAGATGGAGGAGATGCACAGGGCAAGCTATGGGAGAGGGTTGTGGAGCTTCCGTGCTCCCTCCTGGCCCCCCCCTCCCAGCTCCTCCGCGTGTTCACCAGCCCAGAAGCTCTCCAAATCACGAAGCTTTCTATGTCAGGTGTCATTTGAGTATATCTGACATTCATTTGGTCATCCTTTTTTAATGTTTCGTTGTTATTTCCAAACAGAAAGGCACCCACTGCCTTATTACACTGCTTTATGATTAGAATTTGTTTGCATTTTCTTCTAGATGTTTCTTACCTTTTTGAATAGAAAATTGCTTTTTCTGTTTAGTGCCATATGTTCCCTAAGATGCTAGTGAACCAAAATGTAAATATGATGACTTTTTTTTGTAGAATTACAACCAGGACAGAGATGACCAGTGGGAGGTGACTGGTTTTATGATATGTGGTCCTGTGAAACAATGAACCTTTACTGACACAACATACTTTTGTTTACAAAGCTATCCACTGATTCAGCTACTAAGGAAAGAAAGAAAAACTAAGAGACGATGTTGCTACCCACTTCAGCTTGCCTTGTTCAGCAGATGTTGAAATTGGTAGACCCTAGGATGCTCAAGGGTTTCTAGCTCTAAGTCATTTGCCTTTGTTACTTTTCTTTATGAAGCTGTACAATTGCATGAATAAATATTTCTGTTTCCAGAGGGGAAACAATATTTTGACTGGGACAAGCTTCATGAGTGCACAGACTGTGCAGTGGACAAGGCCCTGTGCTCAGGGGGCCCTGTGCTAAGTGCAATGCTCGGCTGTCACCATTTTGAAATGTTTAATAAATTTTGAACAAGGGTCTTGCATCTTAATTTTTCACTGAGTCTCAAAAATTATGTAGCGTGTTCTGGTTTTGCCTTTCCTCCCTGGAGGTGGTGTATTGTGATTACATAGTTGAAGTTGGGGAAAAACTGTAACAGAGGAAAAGTAAATGCGGGCACATTAATACTACATGGGCTTGACGTGTGCACTTGAATCTGAAGGATGAATGAAGTCCATGGGATAGTACAAGGGAGGATCTTAGAAGTAGTCAGCTTTATTATAAAATACTTTTAGAAATAGGAAGAGTGGTTGCCTATGGAGGGTGGGTGGGGTGGGGACTGAATGGGAAGAGGCATATGGGAACTGTTTAGGGTGCTAGTATTGTTTTATATCTTGATAGAAGTTTTTATACATTTTTCAAAAACTCAGCAAAAGTACACTTAAAATTTGTGCATTTTATTGTTTATAAATGTTATATCAAAAGAAAATCTAGCCCTGGCCGGTTTGGCTCAGCGGTTAGAGCGTCAGCCTGCGGTCCGGGGAGACCCGGGTTCAGTTCCTGCTAAGGTTGCGGTTTGTCTCCAGCCCTGGTTGGTTGTGTGGGTGGCAGCCACTCGATGTGTCACTTTCGCATCGATGTTTCTCTCTCTCTCTCTTCCTCTCTCTCCCTCCCACTCTGTCTGAACAAAAAATGAAAAAATGTCCTCGGGTGAGGATAAAAAAAAAAAAAAAAAGAAAAAGAAAATCTATTGAATTCCAGTTCATGATATTCATGCTAAAATATTTAGGGGGAAGTATATTCATACTTGCAATTTTGATGTTTGAAATGCCATATAAAATGACATGGATGAAGGTATGGATAAGGGACAGATAAATAGGTAGTTAGATGATTGATTGATTGATAGATAGATAGATAGATAGATAGATAGATAGATAGATAGATAGACAGATAGATAGATTTGTGATAAGGCCAGATAAAATACTAATGGAAGACACTGGGTGATGGGTATATCGGTGCTCAATATGAAATTCTTTCAACTTTCTATGACCAAACTTTTAAAATAATAAACTGTTGGGAAAATATACTTTCAAAAGAAAAAGGCAATATCCATTTGTTTATGAGATTTGCTAGTGCCAACATTTTAGTGGACTTGGCAGTTACTGAGACAGAACAACTAAGCCAATAGCTGAATTGTGTTTTGCTTAAATTAAAAACTCAAAGATGCTCTTTTCGGATCTGCAAGTCCTTAAAAAGTTTATGAAGAATGTTTGTAAGTGGAAGATTGCTTGTGCTCATCATAAAGCCATTTAGTGCTTGCACGTGCCTGAGAACGCCAAGCCCTTGGAATGATCTATAATGCATGGCGTGTATGCTCTCAGCAGTGTTTTTCCTCTTTTCTTGACGTCAGGTGGCATTTGTAAGGGTTGCCAAGGTAATGACCAGACACATCTAAAGACAAGCCTGCAAGAAAGGACAGCATACTTATTTTTTCCCTTTCAGCATCAAATATATTTAAAATTCATAACACATTCAGTTTGATGAAATTCCACTTCACAGAAAAACCAGACTTCACAGTAAAGAACTCCCCCTCCACCTCCCCCTTTTTGCAGCTCTGCTTTTAATTACTGGATTTTTTAAACTGCATATAGACTTTTACATATGCTACAGTTTTTATCTGGGGAAAAATTTGTGAGGAGGTGCTGGTTGTATTTCATAAAATCATTTTGCTTAAGTCAATAGAAAGACCTAGTTTACCTAAAGTGCAGGCATGGGGGAAATTCGGATCTGTTAAAAAAGGAATATTTCATATTCCTTGGAAAGTAAGTGATTTTTTAAAATTAATTAAGAAATAATCTGGGGGTTATCAATCAACATGGTTAATTGATATGTTTCTAACAGAACAGATCTGTCATATTATCCTAATTCCAACTTTTATATCCATAAAAGTAAAGTTTTACAACTTTCACATTTAACAAACACATTTTTATTTTGCGGCAGCACTAAATCAACCGTTGTGGGTTGAGGAGAAACCCCATCATCGTTAAGTTGAATTTCATTCTGTTTTGAAATAAACTCAACCTAATGTTAGAAAATTAAATACTGGCATGCATCTCAGGTATTCTATTTCTGTTGGTGACTCTTTTATTTCAAAATAAGTTTTTACTATTATATACTTTGAAGTATGTATGTCTTGGCATTATTGAAATTCATCTATTTATTTTTCAAATGAAATTGGAAACATTGAACACATGTTTTCTAGGAAAATCCTTTGGGAGATACAGAAATCTTTTTATGTGTGAATAAACATTTTAAATATTTCATATGAGATAAAAGAACTTTTTGTTCTTGAGCACACGTCCCTCTAGGATGCCAGCTACAGAGGATCAGAAATATATCTGCCCTCATGCACCCTGAGATGTTCTTAATAACCCATTGTGGAGTTCATGATTGAAAATAAACCTTTTTTTAAGTCAATTTTTAATTCAGCCTGAACCACTTCTTGGGTATAAGGTTCAATAAACTTAGTACCAAGTGTGTTAAGATTGTAGCAGAACGTTTTTTTATGCATCTTAAAATTGTAAGATTCAAGCTTCACATCATGTGCACTTTGGGTATGGAATTTGATGAAAATTTCTGTCCAATCACACAGCTCATTTTTTCCTGACTTCCTGGGACCGGATCGTGCCCCTCTCCCGAGTCTTCACCACAGGCCAGGGCTCAGAGTCCAAGCCCCTGGAGGTCATTCTCTCTCCTTTTTTTTTTTTTTAACTTTCTATTTTGGAACTTCCCCACCTTCATAATGTCTTCCTTGACAGTGATCAGCATTTCATGTGTGTGCAAACAGATTATAGTTTCTTCCTTAAAACAAATGAATGGATTAATCTATGTTGAATGGTAACCTCTTCATGGGATGGAGAAATTGCTGGTGTGGGAAAAGGGCAAGTGAGGGGAAAATTACAATTTGAAATACCCACTGGGTTGTGTTAGCTTTCTCAGATTCTCTGAACCTCTGTTTTGCTTGAATTTTAAGGCTGAGGGGCGTCTATTCATGAATCCCTTGTGGGCACCTTTATGACAGTGAATCAGTTGCTGAGTGTTAACTGTGCACCTGCTTTGGTGCCTGGCTCTGCGCTGACCAGTATCTGTGCCTTCCTGTGACCCTCCCAATCATCGAGCTTCAGGGACCCTGTGAAGAAACCAGTATGGCCCTCTGATGCAGGACATTCCGTCCCTCCCTGAGCTCCTTTCCTCACTGATTCTTTGGCTTTGGGGTTTTTTTTTTTTTCCAGCTGTCCTTCATGAATGTGACCAGCTCAGACCTCCTGTCTGGCTTGACCAGCACCAGTTCTGCTCTTCCACAGCCAACCTCCCACCGGCCTGGTTTGCTTGATGTCCGACTGCTCCCACTAAGACGGCCTCTCCCCGCTGGGGACCTGCCCTGGCTCACCTTCCTCCTCACTCTCAGCCTTCTCTCCAAAGGAAAGGAGTAGACTTTTTCCAGATAAACTCAGAAACTTCAGGGGGAGTTACTGAGCAGAGCTCACGGAGAATTAATGCAGCAGGCTGTAGAGTTGAGAGCTGTGTGACCTTGGGCTAATTACCAATTCTGAATCTGTTTTCTCTTCAGTAAAAGAGAAATGATAATGTTCACTTCATGGGATTATTGGAGGGATAAAATAAGAAAGAACCTTACACTTAGCAAGCTTTTAAAAAGATGGTAGCCATTATTACTTTGACATTATTTCTGAATTATTTTTTGTAATATTTGTGTGGATGTCTGAGCTTAGGTTTAAAAATAACAACAACAACAGCCCGGCTGGTGTGGCTCAGTGGTTGAGCATCAATCCATGCACCAAGAGGTCGCCAGTTTCATCCCCGGTCAGGGCACATGCCCAGGTTGTGGGCCCGATCCCCACTGGGGGGCATGCAGGAGGTGGCCAATCGATGTTCTCTTTCATTGATGTTTCTATCTCTCTCCTTCTCCCTTCCTCTCTCTCTAAAATCAATAAAGAAAAATAATTTAAAAAATAACAACAACAAGGAAATAAATCAGTTTGAGCCATAGAAACTTAAAGTGAAAATGAAGAAATGGCCCATAGCCAGTCTACCTATTTATGCTTCTAAATTTTATGCATACCCATTCAACTAACAGGCATTAAATGCTTTCTATTTGCCAGGTGTTATGCTGGCAATAGAGAGCTGAGTACATAGATGTTCTTCTCCTCCAGGGCCTTGCAATCTAGTTGAGAAGACAAACGTAGAAATAATCACTTAGTGATATGTGACAAATATGGAAAGGGTCGTATTGCTGTGAGAAGCCCTTGACTCTGCCTGCAAAGGTCTGGACAGGCCAAACCCCTGTTCCCAGCTCCCTGCAGAAGCAACCGGGAAAAGAGGAAAGCTTGGACACTGTTGAGCTAGCCAGGATTGAAAACTGGCAGCCTACACATCGTGTTAGGACTGTATACATGTTTTGTTTGGTCTCTAGTACAGGCTTTCAAAAATGAAGAATATCTTACATAAATGTTCAGAATTATGGATTTCCCTGAAAGAATGACTAGATCTGGTAATTCTGGACCATAACCAACTGGATCCAGACCTGCTTCTTTTAGTTTGTTTTATGATCCAACCACAGACCCATCTGTTTGACCTACCCAGTCTCTGTGGGCATTTGAGATTTCAAATCCAACTTTTACCACTGACTAATTGTGTTGTCTTCAGCAGCTGACCCTCAGTTCCTTGTCTGTTAAATGGTATCGATAATAGCACCTTTGCCTTTTTCAGAGAGTAGATTCTAAAGAGCATGGACTGGAGCGGCGCTTTCCAAAATTTGGTCAACAAACAACTGTTGTCAGCATCGCCTACAACAGTGCTTCTCAAAATCTACTGCGCGTGTGAATGACCCGCAGATTGTGCTCTTTCAGTCATAGCATTGTGGCATCTAACACAATCCAATATAGTCATCACTAGCCATGCGTGACTATTTCAATTTAAAATTAAAACTCAAGTCCTCGGTCACACTAGTTACATTTGAAGGGCTCAATTAAGTGTTCAATGTGGCCTGTGGCTACCTTACTCGAGAGTGCATCTGAAGAACATTTCCATCATTATGGGAAGTTATTTTAGATAGTGTTATAGACCACGCTGTCTTGTAAGTCCACCTGGGATCACTGGTTAAAACGCAATTTTGTTTGTTCTATTATGCTTTATTGGGAAGGGTTCCAAGTCTTTAAAAGTAGATGTTCATTTCTAGAAGATTAAGTTGCAAATTATTTTTACCCAGTAGAGATACAAATGATTCATGTCCGATAGAAAAGAACGCTAAAGGTTTTGGTTTTATTGCTCTGTAGAACATTAGTCCGTTTTCTGTTCTCTATCTTACTTTGCAGTCTTATTCAGCATTCTTTTCTTCCTTTGGTAAGACAGACACACACGCACGCAGACATGCACACAGGCATACATGCAAACACACACAATCTCCTATCTTGCCCTTTGAACTGGCTTCTTTCTTCATAAATGAGTTAAGTAAATCTTGGACATTATATATTTGTATGAAGATCATGTTTCTAACGTTTTAAAATTTGTACTTTGACGGGGGCAAACTATTTACATTTATATTTGGGGCAAACTATTTAACCTGCAAAGCCTCAGTTGGCTCATTTATAAAATGAATACTTTCTAAAACAAGGACTTTTCTCATTGGTTTTTTGAAAATTAAATGAGATAACAATTATAAAACATTGAATGTAGCTCTTGGCATGTAAAAATTGTTAAGTAAATGTTAGGTATTGTGATTATTATTTAAGAAGTCTTATCAACTGCAGAAGTCCAAGCCCCTCAATTCCTACTTTTAAGTCACTCCAAACAAATGCTGGACGTTCCAAATGTATTCTGGGCACAGAGCCTGTATCTCCCAACTTTGGCTTCACTCTGTCTGCTCTCAGCACGTTTTCATCCTTTCTGCAACAATGGGAGAGGCTCTCTGGCCAATATCTGGCTTCAGTTTGTGAGAGAGTCTTCCAGGCTGAGAACGACCAGAAATCTTCCCCCCAGGCACCCTGCTCTCCTCTCCCTCCCCCTTCTCCTCCACTCTTTCCTGCTAGCAGAAGTCATTGACTCCATACTTCCTGCCTTGCACTGTAAACACTCCCTCCAGCTGCTGCCTGTATTCACTCCATGTTTAACTGTTTAAATACTGAAGACCCTTTCCCCATATTACTGCACATACTTACAACATTCTTATCCTCTGAGTTAAAGAATTGTTCACAGAATTTTCCTCCATTTCCCTTAAGCCTCCTTGTGTTCCTTATTCTATGACATCCATTTGTACCATTCATATATAAAGTTAAATATTTTTTGTTGTTAATCCTGGGAATGGTGCCAAGAATATTTTTTTTCCTGCAGTTCAGAGCTGTTTATTGAGAATCTTCTATGTATGTCACACTGTCATTTATTTATCACCTAAGGAACTACTCAATAAGGAAAAGAGAGAGGAAGATTTTGTTCTCTGGTTTTCAAAGTTGTACATCAGACTTAGAAAATTCAATCTAGAATACAACTTGACAGGGTCTCGGCACCGAAGCACAGTTCAGACTCTTGCAATGAAGATAATAAAGACAGTGTTGCATCAGAGAGAGAATAAAACAGAGATGTGCTGGAGAGAGACCAATAGACCATTCAAGCAGAGCTCAGAGAGTGGCTCTCTGGGGCCCAAAGGGTAGTCCTTAGCCTGGCCCACGTGGCTCAGTGGATTGAGCATCTTCCTAGGGACTGAGAGGTCCCGGTCTGATTCCCGGGGGCACAGACCTGGGTTGTGGGCTTGATCTCCAGTGGGGGGCGTGCAGGAGGCAGCAGATCAATGCTTCTCTGTCATCGATGTTTCTATCTCTCTCCCCTTCTCCCTTCCTCTCTATCTAAAAACACTAATAAAAATATATTAAAAAAAAAAAAAAAAAAGAAATCAAAAGGTAGTCCTTAGCTTTATGGGCCCAGACACTTCCAGTTTTGGTTTAGACATTAGAATTTTGTGAGGGATATTTAGTCAGGTATCTGAAAAATTGGAGTGTAATGTGTTTTCTCTTCATTGAGACTGGGGTGGAGAGAGGCAAAGAAAGCTTGAATCCAGGTTGAAGCCAAATACTAATATGTTGCTGTTGGCTCACAGCATCACATGTAGCACTTAGTTTCATCACAGAACTTATGCTCTATTTAAATTTTGAGTTGCATCTGAAAATAAGCAAATTGTCCTCAACACGGTGTCAAATGGTAATACTTCCTGTTAGGATGTTACTAATAAGGACAGATGTCCAGGTAAACTGGGCCAATTCCAGTTGTAGCAATGTCAGCTCTGAATTTTCTAGCTATAAAGCCTGAGGCAAGTTATTTAACCTTCTTGTGCCTGGGTTCCCATTGGTGAAATGGGGATAATGATAGTAACTACCTGACAGTATTGCTGTGAGGATTAAAGGAATCAACACAAGAAGAGCACTTCGAATAGCGGCTGCATCGTAAGCACTCAGCATAACCACTATGTCAATTGTATTGCACTTATTAAGCCATTTTACTCACAGTGTGCTAAGCGACTTCTGAATGTTGGTATAGAAGTTAGCATACTGTAAATATAAATGGGTATTCAATACCAGGTTGTACTAAGTAACAATAAAACATAGCAATAGAGTCAGTCTCATTTTATTTATTTATTTATTTATTTATTTATTTATTTATTTAATCCTCACCCGAGGATATTTTTCCATGTATCTTCAGTCAGAGTGGGAGGGAGAGAGAGAGAAACATCGATGTGATAGAGCCACATCGACTGGTTGCCTCCTGCACGACCCGACAGGTCCTGGGATGAACTGCAACTGAGGTACGTGCCTGGAATCGAACCCGAGACTCTGGTCCGTGGCTGATGCTCTAACCGCTGAGCTAAACCAGCCAGGGCCAGTCTCACTTCTTTAAATGGAGAAGCAAAACATGAAGGGGTAAGAATAGTTTCATCATTTAAATATGTGACAATTTCAGCCTGCTTGGTGTGGCTTGGTGGTTGAGCATCGACCCGTGCACTGAGAGGCTGCTGCTTCGATTCCGGGTCAGGGCACAGGCCCGGGTTGCAGGCTCAATTTCCAGTAGGGGGCGTGCAGGAGGCAGCCTATCGATATTTCTCCCTCACATCGATGTTTCTATCTCTCCCTTCCTCTCTCTCTAAAAAAATCAATAAAAATACATTTTTTAAAAAGTGACCATTTCAAAGTCTATTCTTTAGTAAGAACCAAGAAATGTTCAAAACAAAATGCTAAACGCTGGGTATCAGTCTGCTAGGGCTGCCTCAACAGAATACCACAGACTGTGTGCCGCAAACAGAAATTTCTTTTTTATTTACTGTTCTGGAGGGTGGAAGTCCGAGATCAAGGTGCTGGCAGGGTTGGTTTGTGAGGAGGCCGCTGTCCTTGGCTTGCAGATGGCCACCTCCTTGCTGTGTCCTCACCTGGTGCACACACAGTCCTACTTTCTGTGGTATTAAAAAATGTTTAAGCATATGTAATGCAATCCATTTTGAAATATCATTTTTACCACATATTGAGCCTGCAACTTATTTTCTTCTTCTGGTCTTCACTGCCACATGGAAAGCTACCCCAGAGTTCAGAGAAAAAATAGAAATTATTTTTGAAATTAAAAAGCATAGAATCTTTTGCCTGGCCAGTGTGGCTCAGTGGTTGAGCATCGACCCATGCACCAAGAGGTTGCTGGTTCGATTCCATCAGCGCACAAGCCCAGGTTGTGGGCCCGATCCCCAGTGGGGGGCATGCAGGAGGCGGCCAATCGATGTTCTCTCTCATCGATGTTCCCATCTCTCTCTCCCTCTCCCTTCCTCTCTTGCTAGAATCAATAAAAAAGAGAAAAAAAAATTTTTTTTAAAGCATAGAATCTTTCAGTGATAACTAGGAGAAAACAGAGTAAATGATAACATGGTTGAAAAACAAAGTAAGGTAAAATCTATTTCAGAGCATACCTTCTGGCTTTCATGCATACCTTTAGGATTATCTACACAAAGCTGAATTACACACACACACACACACACACACACACACACACACACCTCATACTAAGAAAAGCTATAGATATTAATGCTCATTATGCTTAGCAATGCATACGTGTAGAACCTAAGACTATGGATGGTTACTTTTACTCTGAGCACAAAGTAGAAATGAGTCCAGAGAAAACATGAAGTGTGCTTTCCCAGAGTCCAATCCTGCCACAGAACACAGTGAACGTTGTCCTTTGGGAGAGAGACAAGCCATTGAAATTCAGAGAACAGATTCTTAACACTGGCAAGCTATTTTTAGCTCAAGCTGTAGCTTAATTTGGAATCCAACCAGTTGAGGTCTTGCCTTTTTCTTGGATTGATTTTTTTTTTTTTTAATGGCAGTAGATAGCTCTACATATGGAGAAAGAGTTCTCCAAAAGTAGCATTTTAAATGTTCTTGAAGAATATATATTTTAAAACTGGTTGGAAAATGTTCATGTTAGAGCTTTGAAAGTTTTTTTCTGTAGACTGTTGTTTTTAGAGTCGTAGTGTATGGCCCTAAAAAAAAAAAAGAAAGATGCTCTTAATTGGTTTATTCAAGCACAGTTCTAACGGGGTGTGCCAACCTGCACAGCTACCTGACAGAATAGCAATACTGCCTCGGTGCCAGGTGCCTGGCCTGGGAGGCCTGACCCAAATAGGATGTGGGGAGATTCTCGGCTTTCTGGAGCCTGTGCTACTCACGCTCAGAAGGATAGCCCTGGGCTTAAAGGGGAGCCGATTCTATCAGCCACTATGACTCGTCTGCTGCAAGGACTCCTGCTCTTGACTGTCCACCACAGTGGTCTACATTCAAATTCCAATTTAAAAAAACTAATTTCCTCAGTCACACTAGCCCCGTTTCCAATGCTCAGTAGCCACATGTGTCTAGTGGGCTACTGTGTTGGACAGTGTAGAGCGTTTCCATCATGGCAGAAAATTCTACTGGATGGCACTAGTCCACACCAGGGACAAAATAACATTAGGCACTTTTGTGAAAAGCACTGGATAGGAAGATAAGAGACTCAAAACATGTCCTTATTCCAGCCTCTTTTTTTTTCTTCTTGACAAACACATATATAAGGCTTACTATGTACCAAATACTATTTTAAACATTTCATCCTCATTATAACCCTATGGGCTGGTTGAACTATCCCCATTTTCCAGATGAGAGGCTGAGGACAGAGACATTCAGTAAGTGATAGAGCCCGGATATGAACCCAGGCATTCTGCCTTCAGAGCCTGTGGTCCTAGCCACACTTAATGTTGGCTTTATGAAAATCCATGTGATTTGGGAGAATTGCTTCCTCTCACTCAGTAAATGAGGAACGCTGACCAAATGCCATCTAAGGTCCTTTCGATTGCCAATGGTCTGGGATTTATTCACTTCCACAGTTGTTGCTGAGTGCCTGCTCTTGGTAGGGAGTATATTAAATGCTGCATATACATCACAGACAAAGCAGACATGGTCCTTGTCCTCACAATGCGAGGAGCAGACATTAATCAAACCTATAGATAAAATGCACGGACAAGTGCAGTGGGAAGTGTGACAGAGGAATGGCTTTCGGTACCGAGAGTGTTTAATGAGATTTGACCCAGTCAGAGAAGCCAGACGTGGCTCTTTTGAACAAGCAGAACTTGCTTGAGCAGTGCAGGGAGATCAGGCAGCCTCCGAGGTCCTGGCTGCTGCCACCCAGGGCGGGTCAGCTGCGCCCACATGCCCCTGTGGTGGTGTGTTTACCATGGGTCTCTGTGGGTGGGGGACAGGAGTGGGAGGGGGAGGTTGGAGGCTGTGGGTGAGCAGGACCACAGAGAAACAAAATTTGCCCTCCCTCAGGGCACTCTTCTCCTTGGTTTGCCCAGATTCATGTCTCCTGGGCAACCAGTGCATGTGCCTACGTCAGAGTTAAAAATGGAACACAGGCTAACATCTGTAATGGGGACCAAAAATAATTTGGGTTTTAGCCTGTGCACAGCTTACACACAGGGGAGAGCGGAGCACATGCCTATGTCAGTAATGTCAGTGTGTGACAAGGCAAACGTGTGCAAAAACTCAGCCAGAGAATCGAGACAGGAAACTTCAGGTTGGAAAATGACTTGCCTCAGGGCTTCAGACTACAGAGACTTCACTCCAGAAAGAGCACAGATTCTCAACTCCGTGGGTGGGAAATTTTGTTAAGGAAAAAAAAAAATTAAAAGAAAGAAAAGAGCAAATTGGAACCCGTTCCGAAGAAGCTTCTTTTCCTGCTCTCATTGTTCTGCTGTAGGTTTCCCCCAAGCCTCAGGCTTCAGTGTCTTCTGCTGCAGCAAACTCATTCGATCTCATGGCTAGACGGTGCAAATGCAGACAGAAGGCCAACAAGGAGATAGCCTACCCTGGTCTTGAACTTGGATACTAGGAAGAAGGATTGCCTTGAGGGTTAACCACCAAACAAAAGTGATTGATCCTACAGAGGTACCTTAAAATTGGGGTTGCAAACCCAGTATCTATAGTGACAGAGCCGAGGAACCCAGGATGGGCAGAGTCTATGATCAACTGAGGACTGTGAACTGCTGCCATTAGTCCAGCTAACTGTTGCTCGATTCCCTTTTCCTATTTTTCTTTTCTTTTCTTTTTTTTAAAGAGAAGTCAGAAATCTGAATTTTCGTGTGAAATATGGGCAACAAATGTTGCCCAGTAAGTGGCACAACATATCTGCAGGGACAGATGTGGTCTTTTGCTGCTAAGACTTGATCGTCTTGTTATACCTAAAGAAAGAGGCTGCCTATAGGGAGGGGCATGGCCTGAAGAAAAGCATAACGAAGGGAAGGTGAACAAGAGTGAACAGAGGCAAAGGGTCTCTAATTCTGCAATACCAGGTGAGAAGGGCACACGGAACCACTGCACATAGCAGGTGCACGGTGAGCCGCGTGTGTGGAGATGTATGCCTCACGTGATCATGGTTTGATAACTTCTACCACTGGGATTAACCAGCTAACTCTGCCCACGCTGGTTTGGTGCTCACCATGCTACTTCTGTTTATAATTTGGTTTCCCAAGATCTGTCCACAGATAGAGAATGCAAATATGAATATCCACTTTATTTGGTAGTTTTATTTCACTTTCGAAAATAATACATGTGCATTCTAATTATACAAGTTCATCTCTTTTGGCTAAACCAAGTGTGTCCCCCAGGACCTCCTCGCCTAAGACATGCTTGAAAATTAAATTTCTATGTGATGATCATATGTATAATCAGGTCCTAGATCTGAATCACTCATTCCTCCAAGGAGTTTTGGCTTCTGGAGTGGGAAATGATATTTAAAGGCCACAGTCTGTGCTGTCATTACATCTAGGTCTTTTCAGTGGTCAGAGCTAGGAAGTACATTTTTCTGGAAATTAACAAAAATCACAGGTCATACTCATATTTCCAATTCAAATTTAACATTATAGGGGATATATATGTACTACTGTGGAAAATCTTGATTCCTAACAACACAGTTATTTGCTTTATCCTGCAATGTAAAAAATAGTTTTAAAATAATACTAATAGTATTGTTAACAATAAAACTATTTAATGCATGGTTTATGATTAAAACACTGTGTAACTAACTTGCAGTAATTATTTTCTCTGTGTAGTTATATGACCAACTTGATATATAGTTTAAAATAATGAAATATTCATTTCAATATTTTTTTTATTGATTTGAGAGAGAGAGAGAGAAACATTGATGTGTTGTTCCACTTATTTATGCATTTATTGGTTGATTCTTGTATGTGCCCTGAGCAGGGATCAAACCTGCAACCTTGGTGTATCGGGACCAAGATGCTCTAACCAACCGAGCTTCCCAGTTAAGGCTAAATTTTTTTAATTTTTAAGGATTGCTCTTTTCTTTTTGGTTTATCTTTTGGATATGTAACATATTAACAAGATGCCAAATCTAAAACTGTATCATGAAGTACCCTCTGGAAAGAGTTGCTTCCATCTGCATTTTTATTAGTTTTGATATATCTTTGCAGTGTTGCCTTTTGCAAATATAAGCAAGACAGATATGTATTTTAATCCCTTTTTTACACAATACGGAGAGGAGGGGACCATGGGAGCCTCACACTGCCCAGGATGCTGCCATTCCAGTGAGGGGTTAGCTGTGCCCCCGTCTCCCATGGTGCTGTGTTTGTCATGGGTTTGTGTTGAGAGCATTGTGGTTATATAAGAAAATGTCATATTTATCTTTTCCCTTTGGATACTGTCAGTTCAAATTCATCATGCATAAAACCAAAGCATCAGCCTTCTCCTTGAACTAACTCTGCCTCCAAACTTTCCTGTGTCTGTTCTCAGAGCTTCAGTTCTCCTAATCACCCAGTGTCAAAACTTCGGTCAACTTGGACTTCTCTGTTTAGTCTTCACACTCTATTAATCACCAAGACATTTAACATCGGTACATTTTGAGCATCGACTATATGCCAAGTATGTGATAAATAAGACATGATTGGTGATTCCAAGGAGCTGACATTGCAGTAAGGAAGACACGGAATAAATAAGTGACCCCAGTTCGGTATAAAGTGCTGTAATCAAAGTAGGCTGGAGATGTTTGGGGAGAACAAAGGGAGTACAGAAAATCCTAACTAAGGAGGACTTCACAGAGGAGGTGATGCCTGAGCTGAATTTGGGGGGAAAGTGGGAGCAGAATTTAATCAGGAGAAAAGGAGGATGACGATGGGAGAAAGAGCATTCCAGGCGGAGAGAGCTCAAAGGCACATGAGAGCAGACGTGTTCCAGGAACTACAGGTATTTTCAGTATGCTTGGTGTGTCATAGTTTGGCAGAAGGAGAAACATAGAGACCTAATGGTGAAAAATTTTGTCTACTCACCATGAATAATTTTTTTTTTTTTTATCTGAACTCTCTGGGAAGCCCTCAGAGGATTTAAGATTGTGTAGTGATGTAATTAGAATTGCATTTTTAAAAGATCACCCTGGCCCTGGCCAGTTTAGCTCAGCAGTTAGAGCGTCAGCCTGCAGACCAGAGAGTCCCGGGTTTGGTTCCCACTAAGGGCATGTGCCTCAGATGCAGTTGGTCCCCACCCCGGTTGGGGTTGTGTGGGTGGCAACCAGTTGATGTGTCTCTCTCACATCGATGTTTCTCTCGCTCTCTTCCTCCCTCTCTCCCTCCCGCTCTATCTGAAGATAAGTGCAAAAATGTCCTCGGGTGAGGATAAAATAAATAAAAAGATCACCCTGGAGGCTGGCCAGAGAATGAGACTGGAATGAAAGGGGAAAACTGTAGGCAAGACGAATGCAATGATTCAAGGGAGAAATGAGAAGTAGCAGGTGGATGGTGACTCTGGGACAGTCTTAGATTTCTGGTTTGGCCAACTAAGTGGGTGGTGGCACCATTCACCTAAAACAGGAGAGCAAGAGGAGGAGCCACAGTTTGGAGGACGAAGAGCAATGAGGAGGGAATCCCAGTGGAATACCACCATGAAAAAAGTATTCCTTCAACAAATATCTCTTGAACTAGGTAAAAGGCACAATGTTTTCTAGGGAGTAAGCAACAGATCGTAAGATAAGGGTGATAATGTGCAGGAATTTATTTACCATAGAGTGAGGAGCAGAGAGGGTGATTAGGAAAAACGAGGGAAAAGAGCAGAGGGATGAATATTAATGGAGACAAGAGAATGGAGCTTGCACTTGAGAAGCATGAAGAAGTAACTGGTCTAAATATCCAAACAGTATGTTGACCTAAAATAGCTTCAGTATGAATGAATGCTGAAGCCCCGCAGAGTTTCAAAGGCTGGGAAGTAAGTTCCTATCAATTCTCCTGCTATATAGCTTCTTGTATCTTCCTTTTTGTTTCCTTTGCTATCACCAGAGCTCAGACGCTATCTTTCTGTGCCTTTGATTTGTGTATCTCTCCTGCTTGTTGGTATTTTTTTATTTAAAAGTGTATTTCCTTCTTTACATCATATAAGCAAAAAGAAGAAAGTTTAAACAGCACACTCCTAATGCTCAAAGGTAAACACTGTTAATATTTTAGGGTATGCCCGGCCAGTGTGGCTCAGTGGATTGAGCGTCGTCCCATGGACTGAGAAGTCCAGGATCGATTCCTGGTCAGGGTATATGCCCAGGTTGTGGGCTCGAACCCCAGTATGGGGCGTGCAGGAGGCAGCCGATCCATGTTTCTCTCTCACATTGATGTTTCTATCTCTCCCTTCCCCTCTCTCTAAAACATCAATAAAAACATATTAAATATATATTTTAGGGTAATTTTTCTTTTTTGCCTCATGAAGGCAGGGGGAGAAATCACACAGTTTTTAATTTACAAAAAAGAGGATCATATTGTTTACTTTATTTTTAATGTACTTTTAAAAACTTAAACAGTGCAATGCAGACTCATGTAGCCTCTATGGAAAACAATATGGTGTTTCCTCAAAAAATTAAAACTTGAACTGCTATTTGACCCAGGGATTCCACTTCTAGGAATATATCCTAAGAAGCCTGAAACACCAATCAGAAAGAATATATGTACCCCTATGTTCATAGCAGCACTATTTACAATAGCTAAGATCTGGAAGCAGCCCAAGTGTCCATCAATAGATGAGTGGATAAAAAAAGCTGTGGTACATTTATACAATGGAATACTATGCAGCTGTAAGAAAGAGAGATCTCTTATCCTTTGAGACGACATGGAGGGACCTGGAGAGTATCATGCTAAGTGAATAAGCCAATCAGAGAAAGACAAATATCACATGATCTCACTTATCTGTGGAATATAATGAACAGAAAAAGCTGATGAACAAAACAGACCCAGAGACATAGAAAGGAGTATGGTTCAGACTGACAAACCTCAGAGGAGAAGGGCAGGGGGGAGGGATGAGATAAACCAAAGAACTTTTATGCATGTATGCGTAACCAATGGACATAGACAACAATGCTTGGTGGGGGGTGGGATAGGGAGGAGGGTGTCTGTGGGGGGGAGGAAGGAGAAACATCTGCAACAAAAATAAATTAATAAAAAAATTTATCAAAAAGAAAAACACACACAAAAACTTAAACAGTACAATATGGGCCTCTTTCTCTGCCCTTAAAGATTCCTCTCGCACATAATTTTTAATGACCTTATAACATTATATGGTATTGTGTTAAGTTGTTTCCAACTTTTTGGTATTAAGAGCAATTCTGACCATTTCAGCATTATGCCATCTTTTCCTTCTCCAAATTCATAACATTTATCGTCAGTGCCACTTATTTGATCTCTTACCACAAACTACTTTATGATATTTTTATATTGTTTTTTAAATTTTTTATAAGTTTGTATTTTGGTTTTAGCAAATATGGTGTGTATCAGTCAGCTTAGGTTAGTTATACTGCAGTAACAAACAAGCCCCCAGTCTCACAACAAAAATGTTTATTTCTCACTTCTATTTCATGTTGGCTACAGGTGAACTGTGGGTCAGCTTCACATGCTCTTCACCTTGGGGTCTGAGCTGAAGGAGCAGCCTCCCTCTGGGACATGCCGCTGCTGTGGCAGAGGCAAAGAATGATGGTGGGATCATGCAATGACTCAAAGTCTCTGCCTGAATTTGTACATCACTCCCACTCAGATTTTCTTGGCCAAAACAAGTAACACGGTTAAGCCTGATGTCAGTGGGTGGGGAAGTATAATCCTCTCACCTGGAGAGACAGGAACTCATTGGAAACAATAATGAAATCCACCTCAGCTCTAAATTCCTATGGATACATGTATTTTGCTTGTTCTTTTTGTACCATCTTTATGAACTAGCTGGGTTTTGTGGGGCGAAATTATTAAATAGCTTTATTTTTCTTACTGTCATTCAAATATGCCTGAATGACATCCCCTTCCCCAACTATGAATATTATCTGGGGGCGGATCTGAAAGCGTTTCTTAAAACTTTGAGGCATTATCACACAGTCTTTTCTTCATGACTTAAGAAAGTTTAATTTGTTCAAAGTAAAAAGTTTAATCCCCCGTTCTGTTTAAAGCATCTTCTCTTTCACAACTTTTTTTTTATCCTCACCCGAGGACATTTTTGCATTCATCTTCAGATTAGAGCAGGAGGGAGAGAGGGAGAGAAACATCGATGTGAGAGGGACACATCAACTGGTCGCCACCCACACTATCCCATCAGGGCTAGGGACAAACTGCAACCAAGATACGTGCCCTTAGCGGGAACCGAACCCGGGACTCTCTGGTCCGCGGGCCGACGCTCTAACCGCTGAGCCAAACCGGCCAGGGCTCTTTCGTAACTTTTAATCAGACCTCAGTTGGGACACTTGTGGTGAGAGGGTCGCTCTTCTCCATTGCTCTGCGTCGGCCCAGTCGCTCTACCTACTGGTGCCACAGCAGTACAGGCCCTCTGTCTACAGACAGAGTTGCTGACTCTTCCTCTCATGGGGTCATCGGTGAGTTTTTTGAAGACTTTCATCTAGAGCTACCCACTGCACTGTTTTCTGATGCGGGCAAGCATCTTCCAGCTGACCCCATAACTGTCCCCATAGCTCTTGTTCTGGCGTTAGACTCGTGCGGGTCACCTACTGCAGTGTGCACCCGGTTCACTGGAAAGACTCATGTGTTTGTTCCACCGAATCCTGAAAGTGCTGACTAATCCCACCATAGCCTTCACTCCTCACTCTGTCGTCAGGGCAGCTCCAGTCAGCCCTTGTCTTTAGACTTTTCTAGGTGCAACTGGGTTTCCAGGCCCTCCAACACCTGAAGACACATGGCAAGTTCTCTGAGATGTTCTCTTACAGCAACTTATCTCACTTAAGGTGGGGGTGGGATGGGAAGATTTCAACGCACAGAACTCTAATAACTGTTTCCCAAAGTTATTCTCATCTCCAACAACCTCATCTCATCTATAGGCGGCAGGTGGGAGATGGGCTTAGAGTTACAACGTGACTTTTGCAACCTCTGAGCAGGTCCTAAAAGCTAGGTCAGCACCTCCTTTCGTTGACTACCTTGGGGCAATAGCCAGAGCTAAGACAAAAGGATATCGTATCATATAAATGCAGAATATGTATTTTCTACCTGTCACATATTTTACACCTAACAACAGACCTAAGAGGTAGGGGGAGGTGATAGCTAGTTATTTTTGTTCTTTAAAAAGTATATAGATTTTATTAGTGTATAGGAAACAAAGATTTTTGTCAGTGTTGGTTTTAATGCAAAAAAGAAAAAAGGAAATCTAATGACTGTTTGTTTGTTTTTTTCAATCCTCACCCGAGGACATTTTTCCATCTTTTGTTCAGATAGGGTGGGAAGGAGAGAGAGAAACATCGATGTGAAAGGGACATATCAAGTGGCTGCCTCCCGCATGACCCAACCAGGGCCGGGGACAAACTGCAACCGAGGTATGTGCCCTTAGTGGGAACCGAACCTGGGTCTCTCCGGACCGCAGGCCAACGCTCTAACCGCTGAGCCAAATCGGCCACGCCTTAATGACTGTTTTTGAACATACATTACTTAGGTTAACAACTCTAAAATTCTCATGATTTTTGTTTTCTTTTTTTGTTCCTTCCAAAATATTTAGTTTTTAAAGTGAACCCAAATTTTTCATATACCTCTATCACATGAACTTTAGCATGTACCATGATTTCATTGCATAGCCACATGCACATAAGCAACTGCAAGGTAATAATTTTGTTAGTTTAAGATACACGTGTTTGCTAACACAGGTATTCAGTGGCCTAAAACATCATGGGTCATAAGATTACTGATTCACTGCACAAACCCACGATTTCACATATGTTTTCTTAAGATATCTAGTTATCATAATACAATTTTACCTCTTTCTTATATTTAAGATTGCCGCATAAAAGAATTTCACCATTATTTTTAAGAAGCACAGACTTATGAAACAGTACACAAGACTAGAGAGTTCAGAATTATGGTTAATATGAATGAAAAGGATTATAATATCAAAGGAAAGCAGTTGCAAAAACTCACCTGTCCCATCCCTCCCTGGAAACTGTGATCAGTTGGGAAAAAGCTGCACTTAGAAAGAAAGATCTGGGAGTTCCGGACTCAGAGCCATTCCTCGTTTAGTTCAACTTAATCTGTTATTAATCGTAAAAGCAAAAGAAAGCAATACAGAGACCCAGGAGTTACATTTCAAATCTTGGTGGCAAGCAAATGAAAAACAGTTTGAACAAATTTGTCTTATGGCTCATTCCACAATTTAAAGCCACTGTCCTTAAATGTAATCGTTTGAATGAAACTGTAGAAGGTTTTCATCCTTGTACTTGGATACTGAGCCAATCTACCCTGAAGGCGGGAGGCATGTCTGGGGCTGTTTGTTGGCATTAGATAACACTGCGTCCTATGACATTATGCTCCCACCTGTGTTTTTTAAGGGTTTTAGAATAGAAACATAGAACAGAAAATCAAAGAGGTTCTTAGTTTACCACTGGTTAAACAAATGGCAGGCCACATATGGCAGAGGCGCTCTTTATTGGGGGTAAAACCCACTGAGACACTATTGATGAGCTACTGAAGCCCAAGATACTTTAATAGATTGTGTAGTTGATAATAGAATTTTTTTCCCCAACATTTTATCAAAAATTTTGAATATACCAAAATTTGATAAAATTGTAGTAACCTCTCCTATATGTATCACCTAGATTCTATAATTAACATTTTGCTATATTTGTTTTATTATATAGATATTACCTATCTATTCATGTTTCTATCTATCCACTAATACATCTTATCTTTTTATAAAATCGCAGATATCAGACATCAGACATCAGTACACATCACCTCTAAACATTTCAGCGTTCAATGTTTGTTTATGGGTGTGGTTTGTTTTGTTTTTGGTGTGGTATAATTACATGCAGTGAAATGCACAAATCTTACCTGTGCCATTTGACAAGTTTTAACAAACGCATTAACCTAGAAACTTGAGTTTTAATCTCTGATTAAAATGACTATATTTTACTTTCAGGGTTGCATATTCCATCTCATAGAAGATTTTACTGAAGTTCAGCATTTTTTTCATAAGCTTGAGTTTCAAAGACCACCAGAGGGATAAACTATAGGCTACCACCACCTACTCAATTATTTCCTCCACTGGTTTAACAAACATACCAGCAACCGCAGACTGGAAAATACATTGAAAAAAATGATGCTATTCACAATGGCATCCAAAATGCAAAAATTCCTCAGAATAAGTTTACAAGAGAAATGTGTAACATAAAGGAAACTATAAATCTACTAAAAGATAAAAGGTTTTAACCATATGAAAAAAAACACACACCATACTCCTGAGTAGAGAGAATAAACATTGTAACACTTGTCAGTTCTGCCATGTTTCATTTACAGGCTTCAGAACACAGACATTGAAATATCAATGGGACTGTATCTCTCTAATGTAATGAAATGATTACAAAATTTAGGATAGAAACGTCTAAAATAGAATAAAAAGAGGTAACCTAGCCCAATGAAAGAATACACGTGCAATAATCCCAGCAGATGATGGTGCCGGGAATAAAGAGGTAATAACGGAGGTGGTGACAAGTGATCAGAGTCTGGACACCTTAAAGGAAGAGGAAACAGTTTGATGATGAATCAGATATGCAGCATGAGAAAAAGAAAGCACTCCAGTGTGATGCCAAGTTATTTTCACCTGAGTTACTGACTGAGATGGAGAAGATGGGAATAAAACACGAGGCAAAGGAGGGAATTAGGAGTTCGATTTTAAGTTTTCAGTGTTAGGTTTTGGATACACAGTACACTCCAGGAGGAACTGTGAAGTCGGCTGTTGGATATCTGGGTGCAGAGTTCGGAAGAGTGAAGAAATGCAGGTCCAGGCTGGGGTTATTAACACAAGATAGGTCGCGTAGAGAGTAAGAGGTAGTTAGGAAGATCAGAAGAGGTCTGAGGACCGAGAGCTTGGTAGACAAAAAGAGGTGTTGCCCAGATTCCCCTTCGAGGAAAGACTTAGGGAAGCCAATCGGCAGGCAGCCTCCAGATGCTTCCAGCTGAGAGAGCCACCTCACCCAAGATCCTGTCTTTCCCAGACAGCCCAGTGCCTGAGCCGCCTGGGTGCCACAGCTCGACCATTGTCCAACTGCAGGACAAGCCTGACCAGTGCTGCATGTGTCAGGAGCCCCACTGGGCAGATCACAGCGCGGTGGCCTCACGGCAGTTTGACTGCTCTTTGCCCATTCTGCTTTCTCCTTCTCTTCACACGTATTGACCCCTGAGACACATCTTTTTTTTTTTTTTTTTTCATATTTTGTTCAGATAGAGTGGGAGGGAGAGAGAGGAAGAGAGAGAGAGAAACATCGATGTGAAAGGGACACATCGAGTGGCTGCCACCCCCACGACCAACCAAGGCTGGGGACAAACTGCAACCGAGGTACACACCCTTAACGGGAACCGAACCCGGGTCTCTCTGTACCGCAAGTGGACGCTCTAACCGCTGAGCCAAACTGGCCAGGGCCTGAGACACATCTTGTATGCTAACTCTGCCTCAGCGTCTGCTTCCACAGAACTAAACCTTAACATAAAGGAGAGACCATCTAGGAGACAAAGAGAGGCCTTTGAAGCAGGAGAATAACCAAGCAAAGGTGTGTCTTAGAAGCCAAGAGGATTTCAAACGGGTTCTCCATGAAGCCCACTGTATCGGAAATCTACCCCCACCCAGGACGACCACTCCATCCTTCTGGCCCTGCTGCTTGGTTCCAGCCTCCGTCGCAGCACTTGCCATAAGTATTGTCATGTTTAGGTGGCTTGGTAGGTGCTCTCAATTTGTTGAAACCTGTGAATGGATTTCAGGTGCCCCTCAATATCTGTTCTCATCTTCTCCCTCAGTTTCAGAACTCCCAGATTTCAAATACACACCTTGCTGTCCGAAATAAAGATAAAGTTTTCACAATTTCCCTTAAAGTTAGGTGCGGCGATGCGAATAAGTTCAAGCCAATGATGTCAGTGGCTACTTCAGGGGACATTTCTTTTTTTTAAATTTTTTTTTCTTTATTGAGTTTTGGAGAGAGAGGAAGCTAGAGGGAAAGAGAGATAGAAATATCGATGAGAGAGAACATCGATTGGCCACCTCCTGCATGCCCCCCACTGGGGATTTGGTCCACAACCTGGGCATGTGTCCTGACTGGGAATCGAACCAGCGACCTCTTGGTGCACGGGTCAACGTTGAACCACTGAGCCACACTGGCCGGACTGGGGGACATTTCTTTAAAAACAAACAAAAAACCCAAAAACAAAAAACAGGCAAAATCTTTGTCTTTTTCTGTCTCTTCCTTTCTGCTGCTGGGACACGTCTGGGATGGCTAAAACTCCATCCTGAAGAGGGACGACCAGGGCCGCATCCCAGGAATGGTGGAGCAGAGAGCTGCTGTCAGTCTGAGATCTAGAGGATGGCAGAACCTCTGGACCAGCTCTGGAATGATTCTATCCAGACTTTTATAAGAGCAAAAAACCCCGATGTTTTGAGTTTCTGTAACTCTTGGGACAATCTAATCCTGAATAATATATCTACCTTGCTCCTTCTCTACCTCTCTACCCCCACCCAGGATGACCACTCCCTCATTCTGGCCCTGCTGCTTGGTTCCGGCCTCTGTCGCAGTATTTTCCATAAGTATTGTCATATTTAGGTGTCTTAGTAGGTGCTCTCAATTTGTTGAAATCTGTGAATGGATTTCAGTCTGTTTATTTGGATCTTTTTTTTTTTTAATTTATTTTTGTTACAGATGTTTCTCCTTTTTCCCCCATTGTCGCCCTCCTCCCCCTCCCTCCCTGCCCCGTCCCCAGTTTTGTTGTCCATGTCCATTGGTTATGAGTACATGCGTACAAGTTCTGTGGTTCATCGCTCCCCTCCCCCACCCCCTCTTCTGGCAATTGTCAGTCTGTACTCTACTTCCACGTCTCTGGGACTACCCTGTTCCTCAGACTGTTATGTTTATTATATTCCAGAAATAAGCGAGATCATATGATATTTGTCTTTCGCTGCTTGGCTTGTTTCACTTAGGATAATAGTTTCCAGGTCCTCCCATGTCGTCGCAAAGGATAAGAGATCTTTCTTTCTTACAGCTGCATAGTACTCCATTGTGTATATGTACCACAGCTTTTTTATCCATTCGTCTACTGATGGACACTTGGGCTGTTTCCAGATCTTAGCTATTGTAAATAGTGCTGCTATGAACATGGGGGTACATATATTCTTTCTGATTGGTGTTTCAGGCTTCTTAGGGTATATTCCTAGGAGTGGGATCACTGGGTCAAATGGATCTTTATTCCTTTGCATACTATTGCAATTTATAAGTTTCTCATCTTGGCGATTAGATTGTAAACACTTTGAACACAAGGACCTTTTCTTATTCACTTGTAAAATTTTCATTTGGTTCTTCTTCATATTTTCTATTCTTTGCTGAGAATTTGTATCTTTCTATTTGTTTCAAGAGTATTCACCTTCTTTTAGAGCATTTTTATAGCAGGTGCTTCAAATAGTCATAAATTCTAATATATGTGTCATTTTGGTATTGGCATCTATTGACTACCTTTTTCCATGTAAGTTGAGAAATTCCTGGTTCTTTCAAGGCTAAGTAACTTTGGATTGTGTCTTGGACATTTAAAATATCATAGGGCTATGGGTCTTATTGAAATCCTATGAAGAATGTTGATATTTTTATGTTAGCAGGCAATTGAACTGGCTGGGTTCAGGCTATAAATTTTGACCACACTTCTGGGTTTGGGGCTGCTTTCAGTTCAGGCCAGAGGATACTGGAAGAATCAAAATTAAAAAGTCACTGCCACTTCAGTGATACTTCAAGTTCTGATCTTCTTCTCCAATCCATCTGCTACTATTTATTTTTCAGAGTCCTAATATAGCTGTTCCCTGCATCGTGTCTAGATTTTATAGTTGTATTCAGTGGGTGAAACAGAATGAATCGTGTTTACTGTATCTTACCCAGAACAGAACCTAACTAAATCACTTTTTAAATGTATGTCCTGAATTTCTATAGAGTTGAGGTGGAAAAAAAGACTATACAAAGAATGATCTGAGTTTCTAGTAAAGTCTTTATGATGTGTTTTTAAAAAAAGAAGAAAAGAATGATCAAACAGGCTCTATAATAAATCAATAAATAAAGTAACCTCACATAAAATAAAGTTTTCTGATCTGGTCAGAAATTCCTAACTGGGCAAATCTTTGTGGGTGGTCACACCTCAGGCCTATAACTTCCCTAGTAAAATGTTACCTTTGCCTTAAGCAAGCCCTGTCCACTGTCTTTGTGCATCTAGGTTAACACACCTTTGAAATACCACTTTTTCAGACTTTTCAGAAGCATAACCACCCTCAATTAGTTTATAGTCTAAGGACATTCATAGTAAGCACATGTTGAATTAAACGACCCTTACTTAAAATAGGTTTGGTTAGATTTTGAAATAATGAAGTGTCTCATGCTTCTGATGAAAGCTTTTTTTTCTTTCAGACTTTCCTTAGAAGGAGCCATTTTTACAAGAGAGTGTTTTCTAACTACAGGCCCCATTCCTCCCGCTTGATGTATGCCAACATGTTTTTAAAAGAGCTGTAAGATTATGTTTGAGGCCAGATGTTTGAATAGCTTTGTTTGTTTTGTTTTAATTTGCAGACACAAACTCACTTTTCACAGGGCCACACAACTTCCTCACTGTTGATTGTGAGTTGTTTCTGGAGACTTAGCTTTCCCCTAGTGATGGCAGCGTGGCCCTAGGCTTCCGCGCCGGCTTGCTGAATTCCAGGCAAAGCTTTGCTTTTTAAAACTGGTTGGGCCAGTTTCAGTCTGCTCAGGTCTCCTTTGGGCTTAAAAGTGCTTATAATTTACCCTAATTCACATCAAGTGAAATAGGATTAAAAAACCCGTCCTCCAGTCACCAGGAATTCCTCTCGAAATGCCTTTGGAATCCTGCGATGGCTCCTTGACTCACCGCAGGGAGTGTCGGGGACATTCTTGTTTCCTCTTTCTATGTTCTTACTCGTGTGTAGCGGGAAGATATACAAATACTCTTCAATTTCAGGCAAATATCAATGACTGTAGCAGGAAATTGGAAAAGCTTGATTAAGAGATCCTCAAATTAATGTCACAATTCTAAGGTGAAAAGCACGGCAAATCAAGCAGGGAAATGTTCACATAATAGAGGATTTATTAAGTAGATAAACACTTGATTATTGTCACTTGTTTAACAGAAGAATAGTTTGAAGAATGTTCACAATCATTGGAAAGAAGGCAGTTACAGAACCACACCCCAGTCCAGCCTCCCCTCGGCCCCCTGGCCCTCCAGCCTCACAGGGTTTTCGGTACCCCAAGCTGACACAACACTGTCTCCGTGATGGGCCTTCTCCAAGCTATTCCTTCTTTCCCCTTATTTTCTTCACATTTCAGCTTAAATGTCACTTCCTGACCCCTGGGAATAGGTTAGACCTTGTTTGCCTTACCCACTTCTAGTTGGCCTCTAAAACAGTAGTGGGAGGTAACTAAGGCAGGTAGTTATCAACTTCATTTTAGAGATGAGAGCTAGAGATCGGGAAACTGAGGCACGGAGCAGTTAGGAAAAAAACGAAAACAAAAACAAAATGTTAGCGGTGAAGTACAGATCCTGCTTTATGTTTCACAGCTTAAGGAAAGAGCAGAGAACTTTGGTGGAGTCAAGGCATTGTACCAAGCTAATTCAATATTACTAGAAATATTATCTGAAATTTGGAAATAGGCAAAAGAGATACCAGGCGATCTTGCAGTGCAGTACGAGGCTTGGCTTTCTACTTACAGGTCTCTTTTATGACTCCACAGGGACAGAGACTAGCTTGTAGATACAGTTTCGTCTCATTATTCCAGGTAGTGATTATTCAGGTTGCCATGAACAATGAATTGGCAAATACTGACCATTGCTTCTGAGGGAAC
This sequence comes from Tadarida brasiliensis, assembly GCA_030848825.1. Classification (NCBI taxonomy): domain Eukaryota; kingdom Metazoa; phylum Chordata; class Mammalia; order Chiroptera; family Molossidae; genus Tadarida; species Tadarida brasiliensis. Next base: position 43,700,952 of record CM061260.1, on the reverse strand, counting down.
TCTAGGGTTAGGTTCCTGAGATTCTCTGGTCACAGCATTTTCATTAGCTGATCGATACATAACTTTGTTTTTACAAAGTGTGTTTCTACTTAAAAACTATATATATACTGGGTGGGACAAAAGGAGATTTACAGTTGTTCATATGGAAATAATACAATAATTAATAAATAATAATGCAAGAATAAATTCTTGTTTCACATACTCAGAACTGTAAACTTACTTTTGTCCCACCGTGTGTGTGTGTGTGTGTGTGTGTGTGTGTGTGTGTGTGTATTTATGTATTATATACACACATTTATACATATATAAATGAGTAAAAGAATTCATAGATATGGGATCCACAAATAATGAGAATTGACTTTATTTGTCCTGTGGAGATGTAAATAATTTTTATCCAGTGGAACAGAACCCCACAGATTATGGTGTGTGGCCCTGCTTTAGGGTTAACCAATTTTATCCCTAAGACAGAAATCAATTACATTGCCTATGTAAACATGGTTTCTCAATTGCTCTTTGAATCAGTTTTAACATCCTACTGGTTCTCTCATTAATTAATGAGTAGAATGAAATCTTTGACATACATTCATTTTTTATTTATCAGAGTCATTTTTTTTCTACAATTTGTAAATTGTACTTTATAAATGTTCAGAGACTAAGACATTGAGAAAATATACCCATAAGTACTAAATGAAGAGACTGAACTAGAAAAATTCTAAGGCCCTTTCTTTCAGATTTAAAGTCGGTAATTTTAAGAGACTAAACAGCTTTGAGAAGGAATGGATGAGAATTGATTCAAAATTGTTTAAACTTGTATTGATTGCAATAAAATTTGTTAAATATTTTTACTTTAATTAGCATTTTCTAACTAATCTTTACTAGGATACTATCAGAAAAAAAATTCTCTTAAAGTCAAAATGGAAATAAGATATCTCAATCTACAGAAAGTAGCAAAAGATTACTTAAACTATTATCTGGTAAAAGGTAACGAGTTTTCCCAGTCTTAATAATAGAGGTTATATATAGTATTATGAGTAGCAATTGCCTATTTGTCATAGCTTTTCTGCCATTTGTGATTTCAATAATTGTTTCATCATATAAATCTACTACACAGTCCCCCACTGAATTAAAGAAAGAAATGAAATTATGCAATTGTTTCTTTTTCTTTTTTTTTTTTCCCTTTAATTGCCAGGTAGCTTAGAGTGAAATTTGAAGCTATGCAACCAAATAACAACTATAAGTTTCTCAAAATGTGTGCCTTTAGAAGGCCTTTTCTCTTCCTAATCTTATTTATAATTTATACTACTTACTTATAGGTTGACTGATATAAATTCACTTATAATATAGTATGTTAATTAATTGCAAATTTACTACTATGTATTTATAATTTTCTCAAACAGATTTTTTTTTTATGGCATCCTCCCCCTCTTACTCGCTCAAACGAGAGAGAAGAACGATCATCAGAGGCAAACGCAGTTGCCGAAGCAGCACCAAGAGGCTGCTCCCGCTCAGGAGAGGGTGCTGGACCTCCTCCTTGTGCTTTCGGGTGCTCCACGTCCAGAGAAACTTCTCTAGGAACGAACTATAGAAATGATCCCTGATCTTATATAATTTTCTCAAGCTTGATTTTTTAAACGACTATTTCTATTTTACTCCTTTATTCTACATGTCTTTTGTTGTCCAGCCATGCAATTTTGGAATCAGAAGGGGACAAACATTCTTCTCCTTTGTGGAAGGAGGCAGACTAGACACAGGAAAATAGACAAATAAAAAAATGAAAATAGATAAATAAAGGGAAACATTAAATTGTCCTTTGGATAGGAAGAGAATGAGCCATTGCCTTCCTGCAGGCAGAACTGTGTCTGTGGCTTGTATCTGTGGGCGTCATGGTTTATTATCAAGAACCAGGGGTGGCCTTAACAGACAGCTGGCCCCCTAGCTGTGCATTGCTAAAAGAAGGGCTTCAGGCTGAAGACTTCGTATACTTGACATGATAAAGGATAGAAATCATAAAAGGGCTCACTATCTTTTAGGCGAAGAAGGTTAGATACTTTAGTTCTCAATAACTTGACACCCTCAGGACAGAAAAGTCATACAAAAAAAAGAAGAGTTTTCTACCTGCCAGATGTTACCGTAGGGGTTCAGAACCAGTCATCTCAAGATGTGCCTCTGTGACATGTGGGTTTTTTGAGCTAGAGACAAACAATACTTTTTGGGCTCAAGAAAAACTCTGCCACCACTTAACTATCTAGAAGAATTTTATTTAGGGGCATATTATCAGAGATAACTTTAAAAAGTAACAATTTTCTTATATTTATTTATTTGTTAAGTTTTATTTATTGATTTTAGAGAGAGGAAGGAAAGGAGGAAATAAGGGGAGAGAGAGAGAGAGAGAGAGAGAGAGAGAGAGAGAGAGAGAGAGAGAGATTTGTTGTTTCACTTTTTTACGAATTCATTGGTTGCTTTTTGTATGTGCCCTGACTGGAGATTGAACCCTCAACCTTGGTGTATCAGGATGACACTCTAACCAGCTGAACTACCCAGCCAGGGCTAGATAACTTTGTTTTTTAAACCTATCTATATGTCAGGGCAAACTTCCATTTACTAAACATCTGCTCTTCTCATCATCCTGCAAAGACCCTCTGAAGCCCAAGGCACCTCACCTCATCCTTAGCTCAGAACACCTTAGATACTTCCTTTCCCCTTTCTACCTTTGAACCTCTCGTGTACATGGGGTTTCCGTGTGTGCGTATGTATTACATTTGGTTATTTTCTTCTTGCTAATCTGCCTCATGTCTGTTTGATTATTGGACCAGCTGAAAGAACCATTAGGAGAGAAGAAAGTTTCTCCCTCCGCCATGTTATCCACACTACCACTCTTGCTTCAAAAAGCCTTAGAATACTCATACAACTCAACAAAAGGAAGACAAAGAACCCAATTAAAAAATGGGCAGAGGAACTAAATAGACACCTCTCCAAACAGGACATACAAATGGCCACGAGACATATGAAGAAATGCTCAACATCACTAATCATCAGAGAGATGCAAATTAAAAAAACTATGAGGTATCACCTCACATCTGTCAGAATGGCCGCCATCAACAAATCATCAAACAACAATTGTTGGCGAGGGTGTGGAGAAAAGGGGACTCTAGTACACTGCTGGTGGGAATGCAGACTGGTGCAGCCACTGTGGAAAACACTATGGTGTTACCTCAAAAAATTAAAAATTGACTTGCCATTTGACCCAGTGATCCCACTTCTAGGAATATACCCTAAGAAGCCTGAAACACCAATCAGAAAGAATACATGTACCCCCATGTTCATAGCAGAACTATTTACAATAGCTAAGATATGGAAACAGCCCAAGTGTCCATCAGTGGATGAATGGATAAAAAAGCTGTGGCACATATACACAATGAAGTACTATGCAGCTATAAGAAAGAAAGATCTCTTATCCTTTGAGACGACATGGAGGGACCCCGAGAGTATTATCCTAAGCAAAACAAGCCAAGCAGAGAAAGACAAATATCACATGATCTCACTCATTTGTGGAATATAATAAACATAACAGTCTGGGGAACAGGGTAGACCCAGAGATGTGAAAGTAGGGTACAGACTGACAACCTTCAGAAGAGGGGGTGAGGGGAGGGGAGGAGGGTGTCAATGGGGAAAAAAGGAGAAACATCTGTAACAAAAATAAATTAATAAAAAAAATTATAAAAAAAAAAATTAAAAATTGAATTGCCATTTGACCCAGTGATCCCACTTCTAGGAATATGCCCTAAGAAGCCTGAAACACCAATCAGAAAGAATATATGTACCCCCATGTTCATAACAGCACTATTTACAATAGCTAAGATCTGGAAACAGTCCAAGTGTCCATCAGTGGACGAATGGATAAAAAAAGCTGTGGTACATATATACAATGGAGTACAATGTAGCTGTAAGAAAGAAAGATCTCTTATCCTTTGAGATGACATGGAAGGACCTGGAGAGTATTATCCTAAGCGAATAGAGAAAGACAAATATCACATGATCTCACTTATTTGTGGAATATAATGAACATAACAGTCTGAGGAACAGGGTAGACCCAGAGACGTGGAAGTAGGGTATAGACTGACAACCCTCAGAAGAGGGGGTGGGGGAAGAGGGAAGAGATAAACCACAGAACTTATATGCATGTATGCATAACTGATGGACATGGACAACAAAGCTGGGGACGGGGTGGGGGGTTGGGGAGGAGGGTGTCTTAAAAAGCCTTAGAATAATCCCATACTTTTTCAGAAATATAAGTTATTTTCATTTCAAATTGCGAAATGGAAGATTACCTGCATTGTGATGGCCGGCAGGAGAAGTGCTTCCACCCTTGAAATATGGGAGTAATTGGTGTTTAGTAGCGAGAGGAACTGCAGCCTCAGAGGCTTGGGGTCCTGGTGGGAGTAGGGGTTCTGAGGGGATAGAGTGGAAGGAGAGTCTGTCATTTTTACGGTAAATATTTTCTTATTTAAAAAGTAGGATGTGCTCATTTTTAGAACATTTTTGAAAAATTTAGAAAAGATCACAGAAGAAAATAATAATCACTTGCCACACTACCACACAAGAGATAACCTGTACTAACATTTTACTCTATGTTGTCAACATAAGAATGGCTAAACCTTTAGAGAATTTGTGTAAGAGTTTATTTGAGCAAAAACTGATGACAACGGCCGGGAAGCCAGATGTAAAATACTCTAGAGAAGGTCAGTTTTGCAGCTCCTTTTATACATTTGGAAGTATGGAGGGAGGGTAACAAGATTTCATGAAGGTGGGAGAAAGTCAGATGGGGAAATCTGTATGATTGGATTACAGGCTAGTTAACAAATTATGGGTTTCTTGATGGTGTTTACCTCCCAAAGGTCTGAAAATGAGGATCACTCTGGCATTTTAAAGGGGTGTTCATCTAGATGCACAAGAACAATGGACAGAGCTTGTTTAAGGCAAAGAAAATCCTTCTAAATTACAGGCCTGGGGCATGACTACCCAGCCTGATCTGCCCAGTTAGGAATGTGTGGTCAGATCACCTTGTGAAGTTACTTTCCGTCACTGAGTTCCGTCAGATTACGGAGCCACTCTGTCTTCACAATTGTACTCACAGTATTTTAGCAGATGTTACTATGCCTAAAAATCAGTTAGAGATGACTGAATAAATGCTACATGCTATGAGCAAGGGAAGACCAATGTTAAATATGTGGGAATTTGAGCTGTCATTTCATTAGTGAACACTTCCAAGTGTCAACGAAAGAATGCCCAAACCTGTAGAGAATTTTATAACAATTTGTTTGAGCCAAATAGAAGATACACCTGGAAGCGAGATCTCAATAGACTGAGCTAAATGTTCCCTATGACAGCTGTCAGCAGCTTCTTTCGTGTATTTGAAATTGAGGAGGAATCACAAGGAAGATTACATGAAAGCAAGGAGGGGATTAAATTACAGGATCGTCAACAAGATTCCGTGCTCTCTTGAACATGGTTTTGGTTTATTTCAAAGGTGTGTTCATCTATGCGGAGAAACAATGAACAGGGCTTGCTTAAGGCAAATATACATCTTTTACTAAAGAAGTTATATTCCTGGGGTGTGACTGCTCACCATGACCTGTCCAGTTAGTTTATGATCAGATCACCCTGTGAGGTTACATCCATAGAACCCCTTTTTCATCCACAGACGTAATAATATATTTTGATTCTTACACAATATCTTATCGCTGTGAACTTGGACAGTAAACACAAATCCCTCTGAACTTGATGACAGTATCAAGTAGTGGGTGGGGATGTGCATGCTATGAGATAAGGCTGTGCAGGAGACAAATTATTTCCCAGGATCCTCCTAGAGGAGGTCAGGACCTTGGGAATGAGAGGCTAGTTGATGGTGGAGAGAAGGAAAAACGGACAGTGAGAATTAACGAGACAGCACATGAAAAGCTGTTCAGAGTTATGCACCTGAAAATTGTTCTTGCTGTTATTACAGGGGGTCAGAATATCTGAGTTCAGCTACCAAATGTATCCAATGCCTTTAAGCAAGTCACTTCCATTGGGGCTCTTGTTATTCCCTTATAAAATGGGCATCACAATCCTTAGGATTTCTTGTTTCTAAAATTCTGTAATTCTATGACCTGAGAATATGCAACATTTCTAAGGGATACTGGAGCACTTAAGAATATTTGAAAACTGTACTAACCCTGATATTTGTTTTTTAAAAAGAGTTTGTAGCTATCTGAGTATATTTTTCTAATATGTACTCTTTTCCATTTTGCAATTAACTGCTGTTGATATTTTAATATATTTCTTTTCATTTTTTTCTATGTGTAAAAATTTTTGTATAAAGTTTGGATCATACTTTATTTTTATTTGGTCCTCTTACCTTTACAGTTAGCATATTGTGAGCTTTTTCCAAATCAAAAATAAGATTTTTTTGGCAGTATATTATTCCATTATTTGGCAACATCATAATCTAGTTAATCATTCCATTATTGCATTGAATATCTATTACTTATAATTTTTCACTAATAAAAGAATGGCATGTACAAATTTTTTATTAATTAATTTTTGTGTGCATTTTAAATTATGGATTTTAGAGAAATTCTTACGTATGGTATCGTTGGGTCAAAGAGATGTAGTGTTCTTAATACATATTGCCAAATTGTCCTACAGAAAGGGTTTACTAACAAATATCTATCTGAATTTGAAATTCTTCCAGCAATGTTCTTCTCCATTTGACTTCCTCAAAGTCTATGTTCACCTGTTCGACCCACAGCTCTTTCATATGGAACTAATACTAATTCACCCCCAAAGGACATTTACAGGTGACTAGGAAAAAGACTTATAATTCTAGGTTGCCATTCCTTGGCCTCAGTCTAGTAAAGGTGGAAAATACGCCATCACTTTCAAAACATTCTTGCAACCATTTAAACATCAGTATGTTTTTTCATTTTTCAAACTCATATTAGTCCAAATAGTTGCTGGACACTACAGAACCCAAAATGATGAAGACTGAGATGGAAAGAGAGAGGAAAAAATGATTTCCTAATGTTGAGGATCTTAGAATCTTTATGGAAAGGACTTTATTCATCAGTGTTTCTCAAACTTGAATGTACTTATGAATTACCTGGTGATCCTTTTATTTAATGGAAGTATAACTGACATACAACACTATATTAGTTTCAAGTGTACACCACAATGATTCAATATTTGTATATTTGCAAAACGATCACTACAATGAGTCTATTTAATATTTATCACCATACATTAGTTACAGAATTGTTTTCTTATGATAAGAACTTTTAAGATCTACTCTATTAGCAACTTTCAAATACGCAATACAGTATTATTAACTATAGTCACTATGCTGTACATTATATCCTTATGACTTATTTATTTTATAACTGGGAATTTGTACCTTTTAACTCCCTTGATTCATTTGCCTGTGTCCCAACCTGCACCTCTGGCAACAACCAATCTGTTTTCTGTATCTATGAGCTTTTTTTTTTTTTAAGATTCCTCGTATAAGTGAGATCATAGAGTATTTGTCCTTCTCTGACTTATTTCACTTAGCATAATGCTTTCAAGGTCCATCAATTTGTTGCAAATGACAAGACTTCATTCTTTTTTATGGTGGAATAATATCCCACTGTATATGTATGCCACTTTTTTTTATCCATTCATCTATGGACACTTAGCTATTGTAAATAATGCTGCAATGAACATGGGGTTGCATATCTCTTTTTTAGTTAGTGCTTTCTTTTTCTTTGTTAAAGTCCCAGAAGTAGAATTGCTGAATCACTTGGCAGTTCTATTTTTAAGTTTTTGAGGAACCTCCATACTGTTTTCCATAATGGCTGTACCAATTTGCATGCTCACCAACAGTGCACAAGGTTTCCTTTTCTTCATATCCTCACCAATACTTATTTCTTGTCTGTTTTTATGACAGCCATTCCAGCAGCTGTGAGTTGATATCTCATTGTACTTTTGATTTGCATTTCTCTGATTATGTTGAGCACCTTTACATCTACCTGTAGGTCTTCTTTGGAAAAATGTCTATTCAGATCCTCTGTCCATTTTTTACTTGGATTTTTTTTTTTTTTTTGCTATTGAGTTGCATGAAATCTTTATATGTTTTAGATATTAACCTCTTATCAAATATGTGATTTGCAAATATTTTCTCCCATTCAGTAGGTTGCCTTTCTATTTTGTTGATGGTTTCCTGGGGATTATTTAAATGTAGATTTTATTCTGTAGGTTGAAGGGCAGCAGCTTTAATTCTGCTTCTGTAACAAGCTCCATAGGCCACTCTTTGAGTAGCAAAGTCATTCGACTATTTAGAAAGATAGCAGTTTTGAGTACCAATTACTTAACAGGCTCATAATAAACACTTGACAAATGTTTAGGGTTGTTATTTTGAATATTACTATTAATGTGCACATTAATTCTTTTCCTCTCCTGCAGAAACAATGGCAAATATATTTCAGGAAATTATTCTTGAAAAATTTGATAATTTTCTTCTGTTTGGAAGACAAAATAGTTATTCTCCAACATATGCTGGACGGTGTTGCTTCTCTTCAATGTCTTATTTCTGAAAGGCCGAGTAGAGGAGGGATGAATTCAGAGAGAAGTGAGTTTGACTTCTTTTTGCTTTCCAGGGTCTTTATTGCTTTGAGTGACTGCAGATATTGCTCCCTGACTCAATGAATATATCACCACTAATGAAACTCCTTCGAGACGTTGGAAATAAAAAATCTATTCTTCTGCTGTTTCTTTTCTTAGCTAAATTCCTTTAACTTTAAACTTTTTCTTCAAACTTTCTTAGACTTGCAATATAAGCTTTCTGTCACTTTTCCTTCATTGTCCTCTGTGTACTCTCTTTTATTTTTATCTTTTTTTTTTAACTTAGCTTTATTGTTGAATGTATTACAGATGTTCCTCATTTTTCCCCCATTGCCACCCTCCTCCCCATTCCTGCCCCCCTCCTGCCTTTCCCCACACTGTTGTCCATGTCCATTGGTTATGCATACATACATATAAGTTCTTTGGTTTATTTCTTCCCACCCCCCAACCCCCCTTCCCTTTAAGGTTTGTCAGTCTAACCACCAATTTGTACTTCTTAATCCCTTCACCTTTTTCACACATCCCCCCAGCCCCCACCCATCTGGTAACCAACAAAAGTTCTCTGTATCTATGAGAATGTTTCTGTTCTGCTTGTTCATTTTGTTTGTAGATTCAATTGTTGATAGATATGTATTTATTGCCATTTTGTTTGTTTATATTTTTTTATCGTTTTCTTCAAGAAGACCCTTCAACATTTCATATAATAATGGTTTGGTGGTGATGAATTCCTTTAGCTTTTCTTTGTTTGGGAAACTCTTTATATGGCCATTGATTCTAAATGACAGCTTTGCAGGATAGAGTACTTTTGGTTGTAAGTTCTTGCTTTTCATCACTCTGAAAATTTCTTGCCACTCCCTCTGGCCTGCAAAGTTTCTTTTGAGAAATCAGCTGACAGTCTTATGGGACCCTCCCTTGTAGGTAACTAACTGCTTTTCTCTTGCTGCTTTTAAGATTCTCTCTTTGTCTTGAACCTTTTGCATTTTGATGATGATGTGTCTTGGTGTGGGCCTTTTGGGGGTTCATCTTGTTTGGGACTCTCTGTGCTTCCTGGACTTGTATGTCTGTTTCCTTCACCAAGTTAGGGAAGTTTTCTGCCATTATTGTTTCAAATAGGTTTTCGATTTCTTGTTCTCTCTCTTCTCCTTCTGGCACCCCCAAGATGTGAATGTTGGCATGCTTGAAGTTGTCCCAGAGGCTCCTTACACTATCTTCATTTTTTTGGATTCTTTTTTCTTTTTGCTGTTCTGATTGGGTGTTTTTTGCTTCCTTATATTCCAAATTGATGGTTTGCTTCTTGGCTTTACCTGCTCTACTATTGAATCTGTGTAAACTATTCTTTATTTCAGTTAGTGCATCCTTCATTTCTGACTGGTCCTTTTTTATGCTCTTGAGGCCCTCACTAAGTTCACTGAGGTTCTCACTAAGTCCATTGAGCATCCTTATAAGCAGTATTTTGAACTCTGCATCTGTTAGGTTGCTTAATTCCATTTCACTTAGTTCTTTTCCTGGAGTTTTATTCTGTTCTTTCATTTGGGACCTGTTTCTTTGTCTCCTCATTTTGGCTGCCTCCCTGTGTTTATTTCTATGTATTACTTAGTGAGAGGTATGGGGCTAGCTGAGACCAGATGCTGCTTGTTTGAAAGAATTTAGGAAAAGCTGAAGCAGGATCCAAGACAGGCCAATCCTAAGGTAAAGCAACTGGCAACAGCTTGGGTGGGCCTGAAAGTTGGGTGGGGCGGGACCTCAGGGAATCACCAGGGCGGGGCAAACAGTGTGAGCCAGGTTGCTGGAGTCCCAGATATGGTGGCTGTCTGCCGGCCCAGGGAAGGGCTCACCAAAGGAACAAAAGCCTCTGATAGCACATCTGTCCAGGAGAAAGCTGCCTCTCCAGCCCTCGCTCCAATGCTAAACAGCTCAGTTCTTCCCCATATGATTCTGGTGCCTTTCAAGCTGCCTCCCCCACGCTGGAGCCTGGAGGGTGCGAGTCTGAGTAAGCCTGTGCACGGGCCCTTTAAGAGGAGCTGCCGGGGGCTCTGGCCGCCTCAGCCTCAGTTCCCGCTGGTTTTTCCAGCCAGAAGTTATGGGGACTTCTCTTCCTGGCACTGGAACCCTGAGCTGGGCGCCTGGTGTGGGACGGGGACCCCTCAGTCCTCAGGGAGGACCTTCCCAGCCGAGGTGTCCTCCTAATTTTTATCCGCCACATGTGGGTGTGGGACCAGCCCGTCATGCCTCCGCCCTCCTACCAGTCTCGATGCGGCTTCTTCTTTAATTTCGTAGTTGTAAGACTTCCATTCAGCTTGATTTCAGGCGGTTTTGAATGATGGTTGTTCTGTAGTTTAGTTGTAACTTTGATGTGGTTGTGGGAGGACGTGATACCGCATTTACCTACGCCGCCATCTTGACCGGAAGTCTCTTTTTCTTTTTGTATTTACAAATGGGGTCGAGTTAGGTGGAAATGAATCTTCTTTTTGCGTACACTGACCTCTTTTCCCTTAGATTATCAAATAAAAAAAAAAACAATAGCCAACACAATAGCCATCTGATGTGAATGAATCAAAAGCATACCTATTTTTTTGTCAGATAGGCAAAAAATGTAGTATATTTTTGTGTGTACTGCAGTGTTAGTAATTAGTTTATGTGTGCCATGAGATGAAAAAGGTAGAAAATTGCTGAATTAAGCCAAAGTGGGCAGTAATGACATAAGTACAAGTGTAGTATAAGCCACACTTGTGTGCTGCAAAGATCAGAGATGAGCAGAAATGTGTTCAGCTGGGAAGATCACACTTGGCTTTGAAATGGGTCTCTCTATGAGGCACTTAGTTCATGAGACTAGCACAAGCAAAATGGGAAATCCCAAGACCTCTTCTCAGAAGTAGGAAGAACCAAGTTTCAGTGGAAAAATCCATAAAGATAAAGCTGGAAAGGACAGGTTCGGGCCGGATCATAGACGGCTATGCATGCCAGGTGAGGAGACCATAACTCAGTGAACAACTAGAAACTTGTAGATTCTTATCCAAGAAGTTACTTAAACATAGCTAAACTTTAGGAGAATAACTTCAATAAAAGACAAAATTTAATAAGTGTCATTTAAATGTACAGTATGGCCCAGCCCATGTGATTCAGTGGATTGAGCGTCATCCCATGAACTGAGAGGTCCCGGTTCAATTCCCAGTCAGGGTACATGCTCAATCCCTAGTAGGGGGCATGCAGGAGGCAGCCGATCAATGTGTCTATCTCTCCCATCCTCTCTCACTAAAAAATCAATAAAAAACATATTTAAAAAAATAAATAAAATGTACAAAATACCATGGTAGTTGTAGGTTGAGGAAGAAAATGATCAAGAAAGTTATGCTTTTAGTTAGCCTAGGATAGATTTATTAGGCAATCATCGTCAACAAGGGGGGAAAATAACTAGATCTGATTTCATGGAAAAGAATTGAATTAGAGATATTTAAACTTCCTTGAAATGCATATGTCAGCTCATGAGTGGGCCCAAAGAATTAGCACACCATCCCCAAACCAAGCAATCCCTTCAAATACTAACGCTTTAAGTCATTTTTAACATGATATATTATTTAGATATGCAAAAAGGCAAAGTTAAGAGTATGGTTTTTAAAATAAAAGAAAAAAGAACAAATCTACAATAAGTTTTATTTTTTCGAGTTGCTGCTTTATCAACTAAACCAAGATGAAACACTTACTCATTAGATGACAAAGTTGTTTTTAATTCTCCTTAAATTCATTTCTGAGTTAATACAAATCTGACTCATTGTCACCAAAAAGAGGAACCTTCGTGCAGAGACTTGTGCAGCTGCCCTGGGCTCAATCTCTAAAGAAAACATACTAATCTTTTAGCAGTGCTGATTATGTAAATGCTAGTTCATTGAATTCTGGGTTTGATTGTAGCTAAATCAGATTTTTTCAAATTGACAAATAGGACTAGAATTCTCTCTAAAAAATTTTGATTTTAAAAGTGAAGCAACCTACTTGTTACTTAGGAAGATGCAAATTCCAAAACACTGACTCATTTGCAATGAGAAAGTCCACAAAATTCTCAAAACGTAAGACAGAGCAGTACGAATATCTGTCATGAGCAGTAATGCCACGTTGTAGAAAACGTAGGATTAATATTCTGATTCAGATCTTTTAAGCTAGGAAGTCCATCTGACAGAAGGGATAGGAGTTCAAGTTCATTTCAGTCAAATCAAAACAGAAAGAGCAGTAGTAGTTAGTCTGGACAAGGCAGAGCCAAAATGGAGCAGCAGAGAACATGTTCCCAGACTGAAAGAATTGGTGAAGTCTCTGGGATATGGGAAGTGTTGGGGCAAGTTGGGTGATGGTGGAGTGGTTAAATTCCCCTCCTGCCTGATTTTTATTATATGATACAACTGGAGAGATAGAAAAACTTCTGAGGCATTCATTAACCAGAGGTTTTGCCATGGTTTATTTAGAAGGAAATACAATATTCAAAATGAAACCTAAGTGAAAGCGGGGGGGGGGGGGGGGGACCTAAGATCAGGGATAGGAATACACCCAAGCATCCTGTCAGCAAGTCCTGGCTTCATATGTCAGCTCCACCATTTACTAGATGTTTGATTCGATATCAGAGAGTCTAAGGAGCTAGGGTTTTGCTGCAGGAGGGACATGTTTCAGGTACATTTGCATAACTTTTCCTTAGGTTGTATAGTTACTGGGGTAGCTGGGAGGGCTGTTGGAGATGGGGGTTGGGAGTAAGAAGGCTGGACCCACCATGCCTGAACCCACCATGCCCACCCCCTGGCTCTGCCTCAGGACCTTGAGCAAGATTCTACTCTCTTTGAGCCTAAATCTCTGAGCTCCCTGCTGGGGTAGCAGCTTGTAAGGCACTAGGGACATACAGGGAGGAACTGAAGTGCCTGGCTTCAGGACCAGGGCTGGAGAGGAGCTTTCTCCCAGACAGAGGTGCTGGTCCTCCCCACACAGAGCTGGCAGGTGGGCTCCACGCTGTGTCTCCACCAACCCGTCCAACACTGTTCTCCCCACCTTGGTGATTCCCTGAGACTCTGCCTCATCCAATTTTTGTGTCCATCCAAGCCATTTCCAGTAGCTTTCATAAGAACAGCCTCTCTTGGCTCATGATTTGGACTTTCCTAAAGTCTTTCAAACAAGAAGCATCTGGCCTCTGTGTACCCTGTACCTCTTGCTGAGTGACCCCAGGCCTGGCATAAGCAGCAGCCAGCCTTAGCTCACGGCTTTGCCTTTCCTGGGCACCTCCAAACCCAGCACAAGTAGCAGCTCTCTGTAGCTCTGTAGCTCATGCTGGGTGATGGCCACGGGCAGGGCACAGGCAAGGGCTGACCTTGGCCTATATCTCCTGGGAGGCCCTAGAGCCAGTGCACCTGGTAGATAGTTTCAGACCATGGCAGATTACAACCCACCACCTCCATGAGGGACACACAAGGGACAGACTTGGCAGGCACCAAAGCCCCACTTAAGCAAGTCTTGCTCCACGGGGTGTGCCCTTGCACAGTAGCTCCTCCATTGTAGTCTCAGCTGGACCTCAAAGCCAATCAATCTGAGAGTCAATCCCTCCCAGTGATGTGCCAACAGCAATCATGGCTCAACTACAACCAGAGGATACACACAGCCCACACAGGGGTGTACCTGGAGAACCTGGCTCAGGGGACTGGGCAGGCTATGCCACTGGGCCCTACAGGACACTACTACATAAAGCCTCTTTACAAAGACTGGGAAACGTAGCAGCTCTACCTAATACATAGAAACAAACACAGGGAGCAGCCAGAATGAGGAGACAGATAAACATGTCCCAAATGAAAGAACTGGAGAAATCTCCAGAAAAGGAACTAAATGAAATGGAGACATGCAAACTACCTGATACAGAGTTCAAAACAATGGTTATAAGGATGCTAAAGGAACTCAGTGAGAACTTCAGCAGCATTTTCAAAAACCACAGAAACCATAAAAAAGAACCAGTTAGAAATGAAGAATACACTAACTTCCCTGGCCAATTTTGCTCAGTGGTTAGAGCATCAGCCCACGAACCAAAGAGTTACAGGTTCGATTCCTGATCAAGGGCACATACCTGGGTTGTAGGTTCAATCCCTGGCCCTGGTCGGGGTCATGCAGGAGGCAACCAATTGATGTGTCTCTCACATCAATGTTTCTCTCTCTCTCTCTCTTCTCCTTCCCACTCCATCTAAAAATCAATGGAAAAAATATTCTTGGGTGAGGATTAAAGAAAAAAACAATACACTAACTGAAATAAAGAATACATTCCAGGAAATCAACAGTAGACTGGATGAAGCAGAGGATCAAATCAGTGATTTGGAAGATAAGGAAGCAGAAAACATCCAATCAGAACAGCAGAAAGAAAAAAAAAAAATTAATGAGGATAGTGTAAAGAGCCTCTGGGACAGAATCAAGTGTACCAACATTTGCATCATAGGTGTACCAGAAGGAGAAGAGAGAGAGGAAGAAATTGAAAAACCCGTTTGAAAAAATAACAGAAAACTTCCCTAACCTAGTGCAGAAAATAGAAATACAAGTCCAGGAAGTGCAGAGTTCCAAACAAGATGAACCTAAAGAGGCCCACACCAGGACACATTATAATCCAAATGCCAAAGGTTAAAGACAAAGAGAGAATCTTAAAAGCAGCAAGAGAGAGACAGTTACCTACAAGGGAGCTCCCATATGATTTTCAGCTGATTTGTCAACAGAAACTTTGTAGGCCAGAAGAGATTGGCACAAAATATTCAAAGTGATGAAAAGCAAGGATCTACAACCAAGATTACTCTACCCAACAAAGCTATCATTTAGAATCAAAGGGCAGATAGATTCCTGAACACTCACACAAAAAAGCTAAAGAAGTTCATCACCACCAAACCAGTACTACAAGAAATGTTAAAGGGTCTTCTTTAAGAGGAAGGAAAAATAAGATAAAACATATGAATAATAATTCTATCTTATCTATCAACAACTACTATAAATGCAAATGGATTCAATACTCCTTTTAAAAGACATACCGTAACTGAATGGATAACAAAACAAGGCTCTTATATATGCTGTCTACAAGAGACTCACTTCAGATCGAAAGACACAGAGACTGAAGGTAAAGGGATGGAAAAAGATATTTCATTAAAATGAAAACAAAACCGAATACACTGTAGCTTGTAGCTAGAAGGAGCCCAAAATCTGGGAGAAAGGCCAAGCTATGGTGAGAATACCACAGAGAGCTGAGAGCTGACCCACAGCACTCCACAGGAGATACAATGTGGACCCCAAGAGAACATGTCCTTTCCAAGTTCAGTCCTTGCCTCTGCTTGTCAAAGACCCACAGCTTAACACCAAGGATTGCCAGAGAAGCGACTCCTGGCTGAGGAGCTGAGTCTTCAGCACCTAGACTGGGATTCTTCCCACTGAGCTCCAACAGAATTCAGATAAGGGGCTGATGGAGTTACCAGCCCCAGCTCCAACCACACACCTCTGTTCAGGCTTGAATGCTTTCTCCTCTCCAACTCTTATATCAAACTAGATGCTCTACTCTTACAGGGGCCAAGGAGAGCCCTGGAGCTGTCAGAAGTGAATTAGAGTGCACAAGGCCACCCTCCTCTCCCACTTCCATGCCTCCAAAGTACCTGCAGTAGATGGGCTGTGACTTCTGAGTCGTGAGGTCAGCCAAGATACCCACAAGGAGGTGAGCATCAACATCCAGGGCAAAGGGGAAGCAGAGAAGCTGGCAGACAGAGTTTGCCACAATGGGAAGAAACTCAGACCCATGAGGCCTAAGAACGGGAGTGTGGAAGGATTTACTCAGCCTTGCTCATGCACCCTTTATTATCTCCACCCCTTCTCAAATGTCATAGTCCACCTCTTCTTCTCCAATCTCAGCGTACCAATTTTTGCCTCATAGATGAAGCTGTCAGGTATTTCTCTCCTGCCTTTCCCTCCCCACCCTCCCATTGTAGACTCTCTGGATCTTATGGTCTCCCTCCTGTAGTTCAAACTCACGACTGGGCCAGCTGCTGCAGGAAGCTGGGGGAAAGCAGATGCTTCAGGGTGGACATGAGGATACTTCCACGCTGAGACAGGTGGCTCAGGCATAACTGGGGCTCCCGAGTGAAGGTGGCCACGGCCAGGCTCAGCGTGGCTGCCTGGAAACATCGAGAATGAAGATCTAGTGGAGCAGACAAGAAGCCCAGATGCTCCTGCTTCCCCATGGCTCCCAGGGCTACTACCTATTAAGTCCCTTCCCCATCTCTGAGCAATTTCAGCATACAGCAGCAGCAGCAGAAATTTCCATGGCTGCCCGGCCAGTGTGGCTCAGTGGATTGAGTGTCGTCCCATGGACTGAGAGGTCCCGGTTCAATTCCCAGTCAGGGCACATGCCCAGGTTTCAGGCTCGATCCCCAATGGGGGGCATGCAGGAGGCAGCCAATCAATGTTTCTCTCTCTCTCTCCCTTCCTTTCTCTCTAAAAAATCAATGAAAACATATTTAAAAATGAAAAAATAAATAAATAAAATGAAAACAAAACCATAAAAAGCTGGGGCAGCAATATGTATACCAGACAAAATAGACTTTAAAACAAAGGCTATAACAAGAGACAAAGAAGGGCCCAGCAAGTCCACTTCTGGGTATTTATCTGAAAAAATCTAAAACACTACATCAAAAAGACATGTACATCCATGTGTTTACTGCAGCATTATGTGCAATGGCCAAGATATGGAAGCAGCCTGGGTATCCATCAATAGATGAATGGATAAAGAACAAGTGGTGCATATATACAATGGAATATGATTCAGCCATAAAAAAGAATAAAATCTTGCCATCTGCAATAACATGGATGGGTTTAGAAGGTATTATGCTAAGTGAAATAACTCAGACGGAGAAAGACAAAATGCCAGATGATTTCACTTGTATGTGGATTCTAAAAAACAAAATAAACAAACAAGCAGAACGGAAACAGATTCATAGATACAGAGAACATTTTGAAGGTTGCAAGATGGGAAGGGAGTTGGAGAAATGGGTGAAAAATGTGAAGGGATTTAGAAGTACAAATTGGTAGTTACAGAGTAGTCATGGGGATATAAAGTATAGCATCGGAGCCTGGCTGGTGTGGCTCAGTTGGTTGAGCTCAACCCCCAGTAGGGGGCATGCAGGAGACAGTTGATCAATGTTTCTATTTCTTTCTAATCTTCCTCTCTCTGAAATTAAAAAACAAAACAAAAACAAAAACAGAAAAAAAAACATATTTAAAGTAGAGCATAGAAAATATAGTCAATAACAGTGTAATAACTATATATGGTTTCAGATGGGTACTAGATTTATCAGGGTGATTATTTTGGAAGTTATATAATTGTCTAATCACTGGATTGTACACCTAAAAGTAATATAAAATTATACATCAGCTGTAATTTAAAAATTAAAATAAAAAAATTAAATATGTTTTTATTGATTAGAGAGAGAGAGGAAGGGAAAGAGAGAGAAACATTGATGAGAGAGAAACATGGATCAGCTACCTCCTGCATGCTCCCTACTGGGGATCGAGCCTGCAACCCAGGCTTGTGCTCTGACTGGCAATTGAACCGGGGACATCTTGGTGCATGGGATGATGCTCAACCAACTTAGCCACACAGAACAGGACACACACAAAAAAAATTTTTTTAATTAAAAAAAGATATCCTTTTGTCTGAGAATTCATTAAAAACTTACAAATGAATGGATGAATAAATGGAGTCACCAGTGAATTATCCAGAGAGCTCTGCATTCATTCACTCATTCATTCATTGAACAAGTGCTGATGGATCCCTACTATGTGCAGGTACTGTGCTGAGACTATGGATGTGGTGATAAAATGTGAGTCCCCCAGGAGTGAGATTTTGGCATAGTCATACAATGATAAATCTCTAGATTACACAAAATAATATATTATGTTTTAGACAATGTAATTATGGGCATAATTATACAAGTGGGAAGCTATGTAGAATGTAGCTCGAATACATCATACACTTGACCAGAAACTGAATTTGCTGTCATTAAGAAATGTCACTTGACTTTCTTAGAATTTATAGGGGCTTTCTGAAACATGATTAAAATATCCTGGTCCACTTAGAGAAGACAGTCAAGGAAGTCTGAACTCATAACTCATTTTTTTCTTAAACATTCCTTTGAGCAAGCACAGGCATTTAAAATCATTCTCTTAGCCCTGGCTGGGTAGCTCACCAAGGTTGCCGGTTCAATCCCCGGGAGGCACATATAAGAAGCAAGCAATGAATGCATCAATAAGTGAAACAACAGATGCATGTTTCTCTCTTCCTTCCTCTCTCTCAAATCAATACATTAAAAAAAAATACATAAAATCATTCCCTAAATCTTAGAGGTTTGTACTAAAGAACAGGTTTATTAATGTTCATTGTTACTGATAACTGAGAATGGTGTTTCTACTACCAAATAAAAATGTTTAGCATAATAGTTGATTTACATATCTCCTTTCCTTTTTCTTTTTTTAACCTTCTAAGTAGAATCTGAAGACCAAGCTAAGTGGCTTGGTATCAGACGAAAGCAATAGTTTCCATCAGGACATTATTAATGTTATTCAATTATTCTCTCTCAGCTGTCATTGCTGAAGGCAAGTGACACATTGTTGACAGCTATCAGAGTTCTTCTTCATGCTTTATTGGAAAGTCATTTGAAAAATTACCATATCATTAAACTCATCTCAAAAGTGTTTCAAAAACCTCTGAGAGAACATCTAAGACAGGCATAAGATAATATCATTACTATGTATTCACTCTTTGCCTTCTAGAGTTCAGACACTGGTTGAAGGGGAAAGGAGTTTGGGGAAGGAAATGTCCCCTGAGGTGAATGCATGCTCCTGAAGAGAGGTTAGCCCCTATCTTAGCTCCCTTCTCCTCTCCAAAGGAGGGCAGCCCAGTAGAATCATTTGGAAAGTTCTTGGTCTCTGCAAGCAAAGGAGACTCATTCCTCAGCTAGATACCAGCCCGGTCCTGGATTTGCTCACCTGTCCAAGAAGGTGCTCTCCAAGCCTGGGAAGAGTGTCTGGGAAAGACTGCTTAGTATTGCAGGGTGCTTTTCCAGGCACAGAAGGGCAAGGACAGTCCCCTCAAGTTTTTGGGTTTTGATATGTTAGGAAGGACCGAGGAGCCAGTTTTGGGACCAGCACCAATAGAGAAGGCAAAGAACCTACTCTCAGAAAAGCAAAAGGACTAGGTGGAGTGAAAAATACAGTAAAATAGCCCTTGCCAGTTTGGCTCAGCTGTTAGAGAGTCTGCCTGCAGACTGAAGGGCTATGGGTTCGATTCCAGTCAAGGGCACATACCTGGGTTGCGGGTTCCATCCCTGGCCCTGGTCAGGGTCCTGTGGAAGGCAACCAATCGACACATCAATGTTCCTCTCTCTCTCTCTCTCTCTCCCTCCCTCCCTTCCACTCTCTCTAAAAATCAATGGGAAAAACAAAACAAAACAAAAAACCCAGTAAAATAATAAGAGATGAACCTGGAAAGGTAGATTGGAGCAAGATTACATAAGGCCTTGCATGTTAGGGCAAGGCAGGTATACTCAATTCAGTAAAAAATTGGAAACCGTTGTGGGTTTTTTGAGCCAAAAAGGGGTCTAATCAATGCTGTGGTTTAGGAAAATCAATTTGACAGAAATGGATGGATGGGATCAGAGCAAGGAATGGTAAGAGGTAACTTGCATGTGTGATGATAAAGATTTAAAATTAAGCACCATTATGAGATACTACTACATACTATTTTGAATGGATAAAATTAGAAAACATATACTGATAATATCAAGGGCTGGCAAGGACTCAGAGCAACTGAAACTCTCATACATTGCTGGTAAGAACAGAAAATGGACCAGCACTCTGGAAAATGATTTGGCAGTTTCTCATAAGGTTAAACAAACACAGACCATATAACCCAAAAACTCTGCTCATGGTTATCTACCCTAGAGAAAGGAAAATATGTTAACATAAAAACCTATATATGAGTGTTTATAGAAACTCTATTCATAATTGCTCCCAAATGGAAAACATCCCCAAAGTACTTGAGTGGGTGAATGGATAAACAAAGTGTGGTACCTCTGTACCATGGAACACTACTTGGCGATAAGGAGCAAGGCATTATGTGCAGTGAATGATTCCAGTCTAAAAAGGTTTCACATGATATGGTTCCATTCATCTAATATTCTTAAAGTGACAAAACTATAGCGATGGAGGACAGATCAGTGATTGTAAGGGGTTAGGGGAGGGATGGGAGGTAATAATAAAAATAATAATAATAGGCTAGCATGAGAATGTTTTTTGGGGGGCTGATGGAACTGTTCTGTATTCTGATTGTACTGATGGTTACATGAATCTGTACATGTGTTTAAAATCATAGAACCAACCTCCCAGGATTTCGTCTGAAGAGTGACTAATTAATGTTCTGCCAGCTTCAGAGACAGGAGGGAAAGCAAGCTTGGCAGAGGTACCCATTCCATTGCCTGCTTGTTTAGTAGCTGGTGATTGGAAGACACTTTGCCACAATGTTCAAGCCCTGGGCAGGAGAGCCTCCTTCTGGGACTCTTCTTTGTCTCACAGTTTCTGTCTCTTTCTTAAAGGCACCATGGCTGCCCTCAGACCCCTCGTGAAGCCCAAGAAGATAGTCAAAAAAGAGGACCAAGTAGCTTGCTCATCCAGCACCAGTTGGACTCACGTCAAAATGAAGCGTAACTGGCGGAAACCCAGAGGCACTGACAATAGGGTGCACATTGGTTATGGGAGCGCATGCTCCCCAGCAGCTTTCAGAGGTTCCTGGTCCATAGCATCAAGGAGCTTGAAGCACTGCTGATGTACAACAAATCTCACAATGTCTCCTCAAACAACTGCAAAGCCACGTGGAAAGAGCAGCCCAGCTGGCCATCAGAGTCACCAATCCCAATGCCAGGCAACGCAGTGAAGAAAATAAACAGACAGATTGTGTACACATTGTATTTGTGTTAATAAAACCATAAAATTCTGCCATCAAAAAAATAAAAATAAATAAAATCACAGAACAATATACCAAAAGAATAAGATCAATTTTATAGTATGAGAACTAAAAACAATAAAATTCAAAACAGAAAGCAAAGCCAAAACAAAAACAACAACAAAAACACACAAACAAATTAGGAAGGAAAGCAAGATCTTTTCCATTGTTTGAAATATCTGACAGAGCACATTGGCAAAAAGAAACAAAGTCAATGCTAAATGGGAGGAAGAAATGGAAAAACAGAATCTTAGATTATTAGATTCATTGATTAATTCAGGGTCAGTGACTATACTTGTGGCAGATTGTATTTCCAAAATGGCTGCAATAATGTGTGTCAGACTACATGCTGTTCTAGAACCTTGCTACTCCATCAGGAGGTCAGTGTCCTTACCATTTGAATTGTGACTGCCTAGAACAGTGGTTCTCAACCTGTGGGTCGCAACCCCTTTGGGGGTCCAACGACCTTTTCACAGGGGCCGCCTAAGACCATCGGAAAACACATATTTCTGATGGCGATTCATAATAGCAAAATTACAGTTATGAAGTGGCAACGAAAATAATTTTATGGTTGGGGGTCACCACAACATGAGGAACTTGTATTAAAGGGTCACGGCATTAGGAAGGTTGAGGACCACTGGCCGAGACCAAGAAAGCATGGTGGAAGCTATAATATGTGTTTCCTGAGGCTAAAACATAAAAATGCAATGCACTTCCTCCTTGTTCCCTTAGAACACTTGCTCTTGGAACCCAGCCACTGTAACATGAGGAATTCCAAGTAACGCATGGAAAGGCCTATGTGAAGAGGAGGTCTCTCTCCACAGCCCTGGCTGATCTTCCAACCAAAAGCCAGTTCCACTCGCCAGCCATCTGAGCGAGCCATCTTGAAAGCAGAGTTAAGCTAGCCGGCACTGCCTGGGGCAGAAAAGAGTGTGTCTGCCACGCCCTGCCGAACTTGGCTGTTATGAGCAAAGGAAATGAATGCTGTTGTTCTGATCTACTATTAGATTTGGGGTGGTGTGTTACACAGCAATAGATAGCTAACATAATGCTTTTACTCATTTATCAACACCAGAATCAGAGTGCCTTCCTGGTATGTGGAGCTCAAAAGAATTCTTGGGACAGGATGAGTCTTAGAGGGAAAGAGTACGTGATTGATTAGTGAAGTTAAACATTGTACATTGTACTGAGGGACGGGATTAGTGAGATTTGCCAAACCTGTTAGAATCCAGAACTCTCATTTTATATATTGAATAAGACAGAATTCAGGTGGGCTGTGACCTGCTCAAGATCATACAAAAATTTAGTACTAGAGCTATAGCTCTAAATCAGATCTTCTGACACGCAGTTTAATATTCTGTTTTACTTTGCTTGTCCCTTCCCAATAACAGATTCCAGAGACCTGACTCACAGGACCTAGAAGAGCAAATCTATGCTTGGGTGTTTCTACTCCCCACTCCCATGCCTGTGACATTCATCATTAGTTAAATACAGCACTCTCCTAAGGTCACTGATGTGTAGACAATAGACCCAAATTACAATAAGAGACCCTAAATAGAAAAATGCAAGAAAGATGCCATCACTGATTTGCTATCAGGAGTGTCAGAAGAACATAGCAAATGTAGGCTCAAATATATAAGCTGTAAAATGATTTAATATCAAAATGCATTGTGCATGAGCAAGACAGAAGGCTTTAGATGTGGCTGCTCAGGATCAAGTTGTCTGAAAAATACTCATAAACTTACTTCTTACAGAATCTACTTAGGAATCGCTTCCCACGTCCTTGGGGAACTCTGCTGTAGATCCTATAAGACAATCTCCATCTAATGTTTTAAAAATGATTTTGTTGTAGTTGGAAGAAAACTTTTACTTTAGTTCTAATGTTGCATGTGTATAATTTGGCCTTCTGAATACAATAGAATTGAAATACATACACATATACAACAGGGCAGTACTGGAAAATCGTACACTTTGATGGTTCTGTTCTTAATGCACTTGGCAATGTCTGAGAGCAATATAGGCTCAGAAAAAAAACCACAGACCATTTCTTGAGTAGGATTTATTTATTTATTTATTTATTTATTTATTTAATCCTCACCTGAGAACATTTTTCCATTTTTTGTTCAGTTAGAGTGGGAGGGAGAGACAGGAAGAGAGAGAGAGAGAGAAACATTGATGTGAGAGAGACACATCGACTGGTTGCCACCCGCATGACCCAACCAGGGCCGAGGACAAACTGCATCCCGAGATAGCAGGAACTGAACCTGGGTCTCTCTGGACTACAGGCTGATGCTCTAACTGCTGAGCCTCTTGAGTAGGATTTAAAAGCAGAGGTTACATTGCCCGGCTGGTGTGGCTCAGTGGTTGAGCATGGACCCATGCACCAAGAGGTCGCCAGTTCGATTCCCAGTCAGGGCATATGCCCAGGTTGTGGGCCCGATCCCCAGTAGGGGACATGCAGGAGGTGGCCAATTGATGTTCTCCCTCATCGATGTCTCTCTCTCTCTCTCCCTGTCCGTCCTTTCCTGTCTCTCTGAAATCAATAAAGAAAACTTTTTTAAAAGCAGAAGTTAAAAACCTATGGCATTGTGGATTTTAGGATAACTCACCGAGAACAGGATTCGGATTCATCTAGTATAGGACCAAGAGCAGAACTTCTCTGAACTAGATCATAGGAGAGCAAAACACTCTGCAGTAGCAACTACAAGTAAATAATGATCTCTCTCCTCTTTCTAGCATCCTGAGTAGGGCATGGGTGGAGTTCAGTATTGATGGATATCTGAGTAAAGTAAGTAGCCAAGTGCATGCATTCATTCATTTGTTCATTCACTGAGTACTTAGTATGTGCAAAGTATTCTGTTAAACACCATGGGGAGTACAAAGAAGGAACAGGCAGGGATTTTGTCTTCACAAGTTCTCTAGCAGGAGTGCCACCATGCTCTCTTAATAGAGTAGGCTTTGAGCCCTGGTCAGTGTGACTCGGTTGGAGCATCATCCTGTACAAAAGGTGTCGGGTTTGATCTCTGGTGGGAGGCAACCAATTGATGTTTCTCTCTCACATGAATGTTTCTCTTTCTCTTTCCCTCTCTCTGACAAATCAATTAAAAAATTAAAAATAGAGCCTGGCCAGTGTGGCTTAGTGGTTGCATGTTGACCCATGCACCAAGAGGTCACTGGTTTGATTCCTGGCCAGGGCACATGCCCAGGTTGTGGGCCCAATCCCCATTGGGGGCATACAGGAGGCGGCCAATCGATGTTCTCTCTCATCGATGTTTCTATCTCTCTCTCCCTCTCCTTTCCTCTCTCTCTAAAATCAATAAAGAAAAAAATTTTAAATTAAAAATAGAGTGGGATTTGAGAACATGGGCCTAATTGGTTTAGAAATCTAAATATAGTCCAATAGCACCCAAACACAAGAACATTGCTTTTTAATCATTAGAAGCAGGATATATCACTACAAGGGTCTACACAAATCCAGTCTTCAAAAATATTAATGGTATGTCCTTCCTTCTCTCTCCCTTCCTTTTCCCCCTACAATAATTACATTATCATTTGAAAAATTACTAATTGCTGGATTACTTAGATGCATTACTGTGCTCTTAGGAAATTATTCCTGGTAATGAAATTCTTTTCATCAGCTCCATTTTCAGATTTGCAGTATAGGCTTGTCCTTTAACAAGTTGGTGTTCTTTTCAGAAAAATATGCAGCAAATGTGGCAAAACAGAAATGTAATATTCTTAGAAGTGGACTAGTTTGGAAAATAATTACACTTTCCTTTTTTTTTTTTTTGTACTTGGACTGTATACTTCTAGTAATTTTTCTGTCCACATGAAATTTTCAAGAAGGTTAAAGTAATCATTTTGTGTGATTTATTCTCAAATCTTCAAAGATCAGTAAAATTCTTGTTAGATCTTTTCAGGTTTCTGTGCTTAGAAGCTGTTGATTCTTATTTCCCCTAATCTTTTCTGGGATAGAATATCTCAGTACTTTCCATTGGGTTTTCCTAAATAGCAGCAACTTGTTTTTCAACTGGTAATCTTAACCTAATCACCTCTCAGAACCCTTTAATATCTGTTAGGTGTCAGTGCTCAAGAACAGGACAGAAAGAATCTGAAGTGGGCTTTGGAGTCATTCCAACCTGGATTCCACATAAAGCTCTGCCACTCCCTGTGTGACTCTAGATAAATTAGTTAATCTCATGGAGCCTCAGTTTCCTTATCTGTAAAGCAGGGATACAATATACACATTGTAAAATGATTTTGAGAATTAATATGATATAAGAAAGCAGAGAGTCTGGTACTTACTAGTCACTCCTTAAATAACAATTTTCCTTTGCTTCCTCCTGAAAAGGACAATGGTAAAGCTCAGGAGTTAATCATTAAAACATTTAAAAAGTTACAGATGCAAACCACACAGGTCCTAATCAACTTTCCTGACACTTTGCTATGTAGAAGATTTGGCATTTCTCCCCTTTCGACTTAATGGAAAATAGCACCCCACCTTACAGAAAATGAAAATTTGGGCTAAAGCAACCTATAATTTTTCATCATCCCAGCCCCATGACTCTTCCCACTTTTGTCATGGTCTGGCTTTTATATAAAAGGGTCACTTTTTTTTTTTTCACAGTCGCCATCAAGGTGTTGCTTATCATGGCATCAACTCTTTTAAGGTACTAAGAGATTTATTCCAGGTGATAATGGGAAGCTGCTGAGAAGGAATGGAACGCTGCGGAGGTGTTCAAGTTCTCTCATGATATTGTTGAAACCTTTCTCCAGCGCAGAAACTCCACAAAGAACTCCTCTGCAGTTTTCCTTACACAGGGCTATTTCTTTAAATTGTTTGACGTCAGAGAAGGAATGCTATAGCAACAGTCTGTCAAACTGAAATTAACTCAGAAGAAAGATGGGGGTGGAGAAAGGAAAACTGCTCCCGGGCGGGTACTGACTTCAGAGCAAGTAAATTGGGTAGTTGCATTCACTTTATGACATTTTAAACATCAAACACCCAGAGAAATGTGAAGAAAAAAAAAGTCAGTTGAGATGCCTATGATGTTTAACTCACGCAGAGAAGAGTGACTTGACACGACAGCGTTATCTGGAAGGCCTGGTTTCATCGGTGACCGTAATAACGACAACTGCCAAGTATTGATCATTTGTTTAGAGGCAGGCTCTGTGTAAACGTTATCTCATTTACTATTTTAGCACCATTATGAGGCAGGTATCATTATTCGTATTTTCCAACGACGAGGCCCTGAGACGGTCCAGTCGCACAACTAGCGATGGGAGACCTGGGATTGCAATGCAATTTTGTATAACTCTGGGCTTCAGTTTACTTCTTACATTTAGAATTTCACAATGCTAAATCTAAACGGGTCCTTAGGGTCTTCTAAATCAGCCCCCCGCCCCCCAATCCTGCCCACGAGCACACTGAGGCTTACGCGGTACCAGGAAGGAAACTGGCCACACCACTTGGGCGCTACTCAGAAGTATGCGCCGGCGTCCAGGCGCCACGCCGACAAGAAAACGAAACTGCCTGGGAATTAATGTTTTTCTTCTTCTGGCAGGAAACGAGACAGAAAATAGGAAGCAGAAGCTGCCCGCTCCCTTCGCCCCCCGCCCAGGCCGCGCGCGCGCTCCAAGGTCTGCGCGCGCCTGCAGCGCGTTCCCGCTGGTCCGCGCGCCTCGTGCCTCGAGCCTCGCGCCTCGCGCCTCGAGCCACGTCCCCGCCCCGGCCCGGGCGCGTCGCGGAGTTGGCAGCTGAACGTCGCGGGCCAGGGTGTGGCCGGCGGATCTCGGCGGCGCTGGTCTCGGCGGTGCTCTGCGCTCTGCACGCCAGCTCCGCGCGCGTGGGGCTGCTGAGCGCCCAGCGGACCCAGGCAGCGCCCGGTCGGCGCGGGCTCGAGCTCCCTGCAGGTAGGCGGCAATCGCGCGAGCTGCGGCTCGTCGGTGCGCCCCGCACGGGGATCCAGGGCTTCCCGCAGGGCCGCCCCGGCGGAACCCAGCCCGGTTGGCGGCGCGGGGCCGGCTGGGTCCCTCCTGACTCAGGGACCCGGGGCTCCGGGCGGCAGACCCTGCCCGGGAGACACGGGGTGGGCGCGCCTCGGTCACGCTCTGCTCCCGCGCGCCCACCGGCCGTTCCGCCGCCGCTTCGGGCATTTCCTGGGCCGCCCTGACCGCGCGCTCCGGGAAACCAGGGGACGGTCCGTATCCCTGGCTTCCGGACCCCAGGTTCCTCTGCAAGCCCGGAGCCCTCCGAGGGCAGAGCGAGAGCTCGTGTTTACCCTGAAAATAGCGGTTATTCGGAATTGCCCCGAAGGGTTATTGAGTGGAGAGCGCAGGGTAAGCTCATAAAAGTTCTCTACTGAGTGCTAAAAATGAGCCCAGTGGTTTCGTGTTAAATTTATTTTGGAAATGATGTGATGCCCACATTTTGGGGGTGGGGTGGGGGAAATTAATGGATTTCGAGCGCTTGTAAGTTCAGTACATGATAAAATGTTTTCCTTTTTTCTCCACATTTTTTTTTCTGTTGCAAAACAAATGATTGCTTTGTATTTTAATATTTACTGCTATTCTGTGAGGGAAGATTGCCTTTCCAAAAGCTTAAAAACAGACTTTCATTTGTTTATAGAAGCAGTGCGTTGTTATTTTGCATCTCTCTCTCTCTGTTCCCCTTTCTCCGCTCCTTCCTTTTCTCTTTCAGTAAAGGATTTGGATGCATCTGTCTGCCTCTCTGACACTGGCACAACAGCTCGGCTTGTGGATTGGCACCCTACTGGGAAGTTTTCTTAAGACATTTAATTTGTTGATTAGATCACTGTGTTATCAGCCCATTTTAGTGTAGTAAACTGCGATGGTGACCTTTAAGTACATATTGTAGAGTAGAGATCGAGCACACACTGCTTATTTAAGATGAAAGAGAAGTCTTTTCTAGTCGGGAGGAAAACAAAGGTCTGTGCACACAAGATTGCAGGCTTTGAGTCTCTGCCATTGCACGTTTTAAGACTCTTTTTTTTTTTCATTTTAAGACTCTTAAGTGTGGGACTTTTGGGTTATTACTAATCCTAGGCTCTGTGAAAGTAAGAACGTCCAAAGCTGTAGAGAATTTTTATGAGAGTTTATTTGAGCCACACTGACTACATGTGGGGAAGCAAGATGTCAAATGCTCCCGGAGAATTACAGTTTTGCAGTTTCTTTTATGCATTTGGAATTAAGGAGGGAATGTAAGGAACATTCCATGAACCCCTGGGAAAAAGCAAGGTGGAGAAAGCACCGATTGATTGGATTAGAACAGTGATTTTTTAAAAACCTTTTTCATCTCATGGCACACATAAACTAATTACTAAAATTCTGTGGCACACCAAAAAAATATATTTTTTACTGATCTGACAAAAAATAGGTATAATTTTGATTCATTCACACCGGAATCTATATTGTTGTGTTCGCTGATGTCATTTTTTTATTTGACAATCTAAAGGAAAGAGGTCAGTGCCCCTGACTAAATAGTCAGGTATTGCATATTTTAAAAATTCTTGCAGCACGCCAGTGGGCCTGCCTCAGCACACCGGTTGAAAATCGCTGGATTACAGGATACTTAACAAGGTTATATGCTCTCTTGAGGGGGTCAGAAAAGGGGATATTTCAAAGGTGTAGTAACCTATGCACAAAAAACAATGGATAGAGCTTGCCTCAGACAAAGATAACCTTTTACTAGGCCTGAGGTGTAACTACCCACCTGTGACCTGTCCAGTTAGGAATTTCTGATCAGATTACTCTGTGAAGTTACTTTCGGTTAGATTTATTACAGAGCCCTCTTTTTTATCCACAGCTCTGAAAGTTTATTGTATATTTCAGTATTTGGTTAAAGATCATTTGAAGATTTTCCTTGTTGCATTTTGGTTTGTAGATTAATTTAAAACTAAAATATAAACTTTTAAGATATTGTTTTCAGAACATGGTTAACTCTTTTGTATATACACATTTATAAAATTATAAAATTGGTTAGTATGGCTTGTGATGTATTAGGTTTATCTCTTTGTGAGCCGTAGGCATTATTTAGGTTATTCTGAGTCATTTCTCAGAATAACCTGTAGAATTGCTTCTTTTAGTATTTTTCCAGCTTTATTGAGATATAATTGACATATTGTGTAAGTTTAAGATGTACAAACTTAGTATACATATATATTGCAAACTAAATATACATGTATATTGCAAAATGATTACCACGATAAGGTTAGTTAAACACATCCGTTACCTTACATAATTACTTTTGTGTGGGAGAGGGGGTGGAGGTGAGGGAATTTAAGATCTACTCTCTTGCCCAGCTGGTGTGGCTCAGTAGTTGAGCATCGACCCATGCACCAAGAGGTCACCGGTTCAAATCCTGGTCAGGGCACATGCCCAGGTTGTGGGCCCGATCCCCAGTGGGGGGCATGCAGGGGGTGGACAGTTGATGTTCTCTCTCATCAATGTTTCTCTCTCTCTCCCTCTCCCTTCCTCTCTCTCTAGAATCAATAAAGGAAAAATATTTTTAAAAAAGATCTACTCTCTTAGCAACTTTCAAGTGTGGAATAGAGTATAGGTAACCATAGTCACCATGCTGTACATAAGATCCCCGAAACTTACTCATCTTATAACTGGAAGTTTGTACTGTTTGATCACATCTCCCCAGAACTGTTTCTTTTAAATCATTGGCACTTTGGTATGTCAGCACATATTTTTACACTTTAAAAATAGATTCTGGGACATTTTGAAAATTGAAAATTGGAAGTAAGTGTTGTACATTTTTCTGCCCTTACCAAATACTGCCTGAGATGGTGTGATTTCTCTGAGGTATACTGTGTGATTAGTTTCTTTACCTTGCTGACTGGTTTAATCTGCATTTATTATAGGAATATGTGTTTATTGAACATCTGTTCTGGGTCGGGGCAGTGCTATATATTATTCTATTTATCTCTCACATTAACTTGGAAAAAGAGGCATGCCCAGTTCCACAGTTAAGGAAGCCATCTCTGAGATGTGCCAGTGATCATGTAGTTGTTAAGTAACTCAGTTGGGATTCAAGGTCAGACTTCTGTGTCTCTAAAGTCCATGTTCTCTGTGCCACATTGACTTAGAGCCAGGGCCTGAGGAATGATCCTCAATTACTAGCATAAATTATTAGCATATTTGTAACCTTTCCAAGACATGTTAGAGATGTAGGTTTGTTTTTCCAGCATGATTGTTACTATTCGTTTGTGTTATTACACAGATCACATCAGCCATTCTCTTGCCTCTCTATTTATTCCCGATTAAATGTCTAGCTCAGAGTTCAAAACCTCCCTCTTGCTATGGCAGAATTTCTTCTATTGACATTAATAGGTAGTGATAGCTTAATTATCCTTCCAAAATAATAACCCCATTTTATTTATTTATTTATGTATTTATTTATTTTTTTTTTTATCCTCACCCGAGGACATTTTTCCATTTTTTGTTCAGATAGAGTGGGAGGGAGAGAGAAGAAGAGAGAGAGAGAGAGAAACATCGATGGGAAAGGGACACATCGAGTGGCTGCCTCCCGCACGACCAACCAGGGCCGGGGACAAATTGCAACCGAAGTACATGCCCTTAGCGGGAATCGAACCCGGGTCTCTCTGGACCACAGGCTGATGCTCTAACCGCTGAGCCAAACCGGCCAGGGCAATAACCCCATTTTAATGTGGGTTCTCCAGAGCCATAGATATAACTAATTTGGAAAGTTACAAACAGGATGGCAGTCTATTTTGGAATATGGTAACCCTTTGATATCCCTCAGATTAAACCAGAAGATACATTTTTTTTATTTTCAATCCTCACCCGAGGATATATATATATTTTTTTATTTTGAGAGAAAGAGAGAGAGAGAGAGAGAGAGAGAGAGAGAGAGAGAAACATTGATTGGTTGCCTCCCCTATGTGCCCTGACCAGGGATTGAACCTGAAACCTAGGTATGTGCCCTGACTGGGACTCAAACCCTCCATCTTTTTGGTGTATGGGACAATGCTCCAACCAACTGAGCAACCCGGCCATGGCTAAGCCAGAAGATATTTTGATAGCTATTTCCCCCATAATTATCCCGTCCCTCCTACAGCTTCAATTTCAGTTTCTATGGTATCATTTACGTTATTATACAAACATTCTGTTATGTGTCCCATCTTAAATAAAATTCTTTCTTGATTCAGTATTCTGCCCCATCTCTGCTCCACATGTAGAAAGCATACTTTTTTGGTAGAACAAAAATAAATACAGGAGAAATAACCAGAAACTGATTATTCACTTACAGAGGGTGGGTAGGAAGTGAGTAAAAGGGATAATGGAGCGAATGGCACTGCTCTGATTATGCCTTTTTATAGTTTTGAGTTTTGGAAACTTGTTAATGTTTTTATGTTCAAAAATAAAATTAACAAGATTGGGTGGAAAAAACCTCCAAAATTGAATATAAACAGCAACAAATGAACCAACTATTTCAATGAATAACATCAACTCTCAGAAGAAAAATGAATCTAAGAATGTTTTTATTTTTAAATCTTTTTATTACATTTATTGGGGTGACACTAGTTAATAAGATCATATAGCTTTCAGTGTACATTTCTATGATACATGATCTGTATATTGCATTGTGTGCCCACCACCAAAGTCAGATCATCATCTTTCAGCATATATTTGGCCCCCAACTATGTTTTTAACATAGGACTTTGACTGTATACTTTTAATCTAAAGATAAAAAAGACTGCCAAAAAAATCTTGAACCCTGTATTTATAGTGGTAGAGATGACATAGCAGTTCTGAAACTGTTCTGTGTATATTGTGGGATTGGGCAAATGAGTACATTTATTGATATTTGGGATCTGGGGTTTTAACTGTGGGAGAAAGGAAATAAAAATGTGAAGTGGAAGAAGGCAATGAAAAACTCTTTGGTGTTGGATTAGAATTAGAGGTATCAAATGCACCTGTGATTAAAATATACATACATTCATACATATATACACATACATTTCCTAGTTCTGTCTAATGAAAGGGCCTGGAAGCAGTGACATCCTAGTAGCAGTGAGCACAACCAGTGCCCAGATCTAAGTAGCTGGTTCCAGAACTAGGGCAGGGAAAAGATAAGATGAGCCTCGAACACAAAGTGAAGAAGTGTTCAAAAAATTGATGGGGGCATGTGAAAAGGACATAGGAACTAGCTTGACTGGCCAAATCTGGGAAATATTGAGCATCATAATGAATTAACAATAATGGGTTATAACCCACTGAATAAAAAAAGAATTCACAAGTCTGTAATAAATAAGTGAAATAAGGAAAAGCGCTGCCAAATAGACTGCCAATAAAAAATGTAGAAGAAACGATAGAAGTCAACAGTTTGCAGTTATCATGGTAATATTAATTAAGGCAAGTGCTACTAATGGAGAAAGTTTGGTAGGGAAAATGGTATTAATACATTTTCCAGTGATCTCTCTAGAGATTAACGACCGAGGGGAAAACAACTTTACAGTGGAGGAATCTGGCAGACACCACCCCAACCAAGTGATCCAAGTTAACATCACCAATAGTGGGATAAGCATATTCTTCTTGATGTGTTTGAACGAGGGACGTCATTACTTGTCTGTAGTATTTCCAAGATGTAAACCAAAATCTAATCATGAGGAAACAATTGAGGAACCTTAATTGAGGATTGTTCTACAAAGTAACCGGTTTTTAGTCTTTCAGTATGTTAATGTCCCAAAAGACAAAGGAAGGCAAAAGGAAGTGTTCCAGATACAGGAAATTCAAGAGATCTGAACTTCAGTGAAGTGCAATGCATAATCCTGGATTGGGTCTTGCATTGGAAAATCCAGTTGACCAAGAACATTATTGGGACACTGGTAAAATCTGAATGTGTACTGCATATTCAGTAATGGTGGTGTATCAATTTTAAATGTCCTGAATTTGGTCGTTGAACTGTGGTTATGTAAGAGAATGTTCTTGTTCTTAGAAGATACACAGTAAATTATTTAGGAGTAAAGGGTCAAAATATCTTCAATAGACTCTCAGATGGATAAGCATCTACAGAGAGCGGTAAAGAAAAAACAGATGTGGCAGATGTTAACAGTTGGTGATTCTAGGTGAGGGTCTAAGAGTATTCATTATATGACTTTTTCCAGCTTTACGTTTGAAATTTAAAAAAATGAAAAGGTAAAAATAAAACTTTAAATGTTTCCAAAACCAAAAAAAAAAAAAATCAACGATTTTACGTAGGCTGTCTCTACTCCTCATCTCCCATCTTCTTCTGAATCCCCTCTAGAGAGATGTTTCCTTTCTGTGCTATGAAACCATTATTAACCAGGTCACCAGGGAGGATGGTCTTGCCAAGTTAGATCTCTCGGCCACAATTGACACAGGTAATAGATATAACTCCTTTCTCATTGAAGCATGTTTTTCCCTTTGGCTTCTGGGACACTGACTCTTATTTTCATCCTGCCTCACTGGCTGTGGTTTCTTACTCTTCATCTCAGCAACTGGTTCCACCACCCACCCTGTTGCTCATGCTAAAAATCCTAAGAGTTATCCTCAATTCACGTGTTTTACTCATTCTGCATCTGTCCCTCCATTGGCAGGTATTATGAGCTCTAACTCAACAATTATTCCAAATTTGACTATTTCTTATCACCTTCACTGCCACTAGTACTCCTGTGTCAAACCACCCTCCTTCCGGACCTGAACTGTTGCAGTAGCTAACTGGTCTTTCAGCTTCCAATCTCTGTCTCCCAGCAGCCAGCATGAACTTTAAAAGATGTAAAACTAATCAGATTGTATCTTTCAGTCATCTGAACCCATTACTGTTAGATACAATCTGAAGTTTTCACTATGGTCAGGAGGCCTACATGGTCACATGGTTGGGTTCCTGCTTATCTCCCTAATCTCTTCTGCTTTGCTCACTTCCCTCCAGCTTCACTATCCTCTGTGCTGCTGATTCAGCAGCATGCCAGCTTAGTTCCTGCCTCATGGCCTTTGCATTTACTGTTTCTTCTGCCTGGACTGCTGTTCCTCAGTTTAAGGCATGACTCATTCAGTCATTTCATTCAGGTCTTTACTTAGATTAATTTATTTAATAGCCTTCTTGCCCTGGCCGGTTTTTCTCAGTGGTTAGAGCATCACCAAGGGGTTGAGGGTTCGATTCCTAGTCAAGGGCAGGTACCTGGGTTGCAGGTTCAATCCCTGGCCCCGGTAGTGGTCATGCAGGAGGCACCCAATCCATGTCTCTCTCACATCGGTATTTTTTTTTCTCTCTCTCTCTCTTCCTCCCACCCTCCCTCCCTTCCACTCTATCTAAAAAACTCAATGGAAAAATATCCTCAGGTGAGGATTAACAGCAACAAAATAATAATAATAAAAAAATAAATAAAAATAACCTTCTTTGTCACCCTCTAATTTCTTGCAGTATTTTTTCCTGTATAGTATTTATCTGTACTTGAAATTGTTATTTACTTAAGTGCTTTATTATCTTTCTCCTAGACAAATATAGACTAAAGCTCCATGACAATGGGAACTTTTGTTTGTTTTGTTTACTGCTGAATCCCTAGAGCCTGGAATGTGCCTGGCATGTGTTTGGAACTCAGATATTTAACTAAATGAATAGATACATGAATCCATATTTGCCAACTTTTTTGCTGTGTTTTATCTAGTCCTGTTTTCACATGAGGCTGTCTCAGAGAACCTTACGACGTTAGTGCTGTTTGAAATTTTTCGGTGACACTGCTAAAGCTTCTCTGGAAGCTAACAAGTTACCAACTTTGTTTTCCTAACTTCATCTTTTTTGGTCTGCCCTCTGGTGGA
The DNA here is from genome assembly GCA_030848825.1 of Tadarida brasiliensis. Classification (NCBI taxonomy): domain Eukaryota; kingdom Metazoa; phylum Chordata; class Mammalia; order Chiroptera; family Molossidae; genus Tadarida; species Tadarida brasiliensis. The sequence goes on along the minus strand of CM061260.1, from coordinate 43,665,458 downwards.
GGTAATTCTAATAAGCAGGAGATGAATAGAGTAGGTCAGTAGGAAGAAACAAAAATGGAAGGACCTTGATTGTGGGTGGAGGTGGAAGAGAGTAAAGGGGGGATAAATGGTGATGGGGGGCAGGGGAGGGGAAGAAGAACCTTGGTCACATACTGAATAATTTTTAAATTACAGAGACTTGAAAATTTTTATTTTAGGTTAGCCTCTAGATTAATCATAATAACATTGGAAAGAATGAAAAGAAAAAGGGCAATAGTTAGATTTGAAGAGATGTCTGGCTTAGGATGAAAAAATAAAACTAGCTCCAAAATGTTTTGGTTACTCAAAATAATTTCTGTTTAAAAATAATTCTATTAAAATATTTTTTCATATTTAATTCAAAGGCATATTTTTCTTTCTTTTTATTAATTTATTTTGTTACAGATATTTCTCCTTTTTTCCCCATTGACACCCTCCTCCCCATCCCCCCCACCCCATCCCCAGCTTTGTTGTCCATGTCCATCAGTTATGCATACATGCATATAAGTTCTGTGGTTTATCTCTTCCGTCCCCCACACACCCCCTCTTTGATGGTTGTCAGTCTGTACCCTACTTCCACGTCTCTGGGTCTACCCTGTTCCTCAGACTGTTATGTTCATTATATTCCACACATAAGTGAGATCATGTGATATTTGTCTTTCTCTACTTGGCTTGTTTCGCTTAGGATAATACTCTCCAGGTCCCTCCATGTCGTCTCAAAAGATAAGAGATCTTTCTTTCTTACAGCTGCATAGTACTCCATTGTGTATATGTACCACAGCTTTTTTATCCATTCATCTACTGATGGACACTTGGGCTGTTTCCAGATCTTAGCTATTGTAAATATTGCTGCTATGAACATGGGGGTACATATATTCTTTCTGATTGGTGTTTCAGGCTTCTTAGAGTATATTCCTAGAAGTGGGATCACTGGGTCAAATGGCAATTCAATTTTTAATTTTTTGAGGTAACACCATAGTGTTTTCCATGGTCGCTGCACCAGTCTGCATTCCCACCAGCAGTGTACTAGAGTCCCCTTTTCTCCACACCCTCGCCAGCACTTGTTTTTTGATGATTTGTTAATGAAGGCCATTCTGACAGGTGTGAGGTGATACCTCATAGTTGTTTTAATTTGCATCTCTCTGATGATTAGTGATGTTGAGCATTTCTTCATATGTCTCATGGCCATTTGTATGTCCCGTTTGGAGAGGTGTCTGTTTAGGTCTTCTGCCCATTTTTTTAATTGCCTTCTTTATCTTCCTTTTGTTTAGTTGTATGAGCACTCTATATTTTTGGAAATTAACCCTTTATCTGATGTATCATTGGCAGTTATACTCTCCCATACAGTGGGTTCCCTTCCCATTTTGATGGTTGTTTCTTTTGCTGTACAGAAGCTTTTTAGTTTGATGTAGTCCCATGTGTTCATTTTTTCCTTTGTTTCTATTGCCTTAGGTGATGTATCAGTGAAAATTCTGCTGCGTATGATGTTTGAAATTTTGTTGCCTACATTTTCTTCTAGGATTTTTATGGATTCACAAGTCCCATTTAAGTCTTTTATCCATTTTTAGTTTATTCTTGTGTATGGTGTTAAGTTGATGGTCTAGTTTCATTTTTTTGCATGTAGCTGTCCAATTTTCCCATCACCATTTATTAAAGAGGCTTTCTTTACTCCATTGTATGCTCTTGCCACCTTTGTCAGATATTAATTGAGCATAATGTCTTGGGTCAATTTCCGGGTTCTCTCTTCTGTTCCACTGGTCTGTATGCCTGTTCTTGTGCCAGTACCAGTCTGTTTTGATTACAGTAGCTTTGTAGTATAACCTGATACCCGGTATTGTGATCCCACCTACTTTGTCCTTTTTTTTTAAGATTGCTGTGGCTATTCGGGGTCTTTTTTGGTTCCATATGAACTTTTGAAGTATTTGTTCTAGTTCTGTGAAATATGTTGTTGGTATTTTGATGGGGATTGCATTGAATCTATAGATTGCTTTGGGTAATATGGACATTTTAATGATGTTAATTCTTCCAATCCATGAACAAGGTATGTGCTTCCACTTTTTTATATCTTCCTCTATTTTTTTTTTTTTTCAATGTCCTGTAGTTTTCTGCAAATAGGTCCTTTACTTCTTTGGTTAAGTTTATTCCTAGGTATCTTAATTTTTTTGCTATGATGGTAAATGGGATTTTTTTTTTAGTTTCTCTTTCTGAGAGTTCATTGTTGGTGTATAAGAATGCCGTCGATTCCCTGGCCGGTTTGGCTCAGCGGTTAGAGTGTCGGCCTGCAGTCCACAGGGACCCGGTTCGGTTCCCACTAAGGGCATGTGTCTCGGTTGCAGTTTGTCCCCGGCCCTGGTTGGTCGTGCGGGAGGCAACCACTCGATGTGTCCCTTTCACGTCGATGTTTCTCTCTCTCTCTCTCTCTCCCTCCCACTCTATCTGAACGAAAAAGGGAAAAATGTCCTCGGGTGAGGATAAAAAAATAAATAAATAAATAAAATAAAATAAAAAAGAATGCCGTTGATGTCTTGACGTTAATTTTGTATCCTGCTACTTTGAAAGGCATATTTTTCTTAACTGTAATAAGAATTTCAGTTAACCTTTGTTGCCTTTTCTACATGTCAGTGAACATACACCAGTGGAAGCCAGTATTCAAACCCCAGCCGTTGGGTCCTAGAGGCAGCACTCTTGATTATTATGCTTCACTACCCTCCTACTAATGTCCTATGGATGGTACAGCTACCAAAGAATTTCTTAAAAAATTTTTTTTCTTTATTGATTTTAGAGAGAGAGGAAGGGAGAGGGAGAGAGATAGAAACAGTGATGAGAGAGAACATCGATTGGCCACCTCCTGCACGCCTCCCACTGGGGATTTGGCCCACAACCTGGGCATGTGTCCTGACTGGGAATAGAACTAGCGACCTCTTGATGCATGGGTCGATGCTCAGCCACTGAGGCACACCGGCCAGGCCTAGAGAATTTCTTTTGTTGCAATAGTTATGTCAAAAAATGCTTGATAAGTTCCTCAATACCATTTTTACAGTATGCATTATGGAGCCTTTTCTTCTCAAATTGCTGAGAACCATATCTTATTTAATGTTTAGAAATCACATTAAGTGATAACACTAGTGTACTAGCAACCTGCTAAAATAATAGTAAAATTTCTCTTAATGTCCACATTGTGTATTTAAAGCGTATACAGCTTAACTCCACACCCCCCCCCCAATTTTGGTTTTAGAAGGGTTGGTTCCTGTGCCCTAGAGTTATTACCAAGGAAATTCAGTATATATTTTGCTGGGTAAGGCCAGATTCTACCAGGATGCTCATCTACTTACAGTTGGAACCCCAAAACGAAGCATTTGTTCAGAGGGTATCATTAGTGTTGGCATCTTTGCAAGTTCTTAGAGCACTAACATTCTCTTCTTTTTTTTTTTGCATTTATCTTGAGATAGAGTGGGAGGAAGAGAGGGGGGAAGAGAGAGAAACATCAATGTGAGAGAGACACATCAAGTGGTTGCCACCCACACGACCTCAACCGGGGCCGGGGACAAATTGCAACCGAGGCATGTGCCCTTAGCGGGAACCGAACCCGGGACTCTCTGGTCCGCGGGCCGATGCTCTAACCGCTGAGCCAAACCGGCCAGGGCAACATTCTCTTCTTAATAGCCACATACTTTTTTTTGTTATATAAACATTTGGTTATGACTTTCCTTAAACATTCATTCTTACCTGTGCAAAAATGTCTTGCTTTTAGAAGCCTCTCTGTTTCTTCATCTAACTTGTAATACATTTTAGCCATAGAGAAATTGATAGAATATATACCATGGAGTGAGAACACTACCTTGGGAGGGACAAAGGTGAGAACAGTGGTCCCTGCTAAAAGCTGATAATCTCTGGACTCTTACATAGGAATTTTTTATATTTTTGTTATAGTAACATTTAGCAGTGGCTTGACTCCATTTTTTTCTCCTTCAATTTGTATGAGTTCCCCCATCTAAACACCTTTACCCAGGAATTGTTTCAAGTACAGAAATTGGGCTTTATTTGGTAATGTGAAATGAAAACCAATAATGCAGTTTAAGCTGAATGAGGCTTTGTGGTGTAATTAGCATGTGACACAGATTATACATCATATTTAGGTTAGTTAATAAGGCTTATGATGACCAGTTTTTATAAGGAAATAATTTAAAATATTTTTTTACTTGCTAGACTTCTATAATTAAATGATATATTTAAATGGAAAATGGTAGGCAGCTAATTACGTGAGGAAATTGAAGTTTGTCAACAAGGGGTCTTCATTATGTGCCTTGCCTATAAATGGGCCTGTGGGGAAGCTGTTGGGTGGGGGAGGGTAACTCTTTGAAACATGTTGTCTCTTTTTCTTTTTTTTATCCTCACCCGAGGACATTTTTGCATTTATCTTCAGATAGAACGGGAAGGAGAGAAGGAGGAAGAGAGAGAGAAACATCGATGTGAGAGAGACACATTGACTGGCTGCCACCGACACAACCCCATGGGGCCAGGGACAAACTGCAACCGAGGTACGTGCCCTTAGCGGGAACCGAACCCAGGACTCTCTGGTCCGCGGGCTGATGCTCTAACTGCTGAGCCAAACCGGCCAGGGCGTTGTCTCCTTTTTCATATGGTGTAAAAAGCAAAAACAGTTGATATTTAAAGATTTTTAGACTTCGATATTAGTTTCCATGGTTATATGTAACCTTTATCAGTGGGAATTACAATTTATCAACAAGGGATTTCATAATATTTATTAATTATTAATGTGCCATTACAGAAGCTTTCAGGATAGAAAAACAAATTTAAAAACACACACAAAGACTCCCCCATGCCTTAACATATAAAGAAGAGACATGTTGGTGTGTAAATGTCACTAGTTTAAGTGCTAACTCATCTTTCAGTGAGGGAACAGCTTAGTGAGTCATTAGAGGTGATAATGAGAGAGTATGAAGACAGAGTGATGTGTGTTCCCTTCAGGCTGCTGAAGAGTGCGGCTGGTGTATGTGATACTGAGTGTTGCAGGATGGAAACATCAGCAGGAAAATCAGCAATAGTATAAAACTAAATGTGACTAAATGTAACTCAAAATAAATACACTGTTCAAGCTCCCTTTGATTGATGGGTTTTTCAGAATGTTAGTGGTGAGGGTAGAGTTGGGGTTGTGGACTTGGCAGGTGATCCATGTTTCTCTCTCATCAGTGGTTAGAGCATTGGCCTGCGAACCAAAGGGTTTTGGGTTCGATTCCTGGTCAAGGGCATGTACCTGGGTTGCAGGTTCAGTCCAGGCCCTGGTTAGGGTGTGTGCCAGAGGCAACCAATCAATATGTCTCTCTTACATCGATGTTTCTCTCTCTCTCTCTCTCTCTCTCTCTCTCTCTCTCTCTCTCTCTCCTCCCTCCCCCTCCCTCTCCCTCTCCCCCCCCCCCTCTCCCCCCCTTCCCTCCCTTCCACTGTCTCTAAAAATCAATGGAAAAAGTATCCTTGGGTGAGGATTAACAACAATAACAAAAAGGCTTGTATTTAAAAAAAAAAAAAGGGAAATCCCCTGCTGTTTTACATAGCTGATGGTGAATTTATAGAACTTGTTACTTTAAGAGGTAGTACAGCTAAAAATATAAGCATACTAAAATGGTTTCAGCAGAAACACATACAGTGGTTTCAGATGTATTGCATAAAGTTTAAAGGAAATCTTCAGTGTACTGAGTTCAGCTACATTCTCAGGAAACATTTGGTTTTGGTGGTGTAAGACTTTATATATGTGCTCAATTGTAGCATTTTCATCCTAATATAATTATTATTATCTGTATTTCTTTTAAATATATTTTTATTGGTTTTTTGGAGAGAGAGGAAGGAAGAGAGAGAAACATTGATCAGCTGCCTCCTGCACACCCCCTACTGAGGATCAAGCCCACAACTTGGGCATGTGCCCTGACTGGGAATTGAACCGGGACCTCTCAGTCCATGGGATGACCCTCAATCCACTGAGCCACACCAGCCGGGCTCTTTTTTTTTTTTTTTTAATACAGTTTTTTTTTTTTTGCTTTATTTTGTGGTTTTTTGGTTAATTCTCACCTGAGGAAAATTTTTCCATTGATTTTTTAGAGAGAGTGGAAAGGGAGAAGGGAGAGAATGTGAGAGAGAGACACATCAATTGAATGTGAGAGAGACACATCAATTGGTTGCCTCCCACACGACCCCGACTGGGGCCAGGGATCGAACTTGCAACCCAGGTACATGCCCTTGACTGGGAATCAAACCTGTGACCCTTCAGTGATCAGGCTGATGCTCTAACCACTGAACCACACCAGCCAGGGCTAAACATGTGTTTTTATTGATTTTTTAGAGGAGAGAGAGAGGTACAAATATTGATTGGCTGCCTCCTGCGTGCCCCTACTGGGGATCGAGCCCACAACCTGGGCATGTGCCCTGACTGGGAATCGAATTGGTGACTTCTTGGTACATGGGGTGACCCTCAATCCACTGAGCCACACAGGCCGGGCACTTACCTGCTTTTCTGATTGGAGTAGGTCCATTCCTGTGCCTGTTGTGGGTTAAGTGTTAAGTACTATGTGTGTGTTGAGTGGAAAAGTGAATCACATGATGATTTGGATTGACAGTAGGTCAGGATAGTCTCATTTTTTAATGTACTTTAGGACTCTAGATAAAAATAATAGGAATAATGCAGGAAGATATTAACATCTACCCTCTGAGGTCGATTTGAGGTTATTAAATGAGTTACTATGAAAAGTTTTGGACAGTGCATGGCACATAATAATAAGTGCTCGATAAATGTCACCTCTTGGTTGGCTGACTCCTGCTTGGTATCTTTTGGGTTCTGGGTCATCGTGCCTTTGTACCAGGCAATTCTCCTTTTATATATTACAGGTTAACAATCTCTATCCACAGTTTGGAGATCCCAAATGATTTGAAATTTCAGTTTTTTAAAATGAATTGTTTAAATGGCAAACGCTTATGTGATTTGAATTCATTTGCTGCCACAACCTGACCTGAACCGACATGAAATTTGCTAGTCTGTTTTTTCCCACCTAGTTGTGGTTTTGCTTAATTTTGCTGCAGGAGTACTCCTTCCTGATTATGTGTCGTGTTTCCCCATGGTCCATTTGGGGTATTATGTTACATAGGATGAACATGCTTTTTTAAAATCTGAAAACTTCCAAATTCTGAAACGCACCTGGCCTGAGGGCATAGGGTGGTGGATGATGGACCTGTGCGAGTATGCACTTACATGTCTGTTTTTCTTCTTAGACTGCAAAGTCCTGGAGAGCTGGGACTACGTCTTATTCACATGTAGCCCCAATTCTTGGCACATGATAGGCATTCAGTCAGTGTTCAGTGAAAGAATGAACTATGCCAGAAAACACCAGTGAGATGAAGGGAAACACACCTGCCCCTGAGAGCACCTGATTTGTTTCCTAAAGTGACAGAACACACCGCCTTCAGCTTACTAGAGGCTAAATTGGTTTACTTTTGGGGCACTTAAAAATGTTCAGTGTAGTCCTGGCCAGTTTGGCTCAGCGGTTAGAGCGTCGGCCTGTGGACCCAAGAGTCCCGGGTTCAATTCCAGCCAAGGGCATGTATCTCGGTTGCGACTCATCCCTGGCCCTGGTTGGGGTCGTGTGGGTGGCAACAAATTGATGTGTCTTTCTCCCATTGATATTTCTCTCTCTCTCTCCCTCCCTCCTGTTCTATCTGAAGATAAATGGAAAAATATCCTCGGGTGAGGATTAAAACAAAACAAAACAAAAACCACAAAATGTTCAGTGTAATGAGAAATTTGGTAGCAAAAATAAAAAAACAAAACTTAATGCCTATGCTACCGTTTCAGCATCTCTAACTTCTGTTTTTCTCTCTTATCCATTCACCCATGCAGCTCTAAGTCTTTGGCTGATGTCTTCAGAAAGAAAGCCACATGGGAATATCTGTATATGGAATACTTGGGATGGGTAGGCAAGTGTATATTTACATTCCTTGATAAGAATGATCATAAAAGCTTTAAATACCTTGCCTAATTAATTATGGGTTTAGGGGTTTTTTAAATTTTACAAAGTATAGGAATTATAAATCAGGATTGCAAAGAGAAAAGTAGAACATTACAGATTTAATTATTATTATTTTTTTATCCTCACCTGAGGACATTTTTGCATTTATCTTTAGACAGAGTGGGAAGGAGAGAGGGAGGAAGAGAGAGAGAGAAACATCGATGTGAGAGAGACACATAAATTGGCTGCCACCTGCACAACCCCAACTGAGGACAAACTGCAACCAAGGTACGTGCCCTTCGAGAACCAAACCCGGGACTCTCTGGTCCGTGGGCTGATGCTCTAACCGCTGAGCCAAACTGGCAAGTGCTACAGATTTAATTATAATAACAAACTTGAAATTAAGTTTTCTGATGAATAGACTTATTAGTGAGCAAAAGTGGTTTATGCTTAAAATTTTTAAGTGCAATTTAAAATATTTTTCATTTTATATGCTTTCATGATCAGAATGAAAATTATTAGTAGCTAAGATATTTGTATTTCCTTGTCTCATAGAGATTAAAATAGCTGTTCAGTAACAGCAGTATAATTATACAGGCTACATAATGCCTTGCTTTAGTAAAAATTCTGTAGGCATTTGAAGAAATGGAGGGAGAAGGCAGTTTGAATTATGCAACTGTATTTTTTCCATTTTGTTTAATAAACTGGCTTGGATACAGTGGCTCATTGGTATTTTTTGATATTTGTAACTGGTACAGCTGAATTTTTAAAAGATAACTGATACGTGGCTTTCTGCTCAACTTACAATGCTTTCACTATATGAAAGTTACCTAAAATGTGTTAAATGAATCAAATTTTCATGTTGAAAAAGAACTTACAATTAAGAAGTTACAGTCATTGAAAGAGCACTGTGCTTATATCAAACTAATTTCTGTTAAATTATGAAATGGTTTTAAATTTAAAATGGTTTTAGTCAGCAATTTCAGTACCACTTCAGAGTTGAAGTAAGTGAAGGATGGATACCCGGGAAAAGTTCTTGTGGGAATTTGGCGTTGGGACAGTCATTTTGGGCTCTGATCGTAACCTGAAGAGATATAAACTGAGCCTGTTGTGCTTAGAGAAGCAGAGGAAGTTATTCTGTAGGAAGAGGAAAACCAGAGAGGTGAAGAGAAAAACAGGCCAGTTAGAAAAAGAATACTACTAGTTTGCAGTCTCTTGTCTCTCCCTGAGGTAGTAATACTCATGCCTTTTGGTTCTGTGCTTCTCATCCGAAATCTTTAGAACACATTTTCCTTTATTTAAGCTATTTCAGGTTAACTAATTTACTGGAGAAGAAAATGTGTTAGGTGCTAGGGATATAGCAAAGAGCAAAGCAAACAAAGTCCCTGCATTAAGGAGCTTATATTCTACCAGGAGGAAGCAGACAACAGATGAGCAGATACGTGCTAGCTGGTGTTGAGTCTTCGGTGCCCTGATAGAGACAGGAAGGGGGCTGGGTGGGTGCGTAGTGCTATCAGCGAAGGTCCCTCTGCGAGGTAACATTTGAGCAGAAGTAAGAGAGCACGTGATGAAAACAGCGGGGGCAAGAGCATTTCAGGCAGGGGGAGAGCAAGCGTAAGGACACTGAGGCCCGAGTCCACTTAATGTATTCAAGGAACATCAAGAACGCTTTTGAGTGGCTGGATCAGAGTGAGCGAGAGGGAGGGACGAGGAGGTCAGAGGGGGAGTGTGTAGAGTTGAGCAGGGCTCTGTAGTGGAGCACTGTTGTAGGATTTAAAGCAGAAGAGTGACCTGTGTTTTAAAAGGATCACTAGTTGCTGTATTTAGAATAGACTGGAGAGTGGTTGAAAGCAATAGAAAGGAGACCAGGTGAGAGAGGTGGTGGCTTGGACCAAGGTGGTCAGAGTGGACATAGTCAGAGTTGGCGAAATCCTGGATATTTTTTTGGCGAAATCCTGGATATTGTTTTGAAAAACTAACTGACGTGCTTTGCCGATGGTTTACATGTGGGGTCTGAAGGAAACAGAAGTTAAGACGACTCCCAGGTTTTTGGCTTAAACAGTTGGAAAGATGGATTTACCATTTACTGATACAGGGAAGAACTGGGGTTCAGTTTTGAAGTAGGAAGTTGGAAGTGCCTATTAGACGTCTAAGTGGGGATGTCTGCTGGTGGCCTCGTGTAAAGTATTTCTCACTGGACTCTGTTCTGGTACTAATTCTCTATAATTTAGTCTTGAAAACTACAATCAAGCTTTCTCTTCCATCCTCTGATCACATTCTACCATAAAATCCTTTATAAATAATATAGATCTATATTTACTAAGCAATTTTACATTCTAGTGATAATTGACTATCTCATTGGAGTTTCAGAAGGACCAAAAAGAAGCTATATGTCAGTATTTAAAAAGTACATTAACATGTAAGTGGAAAACTGAATTCTTTCTCTCTCTCTCCCTCCCTCCCTTTTTATAGTTGCTTTGTGTTGTTAATTTTGAAGCAAACAAATTTTTGAAAATGAGTGAACTGGAACAGTTGAGGCAGGAAGCCGAACAACTACGGAATCAGATCCAGGTAAGAGCAATCTTTTTCATTTTCTCAAAAACATTTTTAACACTTTTATTTAGTACCAATAATGAACCAAATTTGCTCATTTGGTCATCAGTCTACATATATTAAATAATTTATAAGACTGGAAATGGTCAATTTGTTTTTATCATGCCTCTAAAGAACGCTCCAAAAATCATTCCCAACATATACATATGTGGGCTAGTGGCCTCTGTGTTCCGAAGTAGTTAATATCATAAACGTGATCCCTGCTGAAAGACGAACATAATTCTCTTCTTAGCCACACACCTGTAATCATAGTTTGATATTTGATGCAATACGACGAGGCAGATATTATCACGTTGTAATAAACTAAAAATTATTCATCTCTAAACCATTCAACTACAGAAAACATTAAAAATGATTAGTGGCGTAATAAAGACATCTGTCATCTTTAACTCTTGGAAATCAACTCAAAACAGTAAAGAGCATAAGAAACAAATACAAGCTCCATCTGTAACAAAATTAAAAGACACTTGGAACTTCATAATAGGATGGGGAAGAGTTGTCAAATGTGGTGATGCTTCAGGGGCGGGAAGGCTCAGAAGGGTTTCTGCAGCTGTAAATCTCATACAAAGTAGGTAGCACTCCCTCAGGTACAACTCCAGTAATCCTTTCTTTGGAACAGTGGAAAGAGATGCCTCCCTGGACTGAGGAATATCAAGGTAGGCAGAGAAGAAATGAAAGGACCCAGGCATGCCATCTTTCAGGAAGCCTCTTGTTAACAGGGTGTAGGAAAGAGACTAATTGTGTGTAGCCTGGCGCTGCTTACTTCTTTTCACAGGGAAAAAGTAAGGGCTAAAACAACTTACAAGTATAAATGAAGAACTTGGGCATGAAGCAGGGAGAATCTCTAATAACTTGGACTACTGCTATGGCCCTCTCCAATATGAACTTTTTGCTATAGGTATTTCAGAAGAACTCATGTAATTTAAAAGTGAATAGTAAGAAAAAGGAACAAGCACAGGCTCTCTACAAAGTTATTACAAGAAAAGAGGGAAAGGAGCAGGGAAAACAAGGGATGGGCAAAGAACACTCCCTGGGAAAATGTTGATTCTGAGTGGATTGAAATCATAACCAGTATTATTGCCAGGAATGCAAGGAAGTTAATGATTTAGATGTGAGTAAGAGTTGGAGTTGATACCTTAGGTGTTGGGACAAAGCTGACAAAACAGAGGAGGAATTTATTTGGCCTGTGATGAACAGGGAAGGCTTCATAGGCTAATCTCTGAACTACATGATGTTGCTACCACCAGAAAGGATTCTCCACCATCTCTACTTTTTGTGGCTTGCTCCAGATGCTGGCAGGATTGGCAAAGCACATCTCATTTTTAGAAAATAAGTTCTCTGTATTTATGAGCTTGTTCTGTGTGTGTGTGTGTGTGTGTGTGTGTTTTGTAGATTCTACAAATAATGTCTAGTTTTCCCAATACCATTTCTTGGAGAGACTGCCCTTTCCCCATTGTATATTTTGTTTTGCCTCCTTTGTCATGAATTACTTGACTATATGTGCATGGGTTTATTTCTGGGCTGTCTTCTGTTCAGGTGATCTATATGTTTGTTTTTATGCCAATACCATACTGTTTTGATTACTAAGCTTTGTAATATAGTTTAAAATCAGGGCTCATGCTGTCTTCAGCTTTGTTTTTGTTTCTCAAGATTTCTTTGGCTATTTGAGGTCTTTGTGGTTCCATACAAATTTTAGGATTTGTTCTATTTCTGTGAAAAATGCCATTGGAGTTTTGATAGTGAGTGCATTGAATCTGTAGATTGCTTTGGATAGTATGGACATTTTAACAATATTAAGTCTTCTAAATCCATGAGCATAGAATATCTTTTTATTTATTTGCATCTTCTGTTTCTTTTATCAGTGTTTCATAGTTTTCAGTGCCTTGTCTTTTACCTCCTTGGTTAAATTTATTCCTAGATATTTTAAAATTTTGATGCAATTGTAAATGGGATTTTTAAAATTTCTCTTTTTGATAGTTCTTTATTAGTATAGATACATAACAGATTTCTGTATATTGGTTTTGTATTCTGCAACTTTACTGAATTCATTTATTAGTTCTAACAGTTTTTTTGGTAGAGTCTTTAGGATTTTCTATATATTATACTATGTCATCTGTAAATAGTGATAGTTTACTTCCTCCTTTTCAATTTGGATGCTTTTTATTTCTTTTTCTTGCCTAGTTGCTCTTGCTAGGACTTCCAATACTGTGTTGAATGAAAATGGTGAGAATGGGCTTCCTTGTCTAGTTTCTGATCTTAGAGGAAAAGCTTTTAGCTTTTGACCATTGGGCTTGTCATATGTGGCCTTTATTATTTTGAGGTATGTTCCTTCTGTACCTACTTTGTTGAGATTTTTTTTTTTTTAATTATATATGGATGCTGGATTTTTGTCAAATGCTATTTTTGCATCTGTTAAGATGATCATGATTTTTAGCTTTCATTTTGTTAATGTGGTATATATCACATTGATTTGTGGATACTGAACCATCCTTGCATCCCTGGAATAAATCCCACTTGATCATGCTGTATGATCCTTTTTTAATTTTTTGTTTTATTGATGTTAGAGAGAGAGGAAGGGAGAGGGAGAGAGAGATAGAAACATTGATGAGAGAGAACATTGATTGGCTACCTCCTGCATGCCCCCCACTGGGGATTGGGCCCACAACCTGGGCATGTGTCCTGACCAGGAATCGAACAGGCGACTTCTTGGTGCATGGGTCGATGCTCAACCACTGAGCCACACCAGCTGGACAAGTTCTTGTCAATGTAAATAGAATCTTGGCATACAGACAATTTGCAAGTAATTGGTGCTAAGATATTTGTAGAATTCCTATATTCCAACATGATGTTTTCATTTTTGCTAACAATTTGCACTATTATCCAGTAATTTTCACTTGCAGTTTGTTAATTGTATTGTTACTATTAAAGTAGGCTCAGTGTAGGCAGGATCTTTGGGTTTGTCCACTGCTGTATCCATGGTCCCTAGAATAGTACCTAGTGTTCAACAGATTTTTTAATTGAATGACTGAATTAAGAAGATTACCTAGCTCTGGCTGGTTTGGCTCAGCGATTAGAGCATTGGCCTGTGGGCCAAGAGGTCACAGGTTCATTGCCCAGTCAAGGGCCCATACCGGGCTTGCAGGTTCTATACCCGGCCCTGGTCAGGGTCATGTGGGAGGCAACCAATTGATGTGTCTCTCTCACATCGATGTTTCTCTCTCTCCCTCCCATTCTATCTAAAAAAAAAAAAAAAAAAATCATCCTTGGGTGAGGATTAACCAAAAAAAGAAGGTGACCTACATGTTATATTTCATTTCATAAACCTTAAAATCATAGACCCCTTTTTTTAGAATTTAGTCTTCAGGTCTACCATTTTTGGAACATGGCTCAGGCCATCACTGTCATTTCTGGACATTCTTTTCATTGTATAAAAGTGGGCTAAACCATTCCTTGCAAAGTGAGGTTTCCTAACCCACAATTTGACTAAGAAGGAGAGAATCAAATCGTATGTTTGTGTAACTACTTATATAACACCGTGGCATGGAAATATTCTAAGTGTTTATAAATAGGTTGAAAGGGCAGCCAGAAAGATTGTGCATTCCACCGAGTCTGCTGTGAGTGGGGGCAGGCACTTTCCCTCGGCTGACTGGAACGCGTTGTCCGTTTGGGACATTTATTCAACAAATATTATGTGCCTCCTCTTTGCACAGGAGAGTATGAAGCACAGTAGGGAGAAACAAAGCTGAAAAGGACATCACCCTAACCCTTGAGGGAAAACAGTTCTTTCAAGCCTAGTAGGAAGAATTAATTGCACTTCTGATTTTCCCATGTATATGAATCCTCTAAATTTGTTACTAACTGATTAAACTTGGGTTAACACATTTTTTGCTTATTATATGTGTTCTTTCCTTGCCTTTTCTTATTTTGTTGTATTGATTTCTGTTTCATTATCTTGCTTTTGATAATTCCCTTCAGTTTGTATAAAAATTTAAGGCTTCTGAAAGTGAACCCTATAATGAATGCTTAGGCATAAACACGAGCTTATGTGTTATTAATTAGTGCTATTCATATAAAAATATAGATGTGGCTCAGTATAAACTGTGGCTATTATATAAAAATTGTTTTTTCTGAAATATCATGTCCTTTTCTCATATATTTCTAATAACATCTGTATCTAGTGTATTGGAAAGCATTGTCATAGAAGCGCTATGTATTTTTATTATTTTATTTTATTTTTGGATAGTGCTATGTATTTTTTTTAAATATTTCTGAAATGACCTGGGTTATACTATAAATATCCTTCCTATCACCTCAACTTCTAGATGCCAGAACAAACAGAAGGGAGCTCAGAACCCGCCTTTTTGCTGCAGCTTAGTGACAGATATAACTGCGAATGCGTGGCCTTATGAAATCATCCTAGTTCATTTATGCTCAGGGAATACAATTAAAACTCTTTTAATCATAAACCCAATATATATTTGCACAATGAAATACAATTGGGAGTCCATATTGTCAGTCCATAAATCAGTCAGTTGGCCACAGATATGGTTTTTCAACCAGAGTAACAAGACCATTCAGTAGGAAAAGAATAATCCTTTCAAGAAATGGTGCTAGGACAACAGGATGTCCACATACAGAAGAATGAATTCGGACGCCTCCATCATACCATGTGTAAAAATGAACTCACATGGTACCCAAATATAACAGCTAGAAGTGTGAAATTATTAGAAGTACACATAGTTGTTCATCTTTGTGACCTTGGATTAGGTAAGAGTTTAATATGACACTAAAAGCACAAGCAACAAAAGAAAAAATAGATACATTGGACTTCATGAAAATTAAAAACTGTGTGTCAGAGAACACTATCAAGAAAATGAGAAGTCAGCCTGCAGAATGGGAGAAAATATTTGTAAATCATACACCTGATAAGGGCCTGGTATTCAGAATACTAGAACTCCTGCAGCTCAACAATAAATGGCCCTGGTTATAAGTGGGCAGAGAGCCCTGGCTGGTTTGGCTCAGTGGATAGAGCACTGGCCCAAAGACCAAAGGGTCACAGGTTCATTTCCCGGTCAAAGGCATGTATATGGGTTGTAGGTTTGATCCCAGCCCTGGTCGGGGTTGTGTGGGAGGCAACCAATTGATGTGTCTCTCTCACATCAATGTTTTTCTCTTCCTCCCTCCCTCCCATCCACTCTATCTAAAAATCAATGGAAAGTATCCTCAAGTGAGGATTAACAAAAATAAAAAAGTGGGCAAAAATTTTGAATAAACAGTTCTCCAGAGAAGATACACAGATGGCCGGTAAGCACATATACAGATACTCCCCATGAAAAGATGCTCAGTATCACTAATCATTAGTGAAATGCAAATCAAAACATCTAGATACACTTTCAGGTCCACTAAGATGGCTGTAATAATACTAATTACAAAAAGAAGAAGACAGCAGCGGTGTTGGTGAGGGTGTGAAGAAAGGGGAACTCTGAAACATTCCTGTTGGGACTATAAAATGGTGCAGCCGCTATGAAGAACAATGTGATAGTTTCTTAAGTTAAGAAAAATGTATACATGAATGTTCAAATCATTATTATTCATAAAAGCCAGAAAATGGAAACAACTTAAGTGTCCATCAATTAACTAATGGATAAGCAAATGTGATATATCCATATAATGGAATATTACTTGGCCATGAAAAGAAATGAAGTGCTAATATATGCTACCACATGATGAACCTTGAAAACATGCTAAGTGAAAGAAGCCAGACACATTTTTATAAAATGCCTAGAACAGGCAAGTCCATAGAGATAGAAAAGTAAATGAGTGATTCAGGGGATGCGGGAAGAGGGTTTCTTTGGAGTGATAGAAATGTTCTGGAATTAGGTAGTGGTGGTGGTGGACGTATATACTAACCACTGAATCATACACCTCAAGATGACTTAAATGGTTAGTTTCATGTTGTGTGAATTATATCTCAATAAAAGGTGTTTTAAATAAAGATTATGTGGTACAGTAAAAAATACATTTGCAAGTCTACATTTGCCATGAAAATATTTTTTATATTAAATCTCGTGATTTCCATGTCTAAATGCATTCTAATTCTTTCTTTACTTCAGGATGCTAGGAAAGCATGTAATGATGCAACACTCGTTCAGGTAAAGTTTTCCCCCTCAGTTTACCTGTGTAAGTCATGTGAGACAGCTTTACACTGATGCCATGACATTCAGATTCTTCTCTATTCGTGTTTAGTTGAAAACAATGAGATCTCTAGAAACACTTTGTAATTTGTCAGAGGCTGTACAAGTGCTTTTAAAAGCATACTTGTGTGTGTGTGTGGGGGGGGGGGGCGGGATCCGGAGGTGGGTGTCTGGGGGAGGGGGGGAGAAAAATAAATAATTAAAAAAACATACTTGTTAAAGTAGCAATCTGTGGAAAATAAATACTATAAAAATATGTAGATTCTTACATGTTTCATTTTAGGTAGCATCTTGATTCTTTGTGATATACTCTGATTAAGTTTTTTTATTGTATAAACTCTTAGGAAGGTTTTATTAGTTTAATCAACATTAATAATTTTCATTAAGGAAATATTTTATGTGCTTTACAAATATAAAACTGGCTTTCTTACAGGCAGTTAAAACTATAAGTGTTTTACTCTTTGATAATCTACTCTTAGATTTTTATTTGGGCTGTTTTTTTCCTTAAATTGGAAGGTATGTCTTTTTTTTTTTAGTTAATAAATAGTCTACAGAAGATATGCTTACTGGAAGGTGGGCATGTAGCATGATTTTAGATCAGTCATATTTTTTCTTGAACTGCATATTGATCCTATAATTCCTCTGTGGAATTATTTATATTAAATTACCTTCAGTTGCTCTAAATTTGTCTTATGTCTGATTTCTTGCCTATTAATTGTTTCTACTTTATTTTCTGAGCTATGTCTAAGGTAAAGAATAATATTCACGTTGCTTTCTAAAGATCACATCAAATATGGATTCCGTGGGTCGGATACAAATGCGAACAAGACGTACACTGAGGGGGCACCTAGCTAAAATCTATGCCATGCACTGGGGCTATGATTCAAGGTTTGTACCTGCCATCTTCAAACTGTCCGCAGAATTATATTCATTAAGAATTGTCATTTGCATTTCCTTTAAAACAAATAATTTTTGTAGTTAAAAAACAAGCTATATTTATGAAATGTTTGCAGAAAATGCATCCATTATGAAGACTTTGCTTTCACTAAAAATATTCAGTGACACTTTAAAAGTTTAGAAACTTTTATTATGGAAAATAAATTTATCTCTCAAAAATATTCATTAGTAAAATTTCCAGGTAAACTGTTTAGGATTTCTTTTCTTTGCAGTGGGGTGTTATACTTTGGTTTTTACTATGCCAAAAACAGTTCTATTGTATATTAACCTTAACATTTCAGTTAATAAACAAATATTGCTATGTATAAGTTACTGGATATTGCTATAATTATTACTTAAGTTCACAAAGGATGGAAGTACATGTCTATCTTTAGCTCCCAAATTGCATTTCTCAAGTTGCGTTCTCTTTTGTGAAACTACTTGATTAATTCAAATTGTGGTTATTTTTCCCTCTTTTCCTTTCCTTTGGCATTTATTTTATGCTGCTACTCTGATGATTTTCACTTACTTGATTTCATATAAATATATGTAAATAAATATCTTGTCTACCAGATGGTGGAGGCCTCAAGGGTAGGTGGTATTTTCTGTGTTGTACCCATTACACTACCTTGCGTTCACAGACTCTCAGTTGGTATTTTCCCATTGACTGAAAGACAGTTGTTAGGCTTACGTGCATTCTGTTGTCATTAAATTTAAATCGGTAAATACAAACCAGTCCGCTAATACCAGAATCCTGAATAAGAACCTAGAATGCTGTCGCCATGAAAAAGCTGAATCATAACCAGAGACATTTTTTAGTAAAATGTCTAAATCTTGCAAAATTTTATGTTATATTGAAAATTTTGGCATGCAGAATAAATTTCTTTTATAGTTGGGAGACTATTTTCTGGTATCAAGTTTTTAATTTGAAAAATATATATTTTTTCTGAACTGTTCTACATTAATGCATAACTAATTTAAACTACTTTTTCCCTCTAAGTGTCAAATTATTTTTGTTTGTTGTTCTAGGCTACTAGTCAGTGCTTCCCAAGATGGAAAATTAATTATTTGGGATAGCTATACAACAAATAAGGTAGACTTTCTCAATCATTCTCTTGAGTAACCTATTGTTTGATTTGATGTTCATCAGCTCTTTCCTTTATTCTGTTATTTACAACTGTGATTTTCTTCTAAGATAAATTTATTCCATTTATGTTAATCTCGACCCTCTCTTGAGGCTTAGTGTTTGTTTTAACATCTAGCCCCCTTTTAGTTCCCAGGAACAACTGCAGGAATATTGTTCAGTGTGTTTTACTGGACTCTCATATTTCATATTTGAATATTAGAAAAGAGTGTGCATCAGTTTTACATATAAATGATGTTTTAAACAAATTCCCATTTCCTAATGTGGCAACGACCCTGAGATTTTTATTTCTAGTTGTGGGTAAGCCAGAACGCTAGTGGGAAGCTTTTTTTTTGGTCCACTCTAGGCATTGGTTTGTGTTTCTGGACTGCTCAGAAGAGACAGCGGATTGGAGGCAAATCACACCTTGTTTGGATCTCTTGCTGCTGAAAGCCAGTGGGTCCCCTAACGTGTCCACTGCAGGAAATGCCTGACACACACGTGTTGAGTGCTAGTGGAAAGGCTTCAGGAAAACATTTACAAGTCAAATTCCTTTAGGTTCTGTGTACACTTATATCACTATTTTTATTAAAATTTAAAAAGTATTATTTTGTGAAATAAACAGTATTTTCAGCCTGATTGAGAATTTAAATGTAGCTAAGAGATTTGCATATTATAACAGTTTTTCTATATTAATTGGCATTGAGCATGTGTATTTCAATTTTATGTTCCTAAAACAAAAAAAAATTGTGTATTAAAAATATTATTTTAGGTTGAGTGAGAGCACAGTAGTACTTACACAGTGTGTTGATTCTCCATGTGGACCGTTAAGCCTCACTGGTCCCAAACACCTTACATTTCACTGCCAGACCTGCAGATGATTGCTGTTGGGTAAGAAGGCACCAGACAGTGGTATGAGTAAGTCAGCGCAAACTATCCCCATTGTTTAAATTCGAGCCCAGAGTAGGTGTGCCCTGTTATTAGAAGGACCATCTCTTCATGGAAGAACCATTTTAATAGACTCTGATACTTGTATTACTCAGTGGTATGTTGGAAGAAACTCCTCTTTTGTACACTACTCCATAAACAAAGAATTTTATTACATTTTTTATCTTGAACATTTTACACTTAGTATTTCAAATTGTTATATAGTATTGAAATATCCTTGTTCTTGCTGCTCTTAAAAGGATTTCTGAAAAGAGCAGTTAAATCAAATTATTTCTAATAATACAGAAAAAAGAAGAGGCATTTCAGTGTGCATTAGTATTTTATTTTTCATTGTTCCCTTTCTCAATCCATTGCATTCTTTATTTTGCCTTAATTTTTAGATGCATTTAATTTTTAGTAATATTTGCTTCATTGTAAATAGGTTTGGAAAATGAATGACTGTCTTTACTTAGTCATCGCTTTTGTGCATTCTATTTGCTCTACAGATGCATGCTATTCCTTTGAGGTCCTCCTGGGTGATGACCTGTGCTTACGCTCCCTCTGGTAATTACGTTGCTTGTGGAGGCCTGGACAACATCTGCTCCATATATAACTTAAAGACCAGAGAGGGGAATGTGCGCGTGAGCCGAGAGTTGCCGGGTCACATAGGTGAGCTCCGTGGAACATGGTCCTGTTTTTCTTTAAAAAATATTATTTATTTATCTGTTTTATTATTGAAAGTATTACAGATGTCCCCCTTAAAAAAGTATTAATTTTGTAGAGATAATAAATTTATTGCAAAAAATCCAAATAATGAAAATATATAAAGAAAGCAAATGAGATTTTCTGTATTCTCTGCAACCATATAACATTGTGGGTTTTGGCACCTATACTTAATTATGTGATTGAAAGTATAACGATAACATTTATGAAGTATTTTTCACTGTGGTAGCACATTGCTCTATTGGCCAGAGTGCCCAGCACACAGTGTTACAGCATTTGGTTAGCAGTGTTAATTAGGAATTTTTGCCCCTCATCGGGTTTCTGCCTCCCCAATTTCTTTGCAAAACTATTTGACCATGCTTTTAACAAAATCTTTACAATAGCATTTTTCTGCCATTTTCATATTTTGAAATACTGGTAAATTCTGAGCATTCAAATGACACCTTTTTCATGGAGCCTTCACCAGGATAGTGGTTCTGATTTCTCTCAGTACTTTTGATTTTTGTCCAAGGTACTTAATCCCATCTGCCATAGATTATAGATATTTGAGAGTAATAGCGCGCTCTCTCTCTCTCTCTCTCTCTCTCTCTCTCTCTCTCTCTCTCTCAGGTAATTGTAGTAGAAGAGGGGCGGGGAGGGGGACTGTGTCATACTCAGGTTGTAACTTTCAGAGTGCCCAATATGATGTCATTGACACAGTAAATACCTAAGAGTTAGTTGATAATTTAGTTTGACAGCGTAGAGTTTGAAGTAATTAAAAGTAGAATTGTAGATTGTACTAAGAAACACTGTTACCCAGGTGTTATATTTTTAAGAATATAGATTAGTATTTGTCCCTGGCCGGGTAGCTCAGTTGGTTAGAGCATCCCGATATGCCAAGTTCACTCCCCAGTCAGGGCACATAAGAGAAGCAACCAATGAATGCATAAATAAGTGGAACAACAAATTGATGTTTCTCTCTCTCAGTATATATATTAGTATTTCATATGCTAAGTGCATTATTTAATCAATCAATGATAACCTAAAATGTTATTCTTTCTGCTGTAGGCTACTTGTCCTGCTGTCGTTTTTTAGATGACAGCCAAATCGTTACGAGTTCAGGAGATACAAATTGGTAAGTTTGTTTCAGAAGAACACTGATTTGGGGGTTGAGGGTGATAGCAGGAACTAATGTAAGAAGATATAGTCATTATTTTTATTCATTTTCAATTACAGTGCTTTATGGGACATCGAAACTGCCCAGCAGACCACCACATTCACGGGGCATTCTGGAGATGTGATGAGTCTTTCTCTGAGTCCTGACATGAGGACTTTTGTTTCTGGTGCTTGTGATGCCTCTTCCAAGTTATGGGATATTCGAGATGGAATGTGTAGACAGTCTTTCTCTGGACATGTGTCAGATATTAATGCTGTTAGTGTAAGTGAATAGCATTTATAAGGGAAATTTGTTGTACATTTAAAGTGCTGAACTCTATAGCATGATTTTCATAACAAATTGCCTTCAAAGATTCTTATAAATATAATTTATAAATTCTTATAAGGTGCTCTTATAACATTGAATTCCCAAATAGTAAGGGTTTGATTTTTAAAAGAAAAAACCAGCCCCGGCTGGAGTGGTTCAGTTTGTTGAGCGTCGTCCCTTGCACCGAAAGGTTGCCAGTTCGATTCCCAGTCTGGGCACATGCTGGGGTTTCAGGCTCAATCCCAGATAGCAGGCATGCAAGAGGCAGCCAGTTGATGTTCCGCTCTCTCATTGATGCCTCTCTTCCTCCCTCCCTCTTACTCTCTCTCTAAAAAGCAATAAAAACATTTTTTAAAAAGAAAAAGAAAAAGAAAAAAACCTGAGCCCTGGCCAGGTAGCTCAGTTGGTTAGAGCGTCATCTGGATGTGCTAAGGTTGTGAGTTCGATACCTGGTCAGAGCACATACAAGAATCAACCAATGAAAGCATAAATAAGTGGAACAACGAATCTCTCTCTCTCTCTCTCTCTCTCTCTCTCTCTCTCTCTCTCTCTCTCTCTCTCCCTCCCTCCCTCCCTCCCTCTCCCTCCCTCCCTCCCTCCCTCTCCCTCTCCCTCTCTCTCCCCTCCCCCCCTCTCTGTCACTTCCTCTCTCTCTCAAATCAATTTTTAAAAAACAGAAGGTTTTATCCATAGGCTTAGGTCTCTGTTTGCAGGTGAACAATAAGGTTTACTTCCAAATTTAGAGAGAGAGCATCTTGAGCAAACAAGGTGGATGTCCACAAAAGTGTGTTCAAGTTGTTCACGATATTCCTTTATCATCTTTTGACATCTGTTGAGTCTGTAGGGTATCTCGTTCATGACGTTGGTAATTTGTCTTAGCTTTCTCCTGATTAGTCCAGTGTTGGCAGTTGAATCGTATGCCTCCAGTTTTATGTTGAAGTCTAGCCTCCAGCACCTCAGAATGTGACCTTATTTGAAAATAGGGTTGATGCAGATGTGATTAGCTGAGATGTACTGGATTGTCCTTAATATAATATGACCAGTGTCCTTAGGAAAAGGGGACATTTAGAGAGAGCAAGCATAGAGGGAAAACAGTGTTAAGACAGACAGACCTCTACAGGGCAAGGAGAGAGGCCCTAACAGATCCTTCCCGCCCAGCCCTCAGACACCTTGATCTCAGATTTCTATAGAGCCTCCAGAACTGAGACAATAAATGTGTCCTTTAAGCTACCCAGTTTGTGGTACTTTGTTACAGCAGCCCCAGCAAACTAAAACATTTGGCTAGAGGTTTACCAGTTTGGTTTATCTTTTCTTTTCTGCTGCTTATTTGGGTTTCATCTGCTTTCCTTTTTCTAGTTTCTTAAGGTAGAAGGTGACACCATTGATTTGAAACTTTTTTCTTTCCTAAAAGTTATAAATTTCTTTGTAAACATTGCTTTTAGCTACATTCCACAAATTTTGATGTGTTGTGCTTATATGCACTTGGAAAGAATTTGTATTCTGCTGTTACTGGGTGGTTTCATAGATGTCAGGTTGAAGTGCTTATCAAGTCTTCTGTATCCTTACTGATTTTTGTCCTTTCTATTCATATTGAGAGGGGTGTTGAAATCTCTAATTGTGCATTTGTCCATTTTTCCTTGCAATCTATTAGTTTTTTGCTTCATGTATTTCAAAGAATAAACCTTTAGGATTATTATGTCCTTTAGTGAATTGATTCCTTTATCGTTTTGAAATATAGCTCTTTATCCCCAGTAATGTTATTTGCTCTGAAATCTTTGTCTGATATTATAACAGAACCACCCCAGTTTTCTTTTGATTAGTGTTAGCGTGGGCGTAGCTTTTTCCTTCCTTTTACTTTCAACCCATTTGTGGCTTTATATTCAAAGTGATTTTCTTACACATAGCAGTTGGGTCTTGCTTTTTTTTTAATAGTCTGATTATTCCTGCCTTTTATAGTTTAGACCCAAAACTGAAATAATGAGAGTTGCATTTAGAAAGTAGAAAAAAAAAATCATTATTTTCAGGTGATGTGTTTAGTTATCTAGTTATCCCAAGAAAGATTTCAGTGTATTTTCTGGATGGCAAAAACTATTTTAAAATCAATAACTTTGCTATACCAATGATAGCCAGGTAGAAAAGAGAAAGGAAGAAACAGCAACAAAAATTATAAAATAGACAAGGAATAAATTTCGTAAGAACTTTGTTGAATCTTTATGAAGATAATCATAAAATTTTACTGGTAAACATTATGTTTTAATCCTCACCTGAGGATATGTTTTTCATTGATTCTAGAGAGGAAGAGAGGAGAGAGAGAGAGAAACATCAGTGTGAGAGAGAAGCATCGACCTGTTGCCTCCTGTACGCACCCCGACTGGGAATTGAACCTGCAACCTGCGAATGTGCCCTGACTGGCAATCCAGCCTTCGGCCCCTTGGTGCACGGGTTGATGCTCTAACCCACTGAGCCACACTGGCTAGAGCCAGTAAACACTTTTTTTAATTCCATCTTTCTGAATGGGAAGACTGCATATTGTACCAACCATTTATCCCTCAAACTAATTTTTAGGTTTAATACAAATTTTCATCAAAACCCAAGTGGAGCCCTGGCCTGTGTGGCTCAGTTGGCTGAGTGCCATCCCATACACCGAAAAGTTGAGGGTTTGATCGCTGGTCAGAGTGCGTTTGGGAAGCAGCCAGTTGATGTTTCTCTCTCACATCGTTGTTTCTCTCTCTTCCCCTTCCTCTCCTTCTAAAAATCAATAAAAACATATCCTCAAGTGAGGATTGAAAAAAAACAAACAAACATTTTAAAAAAAGAGTACAGCCCAGCTGGTGTAGTTCAGTGGTTGAGCATCAACCCATGCACCAAGAGGTTCGATTCCCGGTCAGGGCACATGCCCAGGTTGTGGGCCCGATCCCCAGTGGGGGGCATGCAGGAGGCAGCCAATTAATGTTCTCTCTCATCGATGTTTCTATCTCTCCCTCTACGTTCCTCTCTCTCTAAAATCAATAAAGAAAAATTATTAAAAAATAAAGAGTACACATATAAATTCTATAAATAGTAATATTTCTATTTAAATATTTTTAATATTTCTATTTAAGTATTTTAATAAGACATATGGAGGACCAGAGCCAATATTTACTGAATACTTGCTATGTGTTAAACAATAGGCTATGTACTTGGTTATTCCATTCAGTCCTAACTAACACTCTAAAACTAAAACTAAGGCCCAAGGTGTTTGAGACTCTTTAGTGCCCAACAGCACCCGCCTGGTAAGAAGCCAGGTTTGAATTTGAATCTATGTCTGTTTTACCCCAGAGTCTGTTATTACACTGTCTCACAAGATGTTTGTACGTGTCTATGGAATAAATGTTTATTGCTTTTCTTTCTAGTTTTTTCCAAATGGATATGCCTTTGCCACTGGCTCTGATGATGCCACTTGCCGTCTCTTTGACCTTCGTGCAGACCAAGAGTTATTACTGTACTCTCATGACAATATTATCTGTGGAATCACCTCCGTAGCCTTCTCAAAAAGTGGGCGCCTCCTGTTAGCTGGTTATGATGACTTTAATTGTAACGTGTGGGACACACTAAAAGGAGATCGTGCAGGTTAGTACCTAAGTCCACATTAGGTTTTGGTTTTGTCAGGGAACGTGAAAGGTTCCCATTTGTTGTTTGAGGCCCCTGGACAACCTGGATTAGGGAATGGCAGCCCAGCAGTTATTCACGTCATTGTTGCCCTTTGAGTGCATTTACAGTTCACAAACCATAGTTACATTTCTGTTTTCTGAAGAGTTAACATCTAGTTCTGTCATATATATATATTTTAATTCAAATACAAGTGAAAGTTTATTTAGAAAGTCACAGAGGTAGAAAAAATGAGCCAGCTGGGCTGTGTGGGCTCAGGAAACAAGTTACAGAGGCAAAAGAAGGGTCCTTGGAGCTTAGGAGAGAGAGCAAAGATATGCACCTTGAGGGAAGAGGAGGGAAAAGGTGCTCCAGAGAGAGAAAGAAAGAGTGCCCTGGGGAAAGAAGTGGGTGGGGAAAGGCATGGGTGCACTCGAGAGCGAGCACACATGAGCTCCTACGCCCGTATTTTCTTGTTTAATAACGTTTTGATATAAAGATGAACAGTGAATATAATTCATTGTGGTCTTTTCCAAATTACAGTTTTCTTATAACCTGGCAGGAAACGGATCATCTTCCTTCTGGAACAGGACAGACCCACTGTCTTCCCTTAGTGCCAGAGGTTCCCAACCTGTGGGTCGCGTCCTCTTTGAGGGTCAAATGACCCTTTCACAGGGGTCGCCTAAGACGTAACAGTAGCAAAATTACAGTTATGAAGTAGCAATGAAAATAATTTTATGGCTGGGGGTCACCACAACATGAGGAACTGTATTAAAGGGTCACGACATTAGGGAAGGTTGAGAACCACTGCCTTAGCCCCATACTCTGAGTTCTGTCCTGCAGCTTCCAAAATACTAGTTTGTACACCAAGTCATATTGGCGACTGCCACTATAACAAACTACACAGGGTGATTTAATTTTTTTAGTGTTCAAGTTATGCTTAAGGAATCAAATAGTTCTACATGGCATGTTACCACAACACAGCAGTCCTCTGCCCCCAATCCATGTTCCCTGCTTCCAAAGGTAGCTTATCTGTTGAAGGTTTGGCTTTATCATCCCTCCTCCCACCACCCTACACAAGCCACCTTCTTCCCATCTTCCAGTTTTCCCCATTTTGTGAATTTTGTTTAGAGCATTGTCAGAGTTGACATAATTGTGACTTTTTAAACAGTACTTACTGCTGAGCCATGAGGTATATACTGTGACTGCTTTGCTATGCAGCTTTTCAATATTCTCTCGGGTTAATGTTTTGGCTTATTCTTGGTTTTGATGTACTTCTCACTAATTAATCTTCAACCTTGCTGCCAGTTTCAATATGTCTTGGAGTGGATCCATTTTCATTCATTGTGCTCGGTATTCAGTGGACCTTTTCAGTCTGGAGATTTATACCCTGTAGTACTAGGAAGGTTGGGCTGGGGGTGGTATCTAATTGCTAGCATTTCTTGTTCCATTATCATTATCTTTCTAGAACATTAATCTGATATTTGATTTCCTTGGATTTTCCTTAGATTTTCTTACTATATTCTCTCCTATTTTCCATGTTTTGTTTTGTTTTGTTTTTTTGCCCTCAATGTTCTAGGAGAAATCCTTGCCCCTTTTTCCAATGAGCCTTCTGTTAAGTTCTGGTTTTTCATTTTTGCTGTCATCTTTTTGAGATTTTTTTGTTAAGGCATCCACTGTTTGTTTCATGAATAAAGTCTTCTGTTTCTCTGAGGCTATTAATGAAAGCCTTTTTTGAAGTTCTCTTCAAACATAATCTTCTGTGATTTCCAAGTTGCTTTTTTTTCTCAGTCCCCTGTCCTTATTTAGACTATCTCCTTAAAACTGGCGATTCTTAGCGTATTCATACTGAAGAGTGAAGCACTAAACTGTTTGAAGGCCCCATGCACGTGGCTGGGTGTTCTGCCTCCAGGCCTCACTGGACAGTCTGACCAGGCATTCACCGGGGAACCCTAAGAGATCGTATGGACTGCCCCTTGGGCTGGCCATGTTCTCTGAGATGGATTTTCTACTTTTCTCCCTGGAATGTATAAACTAGCTGCCCGTGTGGGGCTGATTTCAGGATGAAAGCTGGGTGGGGTGGGGTGGGGGGGACAATTAGCAAGTAGCATGTTCTTTATTCCCCATTTTCAGCAGTTTCACCGATCTCAACTGTACTTGTTTTCTTCCAGTGAAGAGACCGTTTTATTCTCTAGCAAGTAGGTCTCGATAGTCTTGTGTCTTGGTGCAGGGTGATCAGTCACCTGGTTCTCCTGTGGAGGAGGAAACCCGGGGGGTCTGATTCCAACACAGTCTAATGCAGCCTTCGTTTACCCCAGCTTTCCCCTAGCTGGTTCGAGATGACTGGTTCCACCAGTGTCTGACCTTTTTGGAGGTTCTGCAGCGTAATTTTTGTTTGCCTTAACAGACCATTTACTATGAAGTCAGCATTTAAGGGTCCCCTAGCCCTGGCCAGTTTGGCTCAGCGGTTAGAGCGTCGGCCTGCGGTCCAGAGAGACCCGGGTTCGGTTCCCGCTGAGGGCACGTACCTCGGTTGCAGTTTGTCCCCGGCCCTGGTTGGGGTCGTGTGGGTGGCAACCACTCGATGTGTCTCTCTCACGTCGATGTTTCTCTGTCTGTCTCTTCCCACCTCTCCCTCCCACTCTATCTGAAGATAAATGCAAAAAATAAAAATAAAAAAAATAAGGGTCCCCTAAAACAGTTCCCAGCATCCAGCTTACAGATGTTGTTGCCATTGCCTGCTCTCATGGGTTTGTCCTTACCCTTTACACTCCTGTGTAGTTCTTGAGGTTTCTGAGGGAGTCAATGCAACGTGAACATTCCCAGGAATAATTTTCTACAATCTCTCTTAAAAGGTTGTAGAAAAGTTCAGTTTGCATTTTGGAGCTATTCTGTTGCCCAAAGCCAATTACTTTTTGAAAGTATTAGGTGCTTTGCCTGGATTGAATCAATTAGTATCCATAACAAAATAAAAATGTGTTTGCTTTCTACATTTTTAAACATGCTTGAGTTTTAGTTTTGCTTTGCTTACAGTTGGTTGGTTTCAAAGTGACTCAACTGGACACTTTCACCTTAACATTGAATCGTGGCTCATTCTCATACTAATTCATTCTCCTTTCCAGTGTGAGTTGTATTTAGCCACAATGTTCATTTCTTGTTATTTCAACCCGTAATGGTAAATTTGCCCATTGCCAGACATTGCCATACTGGACATGCCACAGAGAATATTGTTAGACAAGATGAACTTCTGTTCCTGAGATTGGACGAGAATCTTCTTCATTATATATAGAGGGAACATAAGCTCAACACAGTATTATTGTTTTTCTGTTTTTTTCTCTTTGAGAGAGAGAGGGATAGAAACAAGGATGTGAGAGAGAAACATGGATTGGCTGCCTCCTGCCCTCACACTGGGGATCGAGCCCACAACCCGGGCATGTGCCCTGACCAGGAATCGAACCGGGACCTCTCAGTCCATGGGACGATGCTCAATCCACTGAGCCACACCGGCTGGGCTCAATACAGTATTAAAGAAAGAATTTTTTTTGAGAATTTGATAAATTCTATTTTTTCATAAAATCTTTAATTTTTCATTTTTCTCCCATATACTTGGGAATGTTTCATTTTATCCCCATGTGGTAACCAGAATATCGAGATTAATATACAAATGAAACCATACTAGATGAGTTTGATGGTTTCAGCAGGTTATAACCAAACATTCCAGTGTTTGGTGGTTAACAGAAGAAAGTAAAATCTTGTTGGTATTTTTGGAAGTGGTGATATAAGGCAACTTCATTCTTATGTTTTCGTTGTTCTTGTGATAAAAGACTACCTCGCTGAACATTTTTTGTTGGCAAAAGCATAGCTCAGTGGCTAACTCTGGGGTAGCATGAGCTTTTTAGAGATGTAGAATAATAGCCTGTATGTTTTCCTAGATCTAAGAAAACATAATTATGAAATAATTTTTCAAAAATGAGTAACATGATTTGATTAACATGTCAAAAATTCATGTTGTAAAAAGAATCGTATTTTACTTACAAGTCCAGCTTACCCCCGCAGTCTCCAGACTCAGAGAAGTTTATTAGCTTCTAAGTAGTACCTTTTAGATCTTCTGTGCATACACTTGTTGAATTCTAAAACTTGCCATTGCTAACTTTTTACTGACCTTCGTTTTTCAGGTGTTCTTGCTGGTCATGATAACCGTGTCAGCTGTTTGGGTGTAACGGATGATGGCATGGCTGTGGCAACAGGCTCTTGGGACAGTTTTCTTAGAATCTGGAATTAACAGTGCATACAATTTTGCTGTTCTCCGTTGATATCTGGAGAAATCAGTGCTACAGCCTATAGCTGTGAAAAAAATTCTACCTTATATTTGCAGTTGAAGATTTTCTATTGAGATTATTATATACAAAAAGAAGCTTTCAGAAAACTACAAAACAGAAAAATGATGAAAAAAAAAAAAAAGGCAAAGGTGCTTGCTGAGATCAAAAGGACCAGAGTATTGAGTTGAGCTAATTTAACCTTGATGAATTTTTGCTTTTACTCAGTCTGATTCTGTTTTCTTTGTGTAGAACAAAATGTACATTATAGCAACCTATCATGTTTGTTTGCATTTTTTAAGAACTTCATTTTAAATTTTGTATACATCAGAAATGTCACATTTTTTAGTTTAGTAATGGAGGAACCAGGCACAATAATAGATGGAAGTAACACCATATGTGTCTGTCCTTATGTTTGAAGAAACTCCCCTTGAATTCTGACCTCCCCTTTTCATCTAAGAGATCCTGGTTGCTTAATGTTTTAAGAAGGCTGACAGGTAGGTGCCTGAGGGGAACCCTTTTGAATATCATTAGTTTCTGGTGTATCCTTTGCCATCCTATCAATTTAATTAAGTGCTCATTTTTAGTCCTTTCAGAGGAAGATAATCTGAAGGCTAGGAAATAGAGATTTCACTCTGAAACTTTAGACATGCGTAGTAAACTTTATTAATATTAATAGGTAGATAGCAATAATCGCATATAAATGGTTCTTAGCATTTTAAAAAGCAGATTATGTTCAAATGACACTTTAAGTAATCCTCTTTCCTATTAATTTCTTATTCTAGAACTGAGTTTGTAGAGTATGCTCATTATTCCAGAACATTGATGAACATTTGGATTGTCTTTGCATCTGAAGAATGTTTCCCAATATTCTCTGTCAGTATGCATCTAGATCTAAGGAAATAGGACAGCATTACATTTTGAAAGAAGTGTAAAATATAACCAATCACTAGACCTGAGTAGTTATAGTTGTGACAAGGTGGCTCTATGAATTTATATTCACATACATAAAATCTGAATTGATGTAAATTGCACCTTCAGATTTTAGAGAGGAAACATTTCAGCTCTGCTCTTCTGTAACATTTCTTTCCTTAGCACAAAATATTGGTTTCTAAGTGGTGTGGCTCTGCTTCAGAGAATGGCTAGATCCAGGCGACTCCCTCCATATTGAAGCCAAAAGGACAATTCCAAGAACAGTTCATAAGGGAGTCAGAGAAAAATACTAATCAATTCATTCCTCTGCTTGTCAATGATATAATGTGTTGTCTATCACTAGAATGGTCCCTCCTGGATTTAAACAAAGATACCCTCCCCTTTGGATCTTCTCCTACAAATAAATCTAAATGATTGACAATGGAAGATTGTTAGTTTTGCTTGACGGTCAAGTCATGGGTTATTCTGACATGTTATAGAAGTGCATTGTTTTGTTAAATCAGTAAACTGTTACTTACTGTTGGGATAGGTCTCTGTTAACTTTCGATCACCTGTAATCCTAAATATTCCCAAGTTTTATGCCAGTTTTCATTTTTATACTGTGAATGTCCTAATAAGTGCACCAACTATAATGAAGTCCATTTTAACATCAGTTGATATTAAAGAGAACAAAACAAATGACAATTAAGATATGGGCCAGCAAGACTTGTAGATGGCAGGCATGAATGTATATTTATACAAAGATTTCTATGACTTTTTGCTATTAATATTTGTGGACTATTTATATCATTTTGTAAAGAGCAGCTCTTTGAGATAAGGCGAGAATATTTTAAAGGAACATATTCATTTACATCAGAAGCAGCTCTCCGAGATTAAGCAAGAATATTTTAAAGGAATGTATTCATTTCCAAAGGGGGGTGGAAGAGTTTGCTGTGTAGTTCAGCAATTTGTCCCAAAATGCTAATAAAAAAAAGCACTTCTGCCATGTGCAAAATAACCTTGTATAGAGTGAGTATCCCCTCTACTTTGAAAGTTATTCTAGGAACAAGAAACTTTAGAAAGGCACACAGACTATAATTCTATGGTATTAAAACTATGTTGATAAAAGTGATTTAATGTTGTTAGTTTCTGTGGATAGTTTAAAAGCAATTCCCATAATTAAATATGTACTAGGTAACTGAAATCTACCAAGACTGTGGCTGATTCTTATATATATGACCAAATGGTGACCTCATTACCACATTAACTTACTAGTTAAACCTTTGCTTTCTAGTAATATGGGTTCCAGTTGCTAAATATATGTTTGCAGTTTGAGTTCAGCTGATTGTCTAATTGTTGTTCATGAGACTTCCTGAAATAAAAAAGAATGGTATATAATTTGTAGAAACACTGTATGGTTTGAATCTGTTTTTGAAGACTTAAAAAATATGGCCAAATGTAGTTTTAAGGAATTTGTATCATCAAGAATATTGCAGTTATCTGAGGCCTGTTAATTTTTTTTACCTTATAAAAAACAAGTTTTATTTGTAGACTCTGTAATCACCTCATAGAGTCATTTTTAGAGCTCTGACAAGATTTTTTTGTTTGATGTAGCCCATTTTTTTCTTTTCTCTTGCTCTAGGTGATGTAAAGAATATTCTAAAGGCATGTTCTTTTTTAAAACAAAGTAATAGTGACCTGCCATGTGCTTAACCAAATCATCCCCAAAACCTGCTCAAGAAAGCACTTCTTTGCTACCATGAGTTTGGTCCCACCCTAGCTCATATTTCTGTACCTGTGATTCCAAAGTTACACACACCATATTGAGTTCCATCTTCACAGAGGCAAAGACTTGGGCTTAATACTTCAACTACAAGAGAGACTAGCAGGCAGTTCTCCTTACTTTAATTTAGATCCAGCTGAACTGATTAATACTGCATGATGATAGTGTAGTCTCCTAGGCATGTTGGATGTAGGGGCTTCTGGAGTATGGGGTGAGCAATTTAAAAGTTAACCTGCTAGATTCTTGACTTCTCCAGGTGAGAAAATGGAATTATTATTGTTTAAAAATACTGTGAAATATGATATAACTGACCTTTCCAACATTTTTGAGGTCTTAGATTTAATAATAAAGACTGACCATTTTAAAAGTGAAAACCTTTAGGGAAACTGACACTTTGAACACCTGGTAAATGTCTCACATTTAAAACTATTAACAAAATTGAATACTTGTGGCTTATTTGTTGATGTATTCAAACTTATGGAAACTGATTAAACAATCTCCCAAAAGAGCCTACAATTTTAATAAAGATTTTCTTTTTAGAATTAGTATTATTTTTCTAGAATCTTTAGGATGTCAGGCTTAAAGAAATTTTTTAATTACTGTGTTCAGCTTCTAGTTCCCCTTTTGCCATTGTGGATAGTAAAATTTTAAACTTTGTCCTTTCCTGTTAGAATTTTTTTAAGACCCACAAGCTAGACCATCTTTCTTGTGAGGAAGAGCAGCACAATGATAAAATTGGCATTTTTAAATTCAATTAAGTAGAATGTCAAGTATACTTTGTATTTACTAGTTTTTCTCTCCTTTTTGGGTTGCCTTAAATTTAGTGCTCTATTTAAAAATATTGGTTACCATAGGTACTCATGAAAATGGTTTGTATTTGAATGTCTACGCTAGCATTGCTTTAAAAAGTAATTTATTCATCATAGATTGATGGTACACCTTGTATTTAGCAAATCTGTTTGCATGTTGATAAAATTTCCTGCCTTTTTTTTTCTTAAATCCAATTACTGATCCTATAAAAGTTATGATATTGCAACATTAAAAAAAAATTGGTTGTGTCTTAACTGGTGTTCAATGTGCCCAACAAAAAACTTACATCACACGGTATTTATTTCTTAGTTAACAGAACTTCAGAGGTATACTTTATAGATATTTCAAGCCTTTTCTGTCTGTTACACAATGGTGCTCTATCCTATTGTTTTCTTTACAAAGAAGCATCTGAACACTGCATTTGCATATTCTTATCCAAAGGCATCCACATCTACATGGGTTTTTAAAAGTTTGATTAAAATGTTTTTCTTCACCTAGAATGGTTTTTACACGCTTGTGGCCATCTGACTTGGAATGTCAATAGTATAACTATGGGAAAGGTGAATGTACTAGATTAAAGCTCTTCTAAAAGCTTTAAACTAAATGAACGATGGATCTGTCCCGTGATTTAACAGTATTCTTGGATCTTTCTTGCACAGTGATTCCTTTATTTGTACAGTAGCTCTGTGAAATAACGGCTGTGAATTGATATTGTAATCAATAAAGTACTTTAACCAAATTTTATGTGGCATATTAAGTCAATTTTAGATTTTAAATTAAGTCCCAGAACTAAACTCCAAGCCCAATATTTCATGCTCAGCCCTAGTTACTTTATCTAAACATGTGTCATGGGCTTCCAGAGCAAGAAAGGGATTGGAGTGCGCCTTTAGAACTATGTTAGCTTACTCTTAAAGGACCATACATTTTCATTAAAAAGCAAAATTAAGTCATTCTTTCCCTGGCGCTCCTTTAGGATAAACAATTATATTGCTTCCAGGATTGATGATAAGTTTTTATTTTCATCACCACAGCCTTGGGGGAGGATGAATGAGGAAACTTTCAGTACATGACCAGGTATGCTAAATGAGTTAATTCAATCAAAAATGAGCCAGTCTACCCAAGATAATGCCAGTATAAATGCTACTTTATCAATTATCAGACAAACAATTTTTATTTTCACCTTGCAAGTTTGCATACTTATTGAAAAAATGTAGTTTTGTAAAAAGTTTGAGGTTATACAAAGTTTATAAATCTGCAAACACACATAGTGAACAAGAACTCTGAACTATATCATCTGTAACTTACATGATTTCTGTAGAATTCATGGGCTTGGTCACAGGTGCACTTACCTCTAAGCATAAAGGTTAGGTTTTATTATTTCCCAGGAGTCCTCAAACGTTAGCGTGCATTAGGATGACCAGGAGGGCTTCTTACAACAGACTGCTGGTCCCCAAAGCTAGTGTTTTTGATTCGGTAGAAATCTAGGGTAGGACCCAAGCATGTGCATCTCTTACAAGCTGACAAGTGATACTGTTGATCCAGGGACCAAACTTTGAGAACCACAATAGTGTACTAATGAGATGATACCAAAGCACTATGCTGTTTCAAAATTTCAAGTACTTTGTATAGAGTTAAGAACTTGAGCCCAGATGGTGTGGCTCAGTGAGCATTGACCCATGTACCAAGAGGTCGCTGGTTTGATTCCGTTCAGGGCACATGCCCAGGTTGTGGGCCCGATCCCCAGTGGGGGGCATGCAGGAAGCAGACAATCGATGTTCTCTCTCTCCTCCCTTCCTCTCTCTCTAATATCAATAAAGAAAAAGAAAAAAGAACTTGAGCTTGTAACCTAAATTAATACCCAATCTTAGACATCAAGTTTTCACGTTGCAGTTGTTACCTGATCCACACTTGTTGGTGACCTACACCAATTTTTGGTTATAAAGCAACAACAAAGGCTATAAATTAATATTTATTGCGATTTGACACTGCACCCTAGTATCTGATTTGCATAAAAATATACTTTTGAAAGGCTTCTATGGCCTAAATAATATTCTCCTTAAAATATCCTAAAAAATAGTGTTGTTGCACCTGCTGTGAAAAGACAGAATGGCATCCAGGAGCCTTAAAGGCACAGAAAAGGAAGTACTGAGTATTAAAAGAAGGAGCCTGAAATGTTATCCCTCCCATGGAAAAGAAGCACAAACATACTTGGCAAAATGCACGGTGTCCTCTGTGCATTTCTAACAATCATCTAGGTGATGCTGGTTTGGTGGTCCTCAAGGCTACGTTTTGCATAGCAAAGCCCTAGAATGTCATTTTTAAATGTTTCCATATAAGTTTCAATTAGTGTTTAACACAAACACACACAATACTTGAATCCATAAACATTTCATTAAGCTAAAAAATACAGTGATAATTTTTAACCATGCCCTGGCAAATTCATATAATTAAATAAAAGTAAAGCCACCCCATGAGGACAATCCAGCAGTATCCTCAACAAATACCTTCTGAAGAACAAAGTTTGTACACGACTGTAACCACCTAAAATTCAGACCTCCCATCCCTGGCTATTTTTATCACTTCAAACTTCTAAAACTTAGAAAGCTTTCCTTATTGCAGTCATAGCTGAAGCTGAAAATGTTTCTTTAGAACATCAGGAAGCTATTTTGACCCAGATACTTTAAGAAGAGACTATCAGAATAACAAAGCTTTATACTGCTTTACATCAGTTTTAATGGGAATATAAGGAGTAAAAAAACAGCTTATTTATTAGTGGTTTACATACCTGCCAGAATGGCAAAAATGACTGTTAACTTGCAAGATAATACACTCAACAACATTCCACACTCCTTTTTGGTGGCTAAAGCAATGTAGATGTAAAACAAAAAAAAAGTGACTATTCCCATTAAAGTAACATCAAAAAATTAGTTTTGAGAAAGAAGATGAGCATTCTCTAACTCCTGGATGCCAGGAAGCAGAGTTTTTCAGAATCAAAAACAAAGAGAGCCCTAATTAAGAGCAAGGCTCCACCCCTCAGGGGTCACATAGTTGGTTCTGTTGCTTTTAACTAATTCATCATTTTAACATATCAAACATTTAGCCTGTTCTTTACCCCCAAATTAAAACGAGAGAGACATAATAACACTCTTTTTTGAAATGCAAACACCCTGAGATAGATCATTACCAGAATCTACACAAGAATTTGCTGTTTAGGAATAGTGAACACAATTCATATTTAAAATCATTTCATAAAAATAACTGTCCCAAATCATCCAAGTTGCATTTTCTCCTATGATGATCACCAAAGCGATTTCTATTGTTAAGATTCTTCTTCATTGCTTGAACGTAGAAACTGCTTAGTAAAATTCTCCAGCTCATTTTTAAGTTGAACAGCTTTATTTCTAATTTAAAAAATGAACAAAACACCAAAATCATTAAGGTCAATGAGAAAAAACAAAATGCATTCCACCCAATCTTAACCCCACTAGCCAGCTGCTGCTACATTTATCTGAACTCAGACTAAACTGTAAAAACCCTTTTATGAGTACTTCTATGCGCTACTACAGCTTTGCAGTAAACACAGAGTCCAATGTTCAGGACTTAAGAGAATGAAAAACGTAGGAAACAGGAGTCCTGTGGCCTTACATGATGGGAGTTAATGCCTAAGTCATGTACATTCACAACTGTCCTTGAATTTCCTTTAAGTTAAATATAAAGTATAGAATTTGGTTTTATATATGGACCACACATTTAGAAAAAAACAAAACTAGAATCTTACCTGATGCAGCCAAATACCATAAAAAGAGGAAAATAGCAACTAAAACTGAGCAAGGAACAAAATTCGGTCTCCCATTCTCACACTATGCCAAGGCACATGCTTAAATGAGCTTCTTCCTTTCTTTTTATCTTGGTCTTGTTTTGTTTTGTTGAGTTCACATGACTGAGGTCATATAAGTTAAATGTACATATGAACTCCACTGTATTTTTCATAGGGCAACTAGATAAGTTAAATTCTATCTGAATGGCTGAGCCTAATCCAGTAACAATGGAGATTTCAATTTTCCTTTTAGAAAAAGGATGAATTAGATCAAAAATATTCATACTTATTCAAGTCAGTCCAGCCAAAATCAGAACGATACATAAGTGCCAATCATCTGTTTTATCATTTATGTTTTGCTATGACAAGATGAAACACTATTTAAAAACCTCCCTAGGTTAAAAAAACAACAAAGAAACTTCTACTGGATATAGTTTCACCAAATGTGAAAGGTTGTATTTGGGAAGATCTAACTTAAAACAGGAGCCATGGAACACTTGGGTGTGTTTGGTCGTGAGAAAGGAGGCTGGGGTCTAAGGGTTAGGCAGTCATTCTGAGAATGACTGCAGAGATTCTGAGACTGAGGTGCAATGCAAATGTGACTGCTGATCAGATAGGACACCATGGAGAGAGATGACCACAGGTGTTTTAAATGTATGTCCCAAAATTCAGGACACAAGGACAGCTGTCCAATTTGCAGACTGCTCTTATATGGGCAACTGTATGTAGTATGTACCTTGGTAAGCAGCAGCAGGGATTAAATGATGCTTAATGATTCCCTCAGACTCATAGGTAAGCCAGCAAATGGGTAATGAAGTGGATTGTTAAGAACTGCCAAGAAGTATAAACCACATGGTGATACTTCTGGTCTTGTCCCCTAAAGCAAAATCAGACCCCAAAGAATTTTTATATTTTTATATTTTTTTTACCCTTATAGCTTTCAATTTAATAGTCCCCAGTGAAAATGGAAGTTTTGGTCCTAGAGATAAAGGACCAAAAAGTGATACTTTTTATCACAGAACTTGTGCTTTCAAAAAGGATTAATACAGTTTAACAAGAGTTCAAAGTTTAAATCTAAAAACATCCATTTACATCAGATTTTTTTTGTTGTTGAAATTAGCGTTCATTGAAATTTCAAAACTATGGAATTAAATATGGAAAATTATACTTTAAGCCAACAGAAAGCTAAAGTTTTAATATAAGTTTTACATAATTATCTTTTGGTAATGAGACCAATAAATGTTCATATTATTGAGAAAAAAATGGTTCAAGTACCTTAAAAGCTTTGAATTGTTTTGTATTTCCTCCAGTTGATCTATCTCTTTGGAAAATCTAGCAATTTCTTCTTCCAGATGTGTTTGTGTAATATCAACTTGTTGGCAAAGGCGAGCAAAAGTGGTTGCCATTTCCCTTAAAATAAAAATTTTATCAGCTGTCACAAATGTCTTAAAATAAATGGGCTTTTAAAAACATTATATAAAAGGAGATCACAAGTTTAAAATATACTTTAAAACAAGATATCAAAGAACAAGGTGCTAAGAATGGGATGAGGGAGGTATGGTACTTGTAAGCTTAACATGACTATGCGTTTAATTCCATCTGGCCACAAGACCAATGCTCAACAGGCAGTATTACCTCTGCTATATGGTTGTGAATATGAACAAGCTATAAAAAGGCTAAAGATGGGTATATTTCTTCAGAAGCACAATAAGCCTTACTCTTGTCTCCTGCCATAAAAATTATTACTGAGAACAGGAAACAAAATTTCATTAACTCCTGTGACTTAGGCAAAAATATTTTAAATCATAGCAACATTTAACCATGTTTCTAGAACCAAAGTGTATTATTTTTGTGTGCTAGTTCATACATTAGTTTTGGCAAACATTATGTTTAAATTTTGTAACTGGGAGCATGCCTACTAAGTATGTATCTTTGGAATATCATAAACTGTCTTACTCGTCTTTCTCTGCAACTATTCTCCTGTGCATCTTCACCATGGTTTTTAATTACCAATACTGAAAAAATGAAGCATCTTTCATTATTTCAATGTTTTATTAAATTAATATTTAGCTAGTATTATTTTAACTGAGTAGTTAAAAGTTATCTCCATTAGAGTGTGACGTCCTCTAAGGAGAGTATCAAGTTATCTTAACTTTGTATTTCCTATAATGACTAGCAGTTATTTTCACATGGCAGACAATTAATAAATGATGATCTGATGAATGGGAAAGCCTCATTAACTTTGTTTTCATGTGTGTGAACCTAAGCTGATATCTGTTGGAGGACCAGTTATCTTCTTTAGAGGAAAGGTTTTCCTTAATATAAAACTAAAACTAGTACATAAAATAGCTCAATAAATATTTGGTAAATGAATGAATGAATGATTTCAGTGGTCTCAAATCCATGCCCTTACTGTCTCCATTCTCTACAGCTCTCTGCGACAGGCTTTCATTTATGTCTGAAATAGTATAATCGCCCTGCAAATTCTTGTCTCCTTAATCTAAACTATTCTATACATACCACACCACTGCAAAGTTATTTGTTCTAGAGCTAAATATTAATATCACTCCCGGGATTCCTAATTATCCAAACCCTTGTCCTATTGTTAGGTTCATACTTGAATGTACTCCTCCACCCCCTATTACACATCTCTCACTGAAATCCTCTCATGTTTCTGAACTCATTCCTTTTCCTCTACCCTCTTGCCTTTGGTTTGGGCTGTTTTCTCTGCCTGTATCTTCCTATTCTGCACGTTCAACCCCTCCTCTAGGAAATCTTTATTGATCCACTAACCTTCATGATTTCAGATTCTAAAGCCTCACATTATGAGGCACTCATATTACTTATCACTTTTTATTATAATTATGTACATAATTTCTTCTACTACATTGCAATAATGAGCTTTTTAATTCATCTCTCAGTAGCATCCAAATATAGAATATTATGCACTAACTGGAATTCTATATATTTTTACTAAATCAATGAAATTAATATTTATGACACACAGAAGAAGACACTCAATGGACCTAGGTATTTATTATAATATAATAATAACAAATGTGTCCACATTGTGCCAATTCTTTGAACTATACTCTTATTTGAGCATTTGTGCATGTGTGTCATACCTCAATAAACCTGCCCTTTTTTTTAAGCTGAAGATGAATTTTTCAACTTACTGTTGTACTTGATGGCTGCAGTTTGCACTTGTGAAGCTAACAATCATCTGTAGTTTTTCAGTTGCATAGTTCACAAACTGCTGTTTAAAAGCTCTCTCTTTGGCTCGGGTGGTCCAGGCCAGCCTTTCATAAAGATATAAAGCTCCATACATACTTAATGAAACAGATATGAGTTTCCAGCCTACAGTTTTCCAAATCTGCAAGATAAATTTACAGCTTCCTTTAAGAAAGAAAACCAACAGTGGGAGATCATACTCAAAGGACATTGTACTACAGGTCTTTGAGTCAGATCCATTTTTTAAAAAATTTGTATTCCTTCTCTATGAAAATATGAAGTTATCAGAAATCAAACAAGCTGAAAAAGGAGTAGTACCTAAATATCAGGTAAGAAGTTTTATAACCTGCTAGACATTTGGTGAGTTGATTCAATGTATCTTGCAAAAAGGAGGTTCATTTCTTTTAGGTCAGAGGTTTCAAAAAACAAAACATGTATATTGAGGCTGTTAATGATATGAAATTTAAAAAAAAATTTTCAAATGTTTTTATTGATTTTCTTTTTTTAGAAGAGAGAGGAAAGGAGAGAGAGAGAGAAACATCGATGTGAGAACCATCCATCAGCTGCCTCCTGCGTGCCCCCTACTGGGGATCAAGCCTGCAACCCAGGCACGTGCCCTGACTGGGAATGGAACTGGGACCTCTCAGTCCATGGAGCAACATTCAATCCTTTGAGCCACACCAGCCGGGCAAATTTTTTAACATGTAAGAACTACTACTAAAAGTAATCTTTAATACTTTAAGGCAGATCCCTTTGGTATTCAGAGAAGACTAGATAAGGAACCTGTATCATTCTTGTTACTCCATGTATGAATATCATTTCTTTGTGTGCTGTGATGGGAAAGTACAGAAAGCATTATTTTAAGGACCAGCCAATTGGTGGTATTGCTTTATTAAAGATGTATTTTCTTTTTTTTTTTTTTATCCTCACCTCAGGACATTTTTGCATTTATCTTCAGATAGAGCAGGAGGGAGAGAAGGAGGAAGAGAGAGAGAGAGACACATTGGCTGGCTGCCACCCACAGGACCCCAACCGGAGCCAGGGACAAACTGCAACCAAGGTACGTGCCCTTAGTGGGAACCGAACCCGGGACTCTCTGGTCCGCAGGCCAATGCTCTAACCGCTGAGCCAAACCGGCCAGGGCTAAAGATGTATTTCCTAAAAATTTATGTTGTGGTAATAATTTCACTATATATGTATATCAAATCATTATGCTGTACACCAAAAACTAATACAATGTTATATGTCAATTATATTTCAATTTAAAAATAAATATATATTTTTTTAATTAAAATGAGGCTTGTGAAACTTTTCTTAATTCACTAATTTTAACCCGAAACTTTTCATGTAATTTTATAGGTCCTGAAAACAGAAGTAAATATACCTTTCCTCTTTGTGATCTAGCAGAAAGCTTTGCAAAAATTTCAATTTTCATTATAACAAAAAGTACTGTTTCTTACCACTCCTCCAACAACGATGATGCCCATAGATGTTCTAGATGTAAGAGAAGCTAATGCTGTTATTAAGGTCACCATGAGTTCTTCCTGTGATGCATTATCTGGCGTTGATGGATTGGCAGGAGCAGTGGGAGTAGAAGCTAAAGATCTGGGGAGCTATAATGTTGGGGAGAAAAAGAAGGATTACAATTAAACAACTATAAGTGGAACAAAATTTATTAAATTCTATTGCATTTCCTTTAAAATCATGGTAGCAAATTAAGGAAAGGAACAACTCCAATTAATGAGCTTATCATAAATACATCAAGAAAGTAAAAATGGCCTGAAATTTATTTTCTATGACATAAAGAATAATGAATTTTTATAATATACAATGAGTCTACTTATAACATTAGGCCCTCAAACTCTCAAGACAAATTAAAACTGTATTTTAAAAAAATTCTCACAACAGAAACACAATCCTTAAAAAAAAAATTTGGACTTCAAAAGTAAAACTTTTACACTTAAAAACACATCACAAGAGCCCTGACCAAGTGGCTTAGTTGGTTGGAACACTGTCTTGTACACCAAAAGGTTGTGGGTTCGGTCCCCGACCAGGGCTCATATGGGAGGCAACTGATCAATGCGTCTCTCTCACATTGATGTTCTCTCTCTCTCCACTCCCACCCTCTTTCTCTCTAAAATCAATAAACATATCCTCAGGTGAGGATTAAAAAAATAAATAAAAATACATCATAAGAAAATTCAAACAACAATGAGGTATCACCTCACACCTGTCAGAACGGCCGCCATCAACAAATTGTCAAACAACAAGTGTTGGCGAGGGTGTGGAGAAAAGGGGACTCTGGTACACTGCTGGTGGGAATGCAGACTGGTGCAGCCACTGTGGAAAACACTATGGTGTTACCTCAAAAAATTAAAAATTGAATTGCCATTTGACCCAGTGATCCCACTTCTAGGAATATACCCTAAGAAGCCTGAAACACCAATCAGAAAGAATACATGTACTCCCATGTTCATAGCAGCACTATTTACAATAGCTAAGATCTGGAAACAGCCCAAGTGCCCATCAGTGGATGAATGGATAAAAAAGCTGTGGTACATATACACAATGGAGTACTATGCAGCTGTAAGAAAGAAAGATCTCTTATCCTTTGAGATGACATGGAGGGACCTCGAGAGTATTATCCTAAGCGAAACAATCCAAGCAGAGAAAGACAAATATCACATGATCTCACTCATTTGTGGAATATAATGAACATAACAGTCTGGGGAACAGGGTAGACCCAGGGATGTGAAAGTAGGGTACAGACTGACAACCCCCAGAAGAGGGGGTGGGGGGGGAGGGAAGAGATAAACCACAGAACTTATACGCATGTATGCATAACTGATGGACATGGACAACAAAGCTGGGGAAGGGGTGGAGGGATGGGGAGGAGGGTGTCAATGGGGAAAAAAGGAGGAACATCTGTAACAAAAATAAATTAATAAATGTCCTAGTTAAAAAATATATATATATATATAGTACCACTGTTTACAAAAAAAAAAGAAAAAAAAAGAAAATTCAAAGATGAGCCACAGACTAGAAGAACATATCTGGAAACCATGTATTTGATAAAGGATTTGTATCTAGAATATATGAAGAACTCCTACAAGTCAGTAGGAAGCCAAATAACCAAATTAAATATTGGGCAAATGATTTGAATAGACATTTTATAAAGCAAGATACATGAATCACTAAAAGCACATGAAAAGGTGTTCAAAATCATTAGTCATTAGGGAATACAATCAAAACTACAATGAGCCCTGGCTGGTGTGGCCCATTGGTTTGAGTCCTGGTTTGATTCCTGGTCAAGGGCACGTACTTGGGTTGCAGGTTCAATCCCTGGCCCCAGTCAGGGTGCATTCGGCAGGCAACCAGTTGATGTGTCTCTCTAAATATCATTAATAACATTAATGATATTAACATTAATATTTCTCTCTCTCTCCCCCTTCCTCCCTTCTACTCTCTAAAAATCAATGAAAAAATATCCTCAGGTGAGGATTAACAACAAGAAAGAAAAAAAAAACTATAATGAGATACCATTTCACATGCACTAGGAATTAAAAGACATAATAACAAGTCTGGATGAGAATGCTGAGAAATAAGAGAACCTTAACACATTGCTGGTGGGAATGTAAAATAGTGCAGCCACTTTGGAAAACATTTTGGCAGTTCTTCAGAAAGTTAAACATGGATTTACCTATAGTCCAGCAATTTCACTACTAGGTATATATTCAAGACAAGTGAAAACAGATATCCACATAAAAACAGAACATGAGTGTTCATATCATCATTATTCATAATAACCAAAAAATACAAACAAGCCAAATATCCATCAACTGATACCTGGATAAATAAAATGTGTGATATCTATAATGGAATATTATTCAGCCATAAAAAAAGGAATGAAGTACTAATACATGCTACAATATTTGTGCACCCCGACAATGAATCCTGAAAATATTTTGCTAAGTGAAAGAAGCCAGTCACAAAAGGCCACATTTTTAAAAATTCCATTTATAGGAAACATCCAGA
Source organism: Tadarida brasiliensis (assembly GCA_030848825.1). Lineage (NCBI taxonomy): Eukaryota > Metazoa > Chordata > Mammalia > Chiroptera > Molossidae > Tadarida > Tadarida brasiliensis. Next base: position 43,620,919 of record CM061260.1, on the reverse strand, counting down.
AAGGGCAAAAGGATAGATAACTACAGAAAACTGCCTAGCAGTGGGGATGGAGGTGGAAATGATGACTGATAACAAAGAGCACGAGGGTATCTTTGGGGGTGATAGAAATGTTCTAAAACTGGATTGTGGTGATAAATTGCGGTGATTCATAAATCTTCTGAAAAACGAATTGATGAATTCAAAAAGTTTTTTTAAACACTTACATAAATTCCAATTTATCTTAAGTATGAAAACAAAATCTTATACCTAATTCAGAAATGGCTCCATGTGATAGATATTAGCTCACAAATATGCAAATTTTACCCAGCTAGTTCTAGTAGAGAAAATCAAATAAACAAAATAATAAAAGGAGAATCTCAACTGGTAGAATCAAAGCCACATACCTGTGTAGTAGTACAGCAATAAACACCTGATAAAAAGACTACCTCCAAACAATAAAAACAAATTTAAAAATCTGTACCTGAAAGACAGGCTCAGATAATCCTAGAAGCATCCTCTGTGCATTTGTAGGGCCCAAGAAACGATGGACAAGGGAAGACCAGCCCAAGGAAAAACGAAAAACAATATCCTCTTGAAAATCTGAACATAACTTGTGGCAATTTAGGTCATAGCTGAGATCAAATTTCTTGCAAGGAATCAGTGTATGTAGTTTACTCTGTACACCAGCTGGAAGTAGTGGCTTCAGATTTTCTACAAAGAACAAAATTAGAACCTTTATTTCAAAAAACAATAGTAAATAATGTTTCACATTTTATAAAATATCTAAAGGAAAATAAATTCTTTACCAACAAAATAAAGAAAATACTACACATGAACTTGCAGTAATATTACCAATAATTTCTTGCTGGGATTGAAGCATCGAAGCGTTGACTTCATTGGTGCACCGATCAGCCAAATTTCTTCCCATACCATCTTCTATGTGCTTATTTAACTCCTGTTAAAAACAGTAAATGTCCACATTATTTTTTCTGTAGAATACAAGCAGTTTTATAAAAACTTTAAAAATGTAGTAAGCGCTAAATTATCTTATTCTAAGAGGATAACTTTTCTGTGTACTTTATATACAAGGTAGTTTACATTTATTATAAGAGTTCACAAGAGATGTTAATAGGCCAATTGTGAAATGATTGCCATAAAGACACTAAAATAGACAAACCACTACATAAGAGTATAGAATAAGGTGAGGGAACTATCTGAATAACTTTTAACTACAATTTAACTTACATTTTTATATACTTTCAATACACTTGGAGTAGGATGAAACTCAGAACAAAACTCATCAACCAAAACAGAGAGTCGACAAATTTCATCTGTCATTGCACATGAAACCTGAAAATATGGGGGGAGGGGAGAAAGAGTAAAAAAATTAAACAAGATCATTAATCACTCAAAAAATCAAACTGAAAAACTTTAACAAAATATTCCTTTAAGGCAACAGGGATAACATTTTTAGCATTAAAAAAATATTTCCATTCCCAGTTTTTTAATCATAAAGTTACTGTTACCCACCTTGTTTGCCACCTCCTCTGTGACCTCCCTTATTTTCTTCTTAACATCCAGTGTCAAAAGGTTCATCTGGTTTCGGATAAAGTCCAGTCTATCAATTTGGTCTTCCCTCTCTTCCAGTGAATAAACCCTATTATAGTATAAGAGTAATTAATATTCAGGGAGTATTAAAGTCTCAAGCAATTAAGCAAGGGCACTTAATTATGTATTGAACCATCTGTTAGCACGATAGAAGAAAAAAATCTCACATTCCAACATGGAAAAGGATTCAAATACTATTTCACTTATAAAATGTTTTATAGATGACTGAATATAAACTATTTTGTTTCTCTGCCCATGTGTCACCTGAATCCCACCAAAGGATTAGAATTCTAAATCTCCAAACACTTCATAGATATGAACAGACACAACACTGACTTTATTTACTAAATAAGGGCCAGCAAATGGCATCCCGTAAGCCAAATCCAGCAGCTACTAGTTTTGGTTCAAGTGTTCTTAGCATATAGCTGTGCTCATTCAAGTACCTATTGCCTAAATGCCTGCTTTTGCTCTAAAATTGCACAATTGAGTAGTTGCAAGAGACAGTATAGTATGGCCCAAGAGCTTAGAATATTTTTTATCTGGCCTTTAGAAAATTTGTCAATCTGTAGATGCTATAGGGGAAAAGACCTGAGATCCTTTTAAGATCATCTTTAACAAAGAGTTTCTAAGACATTATGATTTATACAAACCATCCTCAAATTATACCTTCTTTGTGCCATGTTTAGTTTAATGTCCTTTATTTTTAAAAATTAGTAAGGTCAGTCCAGTGGACCAAATACTTTGGCGACTATAATAAAGCAACTGAGCTAAAAGGGATATAAATGGCAACACAATCTCACTTTACAGAAATAGTGCACAGATCCTGAACTGAAATCTGACTCTGGGGTCTCAGCCTTTTGTTTTATATTCTGGAAATTCTCTAATTTTTTAGATAATACATTCTTGCAAACATGTCAAAATTAGGCAATGGACTTAGATATGAGAGGAGTTGTTTCCAGCAATATGATATACATTTAAAATTCCCAATTATATGTTATCTTAGACTTAACCTTTAATGCTTTATATCTTTCTTTTGATTGGCTTAAGCTCCTTAAAAGTTCAACTGAGGTTATATTTGTCACATCTAATAACATCCTGATCATTGTTTCAAGTGTATCAAGGTTGTGACTACCCTTTTCCTTGATAGTGTTGCCATTCTCATGCATTTATTTACATTTCTATGAAGCAAATGGAATAAAACAGTGTAGTACAGTATGACATATAGGGTAGTGCTCACCAAACAGACTTTCTGGCTGGCAGGTACCTTGTTTGTTTGCCAGCTAATAAAAAACAACCACTGGCATAAAAAAGTGATTTCAAGGGATCAATGTATGAATATATGAAAGATGGATCATGGCTTTAATGTAAAAAAAAAAAAGGGTCACCTGTTTTGGACTTCTTAAAAGAAATTTAGCTTGAAGAAATGCTTCTTCCACTGCTTTACGGATATTTTAAAGCCACTAAACATCTTAAAACCACAACTCATACACAATGCTGAGATTCAGGGAATGCAAATAATGTGTACAATAAATAAGTATTTACATTTAATATTCATTTAAAAACATGCAAGTTAGCCCAGCCGGTGTAGCTCAGTGGACTGAGTGTCATCCCATGAACTGAGAGGTCCCAGTTCAATTCCCAGTCAGGGCACATGCCCAGGTTACGGGCTCGATCCCCAGTAGGGGGTGTGCAGGAGGCAGCCAATTGATGTTTCTCTCTCTTCCTTCCTCTCTCTTTAAAATAATCAATAAAAACATATTTAAAAAATAAAAATAAAAAAAACATGCAAGTAGATACCAGCTAACCCCACAAACAAGGTTGATTTTAGTAAGACAGTATTTATAATGTAACAATTAGAAATATTAAGGAATTCATATTGACAAAAAACTTGTGTTCTTATTCTGCAATAAATGCACTCATACCTTTTCTCTGCTGCTGCCACGTTTATTGAATCCATTATGTCTTGCACAGTATCTAATATCTGTTTAGCTCTGATAGTGTGCTGTTCAAACTTTGTTTTCACTGCTGACTGCGAGATACACTCCTGCGAGGGGCCCAAGCCATAACACATTACTGTAATTCCATCCCAACATTTTTAGGAATTTAAACACAAAAACTTGCTGTTTATAAACTTTAACCAAAACAGAAATTAGGATAGAAAATAAATGCATGATAAACACAACTTAAAGTTACAAAGGTTAAAAAAATTACAAAGATTCAAAAGTAAAAATAGCTTTCAAACAGCAAGTTCAAATCTTTGTGTAATTTTACACAGTAATGTGCAATGGTTGTTTTTTAAAATAAATAAATAACAAGGTACGATTTTTAGTGTTAAAAAAGGCTTTACTTTTATAATTACTAATTTTATTTGTATTGCCTTTAATCTACTTCTGGTCTAGATTTTTCTCATACTTGCGATAGCCTAATAAAGTTCTTGAATTATGAATTAGAATTCTAATGTGTTAAAAAAAAATTAGCCCTGGCCGGTTTGGCTCAGCGGTTAGAGCGTCGACCTGCGGTACAGAGAGACCCGGGTTCGGTTCCCGCTAAGGGCATGTACCTCGGTTGCAGTTTGTCCCCGGCCCTGGTTGGTTGTGTGGGTGGCAGCCACTCGATGTGTCCCTTTCACGTCGATGTTTCTCTCTCTCTCTCTCTCTCTCTCTTCCTCTCTCTCCCTCCCACTCTATCTGAAAAAAAAAAAAAAAAAAAATGAAAAAAAAAAAAAAATTAGTTGAGCCTTGGCCAGTTTGGCTCAGCGGTTAGAGTGCAGACCAAATGGTCTTGGGTTTGATTCCCCTGGTCAAGGGCACATACCAGGGTTGCAGGTTCCATCCCCAACCCCAACCGCAACCAATCGATGTGTCTCTCTCACATTGATGTTTGTTGCTCGCTCTCTCTCTCTCTCTCTCCCTTCCACTCTATCAAAAAAATCAATGGAAAAATATCTTCAGGTGAGGATTAACAACAACAAAAAAATTAGCTGAATGCTATGATTCACATAAGGTTATTATAAAGGATTTTTGAAAATTAAAACTTGGACAATTTAAAAAATACTCTTTAACAACAAACAACCTAAGTAATATATATATATATATATATATATTTTTTAATCCTCACCCGAGGATATTTTTACATTTATCTTCAGACAGAGTGGGAGGGAGAGAGAGAGAGAGAGAAAGAGAGAAACATCGATGTGAGAGAGACACATAGATTGGTTGCCACCCGCATGACCCCAACTGGGGCCGGGGACAAACTGCAACCAAGGTACGTGCTCTTGGCCAGAATCGAACCCGGGATTCTTTGGTCCGCAGGCCGATGCTCTAACCACTGAGCCAAACAGACCAGAGCATAAGTAATATATTAAGTTGTATATAGAAAAAGCCAACAACTGCTTCAACGATAATCCTGTTATTATCACTGGTCTACAGTGTGTGCATAAAGGTCCCAATGATGTCCTATCTTATTTGTTTATATATGAAGTTCACAACCTGTTAATAGTTGTACAAATCAAAGCTTCATGACCACTGTATTTTTATTTTTTAATTTTTTTAATCTAATTTTTTTTTTCTTTACTCATTTTAGATAGAGAGGAAGGGAGAGGGAGAGATAGAAACATCGATGAGAGAGAACATCGATTGGCCGCCTCCTGCATGCCCCCCACTGGGGATGGGCCCACAACCTGGGCATGTGCCCTGACCAGGAATCAAACCGGTGACCTCTTGGTGCATGGGTCGATGCTCAACTACTGAGCCACACCAGCCGGGCAACCAGTTTTTTTTTAAATAGAAGAAAATACATCAGAAATGTATCACATATAGTGATGAATATTTGTTTTGTGAAATTTTGGTTTTAACTTTAACATATGTGCATACTACTTGTTATTTTAAATATTTATGGTGCTTCATCATTGAATGTTTGCAAAAATCATTAAATTAAAATCAGCCTTTCATGTTTACTTCACAGCAAGTCAAACTCTATACTGACCTAACACTTGAAAACAATTACAAGTGTTTATAGAAGAATAATATCTGGACTTTGAACAATCAAGAGATGATGTTCTTCTGCTCTGGTCAGGTGGCTCAGCTGGGTGGATCATCATCTGGTACACCAAAAGGTGGTGCATTCAATTCCAGGTCAGGGCACATAACCTAGGGGGTGGGTCTGATCCCCAGTCAGGGCATGTATGGGCACGTACAGGAGACAATCAAAGTTTCTAATATTGGTGTTTTGCCCTCTCTCTAAATTAACAAGCACATCCTCAGGTAAGGATTAAACAAAAAAGATGTTCATCTGGGTCACAATGTCAAAAACTACAATAGATGTTTTGTAGGAGGCCATGTTTATTTTCTATGATAAATTTTTAAAATTTAGGGATATATCCCAACTCCAATATTTCCTTGAACTCATCTTTTTGAACCTCTTTAAATATATATAACTAGTACAAAATTGTGGTCATTCCTTCCTAAAGTTATTACTATCCTTCATTAAAATAAATAGGTTTCAGGATTTAGCCCTGGCTGGTGTGGCTCAGTTGGCAGGGTGTTGTCCTGTGCACCAAAAGGTTACTGGTTCGATTCCTGGTCAGGGCACATGCCCAGGATTTGGGCTTGATCCCCAGTAGGGAGTGTGCAGGAGGCAGCTGATCTCTAAAAATCAATGTAAAAAAATAGCTTTCAGGATTAAGAGTATTCACTTAATACCTTAGCCCTATATACAGGGTGGGGCAAAAGTAGGTTTACAGTTGTGAGTAAGCATGTGAAGCAGTTTATTCTTGTATTATTATTTGTTAATTACTGCATTATTTCCCATATGAATAACGGTAAACCTATTTTTGCCCCACCCTGTACATTGAAATCAGTATGGTACACATTCATTCAATGTACTATTTATAACCTATGTTTAGCCTTCAGGTCTCTAAAATGGTTATTTGTTTACTTCATTGAGATAGAAAAGACTTAAAATCTCTTGCCACTTTAGCTGCCCTCTTCAGTATTTGTTTGAGTGTAGAACACAAAACAAAAATAATTTCTTTAGCTGTAAGCACATGAGGGTAATTCATTTCGTTAACAGTTTATAAAGCTTTAACTCAGTGACCATTACTCTCTACCACTGCATAGCCTCACTTTTGCTGATGGTTAAGCTCATTTATATATCACTCCGTATCACTAACCCTGGGAAGACTGGTGGTAGAAGTTACAGCATTCCTGTTCAGTACACGCCAAAGCAAAAACCACCAATAACTACACAATATTAAACAAAGTGTAAACTGCTTATGTTTAACAACCAAAACTTAGGTTTTAAATAACTGCCTCACAAATTGCCAAATTAACATCCACAAAAACTATAATAAAAGCATTAAAATATATTTAAAAGGAAAAAAGGTTAAAAGAAATTCTATGTTCCTCGATGAAGCAGATCTAGATATCAGCAATGAAGACTTCAATTTGTAGATAACAGCACAGTATGAGAGCTAGACTAGACCGGAAAGAAAAGATCTCCAAAAGTGATTAGGCAATATAAAAGTTACTTCTGGATTAAAAAATATACAATGATGAATAAATATAAAGAAGAAAACAGGCACTTTTCTTCTAAAAGTATCCCACAATGGTGTTCCCACTGATCAGAAAAATATCAAGAGTCAACCTGCAAAAGAAATACTCTATTTTACTCAATTATTTCTCAAAACCTTTAATAGACTAATAATATGCTTTTGAATTTCATGGGAAATATATTTATCAGAAACTCTAATTTCCCAACGAGAAGTTTAAAATACTACATCAAGCCCGGCAGGTGTGGCTCAGTGGACTGAGCGTTCGAGTCCTGGTCAGGACACATGCTTGGGTTATGGGCGCCATCCCCAGTGGGGGGCGTGCAGGAGGCGGCTGGTGGATGTGTCTCTCCCTCCCCTCCTCTCTCTCTAAAACATCCATAAAAACATATTTTTAAAAATAAAATAAAATACTACATCAAACTAATTTAAATTCCATCCTGCCAATGTATCCTTTAGGCTGTTTTACAACTTATTAAAGATTTAGAACCAAAACAATAATCATATTTCAATTAAGATAGTCTTTTAATTTTCTATAAATATCTAAAGAAGCCAGCTGGTAAGTAGTCATACATAGCTACACAAGTAGATATTAATAGTTATGTGTAATTAAAACATAAAATGAACTTGTCAAGACCCCCTTGATAACAGACCCCAAACATTCAACATACTATTCACCACTCTCAACTTATTTTGAAATATTTTTAAGTGACAAGAAAGTGTAAGAAAGAACACCAACATAATATACCTTTCAAGTAAATATACCAAATTTTTTTGTTTTTGTTTTTTGAAAGAGAGAGGGAGAGGGAGAGATAGAAACATCAATGAGAGGACAACCATTGGCTGCCTCCCGCATGCCCCCTAGTGGGGGTCAAGCCTGAAACCCAGGCACGTGCCCTGACCGGGAATTGAACCAGTGACCTCTTGGTGCATGGGACAATGCTCAATCACACCAGCCAGGCACCAAATGTTAATATTTATTTACCTTTCCTTCTCTGGCTCTCCATACAAATATATATAGTTACGTCTATATATAGAGAAAGACATTATTGTATTCAGAACATTTAGCACTGGGACACTATTAACCTAATACAGAGTCCATTTTAAAATTTTACCAGTTGTCCCAGGAATATTCTTTACAACAGATTCAATGACATTTTCTAGAAGAGTTATTTTATATATTTTTTCCATCATACAACCAAAATTAATAAAAAGTTAATGGCCAAATAATTGAGCAAAGAGATTTAGATTTCTCAATGGCCTTTAGAATATACCTGTCCAAATACAAGTTGAAAACAAAAAGAAAACATTAATAGAATTAATGTTGATTTTCTTGATTGATTTTACTTGATTTAATTTTCAAGCCTTGTTTATCTTGGTACTCTATGTTTGTTCATTAATATTTAGCTCCTTTGAATCAAATGAATCTCAAAGAAGTCCATGGCAAAGATCAGAATGTTCAATGAAAATGACAAATTTGGCCCGGCCAGTGTGGCTCAGTGGATTGAAAGTGGTCCCATGGAATAAGAGGTCCTGGTTTGATTCCCAGTAGGGGGAGTGCAGGAGGCAGTCAATCTATGTATCTCTCTCACATCGATGTTTCTATCTCTCTTTCCCTTCCTCTCTCTCTCAAAAAAATAAAAACTTTTTTTTTTAATGACGAATTTGGCACAATTTTTCTTTTCACAAAAATCATAAGACTAAAAAAGAAAAGGAAATTTAAAAAATGAAGACAAAATATGTATAAAGGCCATATTCTGTGATCACAATGCAAAGAAACCAAGAAAGTAATAAACAAAAGTTGGATAAAGAGAATTTAAAAATCTGAATTTTAACTCCTGTATTAAATAGGAGTGAATTAAAAATAAACAATGGAGACTAAACTGGATACTAAAACCCATGTACTATGTCCAAAGTTACATTTACAGATAAATTCATAGCCCTAAATTCCTTTCTTAAAGAACAAAAAGCAGAGCGCACCTTCCTGGAGCTGAAACACCAAAGAGATCTGCAGAAGCAGACCAGCACAGACTGGTACGGACCTTTGTGGAGCTGTCTAGCTGAAGAGGTTCCTGGCCCCAGGGTCACCCGGCCCTAGAAAGCCTCATGGCCGTGCTGTTTTCACAGTCGCTCTTGTAGCATTACTGAGCTGTTCCACAGCAGTGCTGTTTTCACAGCCACGCTGTATTACCATTGAGCTGTTTGTACTAAATAAAGTTTCCTTCTTCAAAAAAAGAACAAAAGGCATAAAACAATGCCACTTAAAATGCTTTGGACACCCAGACAAAATTTTTGGCCCATCTATTTCTTTAAATAAGTTCAAATCATTTCTAACTGATTCTCATTTTAGATCTATAAATTTTAATTAAACAAAAGTTTCAAACTCTAAATCCTGACATTCTCCACAAGGTTATTTAAAAGCTCTTGCTCATAAGCAGTTTTTTCTGCATAGAATTTTTAGATTTCCAAATGAACTTTTACAGTAAAAAGTTAACTGCCAATTTCGTCCTATAAACATTAAAAAGAATAGTTCCTAAGTCTGTCTGATTATTGCAATCAGTTGGAAAGCTTTGAATACATAGATTCCTAGGTCCTTCCTAGCCCCACTGGATCAGTCTCTGAACAGGTCAGGAATCTGCAGATCTCTAAAGCACCTCATGTGATTCTCAAGATCAGCCAGGTTTGGGAACCAGTACTCTTATAGTGCATTTTTTATTCTTCTCATCCCCATCTCTTCAAGGAGCTATTTTGGGAGAGCAAAACTGAATCCAGGAACCGGTGTAAAAGAGGTATAAATGTATAACAGAATAGTATATAATTTGGTAGGAGAAATCAATGACAAACAGGAAAGGAAAGGGATGGAAAGAAGCAAAGAAAGAAAAGGTCAATAAATAAGGAAAGACAAGTGAAATAGATCTTCTCCCAATATTTTCCCATGGATAGAACAACTGATAAGAGTAAGAAGAGTATTAAATCTCTTGTGCAAGCAAAAGGGAAAGAAAATAAACAAACAGAAATGGTCTTTCAGTAACTGAGACTTCATGTACCCTGTGGCCTAGCTTGAGAGGACATCTACTGATATCCCAGGGGTCTCTGAACAATTAGAGAGATCTTTACCAAGATAGCTGGTAGTGGGTTTTCTTTCTTAAACACTTTTTCTTCATCTCCTAATCATCTCTCTGCCTCTCACCAAATTAAACACGGGAAAGAGTGAACATATATTTAATTCTGCCTAGTACATTCGACATTCATGTCCTTAACATTAAGCCAGTTACTGCTTATAAGAATTACAGATGGAGTTTTTTCAATTTTGAAGTCTGTGTTCATCCATGAGTGAAAATATCCAATCTAAGCAGAGCTAGATTAAATAGGGATAAATAAGAGTTTAGATGTCTTTTAACATCTATGTCTTTTAACATCTAAAGAACTTTTCAGTCAAATGCAGGATAAGTTTTAATGTCTCTGAATAATATACCTACACCAATACATAAAGAAGTATCCTCCCTCATCAATGCTGCATACACATTAGCTATTCATGTACCTCAGTAATTCCTACCAGATTCCTAAAGTATAGATGTTAATTATTTTTGTATTATTTCCTGTGTGCAGGGCATTCGGCATAAAATGTGGAAAATTAACAGGTGACAACAGTTTAGAAATGTAATAAACTTTCATCAAATGACATCAACTATGTTCTATATCTCTCTATAAATACTATGGTACAAAAGAAAAACAGATGATCATCACTTTGCTCTATTATCCATTCCAACAGCAATTGCATTTGTTTAGTCTTGCCCCAAATTACTCAATATAGAGACCTTTCCTCAGTGTGCAATACAAGAAATATTAGAAAATAGCTTCTCACTTAAATGCAAATACATAGAAAGAAACTGGCATCTTTAATTATCAATTCTTACGATCATCCATTTTGCAGGGACTTCCATTCTTCAGACTTCCCTTGTTTTACTTGCTGTGTAACTCTACTAAATAACAGTAAGGTTATTAACAAAGATAAACAGTGAAAATAGATTATGATCACTCTCCATCCAATGCTAGGGTTTTATATTAGCCAATACATTCACAAAATTCCTACCTCAAAGATTTGTTCAAAATTCTGAAACTCCTGTAATCTTGCCTGAAATCCTTCAGCAAGCGCCCCACCTGTAACAGTTAGGTGAAGATTTAAAAACCTGGTATATACAGTAAGGTAGGATTTCTGGCACACCATTATTATAATCTACACTGGTATCTGAAAAGGAAATCTATAATGAACACATACCACCTTCTGGCATCCCCTGTGCTTTGTGCATTCTAGCATTAAGAACTTCCTTTGCAGAAACAAAAAAAATACGATTCCGTGCTTCTGAAGGATCCACAACTTTGAGTTCCTCCACCAAAAAATGTAGGCATCTTTCTGTGTGCTGTCTGCGTACCTAGAGCAAAACAGGGTATTAAAAGAATTCCAATAATTAACCCGGCCGGTGTGGCTCAGTGGTTGAGCATCAACCCATGCATCAAAAGATTGCTGGTTCAGTTCCCAGTCAGGGCACATGCCCAGTTTGTGGGCCAAATCCCCAGTGGGGGGGCATGCAGGAGGTGGCCAATCAATGTTCTCTCTCAATGATACTTCTATCTCTCTATCCCTCTCCCTTTCTCTCTCTCTAAAAATCAATACGGAAAAAAAAATTTTTTTTAATTTTAATAATTAAATATAAGTATAACTGATAGCTACAGACCTAAACTCCATTTATGGTGATATCATAGTAATAGTTCCCATATACTTAACAAATCCTAGTTATAATTCTAATAATTAAAGTTTGATACTTGTCTGCAGCAAATCTGTCTCTTAAAGTAATGATTCTTCCTTTGAACATTCAATTTAAAATTCTGATGAATCATCAAATACTACACAGCTATTATAAAGCATAGTGTAGACAAATATTAGTACTTAATGGCATGGGAAGACAATTTTGTATTAAGGATGTACACGATTACACAACAAAGAAATGAAGTGTATACATATATATATTTATGTAAATTAATAGGTGACATGCAGGCCAACACCTCCAAAAATGAGTGGCATGCTTATTTTTCTTTATGCTTTTTTAATTTTCCACACTGAAGCTATCAATACCTCTGAAATGAGGAAGTAAGTGCTACAATGAAGCTATTTTTATTTTGAAGTCAGGACATAAAAAGTATATTTCTCTTCTTAAAAACATTGGGGCCCTAGCTAGTTTGGTTCAGTGGTTAGAGCGTCGGCCCGCAGACCAAAGAGTCTTGGGTTTGATTCCGGTCAAGGGCATGTACCTCGATTGAGGTTCATCACCGGCCCTAGTCATGCAGGAGGCAGCCAGTTGATGTGTCTCTCTCACATTGTTTCTCTCTCTCTCTCTCTCTCTCTTTCTCCACTCTATCAGAAGATAAATGGAAAAATGTCCTCGGGTGAGGATTAAAAAACAAACAAACAAAAAATATTGGGAATTAGCCCTGGCCCAAGGTTAGAGCACAGGCCTGCGGACAGAAGGGTTGCGGGTTTGATTCTGGTCAAGGGCATGTACCTGGGTTGCAGGTTTGATCCTGGGCCCTGTGTGGGAGGCAGCCAATTGATGTGAATCTCTCACATCGATTTTTCTCTCTCTCTCTCTTCCCCTCCCTCCCTGTCTAAAATTCAATGGAAAAATATCCTCGGATGAAGATTAACCTCCCCCCCCCCAAAAAAAAAGCACTGAGAATTAAAGTGGGGAGAATGCATTAGCTAGGGATTAGAGTTGCAATGTTAGGTTTAAGGATAGCATTTGGGTATTAAAATTAGTACTAAGGGGTTAAATTAGTTAGGGTTTGGTAATAGCTTTAGCATTATGGCTGTGATAAGAAATCTCTATTTTAATACTTCATAAAATTAAGCTACTTAAGAATAGAGAAAAACCATCTGTGGGTGATCTTCCTAATTCTCTGATGATTAAATGAGACCCCAATTTAAAGAGTGTGATTTTAAAACACGAATTAATAATACCAGTATATAATGCATCATGTAAAGCAAAATTCTAATTTTGGGTGTGGAAAGAACAATGAAAGCAAATAATTTAACATGTGAACCATAATGAAAGAGTGTAAATTTTATTTTATTTTATTATTTTATTTATTTTCATTGATTTTCGAGAGAGAGAGAGAGAGAGAGAAACATCAATCAGCCCCCTCCTACATGCCCCTTACTGGGGATCGAGTCTGCAACCCGGGTATGTACCCTGACCAGGAATGGAACCAGGACCTCTCTCTCAGTCCATGGGACGACCGACGCTCAATCCACCGAGCTACACTGGCTGGGCTGATCTGTACACTCTTCTATTATGTTATACTTCAATAAATAATTAAAACAAAGAAAAAGGAAGTTTCAAGATCTCGAATGATTAGATAGTACTTTTATAACCCAATTTTCCTTCAAAGTAGCTTAAAACCTGTCTGTAGCAAATACTGACTTCAGATTGTCTATATATTTTCTCAAGTGAGAGAATAGCTGCTTATGACGTGTTCTACTATAGGCATAAAGCTTCCTCAGATAACAATGTACATGACTATATTTCAAATATTAAGGGGAAAAAAACTTACATCTTCCATATATTCTGGCTCTGATGCAGAGGCGTCCCAACGATTATTCAGAATGAAAATGTTAGGCTTGGAAAGTCGCTCATTTACCTTGTGAAAAAACTGTTTTTCCTAAAAAACATCAAATGGCCAACAATATGTTCACTTTTAAAAGCTTTTAAAAATATTTTTATTTGTAATTAAGGCTTTCTTCTAATCTAAAATGTGGAACCATTTAGACAACAGTGATTAACACCCATTGATAAAGGATCCCAAAGCACTATAAGCATTAAACTTTTCAAGGGAGACACATTATCTAGTTAAAATTATGAAAAGCTCCATAAAGAAGGAAGTGGTAACAAAGATGGGCTTGCAAGTACTGATAACAGGGCTTTTTAAAACACAAAAAGTCAGAAAGGGAGTGAAATTATGGGAAAGAACAGCATAAACAAAGGTACCAAAGTCAGAATCTATACCACAGTTTATCCAATACCCCAATAATGATGTTGTTCTAACACATATTTTAAATATTTACTTATTTTTTATACCATCAAGTTATAAACAACTGTCAGTGTTGTCGCAGCAGCCTGGTCTATGTGATATAGATTGGGCTATTGGCCATACAAACACTAACAGCATTTCGACAAAACAGAGGTCTTACTGTTAACACCTAGGTTATAATGGTGTTTGGCCATCTGTATGCTTTTGATGAATAACAACTTTTAAAAATAGTAGTATAGTTTTAGATATTAGATTATCTAAAAATCTGGAAAGTTTCTTTGGATGAAGCTGGCTCTAGAAATTTGGGATAAATAATCTTCTAAGTTTGACAGTAGTTTAGTGTATACACAAGTTAAGCTAGGAAAAGGTTGACAAAACTCAAAATAGAAAAGCTTTGTCTGCCAGACTCGGGGTGTGAGTGGTGTGGGGGTGGTGGTATGTGTTGTGTGTGTTGTATGTGTGTATGTGGTGGTGCTATACTTTATTCAAGGGACTTAAGTCAGTATGTATTCTAACAATTCTGGTACCCATTCCTTCTGAAACTGGCAAATAACCACAGTGAAGGTCAACAACATACATTTATCACACCTGAACTCAAAGATTCAGTAGAAGCTAGTGCCATCAAAGCCTAGACTGCTATTCAAACCCTAGGAACACTCAAGACCAGAATAGCCCTTTCAGTCCCATGGAGACACAAACCCCTTCATTCACCCTTGATATTAGAAGTTCTTTCTAATACAAGATTTGGATTTCCCTCACTTTTCAGAATTAAAACAGACACCATTTCATTTCCTTCCACTAATCATAATAATATGATTAAATTCTACCGTGTTCATTAATGTTGATTCAGAGTTGGCAACCAAAACGAAGACATCAGCATCTAAGCAAAACTTATCAATCCAGCTATCCAGCTCTGTAGTGACATCTGTACCTGGACTAATGGAAATAAAATAAAAATTATATAACATTTCTTAAAGACAATTTTTAAAACTTTTATAAGTAGTTTAAAGTCTAAAGGATAGAATTTCTACCAGTCATCAGTATGAAGTCTGTGAGATTTATATTACTTCCTCACCTATAAGAATACACTTGTGGCAAGGTGAGAGCCTGTGCTGTAAATAATTCTCCATATTTATTCTGCTAAAAAGAAACTCCCAAAGCCTATCCAACTGACAACAAAAGCTAAAAAAAAAAATTTACTGAAGACAAATAACTTCATGAAAACAGATAACATGGTTGATAGTTTGATCTTTTTTTTTTTGTTGTTGTTCAGATAGAGTGGGAGGGAGAGAGAGGAAGAGAGAGAGAGAGAAACATCGATGCGAAAGTGACACATTGAGTGGCTGCCACCCGCACGACCAACCAGGGCAGGGGACAAACAGCAACCAACCGAACCCGGGTCTCTCTGGACCGCAGGCCGACGCTCCAACCGCTGAGCCAAACCGGCCAGGGCTAATCTCTTTTTAAGAAAAGAATCTCTTGCCCTGGCTGGTTTGGCTCAGCGGTTAGAGCGTCGGCCCATAGACCAGAGAGTTCCGGGTTTGGTTCCCACTAAGGGCACGTACCTCCGTTGCAGTTTGTCCCTAGCCCCGGTTGGGGTCATGTGGGTGGCAACCCCTCAATGTGTCTCTCTCACATGGATGTTTCTCTCTCTCTCTTCCTCCTTCTCTCCCTCCCACATTATATCTCAAGATAAAATACAAAAATGTCCAAGATAAAATACAAAAAAAGAGATTCTTTTTTTTTAATCCTCACCCAAGGATATGTTTTTATTGGTTTTTTAGAGAGGGAGAAAGAGGGAAACACCTATGTGAGAGAGACACATGGATTGGTTGCCTACTGAGCCACACTGGCCAGGGCTGATTCAATCTTGAACAATGAAAAGCTATATGAGCTGTCCAGCAAAGTTATTTTGGGAAACTTGGTCTCAGGAATAAATTTATTACTAGTTTTTAAAATTACCTATTTAGAATTTTCTAGCTAGGAACCCAGCCACTTGCACAAACTATGAAGTCAGTCTAGAGAAACAAAGAAATAAAAGTGGCTATCCTTGCAATTTCTTATAATAGAATTAGATTGATAACTTGACACTTTTGTGATAGCAATAAAATACAAAAAGCAACACCTTATCTGTTCCTTAACAATCTAGAAAATGAGAAAGCAGCAATCGAACATTTTAAATTTTTATGTACTACATGCTAAAGCTAGCAGCATTAGTATTTTTTAAATTTTATCTTTATTGTTGAAAGTATTACAGATGTTGCTCCTTTTTTCCCATTGACCCCTGCCCTGCCTTCACAGCACTGTTGTTTGTTTCCAGTGGTTATAGATATATGCATATAAATTCTTTGGTTTAACTCTTCCCATCTCCTCTACCCCCCTTCCCTATGAGGTTCCAAGAAGCACTATTTTGTAAATACACCTTTACGAAAAGAAAACACAATTCATATGTAATTTTACCTGTCTACTAAAACCAGGTCATCTCTCAAGAGGGCACATTTTGCTTTTGGCCAAAATACATGTACGAGAGAGCCAGTTTTCAAGTCTTTGTCCATATGCAGGGCATGGGCCAGCTGATTAACTGTCTAAAGTGGAAGGGAAAGAAAAAAACAAAACACTTACTTATAATAAATTGCAAAAAAGTTTAAAATACTATGATTTGGTACAATGTTTACTTTTGCAAATATGCACAAAAAACAGATCTTTAAATAATTTGAAATAAAACCATCTGAGAATCTTGAGAAACTTGTTTTAAGATTACCAAATAGAAAGAAAAAAAACATACACACACAAAATCTGGTACCCTTAAAACAGTTTACTCATATTATTCTGCAAAAATAATCAGGGCTGTAAACATTCTAAATGCCTCCAAAAATGGAACTTTGGCAATGGAATCCTGTATCAGCCCCTGAACTTGATATGGCATATAGAAAAAGAAATCTGTAATATATCAAGGGGGAAAAAGCAAATCAGGAAATAGCACCTCATATAACGCCATTCTGTTTTAAAAATACAGAGAAACACAAATTCAACTCTAGACCAAAGGGTTTCCACTGGTTTTGGGAAGTGTGTGTTTTGTTTGGAATTTTTCTTTTTGTCTATTTCTACTTTCTGACTGTTCTAAAATTAATGTGTATTTTTATAAATAACAGGGAATAGAAGAAATGTCATTAATTAAGGAAAGGCATCAGCACATATACCTCTATGGTTCATTTGTGATCTATATCAAATTTTAAAGGGAAACATCTATTTTCAAATGGACACAATAGTCCTGATCAGGGTTGAAGTGAATCTCCATCATAACAATGTGAGATAGGTTGTTTTTTAAAATTGCTTTCAGAAACTTTTTTTTTATTTTATCCTCACCCGAGGACATTTTCCCATTTTTTTGTTCAGATAGAGTGAGAGGGAGAGAGAGGAAGAGAGAGAGAGAAACATCGACGTGAAAGGGATACATCGAGTGGCTGCCACCCGCACGACCCAACCAAGGCTGGGGACAAACTGCAACCAAGGTACGTGCCCTTAGTGGGAACCGAACCCGGGTCTCTCTGGACCACAGGCCAATGCTCTAACCACTGAGCCAAACCAGCCAGGGCTCAGAAACTTTTTGATAGAATTATAAACTCGTACTAAAATCTTGATGCCTCACCTATAAAATTAAAATGAAAGCATCTATTTACAGAACTGTGGTGAGTTTTGAGTTATTACAAATACTGAGAACAGTTCCTAGTACACAGCAAGTGTGCATTAAAGTATTAGCTATTACTGTTACATTGCTTTTACTGAGAAAACTATTCAAGCACGAACACAAGACTCAAAGTCTACTTACACCTTAAAGCAGGCCACTACTTGAGGCAAACAAATTTAAATTTTGGAGTAGGGGAGAGAAGTAAAAGAACACGAATGAAGAGGACTAGAAGTAGAGAGCACACATCAGGAAAAATGATTGATTACCTTAAAATATCACAGCACACTTGACTTGAGGAACTAAAGCCACAGGTAGTTTGAATTCTAATCTGCTAAAAATCTTGATTACACAGTGATTCCTTCATTTGTATGGGTTAAAAGTTTAAAAAAAGATTTTCATAAACTTCATCTCATTCCTCATAACAAATCTGAAGGGTATTACACAGATTGAGTTACCTGACATAGATCAAACTGCAAACTCAAAGAACAAGAACCAGGACCCATGAATTCACCTACAATTTACCAAAAACGAAAATGGCATGGATCTTCAAATACTGAGCCGGTGGTTCAATGGTTGAGCGTCGACCCATGCACCAAGAGGTTGCCAGTTCAGTTCGATTCCCTGTCAGGGCACATGCCCAGTTTGTGGGCACAATCCCTAGTGGGGGGCATGCAGGAGGCAGCCAATCAATGTTCTCTCTCTCCTCCCTTCCTCTCTCTCTAAAATCAATAAAGGAAAAAAATTTTTTTTTAAAGAGAAAGTGACCATAGTGAGAAACAATGCCTTTACCAATAGCTCTCATTCCAATTAACTCTTACATTCATTTTTTTTTTTAGCTGAAGGAATCTAGTGGCACTGACTGAATACCTTAAGAAATTTATGAAAGGCAGGGAATTGTTATTGGCCCTTATCTAATAAAGCTATAACAGTTATTCATAAATATGCTTTTTAAAATAAATAAATAAGTAAATATGCTTTTTAAATACTCCAAATGTAAAACAGTTTCTAAAGGAACAAATATGTCAAAAACAGATTCCAAGGGCCCAAATTTTTAAGTTTTCTTTAAAAAGACTTCAACTTTCATTGGAACATTATTTTAAAAACTTAATAAACTTTTTGTTTTTCAATCTTCACCCAAGGGCAACCTTTTGGTGCACAGGATGATGCTCAACCAACTGAGCCACTCTCGCCAGGCAAAAATTTCATAAGCTTTTAACTTTACTTATATTTTAAGTTAAGGATGGGGTTTCTTATCCAGTAATTTAACTCTGAAGCAAAATAATTTTAGAGAATTTAAAATATTAGTGATGGCTTTAAGAGCTATGAATAGACATATTAATGGTTCTTCCATCTCCAGCAATGCAGACAAATTTTTAAAAAAGAACTAGGACAGTGTTTGAGATACATTATGCTGCTAAGGTCAAATGTAATACCTTCACACTTTTTTTTTCATCTGATCCTTCTGTCATAAGATAGGCTCTATCTCCATCGGTTCCTTCAACACTCAGTAAGCAATTGGTTGTATGGCCAATCCCACTAGGGAGGACTTTATCCCACAACATTGCATTGATAACAGAACTCTTCCCACTGCTTGTCCTGAAGAACAAATATACAAAATCATAAACAACAAAAAATAGTAAAAACTTTGTTATTTTACTGGGTCTAAGACTGACTTTTCTAGAATTCAAATGTGTTAAAATTTCACCAGTTGGCATTTTTCATGAAAGACTCGACAACTTGACTTTCACAAATATTAGCAATGTACATTTCAGAAAGATCAAGTACAAGAAAAGAAATAAACTATCCCATAAAACTATCCTTGACTTCTCTCTCTTGCTTCTTGTGGCAATTTGAAATCACAGTCTCAAATTCTGTGACATACCCACCACAAGATGTAGTCTAATGTCCCATGTCCTTAAATCTAGGCTAGACCTTTTTCACATCCACAGCTAATACCTATGTCTCCTTCTCAAGTAGGACAACTGAGGCATCACCCTCCAGAAGGCCTTTTCCTTCCCACTCCTACTCCACCTTAATCTTTAATAGACCTACCTCATCTTTCACTCTCAGAGGCCCTGAGAATATGGTTAAGTGGAGAAGTAGAACAATAAAAACATAAACAAAAACAACAAACCCTGTAAAATTGTTTTAAAGGACATAAACAGGGTGCTTTAGTAGAGAATAACGGAGAAGGAATATTTTAATAGAGCGATAAGGGAAGATTTCTAAGGTAGTAACATGTAGGATGAAAGCTGAAGAAAGAGAAGGAGCCAGACACACATAGAACAAGGCAAAGAGAATTCTAGGCACATGAAATTGGAAGTGCTAAAGTCCTAAGATGGGAAATAACTTAGAAGGTATATAAGGTTTAGTGAGTACAAAAATGTCCATATTAGTACATAGCACATGATATTTGAGTAACCAAGTATGAGCCTAGTCATTTATCTTTTCATCCCTGGTGCTTCACAGACTGCATGGTACATAGGTAGTTAACAAATGATCCTTAAATGAATCCAGAAGCTGTGGCAAAGATCACTTTATCCCTCCAGCTAGTTACATTAAGAAATGACACTTCCTACTCTCTCTCCTGGAATCGTGGGGCTGAGAATCCTTTTGGAAGACATACCTGATAATCAACAGAAGCTTAAAAGAGTAAGTCACAAATTATGTATATCATTTTCTGTATTTCTATTCTTATAACTGGTCAATTCTTAAAGATGAGCATCCTTAAAAAGTAAAAATGATTGACCTTTATAAAGTTTCATTTTATATCAGTAGCTAAAATGAACAAATTATCTTACATGCCAATAGCTTTAACATTTAACACAGCCAGAAATTGTTGTGAGGAGCAGGGGGAGAAATATCACTTGCTAAAACATCAGAAACAAAGCTGAGGTTATGACAGGAAAAGCTGATTTCTGGAAACTATCCTTGAGAAGAAGAAATAAAGGATTACCTGCCAAAAAAGGCCACTTTCATGTGTCTCCGAGACAGCACCTCACCAATGATGGAAAGCTTGTTTTTATACCCCTGTATTTCTACTAGATCATCCTCAGTAGCTATTCGATCAAGTTCTGAATTCTTGTATGTTGCTGCAAAATTGCAATGGTGTAAGAAAAAGTGATAAAAATGAGTAAGTTAATTACACAATGGAATACCTCAGATATGCATATATTTTGGCTCTGTTCTATATTAACATGCCTTTTGAAAAGAAAAAATGCACATATCTGAATATTTGGTAAAAGGTGAATGCCTCCTTGCAATGGGTCATAAGAATCCTGCCCAAAAGAATATCAAAATTATTAGACAGGGGCCCAGTCAAAAGGGTATATTTATTATTATTCATCTAGGTCTCAAAAATACAAAACAGCCAACTAAGACAAAAATGTATTTCTGAACAGAGAAATTAGAATATGCACTTATTATTGTCCCATCCTGACTGGATCTTCAAATCTTGAGCTGAGATGAGGAATACACACGCTAAGAGTGAAGTTTGAATGGGCACCCCCAAGAAACAAAAATATGGTTCAAGAGGTCTCCAAGCTAGGTAAGACATTGCTACCCTATCACTTCTTGTCTGCTACCTGCAGGGATGACACAAACAACTCTTTTCACGTGAAAGAGAACTATACACTGAATCCCATCCCAAGGATAAGGGTAACTGAAAAAGCCTGGGTTTGAAAAGTAGAAAAGCCTTTTAGTTTTGTTTCTATTTAGGATTATACATGCTTACAGTTTTATTTTTATCATCTCATTTTGCAGATAAAAATATTCATTTGGCTATCCGAATGGTCCTAATTAGAGACAAACAATGATACAGCTTACCCAGGACTCATCTAATTCAACTTAAGCTTTACACATATCTCATCATACTTTTCAAGTACATTATTAAACTATGTGTAATTTGGTGAATAAAGTATAATTACATTCACCTTTGTTTTTCATTTTATTCTTGTTCTATCGTGTTCTTTCTGATTTATTTGTTTTATCTCTTTTTTGTAACTTTTTTCTGAGGTTCTAAAGACCAGTAAAATCAAATTCAGATTTTATTTTATTATTTCAAATTTAGATTTTAAAGCTGCTATTCACTAACTCCTAGCATGACACTCAATCCATAACTAGCTCATTACAGAGAAGATAATTCATTTGATCTTCACTTCCTATCAACTGTTTTAGAATAAAACACTATTCAAAGTCACTGTTCCAGTTCAAATTCTTCCCAAACTGTAAACATAAAGGTTCTATACCAGTACTTTTTTTTTCTCACTCTGACAAAAACTTGTCAGGTTTACTGATAGAGACACAATAATAAGGCATGACCTCTACCCTCAAGGAGCTCAAAATCTGGTGAGGGAGGGTTAGGAGGGAAAAGGCAAGTTTGATTCTATCAAACTATCAAATGTTTCCTGTCACTGGAGAAGTTTACAGAATCCCTCCCTTTTCATTGTACCCTTGAAGGTCACATAATCTTAAGAACCAAAAACGTTTTCAATAGTTATCTCCAAGGCAGTAATCCCTAGTAAGCCACTCCTATCCACCTTTGTTTGAACAGTTACACTCATTTTATGAAAACTTTTTTTGCCCTTTCCCACCGCATTCCAGCCTCAGAAGATAAAATAGGTCTGAGATCTTGGCTTAACTAGTGAGTTGCAGTTTTCAAGTGAAGCTGCTTCATCTTCCTGAGCCTGAGGTACTTCATCTATAATACTGGAGTACTAACTGTGGGCTGCCTGATTTTCAGTCAGGATGTTTACTAGCTGTGTGATCTTGAGCAAGTTGCTAGACTTTTCTGTGCCTTGGTTTTTTTAATCTGTAAAATAAGTGTGATTAAAATTTTGTCTCAATATTGACATGAGGATTTGAGCTATTAATGTTATTAAAATGAATTAATAATTATAACAAAATTAAAATTAAATTTACACAATTTAATTATAATTAAGTTAAAATTATAATTTAACTTGTTTTATTTTGTACAATAAATAAATGAATTATTAATGGTTTTTAATGCATTATTAATATAATAAAGTGCTTAGAATAGTACATCACATACAAGTACATATTTCTTAGTTGTTAATTAATACCATTTAATCTTTCTCCTCTGGAGGGCAGAAATGGGTTTTATTTGGCATGGTACCTTTCATAGTATATAGCACAATGCCCCTATGTATGTGTTCAGTAACTAAAGCTGAAAGAATAATGCATCTTTGTATACTTTCAACAGTAATTGTCTGAAAAAATTAGAGAAACTAACCTTCAATAAAATGTGATCCTTCAGTAACAAATTCCAGTAACTGGTCAAAAATTGCAGTAATTGCCTTCTTAGCCAGCACAAAGTGCTTCAGGGGAGAAGCAGTTTCTGCCATTATGCTACTGGGGGAAGAAAATAAAAAGTTAGAAATGCACTGATTAAAGTGGATCACAAACGCCTGCAAATTAACGACACTTTCCAGCGACAATGACTAACTACTCAATTAAATAAATTAAACCAATTGTCAAAATTCTTTTAGATAATTGTTCTTTGGAGAGAAGGGTTTCAGTCAGACAATTAAGGACACTTCTGAGTGATATGCCACTAAAATAAGTAAACTCTATTGGCCAAAATCTTGGTTGCAATTTCTACTTTATTTCCCTCTGGTGAAGTTGAAACTGAGGCTAAATTGCGACTGCATGTGACTCTCAAGTATATCAGGAACAGGGTTAGTGGGAAGCCAAGTTCACAATTAGTTATTAAGCTTCTCAACCTGGAGCTCTAGGTGGGTGGAAGTGGATATGCAGAGTGAAGAAATAACATTCCAAAATCATAACTCAACACTGACGTTTAGAAAGCAGCTTTCATCATCACAAATAAGGAGGCAAGGCTTAAAGCAAGCTGTGACGCTCCCAGCCAAAGTACCGAGAACTTCAAGGAATAGAAGTTTAAAGAAGAAAAACCATTTCCCTTGGCAGCTTCTCACGATAAAGACCCTACACAAACACGAATCAACACCGATCCAATCCCGGCGTGTCCGTGTGGGACGGAGCAGAGCGGGCATAAGGAGGCTGAGCCTTCGGGGCGTCGGGAATCAGCGAGCGAAGGAGCTGCGTGGGAAAGCAGGGTGACGGCAGCGCCGGTTCAGCCCGCGGACACCACCTACCTTGGGGCAAGGCCTTCCACGCCGCGCACAGCGGCCACGGGCGCCCCGCCGGCAGGGCCGGGGCAGAGCCCACCCCGCCCCGCGCGCCGGCTCCGGACCCGGCTCCCCACTGCCCGGGCTCCGGCCTCGCGGGCTCCGCGGGCCCGACCCGCCCGCCGCCCCGCTCGCTGGCTCGCTCCGGCCCCGCAGGACCGCGGCGGCGACCCGTCACAGAGCACCCCGTCCCCGGCCGCTCGAAGGTCACCCCGGGCGCAGTCCGCCGGCCAGCGGCCAAGGCAGAGGGCACTCACGCTGTCCCGACTCCACTCGTCACCGACAACTGCAGTTCAGCCAACAGCCCTCAGGCCGCCTCATCCTGTTAAGGGAGGCTGGGAGGCTGGGAAGAGGCAGGAGGCGTGCCAGCAGGGCGGCCACTTCCGGTCTCTGGCCCTGCCGGGTTTTGTTTGGCTCTGTGGCCGGAAGTGCACCCTGTCGGGCGCCATGTTTGTTAAAGGCAGAAGGCCAGGTTTGTTGTGGGCAAGGAGTGCTGCCAGAGGAATGACTTGTTGTTCACCCTCCTCCTCCCCCGCTTCTTCTTCCTCCCCCTGTTCCCTTTGAAGTGGACAAACCTCTGCCCAGCCTTGTCATAGCTAACTGCCAAGGGTTGGTGTAGTGAGGGAGAGCTGGAAAGAGGTCGGGCGAGGTGGGGTTGGGGCAACCAGACAAGAGGGATACCTGCTTGTTGGAATAAAGGAAAACCTCTTGACTACTCCACTGCCCTCTGTTCTGTGCGATTGGGTTTCTGGGCTTGGAGCATAGCTGAGACTGTGTGTGTGTGTGTGTGTGTGTGTTGAATTTAGAGATGAGACAGGATATTGATATATCCTTGACTAGTGGTTCTCAAACTTTGTACTTAGGAATCACCTGGGGATCTTGTAAAACTGCAGATTCTGGTTCCTTGGGTTGAGGTGAGGCCTGAGAGTACATTTCTACCATCCTTGCGGAGTGGCTGCTGGTGGTCTGCATGTGGCTCAGCGGACTTCCTGAGGACTTTCTAGAGCTGGCAAGCGGGTTGCAGTTTTGAAGTGAAGCTGCTTCATCTTCCTGAGCCTGGGGTACTTCATCTATAATATTGGAGTACTAATAATACCTACCTTGTTTGTTGTGAAAATAAACGGGTCAATATCATGTCAAGTGCTTAGAAGAGTCCTGGGCATATGGTAAGAGCTGGATAAATAAACATTGTTCTTCTTGTGGACGAAAAAGGGGTTCTATGGAAAGTAACCTCACAGGGCAATCTGGTAATAAATTCCTAACTGAACAGGTCATGGTGGGTAGTCATGCCCTAGACCTATAACTTCTTTAAGCCACCCCTGCCCATTGTTCTTGTGCATCTAAGTTAACACACTTATTATCCCTCCTGTGCTTTCTCCAATCTTTCTTACATCCTGTCCTTAATTTCAAGTGCATAAAACTCTTATTCTCAGGAACATTTGAGACCTTGCTCTCTGACATAGGTCATTGTTTGGCTCAAATAAACTCTTATTTAAATTCTCTACAGTTTGGACATTTCTTACGTCAACATTCTGATGAATATCAATAAGTAAATGCAATAAATTAGATCATTTCATATAGTGCTTACTACTCTAAAGAAGAAGAAATGGCAGTGGGATAAACTATTTGAAGGAAAATGAGAAAGACTTAACCACACAGGATGGTCCTTTCTGAGGAGGAAATATTAATTTGCTTTTTCCCAGGAAGCCAATCCTTGGAATAACTGGAGGAAGATTGCCCCAAATGGGGGGAACACACTGTCCAAAGGTCCATACAAAGGAGAGTGATATAGTTTGTGAAAAGAAAGAAGGCCAGTATGTCTGGGATGTAGGGGGAATGGGGGAAATAAGTTTAGAGAGGTAGGCAGGTGTAGAATCATATAAGCCAAGATAAAAAGTTTACATTTTATTCTAAGTGCAATGGCTAGCTATTTTAAACTTCGGGAGTAATATGATATGATTTACATTTTTTAAAGGTCACTTTGGTTGCTCTGTGGATATTGGACTGTAAAGAGATTCCACACAGTGTTTATTAAAGGAACAAGTCCATTGGTTGGAATTAGAGGGATTCCATGAAAAAATGGCTTTTAATATTAGCAATCCTGACTGATAAGCACTATAATTTACAATGGTGTTAAGGCATTAAACCAAAAGGAATGAAATTTTAAGGATGAATTTCAAGTGTCAACCAGCACGTCCAGGGTAAAGCATTCACCACCCTTGAGATCATTCATATGTCTGTTCAACAGATATGTATTGATGAAGAAACATTTTAATGGAAAAGCATGAACTTGAAACCTGAAGAACTCAGTTGAAATCTCGGTTATGCCACTTAATAGTTATGTGAAACCCTTAACCACTCAAATCATTTTTTAGCATAAGAGATCTCAAAGGGATCTTTTGCTTCATTTATAATGTTTGAATTTTTAAAATCATCATGGTGTATCCCTTTATTAGTTCTGTAAATAATAATTACATGTTTAATATAATGTATGTAAAGGTGACATTGCATGTTATAAATTATATTACAAAGTAAATGTCTTAATATAAGTAATAAGTAATTTAATCCATTGCTTTTCTTTTAATGAAACAGATTCATAGGCAAAGACATAAAGAAAAAATTAAAATATAAAGACTGAAATAGAGATTAACAAAACTAAAATTTTTCAAAAACTTATAAATTTGACATACTATTGTCATATCTGTTCTTGAATGTCAAAAACGAGGAACAACAAACCAAGGGGGAAGTAAGTCTTGATATATAACACGATAAATGCCAATACATTTGAAAACTTAAATGTAGTGTAAAATTTCTGGAAAACCATCAATACCAAAGTCATGTATCAGCTACCCAATATTTTCCATGTCCATGTATTATTATTTACTTCATGTTTTTCTTTAAATCAATTTGCTTGTTTCTTAAGAAGTTAGTTTTCTTCTAAGTAAAAATATTTATGAATCACATTTGATGTGTTAAATTTTACAACATATAATTTACAACCATGAAAATAAAAATATGTACCACATAAAATTATTTTTATATGTTGTATACTTTATGAGTCTGGATTAGATGATCTCTGAGGTCCCTCCCAGACTAACATTCTGTTATTCTAGGTTAGATTCTCTACTTCAGCATTTTATTTATTTTTTATCCTCACCCAAGGATATTTTTTCCATTTTTTGTTCAGATAGAGTGGGAGGGAGAGGAAGAGAGAGAGAGAAACATCGACGTGAAAGGGACACATCGAGTGGCTGCCTCCCGCAGGGCCGGCCAGGGCCAGGGACAAATTGCAACCAAGGTACGTGCCCCTAACAGGAACCGAACCCGGGTCTCTCTGGACCGCAGGCCGACGCTCTAACCGCTGAGCCAGACCAGCCAGGGCTACTTCAGCATTTTAGTTGTTCACTAAAGAACATTGGATCAGTGCCATAAGGAACCTAACTCTACTCTTGTAACCATAAAGAATTATTTCATAAGATCTGTATCATCATATTCTGCTTAAAATAAAAAATAGACACATTGAGCCCTGGCCTGTTTGGCTCAGCGGTTAGAGCGTTGGCCTGTGGTCCAGAGAGACCCGGGTTCGGTTCCCGCTAAGGGCATGTACTTTGGTTGCAGTTTGTCCCCGGCCCTGGCTGGTCGTGCGGGTGGCAGCCACTCGATGTGTCCCTTTCACGTCGATGTTTCTCTCTCTCTCTCTTCCTCTCTCTCCCTCCCACTCTATCTGAACAAAAAATGAAAAAATGTCCTCAGGTGAGGATAAAAAAAAAAAAAAAAATAGACACATTGAAATTTATAAATTCAGCACAACCAATCTATTGTTAGACAGTAATACATAAAATATTTACAGGGCATTAAAAGGAAGTAATATGGTATATGGTGTGAAGGGAGTAACTTATTTTAACACAGTTTGTAGAGAGAAGAATTAAAGAAAACAAACCCACTCTCATCTTGTTAAATGGGAAAAAATTTAATCTTTTGAGACTTTCTGAAAACCCTTATGAGGAGAGGAAGAGTTTCAAAGATGAGTGTAATAAAAAAAAAGGGCTCCTGTCGTGAGTGGCACACATAGAGCAGCTTGATTGTTCTACATGCAGAATCGACATCAAAGATGAGGGTAATCATCCATAGGATATATTAGAGGAGTGTTTTAAACACATGAATAATGCCATAGACATAATCCTAAATAAAATGAACAAGAGAATTCAATATTCTCAAATTTCAATCAACCAAATTCAGAATAGTATGGTGAATGGCCCTTAGGCAGAGGATTAAAAAAGAAGAAAAAATTACACACCAGAAATTACATTTGATGGGTATGTTTGCAGTTCCTGATCTCAGCTTATTGTGAAGAGTAAGGGCAAACATATCAGCTGTAGAAATGTTTGTATGATATGATAGTAGATACTATCTAAGATATTAAAACTATAAAACTGAGTTTTCATTCAAAACCTAATTTTTGTTAAAATTTTCAGGATGTAATTTATTCAGCTCCATATTTTAGCAAGAAAAAAGATTATCCAGGTTATATTCATTTGCCTATTTAAACCAAAAGTAAACAACAAACTTTTACAGGTTAACAAAAATTCCTTTTAAAAACTGTCCTACTTATCATTACTCTTAAAGTATGGGAATAAGACTTAGCAGTAATAAAATATTCCTATTTAGCAATGTGAGAAATTGTTTCTTTTTAGAATGAAGAAATTACTTTTCACAAATGTGATTTATTTTGGGTTCAGGTAGTTACCAGAGTTACTAAGGAGAATGAACTTAATAAGTTGTAGTGATTCATACTTTAATATGAAAAGTCGTCATCCAGAAAAGTATTTTTCAAATCATTAGTATGAAGTAGACTTCAAACAACTGATAGGCTCTTAAAATTTTTAGTTTTTAAACTTACAAATTGAACATACTATAACTTCATATAAACATGTAATATACATGTGACAACTTTTAGCTTTGTGAATTTATATTTTACAGCACAAATGTACATTTTTTCTTACATTTTAATGTCTTAAAAGATTTATGGAAAGCTAAATCAATATGTGGAGTATATGTAAATCCATAAACTCAATTCCATGAATAAAAATTCTCTTGTAGATACTCTGAGTCTTAAGTCATCAGGCTAAAAGTTACAGGCAAAGGAATATATACCCCAGATTTTTATTTTTAATTTATATGGGTGAAACTGTTAATTGTAGGGTAACCTGACTAACCAAATTTTCTTCTCCATTGAAGTTAACATTTGGTCTTAACTATTTATTTTCACTTAAATTCTTAATGAGTATTGATTTTTTGGTAAGCCAATCTGCTTCCCAAGAGAATTGTGGCCATTTTTAAATTAGCTTTTTCAAATTTACATAACTTATAGTGCTTTTTAGGCATTAAAATTCCATTAAAAATTAATCATAGTAGTTTGAGAACTATATCAAACTAATTGCAAAAGGTAGTAACATTGACAAAACAAGCAGTTAAGGTTAATGACAATCAAGTAATTCTTTGTAAATCAGATTTTAAAATTAGGAACAGTGTTAATCTATTGAAAAAGAAAATCCTATATATACTATGCTGTCAACAATTCAGCAACCACTTAACAACCTGCTATAGGCCCAGTGAAACTAATTAATATGTGATGACCTACATTCAAAGAAATCTAGGAAAGCTGATTTAAAATAGTAAAACTGGCAAATTGACAATAGGGAGTCTTTTGAGGAGTGCATGATCACTTTGAAATTTTGTAGTACAAGGGGAATGCTTTGGAATTTCAAAAGTAGTTAAGTAATTCATTGCAAAGTGGAGATAAAAACAGCAAGTAAAAAAAAAAAGACCCATCACTACTGTCCACCGCCAGGAATTCTATTGTAGAATTCGAATGTTATTCTAATAAAAAATCATCACTATTAGTTATGTTTCTTCATATCTGAATTGTAGTTCAAGTCGCAGGGTACAGTAGAAATGCCTGTCTTTGAGAGGAAAAAACCCAAAAGTAGTTAGAAAAATTTTTTTAGGTACGTATGTTTTTCCAAAGAAGTTCATTATGCTAAAAATATAGACCAGCTACCTCAGCAATTTATAGTCACTCACAGATTTATTTGAAAGCTGAATCAAAGCCAAGTTTTTATTGAGACAAGTGGTCAGTGGGATGTCACTTCAAGCTGCAGATTCATCAAAAATACAAAGTTATATGTTTCTAAAACCTAGATTTAATATCTTTTTAGTTTTTAGTTTCGTTACAGTCTCTTTAATTTGATTACTAACACCTGATCAAAAGTAAAGCAATAAATTACAGAATTTTAAAAAACCATCAAAGTACTTAAGGTTTCCTGAAAAATCAAATTCCTAGAGCTCAAAAATAGAATTAGCTATTTTTGCAGACAGCTGAATGGCTAGGTTAAGTAGTCATGAAAAATACCACAAGGACAAAGCTTAGATTTTTATGGAACATGGTGTAATGGAAACATTACTAGACTGGAAGCCAAATAACTTGGATTCACTCCTGTCTGCTCTAATGGTTTTGTGACCTTGACCAAACAACCTAAGTTTCTATTTCTACAAGAAACTTAGAAAACCAGAGGGTTTAGATGAGATGGTTTCTAAGGTTCTTTTATAATTTAAACTATTTTAAGTCTTTTAAGAAACGCTATCAGACAGCCCTACCTGGAAAGTTACAATCAGATGGAATGGCAGTTTGTAAGAATACAGGTATGCATACATGACAAAATAGTAGAGATACAAATGATTGGTTTTGAAAGTACTTTTTGCTGCCAACATTCTCAAAATACACTGAATTCCCATTATTTCTGAAGTGAGAAAATCACAGGTCATAAATTGGTTTCTTCAACTATATCAATATTCCTGAACAACGATATTGTTAGCTAAAGTTTCTATTAAATTTGAAGCCAGTGATACACACAGTTTTATCTTCTTGATACTGTAATTTAAGAAGCTGCTTTTGAATTGTGGTGGTTGTGTCTCTCCTTCCTTCCTCCCAATTCATATGTTGAAGTCCTGGGCCCCAGTACCTCAAAATAGGACCTTATTTGGGAGTATGGTCTTTACCAAGTTAAAAAAGGTCCTTAGGGTGAGCCCTAATCCAACATGATTGATGTCCTTGCAAAAAGAAGAAATTTGGAGATAGACTTGCATACAGGGAGAACATCCTGTGAACATGAAGACGGCCACCTACAAGCCAAGGAGTGAGGCCCAAAACAGACCCTTCCCTCACAGCCCTCAGAAGGAACAAACTATGGCAACATTTTGATTTTCAACTTCTAGTCTCTAGAAGTGAGACAATAAATTTCTGTTGTTTAAGCCACTCAGTTTGTGGTAATTATTACAGGAACCATAGGAAACTAATATGGAAGCTAAGATTATTTTACCTTTATCAAAAGTAATTTGTAGGTTATTATGCCAGCAACCCCTATCTCATCTCCTAGATCTTCCTAATTCTTTGTTAACACTTCAATGGAATTTCTCAGTTAATAAATAATTTGACAACAGAAGTTTGGACATAGCTTCCCAGTTGCATAATTGAAAATGAAATGTGAACAGGTTAGAAATTATGAAATATTACTTTTCCATTATCTAATCCCTTACCAGTTCCTTCCCACCCCCAACCTTAAAGTATTAACATATACACATTATTTAATATATATAAGGGCTAAAATAAAGTGAGAATTTTAAAAAGACTGTCAAGAAAACTGGATCTTCCTCCTATAACACTAGCCTCTTTTATTATTAAAAGAATCACTCAGATGGAGAGCCTTAGGGACAATTACTGATGGAGAATGCAAAAGGAGGCTCTGGGTTCTTATTAATGGGAGTATTAGTGGACTTAATTTTAGTTTTGGTACTGTAGTACTTTAATGACTTCATACATGAAAAACTAAACTTGTCTTGAGTTTAAAAAAGTTAATAGCACCTATGGTTATGAAAGGAAAACTAGTCTAGTATTTTTAATACATGTTTCCTATCCATTCATGAAATCAGAGCACATGCAAAGAATGACAGACACAAAGAGCGGCTAAAACTATGAGCTACCATAAACTGAAAATATCATCTTTTAGATACAATCATATACTGAAAAGTATAGCAATGCCAAGAAAACTGGACAATTAAAAATCTTACTTGTTAAAGGCAATTCTCATAAATTCTTTTAAAATCATCCATTTTAACATCTTCAAAAAAGTTGTATTTATTATTTTACATTATGCAAGTTAAAGAGAATAATCAAGTTGTCTCATGGACTGGAATGTGACTTAGTAATTCCCTTTCATTTCCAAACCTCATCAAGCAGTCACTACATTTATGAGGTAAGTCAGTCGAATGCTTGAAGTCTAGATGAATTTTAAGATCTTCAATTTGTCCTGTTGAATATTCACAGTATTGACATAAATAAATCCCTTCAGATAAATGTGAATTTAAATGTTTGCAATATTCTAGCATACTTGAAAAGCCTTTGCCACAGTCATCACAAACATGAGGAAAAATTTTAGTATGTTCAATAGCAACATGCCTGTTAACATTTGTATGAAGTCTACTCCGAAAACCACACACTTGACATACAAAGAAGTTTTTACACTTGTCAAAGGTAATTTTGCTCAAGAGGCTGTACTGTCCATGCTCTCCATTGTTATACTTGTCACTTAACTCTATTAATTTACATGCATGTTCATTTACCACATGGCTATGCAAGTCTTCTGGATCATTTGTTTCATGTTCACAGAACTGACACAAGTACTGTTCATCACAGCTGTGCTCCTGGAAATGCAGGTAGAGCTCACTGCTTGAGGAGAACTGAACATCGCACTGCTCACACCAATAAAGGTGATCACTAAAATGGGTGTCTGCAATGTGTTGGCTGAGGTTCTCAAAAATTACTGTCTTATAATCACAGTATTTACAAATGTAGGGATCCTCCTC
Organism: Tadarida brasiliensis; assembly: GCA_030848825.1. NCBI lineage: Eukaryota > Metazoa > Chordata > Mammalia > Chiroptera > Molossidae > Tadarida > Tadarida brasiliensis. The sequence goes on along the minus strand of CM061260.1, from coordinate 43,587,921 downwards.
ATGCAGTTTGGCATGCTCAATCAGAAGCATGTTGGTAGAGAAACTTTCCTTGCACACTCGACACACATTTGAATCAGTACGCTTATGCTTCAGGATCATATGCTGCTTTAAATCAGAAAAGTATTTGCTGTTGAACTCGCAAAGTTCACATTTATAGAGGCCACTGCTATTAGCTCTCAGTAAAGGCCACTTCTGCTGGGCAGTAACATTCAGAGCTTGGCTCTTGTCAAGAATTTTGCAAAGTTTGGCTGGTGGCTCTTCATCAGTTTGGTCTTGGAGACTCTCGGAGGAATTGTTTTCTGTCTCTAAATCATAATCTTCAGAAATTGCATGCACCTCTGCAGCAATTGGAACATCTTCAGCAGTGTGAACTTCTATAGGACTCTCCTCTTGAGTTTGCTGGTTGACTGATTCAGGTGAGTCACACTCTTCATCGCAAATTTCGACATCAGCAGATTTTTCTGAAAAATAAAACAAGCCTATTATCACTGTTACTAAATAAGACATATTACATAAATAACGGGCAAAAATGTATTTCATGCATTTCTTCATTGGTCTATAAAAATATGCAAATGCTATTACTTAGTTTCCCTAACCTGTAGAAAAGGGAGTGTGGTCCAAAATTCTAAGTACGGGACTGGGAACCAGATAGTTCTGATTTTTGTTTCTGGCCTTGATTCCATCTGTAAATTTTGGCAAGTCATTCGATGTCTCTGTATCAGAATCATCATCTATAAACAGAAATTTGGAAAAACACATTATTTACATCAAAGCATTAAATGTTAAATATTATAACACAAAGCACCAAATAGTTTAAGTATAATTTTGAATTCCAACAGGAACTAATGACTTAGATTTAGCCATAAAAAGATGTTATGTATATCACAGACACACAGAAAACCTGTTCAAATAAGCGAATGTTTTTGCTTCCATGCCCCATTTGGACTAGAACACACTTTTTAATGTTACTTAAGTTTGAATAGCCTTTATTCCCTCAGCCCAGCCCTAGTGTTTTAAAGTTAGCATGGAGAAACTGAAATATAGGTCAGAAGACAACACTGGGCTTTAGCCTGATGTCACTGTTGTTTTTAATAGACATTATGTTTAAGAAGTTTAAGATTACTGAAATAATTTTAGTAGTACAGAGAATTCCCATATATCCTGCAGTTTTTCCACTATTAACATTTTATTTATTTATTTATTTAAATTTTCTTTATTGATTTTAGAGAGAGGAAGGGAGAGGGCGAGGGAGAGAGAGATGGAAACATAGATGAGAGAACATCGATTGGCCGCCTCCTGCAGCCCCCACATGCAGGCCCACAACCTGGGCATGTGCCCTGACTGGGAATCAAACCGGCGACCACTTGGTGCATGGGTTGACGCTCAACCACTGAGCCACACTGGCTGGGCCATTTTATTTATTTATTTTTTTAAATTATTTTCCTCGCCTGGCTGGTTTGGCCCAGCGGTTAGAGCGTCAGCCTGCGGAACAGAGAGTCCCGGGTTCGGTTCCTGCTAAGGGCACATACCTCGGTTGCAGTTTGTCCCCGGCCCCAGTTAGGGTCATGTGGGTGGCGACCACTCGATGTGTCTCTCTCATATTGATGTTTCTCTCCCTCTCTCTTCCTTCCTCTCTCCCTCCCTAATGAATTAAAAATAAATAAAAAAATATAAAAAATTTTTTTTCCTTTATTGATTCTAGAGAGAGGAAGGGAGGAGAGACAGAAACATCGATGAGAGAACACATCGACTGGCTGCCTCCTGCATGCCCCCCACTGGGGATCAGGCCCACAACCTGGGCATGTGCCCTGACCGGGAATCAAACTGGTGACCTCTTAGTGCATGGGTCGACGCTCAATCACTGAGCCACACAGGCCGGGCAACATTTTATATTATACGGTAGATTTGTTACAATTAATGACCAATACCAGTAAGTTCTTATTAACTAAAGTCCACACTTCATCCAGATTTCCTTAGTTTTTAGTTAATGTCCTTTTTCTGTTTCAGGATCCCATGACATTTAGCTGTCAAGTCTCTTTAGGCTACTGTTAGCTGTGGCAGTTTCTCAGACTTTCCTTGTTTTTGATGACCATAATTTTGAGGACAGATCAGGTATTTCATAGGATACCCCACTATTAAAATTTGTCTGTTCTTTTTGCATGATTTGACTGGGATTATGAGTTATTGGGAGCAGACCCCAGAGGCAAACTACTATTTTATCACATCTTATCAAGGGTACATATGATTAAAATGATTTATTACTGTTGATGTTAACCTTGATCACCTGGTTAAGGTAGTATTTTTATCAAGTTTCTCCTCTGTAAAGTTATTCTTTTACTTTCCGTACTCTGTACTTTGGAAGGGGTCACTATGTACAAGTCCACACTTAAGAAGTGAGGATTTATGTCCTGGCAAGTTTTGCTCAGTGGTTAGAGCATCAGCCTGTACACCAAAGAATCACAGGTGTGATTCCGGTCAAGGGCACGTACCTTTGGTTGTGGTTCAGTCCCTGGCTCTGGTCGAGGTCGTGCAGGAGGCAACCAATCGATGTGTGTCTCTCACATCGATGTTTCTCTCTCTGTTCCCTCCCCCCTCATTCCATCTGAAGATAAACAGAAAAATATCCTCAAGTGAGGATTATAAAAAATAAATAAAAATAAATAAAAAAAGAAGTGAGGATTTAGCCAGGCCAGTGTGGCCCACTGGATTGAGCACTGTTCCATGGACTGAGAGATCATAGGTCCTAGTTCGATTCCTGGTCAGAGCACATGCCCAGGTTGCGGGCTTGATCCCCAGTGAGGGCCATGCAGGAGACAGCTGATCAATGTTTATCACTCACATCGATGTTTCTGTATCTCCCTCTCTCTCTAAAAAATCAGTAAAAAAAAATTTTTTTTAAAAAAGTGAGGATTTATGCCCTGGCCGGTTTGGCTCAGCGGTTAGAGCATCGGCCTGCGGTCCGGAGAGACCCGGGTTCAGTTCCCGCTAGGGGCATGTTCTTCGGTTGCAGTTTGTCCCTGGCCCTGGTTGGTCGTGCGGGTGGCAGCCACTCGATATGTCCCTTTCACGTCGATGTTTCTCTCTCTCTCTTCCTCTCTCCCTCCCACTCTATCTGAACAAAAAATGAAAAAATGTCCTCGGGTGAGGATAAAAAAAAATAAAAAATAAATAATAAATAAATAAATAATAAATAAATAAATAAATAAAAAAGTGAGGATTTATATTCCACCTCCTTGAGGAAAGAGTATCTACATAAATAATTTGGAATTCTTCTGTACAAGAGATTTGTTTCTTCCCATTTATTTATTCAATCATTCATTTATATCAGTATGGACTCATGCTTCATCTTTGGCTCCTGGGAGATCTTTTCATTGGCTCCTGTGCTCCTTTGGCACACCTGTAGTGCTTGTATGTATGTGTATGTGTGTGTGTGTGTGTGTGTGTGTGTGTGTCTGTGTGCGCGCGCGCACATGAGTTTTGAGTATTTCCTTATTTTCCAGAACTGTAAAATGCTTCAGGCTCATCCTGTATATTTCCTTTCCCAGAACTAGAATCAGCCATTTCTCCAAGAAGCCCTAGTTCCTTTCACTGGACAATGGTATTAGAAACCAAGATCCAGGCCCTAGATGTGCTCGCTGCTACTGGGATGTCATTTCTTTTATGACCTCTCAGAATGGGACAAAAAAATATGTGTACACCACCAGGTATATGTAGACATACCTATAAGTATTTCTGTATGTAACATCTGGTCTGTATTAAGCCAAACATGAGTTCATACTGATGTCTCTTGACTCCACATGATTTTTAATAATTTATGTTTCTGTGTCTGTAACAGGAGCTCAAGGGAACTGGGAATTTTAATGGTTGCAGAGGAAGGAAAAAACAAAACACAAGTTGTTATCATTCACTCAACACTCTAGAAAAGAGAAGTCAACAGAAGATGAAAGATTGAAAGAGACCAAATCCTTTACCCTCTGTTCTTTTCTTCTATTAGCCCTCCAGAATGAAAGGTATAGCTGAGTGAAAGAAGCATATATAACACTATTCTTAACTTTTCACCATAAATACTCCCAACTCTGGGTCACTCCTGCTTTGCCACCAATTCCTACCCGAGTAAAATGGATTTAGGAAAATGTGCTTTTTACTTATATATCTGAAATAATGTTAAAAATTAAAATCTACTTACTTGCTTTATTACAAAAAAATTATTTTCTTACATTTAAATACATTTAAACACTTGCCAATTTTGAAATCATGACTCACCCACATTTTCAAATAAGCAAGAAATGATGATACAAGTAATTTAAAGAAAAATATTTTGGAAAATATTAGATATACCTTTGTTGTCAAAATATTTTAAGTCTGGTTGTCTCATAGAACAGACACTATAACAATGATCAGAAAAAATTCCATTGAATCCATCTGCAATTCTGCTTATTCCAGAGGAATCTGAACATAAAACAAAATTTAATCAATTTCAAGCACAGTAAACACATGTACATTTAATGACAGCCACCCCTGTATCCAACACAGATACATTTTTATAGTATCTGTAGTAAAGTAACAGTTCTCTCAATTCTGATAGCTTTTATATTTCAGATCTGATATTAACACTGAGCTTTGAAAGAATCACAAATTATACAATATAAAAATATAATACTCTGAAGCACAGAAAGATACATTTGTCTTACTGTCAGAATCCCACAAAATAAAAATATGCAATAAATGTGTTAACTCCAAAAAAACACTAAATTAACTCCAAAAAAGACGTTCTAGGTAGTGCAAAGAAAGCATAATGCATAGGAAAAATGGTCTGAGGACCAGTTAGAGCTTCTGAATATAGTCATTTCAAGTCTTATCTGGGAGGGGCCAGCAAGCAGTAGATGAGATTTAGTTTCCTTAGATATGAAGAATGTGTAGGTTGGGTGGGCTAACAGGTACGCCTGAAACTGTCCCAAGTACACGTATGTGAGGTATATTATAGATGGCCACAAAGACCTCTTCTTAATACTGCCAAGACAGTAGAGTTAACCTCAAATAAAGGATCTAAAATTGCACAATCAAAATGAAAGTTCACATTTCTGAAAATAATATATAGGATATTTTCCCCAATGTGATGCAAAAAATCTTCCAGCAAGGTTATTGTTGTGCCTTAAGCTTGGGAAGCACACAGACAAATCTCAATTATGCTATGTAAGTATCCAACCTTGGATATTTAATTCTAAATATTTATGAATCCTGAAGTTGTGAGGATTATATGTCTATAAGTTCTGATATATACCTAGCACATGATAGACAAAGAAGAATTTATACTCAGAATTTATTTAAAAGTTTCTCTTACTTAAAAATTGACCCAGGTAATTTAACTCTTATCTGATCATTTATGAGAAAATACACCAGAATACAACTGCATGGAAATGAATCCATGGCCCAACTTTAAAATAATTCACTACCTGAATAACGAGAAGGATGCAAAGTCTTCCTTTTTCTTTTTTTAGGATATTCATTCATATCTTTTCAATCTAAAAAATGAAAAATTTAACAAATGTCACAAATAACTATTGTTAATATTGTTATAAAAATTCCTTCTAGCCAAAGAAATTATCAGCAATAAGAAATGTGTGTGCCACCTAAAAATCTACATCATAAGAGAAATGTTAAAAAAAAATGCATTTATATTTTGAATTTATTTTTCTAATCAAGTTTTATGTCAGGACACCAATTTGTTTTTTTTCCTAATTGAGTGTGAGAACTCTTTTTCAACTGTTGGTATAATTGTGAGAACTAGATAATTACAGTAAGCCTTATGCTTCAATTATTTTTTTTTTATAAAAAATAAATTGTGCCTATGGCACCATATTTAGAATAAAACAGGTACATTAAAAAAATTTTTTTTCTTTAATGATTTTAGAGAGAGAGGAAGGGAGAGAGAGATAGAAACATCGATGAGAGAGAACATCGATGAGAGAGAACATTGATTGGCCGCCTCCCTCATGCCCCACACTGGGGATGGGGCCCACAACCTGGGCATGTGCCCTGACCGGGAACTGGCGGCCTCTTGGTGCATGCATGGGTTGACGCTCAACCACTGAGCTACACCGGCCAGGCAAAACAGGTACATTTTTTACAATTGGGAAAGTTTTGATAGTTTTCAAGCAAAAGGTGGGTATGATCCCTTAAAAATACATATTTTCACAAATTTGTACTGATTCCCTGGCTTCCAGGAAAAACAGTCATCACAGAGAAGCTCAAAATATAATTTTCAAGAAAAGAACCCTTTTCTTATGAGATACCTTCAACATTCTATTGAGAACAAAACAGGCATGGCAGCAAACAATATATAATTAAATTCTAATGGACTGTTATAAAATTGACTCATTTGTTTTACCACATTCCACTTACTTGGTATAATTCTTAATATGGAAGTGAGGAAAAATGAATTATAGGGAAGCCTTCACAGATGGTAAAAAGTATCTGTAGAAAAAACATGACAGAAGTCAAAATGTAGTTCATTTCTGAGACTCAAGAATACAATGGTACCAAGATCTTTAATCAACTTGAAAATTATACATAATTAATTCAAGTATAATATTCTTTTGAATGTACTGTATTAAGTACTTAAAATTGTATATACTGATAAATATGAGTATAAATAAATGTGTCATATTTCTTTAAATGAATTTACCTTCTAAAGCTCTATCTTAACACCAAAATAGGAATATAATTCTGCATTAATTTATTCAGCCATAATGAAAGCAAACACCAAATCACATACTTTTAGCTATTTAAGTTCTTACAGATTATTTACCAATAGAAGAATAATGATCACTCATTGAACACCAATTACATACTAAGCTGTGCCTTATCTTATTTAATCCTGTGATATGCAAAATCCACTACTTTCTCCCAAAATCATTATTTACCCCTTGTTGTTGATGTCGAAACTGAGGCACAGTAAACCCAGTAATAAGTGGTAAGTTGGGAGTTGAACAAAGAACTAATCATTTTTAAAGACCAAGCTTTGGAAGCAAATACGGAGATAAGGTGATCACCCCCATTCAAGTAATGGATTAGTGTCAGAATCAGAACTACCTCTTCCATTTCAGATTAGTGTTCTTTCAACTGTAGCAGTGGGCAAGTAAGGAATGTCAGAAAAAGAGGTTTTCTCTACCAGCTTCATATTCTGCTTTACTTATCAATAAGGTGATATACATAACAGGTAGAACTTTGCATCATTACTGAGACCATTTCATTTCTAGTGGTAAGGAATTGGGGTATACGTATTTTTGCTGCTTCACTAAGTTCTGGGTCTATTACCACTACTAGTGATGTCATCGTACGGTAATAAGATAGTACTTTTTAGTTCATTGAGCACTTCCCTAACCCTTATTTTATTTGATCTTCACAACAACCCTGTGAGGTATATAGAGGAGCTGCTATCAAACCCACTCAGTATTACTGATGAGGAAAAAGACTCAGTGAAAGTCAAGTCAACTAAGTAGCAGAACCAGAGATGAAAAAACGTGTCTTCTGCCCTGGGCAGTTTAGCTCAGCAGTTAGAGCATCAACCCACGGACCAAAGGGTCTGGAGATCGATTCCTGGTCAAGGGCATTTGATCTCCGGCCCCTGTCAGGGTCCTGCAGGAGACAACCAATCCATGTGTCTCTCATATCAATGTCTGTCTCTGCTTCTGTCTCCCTCCTTCCCTTCCACTCTGTCAAAAAAATCAATGGAAAAATATCCTCAAGTGAGGATTAACAAAAACAAAAACAAAAAACAAACCAAAAAAACATGTCTTCTGATACCTGGATTTGGAACTGCTAATTGTGTGAGTAAATCTTCACTGCCAATCTCTGCTACCAGCAAGTTACATCTTGTTTCCAGTTCTTACTCAGCCACCAACTGGGAGGAGGGGAAGGGAATCACTCAACTATGAGATATATAGAAATGATTATCAATATATATAATGACTCATCTAACAAAACAAATAGCATTTGTTGAGCCCATCCCAATCACGTGCATTCAAAAATCAATAAAAGAAAAGCTTGTTTTCATATTTATATAATAAATCAAAATTTCAAGACCTATTCCTAACACTTCTTTTGTACACTTCCAGAATTTATACAGCCTAAAGCTTCACATTTCATGTTCTAAATGCTCTACAGGTATTAGGGGGAAAAAATGAAAACTGGCAGCTGAGCATGTTCAAGTACCTCTTTTTACTTCAGAATACACTTCAAATTCTTTCGAACATGAAGAATAAAAAGGAAAAGAAAACCAAGCATGGCATTAAAATTAATGTTGCAAGCTGGTCTGGATTCAAACGGCCAGGTGAAAGAAATAGGATCACTTTAATCCAGTGGTTCTCAACCTTCCTAATGCCGCGACCCTTTAATACAGTTCCTCATGTTGTGGTGACCCCTAACCATAAAATTATTTTCGTTGCTACTTCATAACTGTAATTTTGCTACTGGTATGAATCGCCATCAGAAATATGTGTTTTCCAATGGTCTTAGGCGACCCCTGTGAAAGGGTCATTCGACCCCCAAAGGGGTCGCCACCCACAGGTTGAGAACCGCTGCCTTAATCAGAAAAAGGTTTGACTCCTACTTAGAGCTGAAAACGATCCAAACGCTTAGCAGACCTCCTTTCATCAAGATGGTAAAATTCCCACTCAAGACCAAAAATGTTAACCATCCTTTATTTCAGCAATGTCTTCATATGCTTTTTGTAAGCATAACTGCCCAGATGAAGAAGTCTGGCATTTACTTAGGGATGTCACTAGTCCCTTGTCTTATTTTTATACCAATTAGGCACATATTATTTACATTGCATGAGAGGCCTTTGAAAAAGGTGGTTTTATTTGATGTAAGTGCCTATTATGTATAGTCTGTTTCGTACATAGACATTCTAATTGTTGAAAAAAGAGACAGGTGGAAAGATGCTGACATATATTTTGTAAGTTGCTTTTTAAAATTAATGTTTCCTGTGGCATGATCTCATTTGCTCACTAGTCCTCCTCTCATGGGGAAGATTCTGAATCAAACTCAGACGTAATACATGTCACTGCAGGAAAATTAGAAAAATGTTATTAAATCAATCAAATCACCTAGAATCTATTCACCCAGAAAAATGACTGTTAACATGTTGGTGTATAGACTTCTAAACATTTTCCTATGCTAAGGTATACATTAATTTACATTTTACATTTACAAAAATTAGATCATGCCACAAGAAACATTAATTTTAAAAAGCAATTTACAGCCCTGGCCGGTTTGGCTCAGCGGTTGGAGCGTCGGCCTGCAGACCAGAGAGTCCCGGGTTTGATTCCCGGTAGGGGAACGTACCAAAAAATAATAATAATAAAAATAAATAAAATAAAAAGCAACTTACAAAATACATGTCAGCATCTTTCCAACTGTCTCTTTTTCAACAATAAGAATGTCTATGTACAAAACAGACTATACATAATATGTACTTGCATCAAATAAAACCACCTTTTTCAAAGGCCTTTCATGAAATGTAAATATTATGATCCTAATTGGTATAAAAATAAGACAAATTCTCTGGCTGGTTTGGCTCAGCAGAGCAGAGTATTGCACTGCCAAAGATTTGATTCCAGGGTCAAGGGCCAGTACCTGCGTTGCAGGTTCCCGCCTGGACAGGGCCATTCAGGAGGCAGCCAATGTAGGTGTCTCTCTCCTCACCCCCTCTCTCCCTCCCTCCCTTCCATTCATTCTATCTAAAAAAATCAACGAAAAAATATCCTCGGGTGAGAATTAACAATAAAATATCCTTAAAAAGAATAAGACAAGCATTTACAATAAAAAGCTACACTAGAATAAAAATGTAGCCCCATTTAAAAATAAGTATGTTTTCCGGCCCTGGCCGGTTTGGCTCAGCGGTTGGAGCGCCGGCCTGTGGACCAGAGAGTCCCGGGTTCAGTTCCCGCTAGGGGCACGTACAAAAACACACACACACACAAAAACACAAAACAAGTATGTTCTCCGGATTTTAAAAAGAATTTAAACACAAAAATATCACAGGAGATCTTGAATTAGAGCCCACTATATGTCCAACAGCGTCCGTCTTTGCTGAAGTACATTAGCTCTTTGCAGAAAACTGCTTCAAATTACTCGTGTCCCTCAGCTGTAGTGGGGAAAAACACCCCAAAGGGGTGTACAGGCACCCTAAAGAGTGGCTTCGACTACCGGCTGGAGACTTGCGCGCCCGGACCGACGCCTGCTTGCTGCTGCGGCGGCGGCTCGAGGCGCGAGCACCGGGATGCTGTGCCCGAGGGTCACTGTGCCGCCTGGCAGGGCCGGCGGGCCAGCGTGGCACCGACGGGCATCCGGAGCCCAGGCGCCGCAGGAGATGCCCAGCCCCAGCCGCCTCCACCCCTGAGCCACGCGCGGCCCCGCCTGGGCCCGGCGGCTAGCGGGGACTCCCGAGGCCCGATGCTACAGGGCCCTGGGGGGAACGCAGCAGGGACCGAGGAGAGCCGGGGTGGTGGCGTCTTCCACCGCGGGTGGAACTGCCTTCGGGTTGGGGGAGGGGGCCGCCATCCCGCCATAAAACGAAGGCAGCGTTTTGGTTTCAAGGACGCCATCGGTCTCCCCGGCCCTCCCGGGTGGGAAGCTGCGCCCGCACGCCCCGGTGGCCCGCAGCAGCCCCGCGCCGGGCCGGCCCCCCTCCCTCACGCTCACCAGCCCCCGGGCCCGCCGGCCAGCCCAGGCGCAGCTCCGAGGCGGCGGCCGAGGCGCCAGAGCGCGGGCGGAGGGGCCGCGCGGCCCGCCGGCGGGCGCAGGGAGGCCGGCGGCGCCACTCTGGCCCTCGGGCTCCCGGGCGCTCTGCCCGGCCGGCCCCGCTCCCTCCCGCGCGCCCTGCACCCTGCCCGCCAGGCCCCAGGCCCAGGCTCAGTGGCCACACTCACCGCCTCGCTCCGCGCCTGCGCCGCGCACCTCTGGGGCCCGCCGGGAGGGCGGGAGGTGACGAGGTGAGAGTGGGGGCAGGGGATCGGGAGCGCGGCCTCGCCGCACACCCGGCCTGGGAGGGACCACCGGCCTCTAGCCCCGGGGGTGGCCCGGCGGCCCGCGCCCCCTGCCGGCACCTCTGCGCCGCCGCAGGCCCCTTCCGCTCGGGGTACCGCCCCTCCCGCGCCGAGCCGGCGATTCCACCCCCAGAATGGCTCCAGGCGAGGCAGCCGAGGGAATCGCCCCTGCACTCTCCAGCCCTCCCTCCCGCCCCGGAAAAAGTGCGAGAAGCGCCAGGCGCCCGCGGCACGTTTCCCACCAGCTCCCTCCTGGGCGGTGCGAGAACGATCTTGCCCGGGTTTGGCTAGGCATAGCCATTTCAACGCCCACGAGTGGCAGCAGACTGCAGGGGACCACGGAGAGGGCAGCCCCCGCGTCACGGTTTCACTGGCGCGTCAGAGAACCGCACGGGACTGGAATGCGGTCCGAGGGGTAGGAGGGCGAAATTCTTGAAGACCGTGAGTCATTCGGCTCCAGCCGGATTCCTTGACTCCAGAAATCTTGGTGGAATTAAATTATAGGGGTTGTATTAGATTATTTGATACCTTTACAGACCTTTAGTTTCGATGCAGATGTAGAGAGGATTAAATTAAATAAGCATAAACAAACTTGTGGACGCGGTTTCAAAAGTGAATATTTCTGTCCAAGAGTGATCATGTTTAATCTTTTTGAAAATGAGCTGAGGTGGTTAGTCCCAATTTACAAATTAGAAAAGTGAGTTTATGAGGGGCTAGAGACTAGGTCTTACTCATTTTTTGTAGCCTCAGCACCAGGTTTAAGTGCTTGTTAAGTGGATGAATGATTCCCCTGTGGATTATCACGTGCTCAAGGTCACTCGGATAGTCGGGGCTGCAATCCGTGTCTTTTATCCACGTCCACAGTACTTACCACATACTTACCAACCAACAGCTGGATAGTAATAATCACAGACCTTATCTGGAATCCCTTCAACTATCTTCCAGGAGATAAAGCCATATTTGAAAGACACTAGTTTGTGAGGCTCAACTTTCACGACCTTGTAACTTCTATGTGTGCTCAGCCTAAATAAACGAATGTTTACGAATGTTGGCATGGCCTAACAAAGCACGAAGAGATTTAGCGGCATTTTATCATGTATAGTTAGCACCTGGCACAGAATAGGGAATCCACACATGTTTGTTGAATTTATGAAGAGCAGTATGTACGGCTCCCTCCTCTAGGCTGATTGGGCTGTTGCCCAATCTAACACAGTAGAAGCCACAAGGGGGTGTTATGGGACCATTTTAAATTACTGTTTTACTCATTGTAGCCTGTGCCGAGCAAAACCTTCACATTTTAGGTTGAAGTTTTATTCCAAAACATACATTTCTTAGTGAGAGCACCCCCCCCCCATATTACTTAAACAAACAAACCCACACTATTTGCACTTACCCAACAAAGTAAATAAGAAGAGCATCCCAATGTTTACATGTCATTTAACATAATTACAAATCAAAGGCAACTTGAGATTCTTTGGCTGGAGTATGTTTTCCAGTTTCATTTTTGCATCTTCCTGGTCCTCTCCTTCCTCCTGGGGCTGGTGGCCTTGAGGATAAAGCCCTTAACTCTCAAGAGTACCAAGTTCTAGGGTTTATTATATTCTATTATAACTTTGACTGAGGGGATATTGAATCATCATTCTTCCAACTTTTGACCACACTTTGTAGTGTAGTTTAGTTTTTTCCTGATTAGAAAAGGGATACATGGTTATCACAGAGACAGTAGAAGTATATGAAGAACAAAAGAAAAATGTATCAATCCCACAACACAGAGCTAACCACTGGTAACATTTTGCTCAATATCTTTCCCTTATTTTAAAATCTATATCCATATAGAACTGGGTTTTGTTTTTTTGTTTTTTCAAAATGATATTGTTTTATGGTATTTTGTAATAGCTTCCTATTTTGTATGGCATGAACATTCCTCATGCTCTTAATGCTAATGGCACCTTGGAATTCCAATATATGTGACCATACAGTTAAATAGTGGACAATTAAGTTGTTTCCATCTTTTAAAAAGCTCTGCCAATTTGGTAGGTAAAATATAATATTCTATTTTAATTTGTATTTCTTGTTTTTTTTGTAAACTTGACTATTTTCTCATGTGTTTATTGGCCATTGTATTTTTTGAGTGAATTTTCAGTTTGTTTTCTTTGCCCATTTTTCTACAGGTTTTTTTTTTTTAATTAAACTTTAGCTTTTTATCTGAGATATATGTTGCATATATATCTTTCTAGTTTCTTTACTTTTGTTTATGTTATTGATTTTGAGAGAGAGAGAGGGAAAGGGGCAGAGAGAGAGAAAGAGAAACATTGATGTGTTGTTCCACTCATTTATGCACTCATTGGTTGATTCTTGTATGTGCCCTGACTGGGGATCAAACCTGCAACCTTGGCCTATGGGGATGATGCTGTAACTAACTGAGCAACCCTGCCAGGGCCAAGTTTGTTTTCTTTTTAATTTTGTTAATGTTGTGAATGTTTTATTTTATTTTAATTTTTTTTTCTTTATTGATTTTAGAGAGAGAGGAAGGGAGAGGGAGAGAGAGATAGAAACATCAATGAGAGAGAACATCGATTGGCTGCCTCCTGCATGCCCCCCACTGGGGATTTGGCCCACAATCTGAGCTTGTGCCCTGACTGGGAATTGAACCAGTGACCTCTTGGCGCATGGGTCGACACTCAACCACTGAGCCACACCGGCTGGGCACAAATGTTTTAAATTGTTGCAAAAGCAAGGCTATTAATCTTTTCCTTTTCAAGTTCTATTATTGGCCTTATGCTGAAATAATCTTCTACCCATTTTTTACTTTAACTTTTTAGTTTATCTGTAATTTATTTTAGGGTATGAGATGAGAACACTCTCTTTCCTTCTGTCATAATCCCTTTTTACTTATCTTCCTTCAATTGTATAACAGCCTGAAATTAAATTTGTGATACTAAAATAACTTCATCTCAAATAACTTCGTAGCATTGGTTTTCAAACTTCAGCTGCATCAGAATCACTGGGAGGTCTTATTATAGATTTTTCTGCTCTATCTCTAGAGTTTCAAATTGGATAAGTTTGGGCAGGAGCCTGAGAGGCTGCATTTGTAACAAGTTTTCAGGTGATGCTGATGCTGCAGGCCCAGGATCACACTGAGAACCACTATCCTCGGCTTTCCCCATCCATCCCCACACTAGCCAAAAAGTACTTCTTACTACTCCACAGACAGCTCTAGCTCTTTCTCACCTGTGTGTTTCAGCGTCCTTCCTCCACCTGCAATCCCTCAGGCTCATAATTTATCTCTTCTATGAAATCTTTTATTTTCCCAGTAGAGATCTCTGATCACTCTAATCACTGATGCTCTAATCACTAAGCCACACCAGCCAGGGCAATGAAAATATATTTTTAAAATAAATTTAACGCCCCCACCGCGGGGGAGCCCAGGGGAGCGAAGCGGGGGAGCAGCGACCCCGCCACCACGGGGGAACCCAGGCGGGGCGGGGAGCCGGGCGACCCCCCCCACCACGGGGAACCCAGGTGGAGTGGGGGAGCCGGGCGACCCCCCCACCAACGGAGGAAGCCGGCAACACACAGGAGAACTGAGCAAACTGAACAACGAAATTGACCCAGAGACATGGACGGTGGAGTACGGGATGACGGGCCTCAGAGGGGGGGGGGAGGCGGGGGAAAGAGATAAATCACAGAGCCTGTGTGCATGGGTGCATAACCAACGGACATGGACAACACGGATGGGGAGGAGGAGAAGGGGAGGGGGAGGAGGGTGTCAATGGGGGAAAAAAAGGAAAAACATCTGTAACAAAAACAAATTAATAATAAAATAAATTATAAAAAAAAATAAAATAAATTTATATGAGGTAAGTAAAGAGTGTTATGGAAGCACATGACACGCAGCCTAGTGTGGTGTAAGGAGGATGGGGCAGGTAAAGAGTCTAGGTATCCAACCTGTGCAATGAATTGATAAACTCTCCAGACCTTTAAGCCTGCTGCCCCACGTGCAGACCCGACTGGGTGACGTCCTTCAGAGATGAAGCAGCTGCAACATAACTGTGGTAGCCACTATGGAGGAGATAATGCAAAAATATATTTTTAGTTACTTTTATGGCAATCTTATCAGGCCATACTGAAAATCTATGTAAATCAGTTAGAACTGTAAGTTTTTGGAATATTTGCATATAGCAGTTCTCATGACTTACACCAAGTGGTGCCACATACTTAATGGTAACCATGGGAGCTGTTTTTGATGACCAGGCATATCCAGAGAGTTTACCTTTCCCAAACTATGACTAGCTCAAACTGAGTAGCATTGCTTTTCCCATCTTGGGTAATAGGAGTACAAACAACAACAACAAACGGAAAGTCATTGTGGACATAAAAAAAAAAAAGGGTTCTATGGAAAGTAACCTCACAGGATCTGATCATAAATTCCAAACTGGGTAGGTTATAGTGGGTAGTCACACTCAGGTGTATAACTTTTTAATAAAAGCTTTCTCTTTATCTTAAGCAAGCTGTGTCCATTGTTTCTAGGCATCTAGGTTAATACACTTTTGAAATAAGCCATAACCACCCTCAAGAGAGCACGTAATTTTTATTATTATCCTGTATTCCAATCCCTGCTTTACTTTCCCTCACCTCTATGTAATCTTCCTTAATTCTCTCTATTTCAGATGCATAAAAGACCATTATTCCCCTAAGCATTTGAAACTTGCTCCCCAGCTCAGCCAGTGTGGCTCCGTGGATTGTCCCATGGACTGAGAGGTCCTGGTTGGATTCCTGATCAGGGCACATGCCTGGGTTGTGGGCTCGATTTTCAGCAGGGGCCATGCAGGAAGCAGCCGATCAGTGTTTCTCTCTCACATTGATGTTTCTATCTCTCTCCCTAAAAAAAAAAAAAAAAAAATCAATAAAAACATATTAAAAAAAAAAAAAGAAGAAGACATAAACTTGCTCCCCAGTGTATGATGTCAGTTTGGCTGAAATAAACTCTTATAAAAATTCTCTACAGGTTTGGATGTTTCTTACATCAACATCAGTTATTTGTAATTCCTGCTAATCACAATAAAAACAGGTGGATAAGGATTCTGTGATGTCTTCCCCAGTAAACTATACTTTGTGAAGGTAAGAAATGAATCTGCCTTGTTGACTGCTAATCCCCAAAGCCTAGCACAGTGCTGACCCAGAGTAATCACCCACTATTTATTGTATGAATGAAGGACAAGAGAAAAGGATGCAAGAAATTTGTATATTTGTGTAAATATTTACAGTGTAAATATTTATTCAATGTTTAGTCCACTTTGTGTATTCAAAGTATGTTTAATATAAATAGCAGATATTTACTTAGTAGGCATTCCTTCACCTTTTTAATTTCCCCCCAAAATATGTTTTGAAATGTGAAACCTATTTTTTTTTCTTGTTTCTTTTTCCAAGGCACAGGCCCCTCTCTTGGGGCGAATCCATTCCGGGGTGTCTTGCTTTTCACAAAAAAAATTAGGACTCTCCCCTGGGCTCCCACCGGCTTCTCCAGATCAGTTGCGTTACCTCACTGGTGAAATCTATCTTGAAATAGAAAATCTGATGTGGACTCTTCAGGGGGAAGGGTAGCATCAAAGCAAGCTTAGCTTAGGTACCATTAGAGCTACAGGATTTTCAGGTATTTTGAAACCATTAATAAAAAAGATTTAAGGAAGAACATCATAAGGAATGCAGAACATCATAGGAATCTTGATTTTTCTACCCTTCACAGATGTAAAATCCCTTTATTTAAGGGTTTTTTAATGGATTATGTATCATTGATTTGCTCATAAAAATGATGAGGTTTGGTATATTCAAAGGGTAGTTTATTTGTTTTATTTATTATTTATTTTATTTTATTTTTTTGGTAAGTGCCCCTAGCAGGAACCGAACCCGGGACTCTCTGGTCCGCAGGCCGAGCTCCAACCGCTGAGCCAAACCGGCCAGGGCAAAGGGTAGTTTATTTGGACAGTAATCTCACTGAATTTATTGTTTCTGTTTTTAGTTTGTATGCCTTTGGGGTATTTTTCATGGCTTTTCTAAACTTTTCAAACATACACAAGAATAGAGAGAATCATAAGTGAATTCTCATATACTTATTACTCCATTTTTAATAATTATCAAGCTATACTTTACTTGCTTTATTTTTCCTTTTTTTCTCTCTCGCCCTCCCTCCTTCTTTAATTTTTCCTTTTTCTCTTTTCTCAAGCATTTTAAGAAAATCCCAGGTCACCCTGGCTGGTTTGGTTCAGTGGTTACAGCGTTGGCCTGGGGACCAAAGAGACCCGGGTTCGGTTCCTGCTGAGGGCACATACCTCGGTTGCAATTTGTCCCTGTTGGGGTCATGTGGGTGGCAACCAGTCGATGTTTCTCTCTCTCTCTCTCTTCCTCCCTCTCTCCTCCCACTCTATGTGAGGATAAATGCAAAAATGTCCTCTGGTGAGGATAAAAAAAAAGAAAATCCCAGGTCATTTTACTCTTACGTAATTCTCGATAAAATATGGACTTTTTTTTTAATAAACAGTTTTATTTTCACACCTAACAAAAAGAACATTAATTTCTTTTTTTAAATTTTTTTTCTTTATTGATTTTAGAGAGAGAGGAAGGGAGAGGGAGAGAGATGGAAACATCGATATGAGAGAACATCGATTGGCCGCCTCCTGCATGCCCCCCACTGGGGATCGGGCCCACAACCTGGGCATGTGCCCTGACCAGGAATCCAACTGGCAACCTCTTGGTGCATGGGTCGACGCTCAACCACTGAGCCACACTGGCCGGGCAAGAACATTAATTTCTTAATATCTTCACAGACACAAATTTCACGCTGTTTTTTTTCAGTTGTTTGTTCAAAAACAAGATCAAACAAGGTTCATAATTAAATCTACTTTTTATGTCATTTTAGTCTTAATTAAGCTGGAAAAAAATTTTCCTTTTTCCATGTCATTGATATGTGGAAGATGAATTTATTTTCTTTCTTTGTTGTTGTTATTCTTTTCTCCTTTTTTTATTTTTTAAATGAATTTACATTTTTTACTTTCAAATATTTTAAATGTTGTTACAAACAACTCCAATGATTTGCACTTTAAGGAATCTGTTAGTCTTTACTAGCTTACAAAAAGCAGGCCGAGTTTCAAAACAGAATAGCTAGCTTTATGAGAATGGGAATGGGGAAATTATTCTGTTTTTTAAAATTTATTTAGACCCATAATATTAAACAGATCTGGAGGTCTCATTTTCCAAGGAGAAACAAAACATTACTGAGTATAACATAAGTATTTCAGATACATTTTCCAAGTTAACACTTGTTGCTTGTTCCGTTTCTTTATTTTTAGCTATCAGGACCTCTGAAAATTAAAGATTATATGAAAATCAAGATAAATTGTTGAGACTGAGACTTCCAGTCCCTATCTAGCATATATCTTACCCTCTTCCTTATGAACCATATCGTGACTTGACATAAACATCAGATTCTTAGCGATGTCTTCTGGCAACAACAGTGTGGTTGCTTCTCTGAGGTAGAGAGAAGAATTAGAAGCTATTGCATCGTTCTCAGTGACAGATGATAAAGACTTTGAAAATGGCAGTTAGTGTTAAGGACAGAGGAACACAATAAATTTAAGAAGTATTTAGGAAGTAAAATTGTCAGAACGTGGTGATAATAGAATGTTTGGAGGCGAAGATGAGGGAATAGTATAGAAAGGATTCCCAGTGTCTGGCTTGTGTGACTGATAGGAGATAGATTAACTGGCATAGGCACTGCAGCAGGGGAGCAAGTCTCGTGGCAAAAGAGAAGGAATTAAGTTTTGGTCTTGTTGAATTGAACATGCAAGTGGAATTTGGTAGGCAGGCCAACACTGTGTAGAAGTGACTGGGACTGGGGATATACATGTATGGTCAGCATTCAAATGTCACGGTTTATATGCCTGGCATAGGAGATACCATGTCAGATTCATTCATTCATTCATTCATTCATTCATTCATTCATTCATTCTTTTTATAGTATATGTTCTGCCATTAACACTGTTGCAAATGATAGACATCCAATTTGAAGAACCTTAGGCAATAGAGTATTGGTTCACAATAACAGGGAAAGAGAATACAATTTGTTGCAACCTCGGTTAAAGGGATCAACAATGTTACGGAACTGGAAAGTAGATACACAAAAGTTAACTAAATAAGCAGACCACAGAAATCTGAATTCTGTCAACCTTCACTAGTCAGAGATCACCAGGAACACACCTAGAATTAAATAAAGTTATATCTACTTAGTTCTCTGAAGCAAGGGAGAACACGCCCCAGAGGAATCTTGGAAACATCTCAGTAAAAGAGAATTGAGAAGGAATTCTTTTTTTTTTTTTTCAGCCTTGTCGAAACAAGGCCACCAAAAATTTGGTTGCCTCCAAAAAAAAAAAAAAAAAAAAAAAGGGAGAGAGAGAGAAGATAGAGAAGGAATTCTTTTTTAAATATGTTTTTATTGATTTTTTTTTTTTAGAGAGAAAGGGAGAGAGAGATAGAAACATCGATGTGAGAGAGAAACATCCATCAGCTGCCTCCTGTACACTCCCTACTGGGGATCAAGCCTGCAACCGGGGCATGTGCTCTGACCAGGAATCAAACCTGGACCTCTCAG
This sequence comes from Tadarida brasiliensis, assembly GCA_030848825.1. Lineage (NCBI taxonomy): Eukaryota > Metazoa > Chordata > Mammalia > Chiroptera > Molossidae > Tadarida > Tadarida brasiliensis. Next base: position 43,568,226 of record CM061260.1, on the reverse strand, counting down.
TCCATGGGACCATGCTCAGTCCACTGAGCCACACCAGCCAGGTGAGAAGGAATTCTTAAAGGGATGGGTTTGTGCTACATAATTCTATGGAGGGATTAGGGAAGCAGTGTGTCATCTCTGCTTGGGATATCGCTGAAAAATTCAGCTATTGAATATCTCAGAAATAATTTTTGGGGACGCTGAAGGAATAAAACCAGACTTGGAATGTCATTGTCAACAAAGCAGCAATCACTTGAAGGAAAGATTGTTAGTCATTTTTGCAGCTGTGGTATAGCCTTGTATAAAAACACTGTTTATGTGAGCTTGTCCAAGTCCCTTAGAAACATTGTTTATGTTCTGTTAGGAATATCACAACCTGATTACCAGCAGGGCTGATTTTCATTTTCTCAGATCTAGCTGCCTGCAAGAGGGTGACTCCAAGAAACAAGCCAGTTTTCACAGCAGTATTCTGGAAAGGCTCAAATTAGACAAAACAGGCATTGGTATGAGTTTGACTGAAAATCTGAGAAATTCTATGTGAAAATGAAAGTCTGCATAAGAAAGCAGTTAGGCCTTATTATGGACTGATTGTTTGTCTCCACCACCCCCCCCCCACCCCCTTCCCCAATTCGTACATTGAAATCCTAGCCCCCTATATAATGTTATTAGTAGGTGGAGCCTTTGGGACCTGATTAGATCATGAGGCTGGAGCCCTCATGTTTGGGATTAGTGAGTACCCTTATAAAAGAGAGCTTGTCCCTTCCACCATGTGAGGACTCAGTGAGAAGACAGCTGGGTGGAGCAACAGACTGTTGTTGTATATTAGAAGCCTAATAAAATGGTTTAACTTAAAATATGTACTTATATTACTTTGATATAAGCAAAACTTTATTTTTTTAATTTATTGGTGAAAGTATTACAGATGTTCCTCCTTTTTTCCCCTATTGCAAAACGTTATTTAAAACATCATAATAACTGAGAAAGGAAGGTAGATAGGTGGAACAACTGGAACCATGAACCCTCTTTCTCTTTCTCTCTCTCTCTCCTGTATCTCTGTGCTTCTGATTCATGTTTCCTCACTGTGGATCAGAGTTATTGGTGCTCCGCAGGGTGAAGGGGCCAGGGGGGGCTCTGGCTACGAGCAGACATCCTAGCTAGAGATGGCTCCTAGCAGTTCTGGACTCATTATTCTCATAGCTTTGCTAACTGAGAGCAAATCAATGACCTTTCCTCTCAACTTCAGTTAGTATAAGAAAGACTTACATGTTTTGCTCAATGTCTCTCTTCTGTATCTGGGAAGGCTACCTTAGTGTCTTTAGGACCCTTCCTCCCAATGTAGATGTACTTAGTGATTATGAAAATCTTTGTAAACAAAGATTTTATTTGCTTGTGTTTGCCAATATTTTATTTTTCAAAATAACTTGGAGTTATTTTTCAAAATAACTTGGAGCCTCCTAATGCTTTCCAGTGGTAGTGTTGTGGCACGAGAGAACCCAGAGACCACCAGAGCCAAATTAAAGCCAAATGGAGAGCAAAGATGGCCAGTGACTGATCCCTGGCTGATCCTGAGTTCTAGGAGACCAGCCCTGATATGCTTTATTACATGCCTTTTATACCTTACAGAAAATAGGATCTTCTTGATATAATGCCCAGGGCTACAATAATGCTGTATAGAATTAGTTTGCCTTGGGGATAACAGGAACACCCAGGCCCACCCAGGAACACCCAGGTATTTCAAGGTACATTGGGTCACACTTAGCCCCGAGCTGCACAAACACAGTGCAAGCCTAATTCCTTGAGATTGTGGGGGAGGTCAAGTCTCTGACTCAAGACCTCCAGGCTCCATGGACTCTGTCAGACACGGAGCCGGCTCCCAACAATTTCTTGGTTCAGGGAGTATTCCAATTTACTGAAGTTATTTTGATCTCTATCCTGTCTATAAACAAGTCAGCACAATAATTTACCAATCATCAATTATGGAGTTATAAATATGTCAGCACAGTAGCAGTTGCTATCACCATTTTGGTAAGGAGATAAAAAAGAAGACAAGTAGATTACTGATGATGTTTCTTACACATGTTAACAAAACACCTTCTTACTTGGTACCACATCCTTTCTTGGCAGGAGTTGATGTTTGTTATTTACCTGATATCTTGTTAAAATGCAGAATCTCAGGTTCCAGAATCAGAATCATTGTGTCAGAATCTAATTTAGTTTGTTTGGAGCCTGGGCCTTTTTTTTTTTTAGCTTCCCAGGTGGCTAGGTTGTTAACTAATAATCTGAACAAATAAATCATAATTTTGTTCTTCCTTATTTATATTTGTGACTGAGTTAACAGAGTCAGTGTTTCTCAAAAATTTTATGCATATAAATCACTTGAGGTTCTTATTTTTTAAACTTTTATTTATATATTTTTTATAATTAAAAAATATTTTAATTAATTTTTTTTTAGAGCGAGAAGAAGGGAGAGGGAGAGAGAGAGAAACGTCAGTTGGCTGCCTCCTGCACATCCTCTACTGGGGATCAAGCCTGAAACCCAGGCATGTGCCCTGACTGTGCTGGCATGTTTATAACCCCATAATTGATAATTGGTAAATTATTGTGCTGACTTGTTTATAGTTCCATAATTGATGATTGGGAAAGTCACTGTGTGCCCTCTAGCTGAACTTGTTTTGTAAAGAATCAATCAACAGGCTTGCATTGTGTTTGTGCAGCTCGGGGCTAAGTGTGACCCAATGTACCTTGAAATACCTGAGATAACAGACTGGGTGTTCCTGGGTGGGCCTGGTGTTCCTGTTATCCCCAAGGCAAACTAATTCTATACAACATTGTTGTAGCCCTGGGCATTATATCAAGAAGATCCTATTTTCTGTAAGGTATAAAAGGCATGTAATAAAGCATATCAGGGCTGGTCTCCTAGAACTCAGGATCAGTCAGGGAACAGTCACTGGCCGTCTTTGTTCTCTATTTGGCTTTAATTTGGCTCTGGTGGTCTCTGGGTTCTCTTGCGCCACACACTGACCAGGAATTGAAATGGCAGCCTTTCTGTGCCCGAGACTATGCCCAACCAACTGAGCCACACTGGCCAGGGCCAGAGATGCTTATTTAATTTTAATTAAAAAAAATTTTTGGTTAATCCTCACCCAAGGATATTTTTCCATTGATTTTTAGATAGAGTGGAAGGGAGGGTGGGAGAGAGAGAGAGAGAGAAACACTGACATGAGACACATCAATTAGTTGCCTCCTGCATGACCCCAACCAGGGCTGGGGATAGAACCTGCAACCCAGGTATGTGCCCTTGACCGGGAATCAAGCCCGGGACTCTTCAGTCTGAGGGCTGATGCTCCAACTGCTGAGCCCAAAGGGCCAGGGCAAGAGAGATGCTTATTTTAAACCACAGATCTCATGAAATTGGATGGGATCACCAAGGGCGAGAGTATATATAGAGAAAATGAGGGGAACTATGACTGAGCCCTGGAGGGTCCAGCATTTAGAGCTCTAACAGAGTGGGAAAAACTAGAAAATAACATGAGAGGAGCCATGTCTGAGGCAAGAGCAGACCAGGGGAGTGTCATGTCATAGAAGCCACGAGAAGACAAGACAATGTTTCAAGAAGGGAGAGGCCAAATGAGTCTAATGCTGACCATTGGATATTATAACAGTAACTTAGTATTGATATGGCTTATTTTGGAGCACTTTCATAAAACCTGAAATGTCAGTTTTTTCACTCATGAAATATTGGGAGGCAATTATGGTCATTACTATCTTTCTTTTCTTAATGAGGAATCTTTATTAATCATCTTCTGCTTCATGCCATGTAAAAAAAATGAACTCAAAATGGATCAAAGACTTAAATGTAAGAGCTAAACCTCTACAATTCTTAGAAGAAAACATTGATGTGAATGTTGTGACCTTGTGTTATAGAATAGAATAGGGAAGCTAAGACAGTTAAACAGTAGTTTGCAGACACCTAGTAAATCCTATCTTCCCTAAAACAAGGACACTTAAAGTAAATGGTTTGTACTTCTCCCAATCCAGGGGGTAAATATCTTAAACCACTCAACTCAGTGAGACAGATAACATAAATCCGGTTAGTGCCATTTGCCAACCACACCCAAGGACAAGACAAATTAAGGGGATAAATCTCAGTTTGGTACTCAGCATAAAGCTGATGAATATTCTATTGATCCTCCCCTAAGACCTCCCCTAAACACCCAGCCTTTATAATCCCTGAAAACTCCACTCCAGGGAGCATCCCCCAGCTATTCCCTTTCCCCTCTTCTTCCCCCCACAGACACATATCTCCTAAACTCCAAGGAACCCCATGAGACTGGCAATGAAGGAACAATGGGGAGAGGCAGCTGGTCCCAGGCTAACCCCCTAAACCTGTCCCCAAGGCCCCCTTTCCTCTGACTTCCCAGTGAGCAAAAAGCAGCCCAGCCTCAGCTCTCCTGGTTCTTCTATGCCCTACCCTGTTCCCCTGTCCTAAGTTGTTTTTGTTGTCGTCAATAAATTCTTGCTTGCTTTTCTACACTTTGTCTCATGATTGAAACCTTTCCTTCAAGAAGACAAGACCTGAGGTCTTGTCTCACCTGTAACACTTGGGTTAGAGAATGATTTCTTAGATATGACACCAAAAACAAAAGGAATAATCATAATTTAAAAAAGACAAATTGGGCATATTAAAATGAAAAACTCCTGTGCCTCAAAGGACACCCCATTTCCCACAGATTGGAAGAAATTTTTGCAAATGTGCATCTGATAAGAGACTTGTATCTGAATAAATAAAGAGCTATTACAACTTAATAATATAAAGATAAATAGCCCAATTTAAAATAGGCAAAGGAAGAGGCATTTCTCCTAAGAAGATAGACCATGGCCAATAAGTTCATGAAAAGATACTCAGCTACATTAGTCCTCAGGGAAATGCAAATCAAAACCACAATGAAATATCACTTCACATCCACTTGCATGGCCATAATAAAAATGACAGATAATGACAAGTGTTGGAAAGGATGTGAAGAAATTGGAACCCTCGTACATTGCTGGTGGGATTATAAAACAGTGCAATAGCCTTGGAAAATGGTCTGACAGTTCCTCAAAAAGTTAAACATGGAGCCATATGACGCAGCAATTTCACTCTTAGAAAATTGAAGACCTGCATCCACACAAAAACCTATACCTAAATGTTCAGGGCAGCTTATTCATAATATCCAAGATGTGGAAACAATCCAAATGACCATCAACTGATGAAAGGATGAATAGAAAGACAATGAATGTAATTCATCAATAAAAGAAGTGATGCACTGCTCTGGCCCATTTGGCTCAGTAGTTAAGAGTGCTGGTCCATAGACCAAAGGGTCTTGGGTTCAATTCCCGGTCAAGGGCATGTACCTGGGTTGCAGGTTTGATCCCCGGCCCTAGTTGGGGTCATGCGGGAAGCAACCAATTGATGTGTCTCTCTTACATCAGTGTCTCTCTCTCTCTCTCTCTCTCCCCTTCTCCCTCCCTTCCACTCCATCTAAGAAAAAAAAAAGTAAAAATATCCTTGGGAGAGGATTAACAAAAAAAGTTAAAGGAGAGAAATGATGCACTGATACATGCTACAACATGGGTGAAGAGAGAGAGTTCCAAATGACTATATTGTGTGATTGCGTTTATCTGAAATGTCCAGAATAGGCAACTCTATGGAGATAGAAAGATCAGTGGTTGTCTAGGGCTGAAGGGGGAAAGATCATTGAGGGGGTCATGGTTAGGAGTGTGGGGTTTCTTTTAAGGGTAATGATAATGTTTTAAAATTGATTGTAGTGATGCCCAACTCTGAATATACTAAAAGCCATCTAATTACACTTAAAAGATGACCTTCTGAGTGTTTGAGTGCGTTAGCCTGCTTTTCATAACTATCTACCATTAGGGCTTCTCCCCTGTTGAAACTGCAGTTTTTTTCTCCTTTTATTCCCCTCCCTGCACAGCACTAGGTGACAGTCAAACCAAACTTCTCAGGGTTTCTCCAACAGGCTTTGTGCTTCCCTTTATTCTTGTAATGCCCCACTAGCTCCCTTTTGCCTGCCATACCTAATCTTCAAAAGTCCAAATGGCGGGGCTGGGTGAAAAGGTAAAAAAGATTAAGCAAAATAAAACCAAACCAAAATAAACAAACACAAAAAAATTTAAAAACCCCAAAACCTCATAGACACAGACAACAGCATGGTGATTACCAGAGGGAAGAGGGGTGGGGAAAGGTAGAAGAAAGTAAAGGGGCATAAATGGTGATGGAAGGAGACTTGACTTGGGGTGGTGAACACACAATACAATGTATAGATGAGGTATTACAGAATTGTGCAACTGAAACCTCTATAATTTTTTTGAAACCTATATAATTTTATTAACCAATATCATCCCAATAAATTCAATAAAAATGTAAAAAAAAAAAAAAGTCCAAATGAAATGCCTCCTTCTCTTTGCTTTTAATTGATTTTTTAAAATCCTCACCTGAGGATATTTTTCCATTGATTTCTAGATAGAGTGGGAGGGAGGAAGGGAGAGAGAGAAAGACATTGATGTGAGAGAGACACATCAATTGGTCGCCTCGTGCATGACCCCAACTGGGGCCGGGGATCGAACCTGCAACCGAGGTACATGCCCTTGACCGGAAAACAAACCCTCGACTCTTCGTTCTGAGGGCCGACGCTCTAACTGCTGAGCCAAACTGGACAGGGCTGATTTTTTTTTTTCTTTGAGAGAGGAAGGGAGAGAGAGAGAGAGAGAGAGAGAGAGAGAGAGAGAGAGAGAGAGAGAGAAAAACATCAATTTATTGTTCCACTTATTTATGCATTCATTGATTGTTTCTTGTGAGTGTCCTGACCGACTGAGCTACCCAGCCAGGGCTGAAGTGCCTCTTTCTCCATCTCTGGTCATCTCAATTCCCATAATGTTTTTATGCATTCTTGTAAGTGCTAAGTTATGATAGAATATGGCAAAAACATTGCGCCTCCCCCCCACCTTCTTATTCCCCATTAATTGCCTCCATTAATTGCTTTCACCCTCTCTTCTCTCTTAATTATTACAAATATGGTCAATATTCTTTTTATTGATGGGGGGAGAGTTGAAGGTACATCTGTATTTTCACTTTGCTGAACTGGTTTGTAAGTATGTTCATATATTCAATAGTGTGCATGTAGAATCGGATGACCAAGGTCAGGTTGACCCAACCAGAACACACTTGGGGTGAGAGAAATCTGGCTGTGTGAGCGAATGAAAATTCCAGATGTCAGCTGGTAAAATCTCCCCAATATTTTTTTTCTTCTTTTTTTGTTAATCTTCACCTGAGGACATTTTTTCATTGATTTTTAGAGAGAGTGGAAAGGGGGGGGAGAGAGAGAGAAACATTGATGTGAGAGAGATACATTGCTTGCCTCTGGCACAACCCTCCGGGTTGGGGATTGAACCTGCAACCCAGGTACATGCCCTTGACTGGGAATCGAACCTGAGATCTTTTGATGGATGGGCCTACACTCAAACACAGCCACACCAGCCAGGGCTCCCATTTTTTTTTTCTTTTCTTTTTATCAAGTGAGTGGGACAGCAGACACACAGACACCATTCCTGAGCTGGGAGTCCTCCCGCACCATCTGTTTCTGGCCTCAAGCAGTGGCCCTGTGCGCCTGGTCGGGGGAGGCTGTGGGCAGCTCCCAGACAGGAGGGAGGAACCAGAGGACTGCCCCTCAGATTGTGTTGCCTAGAGTGTCCTCCTCTTCCTTCAGTCAGTTTGAAGGGTACTTTCCAGGTGATGGTAGAAAGTTCAAGAGGGACCTAATTATTTGTCCTTAATCACATGTTATTTTTGGAATTCGAATTGTGAGAGGGGAAGCAGGAATACAAAACCCTACTCAGACATCGGAAAGAATAGTTGAAGAATGACAAGTATGCAATTTTAAGGTCCCAAATCTTATCTTATATGAGAACTTGAGAAGACAAGAATTCTTTCGGTTGAATTTATCTCCCCACTCTAAATGTTCCTAAATTAAGATTTTGGAAAATTCTTTCAGTCTCAGGTTAAGGTCATCTAAACTGAAGTTTGCCCAACATCCCAAAGCATTACAATTAAAAAAACATTAAACATTACTTAAGTAATTCATGCTGTAGTAACAAATTCCAAAACTGAAGAACCAAACATCATTCACTATCTGGTTTGTGTTACAGCATTTAGCTTATCCTCCCTTGTGTTCTGTAAACAGAGAAGCAGTGCATATACCATGTGCAAAGAGCATAGGGTGGGATAAACAAGTCCAGACTTTAGCCAGGGTGTTTTCCCTCGGGTGAATTGCTTCATGTCTCTGAGTCAGTTTCTACATCTGCAACCCTCCTTAAAGGATTGTTTATGAGGATTAAATGAGATAATAATGATTAATGATTTAGCATATAGTGTTTAGCACTGGTTAGGTTTCAACAATTGGGAGCAAACTAAAGAAGTTTATACAGATGTTCTCTTCTTTACTTAGTTACAGGCCCTTTCAGGACAGCAACCGTGTAACCATCTCAACAAATGTTTGTCAAATAATAAATGAATGAATGATGGTTTACTGGAATCCTCGATATAGATGAGTAATACATTTTTCAACAGAGAGGTTTTATTTTGCACCTTTTCTTTTTTCCCACATGGTTTCCTCTTTTTTTCTGAAGTCATTTTGCTTGTTTGTTTTATATAAAATGTGAGTGAAGCTTTCTATGCTCTGGAGGTTTCACTTACAAGTGTTCCTTCCCTACCTCGGAGAGTGAGGCAATGACTATTTTCCCTTCCTGCCTAGTGATGGAGACTCAGAGAACACAGGGATTTATATGTCACAGACTTTGCAGTGAAATTAGCATTAGAATATTTCTTTCTTTTAATAATAAAAAAATTTTCTTCATTTATTTAGGGATTATTAAATAGCTCGGTAACATTTTATAATATTGTCTTAGACTTTTTTTCATATTTTTTGTTAGAATTATTCTTCTCCAATACTTAATGTTCTTCATACTTTAAATGTCTTTTTTTAAATTTTATTTTTGTTACAGATGTTTCTCCTTTTTTCCCCATTGACACCCTCCTCCCCATCCCCCCCAACCCCGTCCCCAGCTTTGTTGTCCATGTCCAACAGTTATGCATACATGTGCATAAGTTCTGTGGTTTATCTCTTCCCACCCCCTCTTCTGAGGGTTGTCAGTCTGTACCCTACTTCCACATCTCTGGGTCTACCCTGTTCCTCAGACTGTTATGTTCATTATATTCCACAAATAAGTGAGATCATGTGATATTTGTCTTTCTCTGCTTGGCTTGTATAGCATTAGAATCTTTAGTCTTCACAGTAATAGGTTAATTCTTTTTTAAAAATTCTGCTAAGCCCTCTTTTCTTCTGCCTTTCTTTCATATATAGGAAATCTATTAGATAGAAATCACCTCTAAAGTTCTTTTTTTTTTTTTTTTTCTGCCTCCTAAAGCAAGGCCACCAAAAATTTTGGTTGCCTCCCACATGAAAAAAATGGGAGAGAGAGAGAACATACCTCTAAAGTTCTTATTTCTTTTCAAAGAACCCACACAAGAAATAGTATTCCAAATAAGAAACATCAAAATAAATGAATTATCCAGGTGAAAGGCTAAGGGAGATGATTGATGGTGTTATTTAGCTTGCCACACCCTGCACCCCTTTAAAAATAGTTTTATTGTAAAATATTGCACATTTGTTCAGAAATGTGCATTAACTTATTTGCACAGCTTAACAAATATTTATAAAGCAAACACTCATGTAACTGGTACTCAGGTTAAGAAATTAAACATTGTAAGTACTTCATCCCAATCCCTGTATCTATTTCTGATCCTCTCCCCAGAGGTAACTGTTATCCTTCTTTTTAAAAGATTGTCATTTTCTTGCTCTTCTTTATAGTTATACTACATATGTGTGCAATATCGTTAAACAATATTGTGTTGTTTTTGCTTGTTTTAGAACTTAATATAAATCATACTGTGTACTATATTTTTTTGTATCTTGCTTTTTCATTTTGCTCAAATTATGTTGTAATTACCCAATTGCTGCATGTAGTTGAAATTCATTAATTTTGTTGCTGAGTGATATTCCTGCATAAATATACCATATTTTTTTAGCCACTCTACTGAAAATGGATTGCTTCCAATGTACATTTTTACATGTGTATTCTGGTTTATATGTACACATGTTTATCTAAGATATATGCTCAGGAACATAATTACTACATCACTAGGTATGTATATCTTCAACTTTACTAGATACTACCAAGTTTTTTTCCAAAAGTGGTGGTCATACTGATTTAAAACCTCACCAGGAATGCAAGAATTCCAGTTGTTCTACATCTTTATCAACAATTTTTTTTTTTGCAGCAATTCTGGTGCCAGTACAGTATATATGTCATTTTGGTTGGAATTTGCATTTTCATGATGACTAATGATATTTAGTACTTTTTCATTGGCAATCTGGACTTCTGTATTGTGAAGCATCTGTTAATCTTACTCATTTTTACATTGGACTGTATGCCTTTTTCTCAACTGATTTGGCTGGTTTTTCCATTTCCTTTCATGAGTGATATAGATAGATGTTGATAGAGAGTGGAGTTCTGTGGTCATACCCAACCTTTTAGAAAAATGCCAAATGCAGTTTGAGTTATGGTGTGTGTGTGTGTGTGTGTGTGTGTGTGTGTGTGTGTGTGTATTTAGTCAGTTCTTTTCAGATGTTACCTCCAGCAGTTCATGAGTTTGCTGCCCTTGAGGCTGGGCAAGAGCCTGGGCAAGATTTAAGTAAGTGCCATCAAGGGCGGGCACAGGAAGGACCCCTTCCCCCAACCTGCTATTGGGAGTCATTTAATGGAGGACATCAAAGGTCTGATGCTTGGGGAAGCCCTCCAGTTAATTATTACCTAGAAGCAGAGAGCAGAACAAGGTCTCAAAAATCCTCTAAACTGGTGAGTCCCCTTTAATCAGTGCTTTGAAGACAGTTAAATTCCCATTAGACCCATTAGTTCATCTGGAAACTAATGTTTACTTGGAAATGAGCCAAATGAGAAGGGGAGTTTCTGAAACAATCCCCTGGAGAAAAGCATCTTCCCTTCCTCTAAAGATAAAGTGGAGGATAGAGAGGAAAGTAGGAGAAAGTTAATTGCAGTTTCTAAGCTGCTGGAACATTTCTGCACGTCTTTAAACATTGTTTTAACAATGCTGATGGGCTGATTCTGCAATGTAATAACTGTCAGTTTCTACATTTGAACATTATTTTTTCAACCCAGAGGATTAATTTTAAGAGTTTTGTTTGTTTTAAATAATGCTCGAGCCTGGTTAGAACTTTGTAAAGAGTTATTTTTCAAACAAAAATGGAGTTATAGCCCTGGCCGGTTTGGCTCAGCGGTTAGAGCGTCGGCCTGCGGTCCGGAGAGACCCGGGTTCGGTTCCCGCTAAGGGCATGTACCTCGGTTGCAGTTTGTCCCCGGCCCTGGTTGGTCGTGCGGGTGGCAGCCACTCGATGTGGCCCTTTCACGTCGATGTTTCTCTCTCTCTCTCTTTCTCTCTCTCCCTCCTGCTCTGTCTATAGAAAAAATGTCCTCAGGTGAGGATAAAAAAAAAAAAAAAAAAAAATGGAGTTATAGCTTTTGGTAAATTCTACAATGGCAGAGATTTGGTTGTCTTGTATTTACCTTTGTTATTCCAGAGCCTAGACCCGTGCCTGGTACACGACAAGAAGTTAAAAATTCATTGAATAAATGAATGAACAAATACTTTTCAGGCACTGAAGCCTCTAGCCTAGTAACAGAAGGAAACAGGACGATGCTTACTAGTACATGTACACACGAAAGCATACTCACTCACTCCTTTCATTTGACCTCGTTTGTGACTTTCCGGGGGGAAAAGATACAAAACTTCTGCCCTTTAGAAGAGAGTGCATATAAATAACGAATGAGTAAGAGAATTGTTTTATTGTCATAAAACACAACCTATAAACTTAAAGATAAGGTCTTAGTTCTGGAGGGCAAAATGGCTTTTTCCCTCTACTATTTTTTAAGGATCTTCTGACTTTTTTTTTTTTTATCCTCACCGGAGGACATTTTTGCATTTATTTTCAGAGAGAGCAGGAGGGAGATGGGGGGGGGGGCGGAGAGAGAAAGAGAAACATCGATGTGAGAGAGACACATCGAGTGGCTGCCACCCACACGACCCCAACCGGGGCCGGGGACAAACTGCAACTGAGGTATGTGCCCTTAGCAGGAGCCGAACCCGGGACTCTCTGGTCTGCAGGCTGACGCTCTAACCTCTGAGCCAAACCGGCCAGGGCAATTCGAATTTAAATTAAAAAACTGAAGCAGTGTAAAATATTTTTGTTTTAAATACAACTTCCTAACTTTGGTAGGACTATATTTCACTTGAACTACTGAAAATTTAGCATCCTTACTGAGATGTGCTAGAAATGTAAAATACACACTGTATTTCAAAGACAGTATGACAATGTTGGTAAATGATCTCATTAATAGTTTGTGTATTGGTTATATTTTGGATATATTGGGTTAAATATATTATTAAAATTAATTTCATCTGGTCTATTTTTTACTTTTAAAATGTGGCTAGTAGAAAAATGTGAATTACATATATAGCTTGTATTGTATTCTATCGGATAGTGACAGGCCCACTTGCTGGCTGTGTGATGTTGGGCAAGTTACTTAACCACACTGGGCCTCAGTTCCCTCATTTTAGGAATAGAAATAAACACATCTACCTCATAGAGTTGTTGCAGGGATTAAATGAATAGTACATGTGAGCTGCCAAGCAAAGTGCCTGTGATCATGTTGAAATAAATTCTCTCCAAACATCTCATCTCCCTGATTGTAATTGTTAATACCAATGAGGACCCAAAGAGGAAACCAGCACATGAGGGTTTTAGCACAAGCACCAGTTCTTATCGTCAAGGTGAGAAGAGGTTTAGGCAGTCAGGGGAAACATGTGGCTTTGTCAACACGAATCCGCTGTATTCCGGTTTTTGTTGTTAATCCTCACCCAAGGATATTTTTCCATTGATTTTTAGAGAGAGTGGAAAGAGAGGATGGAGAGAGAGAGAAAAACATCTATGTGAGAGAGACACATCAATTGGTTGCCTCTTGCATGACCCCATTCTGGGGCCGGGATCAAACCTGCAACCAGGTACATGCCCTTGGCCAGGAATCGAACCTGAGACCTTTGGTCCGAGGCCAATGCTCTAACCGCTGAGCCAAACCGGCCAGGGCCGTATTCAGGTTTGATCCTTGACATGACCTAGGTTCCCACTTTCTAGCTGTGCACATTCATGTCTCTTTTTCCCTTTACTTTTCCCCTTTTGCCCTGTCTTTGTAATGATTACAGTTAACCCTTGCAAAACCTGGGTTTGAACTCTGCAGGTCCACTTCCGCACAGATTTTTTTTTTCCATAAATACACAGTCAGCCCTCTGTATCCGCAGGTTTCCATCTGCAGCTGGGAGTTCCTGGATGTGAAGGGCCAACTGCACGCGTTGTTCTGCAACACTGTATACAAGGGGCTTGAGCATCAGTGGATCTGGGTATCCATGGGGGTCCTGGAACCAATCTCCCGGGGATACCAAGGAACGACTAAATTCTTGGGGAGTCAAAGTTCTAAGCGAATTTTGGACAGCACCAGGATCGGCCCCCCTAACCCCATGTTGTTCAAGGGTCAATTGTAATTGTATTTGAAACTTTGTGTTCTCTGGATGTAGGAATGTCGAAAGCCATAATTCAGACTGGGAAAGAAGACACATTCCCCCTTTTCCCCGGGCATCACTGTGGACCATGGAGGTTCCTAGGAGGCAGGTGAGAAAAACACTTTGTGTTTAGAATGCACCAGTGTCGTCTTTATATAGGCTGCTCGTGTCCTCCCTGCCGCCCTAACCCCCGACAGAGGTCCCAGACAAAACCATGAAAACTAAAAGGGCAAGGGGGCTCAGAACACCTGTTTTAGGAAGTGGGGGCAACCCAAAGTGTTAAGGCTAACAGATTTAGTCTTTTCTGGAGCGTCTTTTCATTTCTTGCCTGATTTCTGTCAGGGATCCCTTATTTCTTTGTTATCTGTGTAATCTATTTACTTTGATGCTTAAAGCAAAGGAGTACAATATAAATCAGGAAAGAAAATATCCTCACTTGGGACTTGTAACTCTAAATAAGACCTTATCTCAGAGGGTACCAGTTTTAGTGATGTTTCCCCCATGGGTGGTTGAAGGGGACTCTTCTGCGTGTCCTGTGAGTCAGCTAAGGCAGCTGAAGTCATTTGATGTCCTCAGTCCCCTCAGCAAGAGTAGAGATACTCACAAGGCTCTGATAAACTTGGCACTACACTTTCCCCTCTAAAAACTGGGGAGAAATCACCAAAGGAATTTTTTTAAAAGCAGTAAATCACGTGTTGCTTTTACTTTTTAGCACCAGCTAGTGGACTTCTGGGAAGAAAAGGAAATGGAATAATCAGCCCTTGTGGATACTCAAGTCACATGCTCCATGGGCTGTGGAGTGTCTGAGGTCAGCGCTGCACCTCACTACTGCCCAGGGTCTGTGTTTGGGGAGCAGATCTGGAAGCTAAGAAATCTTCCTCTGATCTGGTATTAATTGCTTTCCTAAGTGCTTCCCATGCACAGGAAAACAGCATGCAGGAATGCCAGAGGCATCTGACCCTGGGACCTGCTGCTCCAGTAACATGGGGGCACTGGATGGCAAGCAGGGTGGATAAAGCCATTCTGTTACTTGACCAGATTACCACAAACCTTTGTTCTTGTACCTGCCATACATAATCATTCCTTTATAGCTCTGTCACCAGCAGGAACATGAATGCCTCTGGCAGTATTGCAAACTCCCAGAGGTGCCAATCACGTGGTAGCTGGTGTGAATGGCGCCTCCTGGAGGTGTGCGGTGCACAGCCTGAGCAGCTTCTTTGCAGCAGCTCTGCCTGGGGCTGGCGGGGGGAGTGGGTGGCTAATAGATTAGCTTTGTGCATCTTTTGTCCTGACATCTGGTACATGGTAGGTGCTCAACAACTGTTTTTTGAATGAATGACACTGGCCTTACCATTTATTCTAAGTTTATTTGACCCATTTTCTCAATCTGTGGATCTTTTCATCTAGTCAATTAGCCTATTATTATGTGGTTCCCCTTCACCATTTTCATCTAGGAACACGCTTCAGTTTATTTTTTCTAAATCTTTATTATTATTGAATTTATTGGGATTACATTGGTCAATAAGAAAGTGCTTCAGTTTTAAAGGATTTGTTATTGATGTTTCTTGTGCATTTAGAAAAACTTCTAGAGAGATGAGCTCACATGTGGAGGGAGCTGGGGCACTCAGGCTGCTTGGTGCTGCTGGGGTCTTCCCTGCTGGGATGACTGGGCCTAGAGGCTGGATTGTTCCCTGTCCGACCCACTTTCGATGCTGGGAAACAACTCAGTGACCTCTCGCCTCATTTTCAATGTCACAGGTGTGGCTCTGGAGAAGAAACTGCTTACACCTCTATAACATGAAGGTGTTGAGTTTGGATCACAGCTGCAGTAAAATCAACCAGAAACAGATGCACAGGATGTCAAGCAAGTGGGAATGAATTCCAACCACTTTTCTAAATCGGAGGAGTGGGATTGTGGGTGGATTATCTGTCTTGGGTTTTTCTGATTTCTTGAATTCATATGTATATATTTTTTTATCCTCACCCGAGGACATTTTTGCATTTATCTTCAGATAGAGCAGAGGGAGAGAGGGAGGAAGAGAGAGAGAGAAACATTGACGTGAGAGAGACACAACAGCTGGTTGCTACCCACATGACCCCAACTGGGGCCAGGGACAAACTGCAACCGAGATACGTGCCCTTAGCAGGAACCGAACCCGGGACTTTCTGGTCCGTGGGCCGACGCTCTAACCGCTGAGCCAAACCGGCCAGGGCTGGAATTCATATTTTAATGAGGAAAAATTTAGCTCCGAATGCTAACGGTACCAGGGAGGACAAGCTCCCTGACTGTGGCCTCAGCTCTGGGTGTTCCCTGTCCAGGTAGATAGACAGTCATTGGGCACTCACTGCGTCAGGCTCGGGCTGGCCTCTGGGATTTCCTCTTCCTTCAGATCTGGTCACCTCACACCACACGTCTCGGGTTCCAGGGAAAAGAAACCACAACCTCCTATGGTTTTGAAGAAGCTGAGCTGCTGAGACCTGAGTTCACCTGATATGCTTCTTGATTGTTCAAAAGGAACGTAAAGATACTTAGAAAACATTTTTTTCCTGACAAAAATCTGCCTTTCAAAATCGATTGTGCTGCTGCAGACCCCCGCCCCCCCATCACGTATTTGGATGTCAGAGACTGGATAGTGAGCCTTTTTCTCTTGACGCTCCTGTTGTGAAAAACCCATCTCCCCCTTCTCTCTGCCTAGGTGCCCCGGAGAACTGTCTGACTAACGAGAAGATCACGCATGTGGAAATGCCAAAGAGGAAAATCCATTAATATATTTTTAAAATGTTTCCTGCACTAACAGAATTCATGTCGAGGCAAAGAGGCTCTACAGTCCTCAGCTTCCCAGAGGACAGAAAACGTTTCATGGAGAAAATGGACAGAGACCAGCACCATGTGCTAGGAGCTGAGAGTGTGGTTTTGCCTCAGATTTCCCGGGCAGCTGTGGGGTGTGACATTCGACCCCACACTCCACCCGTCTGTTACCTCACCCCAAACAGAAGCAAAGCAGGGCACATACCAGGTTTGTGAAATCAAACTTCTGTAATTCTCCTCCTGAGGAGAAAATGGAAATAAGTTGTGCTTATTAATGAAAGGCCAGTAAGAATTGACAGGCCATATTATAAAACACCACTTGGAAAAAGGTGAGTAGGATCCAGTGCTTGGGATCTAGCCCAGGATTATGACTTACGGTGTTTCCTTTTCAGCCCCGCCCCCTTTTTAACTGGCAGGAAAATATGGCCCAGATAGGTCAGCTTGGATGAGCCAGATGGAGTAATCCATGAAGTTGCTGATCATTTTTGCTGATGTGGCTGCAAAGCCAGGCACCTAATTTTGTGTTCTGGAAATGATCATGGTGTAAGATGTCCTTAAAGGAAAGCCACTCTCCTTGCTGCCAAAATAATGTGTGTCTGATAGTTTAAAATTGCCAACATTGGTAGTTATTGGCTTCAATTTATTTATTTTTCAACTTATCTTTATTGTTGAATGTATTACAGATGTTCCTCATTTTCCCCCCATTGCCCCCCTCCTCCCCTTTCCCGCCCCCCTCCTGCCTTTCCCCACACTGTTGTCTGTGTCCATTGATTATGCATATATACATATAAGTTCTTTGGTTTATTTCTTCCCACCCCTCAATCCCCCTTCCCTTTGAGGTTTGTCAGTCTAACAACCAATTTGTACTTCTTAATCCCTTCACCTTTTTCACCCATCCCCCCAGCCCCCACCCATCTGGTAACCAACAAAAATTCTCTGTATCTATGAGAATGTTTCTGTTCTGCTTGTTCATTTTGTTTGTAGATTCAATTGTTGATAGATATGTATTTATTGCCATTTTGTTTGTTCATATTTTTTTATCTTTCTCTTCAAGAAGACCCTTCAACATTTCATATAATAATGGTTTGGTGGTGATGAACTCCTTTAGCTTTTCCTTGTCTGGGAAACTCTTTATATGGCCATTGATTCTAAATGACAGCTTTGCAGGATAGAGTAATCTTGGTTGTAGGTTCTTGCTTTTCATTGCTCTGAATATTTCTTGCCACTCCCTTCTGGCCTGCAAAGTTTCTTTTGAGAAATCAGCTGACAGTCTTATGGGAACTCCCTTGTAGGTAACTAACTGCTTTTCTCTTGCTGCTTTCAAGATTCTCTCTTTGTCTTGAACCTTTTGCATTTTGATGATGATGTGTCTTGGGGTGGGCCTCTTGGGGTTCATCTTGTTTGGGACTCTGTGCTTCCTGGACTTGTATGTCTGTTTCCTTCACCAAGTTAGGGAAGTTTTCTGCCATTACTGTTTCAAATAGGTTTTCGATTTCTTGTTCTCTCTCTTCTCCTTCTGGCAGCCCCAAGATGTGAATGTTGGCACGCTTGAAGTTGTCCCAGAGGCTCCTTACACTATCCTCATTTCTTTGGATTCTTTTTTCGTTTTGCTGTTCTGATTGGGTGTTTTTTGCTTCCTTATATTCCAAATCGATGGTTTGCTTCTTGGCTTTACCTACTCTACTATTGAATCTGTGTAAACTATTCTTTATTTCAGTTAGTGCCTCCTTCACTTCTGACTGTGCATCCTTCATTTCTGACTGGTCCTTTTTTATGCTCTTGAGGTCCTCACTAAGTTCACTGAGGTTCTCACTAAGTCCATTGAGCATCCTTATAAGCAGTGTTTTGAACTCAGCATCTTTAGGTTGCTTAACTCCATTTCACTTAGTTCTTTTCCTGGAGTTTTGTTCTGTTCTTTCATTTGACACTTGTTTCTTTGTCTCCTCATTTTGGCTGCCTCCCTTTGTTTGTTTCTATGTATTACTTAGCGAGAGGTATGGGGCTAGCTGAGACCAGATGCTGCTTGTTTGAAAGAATTTAGGAAAAGCTGAAGCAGGATCCAAGACAGGCCAATCCTATGGTAAAGCAACTGGCAACAGCTTGGGTGGGCCTGAAAGTTGGGTGGGGCGGGGCCTCAGGGAATCACCAGGGCAGGGCACACAGTGTGAGCCAGGTTGCTGGAGTCCCAGATATGGCTTCGTCTGCCGTCCCAGGGAAGGGCTCACCAAAGGAACAAAAGCCTCTGATAGCACGTCTGTCCAGGAGAAAGCTGCCTCTCCAGCCCTCGCTCCAATGCTAAACAGCTCAGTTCTTCCCCATATGACTCTGGTGCCTTTCAAGCTGCCTCCCCCATGCTGGAGCCTGGAGGGAGCAAGTCCGAGTAAGTCCGTGCGCGGGCCCTTTAAGAGGAGCTGCGGGGGGGCTCCAGCCGCCTCAGCCTCAGTTCACACTGGTTTTTCCAGCCAGAAGTGATGGGGATTCTCTTCCTGGCACTGGAACCCTGAGCTGGGTGCCTGGTGTGGGACGGGGACCCCTCAGTCCTCTGGGAGGACCTTCCCAGCTGAGGTGTCCTCCTAATTTTTATCCGCCTCACGTGGATGTGGGACCAGCCCATCGCGGCTCTGCCACTCCTACCAGTCTCGATGCGGCTTCTTCTTTAATTCCGTAGTTGTAGAACTTCCATTCAGCTTGATTTCAGGCGGTTTTGGATGATGGTTGTTCTGTAGTTTAGTGGTAACTTTGATGTGGTTGTGGGAGGACGCGATACGGCGTTTACCTACGCCGCCATCTTGACCGGAAGTCTCCGGCTTCAATTTATTATTAATAATTGGCACACAGATCAAATTTGATTTTCTAGACTATTTACTCCTTTATAAATCATCAGGCATTTAAAGATGGGTTCTGTTCTCTTTATCAGCATCTTTTTTTTTAAAATCCTCACTCAAGGATGTTTTAAAATTTATCTTCAGATACAGTGAGAGAGAGAGAGAGAAACGTTGATGTGAGGGAGGCACATCAGTTGGTTGCCTCCTGCATGACCCCAACCAGAGCCGGGGACCGACTGCAACTGAGGTACGTGCCCTTGACCGGAATCGAATCCACGACTCTTTGGTCCGCGGGCCGACGCTCTAGCCCCTGAGCCCAACTGGCCAGGGCTCTTCACTGTCTTTATAAGTTTGTGACTGGGTCGAGTTTTCTGTAAAGGAAAGCAGAAAATAGAAAGATCTACTTTAATATTTTGGTGAAACTCCTTCCTTTTACCCAAATGGCTCAGAAATGAACTTCTTCTTAAACAAATGACAGAAACTCAAGTCGGTCTAGCTTCAGTGGAAAGTGAACTTAGTAACTCGTCTGACAGGGAAGCGCAGCGAGGAGCGGGTCAGCTTCAGGCACGGCTGGATCTGGGGCTCGAACTTTGTCACGCAGGCAGCTCTCCTCTCTCACCTTTCGGCCTCTCCTTCAGGCAGTTCCCTTCATGTGGTCGGCAAGATGAGTGACACCAGCCCTAGGCCCATGTTGTCCTGGCACTGTCGTCAGAGAAAACTCTCATTTGCTCTGCTTGGGCCATTGTTCATCTTTGAACTAGTCTCTGTGACTGGGCGGGTGGGGGGACAGTACCTGTGAACTGGACAGTCTGGGCCAAGTGCTCATCCCTGGGTCGGAAATGGCAGGTACTAACCCCAGAAGAAGTTCCTGTATGTTTAACTGGCTCTAATTCAGTCACATGCCCACCCTGAATCACACACCTGGCCAAGGGATTGTGAATATCCGATTGGCCAGGCCTGAGTCACCTGTGTCACCTCAATAGACCGAGACACAGGGCAAGAACTGAGAGTGAAGGGGGGGGAGTGCCGCAGAAAACTGGGACACTGGCAGAAGGGAGAGTAGAAGTTGGCTATCTAAAACAAAAATATTCAGAGACTTTCATAAAAGCTGGTATTTCTTTCTTTTCAAAAAAGATTTATTTTTATTTTTTTTAATTGACTTTTCAGAGAGAGAGGAAGGGAGATGGGGAGAGGGAGAGAGAAACATCGATGTGAGAACAAAACCTGGGTTGGCTGCACCCTGGCCGGTTTGGCTCAGTGGTTAGAGTGTCAGCCCGAGGACCAGAGAGTCGTGGGTTTGATTCGGGTCAAGGGCATGTACCTCAGTTGCAGTTCAGTTGCCAGCCCCAGTCGGGGTCGTGCGGGAGGCAACCAATCGAAGTTTCTCTCTCTCTCTCTCTCCCTCCCACTCTGTCTGAAGATAAATGGAAAAAATATCCTCGGGTGAGGATTTAAAAAACAAACTAACAAAACAAAACAAAAAAACCTGGATTGGCTGCCTCCTGCATGCCCACTACTGGGGAGTGAGCCCAAAACCCAGGCATGTGCCCTGACTGGCAACCTTTCCGTGTACGGGACGACGCCCAACCAACTGAGCCACACCGGCCAGGGCAAAGCTGGCATTTCTTGTTTAAACCTTTTGAGGATGGATTTGTTTTCTTTTTCTTTTTTTTTGGATGACACTATATTGAGACCTCAGGAAATGTAAGTTTTCCCTGGTTACAAATACCTATGTTTGTAGAGAGTTTTTTTTGTTTTTTTTTGTTTTTTTATCCTCACCCGAGGACATTTTTCCATTTTTTGTTCAGATAGAGTGGGAGGGAGAGAGAGGAAGAGAGAAAGAGAGAGAAACATCGACGTGAAAGGGACACATCGAGTGGCTGCCTCCTGCAAGATCCAACCAGGGGCCGGGGACAAACTGCAACCGAGGTACGCACCCTTAGCGGGAACTGAACCTGGGTCTCTCTGGACCACAGGCTGACGCTCTAACCGCTGAG
This sequence comes from Tadarida brasiliensis, assembly GCA_030848825.1. Classification (NCBI taxonomy): domain Eukaryota; kingdom Metazoa; phylum Chordata; class Mammalia; order Chiroptera; family Molossidae; genus Tadarida; species Tadarida brasiliensis. The sequence continues at coordinate 43,546,872 of CM061260.1, read as the reverse complement.
CCAAACCGGCCAGGGCTATTTGTAGAGAGTTTTTGATTTTACAAAGTTCTTCCACCAATCCTTGTAATAGCTCCATGAAGTTTGTGACTATCCTCATTCTACAGGTGAGGACACTGAGGCACAGGGAGGTTCAATGACTCACCCCACACTAGTACCCAGGGGAGCCAGCGCTCAGAGCCAGGCTGTCTGCCTCGACCATCCTTTCGTTTTCCACTCTGCCCTGTGAGAAAAGCTCAGCAAAAGCACTTCCAATGTGAACAGGAGCAGGTGCAGATTCAGGAGACAGTTCAGAGGAGTTAGCAACAGCCTGCAGTGACTCACTGGCAGTGGGTGGCGGTGGAGGCGGTACAGGGGAGTGGATGACTCAGCCCTGCAGCCCGGGTGACTGACAGGGTGCTTGCTACTGCCATTGAGACAGAGCTCACAGGCAGAGATAATTCGCAGCCTCTCAGGTATATCCCCCCTTCCCATTTCAGTTCTTAAGCCATTCCTGACGAGACCCAAACAATAGCCACCCCTTTTCCCTATGCCCTCTGATATCTGGTGGGGTTCCTTCTTCTGGTCCCGGGACCGAGTCGTCCAGCTGGATCTGGTTTCATGGTTGTCTAGTGGTCCAGCCTTTATGTCTTCTCTTAGACTTCCTCTAGGACTTGGGTTCTTTTGTTGCCAGTTTGAACCCAGGGTTTGATGATCCTGGGAGTGAGTCCTGGTGCTTGGGTGGCCTGAATTTCAGTACATGGTAAGTTGCCTCAGTTTCCCCTCCTTAGTCCTAACATTCTGGTGCTGCCTTAAGGACCAGTCCAATGGCTGGGCCCTGGTGTCCTACTTAACTCTTGCACCCCCCTTCTGACTTTCTGGCATGTTGGTTAGGGGCCACATGGACAAATAGCCCTTAGTGATGAGCTTTCACCCCGACTCCTGAAGATCAGCCACAGCTTGAATGACCCACAGCCCTGCTCTGCCTGACTATCTGAATGGCTGGGGCCACCGGCTTGCCTCTGTCAACACTCTTAGTTCTGCTTCTTCCACTTGGGTGTCCCTGCCATAGTCATCAGGTTTACTCTTTCTTGTTCCCCTTGCTGACCAAACTTTTCCCACCTTGGAGCCTTTGCACTGGCTGTACCCCTGCCTGCAATGCTCTGCTCCCTGGCGTGGTTGGCTTTTTCTTGCCTTTCAGGTCCCAGCTTAAACGCCATGTTCCTATTCGATGTGGCCTGCCCTCTTCCTACCTCTTTCTGTATCATCACCCCATTTCTCTTTCCTCATCACACTGTAATATTTGGAATTCTTTTGTTTGGGTTCTTGTTTCTTATCTGTTTTCTCACTAGAGTGAAAGCTCCTGGAAGGCAGGGACCTCCCCTCTTATGCTCACTGTTACATTGGAAGGCCTAGAACAGTGCATGCTACATAGTAGATGCTCAGTGAACTACTTATTGACTGATGCTGAATGATTCTTGATTGCTAAGACCTCATTAAGTCTGGTTTATGCCAGAGGAAGAAGATGTGATCGATTTTGTGCAGGCTGAATTGTGCTGTCCACTTGGAGCTGTCCAACTCCCTCTGCTGGAACTGTCCACCTGGTCAGTCAGGTAGTGTCCTGCATCAGCTCAGAATTGTCCTCTCAAATACCTCTTAAAACAACTATGAGGTATCACCTCACACCTGCCAGAATGGCTGCCATTAACAAATCATCAAACATCAAGTGCTGGCGAGGGTGTGGAGAAAAGGGGACTCTAGTACACTGCTGGTGGGAATGCAGACTGGTGCAGCCACTATGGAAAACACTATGGTGTTTCCTCAAAAAATTAAAAATGGAACTGGCATTTGACCCAGTGATCCCACTTCTAGGAATACACCCTAAGAAGCCTGAAACACCAATCAGAGAGAATATATGTACCCCTATGTTCATAGCAGCGCTATTTACATTTGCTAAGATCTGGAAACAGCCCAAGTATCTATCAATAGATGAGTGGATAAAAAAGCTGTGGTACATATACACCATGGAATACTATGCGACTGTAAGAAAGAGAGATCTCTTATCCTTTGAGACGACATGGAGGGACCTGGAGAGCATTATGCTAAGCGAAATGAGCCAATCAGAGAAAGACAAGTACCACATGATCTCATTTATTGGTGGAATATAATGAACAAAACAAACTGATGAACAAAATAAACCCAGAGACATAGAAAGGAGTACAGTTCAGACTGACAAACCTCAGAGGAGAGGGGTGGGGGTGGGGGGATGGATGAGATAAACCAAAGAACTTACATGCATGTATGCGTAACCAATGGACACAGACAACAATGCTGGGGGGTTGGGGGGTGCGGGATGGGGAGGAGGGTGTCTAGGGAGGAAAAAGGAGAAACATCTGTAACAAAAATAAATTAATAAAAATTGAGGGGGGAAAAACCCTTCCCTTGCCCTAACCCCCAAAGAAGTAGTAGGCATCCATCCTTCCTTGCTCTGGTAGCATTTCTTTCCAATCTTTAATTATCCATCTGTCACATAACATTGCATACTTGCTTACCTAACTTTCCCCCGTTAGATTGTGAGCTTTTTGCCAGCAGAAATTCTGTGGAGTTTGTCTTTGAGTCCCTGGTACCTATACATAGTCAATTCAATTCCACAACTATTTGTGTGGGAATACACAAGTTGGTGAGTGCATCGGTAAACTGCATGCATGAATTTGTTATGCAAGAGGTAAGTCAGGGATAGTGGTGCAATAATAAAACCAACTGATTTAATAGCCATTTATCCAAAAATGACATCACTGTAGAAAGAAGCCTTTGAAACCTTGGCCATTCATCTGCAGAAGAGCTCATGACATTGTTATTGTGTCAAGTTAAGTTCATCACATCCATCCTCCTATTCACATGCTCTTAGTCACAAGCCTAGGATAGAAGTCCAAAGAGTTATGTGTTCTGACCCACTCGTGACAACTCCAGAGTCATGGTTCAGACATTCTCAGCTCTTGAACAACTCTATTTTCATCTAACCTGAATTATAGTCACGAGCTCTTGTGAGGCCAGCCTCATTAATCATAAAAATCTGTGCTGGGAGGACGCCTGCCCACGTGCAGATTTAATGACGCACAACATGAAGGCTAGCTCAGGCTTACTCTATTCACTTCCAGTCCACTGATGACTTTATTCTGTGTATCCCTTGACCCACTGTGTTATTGCAGTTTGAGATCCAGAAACATAATTCCTTTGCTAATTTTCTGTAATGCCATTCTAAGATGACATTTTACTTGTAAAAGAAAATTAGTTATTTATTCACCAACCATTGACAAGTTGTGTATTACATCGCAGGCATTGTGCCAGGATGAGTAACTTGAGGACAGGATGAGTAAGATCAAGTCTTTGTCTCTGAGGAGCTGATAGTCCTAAGGGTAATGCAAGACATGAAGGTAAATGATTTCCGTCTGATTTGGTGAGGGCCATGATAGGCTGAAATCTTGGGGGATGAATGCAGACTGGTCAGACAGAGGTGGGAGGCAGGGAAGGAACAGCAAGAACAAGACAGGAAAGCATGGACAGGGAGTGGCACAAGGCCAACCAGAGCATTCTCTGGGCCATGTAAGGTACCTGAATTTTAACCTATAAACCCATGTTGTCCAAAATGTATTTTAAAGAATACTTGTTCTGTGTGATGATAAGTATGCTTGCATGGTCAAAGGGTTTCATGGTTAACCAAATTCGGGGAACACTGATTTAAAAAACAGTATCAATACTATTCAGTTGGTACCTGTTTTATTGAGCACTGTGCATCATCCTGTGATCACTGGCAGGGGGCGGTGGGGGGAAGGGAGGAGGAAGCTATACAGCAGGAAACAGTACATATGGTCCCATGCTCTTGGAGCGTGCAGGCCAATGAGGAAAGTAGGAATTAAATAAATGGCTACATCCTGGCCAGTTTGGCTCAGCGGTTAGAGCGTCGGCCTGCGGTCCAGAGAGACCCAGGTTTGGTTCCCGCTAAGGGCACGTACCTCGGTTGCAGTTTGTCCCTGGCCCTGGTTGGGTTGTATGGGAGGCAGCCACTCGATGTGTCCCTTTCACGTCGATGTTTTTTTTTTTCTCTCTCTTTCTTCCTCTCTCTCCCTCCCACTCTATCTGAACAGAAAAATGGAAAAATGTCCTCGGGTGAGGATAAATAAATGGCTACGAATAATTTAAGTATTTACAAGTGAGAAAAGTCCCAGAAAGAATGTAAGATATATAAAGAATATAGAGTGGTTAATAAGAAGAATTAACATTCTTTTTTTAGTCTATGCCATGAGCCAGACATTGAGCTAAGGGCTTCACAGTCATTATGACATTTAAAATTGTGGGTGATATGCTAATGTGCTTTTTGCATTTCCTAGTGTTGGACATGGAAAGAGGACATCTCCCAAGTGGCTATGACCACAGGACTGCCCCCTTTCCCACAATACCCATGAAATTCTATGGCAGTTTTGGCATGGGGAGCCATTGGAGGGTTCTCATCTGGGGAGAGAGTCAGGTTTAATTTTCCAAATAGTAGAAAACATTTACATTGTAATCCTGGTGACTCAAAAAAAGGCTAGAAACTTTAGAAAGAGCCTAGGTGTCCTCAACCTTGCCAGTGAGTAAAAATTACCTTTACTTTTCAAAATACTGACCTATTAAATCTGAGTTTCCTGGAGAAAAGTCTGTGTTTTTTCAAAGCTCCTGGCTATGGGGGAAACTGGTCACATTGGTTGCCTCTGGAGACAGGAACAGGAGGAAGACCCCCATTTTCAGGTTGTGAGCCATGGTTACATGTAACCTGTTACAAAACAAATGTGTACAATTAAAAAACCTGTTGGGAGCGGTGCCACTGGAACAGTGATCACCTCGGTTTGACATAGTCACGGGTGAGCTCCACAGTTTGACATAGTCTCGGGAGTTATGAAGGCCTCCATGGTTTGACATAGTCCCTGGAGAAGTGGATTCACTGTGTGGCAGGAATCACGAAGAACAGTGGCTGAAGACAAAGGCTGATAAGAAAAATAAAATTATAGGATGGCAACTGAAGGAGACTAATCTTTGCTTTCTCTGTCTATCTATTATCTGTTAGGAATCACTATGGAAGTAACATATAGACGATTAATAATATAGATGTCAGAATAGACTGCAGAAAGAAAAGGCAAGAAAGTAATAAGAATTTAAGATAAGAATGTAAATGCTTAAAAGGATCTTAGATAAGAGGAAAAGTCAAGGTCTATGAGTAAGTAACAGAAATGGAAATAGAGGGTCTGGGGAAGGAAGAAGTTAAATGAGACAAGGTCTGCATAAAATGTAAACAGGAAGGTTGCTAAGCAATGAGTCACATGGTGAGAGTAATTGTAAAGATTAAGAGCTCATACAATGTCATTGTTATGTCTGGATGAAAAAGTGAAATAATTGGTGATTAACCCTGTACTGATACCTAAGAGCTGTGTAAGCGGAAGTGAATGTCTATACATACTTGCTTGAAGGTCAAAAGAAAGAAAAAATGAGTAACTTGTCATACAACCTGAAGGTATAAAGATAAAGATTCTGCTAGCATTAGGTAGCAGAAGGATCCAGCACCTTCTGACTCACGTCCCACATCTTCCTTCTCCTTCCCCGACTCCGTCCACACCTGAGGAAACCCTGGACCTGCTGAGGCTGGACCTCGGTAAAAACCTCCATGGGTAAGCCAGATGTACTTAGGATTGAGAACCACTGGTAGAGTTAATTAGTGAACTAACAAAATAATGTGAAACCAGTAATTAAAATTTTCTATTACAAGTAAGATATGCTAAAATAGATTTTGATCATTCGGAGGTTATTAACCTTAAAGAAAGCAACTTTCCAGTGATGGGTGGGAAAGTCAGAGCATGAAGGGTTAAGAAGACAGGAAAAGGGGAGACAGAGACCAAACACAATCAGCTGTTCTCCGCTGGGCAGGCGCAGGGGGGGCTGTCAGAACCGTGACCTCCACTCACCAGCTGAATAACTGTGGGACTTGGGAACGTTTGTCTGTTTCCCAGATTCCTTATTGAAATGTAGGAATAGTATTAGTTGCCTTACAGGGTAATGGGAATATCCCCTAAATGAGCCAGTTGAGATGGGACTATACGTCCACTGAGTAGACCTGTCCCGTTTGACCAAAGAAAGATGCTGGCACATTTTATCAGAAAGTCTGGAAGAGAATATGTTGAGTCAAACTTAAAGAAATCCCTGCTTCATAATTGCTCACTTTCTTAACAAGGAGAGCAGTAGTGTTCAGTTCCCTCAGACTCAATATTCTCTTCACAGCAAATACTTTTACTATCCTGAAATGAGATTCAAAGATGAAATAACCTATTTGCATACATTAACAATAATGTAATGCCCAAACTATTTTATCTTGGATAAAGTAAAGTAAGTTACCATTAAATGTGTCCTTTTCCATGTGAATACTTTCATGGCTATATCAGCAGTGCAAGAAGTACAGACGCTGACATCTATGTGCACAATCGCCATGGGTGTGACCACTGAAAACCTGATTTGTCTGTGTTATTATATTAGCAACTCAGATGCCATGACAGCTTTGCTGATGGCGATTTTCTAAAACGTGAGGGACTTTTGATGAAGTTCTAAACAAAACAAGCACACATTTCTCTGTTTACACAGTAGATACGTTTTTGGACAATTAAGTACATATTGAAAGGATGTAAAGACTCTCAAACATGCCCTGGCCGGTTTGGCTCAGCGGTTAGAGCATCGGCCCGCGGACCAGAGAGTCCCGGGTTCGGTTCCCGCTAAGGGCACGTACCTCAGTTGCAGTTTGTCCCTGGCCCCAGTTGGGGTTGTGTGGGTGGCAACCACTCAATGTGTCTCTCTCAGATGTTTCTCTCTCTCTTCCTCCCTCCTGCTCTATCTGAAGATAAATGCAAAAATGTCCTTGGGTGAGGATAAAAAAAAACAAAAACAAACTCTCAAACATGAGACATGTTGTGTTTATATGGAAAATGGAGTTAGGTTTTTAGCTCTGATCATTATAAATAGACTTTTCACCTCCATGAATGTCCAGTGGGACATGGAAAGTTCCATGGCACTCAGTGTAATTCTCTGTTGCATGGACATTCTCTGTTGCATGGAACTTTCCTCTACCCTGCAGGACATCTGCTCCATTTGGCTGTCCGCTCCAAGAATGGTGACAACCAAGAAACACCTCACAGATTTCCAAGATGCCCACCAGGGGGTGGCACTCTCCCTTTTGAGAACCACTGCAGTGGGCCATGTGACTGTAATTGAAGTCTACCTTGGGAGAAGCTCACTAAATGCTTGTTGAATAGAATGATTAAGAATCTTGCAGATCCTCACAACCATCATCTTGAACTTTAGTTCACACTGTGGAGAGGCTGTGGATATAAAGGAAGATCTAGACATGGAAAGCCAGATGTTTTCATCTTTCAAGCCTACCCCAGTTGCCCGGAAGTGGTTGTTTTAATGCTATATACCAGTGATTTTCAACGCTTTTCATCTCATGGCACACATAAACTAATTACTAAAATTCTGTGGTACATCAAAATATATATATAGTCCGGCCAGTGTGGCTCGGTGGTTGAGCATCAACCCATGGACCAAGAGGTCGCCAGTTCAATTCCTGATCAGGGCACATGCCCCAGTTGTGGGCTCGATCCCCAGTGGGGGTCATGCAGGAGGCAGCCGATCGATGTAGCTCTCTCACATCAATGTTTCTCTTTCTCTCCCTTCCCCTCTCCAAAAAATCAATAAAATATTTTTTTTAAATTATATTTTTTGCTGATCTGACAAAAAATAGGTATAATTTTTTATTTATTCACACTGGATGGTTATTGTTGTGTTGGCTGTTGTCATTTTTTTTCACTTGACAGTCTAAGGGAGAAGAGGTCAGTGCCCCTGACTAAATAGTCAGGTATTGCATGTTTTAAAAATTCTTGCGGCATGCCAGTGGGCCTGCTGTGGCACACCAGTTGAAAATCACTGCTATAGCCCTGGCCGGTTTGGCTCAGCGGTTAGAGCGTTGGCCTGCGGTCCAGAGAGACCCGGGTTCGGTTCCCGCTAAGGGCATGTACCTCGGTTGCAGTTTGTCCCCGGCCCTGGTTGGTCGTGCGGGTGGCAGCCACTCGATGTGTCCCTTTCACGTCGATGTTTCTCTCTCTCTCTCTTCCTCTCTCTCCCTCCCACTCTATCTGAACAAAAAATGAAAAAATGTCCTCGGGTGAGGATAAAAAAAAAAAAAAGAAAATCACTGCTATATAGAGAAAAAACATGCAAAGCCTTAGACTCATGCCTGGCTGGTGGTAAGAGCTGAATAGGTGTTAGTCAGTAGTATTATTACTCATCAGAGCAGGAAGAACACCTTCAGGGAGGTGATGCTGGGTTCTCTGACACACACCAGTGTTGATTTGATTAGTAAAGGTGGCTGGAGATACTCATTAAGATTAAAAAAAGAAAGAAAGAAAGAAAGATCCTATCTAAGACTCCATAAGTGGGTGGCACAGATCATACTCCCTTGCTTTTTTCCCCTTGCAAAGAGAATTTAAGATCAGATATGACTTTACTTTGAGAGCTTACATTGTTGCTTACATCAGCAAAAACTACTCATACTGAGATGATGGTTCAGTTAGGGATTTATTTATTCTCTGACACACAAGTACACAGAGACATGAAAAGAACATAGGCTGTTAGAGATATTTTTGGTGGTTGTAAATGATTTGTGCATCTCTGAACTTGGAAAGAGAAATATGGTTCTCACGGACATGGAGCATTTTAGCTACAAAGGAATTCTGAGCTGTAATAGGAATGTGTAATTGAGAGAACGGAAAAAAGATGAGTAAGTAGTTTGTCAGCATAGGTAAAGGGAGAGATGGTTCTTCTTCTTCTTTTTTTTTTTTTTTTTCTTATGTAAAGCCTCTGTAAAGTGCAAAAAAACAAACAACACTGACTGGACTCGAGTCAGGAATTCGTGATGCCAGCCAGCAGTTTGCAATAACCCCCTCTTTCATCTATAAATCTCACAGCAGTTTATGGGCACTAATTAAATTTCTCCATACTCATACAACTCCCAACAAGTTTTATGTACTCCCTTTTCCTGAGGAAAACCAGGACAGAGAATGTTTACAGAGTTATTTGAAGTTATAGATCTGATATTTGAACCCAGCACCCAAAGACTGGCCCAGAGAGGGAGGGAACCCACATGGTGGTGGACAGTTGACTCCTGGTTTATGTTCTGTGGAGCAGAAAGTGGTCTCCAGCAACTCTGAGAGGGAGGAATAAACTAGGAGTTCAGGGAGGGTCTAGGGGGACCAAAAGTGATGACCAGAGATCCTGACATACAATGACGGTACATATATCCAAGGTGTCTTACCACCACACTACTGTCTGAGCTTGCCATGTTAATGAATGGACACATGGGATTGCAATTTATGCCAACCACTCTAGGTTCTTCTTGAGAAGTAGGCTTGAGTGGAGTCTGTGTGGATGGGACTTGCTGTAGGGACATGAGGGGCATGGTCTGGTGTTGGTAGATGGAGAGGCTAATCAGTTACCAAGTGAAGGGGCACCAGGAAGAAAACCAAAGGGCAACAGGTTATGTTACTCCTTCTCACTTGCCATCTTGACCCTCTTTAAAAAACAAAGCACAGGCTCGGTCTGAGATCAATTTCAGATGGCCCATTAGGACAGCTATACCTGAGACATATCCAGGGCCAGATGTGTCCAGGACCCACAATAAATCTATCTGAGCCTATCAGAACTTTTGAATTGAGACTAAAAGTAATTTAAAATAACTCACTTTCGCTCTCCATACCCTCTTAAAAATTTTTTTTCTTTATTTAATTAGAGAGAGAGGGAGGGAGAGAGAGAGAAAGATAGAAACATTGATGACAGAGAACATTGATTGCCCCCCCACTGGGGATTTGGCCCGCAACTGAGGCATGTGCCCTGACCGAGAATCAAACCGGCGACCTTCTGGTGCATGGGTTGAGGCTCAACCACTGAGTCACACCAGCCAGGCTCTCCATATACCCTCTTAAGGTGAATTTTAAAAGATAGTGCATGAGTATGTTCACTTAAATGGAATTAGAATCAAAAGAGGGGAATGACTGGAAGCCCCAGTAAAGGCAGGTGCAAATTCTGGGTGCCAAGTAGGGGTCTCACAGGCTCAAAAATTGTTCTATTTCAGAGGTTAAATCAGATACATAAAAATGGCAGCAAATCATTCACTTCTTCAGAGAGAGTTACATACTAAATTGCAGGAGAATTTATTAGCACATCTAAATCTGAAAGGGAAAAGGTATTATATATTTACAATGCTAAGTTACAAGCAGGAGGCAGAAGGCAAAAAAACCTCTGGTTGCTATCTGTTTTTATTCCAAAATGTACCCATCCATTAAGTACACATAGTTTACTAAGAACCTAGTCCCTAACTCTAACAGAAAAATAATACAAACCAGAAATATATAAATTATTTTAAATTAAACAATATTAAAATAACTGTAAGCAGCCATTAATATGGTATCTATAGATGAGATTATACTTACATTTTTGCTCACACCAATGTTTGGAGAAATGTTAAGATAATAATACCTTTACTAAAAAACATACAGCAAAGGTAGTCTAGCTAGCATTCTATCATCCAATTTCAGTAAGCTACAATATAATAATTGATGTTTATGATCTGGAGGTTATTAAAAGATCTCCAAATGCCTTTTATGTTATCAAAGACAGATAAAATGATATCTGATAGCTTTTAGACCTTCGATATAGTTTTAATGGTGAGTTATTTTATGGTTCTTGGGGCCTTGAAAAGCTGCGAACTCGCGTATGGTATAGAAACATTCTCTCAATCAGAACATGCACTAACCAGAAAAGTCCTTTCTCTACTATTACACTAGGACAGACAACTTGTGCAAGAGGAAACACGGCCAGGGCAAAACACTTCCTCTTTTTATAAACCTTGAACTGAGTATGTCCCTCACTAATTATATAGGGTCCCTGGGGTCTCGGAACTTTCCCCAAGGGGTTCGGTCTCCATGGCGACGCACCGGCGCCGAAGCGGAACACAGGTGATGAGGCCTGGCAGGCGCTGGGAGACCATGGGGAGGAGGTCTGGCTGCACAAAACCACACAGGGTCTTCTTGAGCTTATAGAACTGACTGCTCGGCCTTTTCTGGAATCTGTAGAGCCACAGGCAGGCCTGCCCTGACTTCCCACCTGCCCAAGAAAGTGGGCGCTGCACCCCACCAGGTGGCTCTGGGGGCGCGGGTGCTTCTGATGGCTGCCCATGCGGGGACTGCCGGCTCCCTCTGGGACTCCGCTTCCGTTGACGCTGAAGTAGCACCCTTCTCGTGCCCTCAGCGGCTATGACTCAGGTGAAGAGTCCGTTTTGCCCAGCCCTTGGTCTCATGCAGCCGTTCAGCATTCCGGTTCAAATTACCCTCCAGGGTGGCCGCCTGCGCCAGGGCAGGTAAGTCCCCACCAGCATCTCAGCCTATACTGGGAATCTAGCTGAACAAGCGGCAGAGGAAGAGGCCATCAGGAGAGTTTGGGAGTTGAGTCTGGTTACATCCCCTGAGGGTGCCCACTTGCCGTGATTCCCAGGGAACCCAGGAGGCTTCCCCAGCAGCGCTGACTTCTGGGGGCTGCATCCTTTCTCCTTGGCTTCCTCCTCCAGGTTGCACATTCTTGGAGGTCAGTGCCCTTTTAAACTCATCTCTGGCTCCCCAGCACTAGAACATGGCCCAGGACATAGTGGGTGCTCAGTAAATATATTTTGGTTAAGTGAAGAATGAAGACATTACTACCAGCATTTGGTCCCGTTGTTGAAGCATGCTGGGGCCTTGGAGTCACAGGCCTGGGTTCAAACCCACCAGCTTCACCACTTAACCAGCTGGATGACTGTAGACAAGTCACTTAATTTCTCTCTGCCTCATTCCCCCATCATGAAATGGGGATGGTAATAGGCACTACATGCCTTAGCATACTCTCTATTCAATGCCATCATACTATTAGCCATTGCATTTCAAGATTTTTTAATTGATTTTTAGAGGGAGAGAAAGGGAGAAGAAGAGAAACATTGATGTGAGAGCAGAACATTGATCAGCTGCCTCCTGCACCCCTCCCCCACCGGGGATCAAGCTGAAACCCAGGCTTGTGCCCTGACCAGAAATCTGAACCCCAAATCTTTCAGTGCACCTGATGACACCCAGCCAACTGAGCCACACCAGCCAGGATGCTTGTTAAGGGGGAAGTGAGATAGTTAAGCTATTCCTGAGGTCCTTTTTTCTCCCCAGGGGAATGCAAAACAGAGGGGCTGAACGTCTTTTTTTTTTTTTTTTTTTGGTACGTGCCCCTAGCAGGAACTGAAGGTGGGACTGTCTGGTCTGCAGGCTGATGCTCCAACCAGCTGAGCCAAACTGGCCAGGGCGGGGGCTAAACGTCTTAAGCTGCACTCCCTTTGACTGTCCCCGGGTTTGGGGCAAGGGGGCAGTCAGAAGTGGGCACCAAAGTCGAGAGAAGAGCAATGCCTGAAGGTGTTTGAGGAATGGGATATTAAAAACTTGCCAGCTTTCTCCTGGGAGGGGTACATTTCACAGCCGAGTTCACTCACTCTGTCCAAAACCCTGGATGATTTGTTAGTGGTTGAAGTAGAGTTGGGAGCTGAGGAAGTAGAAACAGTAAAGATCGTGATGGTCATCACATCACCCACTTCCACCATCCTTTACACTCAAGGGGATTTGTGGGAGAGAATGCAGGAGAGAGAGATATAGGGGTTTGGATGGATGTAGGAGGTGGAGGAAGAAGGAACAGACAGACCAAAGAGGAAAGAGATAGAAGCAAAAACACTTCTCTCTTAGAAATGAATTAATGCTTTTGTGAAAAGACAATTAAAGTGAATCACTGTATGGCAGAAGATCAAATGACAAACTTGCAATGGAACAAGCTTTAATGCCCTGTTCTTAATTTAATTAACCAGATAGAAGAGCAGTTGTGTTCTCCCCAAAGCAATATAGTATCCCACCTTCATTTTTTAAATGCACAATTGAATTATCGCTCTCTCCTCTTGCCAAACCCGATGAACCAGGATGACTTAACCTCATTTGCTGTTACAAAAGAAGTTGTTAAACAATTTTATAATTAAAAAAATAGAAGGGTAAAAACAATTACCCAGATCTCTTCTGCAACACAAACAAATTACAGGAAAACATTAACTTAACATACACAATGCTAAGAAATTACATGCACATGTAAAACTAGTGTCAGATGAATTATCAGCTTTGATGAACCACAGCTTCCTGCTAAGGAACACTTTTTGTGCAAGTTACAGTGTTGGAGGGAGAGGCTACCGGCATCTGCAGGGATCATACCCAGCTGAGCATGTTCAAGGGCTTTGAAACTGAGTTTTCCTCAGGCTAAGCCAGAAGGCACCTGTAGCAATGTGTAGTATCAAGGAGTGTGCAGGTCAGTTCTGTCTGCAGGGGAGACAATAAAAAAGGAGTGGGCACTGCCTTGACTGAATAAAACATCTCCAGGTAACACATTGTTTACAAGCACAGATGTATTGCTGGCAAAAAGAAATAAAAATGCTGTTTACTCATTTCTGGCTAGAGAGCAAAATTAGGTCATTAAAAAATAGTTTACTTCATTTTTTTTTTTTTAATTAAAACATTTTTTTCTTAATTGTTTTTAGAGAGAGAGGAAGGGAGAGGGGGAGAGAGAGAGAGAGAGAGAGAAACATTGATGAGAGAGAACATCAATTGGCCGCCTCCTACATGCCCTTCACTGGGGATTGGGCCCACAACCTGGGCATGTGCCCTGACCGGGAATCGAACTGGTAACCTCTTGGTGAATGGGTCAACGCCCAACCACTTAGCCACACTGGCCAGGCAAAATTAGGTCATTCATAAGTGCTTTGAGGTCCTTGGATGAAAGGTGCTTGTAAATGCCACAAAGTTAATTACAAGGCTGCTTATGGTCTTGGAAAACTTATTCAACAATAAAGAAATGATTGAGGAAATTATGACATATCCTATTGTTGGAATATTATTATGTAGCCAATAGAAGGGTTACAAAGCGTTGCTAATGACATGGAAAAGTGCTTATTATGTTAAGTGAAAAAGACAGGATTTAAAAAAACTATATCCAGTGTGATCTCATTTTATTTAAAATAATATAGAGGAGGGGAAAAACCCACTAACTGAACAGTTATTATTTCTAAGTAGTAGAATTGTGGGTGATTTTTCTTCTCTATTTTCCAAATTTCATAAAATGAACACATAAAAAGTACCTTACTTTCACAAATTCTTTGACATTTGTTGAGGCTTTCTTTATGGCTCAATTGGTGGTTAGGTCTCATAAATGTTCCATATATGTTTGAGAAGAATATATATTCCATAGGGGATGGTATTCTGTATTATCATTGAGATATAGCTTATTAATTGCTTTGCTCTAATCTATTTCCTTACTGATGTGTCTGGTTAAGCTGTAAATTACTGAGGGAGTATGTAAAAATGCCTCATAATCTGATAGTGGATTTTGTCTATTTCCCCCTGTAGTTCTGTCAATAAGGCAATGCTATTAGGCACATATAAATTAGTATTATTAGATTTTCCAGGTGTATTGAACCTTTAATCAATGTTATTACCTTCTTTACTTTTATTTATTTATTTAATTAATTTATTTTTAATCCTCACCTGAGGATATTTTCCCATTTATCACTAGATAGAGTGGGAGGGAGGGAGAGAGAGAGAGAAACATTGATGTGAGAGAGATCAACTGGTTGCCTCCCATACCACCCTACCAGGGCCGGGGATGAACCTCAACTGAAGTACATGCCCTTGACCAAAATCAAACCTGAGACTCATTGGTCCAAGGGCCGATGCTCTAACCACTGAGCCAAACCGGCCAGGGCTACCTTCTTTACTTTTTTTTTGTTTTTTAAAGATTTTTGTCCCATTAAATTGTATTTATTAAGCAATTATGAGTTCTTTCATTTTACATTTATCTTCAGATAGGGCAGGAGGGAAAGAGGGAGGAAGAGGGAGAGAGGGAGGAAGAGAGAGAGAAACATCGATGTGAGAGAGGCACATCAAGTGGTTGCCACCCACACGACCCCAACCGGGCCAGGGACAAACTGCATCTGAGGTATGTGCCCTTAGTGGGAACCGAACCCAGGCCTCTCTGGTCCGAGGGCCAATGCTCTAACCACTGAGCCAAACTGGCCAGGGCGGCCCTTCTTTACTTTTAATAAAGCTTTTTAATCTTAAGTTTCATATCAACTTGCTTTTCATTAGACTTTGCCTGACATATTTCAACCTTTCTATATGTGTCTTATTTTATTATTATTATTATTTTTCTCCTCACCTGAGGACATTTTTGGATTTATCTTCAGATAGAGGGGGAGGAACAGAGGGGGGAAGAGAGAGAGAGTAACATTGATGTGAGAAAGACACATCAAGTGGTTGCCACCCATACAACCCCAACCGGGGCCAGGGACAAACTGCAACCGAAGTACGTGCGTGCCCTTAGTGGGGACCAAACCCGGGACTCTGGTCCACGGCCGATGCTCTAACAGCTGAGCCAAACCGGCCAGGGCTCTATATGTGTTTTAGATGTATCTTTTGTAAAAACATATATGTTTATTTATTTATTTTTTTTTATAATTTATTTTATTATTAATTTGTTTTTGTTACAGATGTTTTTCCTTTTTTCCCCCATTGACACCCTCCTCCCCCTCCCCTTCTCCTCCTCCCCATCCCTGTTGTCCATGTCCATTGGTTATGCACCCATGCACATAGGCTCTGTGATTTATCTCTTTCCCCCGCCTCCCCCCCTCCTCTGAGGCCCGTCATCCCGTACTCCACCTTCCATGTCTCTGGGTCAATTTCGTTGTTCAGTTTGCTCAGTTCTCCTGTGTGTTGCCTGCTTCCTCCGTTGGTGGGGGGGTCGCCGGGCTCCCCCGCTCCGCCTGGGTTCCCCCGTGGTGGAGGGGTTGCCCGGCTCCCCCGCTCCGCCTGGGTTCCCCCGTGGTGGCGGGGTCTCGGCTCCCCCGCTCAAAACATATATGTTTAAATCTAGTCTGATGATCTTTGTCTTTTAGTTGGATTATTTAATCCATTTAGATTTATTGTAATTACTGGTGTACTTGGATTTATTTGATCATGTTTCTGTGCTTTCTGTCTTTTCTTTTCCATGAGCTTTTTTCCTCTTTTTTTTTTTTGATTGATGCTCCCCCTTCCATACTTTCTTCCTCTACTAGATTTTTAGTTAAATCACTTATTTATACTCTCTTATTTGATACTCCAGAAATTTTAGCATGCAGACTTGAACTTATCAAAGAGAAATCAATGTCTTTATCTTCCCCTAGAAAAATATCAGGCTTTAGAACACACTAACACTGTCACTATCTTTATTATTATTTTTAATATTTTTCCTTTATTGATATTAGAGAGAGAGGAAGGGAGAGGGAGAGAGAGATAGAAACATCGATGAGAGAGAACATTGATTGGCTGCCTCCTGCATGCCCCCCACTGGGGATTGGGCCCACAACCTGGGCATGTGCCGTTACTGGGAATCAAACTGGCGACCTCTTGGTGCATGGGTCAATGCTCAAAAACTGAGCCACACCGGACTGGCTGTCACCACCTTTAAATTATATGCTCTTGCCATGTATTTATATTTTCTTTTAACTCCATAATGATGATGATGATCATTTTATTTAAAAATTTTAAAAGTAATTTAAATTTAAATATTTAATTAAATTTAGTTATTATTCTATAAAGTAAATATCTTCACTTATCTATTTACCTCTTAATTGTTCTTCATTTCTGTTTAAATCTCAGCTCTTCCATCTGAATTGTTTTCCCTCTGCCTCAGGCAAATACCTAACATGTTCCTTAGTGAGGATCTATTGATAGCAAACAGTTCTGTGTGTGTCTGAAATGTCTTTATTTCATACTTATTCTTGAGAAATTTTTGCTAGGCATAAAATTCTGTAGTTACCTTCTCTCAGCATTATGGACAATATTCCTGTCTTCTGGCTTCCATTCTTGTTATAGAGAAGTGAGTTTTCACCTGTATGTCTTTTTTTTAAAAGTTAATCTGTCTTTCCCTCTGGCTGCTTTTAAGCTTTTGTCCGGTCTTGGTGTCTGTGCAATATTTCTGTGATGTATCTAGATGTGAATTTCTTTTTATTTTATCTCACAGGGCTTCTGGAATCTGTGGACTGCGGTCTTCATCAGTTCTGGAATTTTATTATCTTGTTAAAATATTGCTTCTGACTTATTTCTCTTCTCTTTTTTCCTGCAGTTCTGAAAAGGCCTTACGTTAGACATTTGCTATTTATTTTCTTGTTTCTTAACCTCTCTTCATTTGCCATTTAAAAAATCTCTCTGTATTATACTCTGTTTTGTAGCTCTGTATCTCTGTTTACTTATTATCTTTTCAGATGTATCTAATCTACTGTTAAATCTTTCCATTGAGTTTTTATTTCAATTATTTCATTTCTAGATATTCTGTTTGATTCTTTTAAATATTGGATTGATCATATTTTAGAGTCTTTTGCTCTTTCTGATATTTCTCATCCTTCCTTTATTTCTTTAAACATATTACAGATATTTTGTTGTTGTTATTATTGTTGTTAATTCTCACCTGAGGATATTTTTCCATTGATTTTTTTTTTTTTTTTTTTTTTTTTTAGAGAGAGTGGGAGGGAGAGAGAGAGAGAGAAAACATTGATGTGAGAGAGCCACATCAATTGATTGCCTCCCACACAACCCCAACTGGGACCAGGCATCGAACCTGCAACCCAGGTATGTGCCCTTGACCAGATTGAACCCGAGACTCTTTGGTCCTCAGGCCGATGCTCCAATCGCTGAGTCAAACCAGCGAGGGCTATAGATACTTTTTTTTTTTTTTCAATGTTTTTATTGATTTTTTTAGAGAGGGAGGAAGGGAGAGAGAGATAGAAACATCAATGTGAGGGAGAAACATCAGCTGCCTCCTGCACGCCCCCCATCGGGGATCAAGCTGGAAACCCAGGCATGTGCCCTGACCGGGAATTGAACCAGGACCTCTCAGTCCATGGGACGATGCTCAATCCACTGGGCCACACTGGCTGGGCTAGATACATTTTTATATACTGCCCAAATATCTGAAATTTTTAGTGGATCTGATTCTCTTGCCAATTTTTTTCTCACTCAAAGTCCTTGTGTGTTTTATGACTTTTGAATGACAACAATACTCCTGGAAACTTTGCAGGATCCCTTTGAGGTGAGCTCCTCTAGGAAAGTATGTATTTGCTTCTGCCCTCTGTCAGAGGGACAACTATGTGTGACATTAAATGCAACTCTTAGTTTAAGGATTTTCAGTTTTCCAGGTAGTGTGAATTTAGTCTAAAACTCTCATGAGGAACACCTAAAAGTCACAGAATCTCAGGGGAGACAGTCATTTTCCTTTTCTACTAGTTTCAGGGTTTGAGGTGGTTATTTCTAGTTTATTCTTACACTGAATATCATGTCCTTTGGGGTCATTTACATCCTATAGGATGTAATACACCCAGTTCCAGTTGAGTGGTGTATTATATCCTATAATAGGCCCTGGGCATTGTTTCCTGTCCTCGTGCTCCCCCTTGCCCCCCAACTGTGAACCTGAAGCTCAAGGTCACCAAGTTCTTCGAATGCCCTCAAGGTAAAAGTTTGCATCTGTCCACTTTCCTCTCCAGGTTCCTAGTTTCAAAGAGCTTTTGTCATTTGATTATGTCGAACTTTATTTTTTTTTCAAAAAGCTTTGGCCAGAATTTGTAGTTGTTGGCAGTTAGAGTGGGTGTCTAGTCTACCATGCGAATAAAACAGAAGCCTATTACTTTTACAATAATAAAAATATATCTGTGTAGTCATTTTTAGTAATTATTTTATATTATTCTTTCCCCCAAACACGAAGAAACTTCTTCACAAGAGATCTATGAGGTTGCCAGCTTTTCATAAAGCCTTGAAATAAAGTGGACAGAAATATTAAGAGAGAGAAAATACAGTTTACTATACCACCAGGTCTATCTTTTTCCTAAATTAGATCAGAATCAGGTTATGCTGGTTTTGTATATCATAAAATTATAATTGGGTTTGTTAGATCAATGTACCAGAAACGCCAGAGAGACCTCATAACAATCTTCTTCACACATGGATTCCATGGATACCTTACAATTAAATCTCCAGGATACCTTACGATACAAAACAACTAAAGTCCATTCAGAACACAAGGGAACATACAGGGCGTTGGGTACTGGGAATGTACGCAACAAACTATCCAAACCTTACTTTATGTGTTTGTTGACACATTATAAAATGTACTGGCTCAAATTCCATTAAAAAAATTTCCCCTGCCCATTCTCTGAGGGAGGCATGACTAAGTATCAAAGGAGACTTAAGATCCCCAGACCAGGTCCTTGATTCCCAAAGTAGAATTAACTGCAGAGTGCTGCCATCTCCAAGGCCCGTGCTCCCAGAGCCGGCTCCTGAACCATCCTGACCGTCCGACCTTCCCCTCACTCTCTCTAGAGTTTGCAGATGTTGCCAGTAGAAAGGGAGCTATGGAGAGGAAGGGGAAGGATGGGGGATAAAGTGTTAAATATGCTTTGGAAGAAAACAACTAGCAATTCCCTTGATAGGGGTTTTTGCTTGGCTTCCTGGAGCCTGAGTCTCTACCATTATAGCTGCATTTGTTTGGCTTAAGATTTTGTTAAGCCTCTTAAAATGGAATTACCTCTGGGATTCAATTGCCTTCTGAGCAGGGACAGCTAATCAGTGACAGTGACGATAGGAAGTGGAGGGACTGAGGCAAATGGGAGAACACGCCTCTCCAGAGGGGCAGCCTCCGCTCGGTTTGGCCAGCTGTTCACAGGCAGGAATGTGGACCTTGTGAAGCTTTTAAAGTCAGAAATCAGCATTTTTATGAGGTTTCATGATTTTGAAAGTGTTAGTAACTAATCGCACATTTTGAAAAAAACCACAGAGAAAGCCAAACAAAGCACATTTGTGGGCTGGATCCTGTCCATGGGTCACCAGTTTGTAACTTTGTGTTGGACTTTACTGTTCACTGGACACCCCACTGTGAGAGAATTTATTACATCCTTAGCTGGGGCGGAGCAGGGAGAGGGAGAGGAGACATGGAGGGCCACTCGTGCGCAGGGAGAAGTGAGAAGGGAGAGGACAGCCACGAAGCCGTCACTATTCTGAGCGGACTGGGCCACGGGCCAGAGGGCCCTGCGGTAGACAGGCTGCCCTTCCAGCGGCTGGATATGAAAGATCAAGTCAAATCCTAGTCCAGGATGCTGGTAATTCCAACGGTGAACTTTTTGAGTCATTCTTTCCATATGAAATTCATGCAAGAACGTAAACAATATTTTCAGGGGGAATGTGCAATAACCCTGACAGATGAGCAAGTTCATCACATTTATGTACATGAACCAGACAAAAGCTGTGGTGACAGGTAATTCTTCTCTAGCCGTTGGTTAAGCAGGTCTTTAAAGACTTCCACCAGACAACATTCCTTAGTTTTGTTTGTTACATTCAAGAAAAAAATTGTAAGACATCATTTTAGCATGTTTAGGTAGTATTTTCACCAAGCTCTGAACATGGGATCTCATTGTGTTGCATTGAACCTGCTCACAACCCTTAGGGGGGCAGCCAATGGGATCATCCCCCCACCCCCCCATGGGTTGGTAAATGTTCCTACTTCTTTTTTATTTTTATTGATATTTTATAGAGAGAAGGAGGGAGGGAGAGAGAGAAACATTGATGTGAGAAAGAAACATCAATCGGCTGCCTCCTGCACGCCCCCTACTGGGGATGAAGCCCACAACCCGGGCATGTCCCCTGACCGGAAATTGAACCAGGACCTCTCAGTCCACGGGACCACGCTCAATCCACTGAGCCACACCAGCCGGGCTGTTCCCATTTCTTTATAAACTTATTGAACTATCTCCTCCCCACTGCCCCCAAAGGGCAGCCTTTTCTACTTCAGGGAGGAAGAGCAATACAGACCACAGTGATGGAGACCCACCAGATGGGCACAAGAAGCCGCCGTCCAGTGCTGGAGAGGACCGAGCCATGCTGCTAGGGTTCGCGATGATGGGCTTCTCAGTTCTAATGTTCTTCTTGTTTGGAATAACCATCCTAAAGCCTTTCATGCTCAGGTAAGAAACTGAGAAAGACAGACCCAGAATTTCCGATTCAGATCAGACGCAGGCACAATGGCAGCGAGGGGAGGCTGGCCTTGGTGTCTGCAGCCCTTCCGACCGAAGCCTGGGACAGGGAGGACAGAATCCCTACTTCCTCTCTCAGTGCTGGGAGGCAGCTGAGTGCTGGAGCAAGAGGTGGTAAGACAGTGGGAGATATTTCTTTTCCGTTCCCCAATTCCAATCTCAAAAATACTTCCAGCAACAAATCCACACATTATATATTCATGTAGGTAATACATCCTTCCTTCAACATGTAGATATCCCAGGGAAGGGCTCATTTAAGCCTTCTACATGAGCGCAATAAATGTTGCTTTTTAAAATATGTTTTTATTGATTTCTCTTTAGAGAGAAAGAAAGGGACAGAGAGATAGAAACATTGATGTGAGAGAGATACATCAACGGCTGCCTTCTGCACTCCCTTTCCTGGGGATCGAGCCCGCAACCCGGGCATGTGCCTGACCAGGAATCGAACCGGGACCTCTCAGTCCATGGGAAGATGCTCAGTCCACTGAGCCACACTGGCCAGGCAATACATGTTTTTGAGTCTGCGTTTTTTTTTTTTATAATTTTTTTTTCTTTATTGATTTTAGAAAGAGAGGAAGGGAGAAGGAAAGAGAGATAGAAACATCGATGAGAGAGAACATCGATTGGCCACCTCCTGCATGCCCCACAACTGGAGATCTGGCCCACAACCTGGGCATGTGCCCTGACCGGGAATAAAACTGGTGACTTCTTGGTGCATGGGTCAATGCTCAACCACTGAGCCACACCGGCTGGGCGAGTCTGCCTTTTTTGAGTTGGATAATGTCTACCTGGCACATAGTAGTTGTTCAGTGAATATTGACCTAAGGGTTGGTGTAGTGAGAAATATGCCAGGAGGGTCATAAATGAGTCGGAACGGGGAAATTTGCTGCTCTTGTTCTCTGTCTGCACATCCTCCATGGCCCTGATCATGTGTGCCTTCTGTGATGGTCCTGCGTGACCTTGGAATAGACAAATGTCTTGGGTTACCACATCAGAAATATAGAACTAACTTTTCTAGAGGGTGAAGATCATCTATTTTTATTTTCAAACTGAAGCACTCAGAGAGAAGAAGCAAACTGCACCACCATCCACACACGAATCACGGATGATGGGACGGACTGTGCTGTCATCTGTGGTGTGGACTGCCAAGGTCAGGGCAGGTACCCTTGTCTGCAGGTGTTTGTGAACCTCACTCATTCAGGCCAGAAAGCTCTCCTACATTATAATGAAGAGGCTGTCCAGATAAACTCCAAGGTAATGTTCTAATTTAAGAGTTCAAACCTTCCATGCCAGACTGTTCCTAGCACAGTGCAGTACCATGGGCCATCTTTAGGGATAAATCTGTTTCCTTCCAGTGAATGTTTTCATAGTGATCAAATCAGGTAAATGAAGCTGAAAGCATTCTTGGAGGAAAAGTGGGGTAAATAGAAAGAGGAGAAATTATTCCAATTTCACAAATTGGTGTCTGGAATTTATGGGCTGAGCCAGTGAACAGAGTCATTTCTAGGCAGTCTTACTTTTGGAGGTCCCACTCGCCATCATGTCAAAAATGGTAAAAGGTACTCACAGGCCACCTTTTTTTTTTTTAATTAAAAAAATTTTTTCCTTTTCTTTATTGATTTTAGAGAGAGAGGAATGAAGAGGGAGAGAGAGCTAGAAACATTGACGAGAAAGAACACTGATTGGCCGCCTCCTGCATGCCCCCCACTGGGGATCAGGCCCACAACCTGGGCATGTGCCCTGACCAGGAATCGAACTGGCGACCTTTTGGTGCGTGGGTCGACACTCAACCACTGAGCCTCACTGGCTGGGCTACTCACAGTCCACCTTAAATCAAGCAAGTAATTTATCTTATCAGAGAAATTGAAAGGATTATAATTTTGATTTTAATAAGTTACTCAACTGGTTCATGTGATTTAAATTGTACATTTTATAACAATTAAAGTTGAGTTGTATTAGATTAGTTGTCTTTAATTACTAATTTTTAAAATGTTTTTATTGATTTTTTTAGAGCGAGGAAGGGAGAGAGAGAAACATCAACGTGAGAGAGAAACATCGATCGGCTGCCTCCTGCACGACCCCTACGGGGGATTGAGCCTGAAACCCCAGCATGTGCCCTGACCAGGAATGGAACCAGGACCTCTCAGTCCCTGGAAGATGCTCAATCCACTGAGCCACACTGGCTGGGTTCAAGCTTTTTTTTTTTTTAAAAGTCACCAGCTGATAGAGCTCCCTCACCCACTGGTTCTGTTTCCCAGGAACCAGGTCGGACCCCTCTGTGTGGGCCTAGGACAGAAGCCTCATATGCTAATGCTTTAGGGAGAGATTTGACTACAGGACATCAAGACAGAGACAATAGAGGGATCAATAGGTGTTGAAAGCATATAGAGAGCATAATAAATATTTGTTGAATGGACCAATGGATTGAATTATTATCCAGGAAGAGACCGAGGACCTGCATGTCAGGAGCATGGTCCTTATAAAGTTGGTCATTGTCTCTTCTGCAACGTCTTTATTCTAAGAATACATTCCCACATCCCTGCTTTTACCCGCACGAGCTATGTAGTAGGTTTCATCACCTTGAGACTGAAATTCCCCACTAATGGCTTCATGTTGAAGCGATTTCAGAATTAAAACTGTTAAGTGCTTGATATCGGGAAGAGTTCCTCATCTTTCTTCCTCCATATTCCTAGTGCTTTTACACACCTAAGTGCCACCGAGACTGGAACGACTTGCTCAGCAGTGCTCGGGACATAAAGGAATTCTTCGATCACAAAAATGGGACCCCCTTTTCATGCTTCTACCGTCCAGACAGCCAGTCTGAAGATGTCATTCTCAGAAAGAAGTATGACCAAAGGGTTATCTTCCACTGTTTATTTTGGCCTTCAGTGACTCTGCTCGGTGGTGCCCTGATTGTTGGCATGGTACGGCTGACGCAGTACCTGTCCCTGCTGTGTGAGAGGTACGGCGCTGCGTTCAGGCGTGAGGCAGGTGGCAGAGGGCCTTACGTGGAACAGCATCGAAGGAGTAGGGGAATCGGAAGCCGGTGGCCAGACTGAAGTCCTGGCCTGCAGATACCCGCAGTGTCTGCACCTGAGGACTTCATTATGCCTGCTTGAAAATTAACCATGAAGAGGCAGTAAAGTATGATATGGGAAAGAAAACATTTTAAAATTTATTTTATTTTTTAGTCTTCACCTGAGAATATTTTTCTGTTGATTTTTAGATAGAATGGAAGGAAGGGAGGGGGAGAGAGAGAGAAACACTGACTAGTTGCCTACTGGAAGACCCCAACCAGGGCCGGGTCATCGAACCTGCAACCCAGGTATGTGCCCTTGACAGGAATTTAACCCATGGCCCTTAAGTCTGGGGGCCGATGCTCTAACTGCTGAATCAAACCGGCCAGGGTGGAAAGAAAACATTTTATCTATCTATCCATCCATCCATCCATCCATCCATCCATCCATCCATCCATCCATTTATATTTTCTTAAATTGTCACCTGAGGATATTTTTCCATTTATCTTTAGACAGAGTGGGAGGGAGGGAGAGAGAGAGAAACCTCAACGTGAGAGAGACACATAGACTGGCTGCCTCCTGCTGGACCCCGACCAGGGCTGGGGACTGAACCGCAACCAAGGTATGTGCCCTTGACCGAATTCAAACCCATGACTCTTTGGTCCTTGGGCCGACACTCCAACTGCTGAGCCAAACCAGCCGGGGCTGGAAAGAAAACATTTTAAAAGTCTCATATGTATTCTATTTTTCTGTAAGTACATAAAAATTTACCATTTTTTTCTACTTCAAATCTCTTTCTACATGAGCCAATGAAGCACTTTTTTTTTTTATCCTCACCCAAGGATATTTTTCCATTTATCTTTAGACAGATTAGAAGGGAGGGAGAGAGACAGAGAGAGACAGAGAGAAACATCAATGTGAGAGAGACATATCGACTGGTCACCACCCACATGACCCCAACCGGGGCCAGAGACGAACTGCAACCGAGGTACGTGCCCTTGGCTGGAATCGAACCTGGGTCTCACTGGTCCACAGGCCAACACTCTACCGCTGAGCCAAACTGGCCAGGGCCAACGAAGCACTTTTTGTTCCCACGTGGCAAAATGAGCTCAGAGCAGCTGTCCTTGATTCCAGCTCTAGCTAGAACTTGTCCACGTGGAAGTCAGTGACGAGGGTGTCTAACCTAGTGAGCACTGGACGACCAGCCTGTGCAGCACAGTTCACATTACAAATTTCTCAAAAAAGTTCTTGGTGAAGAACAGTTCATTCACTAGGAAGACAGTAATCTGGTAATCACAAAAAGTGTGGACCTACCATTTCCCTTCACCATTGGTGATCAAGGAGGGAAGCCACTGCCTAGAACACTCACTGTTTAGAGTTATTTGTACTTAACTTTACCGTGTACCATGACATTTTCCTTTTAGCAACAGTTTTTAGTTAATTATTCTTTTATTTTTTGGTTACTCCTCACCCGAGGATATTTTTCCATTGATTTTTTAGATACACTGGAAGGGAGGGAGGGAGAAAGAGAGAGAAACATCAATGTGAGAGAGACATATCGATTGGTTTCCTCCCTCATGACCCTGACCAGGGTGGGGGAAGGAACCTGCAACCCAGATACGTGCCCTTGACCGGCAATCGAACCCGCAACCCTTTAGTCCTCGTGCTGACACTCTGACCGCTGAGCCAAACCGGCCAGGGCTCATTTTATTCCTCATGCACATTCTGGTGAGAGTGGGAGAGATGGCTAGAACTGGGTTGTGAAGTGGGGATAAACCAGACTGGATGGAATCTAACAGTCATCTCAGATAATCCACATCAGAGGGAAGTCCCACACGGATACTCAACAATTGTCCATACATTAATTGATGAATCAACCATGGCTATTAAATAATGAACGTCACAAGGCTCTCCCTGCAGGTGCTTCCAAATTAAGCTAAATATAGGAGTTGAAAACAGAGTTTGTTCTGAAAACCAATGTGCCTTAAAGAATCTTTAAAATTTTACTAAAAAAATATTAACTTCATGGACAACAGAAAGAATGAGACTTTTGAAGCAAGTTTTTTATATAGACATGATCAAACAAGAAACTTTGACCCTAAGCCAATTTAATGCCTCTTAGAAATTCATTTTAAGCCACAAGTTACTAAATAAACTGAATAACCATATTGAGCAATATTGACTTGACTAGTAATGAACAATTTTCACGTTTTCTCCTCTTTCTAGTGTGGAATAGTGCAGAGAACGTGTGTCTCAGTGTAGGACTTACTTGACTTTATAGGCCATAATTACAACTTTTCAGATATGTATCCTTGGGCAATTCAGCAGAGCCTCTCTCTTTCCATTTATAAAATGGGGATCATCTCTTCTTTCATGGGGTCATTTTAGGGAATAAACAAGGTAGAGTATGTGAAACACCTAGCTTAGTTTCCGGTACCTAGTAGAAGTGCTTAAAAAAGTTAGTAGATAACAAAAATCTTTTGCTAAGTTTCAATAGTCAGTCCGCCTTGTCCCTCTCCTGGCTGTATAACCACAGGAAATGGAATCAGAACCTCCAAGAGATATCTGCACTCTCATGTTCACTGAGGCATTATTCACAATAGCCAAGACGTGGAAATAACCTAAGTGTCCATCGACAGATTAAAGAATTGTGACTATAGATATGTAATGTGTGTATACATACATACAATGTAATATTACTCAGCCTTACAAAGAAAGATCCTGCCCTGGCTCAGCTGTTTGGAGAGTCGTCCTGTACCCCAAAAGGTTGCCGGTTCCACTTGATCCCCGGCTGGGCATGTCTGGGAGGCAACCTGTCGATGTTTCTCACATGGATGTTTCTCTCTAAAAAATCAATGACCATATCCTCAGGTGAGGATTAAAAAAAACGAGATCCTGCTATTTGCAACAACACAGATGAACCTGGAGCCGGGCATTACGTTAAGTAAAATAAGCCAGACAGAGAAAGGAAAAAACTGTGTTTAACTACATTTATGTGGAATCTAAAAAAGCTGAATACACAGCAACAGAGTAGTGTGATGGTTATTAGGGATAGGGAGGTAGGGGAAATGGGAGATGGTGGTTAAAGGGTACAACTTTCAGTTATAAGATGAATACATCCAGAGATTTAGTAAACAGCACGATGACTATAGTTAATAATACTGTATATTGGAAATTCACTAGGAGTAGATTTCGGGTGCTCTGATCACACACATGATAACTGAGATGATGCGTTAATTAGCTTCACTGAAGTAAACATATCACTATATAGATCAAATCATATTGTATACCTTAAATATATACAATTCTTATTAAAAATAAAATAAATGCAATCAGCCTTAGTACCCTTCATCAGACAGCTGGTAGAGGGGCGAGGGTAAGAAGCTGCAGGAAAGGATCCTCCCCAACTTCTGTTGGCTAAATATGATTTAAGGTCCAAAATGTGCTGTTTAAAAGGTTGTGGTAAACCCTTTGTATACCAAACACTTCCCTGTAATAAAATATATGTATGTATACACATTTAAATCATGCTGCAAATTGAGTTTCTGTAGTTTTCTTAAATTAAGGGCACATCTCTATTCCATTTCTTAATAAGTTGGACACTCATCTAACAATGTGCAGTTCCTGGGATTTTTCTCTTAACAAATTCAAAACCACCAATTTGAAACCTAGAGTGTGTGAAAATGTGAAACGTAAGGTGTTTGAATCTCTGCAGTTCTCCACATGTAGAGTGGCTACGTGGTTCATCTCAGGAAAGAGAGACTTTATGCTTGATGAACCAAGTCAATCAGGGGTGGGGAACGTCCGGCCCGTGGGCAGTATAAGGCCCTTGAAATCAATACCAGCCAACATCACACGCCTCACCAAACTGGCCTGACCAAATATAGCAGGCTAATTTAAAAAAAAGTTGATTTGTAGATAGAGAGGAAGGGAAAGGGAGAGAGAGAAATATTGATGAGAGAGAAACATCGATTGGCTGCCTCCTACTGGGGATGGAGCCTGCAACCCGGGCATGTGCTCTGACCAGGAATTGAACCGGAGACCTCTTGGTGCATGGGACAATGCTCAATCCACTGAGCCACACCAGCTGGCATAGCAGGTTAATTTTTAAGTTGATAATTTTGGATGGCCCATGAATGATGTTATAAATATCCAAATGGCCCTTGGCAAAAAAAAGCTTCCCCACCCCTGAAAGTCACTCAAATTACTTGGCAAATTAACACAACTTAAGCAATTATTTGCTGTTAATTGCTTAGAAGTACCAAGTGTCAATGCCCATGTGCCTTATGGGTCCAAGCAAAGCTCATACTTACCTTTTGCAAGGTTTACATTAACTGGAAGCAAAACCAGTTTGCTTCTAACCTAACTTCTTTTTTAGGTTCTGTTCTTCAACTGACTTGGAAAAAAGTGCGTTTACACATACAAACACATTCACAGGCATATGTTTATACATATATTTCTGCTTAAGATATAAGCATATAATTCTTTATGCTTAAAGGAAATTAATATTTAAACATATTTCTCTAGTATTCATCACTTTACTGAGGCAGAAAAATTGGCTTTGAAGGCATAATAGTTTCAGGTTTTCAGTCCATGTTTCTTAGTCATTATTGTGAAGAACTCAAATTCAGCTAAAATTTGATTATTATACTGGTTTGCTTTTTAAGCATTCAAAAGATGGCAAAATATAATCATCACAGTTTTTTGGTTTAAATATATAGTACACTAAGGACTGTTTTGACACAAGTCGAAGTAATGTTTTTAATCAACAGCGTGGTTACAGACCGCGGAGTCCAGGAAAAGCGACATTGACAGTTTCTGGTGAGCACAAGCAGTAAGTGCAGGGACAGCCCACACTTCTCGCTAGGAACAGCAAGATGGGGAAGAGGTCTTAAATGTAGTGACACTGTAGTATTCTATATTCCCAATACAATAACACATGCATTTTGCTGTGTCAGATACTTTTGGGGTTATCATTAAAAGAACATTTAAAAACATTTTTCTCCTAACTAATGCAGTATACCACAGGACTTCAGTCCACTGAATGACAACATATATAGAGAGAGATTTGCTACAATAAATCGAACTAAAAAGGGTAGTGGGAGCTACTTTTTAAAATTTCCGAAGTCAACATTTGGTATGTTAGTAGTCTTCTTTTGGTAGTACCACATTCCCCAAGATGTTCAAGTGTTATGTTCCGAAAGGATATATTCTTTTAGATTTTTATTCAACCCAATGAAGTCCAAGGATTGAATCACATTTACAACACTGATTGCATTTGAAACGTAGTTTCCATAACCAAAAAATTCTTAGAAGTCAGATGAAGGCCAACTTCTCTATCCATTCTTAGGAACATAAATCAAACCTGGTAAGGGACCTTTTCTTATGAAATCGATAGATAATGACCACATTTGGAAATGTATGCTAGAATTAAGGAGTTCAGTCTTAGTAAAGATATTTTGAGAAAATATCAAAGTTGGTTTTCTGCCTCCTTGCTAACCTAAAAGAATGAACTAAAATAAAGATTCATGTAAAAAAAAAAATGTACACGGCTCTTAGCATAATCGCAAAATTATTGTAGTGACAGATTAAAGAGGACTTCAGGTAGATTCACAGACTTCAACAGCTTACAAAATGCAAACTCACCAACATGAGGAATAGTCTACCAGTTGGCAGTAAAAGCAGTGACCCAACTACACTAGATGTACAAGGGACTGACTGTATTTTCTCCCTCCCTGCTAAAACTTACATGTAATTGTGTAAAAATCAAGCCAGACACTTTCCTTATGGCTCATGACTGTCACTTTAAGCTAGCTAGCGCGGCTGCAACATCAACACGTCTAAAATATTAACATATCTAGGCGAAGGGAATGGGGTTGCATTGGTAACAAGGAAGTGCAAAACTTTCATCAAGTGGAATACTTGAATGAAATAAGCTTATTTAAAAACTAACATCCTAATTTAGGAAACTCCTAATAAATTCTAAACTCTGCTGAATTTTAGAGCCTTGATGTTTACATCTTTTACAAAAGATGCCTCTTGACTAGAGCTAGCAAGCAGTGTGTATGCAAACAGAAATGTGTGAGTATATACACACACTGATTTCACTAATAATCAAGAAAAGAGAACACAACTAATTTCAAATATCGAATTCAAGAACCAAGTACCATGGACCTCCTAGCGCTATAGCCTCTTCCAAATGGCTGCAGCAATGATTCAATGTTTAACCAACATTTTTTCTGAATGTCTCCAATGCCATTAAAAACAAGGCATGCCAACTCTGACTTTGTAAATCTGAAATACAGTGCTATGCAAATTTCTGTAATATCAGAGCATGAAGTATTGAATTGTGACTCATCTATTTTTTTCCTTATTACCCTTTTGAGGTAGAGTTACCAATCTAATTTCATCAGGACCATAGTTATTTTGAGCTAACCCCTAAAATATTTTCACAAAGTGAACATAACTTTTAATAGAAAAGGAAAAAAAAAAGGCTTTCCAGGCCATGGCATGTAAGATACATTTACAATTTTTAATGTAATAATTAAAAAATAAAAATGGTTTGTGTTTATGTTTTAAAAAACAGCCCAGCTGTATTATTCTGTCACCAAGAATTATTATCTGAGTATCGTGTCAATGCTGGAATTTATAGTTCAGCCGTCACAATCCCTCCCTCGATGAAGAGCGACTCCCCCTGTGGCATGTGCGGTGTCCTGCCCGGCTTCAGCCTTCTGTGCCCCGCCTGGGCAGGACATGCGGAATGCGCCTCACTCACACAGCCCCTCCCTGTTTGCCCCCCCCCCCACAGTCCCTCTTCTCAAACACAACTGAAGTATGAAAGTTGTTTTTAAATAGTAGAAGCACCACAATCCATTAACACCACATATGGCCTTTAAACTGAAATACTACAGTGATGTCTTGGACATTAAAATCAGTTTCTTAAGGTGGATTCTGGGTGTGTGGGTCCAGCCCAGGTCTGCTGATGATGCAGACACAGAAACAAAAGGAACTCATAACATTCAGAAAAAGTTAACCCGCTGGCTTTAAAATAATGCTAGAAATTAAATTTCTTCAAAGAGCTGCAAGCATGGGCTATTATTAGTCAGGATATGAATTAAATGGATTTACAAAATCATTAAGAGACAAATCCAACTATATATGCTGTGAAATTTCCATGGTGTCTTTAGGATAGGCTGCTCATATATTTTTTTTATAATGCCAAATCACGCAATTTTTGATGGAAAAAAGAATACAGATGGACTGTGTTTTGCTTATGTGAAAATTACCAATCCATTTAAAATAAAATCCAAGAGGGTATATACATTCTAATCAAGTCATTGATTATTTTCCTGATTAATAAGAACTACACTTTACACAAAATACTTTATCAGCAGTTGTTTTCATCAAAAAACCAATAGTCATAGTTTCACAGTTGAAAAAGTTACACATTAAAATATTTTACAATTCATTGTATATTCACCAGGTTCCCATTTCCTAAAGGGCTTGTAATATAAAGCAGAGTAGAAGGGAAAACCTCAAAGTTGATTTCTTTGACACTAAGTTTTACACAGGACACTAAGAACCACAAAACGCTTCGGTTCTATCATAAAATAGAGACCAAATTCCATTCTTGATTAAAAAATCCAATTAGAAACATCTTTTTTAAAAAAAACAAAAAAACAAATTCCACAATATGATTAACAGATTTCAAATTAACAGCAGTCTAAAAATCTTCAAAATAAACAGTTTTGTATAACTGAAAATATAACAAAAAGTTAAAGCATGATTTTCAAACAGTTGATTATTTTTTGCTAGAATGTGTTTAAAATTAAGTTTTACTTTCTTTAAACCTGCTTTCCCTCTTCCAAAACAGTTATTGAAGGAACTATTGCTCAAGTGACCAAATGAAATTGTAGAGCCAAAAGTCAGTTATACCACATTCAATGACAGACAGTTGGCCATAGGAACTGACCAACTGAAATTGATCTCTGATAGCAAAGTACCTGGAAGTGACTATATTGTCATGATTTGAAACATATCCTAGTCACCCATGTAGCATTAATTCAGTTTTTGGTTCTTTGCCTTCGGATAACCACCTGTCCCTTTTTTCTTATTTTTAATGCTGTTTGCTTAAACTTGGATTTGTTTAATATTTACTTTGCTTTTAGCTAGATCACAATCTATATTCTTCATAAAATTTGTCTACACTTCTCAAACAGACTTGATTTGGTTGTAAGAACTCTTGAAAATAAATGTCAATGATGAAATAAGGTATGTGGCATGATGGAGAGGTCCCAGGGAAAGGGGACTAACTGGACTGACATGGAAAGAGAAAAATTGTATAAATTTTGTGCAAGGAAGCTCAAAGCTTTTTTGGCACTCGGGTAAAACACAGTTCTCTGTTAATACTTCAGTTTCTGCCATCAGAGTCTCAGATTTGTACCATTTCACTGAGTTTTCCTGTAATCAATCCCTAACATAGAAAAGACTGGGATGTTAGTATGTATTATAACTGAATAGATCTAAAAGACACAAAATGTGAACCATGACATTTTAATAAGTTATGAAATCTGTATCTGCAAAAGAATCTATTGGTTTCCTGCTTAAAATAGAGGATAAATTCTTCGGAACTATTCCAAGACAGTTTAGAGAAGTTCCCCTAATCTTCAAATTTATTTTTCTTGTTGGCAATATTATATACATGCTTTACTGAAGTACCTAAATCTCCAATAAGTATGCCCTTTAAGGGTTCTAAAATAGCCAAATATTAAGAGTATTTGTATTAGAGTCCTTGTTCACTATTCAAGACTTTTACTATAGGTAACTGATTTCATAAGTGAAGATTTTTTAAGTGATGCTGCTTCACTAGAGTACACAACATACACTCCTTATAAAGTTGTATTCCAATAATATGCCTGATCTAGAAAACTCAGTAAATTATTGCACTTTTTCTGGTGTGGCACCTGGACATTTGCTAAAGCTATTTCCTAGGGCATTAATCATTCATTTCAAATACCGAGTAAAATATCAGATTCTGGAGTAATGACTAGCATTGGGCTCTACATCTTGGGTTAATGTTTTTCAAAATGTTTAAGAATGTATCCTGTGCTCAAATGCAATTTAGTAAAGTTGGAGAGTGAGCCCTGACCACTAGGAAATGGGACGTGATCTTAAAATGGCTTAAGATCCTACTTTTATTATTGAGATATTGGATAAATAACCTAAAATGGTAAAAAGTTCATGGTTTTTAGTTCCCCGTATTATAAAGTATTATTCATGAGCATACCTCAGTAGAGGGTTTAAGCAATCAGGAAACTGTATTAATTTTGGTAACTAATTTCATATGATTGAGGCATTCTGAACTATAAAAGAGGATGGAAGATGGGGGATTCATGTAAAAACAGAAAGAAAGAAAAGTAAAGAGGATAAACTTTAATCTGTTTTCTTTAAGTAGTTATTCACTAGTATTGGTATAAATGGAATAGTGCCTGAGCCTTCTCCAAAGACCAAGAGAAGAGCTGACCATGCTGATAGGAACAATAAAAATTTGGGGTGCAAAACAATGCATGACTATGGGACAGATCATGAAATAAAGAATATATATTAATGATAGTTTCTATAATATAAATAGCTTTTAATAAAAAAAATAATCTTTTTAATAACATTAATACTCACTTCTATTTTCTGGAAAACATGCATGAAAAATGTATTCAATTCAATTGCAAAAGGAGAAAAAAAATCAACGTAAGGTGAATACTGTACAATTCTGGAGCAAGAACTATTCCTGCTCATTCTTATTCTATGATGATTATTTTACTTTATGGGTGCCCAGAATTTCCCTGGGAAATAAGAATCAGATTCTTGTAAATACTGTCCAGAAAAAAACCCACCCTATAACAGGTCTCATTTGTGACTGCTTCCAAAACTTTGCAGATAAGACCCCAAGTCGTCAAAATGTTTGATTTATTAAAAAAGAAAAGTCTCTGGTGAAATCTCAAGAGTCCCTTCTACCCCAAGCATTTTTCTTCATTAAACAAGGAGTCAAAAACCCACTTCAAACTATAAGTTGAACAGCAATGGAAAAATAAGAAATTTCATCATTTCCAATCTTAATATAATTTAACATCAAACTCCAGTTTACCTGGACCTAATGCCATAATAGACTTTGCGTGTCCACATTTCAAAACATAGAACATTTGCAAGACAAAAAAGAACATCATTCTTTTTCCTTCTCCATCATTTCTATATATTTTGGGGTTTTTTTTTGTTTGTTTTGTTTTTTAAAAAAAGATACAAACAATCTTCAAAGTTTACCTTTTTGGACTTAAGGCATAACATTAAATTGCGCATCATTCTAAAGCTTAATTTTGAAATGAATTAGTTTAGTGCTATCAAACCCTGTTTGCATTTGCATTATTTAAATTATATAGTATTTTATTTCTGTTCTTGCTGTAAATTCTAATGCTGTTCATGGATTGTGCAATTCCTATGCAATCAGTCTTTGCCTGTTGACAGTTATTAGCAGTGCAGTATAGAATCCAATATTGAGCTCTCAGTTTCTTAGTTATCATTTCAGTTCAAAGCATGCTGCTTAATTGTGTGGAAGATCCAATCCATTTTTGTTGTCCAGCCACCATGATGTGCATCATTCATTTGTTTCATGAAATATTCCAAAGCCTCTTGCTCAGTTTTATCTAAAGCTAGGGTCTTTCGAATGTAGGCAATATCATCAAAAGATTGTAGTTCTGGCATTCCAGAGCCAAGCATCATTGAGAAAAGATTTATGAAGAGATTGGCATGCTGCCGAATAGCTAGATAAGCTTTGTAACACATCTCCTGAAACCTACAAGTAATAAAAACAGTTTGGTAAGTATGAAGCAAATGGCATTTATACCTTGAGGTCTCTGCTCAAATGTCACATCATTCAGAGGCCTTCTTGGACAAACCGGAAACAAACAGCATTCCTCTCCTCAACCCCTTGATCTGACACTAGAACATAAACTCCACGAGTCCAGAGGGACTTTGTTTACTGCTTTATCTTCACACCTACAATGATGCTGGGCACATTAGGAGTTTAATAAGGATTTATTAAATGTATGAATTGATCCTTTTAGGATTTAGTCTAGGGCCAGGACTGAGTTATAGATAAAATACAATTTTATAAAAGGTTTTAAAAGTACTTTAAGGTTTAAGATAGGCTACTGATATACCATAAGGTGACAAGAAAAGTTATGAATAAATATGGTAATTACAGTTGACTGAATTTCTCATATTTCATCACTATACATTATTCTTAATATCTTAAGCATTACACATTATTTGTCAATACAGAGAAGGTGGAGTCCAAATATTTAAACAGTAGTAAAACTTTTAATGTATTATGAAGTTTAAAGATCACTTTCCTTTTAGACTTTAAATAAATAAATTAAATTTTTTTTTTCTGTTTTCTTCACAGCATTACACAATAAATAAAACCAATACATTAAAATATTCAGTTTATGCTCCAACATTAATATAACATCTATTATTTAAATTGATTGAAAAATATCAATTGTTTTGGATAGAACAGCAAGACTTCATTTTGTGCTTTTGATTTCTTGAGCTTACCTCTCAAATTCTCTCGTCTTTGTGCATTCTTGGGCTCCTTTACTAATCACTATTAAGAAATCTTGTGTCAGAACAAATGGCACACGTTCTCGTTTATAACCAAATTTTTTCTTCTTGTGATCCAAAAAGTGTCCAAAATCTATATGGAACAGCTTTTAAAAA